>OX336392.1:483140020-484390020 GCA_946902985.2 Meconema thalassinum | reverse complement strand
GACTCCCAGTTGACGCAATCAGGTATGCCGCACTAAGAGCCTAAGAGACACCTGATGAACACCACGCTAGACTCCCAGTTGACGCAATCAGGTATGCCGCAATAAGAGCCTCAGAGACACCTGGTGAACACCACGCTAGACTCCCAGTTGACGCAATCAGGTATGCCGCACTAAGAGCCTCAGAGACACCTGATGAACACCACGCTAGACTCCCAGTTGACGCAATCAGGTATGCCGCACTAAGAGCCTCAGAGACACCTGATGAACGCCACGCTAGACTCCAAGTTGACGCAATCAGGTATGCCGCACTAAGAGCCTCAGAGACACCTGATGAACACCACGCTAGACTCCCAGTTGATGCAATCAGGTATGCCGCACTAAGAGCGTCAGATACACCTGATGAACACCACGCTAGACTCCCAGTTGACGCAATCAGGTAAGCCGCACTAAGAGCCTCAGACACACCAGATGAACGCCACGCTAGACTCCCAGTTGACGCAATCAGGTATGCCTCACAAAGAGGCTCAGAGACACCTGATGAACACCACGCTAGACTCCCAGTTGACGCATTCAGGTATGCAGCACTAAGAGCCTCAGAGACACCTGATGAACGCCATGCTAGACTCCCAGTTGACGCAATCAGGTATGCCGCACTAAGAGCCTCAGAGACACCTGATGAACGCCATGCTAGACTCCCAGTTGACGCAATCAGGTATGCCGCAATAAGAGCCTCAGAGACACCTGATGAACGCCACGCTAGACTCCCGGTTGACGCAATCAGGTATGCCGCACTAAGAGCCTCAGAGACACCTGATGAACGCCACGCTAGACTCCCAGTTGACGCAATCAGGTATGCCGCACTAAGAGGCTCAGAGACACCTGATGAACGCCACGCTAGACTCCCAGTTAACGCAATCAGGTATGCCGCACTAAGAGCCTCAGAGACACCAGATGAACACCACGCTAGACTCCCAGTTGACGCAATCAGGTATGCCGCACTAAGAGCCTCAGAGACACCTGATGAACACCACGCTAGACTCCCAGTTGACGCAATCGAGCATGCCTCACAGAGAGCCTCAGAGACACCTGATGAACACCACGCTAGACTCTCAGTTGACGCAATCAGGTATGCCGCACTAAGAGCCTCAGACACACCAGATGAACACCACGCTAGACTCTCAGTTGACGCAATCAGGTATGCCGCACTAAGAGCCTCAGAGACAACTGATGAACACCACGCTAGACTCTCAGTTGACGCAATCAGGTATGCCGCACTAAGAGCCTCAGAGACACCTGATGAACACCACGCTAGACTCTCAGTTGACGCAATCAGGTATGCCGCACTAAGAGCCTCAGACACGCCCGATGAACACCACGCTAGACTCCCAGTTGACGCAATCAGGTATGCCGCACTAAGAGCCTCAGAGACACCTGATGAACACCACGCTAGACTCCCAGTTGACGCAATCAGGTATGCCGCACTAAGAGCCTCAGAGACACCTGATGAACACCACGCTAGACTCCCAGTTGACGCAATTAGGTATGCCGCACTAAGAGCTTCAGAGACACCTGATGAACACCACGCTAGACTCCCAGTTGACGCAATCAGGTATGCCGCATTAAGAGCCTCAGACACACCTGATGAACACCACGCTAGACTCCCAGTTGACGCAATCAGGTATGCCGCATTAAGAGCCTCAGACACACCTGATGAACGCCACGCTAGACTCTCAGTTGACGCAATCAGGTATGCCGCACTAAGAGCCTCAGAGACACCTGATGAACACCACGCTAGACTCCCAATTGACGGAATCAGGTATGCCACACAAAGAGGCTCAGAGACACCTGATGAACGCCACGCTAGACTCCCGGTTGACGCAATCAGGTATGCCGCACTAAGAGCCTAAGAGACACATGATGAACACCACGCTAGACTCCCAGTTGACGCAATAAGGTATGTCGCATTAAGAGCCTCAGACACCTGATGAACACCACGCTAGACTCTCAGTTGACGCAATCAGGTATGCCTCACAGAGAGCCTCAGAGACACCAGATGAACACCACGCTAGACTCCCAGTTGACGCAATAAGGTATGTCGCATTAAGAGCCTCAGACACCTGATGAACGCCACGCTAGACTCCCAGTTAACGCAATCAGGTATGCCGCACTAAGAGCCTCAGAGACACCAGATGAACACCACGCTAGACTCCCAGTTGACGCAATCAGGTATGCCGCACTAAGAGCCTCAGAGACACCTGATGAACACCACGCTAGACTCCCAGTTGACGCAATCGAGCATGCCTCACAGAGAGCCTCAGAGACACCTGATGAACACCACGCTAGACTCTCAGTTGACGCAATCAGGTATGCCGCACTAAGAGCCTCAGACACACCAGATGAACACCACGCTAGACTCTCAGTTGACGCAATCAGGTATGCCGCACTAAGAGCCTCAGAGACACCTGATGAACACCACGCTAGACTCTCAGTTGACGCAATCAGGTATGCCGCACTAAGAGCCTCAGAGACACCTGATGAACACCACGCTAGACTCTCAGTTGACGCAATCAGGTATGCCGCACTAAGAGCCTCAGACACGCCCGATGAACACCACGCTAGACTCCCAGTTGACGCAATCAGGTATGCCGCACTAAGGGCCTCAGAGACACCTGATGAACACCACGCTAGACTCCCAGTTGACGCAATCAGGTATGCCGCACTAAGAGCCTCAGAGACACCTGATGAACACCACGCTAGACTCCCAGTTGACGCAATTAGGTATGCCGCACTAAGAGCTTCAGAGACACCTGATGATCACCACGCTAGACTCCCAGTTGACGCAATCAGGTATGCCGCATTAAGAGCCTCAGACACACCTGATGAACACCACGCTAGACTCCCAGTTGACGCAATCAGGTATGCCGCATTAAGAGCCTCAGACACACCTGATGAACGCCACGCTAGACTCTCAGTTGACGCAATCAGGTATGCCGCACTAAGAGCCTCAGAGACACCTGATGAACACCACGCTAGACTCCCAATTGACGGAATCAGGTATGCCACACAAAGAGGCTCAGAGACACCTGATGAACGCCACGCTAGACTCCCGGTTGACGCAATCAGGTATGCCGCACTAAGAGCCTAAGAGACACATGATGAACACCACGCTAGACTCCCAGTTGACGCAATAAGGTATGTCGCACTAAGAGCCTCAGACACCTGATGAACACCACGCTAGACTCTCAGTTGACGCAATCAGGTATGCCGCACTAAGAGCCTAAGAGACACCTGATGAACACCAAACTAGACTCCAAGTTGACGCAATCAGGTATGCCTCACAAAGAGGCTCAGAGACACCTTAATGAACACCACGCTAGACTCCCAGTTGACGCAATCAGGTATGCCTCACAGAGAGCCTCAGAGACACCTGATGAACACCACGCTAGACTCCAGTCTACGCAATCAGGTATGCCGCACTAAGAGCCTCAGAGACACCTGATGAACACCACGCTAGACTCCCAGTTGACGCAATCAGGTATGCCGCACTAAGAGCCTCAGAGACACCTGATGAACGCCACGCTAGACTCCCAGTTGACGCAATCAGATATGTCGCTCTAAAAGCCTCAGAGACACCTGATGAACACCACGCTAGACTCCCAGTTGACGCAATCAGGTATGCCGCACTAAGAGCCTCAGACACACCAGATGAACGCCACGCTAGACTCCCAGTTGACGCAATCAGGTATGCCTCACAAAGAGGCTCAGAGACACCTGATGAACACCATGCTAGACTCCCAGTTGACGCAATCAGGTATGCCGCACTAAGAGCCTCAGAGGCTCCTGATGAACGCCATGCTAGACTCCCAGTTGACGCATTCAGGTATGCCGCACTAAGTGCCTCGGAGACACCTGATGAACGCCAAGCTAGACTCCCGGTTGACGCAATCAGGTATGCCGCACTAAGAGCCTCAGAGACACCTGATGAACGCCACGCTAGACTCCCAGTTGACGCAATCAGGTATGCCTCACAAAGAGGCTCAGAGACACCTGATGAACACCACGCTAGACTCCCAGTTGACGCAATCAGGTATGCCGCACTAAGAGCCTCAGAGACACCTGATGAACGCCATGCTAGACTCCCAGTTGACGTAATCAGGTATGCCGCACTAAGAGCCACAGAGACACCTGATGAACGCCACGCTAGACTCCCAGTTGACGCAATCAGGTATAACGCACTAAGAGGCTCAGAGACACCTGATGAACACCACGCTAGACCCCCAGTTGACGCAATCAGGTATGCCGCACTAAGAGCCTCAGAGACACCTGATGAACACCACGCTAGAATCCCAGTTGACGCAATCAGGTATGCCGCACTAAGAGCCTCAGAGACACCTGATGAACACCACGCTAGACTCCCAGTTGACGCAATCAGGTATGCCGCACTAAGAGCCTCAGAGACACCTGATGAACGCCACGCTAGACTCCCAGTTGACGCAATCAGGTATGCCGCACTAAGAGCCTCAGAGACACCTGATGAACACCACGCTAGACTCCCAGTTGACGCAATCAGGTATGCCGCACTAAGAGCCTCAGAGACACCTGAAGAACACCACGCTAGACTTCCAGTTGACGCAATCAGGTATGCTGCACCAAGAGCCTCAGACACACCAGATGAACACCACGCTAGACTCCCAGTTGACGCAATCAGGCATGCCTCACAAAGAGGCTCAGAGACACCTGATGAACGCCACGCTAGACTCCCAGTTGACGCAATCAGGTATGCCGCACTAAGAGCCTCAGGGACACCTGATGAACACCACGCTAGAATCCCAGTTGACGCAATCAGGAATGCCGCACTCAGAGACACCTGATGAACGCCACGCTAGACTCCCAGTTGACGCAATCAAGTATGCCGCACTAAGAGTCTCAGAGACACCTGATAAACGCCACGCTATACTCCCAGTTGACGCAATCAGGTATGGCGCACGACGAGCCTCAGAGACACCTGATGAACACCACGCTAGACTCCAAGTTGACGCAATCAGGTATGCCGCACTAAGAGCCTCAGAGACACCTGATGAACACCACCCTAGACTCCCAGTTGACGCAATCAGGTATGCCGCACTAAGAGCCTCAGAGACACCTGATGAACACCCCGCTAGACTCCCAGTTGACGCAATCAGGAATGCCGCACTAAGAGCGTCAGAGACACCTGATGAACACCACGCTAGACTCCAAGTTGACGCAATCAGGTATGCCGCACTAAGAGACTCAGAGACACCTGATAAACGCCACGCTAGACTCCCAGTTGACGCAATCAGGTATGGCGCACTAAGAGCCTCAGAGACACCTGATGAACACCACGCTAGACTCCCAGTTTACGCAATCAGGTATGCCGCACTAAGAGCCTCAGAGACACCTGATGAACACCACCCTAGACTCCCAGTTGACGCAATCAGGTATGCCGCACTAAGAGCCTCAGAGACACCTGATGAACACCACGCTAGACTCCCAGTTGACGCAATCAGGTATGCCGCACTAAGAGCCTCAGACACACCAGATGAACGCCACGCTAGACTCCCAGTTGACGCAATCAGGTATGCCTCACAAAGAGGCTCAGAGACACCTGATGAACACCACGCTATACTCCCAGTTGACGCATTCGGGTATGCAGCACTAAGAGCCTCAGAGACACCTGATGAACGCCATGCTAGACTCCCAGTTGACGCAATCAGGTATGCCGCACTAAGAGCCTCAGAGGCACCTGATGAACGCCATGCTAGACTCCCAGTTAACGCAATCAGGTATGCCGCAATAAGAGCCTCAGAGACACCTGATGAACGCCACGCTAGACTCCCGGTTGACGCAATCAGGTATGCCGCACTAAGAGCCTCAGAGACACCTGATGAACACCCCGCTAGACTCCCAGTTGACGCAATCAGGAATGCCGCACTAAGAGCGTCAGAGACACCTGATGAACACCACGCTAGACTCCAAGTTGACGCAATCAGGTATGCCGCACTAAGAGACTCAGAGACACCTGATAAACGCCACGCTAGACTCCCAGTTGACGCAATCAGGTATGGCGCACTAAGAGCCTCAGAGACACCTGATGAACACCACGCTAGACTCCCAGTTGACGCAATCAGGTATGCCACACAAAGAGGCTCAGAGACACCTGATGAACACCACGCTAGACTCCCAGTTGACGCAATCAGGTATGCCACACAAAGAGGCTCAGAGACACCTGATGAACACCACGCTAGACTCCCAGTTGACGCAATCAGGTATGCCGCACTAAGAGCCTAAGAGACAACTGATGAACACCACGCTAGATTCCCAGTTGACGCAATCAGGTATGCCGCACTAAGAGCCTCAGAGACACCTGATGAACACCACGCTAGACTCCCAGTTGACGCAATCAGGTATGCCGCACTAAGAGGCTCAGAGACACCTGATGAACACCACGCTAGACTCCCAGTTGACGCAATCAGGTATGCCGCACCAAGAGCCTCAGAGACACCTGATGAACACCACGCCAGACTCCCAGTTGACGCAATCAGGTATGCCGCACTAAGAGCCTCAGAGACACCTGATGAACACCCCGCTAGACTCCCAGTGACGCAATGAGGTATGCCGCACTAAGAGCCTCAGAGACACCTGATGAACACCACGCTAGACTCCCAGTTGACGCAATCAGGTATGCCGCACTAAGAGCCTCAGACACACCAGATGAACGCCACGCTAGACTCCCAGTTGACGCAATCAGGTATGCCGCACTAAGAGCCTCAGAGACACCTGATGAACACCACGCTAGACTCCCAGTTGACGCAATCAGGTATGCCGCACTAAGAGCCTCAGAGACACCTGATGAACACCACGCTAGACTCCCAGTTGACGCAATCAGGAATGCCGCACTAAGAGCGTCAGAGACACCTGATGAACACCAAGGTAGACTCCAAGTTGACGCAATCAGGTATGCCGCACTAAGAGACTCAGAGACACCTGATAAACGCCACGCTAGACTCCCAGTTGACGCAATCAGGTATGGCGCACTAAGAGCCTCAGAGACACCTGATGAACACCACCCTAGACTCCCAGTTTACGCAATCAGGTAAGCCGCACTAAGAGCCTCAGAGACACCTGATGAACACCACGCTAGACTCCCAGTTGACGCAATCAGGTATGCCACACAAAGAGGCTCAGAGACACCTGATGAACACCACGCTAGACTCCCAGTTGACGCAATCAGGTATGCCGCACTAAGAGCCTAAGAGACACCCGATGAACACCACGCTAGATTCCCAGTTGACGCAATCAGGTATGCCGCACTAAGAGCCTCAGAGACTCCTGATGAACACCACGCTAGACTCCCAGTTGACGCAATCAGGTATGCCGCACTAAGAGGCTCAGAGACACCTGATGAACACCACGCTAGACTCCCAGTTGACGCAATCAGGTATGCCGCACCAAGAGCCTCAGAGACACCTGATGAACACCACGCTAGACTCCCAGTTGACGCAATCAGGTATGCCGCACTAAGAGCCTCAGAGACACCTGATGAACACCACGCTTAGACTCCCAGTTGACGCAATCAGGTATGCCGCATTAAGAGCCTCAGACACACCTGATGAACACCACGCTAGACTACCAGTTGACGCAATCAGGTATGCCGCACTAAGAGCCTCAGACACACCTGATGAACACCACGCTAGACTCCCAGTTGACGCAATCAGGTATGCCGCACTAAGAGCCTCAGACACACCTGATGAACACCACGCTAGACTCCCAGTTGACGCAATCAGGTATGCCGCACTAAGAGCCTCAGAGACACCTGGTGAACACCACGCTAGACTCCCAGTTGACGCAATCAGGTATGCCGCACTAAGAGCCTCAGAGACACCTGATGAACACCACGCTAGACTCCCAGTTGACGCAATCAGGTATGCCGCACTAAGAGCCTCAGAGACACCTGATGAACGCCACGCTAGACTCCTAGTTTACGCAATCAGGTATGCCGCACTAAGAGCCTCAGAGACACCTGATGAACACCACGCTAGACTCCCGGTTGACGCAATCAGGTATGCCGCACTAAGAGCCTCAGAGACACCTGATGAACGCCACGCTAGACTCCCAGTTGACGCAATCAGGTATGCCGCACTAAGAGGCTCAGAGACACCTGATGAACGCCACGCTAGACTCCCAGTTAACGCAATCAGGTATGCCGCACTAAGAGCCTCAGAGACACCAGATGAACACCACGCTAGACTCCCAGTTGACGCAATCAGGTATGCCGCACTAAGAGCCTCAGAGACACCTGATGAACACCACGCTAGACTCCCAGTTGACGCAATCGAGCATGCCTCACAGAGAGCCTCAGAGACACCTGATGAACACCACGCTAGACTCTCAGTTGACACAATCAGGTATGCCGCACTAAGAGCCTCAGACACACCAGATGAACACCACGCTAGACTCTCAGTTGACGCAATCAGGTATGCCGCACTAAGAGCCTCAGAGACACCTGATGAACACCACGCTAGACTCTCAGTTGACGCAATCAGGTATGCCGCACTAAGAGCCTCAGAGACACCTGATGAACACCACGCTAGACTCTCAGTTGACGCAATCAGGTATGCCGCACTAAGAGCCTCAGACACACCCGATGAACACCACGCTAGACTCCCAGTTGACGCAATCAAGTATGCCGCACTAAGAGCCTCAGAGACACCTGATGAACACCACGCTAGACTCCCAGTTGACGCAATCAGGTATGCCGCACTAAGAGCCTCAGAGACACCTGATGAACACCACGCTAGACTCCCAGTTGACGCAATTAGGTATGCCGCACTAAGAGCTTCAGAGACACCTGATGAACACCACGCTAGACTCCCAGTTGACGCAATCAGGTATGCCGCATTAAGAGCCTCAGACACACCTGATGAACACCACGCTAGACTCCCAGTTGACGCAATCATGTATGCCGCATTAAGAGCCTCAGACACACCTGATGAACGCCACGCTAGACTCTCAGTTGACGCAATCAGGTATGCCGCACTAAGAGCCTCAGAGACACCTGATGAACACCACGCTAGACTCCCAGTTGACGGAATCAGGTATGCCACACAAAGAGGCTCAGAGACACCTGATGAACGCCACGCTAGACTCCCGGTTGACGCAATCAGGTATGCCGCACTAAGAGCCTAAGAGACACATGATGAACACCACGCTAGACTCCCAGTTGACGCAATAAGGTATGTCGCACTAAGAGCCTCAGAGACACCTGATGAACACCACGCTAGACTCTCAGTTGACGCAATCAGGTATGCCGCACTAAGAGCCTAAGAGACACCTGATGAACACTAACCCCGTAGTAAAGTAAAGGCCTTGGGAGGGAAGGCACTGGACCATAGTAAGTTCATACTCAGAGGGCAATTGTCTGAGACCATCTGCGAACCCCGGAACTCAGAAATAATACTAAGGTGATCGGGTAAAATCATAATATATTCACAATAAACATGCATACAAATTAACAAAACACTTACAAATCAAGATGTGGATTCTGACATCAAATATTTGTTCCTTCCAGTTGACTGTAATACATATTTTAGTAATCCAGCCAAAGTTGTTACGATGAAGTAAATAAGCGGTGCTTTCAACCAATCATCTGTTGTCATTAGTGAGAATCCAAGCCAAATATCAAGAGGATGACGAATTAAAAATTCAATAGCTTCATTATGCCCCTGCATAATGCATCATACCGTATTTCATACATTTCCACACAAATAAATAATTAATTAATTCCCGAGACAATACATGTCACAAAGCTAGGCCTACGCATGTTACAATATCCAATATAATACGTTGCCTAAAACTGAAGAATTAATGTCTTCCAACACAAAATATACGGAGCTAATTCAATTTACGTCTTTTCACCTCAATGGCTACCAAAAATCTCTTATTAACAACAGATGATCACACATAGTTAAAAACAATACGACAGTAGCCATCATGAAAAACAGAAGAAAAACGATCACCGTACTAGGGCTATCGACATCAAAATAAATCCTACATTAATAAATATTCCACAGACCATAAGGCATACTACTTGTAATTAAAATGCATTTTACAATTAACTGAAAACAGAAAACAAATCATTAATTACACAAAGAAAATATGAGTGTCAGTTAGCCTACCAGAGTGAATACCCGAGGATGACATTAAGTTTGAATGTATAACCTTGAAAGGCCCTGTCATGCAACGTAGGAAAATACAAAATAAATACATTTACCTTGCCAGTCGATACAGTCACAAGTACTTACGATGACAAAATAGCCTACCTTAATTCCACAATATACGAAGCATATCCAGACGTTTATCTCCAGTAAGGTTACAATAGGTAACCAGTCAATAACTTGACGAAGAGGGATAATATCATTCAATATTTTCACATACAGTAGAACTTCAGTTTACTTCTTATGTATTTATAAAACCACGTAGATCCATGATGACTGGCCTAACAAGCTCATTACGAGAATCATACATGTCTCGAAAATCCCAGCCTTCCAAAACCATTAAAGTCAACATCGAGATAGAGAAATACTTGTCGCTAGAACATAGCTCTTCCTATCGGACAGAGGGAGAAACTACAATCCCAGTCCAAGACAGCACCGACAAGATATGCTACCTATCGAGGCCAGCCACAACTAACTCCGCCGCTCGATTCAAAAGTTTATGCCAAAGTAAAAATAGTACGTTCGATCAGAGATTAGTGCCAAAGTAACGGCACAAACACCACGCTAGACTCCCAGTTGACGCAATCAGGTATGCCGCACTAAGAGCCTAAGAGACACCTTAATGAACACCACGCTAGACTCCCAGTTGACGCAATCAGGTATGCCGCACTAAGAGCTTCAGAGACACCTGATGAACACCACGCTAGATTCTCAGTTGCCGCAATCAGGTATGCCGCACTATGAGCCTCAGAGACACCTGATGAACGCCACGCTAGACTCTCAGTTGACGCAATCAGGTATGCCGCACTAAGAGCCTCAGAGACACCTGATGAACACCACGCTAGACTCCCAGTTGACGCAATCAGGTATGCCGCACTAAGAGGCTCAGAGACACCTGATGAACACCACGCTAGACTCCCAGTTGACGCAATCAGGTATGCCGCACTAAGAGCCTCAGAGACACCTGATGAACACCACGCTTAGACTCCCAGTTGACGCAATCAGGTATGCCGCATTAAGAGCCTCAGACACACCTGATGAACACCACGCTAGACTACCAGTTGACGCAATCAGGTATGCCGCACTAAGAGCCTCAGACACACCTGATGAACACCACGCTAGACTCCCAGTTGACGCAATCAGGTATGCCGCACTAAGAGCCTAAGAGACACCTGATGAACACCACGCTAGACTCCCAGTTGACGCAATCAGGTATGCCGCAATAAGAGCCTCAGAGACACCTGGTGAACACCACGCTAGACTCCCAGTTGACGCAATCAGGTATGCCGCACTAAGAGCCTCAGAGACACCTGATGAACACCACGCTAGACTCCCAGTTGACGCAATCAGGTATGCCGCACTAAGAGCCTCAGAGACACCTGATGAACGCCACGCTAGACTCCAAGTTGACGCAATCAGGTATGCCGCACTAAGAGCCTCAGAGACACCTGATGAACACCACGCTAGACTCCCAGTTGATGCAATCAGGTATGCCGCACTAAGAGCGTCAGATACACCTGATGAACACCACGCTAGACTCCCAGTTGACGCAATCAGGTATGCCGCACTAAGAGCCTCAGACACACCAGATGAACGCCACGCTAGACTCCCAGTTGACGCAATCAGGTATGCCTCACAAAGAGGCTCAGAGACACCTGATGAACACCACGCTAGACTCCCAGTTGACGCATTCAGGTATGCAGCACTAAGAGCCTCAGAGACACCTGATGAACGCCATGCTAGACTCCCAGTTGACGCAATCAGGTATGCCGCACTAAGAGCCTCAGAGACACCTGATGAACGCCATGCTAGACTCCCAGTTGACGCAATCAGGTATGCCGCAATAAGAGCCTCAGAGACACCTGATGAACGCCACGCTAGACTCCCGGTTGACGCAATCAGGTATGCCGCACTAAGAGCCTCAGAGACACCTGATGAACGCCACGCTAGACTCCCAGTTGACGCAATCAGGTATGCCGCACTAAGAGGCTCAGAGACACCTGATGAACGCCACGCTAGACTCCCAGTTAACGCAATCAGGTATGCCGCACTAAGAGCCTCAGAGACACCAGATGAACACCACGCTAGACTCCCAGTTGACGCAATCAGGTATGCCGCACTAAGAGCCTCAGAGACACCTGATGAACACCACGCTAGACTCCCAGTTGACGCAATCGAGCATGCCTCACAGAGAGCCTCAGAGACACCTGATGAACACCACGCTAGACTCTCAGTTGACGCAATCAGGTATGCCGCACTAAGAGCCTCAGACACACCAGATGAACACCACGCTAGACTCTCAGTTGACGCAATCAGGTATGCCGCACTAAGAGCCTCAGAGACAACTGATGAACACCACGCTAGACTCTCAGTTGACGCAATCAGGTATGCCGCACTAAGAGCCTCAGAGACACCTGATGAACACCACGCTAGACTCTCAGTTGACGCAATCAGGTATGCCGCACTAAGAGCCTCAGACACGCCCGATGAACACCACGCTAGACTCCCAGTTGACGCAATCAGGTATGCCGCACTAAGAGCCTCAGAGACACCTGATGAACACCACGCTAGACTCCCAGTTGACGCAATCAGGTATGCCGCACTAAGAGCCTCAGAGACACCTGATGAACACCACGCTAGACTCCCAGTTGACGCAATTAGGTATGCCGCACTAAGAGCTTCAGAGACACCTGATGAACACCACGCTAGACTCCCAGTTGACGCAATCAGGTATGCCGCATTAAGAGCCTCAGACACACCTGATGAACACCACGCTAGACTCCCAGTTGACGCAATCAGGTATGCCGCATTAAGAGCCTCAGACACACCTGATGAACGCCACGCTAGACTCTCAGTTGACGCAATCAGGTATGCCGCACTAAGAGCCTCAGAGACACCTGATGAACACCACGCTAGACTCCCAATTGACGGAATCAGGTATGCCACACAAAGAGGCTCAGAGACACCTGATGAACGCCACGCTAGACTCCCGGTTGACGCAATCAGGTATGCCGCACTAAGAGCCTAAGAGACACATGATGAACACCACGCTAGACTCCCAGTTGACGCAATAAGGTATGTCGCATTAAGAGCCTCAGACACCTGATGAACACCACGCTAGACTCTCAGTTGACGCAATCAGGTATGCCGCACTAAGAGCCTAAGAGACACCTGATGAACACCAAACTAGACTCCAAGTTGACGCAATCAGGTATGCCGCACTAAGAGCCTAAGAGACACCTTAATGAACACCACGCTAGACTCCCAGTTGACGCAATCAGGTATGCCTCACAGAGAGCCTCAGAGACACCTGATGAACACCACGCTAGACTCCCAGTTGACGCAATCATCTATGCCGCACTAAGAGCCTCAGAGACACCTGATGAACACCACGCTAGACTCCCAGTTGACGCAATCAGGTATGCCGCACAAAGAGCCTCAGAGACACCTGATGAACACCACGCTAGACTCCCAGTTGACGCAATCAGCTATGCCGCACTAAGAGCCTCAGATTCACCTGATGAACACCACGCTAGACTCCAGTCTACGCAATCGGGTATGCCGCACTAAGAGCCTCAGAGACACCTGATGAACACCACGCTAGACTCCCAGTTGACGCAATCAGGTATGCCGCACTAAGAGCCTCAGAGACACCTGATGAACGCCACGCTAGACTCCCAGTTGACGCAATCAGATATGTCGCTCTAAAAGCCTCAGAGACACCTGATGAACACCACGCTAGACTCCCAGTTGACGCAATCAGGTATGCCGCACTAAGAGCCTCAGACACACCAGATGAACGCCACGCTAGACTCCCAGTTGACGCAATCAGGTATGCCTCACAAAGAGGCTCAGAGACACCTGATGAACACCATGCTAGACTCCCAGTTGACGCAATCAGGTATGCCACACTAAGAGCCTCAGAGGCTCCTGATGAACGCCATGCTAGACTCCCAATTGACGCATTCAGGTATGCCGCACTAAGTGCCTCGGAGACACCTGATGAACGCCAAGCTAGACTCCCGGTTGACGCAATCAGGTATGCCGCACTAAGAGCCTCAGAGACACCTGATGAACGCCACGCTAGACTCCCAGTTGACGCAATCAGGTATGCCTCACAAAGAGGCTCAGAGACACCTGATGAACACCACGCTAGACTCCCAGTTGACGCAATCAGGTATGCCGCACTAAGAGCCTCAGAGACACCTGATGAACGCCATGCTAGACTCCCAGTTGACGTAATCAGGTATGCCGCACTAAGAGCCACAGAGACACCTGATGAACGCCACGCTAGACTCCCAGTTGACGCAATCAGGTATGCCGCACTAAGAGGCTCAGAGACACCTGATGAACACCACGCTAGACCCCCAGTTGACGCAATCAGGTATGCCGCACTAAGAGCCTCAGAGACACCTGATGAACACCACGCTAGAATCCCAGTTGACGCAATCAGGTATGCCGCACTAAGAGCCTCAGAGACACCTGATGAACACCACGCTAGACTCCCAGTTGACGCAATCAGGTATGCCGCACTAAGAGCCTCAGAGACACCTGATGAACGCCACGCTAGACTCCCAGTTGACGCAATCAGGTATGCCGCACTAAGAGCCTCAGAGACACCTGACGAACACCACGCTAGACTCCCAGTTGACGCAATCAGGTATGCCGCACTAAGAGCCTCAGAGACACCTGAAGAACACCACGCTAGACATCCAGTTGACGCAATCAGGTATGCTGCACCAAGAGCCTCAGACACACCAGATGAACACCACGCTAGACTCCCAGTTGACGCAATCAGGCATGCCTCACAAAGAGGCTCAGAGACACCTGATGAACGCCACGCTAGACTCCCAGTTGACGCAATCAGGTATGCCGCACTAAGAGCCTCAGGGACACCTGATGAACACCACGCTAGAATCCCAGTTGACGCAATCAGGAATGCCGCACTCAGAGACACCTGATGAACGCCACGCTAGACTCCCAGTTGACGCAATCAAGTATGCCGCACTAAGAGTCTCAGAGACACCTGATAAACGCCACGCTATACTCCCAGTTGACGCAATCAGGTATGGCGCACGACGAGCCTCAGAGACACCTGATGAACACCACGCTAGACTCCAAGTTGACGCAATCAGGTATGCCGCACTAAGAGCCTCAGAGACACCTGATGAACACCACCCTAGACTCCCAGTTGACGCAATCAGGTATGCCGCACTAAGAGCCTCAGAGACACCTGATGAACACCCCGCTAGACTCCCAGTTGACGCAATCAGGAATGCCGCACTAAGAGCGTCAGAGACACCTGATGAACACCACGCTAGACTCCAAGTTGACGCAATCAGGTATGCCGCACTAAGAGACTCAGAGACACCTGATAAACGCCACGCTAGACTCCCAGTTGACGCAATCAGGTATGGCGCACTAAGAGCCTCAGAGACACCTGATGAACACCACGCTAGACTCCCAGTTTACGCAATCAGGTATGCCGCACTAAGAGCCTCAGAGACACCTGATGAACACCACCCTAGACTCCCAGTTGACGCAATCAGGTATGCCGCACTAAGAGCCTCAGAGACACCTGATGAACACCACGCTAGACTCCCAGTTGACGCAATCAGGTATGCCGCACTAAGAGCCTAAGAGACACCTGATGAACACCACGCTAGATTCCCAGTTGACGCAATCAGGTATGCCGCACTAAGAGCCTCAGAGACACCTGATGAACACCACGCTAGACTCCCAGTTGACGTAATCAGGTATGCCGCACTAAGAGGCTCAGAGACACCTGATGAACACCACGCTAGACTCCCAGTTGACGCAATCAGGTATGCCGCACCAAGAGCCTCAGAGACACCTGATGAACACCACGCTAGACTCCCAGTTGACGCAATCAGGTATGCCGCACTAAGAGCCTCAGAGACACCTGATGAACACCCCGCTAGACTCCCAGTGACGCAATGAGGTATGCCGCACTAAGAGCCTCAGAGACACCTGATGAACACCACGCTAGACTCCCAGTTGACGCAATCAGGTATGCCGCACTAAGAGCCTCAGACACACCAGATGAACGCCACGCTAGACTCCCAGTTGACGCAATCAGGTATGCCGCACTAAGAGCCTCAGAGACACCTGATGAACACCACGCTAGACTCCCAGTTGACGCAATCAGGTATGCCGCACTAAGAGCCTCAGAGACACCTGATGAACACCACGCTAGACTCCCAGTTGACGCAATCAGGAATGCCGCACTAAGAGCGTCAGAGACACCTGATGAACACCACGCTAGACTCCAAGTTGACGCAATCAGGTATGCCGCACTAAGAGACTCAGAGACACCTGATAAACGCCACGCTAGACTCCCAGTTGACGCAATCAGGTATGGCGCACTAAGAGCCTCAGAGACACCTGATGAACACCACCCTAGACTCCCAGTTTACGCAATCAGGTATGCCGCACTAAGAGCCTCAGAGACACCTGATGAACACCACGCTAGACTCCCAGTTGACGCAATCAGGTATGCCACACAAAGAGGCTCAGAGACACCTGATGAACACCACGCTAGACTCCCAGTTGACGCAATCAGGTATGCCGCACTAAGAGCCTAAGAGACACCTGATGAACACCACGCTAGATTCCCAGTTGACGCAATCAGGTATGCCGCACTAAGAGCCTCAGATACTCCTGATGAACACCACGCTAGACTCCCAGTTGACGCAATCAGGTATGCCGCACTAAGAGGCTCAGAGACACCTGATGAACACCACGCTAGACTCCCAGTTGACGCAATCAGGTATGCCGCACCAAGAGCCTCAGAGACACCTGATGAACACCACGCTAGACTCCCAGTTGACGCAATCAGGTATGCCGCACTAAGAGCCTCAGAGACACCTGATGAACACCACGCTTAGACTCCCAGTTGACGCAATCAGGTATGCCGCATTAAGAGCCTCAGACACACCTGATGAACACCACGCTAGACTACCAGTTGACGCAATCAGGTATGCCGCACTAAGAGCCTCAGACACACCTGATGAACACCACGCTAGACTCCCAGTTGACGCAATCAGGTATGCCGCACTAAGAGCCTAAGAGACACCTGATGAACACCACGCTAGACTCCCAGTTGACGCAATCAGGTATGCCGCACTAAGAGCCTCAGAGACACCTGGTGAACACCACGCTAGACTCCCAGTTGACGCAATCAGGTATGCCGCACTAAGAGCCTCAGAGACACCTGATGAACACCACGCTATACTCCCAGTTGACGCAATCAGGTATGCCGCACTAAGAGCCTCAGAGACACCTGATGAACGCCACGCTAGACTCCTAGTTTACGCAATCAGGTATGCCGCACTAAGAGCCTCAGAGACACCTGATGAACACCACGCTAGACTCCCAGTTGACGCAATCAGGTATGCCGCACTAAGAGCGTCAGAGACACCTGATGAACACCACGCTAGACTCCCAGTTGACGCAATCAGGTATGCCGCACTAAGAGCCTCAGACACACCAGATGAACGCCACGCTAGACTCCCAGTTGACGCAATCAGGTATGCCTCACAAAGAGGCTCAGAGACACCTGATGAACACCACGCTAGACTCCCAGTTGACGCATTCGGGTATGCAGCACTAAGAGCCTCAGAGACACCTGATGAACGCCATGCTAGACTCCCAGTTGACGCAATCAGGTATGCCGCACTAAGAGCCTCAGAGACACCTGATGAACGCCATGCTAGACTCCCAGTTAACGCAATCAGGTATGCCGCAATAAGAGCCTCAGAGACACCTGATGAACGCCACGCTAGACTCCCGGTTGACGCAATCAGGTATGCCGCACTAAGAGCCTCAGAGACACCTGATGAACGCCACGCTAGACTCCCAGTTGACGCAATCAGGTATGCCGCACTAAGAGGCTCAGAGACACCTGATGAACGCCACGCTAGACTCCCAGTTAACGCAATCAGGTATGCCGCACTAAGAGCCTCAGAGACACCAGATGAACACCACGCTAGACTCCCAGTTGACGCAATCAGGTATGCCGCACTAAGAGCCTCAGAGACACCTGATGAACACCACGCTAGACTCCCAGTTGACGCAATCGAGCATGCCTCACAGAGAGCCTCAGAGACACCTGATGAACACCACGCTAGACTCTCAGTTGACGCAATCAGGTATGCCGCACTAAGAGCCTCAGACACACCAGATGAACACCACGCTAGACTCTCAGTTGACGCAATCAGGTATGCCGCACTAAGAGCCTCAGAGACACCTGATGAACACCACGCTAGACTCTCAGTTGACGCAATCAGGTATGCCGCACTAAGAGCCTCAGAGACACCTGATGAACACCACGCTAGACTCTCAGTTGACGCAATCAGGTATGCCGCACTAAGAGCCTCAGACACACCCGATGAACACCACGCTAGACTCCCTGTTGACGCAATCAGGTATGCCGCACTAAGAGCCTCAGAGACACCTGATGAACACCACGCTAGACTCCCAGTTGACGCAGTCAGGTATGCCGCACTAAGAGCCTCAGAGACACCTGATGAACACCACGCTAGACTCCCAGTTGACGCAATTAGGTATGCCGCACTAAGAGCTTCAGAGACACCTGATGAACACCACGCTAGACTCCCAGTTGACGCAATCAGGTATGCCGCATTAAGAGCCTCAGACACACCTGATGAACACCACGCTAGACTCCCAGTTGACGCAATCATGTATGCCGCATTAAGAGCCTCAGACACACCTGATGAACGCCACGCTAGACTCTCAGTTGACGCAATCAGGTATGCCGCACTAAGAGCCTCAGAGACACCTGATGAACACCACGCTAGACTCCCAGTTGACGGAATCAGGTATGCCACACAAAGAGGCTCAGAGACACCTGATGAACGCCACGCTAGACTCCCGGTTGACGCAATCAGGTATGCCGCACTAAGAGCCTAAGAGACACATGATGAACACCACGCTAGACTCCCAGTTGACGCAATAAGGTATGTCGCACTAAGAGCCTCAGAGACACCTGATGAACACCACGCTAGACTCTCAGTTGACGCAATCAGGTATGCCGCACTAAGAGCCTAAGAGACACCTGATGAACACTAACCCCGTAGTAAAGTAAAGGCCTTGGGAGGGAAGGCACTGGACCATAGTAAGTTCATACTCAGAGGGCAATTGTCTGAGACCATCTTCGAACCCCGGAACCCAGAAATAATACTAAGGTGATCGGGTAAAATCATAATATATTCACAATAAACATGCATACAAATTAACAAAACACTTACAAATCAAGATGTGGATTCTGACATCAAATATTTGTTCCTTCCAGTTGACTGTAATACATATTTTAGTAATCCAGCCAAAGTTGTTACGATGAAGTAAATAAGCGGTGCTTTCAACCAATCATCTGTTGTCATTAGTGAGAATCCAAGCCAAATATCAAGAGGATGACGAATTAAAAATTCAATAGCTTCATTATGCCCCTGCATAATGCATCATACCGTATTTCATACATTTCCACACAAATAAATAATTAATTAATTCCCGAGACAATACATGTCACAAAGCTAGGCCTACGCATGTTACAATATCCAATATAATACGTTGCCTAAAACTGAAGAATTAATGTCTTCCAACACAAAATATACGGAGCTAATTCAATTTACGTCTTTTCACCTCAATGGCTACCAAAAATCTCTTATTAACAACAGATGATCACACATAGTTAAAAACAATACGACAGTAGCCATCATGAAAAACAGAAGAAAAACGATCACCGTACTAGGGCTATCGACATCAAAATAAATCCTACATTAATAAATATTCCACAGACCATAAGGCATACTACTTGTAATTAAAATGCATTTTACAATTAACTGAAAACAGAAAACAAATCATTAATTACACAAAGAAAATATGAGTGTCAGTTAGCCTACCAGAGTGAATACCCGAGGATGACATTAAGTTTGAATGTATAACCTTGAAAGGCCCTGTCATGCAACGTAGGAAAATACAAAATAAATACATTTACCTTGCCAGTCGATACAGTCACAAGTACTTACGATGACAAAATAGCCTACCTTAATTCCACAATATACGAAGCATATCCAGACGTTTATCTCCAGTAAGGTTACAATAGGTAACCAGTCAATAACTTGACGAAGAGGGATAATATCATTCAATATTTTCACATACAGTAGAACTTCAGTTTACTTCTTATGTATTTATAAAACCACGTAGATCCATGATGACTGGCCTAACAAGCTCATTACGAGAATCATACATGTCTCGAAAATCCCAGCCTTCCAAAACCATTAAAGTCAACATCGAGATAGAGAAATACTTGTCGCTAGAACATAGCTCTTCCTATCGGACAGAGGGAGAAACTACAATCCCAGTCCAAGACAGCACCGACAAGATATGCTACCTATCGAGGCCAGCCACAACTAACTCCGCCGCTCGATTCAAAAGTTTATGCCAAAGTAAAAATAGTACGTTCGATCAGAGATTAGTGCCAAAGTAACGGCACAGACTCCCGGGCCCCAAACTTGTCGATGGTTCGCAGAACAGAGACGACGTAAATGGTACAAGTGTATCAACATGCATAATCAAGCAAATCTTAAAGCATAGAAAAGTTTTTGCCAATTATCACAAACACAGTAGATTCCGAATGTGAAATACTTAATTAAAAGTTCATTTCAGTTTTCATCAGCACCATAACCACCAAACTATGTCATGCCAAGAACATAAACAAATACTTAAGTGTAGAATACATCGAGTGGGTTTTCTTTGTACAATTTCCACAACATTATTACAAATGGCATCTTGAATAAACGATGGCAGGAACAGTTTCATCCGAAGGTTACATAGATTGGTCCAATATCCTGGCCAGAGACATCTTCTCGCACTGCATAACACTCCAAACGCAGAATAAGACCTCGAAGAAATTAGCTGAAATCAAATTTCGACTGCGACAGTAATGTGTAAAGGAAAGCTTAATATCTAACGTTGACACTCATTTACAAAGAACAAATTACAATAAAATATTATATGATGGCATCAGATTTTATAACAATAACCCAGTACTATCAAGAATCCACATCTTTACAGGTGAAATGTTTAACAATGACCCTCAATTAACACAGAAAATTGCATGCATGTTTTAGAAAATTACAATATCCCGAAAATATTACAATAATAACAGTATTTTCCGAAAATAAGTTCCAGTAATAATACTGAAAGGCACGTGAGCTCTCATATTTACAAATAAAAAACCTTATTATCCCAAAAGACGAAGGCAATTGTCTCACATTGCATATCTGTTCAACCCATTTGTCCAAAATACAGAAAGAGAAAATGCCCAAAGAAATACCCAAAGTAGGAAAACACAAGAAAATTCCAAGAAGAACAATAGAAAGACCCTATTATCAAGCAAATAACAGGACACACGTGCATACCAAAGCAGAATCACACCACAACCTTACACCATGACACATAACCTTAAAATCCCCAGAAAAAAATTACAATAACTACCCTCAAATAATTAATAAACAACAACCAGAATATGAATTAGCACTTGTCAACACATCCACACAAAACACAAATACATAAATACCCTATCATATACAGACCCAGACCAAACAGAAACTAGGAAACGAGACGAAGCACGTATTTCATGAGGCCTATAGTGAGCCGCCGTATATTGACCAAATATCACAAATCAATTCATCATATCACATCACATTACTTAACCTAAAGTATTTATTTCTCAGTCAGACAGCAAAAAAAAATTGAGCCCACTCAATCAACTGAAGACTTAGGAGAATAGTTTATAAATACTTACCAACATATTCAACTCAAATCTAAGCAAATGAACCCCCATAACATTCATCTGGTAGACTTAAGTTGACAGATGCGTCAACAAAATGCTAATTTACATCCACGATCCTAAGTAACATACAATGACCTTTTACCCCTTAAATTAATATACATCCACACTTATCTGGACAACCACAAAACAACAACAAGAAAACTAACCCAATTACCAAAATAAAACAAATCACACCACATTTATACTTTCTGAATGTCCAACTTTGGAAATGCACAATTTAGACAATAACATAAACAATACAATTATTCACTCTTGACATAGCTTAGTATATCAAACTAAGTAAGCAATATAGCGAACAAGACTAAAACAAGAACAGACTAGACAGAAATCCCTCAATAAATGACCAACAGAAGATCCTAAATGAAAGAAGATCAACAGACTACTCGTGCAGACCACCAAGCTACAAACGTACCCAAACATTCATTGAAATCACACGACCTTACAAACTCCCAAAATTAATAAAACCATTTACTACCCACAAAATCCCCATAATTTTCCAGAATATAAATTGACACACCGTTAGGACATCGACATACACAAAATAAATAATAACCCTTAAATAAAACACACTGAAATCAACATGTCATACTAGCCGCATTTTACCCTGGCATAGCATGATTTTCCATCACCAAAACACATTTCGGCAAGTAGTTACCTTCATAAATCAACAAGCAGATAAATGACTAAGTCATCACTCGGAGAACAGAAGAGGTTTGTAATTACTTACCTATGATATCCCAACATAGTATCATTTTATACGTACGGCGTATTTAATTAAATTCAATTATAAATTAAGCAAAAACAAACCCTAACCTTAATTCACCTTAAGAAACAACCAAGAGACCCACCCGATTACAAAACAAAACTAATAACAATCACCCCCACTCATGCACTCAAATACATTTACACAAGTTTGTCACTTCAGACCTAACACAATTTAGACAATTACAAACAAGAAGAACCTTTATAGATTTGCACAATCAAGCAGAATGTGCACCACACGTGTAGACAAACACAAGCATCAATAACATCCACAATACATACATGTCCTGATGACCAGAATTCATCTACACAATTTTGACAATAACAAACAAGAAGAACCTTTTATGGATTTGCACAATCTAGCAGAATGTGCACCACACGTGTAGACAAATACACACATCAAAAACACATGCACGTCCTAATGACCAGAATTCATCTACACAATTTTGACAATAACATACAAGAAGAACCTTTATAGATTTGCACAATCTAGCAGAATGTGCACCACACGTGTAGACAAATACACACATCAAAAACACATGCATGTCCTAATGACCGGAATTCGTCTACACAATTTTGACAATAACTACACCACAACAAATATCAACTTAAATTATCAAAATCTGCATCGCACCATCGACTAATGTGGTCATACGAGCCACAAAAATCACATCTCTTGCCTTTGCTAACTCTACTCCCATTAAACCTCTGTTCAGCACGCCTCTGAAATACATGACCTTGAACATTAGTAGGCATGAACTCACGCCTTCCCTGTAAATTCTTATAAGGAACAAGACTACTATAATTATCCACAAGCTGCATCTCTCCACGTGGCTGAAAATTATTTATAGAAGGCATATAACCTGAACAACCTTGAAGATAATTACTAGGAAAGGGAGAATCATCTACCCGCAACAGATTAGCATTCTTAATCTTCTCCGCAGATAAAATAATTTCATTAAAATCAGTGAAATTCTTGGGCTTAGCATGCATGGACAAGAATGAACGATAAATGGGATTCATACCTTCGAATAATGAATTGACAACCTGCTCTTCAGTCAACTCAACTGCCAAAACCTTTGCATAAGTCCTAATATCAATGAAGTACTCATTTAACGTTTCACTCATACGCTGAACGCGAAATACATAATCTCTACTCAAATCTGCCAAGATACGTGGAGTGATAAAATATTTCAAAACCTCTCTATGGAAAACATCCAAAGAATGGCCAGCACTCATACTCTCAAACAGTTTTCCTCGCAACATTCCTTCAGTGCATGGAAAGATGATTTTCAAAATTTGAAAATCTGACAGACCAAATATGCCAGCACTATCTCTTAATTCCACTAATTTCTTCAAAAATTTCACAAATAAATTAATATCAGTGCCATAGCACACATGAAAATCTTTCAAAATTAGAGTTAATGGGTTAGGAAGGGAAGCAAAATTAACCTGACCATCAGTCATAAGTTTATTTAGAGAAACAACGTTAGTCGAGGCTCGATTATCAGAAAGATTAAGCCTATTTACTCTATCTATCACGTCACATTCACCAAATAAGCTATCAACAGTTTGTACTTCCTTATCAGTACAAGTACGGTGAGATCCTAACCTATTCCCAGCATTACCAACGTCATGGCAAGAAACTGAACTAGAAAAATCGTTATATCTCTTATCAGAACATGAATTACCAACAGCATTCAAATTACTAGGACTCGACATGACCTCTGGTGTATTTCTTGACGAGCCTATTTGTTTATCTACCTCAGTAGAATTATTAGTTTGTAAAGCGCCTACCATATTTTCATTATTCTCCATCGATACTGATTCCAAATTACCAATATAATTACTATTATTCACAACGCCATCACAAGAATCACTAACATATGAACAAACGCTTTCAGAACACACAACAGGTCCACTAATATTCTCAGAAATATCACTCGAGGACAACCGATTAAAACTATCTATCAGCTTGTCGCGAAGCCCAACTAACTTGGTTGAAAACACAATATCACACTTGGACCAATATTCAATTAAGCTCACTAAACGATTAATCCAGTGTATCGAACGAAATTTTAATTTGTTCACACGATATGCCGAAGGTTTGGCAACTTGCTTTAACTCATCACAGGACACTTATAGGTTTGAAACAGATATCACAACATCAGACCTACCTTTTGTCCCATAAGAATGTTGATCAGTCAGACTAACAACAGAAGCTGACTTTAAGGATTTGAGAAGAATAATATCCAGTTCACGATGAAAATTAGGGTTGCCATTCCTTATTTGTATTTCATAAGCCAGTTCCTCTTTGGATAAATATTGTACAGCTTTTAAAATGCTCTCATCCATTCAGTATATTATCACATGAAACAAAAATAACAAGAAATTTATACAAAGATAAAACAATAACAACAAACATTAAAATATCACACTTCAGGCCCAATCATACTTCCAAGCCCCAAGATCCAAAGACTAGCCCCAAACAACTACTGAAAGTGGTACAAATCTAACCACGCTACTGCTATAACACATTTAACCCCGTAGTAAAGTAAAGGCCTTGGGAGGGAAGGCACTGGACCATAGTAAGTTCATACTCAGAGGGCAATTGTCTGAGACCATCTTCGAACCCCGGAACCCAGAAATAATACTAAGGTGATCGGGTAAAATCATAATATATTCACAATAAACATGCATACAAATTAACAAAACACTTACAAATCAAGATGTGGATTCTGACATCAAATATTTGTTCCTTCCAGTTGACTGTAATACATATTTTAGTAATCCAGCCAAAGTTGTTACGATGAAGTAAATAAGCGGTGCTTTCAACCAATCATCTGTTGTCATTAGTGAGAATCCAAGCCAAATATCAAGAGGATGACGAATTAAATATTCAATAGCTTCATTATGCCCCTGCATAATGCATCATACCGTATTTCATACATTTCCACACAAATAAATAATTAATTAATTCCCGAGACAATACATGTCACAAAGCTAGGCCTACGCATGTTACAATATCCAATATAATACGTTGCCTAAAACTGAAGAATTAATGTCTTCCAACACAAAATATACGGAGCTAATTCAATTTACGTCTTTTCACCTCAATGGCTACCAAAAATCTCTTATTAACAACAGATGATCACACATAGTTAAAAACAATACGACAGTAGCCATCATGAAAAACAGAAGAAAAACGATCACCGTACTAGGGCTATCGACATCAAAATAAATCCTACATTAATAAATATTCCACAGACCATAAGGCATACTACTTGTAATTAAAATGCATTTTACAATTAACTGAAAACAGAAAACAAATCATTAATTACACAAAGAAAATATGAGTGTCAGTTAGCCTACCAGAGTGAATACCCGAGGATGACATTAAGTTTGAATGTATAACCTTGAAAGGCCCTGTCATGCAACGTAGGAAAATACAAAATAAATACATTTACCTTGCCAGTCGATACAGTCACAAGTACTTACGATGACAAAATAGCCTACCTTAATTCCACAATATACGAAGCATATCCAGACGTTTATCTCCAGTAAGGTTACAATAGGTAACCAGTCAATAACTTGACGAAGAGGGATAATATCATTCAATATTTTCACATACAGTAGAACTTCAGTTTACTTCTTATGTATTTATAAAACCACGTAGATCCATGATGACTGGCCTAACAAGCTCATTACGAGAATCATACATGTCTCGAAAATCCCAGCCTTCCAAAACCATTAAAGTCAACATCGAGATAGAGAAATACTTGTCGCTAGAACATAGCTCTTCCTATCGGACAGAGGGAGAAACTACAATCCCAGTCCAAGACAGCACCGACAAGATATGCTACCTATCGAGGCCAGCCACAACTAACTCCGCCGCTCGATTCAAAAGTTTATGCCAAAGTAAAAATAGTACGTTCGATCAGAGATTAGTGCCAAAGTAACGGCACAAACACCACGCTAGACTCCCAGTTGACGCAATCAGGTATGCCGCACTAAGAGCCTAAGAGACACCTTAATGAACACCACGCTAGACTCCCAGTTGACGCAATCAGGTATGCCTCACAGAGAGCCTCAGAGACACCTGATGAACACCACGCTAGACTCCCAGTTGACGCAATCAGCTATGCCGCACTAAGAGCCTCAGAGACACCTGATGAACACCACGCTAGACTCCCAGTTGACGCAATCAGGTATGCCGCACAAAGAGCCTCAGAGACACCTGATGAACACCACGCTAGACTCCCAGTTGACGCAATCAGCTATGCCGCACTAAGAGCCTCAGAGTCACCTGATGAACACCACGCTAGACTCCAGTCTACGCAATGAGGTATGCCGCACTAAGAGCCTCAGAGACACCTGATGAACACCACGCTAGACTCCCAGTTGACGCAATCAGGTATGCCGCACTAAGAGCCTCAGAGACACCTGATGAACGCCATGCTATACTCCCAGTTGACGCAATCAGATATGCCGCTCTAAAAGCCTCAGAGACACCTGATGAACGCCACGCTAGACTCCCAGTTGACGCAATCAGGTATGCCTCACAAAGTGGCTCAGAGACACCTGATGAACACCACGCTAGACTCCCAGTTGACGCAATCAGGTATGCCGCACTAAGAGCCACAGAGACACCTGATGAACGCCACGCTAGACTCCCAGTTGACGCAATCAGGTATGCCGCACTAAGAGGCTCAGAGACACCTGATGAACACCACGCTAGACCCCCAGTTGACGCAATCAGGTATGCCGCACTAAGAGCCTCAGAGACACCTGATGAACACCACGCTAGAATCCCAGTTGACGCAATCAGGTATGCCGCACTAAGAGCCTCAGACACACCTGATGAACACCACGCTAGACTCCCAGTTGACGCAATCAGGTATGCCGCACTAAGAGCCTCAGAGACACCTGATGAACGCCACGCTAGACTCCCAGTTGACGCAATCAGGTATGCCGCACTAAGAGCCTCAGAGACACCTGATGAACACCACGATAGACTCCCAGTTGACGCAATCAGGTATGCCGCACTAAGAGCCTCAGAGACACCTGAAGAACACCACGCTAGACTCCCAGTTGACGCAATCAGGTATGCTGCACCAAGAGCCTCAGACACACCAGATGAACACCACGCTAGACTCCCAGTTGACGCAATCAGGCATGCCTCACAAAGAGGCTCAGAGACACCTGATGAACGCCACGCTAGACTCCCAGTTGACGCAATCAGGTATGCCGCACTAAGAGCCTCAGGGACACCTGATGAACACCACGCTAGACTCCCAGTTGACGCAATCAGGAATGCCGCACTCAGAGACACCTCATGAACGCCACGCTAGACTCCCAGTTGACGCAATCAAGTATGACGCACTAAGAGTCTCAGAGACACCTGATAAACGCCACGCTATACTCCCAGTTGACGCAATCAGGTATGGCGCACGAAGAGCCTCAGAGACACCTGATGAACACCACGCTAGACTCCAAGTTGACGCAATCAGGTATGCCGCACTAAGAGCCTCAGAGACACCTGATGAACACCACCCTAGACTCCCAGTTGACGCAATCAGGTATGCCGCACTAAGAGCCTCAGAGACACCTGATGAACACCACGCTAGACTCCCAGTTGACGCAATCAGGAATGCCGCACTAAGAGCGTCCGAGACACCTGATGAACACCACGCTAGACTCCAAGTTGACGCAATCAGGTATGCCGCACTAAGAGATTCAGAGACACCTGATAAACGCCACGCTAGACTCCCAGTTGACGCAATCAGGTATGGCGCACTAAGAGCCTCAGAGACACCTGATGAACACCACGCTAGACTCCCAGTTTACGCAATCAGGTATGCCGCACTAAGAGCCTCAGAGACACCTGATGAACACCACCCTAGACTCCCAGTTGACGCAATCAGGAATGCCGCACTAAGAGCCTCAGAGACACCTGATGAACACCACGCTAGACTCCCAGTTGACGCAATCAGGTATGCCACACAAAGAGGCTCAGAGACACCTGATGAACACCACGCTAGACTCCCAGTTGACGCAATCAGGTATGCCACACAAAGAGGCTCAGAGACACCTGATGAACACCACGCTAGACTCCCAGTTGACGCAATCAGGTATGCCGCACTAAGAGCCTAAGAGACACCTGATGAACACCACGCTAGATTCCCAGTTGACGCAAACAGGTATGCCGCACTAAGAGCCTAAGAGACACCTGATGAACACCACGCTAGATTCCCAGTTGACGCAAACAGGTATGCCGCACTAAGAGGCTCAGAGACACCTGATGAACACCACGCTAGACTCCCAGTTGACGCAATCAGGTATGCCGCACCAAGAGCCTCAGAGACACCTGATGAACACCACGCTAGACTCCCAGTTGACGCAATCAGGTATGCCGCACTAAGAGCCTCAGAGACACCTGATGAACACCCCGCTAGACTCCCAGTGACGCAATGAGGTATGCCGCACTAAGAGCCTCAGAGACACCTGATGAACACCACGCTAGACTCCCAGTTGACGCAATCAGGTATGCCGCACTAAGAGCCTCAGACACACCAGATGAACGCCACGCTAGACTCCCAGTTGACGCAATCAGGTATGCCGCATTAAGAGCCTCAGAGACACCAGATGAACACCACGCTAGACTCCCAGTTGTCGCAATCAGGTATGCCGCACTAAGAGCCTCAGAGACACCTGATGAACACCACGCTCGACTCCCAGTTGACGCAATCAGGTATGCCGCACTAAGAGCCTCAGAGACACCTGATGAACACCACGCTAGACTCCCAGTTGACGCAATCAGGTATGCCGCATTAAGAGCCTCAGACACACCTGATGAACACCACGCTAGACTACCAGTTGACGCAATCAGGTATGCCGCACTAAGAGCCTAAGAGACACCTGATGAACACCACGCTAGACTCCCAGTTGACGCAATAAGGTGTGTCGCACTAAGAGCCTCAGAGACACCTGATGAACACCACGCTAGACTCCCAGTTGACGCAATCAGGTATGCCGCACTAAGAGCCTAAGAGACACCTGATGAACACCACGCTAGACTCCCAGTTGACGCAATCAGGTATGCCGCACTAAGAGCCTAAGAGACACCTTAATGAACACCACGCTAGACTCCCAGTTGACGCAATCAGGTATGCCTCACAGAGAGCCTCAGAGACACCTGATGAACACCACGCTAGACTCCCAGTTGACGCAATCAGCTATGCCGCACTAAGAGCCTCAGAGACACCTGATGAACACCACGCTAGACTCCCAATTGACGCAATCAGGTATGCCGCACAAAGAGCCTCAGAGACACCTGATGAACACCACGCTAGACTCCCAGTTGACGCAATCAGCTATGCCGAACTAAGAGCCTCAGAGTCACCTGATGAACACCACGCTAGACTCCAGTTGACGCAATCAGGTATGCCGCACTAAGAGCCTCAGAGACACCTGATGAACACCACGCTAGACTCCCAGTTGATGCAATCAGGTATGCCGCACTAAGAGCTTCAGAGACACCTGATGAACGCCACGCTAGACTCCCAGTTGACGCAATCAGATATGCCGCTCTAAGAGCCTCAGAGACACCTGATGAACACCACGCTAGACTCCCACTTGACGCAATCAGGTATGCCGCACTAAGGGCCACAGAGACTCCTGATGAACGCCATGCTAGACTCCCAGTTGACGCATTCATGTATGCCGCACTAAGTGCCTCAGAGACGCCTGATGAACACCACGCTAGACTCCCAGTTGACGCAATCAGCTATGCCGCACTAAGAGCTTCAGAGACACCTGATGAACGCCACGCTAGACTCCCAGTTGACGCAATCAGGTATGCCTCACAAAGAGGCTCAGAGACACCTGATGAACACCACACTAGACTCCCAGTTGACCCAATCAGGTATGCCGCACTAAGAGCCTCAGAGACACCTGATGAACGCCATGCTAGACTCCCAGTTGACGCAATCAGGTATGCCGCACTAAGAGCCACAGAGACACCTGCTGAACGCCACGCTTGACTCCCAGTTGACGCAATCAGGTATGCCGCACTAAGAGGCTCAGAGACACCTGATGAACACCACGCTAGACCCCCAGTTGACGCAATCAGGTATGCCGCACTAAGAGCCTCAGAGACACCTGATGAACGCCATGCTAGACTCCCAGTTGACGCAATCAGGTATGCCGCACTAAGAGCCTCAGAGGCACCTGATGAACACCACGCTAGACTCCCAGTTGACGCAATCAGGTATGCCGCACTAAGAGCCTCAGAGACACCTGATGAACACCACGCTAGACTCCCAGTTGACGCAATCAGGCATGCCGCACTAAGAGCCTCAGACACACCAGATGAACGCCACGCTAGACTCTCAGTTGACGCAATCAGGTATGCCGAACTAAGAGCCTCAGAGACACCTGATGAACACCACGCTAGACTCCCAGTTGACGCAATCAGGTATGCCGCACTAAGAGCCTCAGACACACCTGATGAACACCACGCTAGACTCCCAGTTGACGCAATCAGGTATGACACACATAGAGGCTCAGAGAAACCTGACGAACGCCACGCTAGACTCCCAGTTGACGCAATCAGGTATGCCGCACTAAGAGCCTCAGAGACACCTGATGAACACCACGCTAGACTCCCAGTTGACGCAATCAGGTATGCCGCACTAAGAGCTTCAGAGACACCTGATGAACACCACGCTAGACTCCCAGTTGACGCAATCAGGTATGCCGCACTAAGAGCCTCAGAGACACCTGATGAACACCCCGCTAGACTCCCAGTGACGCAATGAGGTATGCCGCACTAAGAGCCTCAGAGACACCTGATGAACACCACGCTAGACTCCCAGTTGACGCAATCAGGTATGCCGCACTAAGAGCCTCAGACACACCAGATGAACGCCACGCTAGACTCCCAGTTGACGCAATCAGGTATGCCGCACTAAGAGCCTCAGAGACACCAGATGAACACCACGCTAGACTCCCAGTTGTCGCAATCAGGTATGCCGCACTAAGAGCCTCAGAGACACCTGATGAACACCACGCTCGACTCCCAGTTGACGCAATCAGGTATGCCGCACTAAGAGCCTCAGACACACCTGATGAACACCACGCTAGACTCCCAGTTGACGCAATCAGGTATGCCGCATTAAGAGCCTCAGACACACCTGATGAACACCACGCTAGACTACCAGTTGACGCAATCAGGTATGCCGCACTAAGAGCCTCAGACACACCTGATGAACACCATGCTAGACTCCCAGTTGACGCAATCAGGTAAGCCGCACTAAGAGCCTAAGAGACACCTGATGAACACCACGCTAGACTCCCAGTTGACGCAATCAGGTATGCCGCACCAAGAGCCCCAGAGACACCTGATGAACACCACGCTAGACTCCCGGTTGACGCAATCAGGTATGCCGCACTAAGAGCCTAAGAGACACCTGATGAACACCACGCTAGACTCCCAGTTGACGCAATAAGGTGTGTCGCACTAAGAGCCTCAGAGACACCTGATGAACACCACGCTAGACTCCCAGTTGACGCAATCAGGTATGCCGCACTAAGAGCCTAAGAGACACCTGATGAACACCACGCTAGACTCCCAGTTGACGCAATCAGGTATGCCGCACTAAGAGCCTAAGAGACACCTTAATGAACACCACGCTAGACTCCCAGTTGACGCAATCAGGTATGCCTCACAGAGAGCCTCAGAGACACCTGATGAACACCACGCTAGACTCCCAGTTGACGCAATCAGCTATGCCGCACTAAGAGCCTCAGAGACACCTGATGAACACCACGCTAGACTCCCAATTGACGCAATCAGGTATGCCGCACAAAGAGCCTCAGAGACACCTGATGAACACCACGCTAGACTCCCAGTTGACGCAATCAGCTATGCCGAACTAAGAGCCTCAGAGTCACCTGATGAACACCACGCTAGACTCCAGTTGACGCAATCAGGTATGCCGCACTAAGAGCCTCAGAGACACCTGATGAACACCACGCTAGACTCCCAGTTGATGCAATCAGGTATGCCGCACTAAGAGCTTCAGAGACACCTGATGAACGCCACGCTAGACTCCCAGTTGACGCAATCAGATATGCCGCTCTAAGAGCCTCAGAGACACCTGATGAACACCACGCTAGACTCCACTTGACGCAATCAGGTATGCCGCACTAAGAGCCACAGAGACTCCTGATGAACGCCATGCTAGACTCCCAGTTGACGCATTCATGTATGCCGCACTAAGTGCCTCAGAGACGCCTGATGAACACCACGCTAGACTCCCAGTTGACGCAATCAGCTATGCCGCACTAAGAGCTTCAGAGACACCTGATGAACGCCACGCTAGACTCCCAGTTGACGCAATCAGGTATGCCTCACAAAGAGGCTCAGAGACACCTGATGAACACCACACTAGACTCCCAGTTGACCCAATCAGGTATGCCGCACTAAGAGCCTCAGAGACACCTGATGAACGCCATGCTAGACTCCCAGTTGACGCAATCAGGTATGCCGCACTAAGAGCCACAGAGACACCTGATGAACGCCACGCTAGACTCCCAGTTGACGCAATCAGGTATGCCGCACTAAGAGGCTCAGAGACACCTGATGAACACCACGCTAGACCCCCAGTTGACGCAATCAGGTATGCCGCACTAAGAGCCTCAGAGACACCTGATGAACACCACGCTAGACTCCCAGTTGACGCAATCAGGTATGCCGCACTAAGAGCCTCAGAGACACCTGATGAACACCACTCTAGACTCCCAGTTGACGCAATCAGGTATGCCGCACTAAGAGCCTCAGAGGCACCTGATGAACACCACGCTAGACTCCCAGTTGACGCAATCAGGTATGCCGCACTAAGAGCCTCAGAGACACCTGATGAACACCACGCTAGACTCCCAGTTGACGCAATCAGGTATGCCGCATTAAGAGCCTCAGGGTCACCTGATGAACACCACGCTAGACTCCCAGTTGACGCAATCAGGTATGGCGCACTAAGAGGCTCAGAGACACCTGATGAACACCACGCTAGACTCCCAGTTGACGCAATCAGGTATGCCTCACAAAGAGGCTCAGAGACACCTGATGAACACCACGCTAGACTCCCAGTTGACGCAATCAGGTATGGCGCACTAAGAGCCTCAGAGACACCTGATGAACACCAAGCTAGACTCCCAGTTGACGCAATCAGGTATGCCGCACTAAGAGGCTCAGAGACACCTGATGAACACCACGCTAGACTCCCTGTTGACGCAATCAGGTATGCCGCACTAAGAGCCTCAGAGACACCTGATGAACACCACGCTAGACTCTCAGTTGACGCAATCAGGTATGCCGCACTAAGAGCCTCAGAGACACCTGATGAACGCCACGCTAGACTCTCAGTTGACGCAATCAGGTATGCCGCACTAAGAGCCTCAGAGACACCTGATGAACACCACGCTAGACTCCCAGTTGACGCAATCAGGTATGCCGCATTAAGAGCCTCAGGGTCACCTGATGAACACCACGCTAGACTCCCAGTTGACGCAATCAGGTATGCCGCACTAAGAGCCTCAGACACACCTGATGAACACCACGCTAGACTCCCAGTTGACGCAATCAGGTATGCCGCATTAAGAGCCTCAGAGACACCTGGTGAACACCACGCTAGACTCCCAGTTGACGCAATCAGGTATGCCGCACTAAGAGCCTCAGAGACACCTGATGAACACCACGCTAGACTCCCAGTTGACGCAATCAGGTATGCCGCACTAAGAGCCTCAGAGACACCTGATGAACACCACGCTAGACTCCCAGTTGTCGCAATCAGGTATGCCGCACTAAGAGGCTCAGAGACACCTGATGAACACCACGCTAGACTACCAGTTGACGCAATCAGGTATGCCGCACTAAGAGCCTCAGACACACCTGATGAACACCACGCTAGACTCCCCAGTTGACGCAATCAGGTATGCCGCACTAAAAGCCTCAGAGACACCTGATGAACACCACGCTAGACTCCCAGTTGACGCAATCAGGTATGCCGCACTAAGAGCCTCAGAGACACCTGATGAACACCACGCTAGACTCTCAGTGACGCAATCAGGTATGCCGCACTAAGAGCCTCAGAGACACCTGATGAACACCACGCTAGACTCCCAGTTGACGCAATCAGGTATGCCGCACTAGGAGCCTCAGACACGCCAGATGAACGCCACGCTAGACTCCCAGTTGACGCAATCAGGTATGCCGCACTAAGAGCCTCAGAGACACCTGATGAACACCACGCTCGACTCCCAGTTGACGCAATCAGGTATGCCGCACTAAGAGCCTCAGAGGCACCTGATGAACACCACGCTAGACTCCCAGTTGACGCAATCAGGTATGCCGCATTAAGAGCCTCAGACACACCTGATGAACACCACGCTAGACTACCAGTTGACGCAATCAGGTATGCCGCACTAAGAGCCTCAGACACACCTGATGAACACCACGCTAGACTCCCAGTTGACGCAAAAAGGTATGCCACACTAAGAGCCTCAGAGACACCTGATGAACACCACGCTAGACTCCCAGTTGACGCAATCAGGTATGCCGCACTAAGTGCCTAAGAGACACCTGATGAACACCACGCTAGACTCCCAGTTGACGCAATCAGGTATGCCGCACTAAGAGCCTCAGAGACACCTGATGAACACCACGCTAGACTCCCAGTTGACGCAATCAGGTATGCCGCACTAAGAGCCTCCGAGACACCCGATGAACGCCACGCTAGACTCCCAGTTGACGCAATCAGGTATGCCGCACTAAGAGCCTCAGAGACACCTGATGAACACCACGCTAGACTCCCAGTTGACGCAATCAGCTATGCCGCACTAAGAGCCTCAGAGTCACCTGATGAACACCACGCTAGACTCCAGTTGACGCAATCAGGTATGCCGCACTAAGAGCCTCAGAGACACCTGATGAACACCACGCTAGACTCCCAGTTGATGCAATCAGGTATTCCGCACTAAGTGCTTCAGAGACACCTGATGAACGCCACGCTAGACTCCCAGTTGACGCAATCAGATATGCCGCTCTAAGAGCCTCAGAGACACCTGATGAACACCACGCTAGACTCCCACTTGACGCAATCAGGTATGCCGCACTAAGAGCCACAGAGACTCCTGATGAACGCCATGCTAGACTCCCAGTTGACGCATTCATGTATGCCGCACTAAGTGCCTCAGAGACGCCTGATGAACACCACGCTAGACTCCCAGTTGACGCAATCAGCTATGCCGCACTAAGAGCTTCAGAGACACCTGATGAACGCCACGCTAGACTCCCAGTTGACGCAATCAGGTATGCCTCACAAAGAGGCTCAGAGACACCTGATGAACACCACACTAGACTCCCAGTTGACCCAATCAGGTATGCCGCACTAAGAGCCTCAGAGACACCTGATGAACGCCATGCTAAACTCCCAGTTGACGCAATCAGGTATGCCGCACTAAGAGCCACAGAGACACCTGATGAACGCCACGCTAGACTCCCAGTTGACGCAATCAGGTATGCCGCACTAAGAGGCTCAGAGACACCTGATGAACACCACGCTAGACCCCCAGTTGACGCAATCAGGTATGCCGCACTAAGAGCCTCAGAGACACCTGATGAACACCACGCTAGACTCCCAGTTGACGCAATCAGGTATGCCGCACTAAGAGCCTCAGAGACACCTGATGAACACCACGCTAGACTCCCAGTTGACGCAATCAGGTATGCCGCACTAAGAGCCTCAGAGGCACCTGATGAACACCACGCTAGACTCCCAGTTGACGCAATCAGGTATGCCGCACTAAGAGCCTCAGAGACACCTGATGAACACCACGCTAGACTCCCAGTTGACGCAATCAGGCATGCCGCACTAAGAGCCTCAGACACACCAGATGAACGCCACGCTAGACTCTCAGTTGACGCAATCAGGTATGCCGAACTAAGAGCCTCAGAGACACCTGATGAACACCACGCTAGACTCCCAGTTGACGCAATCAGGTATGCCGCACTAAGAGCCTCAGACACACCTGATCAACACCACGCTAGACTCCCAGTTGACGCAATCAGGTATGACACACATAGAGGCTCAGAGACACCTGACGAACGCCACGCTAGACTCCCAGTTGACGCAATCAGGTATGCCGCACTAAGAGCCTCAGAGACACCTGATGAACACCACGCTAGACTCCCAGTTGACGCAATCAGGTATGCCGCACTAAGAGCTTCAGAGACACCTGATGAACACCACGCTAGACTCTCAGTTGACGCAATCAGGTATGCCGCACTAAGAGCCTCAGAGACACCTGATGAACGCCACGCTAGACTCTCAGTTGACGCAATCAGGTATGCCGCACTAAGAGCCTCAGAGACACCTGATGAACACCACGCTAGACTCCCAGTTGACGCAATCAGGTATGCCGCACTAAGAGCCTCAGGGACACCTGATGAACACCACGCTAGACTCCCAGTTGACGCAATCAGGTATGCCGCACTAAGAGGCTCAGAGACACCTGATGAACACCACGCTAGACTCCCAGTTGACGCAATCAGGTATGGCGCACTAAGAGCCTCAGAGACACCTGATGAACACCACGCTAGACTCCCAGTTGACGCAATCAGGTATGCCGCACTAAGAGGCTCAGAGACACCTGTTGAACACCACGCTAGACTCCCAGTTGACGCAATCAGGTATGGCGCACTAAGAGGCTCAGAGACACCTGATGAACACCACGCTAGACTCCCAGTTGACGCAATCAGGTATGCCTCACAAAGAGGCTCAGAGACACCTGATGAACACCACGCTAGACTCCCAGTTGACGCAATCAGGTATGGCGCACTAAGAGCCTCAGAGACACCTGATGAACACCACGCTAGACTCCCAGTTGACGCAATCAGGTATGCCGCACTAAGAGGCTCAGAGACACCTGATGAACACCACGCTAGACTCCCTGTTGACGCAATCAGGTATGCCGCACTAAGAGCCTCAGAGACACCTGATGAACACCACGCTAGACTCTCAGTTGACGCAATCAGGTATGCCGCACTAAGAGCCTCAGAGACACCTGATGAACGCCACGCTAGACTCTCAGTTGACGCAATCAGGTATGCCGCACTAAGAGCCTCAGAGACACCTGATGAACACCACGCTAGACTCCCAGTTGACGCAATCAGGTATGCCGCATTAAGAGCCTCAGGGTCACCTGATGAACACCACGCTAGACTCCCAGTTGACGCAATCAGGTATGCCGCACTAAGAGCCTCAGACACACCTGATGAAAACCACGCTAGACTCCCAGTTGACGCAATCAGGTATGCCGCATTAAGAGCCTCAGAGACACCTGGTGAACACCACGCTAGACTCCCAGTTGACGCAATCAGGTATGCCGCACTAAGAGGCTCAGAGACACCTGATGAACACCACGCTAGACTCCCAGTTGACGCAATCAGGTATGCCGCACTAAGAGGCTCAGAGACACCTGATGAACACCACGCTAGACTCCCAGTTGACGCAATCAGGTATGCCGCACTAAGAGGCTCAGAGACACCTGATGAACACCACGCTAGACTCCCAGTTGACGCAATCAGGTATGCCGCACTAAGAGCCTCAGAGACACCTGATGAACACCACGCTAGACTCCCAGTTGACGCAATCAGGTATGCCGCACTAAGAGCCTCAGAGACACCTGATGAACACCACGCTAGACTCTCAGTGACGCAATCAGGTATGCCGCACTAAGAGCCTCAGAGACACCTGATGAACACCACGCTAGACTCCCAGTTGACGCAATCAGGTATGCCGCACTAGGAGCCTCAGACACGCCAGATGAACGCCACGCTAGACTCCCAGTTGACGCAATCAGGTATGCCGCACTAAGAGCCTCAGAGACACCTGATGAACACCACGCTCGACTCCCAGTTGACGCAATCAGGTATGCCGCACTAAGAGCCTCAGAGGCACCTGATGAACACCACGCTAGACTCCCAGTTGACGCAATCAGGTATGCCGCATTAAGAGCCTCAGACACACCTGATGAACACCACGCTAGACTACCAGTTGACGCAATCAGGTATGCCGCACTAAGAGCCTCAGACACACCTGATGAACACCACGCTAGACTCCCAGTTGACGCAAAAAGGTATGCCACACTAAGAGCCTCAGAGACACCTGATGAACACCACGCTAGACTCCCAGTTGACGCAATCAGGTATGCCGCACTAAGTGCCTAAGAGACACCTGATGAACACCACGCTAGACTCCCAGTTGACGCAATCAGGTATGCCGCACTAAGAGCCTCAGAGACACCTGATGAACACCACGCTAGACTCCCAGTTGACGCAATCAGGTATGCCGCACTAAGAGCCTCCGAGACACCCGATGAACGCCACGCTAGACTCCCAGTTGACGCAATCAGGTATGCCGCACTAAGAGCCTCAGAGACACCTGATGAACACCACGCTAGACTCCCAGTTGACGCAATCAGCTATGCCGCACTAAGAGCCTCAGAGTCACCTGATGAACACCACGCTTGACTCCAGTTGACGCAATCAGGTATGCCGCACTAAGAGCCTCAGAGACACCTGATGAACACCACGCTAGACTCCCAGTTGACGCAATCAGGTATGCCGCACTAAGAGCCCCAGAGACACCTGATGAACGCCACGCTAGACTCCCAGTTGACGCAATCAGATATGCCGCTCTAAGAGCCTCAGAGACACCTGATGAACACCACGCTAGACTCCCAGTTGACGCAATCAGGTATGCCGCACTAAGAGCCACAGAGACTCCTGATGAACGCCATGCTAGACTCCCAGTTGACGCATTCAGGTATGCCGCACTAAGTGCCTCAGAGACACCTGATGAACGCCACGCTAGACTCCCAGTTGACGCAATCAGGTATGCCGCACTAAGAGGCTCAGAGACACCTGATGAACACCACGCTAGACTCCCAGTTGACGCAATCAGGTATGCCGCACTAAGAGCCTCAGACACACCAGATGAACGCCAAGCTAGACTCCCAGTTGACGCAATCAGGTATGCCTCACAATGAGGCTCAGAGACACCTGTTGAACACCACGCTAGACTCCCAGTTGACGCAATCAGGTATGCCGCACTAAGAGCCTCAGAGACTCCTGATGAACGCCACGCTAGACTCCCAGTTGACGCATTCAGGTATGCCGCACTAAGTGCCTCAGAGACACCTGATGAACGCCACGCTAGACTCCCGGTTGACGCAATCAGGTATGCCGCACTAAGAGCCTCAGAGACACCTGATGAACGCCACGCTAGACTCCCAGTTGACGCAATCAGGTATGCCTCACAAAGAGGCTCAGAGACACCTGATGAACACCACACTAGACTCCCAGTTGACGCAATCAGGTATGCCGCACTAAGAGCCTCAGAGACACCTGATGAACGCCATGCTAGACTCCCAGTTGACGCAATCAGGTATGCCGCACTAAGAGCCACAGAGACACCTGATGAACGCCACGCTAGACTCCCAGTTGACGCAATCAGGTATGCCGCACTAAGAGGCTCAGAGACACCTGATGAACACCACGCTAGACTCCCAGTTGACGCAATCAGGTATGCCGCACTAAGAGCCTCAGAGATACCTGATGAACACCACGCTAGACTCCCAGTTGACGCAATCAGGTATGCCGCACTAAGAGCCTCAGAGACACCTGATGAACACCACGCTAGACTCCCAGTTGACGCAATCAGGTATGCCGCACTAAGAGCCTCAGAGACACCTGATGAACACCACGCTAGACCCCCAGTTGACGCAATCAGGTATGCCGCACTAAGAGCCTCAGAGACACCTGATGAACACCACGCTAGACTCCCAGTTGACGCAATCAGGTATGCCGCACCAAGAGCCTCAGAGACACATGATGAACACCACGCTAGACTCCCAGTTGACGCAATCAGGTATGCCGCACTAAGAGCCTCAGAGACCCCTGATGAACACCACGCTAGACTCCCAGTTGACGCAATCAGGCATGCCGCACTAAGAGCCTCAGACACACCAGATGAACGCCACGCTAGACTCTCAGTTGACGCAATCAGGTATGCCGAACTAAGAGCCTCAGAGACACCTGATGAACACCACGCTAGACTCCCAGTTGACGCAATCAGGTATGCCGCACTAAGAGCCTCAGACACACCTGATGAACACCACGCTAGACTCCCAGTTGACGCAATCAGTTATGACACACATAGAGGCTCAGAGGCACCTGATGAACACCACGCTAGACTCCCTGTTGACGCAATCAGGTATGCCGCACTAAGAGCCTCAGACACACCAGATGAACACCACCCTAGACTCAAAGTTGACGCAATCAGGTATGCCGCACAAAGGGCCTCAGAGACACCTGATGAACACCACGCTAGACTCCCAGTTGACGCAATCAGGTATGCCGCACTAAGAGCCTCAGGGACACCTGATGAACACCACGCTAGACTCCCAGTTGACGCAATCAGGTATGCCGCACTAGGAGGCTCAGAGACACCTGATGAACACCACGCTAGACTCCCAGTTGACGCAATCAGGTATGGCGCACTAAGAGCCTCAGAGACACCTGATGAACACCACGCTAGACTCCCAGTTGACGCAATCAAGTATGCCGCACTAAGAGGCTCAGAGACACCTGATGAACACCACGCTAGACTCCCTGTTGACGCAATCAGGTATGCCGCACTAAGAGCCTCAGAGACACCTGATGAACACCACGCTAGACTCTCAGTTGACGCAATCAGGTATGCCGCACTAAGAGCCTCAGAGGCACCTGATGAACGCCACGCTAGACTCTCAGTTGACGCAATCAGGTATGCCGCACTAAGAGCCTCAGAGACACCTGATGAACACCACGCTAGACTCCCAGTTGACGCAATCAGGTATGCCGCACTAAGAGCCTCAGGGACACCTGATGAACACCACGCTGGACTCCCAGTTGACGCAATCGGGTATGCCGCACTAAGAGCCTCAGACACACCTGATGAACACCACGCTAGACTCCCAGTTGACGCAATCAGGTATGCCGCATTAAGAGCCTCAGAGACACCTGGTGAACACCACGCTAGACTCCCAGTTGACGCAATCAGGTATGCCGCACTAAGAGGCTCAGAGACACCTGATGAACACCACGCTAGACTCCCAGTTGACGCAATCAGGTATGGCGCACTAAGAGCCTCAGACACACCAGATGAACGCCAAGCTAGACTCCCAGTTGACGCAATCAGGTATGCCTCACAATGAGGCTCAGAGACACCTGTTGAACACCACGCTAGACTCCCTGTTGACGCAATCAGGTATGCCGCACTAAGAGCCTCAGAGACACCTGATGAACACCACGCTAGACTCTCAGTTGACGCAATCAGGTATGCCGCACTAAGAGCCTCAGAGGCACCTGATGAACGCCACGCTAGACTCTCAGTTGACGCAATCAGGTATGCCGCACTAAGAGCCTCAGAGACACCTGATGAACACCACGCTAGACTCCCAGTTGACGCAATCAGGTATGCCGCACTAAGAGCCTCAGGGACACCTGATGAACACCACGCTGGACTCCCAGTTGACGCAATCGGGTATGCCGCACTAAGAGCCTCAGACACACCTGATGAACACCACGCTAGACTCCCAGTTGACGCAATCAGGTATGCCGCATTAAGAGCCTCAGAGACACCTGGTGAACACCACGCTAGACTCCCAGTTGACGCAATCAGGTATGCCGCACTAAGAGGCTCAGAGACACCTGATGAACACCACGCTAGACTCCCAGTTGACGCAATCAGGTATGCCGCACTAAGAGCCTCAGACACACCAGATGAACGCCAAGCTAGACTCCCAGTTGACGCAATCAGGTATGCCTCACAATGAGGCTCAGAGACACCTGTTGAACACCACGCTAGACTCCCAGTTGACGCAATCAGGTATGCCGCACTAAGAGCCTCAGACACACCAGATGAACGCCAAGCTAGACTCCCAGTTGACGCAATCAGGTATGCCTCACAATGAGGCTCAGAGACACCTGTTGAACACCACGCTAGACTCCCAGTTGACGCAATCAGGTATGCCGCACTAAGAGCCTCAGAGACTCCTGATGAACGCCACGCTAGACTCCCAGTTGACGCATTCAGGTATGCCGCACTAAGTGCCTCAGAGACACCTGATGAACGCCACGCTAGACTCCCGGTTGACGCAATCAGGTATGCCGCACTAAGAGCCTCAGAGACACCTGATGAACGCCACGCTAGACTCCCAGTTGACGCAATCAGGTATGCCTCACAAAGAGGCTCAGAGACACCTGATGAACACCACACTAGACTCCCAGTTGACGCAATCAGGTATGCCGCACTAAGAGCCTCAGAGACACCTGATGAACGCCATGCTAGACTCCCAGTTGACGCAATCAGGTATGCCGCACTAAGAGCCACAGAGACACCTGATGAACGCCACGCTAGACTCCCAGTTGACGCAATCAGGTATGCCGCACTAAGAGGCTCAGAGACACCTGATGAACACCACGCTAGACTCCCAGTTGACGCAATCAGGTATGCCGCACTAAGAGCCTCAGAGATACCTGATGAACACCACGCTAGACTCCCAGTTGACGCAATCAGGTATGCCGCACTAAGAGCCTCAGAGACACCTGATGAACACCACGCTAGACTCCCAGTTGACGCAATCAGGTATGCCGCACTAAGAGCCTCAGAGACACCTGATGAACACCACGCTAGACCCCCAGTTGACGCAATCAGGTATGCCGCACTAAGAGCCTCAGAGACACCTGATGAACACCACGCTAGACTCCCAGTTGACGCAATCAGGTATGCCGCACCAAGAGCCTCAGAGACACATGATGAACACCACGCTAGACTCCCAGTTGACGCAATCAGGTATGCCGCACTAAGAGCCTCAGAGACCCCTGATGAACACCACGCTAGACTCCCAGTTGACGCAATCAGGCATGCCGCACTAAGAGCCTCAGACACACCAGATGAACGCCACGCTAGACTCTCAGTTGACGCAATCAGGTATGCCGAACTAAGAGCCTCAGAGACACCTGATGAACACCACGCTAGACTCCCAGTTGACGCAATCAGGTATGCCGCACTAAGAGCCTCAGACACACCTGATGAACACCACGCTAGACTCCCAGTTGACGCAATCAGTTATGACACACATAGAGGCTCAGAGGCACCTGATGAACACCACGCTAGACTCCCTGTTGACGCAATCAGGTATGCCGCACTAAGAGCCTCAGACACACCAGATGAACACCACCCTAGACTCAAAGTTGACGCAATCAGGTATGCCGCACAAAGGGCCTCAGAGACACCTGATGAACACCACGCTAGACTCCCAGTTGACGCAATCAGGTATGCCGCACTAAGAGCTTCAGAGACACCAGATGAACACCACGCTAGACTCTCAGTTGACGCAATCAGGTATGCCGCACTAAGAGCCTCAGAGACACCTGATGAACGCCACGCTAGACTCTCCGTTGACGCAATCAGGTATGCCGCACTAAGAGCCTCAGAGACACCTGATGAACACCACGCTAGACTCCCAGTTGACGCAATCAGGTATGCCGCACTAAGAGCCTCAGGGACACCTGATGAACACCACGCTAGACTCCCAGTTGACGCAATCAGGTATGCCGCACTAGGAGGCTCAGAGACACCTGATGAACACCACGCTAGACTCCCAGTTGACGCAATCAGGTATGGCGCACTAAGAGCCTCAGAGACACCTGATGAACACCACGCTAGACTCCCAGTTGACGCAATCAAGTATGCCGCACTAAGAGGCTCAGAGACACCTGATGAACACCACGCTAGACTCCCTGTTGACGCAATCAGGTATGCCGCACTAAGAGCCTCAGAGACACCTGATGAACACCACGCTAGACTCTCAGTTGACGCAATCAGGTATGCCGCACTAAGAGCCTCAGAGGCACCTGATGAACGCCACGCTAGACTCTCAGTTGACGCAATCAGGTATGCCGCACTAAGAGCCTCAGAGACACCTGATGAACACCACGCTAGACTCCCAGTTGACGCAATCAGGTATGCCGCACTAAGAGCCTCAGGGACACCTGATGAACACCACGCTGGACTCCCAGTTGACGCAATCGGGTATGCCGCACTAAGAGCCTCAGACACACCTGATGAACACCACGCTAGACTCCCAGTTGACGCAATCAGGTATGCCGCATTAAGAGCCTCAGAGACACCTGGTGAACACCACGCTAGACTCCCAGTTGACGCAATCAGGTATGCCGCACTAAGAGGCTCAGAGACACCTGATGAACACCACGCTAGACTCCCAGTTGACGCAATCAGGTATGGCGCACTAAGAGCCTCAGAGACACCTGATGAACACCACGCTAGACTCCCAGTTGACGCAATCAGGTATGCCGCACTAAGAGGCTCAGAGACACCTGATGAACACCACGCTAGACTCCCAGTTGACGCAATCAGGTATGTCGCACTAAGAGCCTCAGAGACACCTGATGAACACCACGCTAGACTCTCAGTTGACGCAATCAGGTATGCCGCACTAAGTGCCTCAGAGAGACCTGATGAACACCACGCTAGACTCCAAGTTGTTAGTTAGTTAGTTATTGTTGTTTTAAGGGGCGGAACTACGAGGTCATCTGCCCCTCTTAACACAGATTAAAGAATACAAATTTTGAATTGAATTTAAAATTTTGAGGTGGACATCTAAATTTAAAAAGACCAAAAATTAATAAAACAAAAGCAAACAATTAAATAAATAAAAAAAAAAATTATAAACATAAATAAAAATTACGGAAAAAACAAAAACATTATCATTCAAAAACGAACAAGTCGTTGAGTCAAAGTTCACTGGAAAATTTAGATTGCTGGCCCTAACCCACTCTCACTTATAAAGCGGATAACGCGATCAGCAGCCACCGCGTCATCGGCTAATATAAGTTTGAGTGTCGTCTGCAAACCAAGGTTTCTTCGTAAGTCAGCAAGATCCACACACTCGGTGAAAACGGCTCCACAGGTACAAAGTGGGGGGTCTTCCCTTCTCATTAGGTACGAGTGGGTGGATCTTGTATGACCTATCCTTAGCCTACACAAAATGACGGACTCTCCGGGCCCGGAAGGAGCTCCGCCAAACGCGAGTAGTTCCCTTGATCGCTCTCAGTTTACTGGGCAGTGGGTCAGCTAGCCACTGACTCTCCCAAAAAGCCAGAACTTGTAGGCGTAACTGAGAGCGAATATCTCTAGCGGGTACCTCCATTGGTCGAGGTGGTAATGATACCGCCTCTTTTGCAGCTTGATCCGCTAACTCATTTCCCGCTTGGAAGCCACAATCAGTTGACGCAATCAGGTATGCCGCACTAAGAGCCTAAGAGACACCTGATGAACACCACGCTAGACTCCACTGCTGGGGCTTGACGACTGTCACAAGCCAACCTTTGCCCCCCAAGGCTGGCCTATACTCGTTTCCCTGGGCCGCGCGGTTTCTGACGACTGATTTCCCGTCGGATACCCTCGGCGGCGGCGATGACCGCAGTCCTTGCTCAGGTGGCCTTTCTTACCGCAGGCCCAGCAGGTCGGTAGTCCTCTTCCGGGCCGCCTCTCCGGTTGTCTTCCGGCTGTGTCGTTGCTGGTGGTACCGCGACTATCGAAGAAACGGCTTAGCGCCTCCATTAATTCGTCGACCAGGGGCTTGGTCTCGTTGGTTTTTACTGGTTCGTCGACGTCCACTTGACGCACCCGCGCGTGCATTCTGGATGCCTGTTTTGCCGTCTCGAACTCAAGTGCGTGGCTCAGCGCATCTGCCAGGGTCTTATTGCGCGCGAGACGCAGCGCCTGTTGAGTGTCCGAGTCCCGTAGCCCGTCGGTGAAAGTCTGCGTCGCTATCTGCTCCAGAAAGTCGGCCGGCGCTGTTGGGTAGGCGAGCCTTACAAGGCGTGCGATGTCCATCTCGAACTCCTGCAGGGTTTCCGCTTTCTTCTGTACCCGGGTCCGGAGCTGCATCTGATAGGCCTGCTGAAGATGGCTATCTCCATATCGGGAGTCCATATGGGCGATCAGGGAAGCGTAGTCCTGGGGATCCAGTCGGGATGGCCTGAAGCACTACAATGAGAGCTGTAGCCTTTTCTGTGTTGTTCCAGTTATTTATGGAACAGGCCGCCTCGAACTGACGTAAGTAGGTGCTCCACGGGACCTTTCCGTCGAAGGTTGGGGGCGTCACTCTGCTATGTCCGGTTCCTGATATTCCCGGTGTAACGGTGAACGGGCGTTGGCGCAGCTCGGCAACTTCCTCTCGTAGAGCGTTGAATTTCTCCTCCACCCCCGTCAGTGGGCGTTGGCGCAGCTCGGCAACTTCCTTTTGTAAGGCGTTGAATTTCTCCTCCACCCCCATCAGCGGGCGTTGGCACAGCTCGGCAACTTCCACTTGTAAGGCGTTGAATTTCTCCTCCACCCCCATCAGCGGTCGTTGGCACAGCTCGGCAACTTCCACTTGCAAGGCGTTGAATTTCGCCTCCACCCCCGTCAGTGGGCGTTGGCGCAGCTCGGCAACTTCCTTTTGTAAGACGTTGAATTTCTCCTCCACCCCCATCAGCGGGCGTTGGCGCAGTTCGGCAACTTCCACTTGTAAGGCGTCGAACTTCTTTTCCACTGCCGTGACTTCCTCACGCAGACCCAGTTCTAATTTCTTCAGGTCCTGTGTCAACTTATTCTGACCGTCTTCCATCTTCTTCTGGCCGTCCTCTATCCTCTTCAGGTCCTCCGCTAGCTTATTTTGACCGTCTTCCATCTTCTTCTGGCCGTCTTCTAGTTTGGCAGTTAGGTCCTCAGCTAACTTCTTCTGGCCGTCCTCCATCTTCTTCAGGTCCTCCGCTAACTTATTTTGACCGTCTTCCATCTTCTTCTGGCCGTCTTCTAGCTTCTTCTGGCCGTCTTCTAATTTGGCAGTTAGCTCCTTGGTTAAATTCTTCTGGCCGTCTTCTATGCCATTTAACTTTTCTAGCAATGCTGCCAATTGCGCCTCCATTTTAGTTGTTTGCCTTGTAAAGGGCATGCACTCACAGGAAAATTAGAGAAAATGACCTGCTCGGGTTTTGAAACCAGGACCGTCAGGTGTTGTGCTTGAGTTCGTAATCCGGCTTCTGACACTAGTTGTTACGTGCCACCCCCTAGTGGCACCTTTGTTAACTGGATTACGGTGGGTATAAAGCACAACACCAATTAGTGCTTAAAGAAATAATTAATTTTATTGCAGCCAGAAAAATACACTACTCAACAGCAATTATTACCTTACTCCAGTTTCCTCACGTCGAGAATACTTTCCCTTTCACTTGTCAACAGACCACAGTTAATCCTCTTCGCTAATGAGTCCGGTCCCGTACGCTAGCTGGAAATAGCTGCACTAGGTCTGTCACTGTACTATACACTGTTTCACAAGCACCACAATCACTTCCTCGGTGTCAAGAGAATCAGCTTCACTAGGGATTTCGCAAATCACCACACTTTTCTCGCCCAGGATAAACACTCGCACTAGCTCATAAAACACAACAACAACCACTGCTTGACAAGTCACACTTATATAGCAGGCCGGTGCACTCAATAAATGCTTCTAGATCCATCCAGGGTTCACGGCTTCTCGAGGTTTCCATCGCTGGTCCAGTCACGAATATTCTGGACTATCCCTTTGTCCTAGTAGCCCTGTTGCATAAGGCGCACGCAATACAGGAGGCAGGGCACAGCCCAGCCCTGGGGCAGTTGTGACTCATGCGGCGAGCGATGACACAAACTCACAGCCGTAACAATATTATAATACGGTAATAGATCTTAAGAAATACAACCTTATTGGACAACCATTTACACCTTACACTTTGATAATTGTTGTTTTAAGGGGTTTAACATCTAGACCCCTGGGGCGTCTATTAAGTTATCTGACCCCCACTCAAGGAGTATCACGATTTTGGGTTTGACTCTTACTAGTGATCTGAAGTGGAATATGCACACTGAATACGCCAGGTCCAAAGTATCAAGGTTGCTCGGGTTTGTCTTCCGTAATCTCAGGGGATCAGACCTACAGCCAAGATAGCAGCAAATCTAGCCCTTGCCCGACCCATAATCACGTACGGAGCTCCTGCATGGCACCCAACCTCGAAAGAAAACATTACGAAACTTCAAAGCATAGATAACAGAGCCATACAATTCATTAATTCCTTCAAACCCTCAAAGGAGCCCAGACTCCCAATACCTGAACCCTTTAAACTTTGAGATCTTATGTTCCTAAAGTAATGTTTTACTGGTGCCTACAACAGTAATCACAACTAGGATACACATCCGTAACTTGTGTACCTTATCCGGGCCCCTACTGCCGCATTCCCGACCACAAGCCTGGAACTCCCTCCTTCAAACTTAACTACAAATCAAAACTCAAAGGCCACCTGAAAGCTAAGTGATTACTGGTTGTATATTTGTTTACGTTGTGACTGAGTTTTGTTTATGTGATGATGATGATGATGATGAAGATAAATGTTGTTTTAAGGGGCCTAACATCAAGGTTATGGAAGGCGGGAAAGGAAGAGACTCCCTAGGCCTCGGATACCCTAATACCGTCGGGGTCGGAAAGGAACAAGAGTTGACCAAGGGAGGTCGACAGATAAAGAAGACAGTTATACACTAGAAGAAGAAATGGGAAACAGATAAAGGATAAGGCAAATAAAGGACAGGAGGAAAAGAAAATACCTCAACCCCCGGAGAATGAGGATTGAGGGACTTGGAAGAAAGGAGAGCCATGAAAGGCAAATAGGAAAGGGAAAGAGGTGAGGACCGGCCCCTAAGTCAGTGTAAAAGGGAGAATAAACGGACCCAGCTCAGGAATCCCTCGGGGTCGACAACTCCCGAACACACAAGCCGTGAGCCCCTGAGGGTGTAACATATCCAGGGTGCACCAGAAATGGTGGGGCTACATACACCCTGCCTCCTTGAGTGCCTTGAGCAGAAGGGAGGAGAGAACATGAAAAGAAAAAAGAAGGCTGACCCACTGCCATTGTAATGTACAGGCCATCATGCAGCGACTCTTAACGATCGATCAACTGATCGGTAGGGGGAAGAGATGGCGACCATTTTGCTTTGTGCTGTGTTGTTTATATATTTTATGAATGAGTATCCGCTTGTAAAGTGACACTTGAGAACGCTTCTAATTACGTCATCTAGAATGAGGATTATTTATTTTCTGAAACAAATGTTCATTTTGTAGGTAGGTTATTGTATCTACGCAAATGTTGCGTTGCATGTTTGTCATCACACAGAAGGTTATGTTTTAGTTAGGACCTCTATATCACTTATTATTTCGACTCATACAAGGGTTTTTGGATGGTAATAAAATGTTGTTAGTTCAGGAAACCTCCTTCCCAGGTCGCAGGTATGTCAAAAGTTTGTTTATAGCAACTACCGGTATTATGAAAGAAATGGCAATGTGGCTTGCTTCTCCTTCCCCACCACGACAATTTAAGAAAGCAATGCATAGCCTACACAACATTCCTAGAAATTATTTGTACATTACGGAGAATACAAGAGTGCAGGTTAACATTTCCCTGAAAGTAAGATACCATTCTTCGGGAGAGAAGAGCGAATCGCATTGATGGTAGATTGTTAGTTAATATGGTTTCGATTATTGTAAGAAGTTCCCAAACTTCAGCCTATGCTAGGACTGGAAACAATTCTAATATGATAACGCTGAGGTTAAGTTACTCACCATATGTAAACCAGAGAAGCGATATCCAGTATTCGGTATCTACTGAAGTCAGACCAAGTTACATTATTTGTGAGAATGGTCTCTCGATCAAGCTCAAGTGAATATGGTAATGTTTTCGTGGCAGCATTTGTGTAGGCTACTGTATTTACATTAATGGGATTGTTAGCACCTGGTGTATGTACTGTAGGTTATTGATACCTAATTTCAAAATTACAACCCATTATAAATTCCTGATGCAAGAAACAAGTTAGATTGAGTCATAGAAAATAAGTGCTGTTAGGATAGGCCCTGTTTAAGTCACCTTGAGGGTGGCCTGTGCATTGATTACAGTTAGAGATGGGTTACATTGTGTTTTGTCATCCACGAGCAGTTTAGGACGTGATCTGTTGAATAGCCAAGAGTGATGTGGGGTTTTCTCAGGCATCTACCATAAACCTTTTCAAAGCGGTGAATAACGAGAAAATGGCCAAGAATAGATTTTATTCTCGACGTCAAAATACTGCAATTTAGCCCTGTTTGTGTAATTCAACGTCCTAGTAAATGTACCGGCAATGTACCATTTTGTTCACTCTCAAAATACCAGCTACATCGGCCGGATTCGAACAAGCGGAAGGATAATTAGGCGTATGCAGTGGTAACGGATGGAAGTGCCAATCAGTCCTAAATAGCATTGCTATTTTTCTACGCCTTGAAGCGGGAGCGTAATTTATATTAGGTTTGAAAAGACTGCGTGTGACTTTGCTGCTGCGACTATAACGACCCTAGGCGTGACGTCACAGTAGGAGCCTTACGGCCTGTACATTACGATGGCAGTGACTGACCCCCCGCAGAAGGAGGGTATCAGAAAAGATGATGATGATGATAATTTTTGTTTTAAGGGGCCTAACATCGAGGTTATCGGCCCCTGACGAAATGAAATGGGGTAAAATAAAAGGATGAAGATTAAAAAACAGCTCATTGCTATGGATGAAACAAAAATGGTTTAGAAAAATAGACAGCGAGCCCCAACAACTATGCCTTATGTAGCAGGGAAAATACTTACAAAAAGGAACTCAGATTGAAACTACTCACCAAATGGAGAGCGGTAATACGTACATAAGGGAATTTCGAACAAAAATACTCTCAAAAGGAATAGATTGAAAAATACGCACAAAATGTAGGTTAAGTCCAAAATACGTACAAAATGCAACGTACAGTCGAAATAGTTACAAAATGCAAGTGAAATCAAAATACTTACAAAATGCAAATGAGATTGAAAATACGCACAAAATGTAATGTAGATTCAAAATACCCACAAAATGCAATTGAGAATTAACTACTTGAACAAAGCGGGGTAGGTTGAAAATACAAAATGCAATTGAAATTGCTTACGAAAGGTATGGTAGATTCAAACTTCTCATTTGGATGGACAATACTTACAAAATGCAATTTAGATTGAAAATAATTACAAAATGCAATTGAATTTCAAAATACTCACAAGAAGACCCCCCTTTATTTGAAGACTTACTAAAAAGCAATTTTGATTGGCAATCCTTACAAAATGCAAGTGAGGTTGAAAAACACTCACAAAATGCAATTCAGATCGAAAAAACTTACAAAATGCAACGTAGATCAAGAATACCTACAAAAAGGTGTGGGAAACTTAAAGAGAAAAGGAAATATAATGAAAGGCGGAGGGGAGAGGGGAGAGAGGAGAGGGTCCGCCCCAAAGGTAAGGGACAAAAGGAGAAAATGGACCCAGCTCAGGAATCCCTCGGGGTCACCAACTCCCGAACTCACCAGCCATGAGCCCCTGAGGGTGTAGCATTATCTAGGGTGCACCAGAAGTGGTGGGGCTACATACACCCTGGCTCCTTAAGGGCCTTGAGCACAAGGCAGGAGGTAAAAGGAAAAGAAAAAGAAGGCTGACCCCTCACAGAAGGAGGGAATCAGGAAAGATGAGACAAGGGCCAGTTAAGGCGGGAAAGTGAAAGACTCCCTAGGCCTCGGATACCCTAATACCGTCGGGGTCGGAAGATAACAAGAGTTTACCAAGGGAGGTGGACAGGAAAGAAGACAGAAAGGAACCCGGCACAAGTAAGGGGAAGCAATGCCGGACTCAGCTGGGGCCCCGTGGTCACCAACCCACGTCCCACTAAATGTGAGCCCCTGGGGGGCAGAAAAGGTGAGATGATGATGATGATAATTGTTGTTTTAAGGGGCCTAACATCTAGGTTATCGGCCCCTGATGGTTTGGGTGATCGTGAAGATGAAAATGAAAAGCGAACTTAAAACTAAAACTAACTACTAACCTACATACTAGAAGAAGAAATGGAAAACTCAAGGAGAATAAGGCAAATAAAGGACAGGAGGAAAAGAAATGCCCTCAACCCTCGAAGAAGGCGGAATGAGGGACTTGGAAGGAAGGAGAGCCATGAAAGGCATATAGGAAAGTGAAAGAGGAGAGGGTCCGCCCCAAAGGTAAGGGACAAAAAGGGAAAACGTACCCAGCTCAGGAATCCCTCGGGGTCGCCAACTCCCGAACTCACCAGCCGTGAGCCCCTGAGGGTGTAGCATTATCTAGGGTGCACCAGAAGTGGTGGGGCTACATACACCCGGCCTCCTTGAGGGCCTTGAGCACAAGGCAGGATATAACATGAAAAGAAAAAGAAGGCTGACCCCTCACAGAAGGAGGTTGTCAGGAAAGATGAGACAAGGGCCAATTAAGAAGGGAAAGGAAGAGACTCCCTAGGCCTCGGATACCCTAATACCGTCGGGGTCGGAAGAGAACAAGAGTTGACCAAGTGAGGTCGACAGGAAAGAAGAAAGATAGGAGCACCGCACAAGTAAGTGGAAGCAATGCCGGACTCAGCTGGGGCCCGGTGGTCGCCAACCCACGTTCCACTAGATGTGAGCCCCTGAGGGGTATGTATAATGTCCATGGAGCGCTAGTATGCTAACAGAGGGAGAATTGGTGGCGTCGGAGACATCGTCCAGAATGCAAAATATGATGATGATGATGATAATTGTTGTTTTAAGGGGCCTAACATCTAGGTTATCGGCCCCTAATGGTTTGGGTGATCGTGAAGATGAAAATGAAATGTAAACTGAAACTAAAACTATCTCATATACTAGAAGAAGAATTGGAAAACAGAATGAGAATAAGGCAAAAAAAAGGGCAAGAGGAAAAGAAATGCTATCATCCCTCGAAGAATGCGCATTGAGGGACTTGGAAGGAAGGAGAGCCATGAAAGGCAGATAGGAAAGTGAAAGAGGAGAGGGTCCACCCCAGAGGTAATGGATAAAAGGGGAAAACCGGACCCAGTTCAGCAATCCCTCAGGTTCGCCAACTCCCAAACTCACCAGCCGTGAGCCCTTGAGGGTGTAGCATTCATGTAAATACTACGCATTTCTATTCATTTTTGATAGTAGACTGTTTGTGGAAACAATGGTGGAAACCATCACTTTCACTGCTTTAAGGGGCTGAACAGCGAGGCCATCAGCTCGTAAATATAGTGTACTAATTTAACGCAGGCTGCTTCCGCGCCCGCATGCTCTATTCCTGTTATTCCTTACACGAGGCGGCTTTACCTGGAGCGCTGTAGTCGTGTTTCATTCGTGACGAACTGTGTGTCGAATTATTGAGGGTCATTGGCGCTTTACGCAGTAAACTATTCTTTTATTTACCAGATTAGTTTAAAACAGATGCCGCTGCAGTCGAATGTTAGAACCGCCATTTTGCATTGTGTTTCGCATCTTTCCGTGTATAGTAATTGGTGTCGAGTGACGTTGCGTCTTGCTAGGAGATATTTGTTTATTGGCATTAGCGTTGCTTGTAAGTTTGTGGTTCTACACCGTTACTGTGATACTGAAATTCATTGGTTATTGTACACGATCTTTTTTTTTTATATATACAAACGGAAGCGTTTATGTTTATTCATACTGACTGATATTGTCTTTGCCCACACTTTCGTTACTGTGCATGATTTTTGCGATACGAAATACAACGGTAGCGTTTCCACGCACTGTTGTTCATGTTTGTTAATATTGACTAGGTCTGCACTCCCTCCTTTACATTATACGGCTGGTGAGCTCGGGAGGTGACCACCCCGAGGAATTCTTGAGCTGAGTCCGTTTATCCCTTCTTCCATTGATATTGGGGCGGACTATCCCTCCTTTTTCCCTTCCCTATCCGCCTTTTACGGCCATACTTACAAGTCTCACAGTCGTCTTTATTCCAGAATTGAGGGCATTTTTTTCCCTGTGGTTTCTTTCCTTTGCTTTGCCCTTTTCTCCTTGTATTATATATATATATATATCAGTACGTGAACTTTGACTTATATATATTAAAAACATTCCATGATGGACGAAGTAGAGGTGATCATTGTTGACGGTCGGGAAATCCCTCATCATGTTGTCGAGGTTCCTGGGGACGGCGTGTGCCTGGTTTACTCTCTGTCCCACATTGAACACGAAACAATCTTACGGGCGCTTGAGGTTCGGGCCACTATCGTGTACCATGTGGCCAACAACTGGTGAAGACTCAACCCGTTTACCTTGACCCAAAGAGGAGAAACATATTCAACCAAGTCCTAGTACGTCTCTGAGATGTCAAAATCCAAGATGTACGGCACATCATGCGAACTCAAGGTGGCGGGAGAGATACTTCCCTACGAGTTTGAGGCGTACCGTGACGGTGAACTACTCGCAAAATACGGAGATGAAAATCGGGGAACAAAACGACTTCGGTTCAGAGGAAACTATTTGGAGGGTCCCATTATCGCAACCAACACCACCAGCCTTAAATGCGGCCAGTGCATCTACTGACCCCATGGAATGTCATTCATCCCGTTCCTCCACTCCTTTTCTTTAGCCACAAACTAATTCTACGACCATTTCTTATGAGTCTGCCCCCGAGTCTCATAGCCAATCTAAAGGAAAGTGAAAAAAAAACATAGGAAACGGTTCAGAGACACAGTTCGAAAGAGACAACTGAGGGAAGCAGTTGCTAAATATGCCAAGAGCAATCCTGAGATCCTTAGAAAACCTGTAGACAAGTACAATTCAATACATCCAGAGATCAGTAGAGAAGAAAAGATACGAAAAAAATATATCTAAAATTAATAAAGACACAGCAAATAAACTTAACAAAAAGGAAACACAAAGCGCACTTCTTCCATGGACGATAAAAAGACTCTCTGGATTTAAATACTCTCCCCAGATAAATTACTCCTAAGACAAGACAGTTGATCTAGGTAATTGAGTGGTGTGCTCTTCTTGCCACGCCAAAAAATGGAGGGGTGAAACTCTTGGGATGTGCTGTAGTAGCGGCAAAGTTCAACTTCCTCCCATACAAACGATTCCTGAACCTTTGACTAGCTGTAACCGTACATACTTCCTTCTGGGTTATCGGGGCGTGGTTGTTATTTCACAATTGGGGAGTTTTCTTTTAAAAATAACATCTTTCTCCATTTTATTCTTCTAGTATTTAACACTAAGCATCAATCACTAACACTTCACTTCTCGGGATCTTTTCACACAAAACCTAATCTACTTCCAAGACCAAAAAAAACAATAAACATCTCAACAGATACTAACATGGAACAATACCCTATCTCCAAAGATAAAACGGACAGATACTCTAATACAAAATCTAGCAGTATGGACTTTAACAAGAATAGACAGATATATTTAAAAACAAAACAGCATCAAAAAAGAACATAGAGAAGCAAATAAGGAACTCAAATGAGCATCCCCCCCCCCCCCTCTACCTCACTACTGAACTATCAAGGAATATCCAAGCTCAGCGCTCAGGCCTACAATTCAATAGTTCATTGGTAATAGGCAGCCACAGTGACAATTCGCCCCCCTATATATGTAATTCTCACGTGTGAAACACGTGAGAATCACATATATATAAAAAAAACAAAGAATAAATTACTAAACATATCACACATACACAAAATTAACAAACACACTAACTAGAATTATCCCTAAATTATGTTCACATTATTCGGATGTTACTATAGAGTCTCTTAGATCATTCAACAAAACATTGATATTGCAAAGATGGAATGTCACCGTTTTCACTGAGCCTGTTTAAGTACATGCCATAATATCTCTTCTCTGGACTATGACACTTGCTTCTGAATTGGGCTTAGTTTCAGATATCCACTCTTTTAACATTATCGAGTACAAAATGCCGTAACCCACTCAATATATTGAAACACGTCATCACCAGTGACCTCGAATATGTTCGTATTTGTCATCACTTATACCGGAACAAATACCTCCAGCAAACATAACGCTATCATCCTCAGTTGACTCTAAAGAAATATAAAGTTCTACATTGGACCTCTCATATCTATCTTCATTCTCAGCAATACCATCTTCTTCCTCATTCTTCCACTTTTCGTTCTTCCTATTCATCTGTTTCTCCTTCTTCTCCATTCTTCTTTTTCCTCTGCCTTCCATCTCGTCTTTTTCTTCATCTGCCATATCATTTCATACCTTGTACTCCTCATCTTCCATCTCCACCATTCCTGTCTCCTTCCCTTCCTCATTTTCTTCTTCTTCTTCTTCTTCTTCTGATCCTTCAATCTCTTATCTTCCTTTACCTGACATCTCATCTTCTTCCTACTCCTTCTCTTTGCTTTCCAACTCATTCTTTTTATCTATTCTCCTGGTCCTCTTTGTCTTCATTCTCAACCACTTCTCTCTTCTTCCTTTCCACATTTTCCTCCTCTTCTTTTTTGTCTGTCTCATCTTGCTCAACAGTTTCTTTCTCTCCTTCAACCGTTTCTTCTTCACCTTATCTTCTTCTAGTATGTTGTCTTCTTCATGATTCACTCTTGCACTTTTACCCTCATCTTTAGCCTCTTTTTCTTGACTGCTACTGTCCTCATATCCAACCTTATCTGATTCTTCTTTCTCTTCTTCAGTTTCTGCCATATCACCTGCTTTCTCACGCCCTTCTGTTTCACCTTCTTCCTTATCCGTTTCTCCTTTCTCTTCTGCCTTTCCCTTTCTTTCACCTGCCTCCTCTCCTTCAGTTTCTTCCATATCACCTGCTTTCTCACGCCCCCCACATCGCTGATAATTTTCTTGCTTTCTTTCAAGTGAATCACTTATTTCATTCACTTCCTCCTCTTTTATCTTATCCTCCACTTCTTCCTCCTCTACAGCCACTTTCCAGGATTCCAACTCCAAACTACTATTAAGTACAGACTTATGGTCCTGTATTTCTTTCCTGAGACTCTCTATCCTTGTGTTCGTGGCCCTGTTGCTCTCCTGAATTAACTTACAAATTCCTTCACTTCTACTATCTGTTTGGTCACTGACACTACATTCTCGTTTACAGAGCCTACCTGCTCCTTAATCTCCTTACACATAGACTCCTTCACTTCTACCATCTCTTTACTCATAGATTCTACTTGCTTCTTAATCTCTCCTTTTATTTCACTCAGTAGCATTTGTATCAAACTATCGTTCATAACCCCCATTCGTTCCCCTCGTTGGTGTGTCATCTTGTAATTTTTCTAACTTCCCTTTATCGAGCTCCACGTTGAGGCGCAATAATTGTAACCGTAAATACTTCTTTCTGGGTTATCGGGGCGTGGTTGTTATTTCACAATTAGGGAGTTTTCTTTAAAAAATAACATATTTCTCCATTTTATTCTTCTAGTATTTAACACTAAGCATCAATCACTAACACTTCACTTCTCGGGATCTTTTCACACAAAATCTAATCTACTTCCAAGACCAAAAAAAAAAAAAAAAACAATAAACATCTCAACAGATACTAACATGGAACAATACCCTATCTCCAAAGATAAAACGGACAGATACTCTAATACAAAATCTAGCAGTTTGGACTTTAACAAAAATAGACATAGATATATCTAAAAACAAAACAGCATCAAAAAAGAACATAGAGAAGCAAATAAGGAACTCAAATGAGCATGCCACCCCCACCCCCTACCTCACTACTGAACTATCAAGGAATATCCAAGCTCAGCGCTCAGACCTACAATTCAATAGTTCACTGGTAATAGGCAGCCACAGTGACATAGCCTCCTGACCTGCCAGCGCCCTGATTCCAAACATGATGATGATGATAATTGTTGTTTTAAGGGGCCTAACATCTAGGTTATCGGCCCCTGATGGTTTGGGTGATCGTGAAGATGAAAAATGAAAAGCGTACTTAAAACTAAAACTAACTACTAACCTACATACTAGAAGAAGAAATGGAAAACAAAAGGAGAATAAGGCAAATAAAGGACAGGAGGAAAAGAAATGCCCTCAACCCTAGAAGAAGGCGGATTGAGGGACTTGGAAGGAAGGAGAGGCATGAAAGGCAGATAGGAAAGTGAAAGAGGAGAGGGTCCGCCCCAAAGGTAAGGGACAAAAAGGGGAAAACGGACCCAGCTCAGGAATCCCTCGGGGTCGCCAACTCCCGAACTCACCAGCCGTGAGCCCCTGAGGGTGTAGCATTATCTAGGGTGCACCAAACTGGTGGGGCTACATACACCCGGCCTCCTTGAGGGCCTTAGCAGAAGGCAGGAGATAACATGAAAAGAAAAAGAAGGCTGACCCCTCGCAGAAGGAGGGTATCAGAAAAGATGAGACAAGGGCCAATTAAGGCGGGAAAGGAAGAGACTCCCTAGGCCTCGGATACCCTAATACCGTCGGGGTCGGAAGAGAACAAGAGTTGACCAAGTGAGGTCGACAGGAAAGAAGAAAGACAGGAGCCCGGCACAAGTAAGTGGAAGCAATGCCGGACTCAGCTGGGGCCCCGTGGTCGCCAACCCACGCCCACAAGATGAGAGCCCCTGGGGGGGGGGGGGGGGGGTGATTCCAAACACTTCCTCTCCAACATCCGGAAGTATAACGGGTGCTTCCAAATGACTTCTTTTGGAGCTAAGGAGGCGAAGGAGGGAAATTTCATGCCGACATTTAAGGTTCAAGGTCAGGTCTAACATGCCATTGGTAGTTTGCTGCCAGCATCTCAACAGCAGCCCTCATTCCTGCAAGTATACTTTCTTGGGGACGACAACACCGAGAGGGACACAAGTGCAGCAACTTTCCCAGGGTTAAGCCAGAACTGATTGGCCAACTACAGGAGTTACTGCATCAACATAATAAATATATTCAGGACTTCAAGGCTGCTGTTGAGTCCATTCCTTAAGGTCAGAGGAACTTTCAAGTGTTGATCAACATAACGATAATCCAAATACTATTTGGAAACTTACAAAGGTATTTACAAGAAGCAACAAACCAGTTCCTCCTCTGGAAGACAACAACAATACCCTAATTACTGACAACAAAGGAAAAGCCGAACTAATGGCAGACTCGCTAACAATTTAAACCTAACGACCACCTAAACGACCCAATACATGACCAAATAATACTAAATGAAGTACAGACAACCAGCAGCTTCAGATATTCCGCCTATTACTATTAACGAACTACAAGCCACTATCAAAAATCTTAACACCAATAAAGCCCCCGGCAAAGACGGGGTACAAAATGCGATATTAAAAAAATTAAACAACAATGCCACTATCCTACTTCTCTACCTTTTTAATAAAATAATGACTCTTAGACACTACTCGGCCGATTGGAAAATATCAAAAATAATTTGTTTTGCAAAGCATGGAAAAAATCCCAGGAAACCCCTTAACTACCGACCAATCAGCCTGCTAAGCCATTTATCAAAATTATTTGAAAAAAAAATACTTCAATTGCGTATTAAAGATAAAATTAACGCTTCGATAATAAACCAACAATTTGGTTTTCGAATTCAACACTCTACTACTCAACAGCTTCTCAGGACCACTGAATTTATAACTCACGGTTATCAACACAATCAGCACACTGTCGCTATTTTCCTAGATATACAACAAGCCTTCGACACAGTTCATCATCCAACAATCTTACACAAATTAATTAAATTAAACATTCATCACACTTACATAACACTAATAAATCAATACCTATCTAAACGTAAATTCTTCACTTCTATTAACAACATTCACTCAACTCTCAGAAACATAAAAGCCGGCGTAGCTCAGGGGAGCATACTGGGACCTCATTTATTCCTAGTGGCAATAAATGATCTCCCATTATCAGACAGAACGTCAACCTCAACCCATGTCTTCGCCGACGATACTGCCATTATGGCAAAATCACGCAATTTGCAAATAACTACCAAAAAATTTACAAGAACACGTCACTCAAATCCAAACTTAGATCATCCAAAATAAAATTCAAATTAACTTAACAAAAACAAAAGCTATTTTATTCACACATAGATACGTTCAACCTCAACAACATATATGCAATTATTTAACACCAACGTAGATTGGACACACGAAATTAAATACCTCGGCATTACATTAGATAAAAGATTACATCTTAACACTCATATCGACAACATAATTACAAAAACACGCACTAGCATTAAATTATTATACCCAATTATTCATCCAAAATCTACACTATCAACCAAAAATGTTCTACTACTATACAAAGCTTTAATGAGACCGGTATTAACGTACCCCGCACCGGCAATAGCATTTATATCAATTTCCAAACTAGCTAGACTTCAGCCCATCCAGAATTGGATGCTAAGAATAGCTCTCAAAGCTCCGCGCGAAACTCGAATTACGGACCTTCACTCTCAAACAAATACTCCTTACTTACTAGACAACAGGGGCAGATGACCTCGCAGTTCCGCCTCTTAAAACAACAATAACTAACTTACTAGACTACATGACAAAACTCACTAATAATTACTATGCAAAAGCGCATAGCCATACAAACCCTTTAATCCGTAACCAGGGTACCTATCAATAGAGCCCTGCGCGGATAAACAAAACGTTATCCGCATCCGCACGACTGTTATCCGCATCCGCCCCGCATCCGCACGACTGTTATCCGCATCCGCCCCGCATCCGCATGACTGTTATCCGCATCCGCCCCGCATCCGCATGACTGTTATCCGCATCCGCCCCGCATCCGCATGACTGTTATCCGCATCCGCCCCGCATCCGCACGACTGTTATCCGCATCCGCCCCGCATCCGCATGACTGTTATCCGCATCCGCCCCGCATCCGCATGACTGTTATCCGCATCCGCCCCGCATCCGCATGACTGTTATCCGCATCCGCCCAGCATCCGCAAGACTTGTATAAAAATCCGCTAATATTTCAATTCTGGTTTCCTGACCTCCGCTTGAGACAAAAAACTGGCTATACTTCTTTGGCTACTATCGCACTTGTGCCGCAGTAGGTTTGATGTGCCTGATTTGTGTCCTGAGTATGAATACACTTTTTTAAAGGTAAAACATCCTACTATATCGTTCACCTCTTTGGTTCCATTGAAAACGTAACCAAATATCTGCCTTATCCTTGACTTGAGCTTTGTTGCACGCACTATTGAATATACACCTTGTTTCGTCTTAATAGATATTTTATCAATGTTGGTTAAATGATGTTCATACTCCCGGTCGCAGTTACATGATGATGATAATTGTTGTTTTAAGGGGCCTAACATCGAGGTTATCGGCCCCTAATGATCTGGGTGATAGCGAAAATGATAATGAAATGGAAACCAGAACAAAATTATCGAAGACGGAAAATACGTACAAAAAGGAACTCACATGGAAACAACTCACAATATGGTCTTACAAAAGGGAATTTAGAACGAAAAGTTGCACAAAAAGAATAGATGGAAAAAGACCCACATAACGTAGGCTAGATTCAAAATACGTACAAAATGCAAAGTAGCGTCGAAATACTTACAAAATGCAACTGAAATTCAAAATACTTACAAAATGCAAATGAGATCGAAATTACGTACAAAATGCAATTGAGGTTCAAAATACTTACAAAATGCAATTGAAATTGAAAATACACAATGCAATTCAGATTGAAATATCCCAGTTCCAATCCAAATTATTCACAAAGTGCAATTGAAATTCAAAATCCTTACAAAATGCAATTGAAATTGAAAAAGCTTACAAAATGTACGGTAGATTCAAACGACTCATGTGGATTGACAATACTTACAAAAAGCAATTTAGATTGAAAATACTTGACAAATGTAATTTAGATTCAAAATACCCACAAAATGTAATTGAGAATCAAAATATGTGCAAAATGCCCACCAAACAAAATGCAATTTAGATTCAAAATTCGTGCGAAATGCGGTTTTGGTTGAAAATACTTACAAAATGCAATTGAAATTCAAAATACTCACTAAAAGGCCCGGCAACCTGCATTGAAAGACGTACTAAAAAGCAATTTAGATTGTCAATCTTTACAAAATGCAATTGAGGTTGAAAACAATCGCGAGATGTAATTTAGATCGAAAAAACTTACAAAATGCAACATAGATCAAAAATGCCTGAAAAACTCGCTAAAAGGGAATTTAGATACACGGTGATTCGAGTAACAAAAACAGTGCGGGAATCTTAAAGAGAAAAGGAAATAGAAGGAAAAGAGGAGAGGAGAGGGGAGAGAGGAGAAGGTCCGCCCCAAAGGGAAGGGACAAAAGGGGAAAACGGACCCAGCTCAGGAATCCCTCGGTGTCGCCAACGCCCGAACTCACCAGCCGTGAGCCCCTGAGGGTGTAGCATTATCGACGGTGCACCATAAGTGGTGGGGCTACATACACCCTGCCTCCTTAAGGGCCTTGAGCACAAGGCAGGAGGTAAAAGGAAAAGAACAAGAAGGCTGACCCCTCATAGAAGGAGGGTGTCCGGAAAGATGAGACAAGGGCCAATTAAGGCGGGAAAGTGAAAGACTCCCTAGGCCTCGGATAACCTAATACCGTCGGGGTCGGAAGAGAACAAGAGTTGACCAAGGGAGGTCGACAGGAAAGAAGAAAGAGAGGAGCCCGGCACAAGTAAGTGGAAGCAATGCCGGACTCAGCTGGGGCCCCGTGGTCGCCAACCCACAACCCACTAGATGTGAGCCCCTGGGGGCAACCTGACAGAAACGACAAAATCAAAAGGAGACCAAAATACATATTACTAGTGAAAGACATTCTTCAAAATAACAACGTTTAAAACTATAAGCCCAAGCTCCTATGACTTGAACGCTACGAACCACAAAACCAAAACGAAGTATAGCAACAGTTACCATGTCAAGCCTTATTAGCCCCACAAACTCATTCTCAACCCAAAACACGTGGCTAGGCCACCAGTGAGCTCGCTGAGGCTTCCCGAGAGGGGGACACATACTGGATAGCACGCCCCGCCCGCCATGTCCTCCTAAATTATTTCATTATTAAAACTAAGGCTAGCAAACACCAACTAATTCGAATAATTCAGCAACTAATACAGTAGCCCAAGAAGCCCCATAAATTCTATTCAGCACTGATACAGCTCAGAACACAGCGGATAGTAGCGAAATCAGAGTATAACTTGTGGAGGCCATGAGCGAAGAGCTCTTTGGAGAACTTAGAGTTCTTTGATGGATTCTTAACTCTGTGCGAGTTTTGTGTGCTTTGCTTTCTGTTGGCATTAAAAGATTGCAAGAGAAAATAAAAGTTTTCCTAATCGCCAGCATCAAATATAATTTATTATTATATTATAATACCTAATCTATGTACTAAATTGGTGACCCCGGCGTGATGTGCAACGAAGAAGATATACCAGGTCAGTCATTACAGATACGTCCAGTGTCTCAAAACGACGCGGAGATAGCCCATGTCACAGTAAAAATTCCTCCTATCTGGCGCAAGAACGTTAAGGTTTGGGCCATGCAAATAGAAGCGCAGTTAGTTATAGCAGGGATAACGGCTGAACTTACCAAATTCAATCATGTGCTAGGTGCGTTAGATGCCGATGTAGCTGAATTAATATCTGATTTTCTGTGCAAGCCCCTGTCCAATACGCCTGTCTCCGACTTGAAAAAACGGCTTGTTCAAGATGATGATGATGATTGTTGTTTTAAGGGGCCTAACATCGAGGTTATCGGCCCCTAATGAAATGGAATGACGTGAAATGAAAGGATGTAGATAAAAAACAACTCACTGCCATGGATGAAGCGAAAATGGTGTTTATAAAACAGACAGTGAGCCCCAAAAATTATGCCTTATTTGAATAAAAAGAATAAAAGGCGGATGGTAAAAAAAGGATAAAACAAATAAGGCATAGGGAACAATACAATACATAACACAATAAAACAGATTTAACCACAATTAAAAGTCGTAACTACACCTTAAAACTTAAAAAAAGTAACCACTCTCCCTCATGAACCGGATGACGAGGTCAGCTGACGGCTCGTCATCACGGAGAATAAGGGAGAGGGTATTAGGCAGTTTAAGAGTCCTGCGCAGATCGGCCAGATCCACACACTCCAAGAGAAGGTGTGCCACGGTTAGGTGGGCGCCGCAAGTACACACAGGAGGATCTTCTCTCTTTAGCAAGTGGGAGTGCGTAGCAATCCCATGGCCGATCCGGAGTCGACAGAGTACCACAGCTTCCTTCCGGAGAGATCGGAAGGAAGATTTCCACACCTTCGTTGTCTCCTTGATGCCTCTCAGTTTGTTGGGTGGAGGCGTGGCACGCCATGCCTCCTCCCAATGCGACAGGATCGTATGCCGCAACTGAGAGCGCACATCACTAGCAGGCACCTTATACGGTAGCGAGGGCAGTGCGACTGCCTCTCTCGCCGCCTGATCAGCAAGCTCGTTTCCCGCAATACCCATGTGGCTAGGAAGCCACACAAAGGTCACCCCGGTTCCAGCGTTACGCGAACTGACGAGCAGGTCGTGCACACGCTGGACCAACGGGTGCTTCGGGAAACACACATCGATCGCCTGCAGCGCACTCAGAGAGTCAGTACACAAAAGAAAGTGCTGGTGATCGTCTGATAACGTGTACCGCAGAGCTTCTAAGATGGCATAGAGCTCCTCAGTGTACACGCTACACGCCTCGGGAAGTGAAAAGAGAAACCGACGATCCTCAACCACAAATGCACAGCCTACTTTCTCGTTTACCCTCGAACCGTCCGTGAATACAAGCCCTGATCCCGGATACCGTGTCACCACGGACTGGAACAACCTCCGATGGACGGAGGAGTCCGTGTCCGACTTGGGGCCGGTGTGCAGATCCAGGATGATATCAGGGCGAGAGACCATCCACGGAGGGGCCTTGCTAGGTACTCGGACGATACAGGAGACAGAAGGAAATCGGAACTGACGGTATAAGTCATCCAAGCGAATCCCCGCCGGCCGAGTGGCTCGGGCGAGCACATCATACAGCCGGCGATTCGGATTGGAAAACAAACATGGATAGCTTGGATGAAGTGGCATCTGTCGAATATTTGCAGCATAGGTCAGCAGTACTTGTTGGCGCCTCAGGTGTAAAGGAGGTACGCCAGCCTCGGCGAGCAAGCTGACGACTGGGCTTGTCCGAAAGGCACCCGTCGCCAGCCTCACACCGCCGTGGTGGACACTGTCCAGTTTAACAAGCACTGACTTACGGGCCGAACCATATGCTACACTGCCATAATCTAACCTAGATAAAATCAGTGATTTATAAAAGCGCAGGAGCACCACGCGGTCCGCCCCCCATGATGTGCCGCTAAGAAACCGCAACATGTTGAGTTTCTTAGCGCAGGCAGTTTTCAAACACCGCACGTGTGGTTCCCACGTCAATTTCTGATCGAAAAGGAGCCCAAGGAACCGGTACGCAGCAACAACAGGCAAAGCTACATTGCCCAGATAAAGCTCAGGATCTGGATGGAGGGTGCGCTTTCGGCAGAAATGGACAACCGAGGACTTAGCGGTTGAGAATCGAAAGCCATGCTCCAGTGTCCAGCGTTCCACTCTCCGAATAGCTTGTTGTAGCTGTCGTTCAGCGACCGCCATATTTTTCGCACTATAATGTAGAGCAAAGTCGTCTACATATAGCGACGGTACCACTGCTGGACCAGCAGCAGCGACTATACCGTTTATGGCAATCGCAAATAATGTTACGCTAAGCACCGATCCCTGTGGGACTCCGTTTTCCTGTATATGATATTGCGAATATGTCCCCCCTATTCGGACACAGAACAGGCGAAGGGACAGAAAATTCGCAATAAAAACCGGCAAGTTACCTCGGAATTTCCATTGATGCAGGGTAGAGAGGATGCCGTAACGCCAAGTGGTGTCATAGGCCTTCTCGAGGTCAAAGAAAACAGCGACTAGGTGCTGTCTCCAGAGAAAAGCGTCCTGTATGGCAGTCTCCAGGCGTACCAGATGGTCGTTGGTACACCGTGACGCCCTGAAACCACACTGGTATTCAGACAGGAGTCCCCGTTTCTCCAGGACCCACACCAGGCGCCGATTGACCATCCTCTCAAAGAGCTTGCACAAACCGTTTGTGAGACAAATAGGTCTGTAACTCCCTGACAATTTGGGATCCTTATCGGGCTTCAGGATAGGTATAATGATACCTTCCTGCCATTGCGCTGGAAACACACCTTCCAACCAGATACGATTAAACACCCTGAGCAAATAGCGAATGCTCTCATCGTTAAGGTGTTTAAGCATCTGGTTGTGAATATTATCCGGGCCAGGAGACGTGTCCTTGCAGAGCGCCAGCGCTCCGCGGAGTTCCCACTCCGCAAAGGGCACGTTGTACTCCTCCGAAGCGCGGGAAGCAAAACTAAGATGGAAACGTTCCGCTTCGCGCTTCAGGGCCACGAAGGCAGGGTCATAGTTATCGGAACCGGATATATCCGCAAAATACGAGGCGAGATGGTTTGCAACGCGATAAGGATCTGTAACCAGTTCATTAGCAATGGAAATTCCCGGTACAGTAGAAGATGTCTGAATTCCCGAAATGCGTCGCAGTTTAGTCCACACTTGAGAGGAGGGGGTATGTGCCGTAATAGAAGACACATACCGTTCCCAGGATTGTTTCTTACTCTGGCGAATAAGAATCCGTGCCTTGGCACGGAATTTCTTAAACGCCACCAAATTGGCCATGGTTGGACGCCGACGGTAGTGCTTATGAGCTCGACGACGGTCTCTTATTGCCGCTGCAATATCCTCTGTCCACCAAGGGACGAGTTTACGACGAGGAGTCCCAGAAAAGGATGGAATGGACTCCTCGGCGGCAGCAAGAAGCACATCGGTGATGTGCTGTACCTCGTCATCGACGCTCCAGCAACCAAGATCAACGAATACAGCTCGTTCTTGAAACGAGGGCCAATTTGCCCGCTTAAGAACCCAACGACTGGGGAACTCAACGGGCGTCTGGTTCAGAAGGGTAAGAACGATCGGGAAATGGTCACTGTCACAGAGGTCATCGTGTACATACCAGCCAAATAAGGGGACCAGCGCACGGCTACACACACTCAAGTCAATGTGTGAGTACGTGCCGTGCGCTAAGCTAAAATGTGTAGCTTCCCCTGTATTTAATAGACATAAATCCAACCCTTGAATTAAGCCTTCCACGTCCCTTCCTCTGGGGCAGGAAGATGGTGATCCCCATTGGGGGTGATGAGAGTTGAAATCACCCACGAGTAGGAAAGGGACTGGAAGTTGATCAACAAGATCTAAGACGTCATTAATATCAAGGGGTTGGTTCGGTGGAAGGTACACGTTACAAACAGTTGTCATAGCAGGCAAGGACACGCGAACTGCAATAGCTTCCAGAGGAGTGGCGAGTGGAAACTCCTCACTATAGCAGTCAGAGCGAACGAAGGTACAAACGCCCCCGGAAGCCCGGGCGGCGTCTTGTCGCTCTTTAGAGTATAGTCGGAAACCTCTCAGAACAGTCTCGTGATCAGGTCTGAGGTTTGTTTCCTGTAGGCAGACTATACTCGCCGCGTATTGGGCAATAAGCTGACGGAGCTCTGTCAAATGCCTGTCATAACTGTTACAATTCCACTGTAACAGTGCCATTGTGTGAACTTAGGGAATAAGTTGGAGCAGCAACTACTCCAACTTTGACTCTGGAGAATCTATAGTCACTACGTCGACTATAATCTCCATGTCCTCAGGCGAGTTCATGGAGTGAATCGACTCGGTAGATGATTTCCTGGACGCAGTTCGGCGGCGGGGGGATTCCGTGGGGAGCGCGAAGATCTGGGGGCCGAGACGTCCCCAGGCGCAGAAGCATCCGCAGGTGTTGGCGCGGATGGCTTCCCCTTTTTTGGAGAAAGGGAATGCGTAGTACGGGGTCCCTTCTTACCCGCCCCCGGCTCTTTAAGGTATATAGACGGGTCAGGAGCCGAAGTCCTGACCCTGGTCGACGATGCCGCCTCCGCCGGCTTCGGCGCGGCTTTCGCCGACCGTTTGGATGGGGAGGAAGACTTCGACTTCCTCCCGAGTGCGGGCGGAGCAGCCTTCGCTCGCACAGCCTTCGTGTTGGCCGAAGGTGGAGTTGAAGTCACCTTCGGGCGTTCCGGTATAATGTTAGGAGCTGGTTTTGGAACAGGAAACTCAGTTGCAGGGTTCACAGCTGGAACAAAAGATGAGGTAGCCGGGACCAAATTTGGTATTATAGCTCTATAATCAATCGTTGGAGAAGGCGAAGTCGTGGTACGGTACTTCTTGCGGGCCTCCTGGTAGGTCAGACCATCCAGGGTTTTGATCTCCTGGATTTTCTTCTCACTCAGGAAGACAGGGCAGTTCCTGTCCCGAGGAGAATGAAATCCAGGGCAATTAGTGCACTGATAAGGTGTTGTGCACTCTTCCGCTTCGTGTGGTACCTTACCGCATGTTCCGCAGATGGCGGGGCTCGAGCATCGGGATAACATGTGCCCGAACTTCTGGCATTTATAACACCTCATTGGGGGAGGGATATAAGGGCGTACGTCACAACGGTAACTTGTAACCTTGACTTTCTCCGGGAGCACCGAAAGCTCAAAGGAAATAATGAAAGCACCAGTATCCACGATTTGACCATTGACCTTGCGCGTAATGCGCCGGACATCAGTCACGTGACGGTGCCGCATATCCTCCTTGAGCTCCTCGTCAGTATTCAGAATCAGGTCCCGGTGGAAAATAACTCCTCGGACCAGATTCAGGGACGTGTGCTTTTCCACTTTGACGGGAATGTCGCCAAAGTGGTCACATTGCAAAAGTTGTTCAACTTGCTCTCCAGTCCTAGTCTTGAGCAACAAGCTACCGTTCCTCATCTTTTGTACTTTCTCAAGCTCACCATAGACACCTTCTATGTGGCGAGAAAACAAAATACTCTTTACCAGCTTGAAATCACCCCCATCTGTTCTGGTAGCTACCAGAAACTTGGGGGTGTTAGTACCCAGATTTTCACGCACAGATTGTTCCCAGGGGGTTGATCCCCGTAGGGAATCAAATGTTAAAGACTTGGGTGTAGGACCACCCTGTTTGGGTGTACGTCCACCCTGGTTGGGGATTTTTCTTTTAGAACCCATGGCCAGATCATCCTCCCCGAATGCCACCGACATCCGATCACGGGCCGTCACAGTAGGCGCTACCCAGCCAGGGCAAGGCCCGCCTAGCTTGGAAGGCATTGCCCGGGGGTCCGATGTTTTACAATGCCGTATCGGCATGTACCCCTTGGCATATACTGGATTTTACAGCTCAGACATTCGGCTGTGCGGGGACCTGCGTAGTCAGGCGGATACTACTGAACGGGTACATGGCACACCCACCTGTCGGCGCGGCCAAGACCGGAACAGGCTTTTGAGCGTAGTCGCTAGCGTAAGTGGCCCATCCCCTAACAGCACGCACATATAGAAATTTTGGTTGCCAGACCCTGAAAGCAGTGACGGAAAGAAGTGCGATATAACCTAATGAGAGTTATACCGCACGGGTGTATGCCTTTTAGAGCTGACTGTCAAACCCTCGAAAGGGGACCGTTCCGAGAAGCCCTTTTAGTCGCCTTTTACGACTGGTAGGGAGTACCGTGGATGTATTCGCTTCCTCCCACCCACTGGGGGTCCAATTCACAAAACAACGCGGAGTCCTTAAAGTATAGCCAAGGTCGCCCCTTTTAGTCGCCTCTTACGACAGGCAGGGGATACCGTGGGTGTATTCTAAACCCCCCACCCACAGGGGGGGCTTGTTCAAGAGTTCGAAGAATCGGAGGGACGTAAAGTTAACAAACTTCCGACGGAATTAGACTTAGGAGACAAGAAACCGTCCCAATTGCTTAGGGAAATGAGAAATTTGACTGGAACACAAGTTAAGGGCGATTTCTTACGCACGATATTTATCCAGCGGCTACCCGTCAATGTGCGTTCTATATTAGTTTCAAGTAGTGATATGTTGGACAATTTGGCAATAATGGCCGACAGAATAATGGAATTTTCAGCTCCCACACACAACATATACAGTACCCAAGCCACGCAGCAAAGTTTTAGAGACCAACCTAACCTCAACTTACAAACAGAGACTTTCACGCATTGAAGTGCAGATTTCTCAGTTAACTTTAAGTGTCAACGAACTGAGAACAAGATCTCAATCTAGATCGCGAGACTCAAGGTCACGTTCCAAAACACCAACAAGTAGATAAAACCCAAATAAATCATTTTGCTGGTATCATTTTAAGTTTGGAGATAGAGCTAAGAAAGCACTAGCCCTTGCTCCTATCGTTGCAAAGTCAGTGTGCTGGAAAACTAGCTCGCTCCCCACTGGACGCGGCATGTGATCGGAGCTCGGCATCGCGCCGCTTGTTTATTATTGATAAATTAACTGGCTACAAATTCCTCATAGATTCAGGAGCTGATATATCCGTACTCTCTACTTCTTTCAAGGAACAAGGGCAAGTGTCAAAAAGGCAACTGGATGCTGCCAATGGCAGTCCAATCAAAACATATGGTGAGCGACTTCTCAAACTAGATTTAGGTTTGCGCAGATGTTGGAATTTTCTGAAAGCAGAAGTACAAACACCTATAATTGGAGCTGATTTTATCCACAATTTCAACCTGCTAATCGACCTGAAAAACAGATGTGTCATAGACAGTACGACTAACCTCTCCTCACCAGCTACCTTGATCAAAACAGAATCGAATCACTCCATACCATCCCTCCAGATCAAAAGTACGCCGAAATTATCAAAGATGATGATGATGATAATTGTTGTTTTAAGGGGCCTAACATCGAGGTTATCGGCCCCTGAGGAAATGAAATGGCGTGAAATGAAAGAATGAAGATAAAAAACAGCTCACTGCTATGGATGAAACGAAAATGGTTTAGATAAAATAGACAGTGAGCCCCAACAACTATGCCTTATGTAGCAGGGAAAATACTTACAAAAAGGAACTCAGATTGAAACTACTCACCAAGTGGAGAGCGGTAATACGTACATAAGGGAATTTCGAACGAAAATACTCACAAAAGGAATAGATTGAAAAATACGCACAAAATGTAGGTTAAGTCCAAAATACGTACAAAATGCAACGTACAGTCGAAATACCTACAAAATGCAAATGATGATGATGAAGATGATAATTGTTGTTTTAAGGGGCCTAACATCGAGGTTATCGGCCCCTGATGAAATGAAATGGCGTGAAATGAAAGGATGTAGATAAAAACAACTCACTGCCATGGATGAAACGAAAATGGTGTTTATAAAACAGACAGTGAGCCCCAAAAATTATGCCTTATTGGAATAAAAAATAAATAAAAGGCGGATGGTAAAAAAGGATAAAACAAATAAGGCATAGTGAACAATAAAATAGATGAACACAATAAAAATCATAAAACAGATTTAACCTGAATTAACAGTCGTAACTACACATTAAAACTTAAAAAAGTAACCACTCTCCCTCATGAACCGGATGACGAGGTCAGCTGACGGCCCGTCATCACGGAGAATAAGGGAGAGGGTATTAGGCAGTTCAAGAGTCCTGCGCAGATCGGCCAGATCCACACACTCCAAGAGAAGGTGTGCCACGGTTAGGTGGGCGCCGCAAGGACACACAGGGGGATCTTTTCTCTTCAGCAAGTGGGAGTGCGTAGCAATCCCATGGCCGATCCGGAGTCGACAGAGTACCACAACTTCCTTCCGGAGAGATCGGAAGGAAGATTTCCACACTTTCGTTGTCTCCTTGATGCCTCTCAGTTTGTTGGGTGGAGGCGTGGCTCGCCATGCTTCCTCCCAATGCGACAGGATCGAATGCCGCAACTGAGAGCGCACATCACTAGCAGACACCTTATACGGTAGCAAGGGCAGTGCGACTGCTTCTCTCGCCGCCTGATCAGCAAGCTCGTTTCCCGCAATACCCATGTGGCTAGGAAGCCACACAAAGGACACCCCGGCCCCAGCGTTACGCGAACTGACGAGCAGGTCGTGCACACGCTGGACCAACGGGTGCATCGGGAAACACACATCGATCGCCTGCAGCGCACTCATAGTCAGTACACACAAGAAAGTGGTGGTGATCGTCTGATAACGTGTACCGCAGAGCCTCTAAGATAGCATAGAGCTCCGCTGTGTACACGCCACAGGCATCGGGAAGTGAAAAGAGAAACCGACGATCCTCAACCACAAATGCACAGCCTACTTTCTCGTTTACCCTCGAACCGTCCGTGAATAGAAGCCCTGATCCCGGATACCGGCTCACCACGGACTGGAACAGCCTCCGATGGACGGAGGAGTCCGTGTCCGACTTGGGGCCGGTGTGCAGATCCAGGATGATATCAGGGCGACAGACCATCCACGGAGGGGCCTTGCTAGGTACTCCGACGATACAGGAGACAGAAGGAAATCGGAACTGACGGTATAAGTCATCCAAGGGAATCCCCGCCGGCCGAGTGGCTCGGGCGAGCGCATCATACAGCCGGCGATTCGGATTGGAAAACAAACATAGATAGCTTGGATGAAGGGGCATCTGTCGAATAGTTGTAGCATAGGTCAGCAGTACTTGTTGGCGCCTCAGGTGTAAAGGAGGTACGCCAGCCTCGGCGAGCAAGCTGACGACTGGGCTCGTCCGAAAGGCACCCATCGCCAGCCTCACACCGCCGTGGTGGACACTGTCCAGTTTAACAAGCACTGACTTACGGGCCGAACCATATGCTACACTGCCATAATCTAATCGAGATAAAATCAGAGCCTTATAAAAGCGTAGGAGCACCGCGCGGTCCGCCCCCCACGAGGTGCCGCTAAGATACCGCAACATGTTGAGTTTCTTAGCACAGGCAGTTTTCAAACACCGCACGTGTGGCTCCCACGTCAATTTCTGATCGAAAAGGAGCCCAAGGAACCAGTACGCAGCAACAACAGGCAAAGCTACATTGCCCAGATAAAGCTCAGGATCAGGATGGAGAGTGCGCTTTCGGAAATGGACAACCGAGGACTTAGCGGTTGAGAATCGAAAGCCATGCTCTAGTGTCCAGCGTTCCACTCTCCGAATAGCTTGTTGTAGCTGTCGTTCAGCGACTGCCATATTTTGCGCACTATAATGTAGAGCGAAGTCGTCTATATATAGTGACGGTACCACTGCTGGACCAGCAGCAGCGACTATAACGTTTATGGCAATCGCAAATAATGTTACGCTAAGCACCGATCCCTGTGGGACTGTTTTCCTGTATATGGTATTGCGAATATGTTCCCCCTATTCGGACACGGAACAGGCGAAGGGACAGAAAATTCGCAATAAAAACCGGTAAGTTACCTCGGAAATTCCATTGATGCAGGGTAGAGAGGATGCCGTAACGCCAAGTGGTGTCATAGGCCTTCTCGAGGTCAAAGAAAACAGCGACTAGGAGCTGTCTCCGGAGAAAAGCGTCCTGTATGGCGGTCTCCAGGCGTACCAGATGGTCGTTGGTACACCGAGACGCCCTGAAACCACACTGGTATTCAGACAGGAGTCCCCGTATCTCCAGGACCCACACCAGGCGCCGATTGACCATCCTCTCAAAGAGCTTGCACAGACCGTTAGTGAGACAAATAGGTCTGTAACTCCCTGTCAAATTGGGATCCTTATCGGGCTTCAGGATAGGTATAATGATACCTTCCTGCCATTGCGCTGGAAACACACCTTCCAACCAGATACGGTTAAACACCATGAGCAAATAACGAATGCTCTCATCGTTAAGGTGCTTAAGCATCTGGTTGTGAATATTATCCGGGCCGGGTGACGTGTCCCTGCAGAGCGCCAGCGCTCCGCGGAGTCCCCACTCCCTAAAGGGCACGTTGTACTCCTCCGAAGCGCGGGAAGCAAAACTAAGCTGGAAACGTTCCGCTTCGCGCTTCAGGGCCACGAAGGCAGGGTCATAGTTATCGGAACCGGATATATCCGCAAAATACGAGGCGAGATGGTTTGCAACGCGATAAGGATCTGTAACCAATTCATTATCAATGGAAATTCCCGGTACAGTAGAAGATGTCTGAATTCCCGAAATGCGTCGTAGTTTAGTCCACACTTAAGAGGAGGGGGTATGTGCCGTAATAGAAGACACATACCGTTCCCAGGATTGTTTCTTACTTTGGCGAATAAGAATCCGTGCCTTGGCACGAAATTTCTTAAACGCCACCAAATTGGCCATGGTTGGACGCCAACGGTAGTGCTTATGAGCTCGACGACGGTCTCTTATTGCCGCTGCAATATTCTCTGTCCACCTAGGGACGAGTTTGCGACGAGGAGCCCCAGAAAAGGATGGAATGGACTCTTCGGCGGCAGCACATCACATCACATCGGTGATGTGCTGTACCTCGCCATCGACGCTCCGGCAACCATGATCAACGAACACAGCTCGTTCTTGAAACGAGGGCCAATTTGCCCGCTTAAGAACGCAACGACTGGGGAACTCCACGGGCGTCTGGTTCAGAAGGGTAAGAACGATCGGGAAATGGTCACTGTCACAGAGGTCGTCATGTACATACCAACAAAATAGGGGGACCAGCGCACGGCTACACACACTCAAGTCAATGTGTGAGTACGTGCTGTGCGCTAAGCTAAAATGTGTAGCTTCCCCTGTATTTAATCGAGATAAATCCAACCCTTGAATTAAGCCCTCCACGTCCCTTCCTCTGGGGCAGGAAGATGGTGATCCCCATTGGGGGTGATGAGAGTTGAAATCACCCACGAGTAGGAAAGGGACTGGATGTTGATCAACAAGATCTAAGACGTCATTAATATCAAGGGGCTGGTTCGGTGGAAGGTACACGTTACAAACAGTTGTCATAGCAGGCAAGGACACGTGAACTGCAATAGCTTCCAGAGGAGTGGCGAGTGGAAACTCCTCACTATAGTAGTCAGAGCGAACGAAGGTACAAACGCCCCCGGAAGCCCGAGCGGCGTCTTGTCGCTCTTTAGAGTATAGTCGGAAACCTCTCAGAACAGTCTCGTGATCAGGTCTAAGGTTTGTTTCCTGTAGGCAGACTATACTCGCTGCGTATTGGGCAATAAGCTGACGGAGTTCTGTCAAATGCCTGTCATAACTGTTACAATTCCACTGTAACAGTGCCATTGTGTGAACTTAGGGAATAACGTGGAGCAGCAAGCTACAACTTAGACTCTGGAGGATCTACAGTCACTACGTCGACTATAATCTCCATGTCCTCAGGCGAGGTCATGGAGTGAATCGACTCGGTGGAAGATTTCCTAGACGCAGTTGGGTGGCGGAGGGATCTCCGTGGGGAGCGCGCAGATCTGGGGAACGAAACGTCCTCAGGCGCAGAAGCATCCGCAGGTGTTGGCGCGGATGGCTTCCCCTTTTTTGGAGAAAGGGAATGCGTAGTGCGGGGTCCCTTCTTACCCGCCCCCCCCCCCCTCTTTAAGATATATAGACGGGTCAGGAGCCGAATTCCTGACCCTGGTCGACGATGCCGCCTCCGCCGGCTTCGCCGACCGTTTGGGTGGGGGAAAAGTCTTCGACTTCCTCCCGAGTGGGGAGTAAGTCTTCAACTTCCTCCCCTGCTGTGCGGGCAGAGCAGCATTCGCTCGCACAGCCTTCGTGCTGGCCGAAGGTGGAGTTGACGTCACCTTCGGGCTTTCCGTTATAATCATAGGTGCTGGTTTCGGAACAGGTAACTCAGTTGCAGGTTTCACTGCTGGTTCAAAAGATGAGGTCGCCGGGATCAAATTTGGTATTATGGCTCTATAATCAATCGTTGGAGAAGGCGAAATCGTGGTATGGTACTTCTTGCGGGCTTCCTGGTAGGTGAGACCATCCACGGTTTTTATCTCCTGGATTTTCTTCTCACTCAGGAAGACAGGGCTGTTCCCGTCCCGAGGAGAATGAAATCCAGGGCAATTAGTGCACTGATAAGGTGTTTTGCACTCTTCCGCTTCGTGTGGTTTGGGTGATCGTGAAGATGAAAATGAAAAGCGAACTTAAAACTAAAACTAACTACTAACCTACATACTAGAAGAAGAAATGGAAACCTAAGGAGAATAAGGCAAATAAAGGTCAGGAGGAAAAGAAATGCCCTCAACCCTCGAAGTAGGCGGATTGAGGGACTTGGAAGGAAGGAGAGCCATGAAAGGCAGATAGGAAAGTGAAAGAGAAGAGGGTCCGCCCCAAAGGTAAGGGACAAAAAGGGAAAACGGACCCAGCTCAGGAATCCCTCGGGGTCGCCAACTCCCGAACTCACCAGCCGTGAGCCCCTGAGGGTGTAGCATTATCTAGGGTGCACCAAAAGTGGTGGGGCTACATACACCCGGCCTCCTTGAGGGCCTTAAACAGAAGGCAGGAGATATCATGAAAAGAAAAAGAAGGCTGACCCCTCGCAGAAGGAGGGAATCAGAAAAGATGAGACAAGGGCCAATTAAGGCGGGAAAGGAAGTGACTCCCTAGGCCTCGGATGCCCTAATACCGTCGGGGTCAGAAGAGAACAAGAGTTGACCAAGTGAGGTCGACAGGAAAGAAGACAGAGAGGAGCCCGGCACAAGTAAGTGGAAGCAATGCCGGGCTCAGCTGGGGCCCCGTGGTCGCCAACCCACGCCCACTAGATGTGAGCCCCTGGGGGAATAAGGAAAAGAGGAGAGGATTGGAGAGGAGAGGGTCCGCCCCAAAGGGAAGGGACAAAAGGGGAAAACGGACGCAGCTCAGGAATCCCTCGGGGTCGCCAACACCCGAACTCACCAGCCATGAGTCCCTGAGGGTGAAGCATTATCTAGGGTGCACCAGAAGTTGTGGGGCTACATACACCCTGCCTCCTTAAGGGCCTTGAGCACAAGGCAGGAGGTAAAAGGAAATGAAAAAGAAGGCTGACCCCTCACAGAAGGAGGGTGTCAGGAAAGATGAGACAAGGGGCAATAAAGGCGGGAAAGGAATAGACTCCCTAGGCCTCGCATACCCTAATACCGTCGGGGTCAGAAGAGAACAAGAGTTGACCAAGGGAGGTCGACAGGAAAGAAGACGGAGAGGAGCCCGGCACAAGTAAGTGGAAGCAATGCCGGACTCAGCTGGGGCCCCGTGGTCGCCAACCCACGCCCACTAGAAGTGAGTCCCTGGGGGAAAATTCCTAGAGGAACAACTCCTGAAAACAGAAGAAATAAACCCGGAGTTCTATCAAACCCCGGCCATGTTCAACCAAGAATGGAAAGAAGCAAACTTCGAGCTACGCCACATCTACACGAGAGGCGCAATACATGGGTTACATCATCGCATCTGTAACAGGAAAGTGTTTCATGAACCATCCATAGACTGTGTGTGTCTACACTGCCCACCGTATCACCTGATTGAGTGCACACAAAGAACATTACCTCTGTCCCAATACACAAAAGTCCGAACGTTTGCTATATTATGTAACATGATCCTACTTACTGTATGGCCATTGGCTGCAATAAATTATATATATTATATATATTCAATTCAAGAGAGATTTTCATCCTCCCAGACGGTGAGAGATGGAGCATTCTGGACAATCTGGTAGAAGTTCCGACAGGTCCTGTTCCAACAGAAGAATGGAAATCTCCTTGGGTGTCAAGTCGGCTCTTCTCCTTGAGTTTCTTGAAACCCTTGTAGTCGACATGTGTGGAGTAGCACAGTGTGATATAGGTGAGATTTTTCATGTGATCCGAGACAAGATGGAAAGAGAAGCCACGGACATCACACCCGTCTAGGAGGAGTTCCTTAATATTACCCAGGGTTACCAACTGATCACTTTCGTGATGTTATACGTGTTAATTTTCTCTCTTTTAGTTGGCTCATTTGCTAGTCAAAATGCTTTAAGTATTCCGAGACCACCGAACGATTTATATTTATTTATGATGATGATGATGATGATGATAATTGTTTTAAGGGGCCTAACATCTAGGTTATCGGCCCCTAATGGGTGGGGTGATAATGAAATGTAAACTATAAATAACTACTACATTATATACTAGAAAAAGAAATGGAAAACAAAAGGAGAATAAGGCAAATAAAGGACAGGAGGAAAAGAAATGCCCTGAATCCTCGAAGAATGCGGACTGAGGGACTTGGAAGGAAGGAGAGCCACGAAAGACAGATAGGAAAGAGAAAGAGGAGATGTTCCGCCCCAAAGGTAATGGACAACAGTGGGAAAATCGGACCCAGCTCAGAAATCCCTCGGGATCGCCAACTCCCGAACTCACCAGCCGTGAGCTCCTGAGGGTGTCGCAATATCCAGGGTGCACCAGATGTGGTGGGGCTACATACACCCTGCCTCCTTAAGGGCCTTGAGCACAAGGCAGGAGGTAAAAGGAGAAGAAAAAGAAGGCTGATCCCTCGCAGAAGGAGGGTATCAGGAATGATGAGACAAGGGCCAAGTAAGGCGGGAAAGTGAAAGACTCCCTGGGCCTCGGATACCCTAATACCGTCGGGGTCGGAAGAGAACAAGAGTTGACCAAGTGAGGTCGACAGGAAAGGAGACGGAGAGGAGCCCGGCACAAGTAAGTGCAAGCAATGCCGTACTCAGCTAGGGTCCCGTGGTCGCCAACCCATGTCCCACTAGATGTGAGCCCTGGGGGGAATATTTATTTAATTGCAGTAGAGTTTATAACTGTTATAGTAACTATAAAGAAAAGCAAAACATGATGATGATGATGATGATGATAATTGTTGTTTTAAGGGCCTAACATCTAGGTTATCGGCCCCCTTTTTTTTCGTGTGGCCCCCTAAGAGGCCGAGTGCAGGTCTTTCTAGTCGACGCCCGTTTGGCGACCTGCGTGCCGGGATGAGAGATGGAATGGATGAAGATGAATGAAACTGGGCTAGAATGTGGAAGGAAGCGGCCGTGGCCTGTCAGAAGGTACCGTCCCAGCATTTGCCTGGTGTTGAAAATGGGAAACCACGGAAAACCATTTCAAGGACGGCCGACGGTGGGGCTCGAACCCACACGTCTACCGAGTCAGCAGAGAGCTTGGTCCCATGACCTAACGCTGCGCTTTAGCGCGCATAGCCACTGCTATCGGTGGCCCCTAATGATCTGGGTGATAATGAAATGGAAACCAGAACAAAATTATCTGAGACGGAAAATACGTACAAAAAGGAACTCAGATGGAAACAACTCACAATATGGTCTTACAAAAGGGAATTTAGAACGAAAAGATGCACAAAAAGAATAGATTGAAAAAAGACCCACAAAACGTAGGCTAGATTCAAAATACTACAAAATGCAATGTAGCTTCGAAATACTTACAAAATGCAACTGAAAGTCCAAATACTTACAAAATGCAAATGAGATCGAAAATACGTTCAAAATGCAATTGAGGTTCAAAATAGGGTAAAGTTAGGTATTATCGTGGTATGTGGTATTATCGTGATACTTTATTTGAACTTCTATCACGGTAATACTAAGGGGAATAGTTTCCTTGTACTGTGACCCTGCAGTGAGCGTAATGGTGCCGACCAAGAAGTCACAGACACAACGGCAGAGGAAATAACTGCGAATTGGAGGCAGGAAATGGATATGTACTATGTTAAATATGTTGTAGTTAGTGTAAATTGTGTTATATATTCTGTGTACATGGTAGGTAAACGATAGTCGTATTATATATAGTAGAAAGAAAGCTCAATTTTTCTTCGTGCTTGGATGTTAGTTACGAGTAAAGGAGGGAGCCTGGGAAGCTTATGAATTCGGCCTTCTTTCTTACAGATCCCGAGTTGGTGGGCCCGGGAGAGAGGGAATTCAAAAATCGCGGCGTAGCTGCTATACTAATAATGAACTTCTAATTGCTGTAAGAAGGTTGTTAGTGAGAAATGGACACTATATAAGGCTTCTGCAGTGTTCAGTGTACCATGGAGCACCCTAAAAGACCACGTGAGTCGTCATAATGATGAGGAACCTCACGAGATACAAAAACTAGGAAGGCCTTTCGTTCTAACGAAAGAAATTGAACTAAAGCTTGTCAAATATGTAATAGAAATGCAGGAGTTGGGATTCGGATTGAATGTTACCAGCATAAAGCGACTAGCATTTCAGTTGGCAGAAAGATCTACACAAGTGTCCCCCTTTAATGAGGATGTGATGATGATGATTGTTGTTTTAAGGGGCCTAACATCGAGGTTATCGGCCCCTAATGATCTGGGTGATAGCGAAAATGATAAGGAAATGGAAACCAGAACAAAATTCTCGAAGACGGAAAATACGTACAAAAAGGAACTCACATGGAAACAACTCACAATATGGTCTTACAAAAGGGAATTTAGAACGAAAAGTTGCACAAAAAGAATAGATTGAAAAAAGACCCACAAGACGTAGGCGAGATTCAAAATACGTACAAAATGTAATGTAGCGTCGAAAAACTTACAAATTGCAACTGAAATTCAAAATACTTACAAAATGCAAATGAGATCGAAAATACGTACAAAATGCAATTGAGGTTCAAAATACTTACAAAATGCAATTGAAATTGAAAATACACAATGCTAGTTAGATTGAAAAAAAAGCCGGTTCAGATTCAAAATACTCACAAAGTGCAATTGGAATTCAAAATACTTACAAAATGCAATTGAAATTGAAAATGCTTACAAAATGTACGGTAGATTCAAACGACTCATGTGGATTGAAAATACTTACAAAATGCAATTTAGATTGAAAATACTGGACAAAATGTAATTCAGATTCAAAATACCCACAAAATGCAATTGAGAATCAAAATATGTGCAAAATGCCCGCCAATCAAAATGCAATTTAGATTCAAAATTCGTGCGAAATGCGGGTTAGGTTGAAAATACTTACAAAATGCAATTGAAATTCATAATACTCACAAAGGTCGCTCCGGCATATTGAAAGACTTACTAAAAAGCAATTTAGATTGTCAATCTTTACAAAATGCAATTGAGGTTGAAAACAATCGCGAGATGTAATTTAGATCGAAGAAACATACAAAAAGCAACGTAGATTAAAAATGCCTTAAAAATCGCTAGAAGGGAATTTAGATACACGGTGAACCAAGTAACAAAAACTGTGCGGGAATCTTAAAGAGAAAAGTAAATATAATGAAAAGAGGAGTGGAGAGGGGAGAGAGGAGAGGGTCCGCCCCAAAGGTAAGGGACAAAAGGGGAAAACGGACCCAGCTCAGGAATCCCTCGGGGTCGCCAACTCCCGAACTCACCAGCCGTGAGCCCCTGAGGGTGTAGCATTATCTACGGTGCACCAGAAGTGGTGGGGCTACATACACCCTGCCTCCTTAAGGGCCTTGAGCACAAGGCAGGAGGTAAAAGGAAAATAAAAAGAAGGCTGACCCCTCACAGAAGGAGGGTATCAGGAAAGATGAGACAAGGGCCAATTAAGGTGGGAAAGTGAAAGACTCCCTAGGCCTCGGATAACCTAATACCGTCGGGGTCGGAAGAGAACAAGAGTTGACCAAGGGAGGTCGACAGGAAATAAGGCGGAGACGAGCACGGCACAAGTAAGTGGAAGCAATGCCGGACTCAGCTGGGGTCCCGTGGTCGGCAACCCACGTCCCACTAGATGTGAGCCCCTGGGGGGCTTTAATGAGGAAAAGGGAAAGGCAGGTGCATTTTGGTGGCGATATTTCAAGACGCGTTATGGCTTATCTTTGAGGACACCATATAAATTAGCAGCTAGTAGGGCTGTAACAGCTAATGAAGAAAACCTACGTGATTTTTATGATAAGGTAGATAATACTGTGGCAAAATTAGATCTCGGTGACAAACCAGAGCAAATTTTCAATTGTGACGAGACTGGTGTCACTTTTGTAGTTAAATTAATTGTTCTACTGTATATTTTCCATATGTTAATGTTATAAAACGTTTCCTTTTGATTATTGAGTTGTGGGTACATTTATATGAAGTTTAAATTAACTTCAATTTAAGTTTAAGTTTATTTTAAATTTATCACAGTATTACAGACACCATATCACGGAATTACCGCACATATCACGATATTGGTCTATAGGTGTAAGTGATTGCATTTTTAATTTCTTTTTTCAATGATGTTATTCTCATTCTGTTTTCATTGTGGTTATACAAGTGTAAATATTCAGACAATATTTTGTGTTAATTTTGAGTTATTGCTACATTTCGTTCCAGAATAAATTATGATTTATTAAAATTTATCACGGTATTACCTAACTTTACCCTACTTACAAAATGCAATTGAAATTGAAAATACAAAATGCAATTCAGATTGAAATATCCCAGTTCCAATCCAAAGTATTCACAAAGTGCAACTGAAATTCAAAATACTTACAAAATGCAATTGAAATTGAAAATGCTTACAAAATGTACGGTAGATTCAAAGGACTCATGTGGATTGACAATATTTACAAAAAGCAATTTAGATTGAAAATACTTGGCAAAATGTAATTTTCAAAATACCCACAAAATGCAATTGAGAATCAAAAATATGCAAAATGCCCGCCAAACAAAATGCAATTTAGATTCAAAATTCGTGCGAAATGCGGTTTTGGTTGAAAATACTTACAAAATGCAATTGAAATTAGAAATACTCACAAAGGTCCCTCCGCCATATTGAAAGACTTACTAAAAAGCAGTTTAAAAAAGGAAGATTGTAGTTTTACGTGACCGTGAATCTTGTGATTATAAGCCACGGGACCTCCTTTTTACGTGGAATCCGAACCACAGGACATGGCATTTCACTTCGAAAATCTCACATGCATTGACCGGGAATCGAACCCGGACCGCCTTGGTGAGAGGCATACAGCAGTTTAGATTGTCAATCTTTACAAAATGCAATTGAGGTTAAAAACAATCGCGAGATGTAATTTAGATCGAAAAAACATACAAAAAGCAACGTAGATTAAAAATGTCTTTAAAAAATCGCTAGAAGGGAATTTAGATACACGGTGAACCAACTAACAAAAAACAATGCGGGAATCTTAAAGAGAAAAGTAAATATAATGAAAAGAGGAGGGGAGAGAGGAGAAGGTCCACCCCAAAGGTAAGGGACAAAAGGGGAAACGGACCCAGCTCAGGAATCCCTCGGGGTCGCCAACTCCCGAACTCACCAGCCGTGTGCCCCTGAGGGTGTAGCATTATCTAGGGTGCACCAGAAGTGTTGGGGCTACATACACCTATAACTCAGGCAAAATATGTACCCATCGGTAAGAACCTCGTGTTGTGAATTCTTTCCACATCGATTCCTTAAGAGTTCGATTAAATCTTTCTACCTCACTCGCTTTAATGGAGCTGCCAGTGGAATAATGCTTTAGATTTTGTTTCTGAGACCATGTTTTGAATTCACTGTTATAAAATTCCGCTCCTCGATCGGTGTGAAAATAATTCGGCAATCTTTTACTTTGAGAATAAACAAATTTTAAGCTTTTTACAATCTCACTTCCTTTTTTTGTTTTAAGAGGAATTGCCCATGCATATTTCGAGTAAACGTCAATAATGGTTAATAAATATTTAAAACCATTATTCCATTTTGCAAGTTTGGACATGTCCACAAGGTCTGCTTCATGGAGGTCATCGATTCCTTTGCTAATAACACGTCGTCTTTTAAACTTTTTTCTAAGCGGTGCGTGTAGTTCTTTTGCAATTTCTCGTCTGATTTCGTTCATAGTTGTTTTCCAAACAATGTTTTATAACATAATGTGCATTGTTTTACAAACGTTTGAATTTTTATTCAATATATCCTGCATTTCTTAGTTCTTCTTCAATTGCAAAGATTTCGCTGTCGAGTCCTGTGTGACCTGCAGCTTTCGATGCAATTAATTTTTTAAGTCTTGATACCAATTTGTTTGGTTCATTCCAGTGAACGAATTCAATATTGTTTTCGTCTTCAAATTTCCAAATGGCTTGTGGCGTGATGTGGTTTTTTTTTTTGACCATATCCAGTATGCATCGTAGTATTTGCTTCTTCTTCATTTTCATCAGCTGTTTTTATAATTCTATCTATGTCTTCAGTGAGAAGGGGTTCAATTATATGTCTATACTTATAAGATTGCGTTCCTCTTGGAGCTGCATTGCTTGTATAATTTCTTTTGTGCACGTTTGAAACATTTAATAATTTCAAATATGAACTTAAATCACTCCTATCTATTAGAGTGGGGTCTGGTACTTTCCTTTGAATCAATTCAAGTAGACCTTCTGTTATAGGAAATTTTTCACCACCAACTTTTATCCACTTTTTATCAAAGAAAACTCGTTCACGTCCCAAGTATTGTTTATCATTTCTTATCGTTATACCATATGTTCTATCCACGTTTTGTTTAATGAACGGATCAAAGTAGCGGTTAAGTAGTGAAATTATTTTGATGCTATCTCCATCTTCTTCGTCGGAAGTAGCAGTTGATTCAGAATCGTCATATTTTCCTTTTCTTTTTCGATTTTCTTTATTTTGAGTTGACGTATTAGCAATAGCTACAAGTTGATTTAATGAACTTGTTACTGGTTTAAAGTTCGTCTCTATATCTACTTCTTTACGTCTAACATCATTTTGAAGTGAAAGATACTTGTCTTTAACACCTTTTTTTAAGCGAGAAAGTTCATCCTTTACTCGACTTTCAGCTTTAATCTTCGAGCTCTTCTCCATGACTAAACTGAAATTGTGGTTGTTTTACTTATTTATAGTATATTCAAAATCGATTTGAAAAGAAAGATCATCAGTTTTATGTTTTTTAGGGTCTCTAAGTCGAAACTGAATTTCATCTTGCTCTTCAACAACAATATCACTGCCATCCAGATGTTCAATCTCTTGACGTATATTTAAAATTGCATACACAATTGGAGATCTTGGTGAAACAAAAATCGGGTTTAATATGCCTTTGTAGGGAAGTTGGTACTGTATGTTATGATTATGAAGCGTGTATACTGGTGAATGGATTGATGGTGTGTTGGAGATTTCAGAATAAATTTCGATAAGTTCTTTTTCTTTAATTCATCTTTTAATATACCATATTCTTCTTTGGATGCAGTAAAACTTTCGAGTGGCTCTTTGTTAACCATATGCTCAATTTTTTCTAGTTCAGTTTTTAACTTGTTATATTCTTCTTTGTATTCAGCAGCATAACTTTCAAGATCTTCTTTTTTAACAATATTGAGATTGTTCACAACACCCTCAATACGAGTTTGTAAATTGCTTAAAATTTCTTTTAGTTGATTAACTTCAGTTCGTGAAGCAGCATAGTGTTCTACAAACCGTTTATTTGTCACATCTTGGTCGTTAACAGGAAACTCAACATTTGTTTGTTTTTGATGTTGTAGATTGTTTACAGTTTGTTTCAATTGATCAAATTCACGTCGGGAAGCGGCATATTGTTCAACAAACGTCTTATTTGCAACATCGTTATCGTATATGGGATTGTTTACGTGAGTAATTCGTTTACGCATCATATTTAAAGTTCCACCACCGTCTACGTTTAAAAAGTTTTGTTTATTAAATTTAGTGATTAAGTCTTCTAGATCTTTTCGAGAGGCAGCAAAGTTTTCTAAGTAATATTTGTTTATTGCATCTAACGAATCGATTGGTTGAGATATGTTTGTTAATCTTCTATTTAACATATCTACAGTTTCATCATCTCTGTTTATATTCAAAAGAGATTTTTTAATTTCATCAAGTTCATTTGTTACATGAGTTTTAAGATGATGATGATGATGATAATTCTTGTTTTAAGGGGCCTAACATCTAGGCTATCGGCCCCTGATGGTTTGGGTGATCGTGAAGATGAAAATGAAATGTAAACTTAAAACTAAAACTAACTACCAACCTACATACTAGAAGAAGAAATGGAAAACTAAAGGAGAATAAGGCAAATAAAGGACAGGAGGAAAAGAAATGCCCTCAACCCTCGAAGAATGCGGATTGAGGGACTTGGAAGGAAGGAGAGCCATGAAAGGCAGATAGGAAAGTGAAAGAGGAGAGGGTCCGCCCCGAAGGTATGGGACAAAAGGGGAAAACGGACCCAGCTCAGGAATCCCTCGGGGTCGCCAACTCCCGAACTCACCAGCCGTGAGCCCCTGAGGGTGTAGCATTATCTAGGGTGCACCAGAAGTGGTGGGGCTACATACACCCTGCCTCCTTAAGGGCCTTGAGCACAAGGCAGGAGGTAAAAGGAAAAGAAAAAGAAGGCTGACCCCTCACAGAAGGAGGGTGTCAGGAAAGATGAGACAAGGGCCAATTAAGGCAGGAAAGGAAGAGACTCCCTAGGCCTCGGATACCCTAATACCGTCGGGGTCGGAAGAGAACAAGAGTTGACCAAGTGAAGTCGACAGGAAAGAAGAAAGAGAGGAGCCCGGTACAAGTAAGTGGAAGCAATGCCGGACTCAGCTGGGGCCCCGTGGTCGCCAACCCACAACCCACTAGATGTGAGCCCCTGGGGGAGAGTTTTAAGAAAAGAATACGTTACCGCATCTTGATTTTGAATTGGATCTTTAACATTTCTTATTCTTTTGATACCCAAGTCGAGAGTATCTTCATCATACGGAAAGTGATCTTCTGAAAATTCTCGCACTAAACCATGAATGAATTCTACTCGTTGTAACACTTCGGTTATTCGGGTGTCTAGATATTTTTTTATATTCGATGTATGTTGCTGCATTGCAATAAGGTTTACTGCATCATTTGCAGATGATGGTAAAGCTAAGCCCGCGAGACGTTTGTTTTGAAAGTCAAGTTCTTTTTTCTCTATTTTACAAATTGAAAAAATTAAACCTTTAAGGTCGTTAAAGTTTCGTTGTATGTCTTCTTTAAACTCGATTTTATTTAGCTCATTCAATAACTTCACTACATAACCTTTGTTGCACGCATCTTCAACATGAATTGGCGTTCCAACATTTTTTAACCGTTTGCCGTTAATACTTAGATGTCCGTCGCTTGTTGTTGTTGTTAGTTGATTTCCATATTGCAGTAGCTTATCATCAACATATGATTTAGTTGCAATATTGTGTCGTGAAGTCGGTCGTCCGATAGACACATTATTGGTTTTGTTAAACGATGTCATAGTTAAGTTGTTAACCACGCAAAAGCTATAACACGAATGGGCATTTAGCTCTTTTTGAAGTCATATTTATAACTGAAAATAAACATCAAATCCATTGCGATATCGACCATTTTGTAAATCGCTATCTTTATCGATAACCAAAAACCCAAACTTAGAGTTTTGCCAACAATACGAACAAATATCAAAGAACTGATCATAGCTCATATCTGTATTTACATGATCGTTATATACGTGACGCAAGTTTGTTCCGTCTTGTTTAAAAAGAATTAAAAAATTAGCGTTATCTCTAATTAGATGTTTAGGTATACAAGAATATGTTTGACAAAGATAAAATACGTCAACGTCGTGATGACGACCTCTACTGAAATAATCTTTCATGTGTTGTTGTTTATTGCTGGCTACATCATCAAAAACAATTATAGAGTTTTTTCTAGCAATTTCTGGAGGCATAACTTCATCATTATCGGAAAAAATCACTTTTTATTTCTTTTATGGAGTACAAAAACTTTTTTAATTCAACATATTTACTTTGAGCAAGTGATTTAGAATAAATATAAACGTTTTCAAAACGAACTCCATTTTTGTGGAATAATAAATTTAGCATTACGTTTGTTTTGCCACAGTTCGATGGACCGCAAATGATACATCGAATTGTGTTCGGTAGTAAAACACCATGCTTTCTTTTTTCACTTTTACTCTGGTTTTCAGCATTAGTAAATGAAATTACTGGTAGAGTGTTTGACTGCTTAACAAACTTCAGCATGTCTACGTTTACGTCTGAGAATGCACACTGCACAAAAAATCACATCACATCAACATATATTGCTTCCACACGTATCATAACTTGTATTATATGGAATAATAGTAGGATTTTCAGGATTTAAATCAACGTTGCCGACGTAAAACCCTCTTATATATGGACAATATGGCGCCCATTTTTCATGATCGTTTAAAGGATTATCGTTTTCCCTCCAATTTTCAATTTCAATCTTACAGAATATACATTTCACCTTATCACCATGACCAGTATAATAAAATCCTGCTGATGCTAAACAAAATTCGTTTGGACAGGGAAGAGGCCAATTTTGAAAAGTTTTAAGTCTTTCATATTCAGATTTCAATTCTATGCTAGGAGAAATATTGTTTACGTAAGGGCAAGAAAAAGCCCATTTCTTATGGTCTTCAAACGGATCATCATCTTCTTCCCAATAACTAAGTTGCAGATTACAGAAAGCACACCTAACCATATCCTTATATCCATAATAGTAAAATCCTGCAGCTGCTAACCATGCAGTGTTCGTAAAACTGTCTGAAGACCAGTTCTTAAATGTTTTTAGCCGATCTCTTTCAGATTTTAAATTCATTTCTTTTTGACTCAATATCATTTGCATTAACTGTTTTTTGGAATACTTTACACAATTAAAATACTTCATGATGCTGCTTTACTTCACAAAGAAAAGATGTTCACCACACGAAGCTAAATGCGAACTGAGATGAATCAACAAAACACGTTGGCTAATATGCATGATTTGCATGTGTTGGGTTGGCCGAGCGGTCTAAGGCGTTAGACTTAAGTTCTAATTTTCAGAAATTGAAAGCGAGGGTTCGAATCCCTCACCTGACAATATTATTATTTTATTTACATGTGAAGTGAGGAGGTAATTGATCATTAATAAGAACTTTAATATGAAATGGTATAAAAGACCTTTTCTTCTTTATTCATTTAGAATTACAATTAATACAATTTTATTTCTCTTGAAGTAATCTCATTCTTTTTTTTTAGTTGTCCAGATGAGTGTGGGTGTGTTGAGATGATCTTCTTCTTTTAGTTGTCCAGATGATTATTTTCTGTAGAAAAAAAATACACTGTGTTAAAAAGCAAACTAAAACAAAATATGTATAGCGGTCAACGACACCAGTAGATTTAATTAATCACCTTTTATAGATAGCGATTACAGTTATCACATTTGCAGCGAAGATGAAACAGTTGAAATTTCCTCTTTAGATGATCTGGTAGATGTTCCCACTCTAGACGAATTCGTTGTGGTTCATATATAGTCAATACGTTTATAGGAAAGTAGTTCCAATCAAACTTATTAAAACCTCGAAGTCCATTGTTTCGAAACTTGTTTATTATCGAACACACGATTTTCATGATGCCATCAGAAGAATTTAACCAATGTTGAACAGCATTGACATTGAATTTAGCACAACTAATGCTTCCCATTGCTAGAGAAGGTAAATGTTTTGGACAATCTGTAGGTAAACGATGGCTATGCCTCAACATTAGGTCTGACATTCCATCAATCGTATTAAGATCGAATAATGAGTCGGGGGAAAGTGCTTTTAGTGCAAACAAAGAAAATTCCTGTGGCAAATTATATACAACTAAATATTCATATTTATTCTTAATAGAGTCGAAAAAAAGAAGAAAGAGTTTTTTCACAATATGCTGCAACCCATGTGATCACGGGGCTGAATGAAGGTATATTGCCGTTATTTAACATACAGTAAGCAAGTTCCAAACTGCCGTTTGGTAGCTTGCGAATGTCTGCAACTATTGGTTGCTTCTTATTCCACGTGCCAGCATCAGTAGAAGGAGAGTTTGTTGTTGTCAATTCCATGATTGCAACTAAAGAGAGAATACTTGTTTACTTGCTTGCTTATAACTTAGCAAATATTGGTTTAGATAATTACTTCATTCGTTAATGGTCTGTAAGATATTTGACGATCATGAATAAGAACACAATAAAGAGTTGTATCTTCAGGTATATTCTCACTTGTCTCGATTTCAATTCGCCCATCGACTGAAGATGTCTTCACTGCTTCCACTTGTTCGAGACAATTAATTACAATAATCGGACAATGAGACTTAAATTCATCTCGTGAAACCAGAGTCTCTGAACGAACATCATCGATCTGATAATATACATTACGAAATTTAACAAACATGTCATACAACTCGCTGTAGTCATTTATGGCAATTTCAGAAGTTGGCATTTCATAGGGATAAAAAATTGAATTTAAAAAAACTCTTATAGATTTAATGTTACAATGGTCAAAATAGGAAGAGCATGTGTTTAGTAAATTTCTTCTAGTTTGAAAACCTAATAAAAATTGACGTGGTTTTTGAGTTTCAGAAGTTGTCAAGCAGTCCAACTATATTTAGTTGTTCTAGGAAGAGAAGGCAAGACATGAACATCCCATGATCGAAAACCAACCTGAATGGGAATATTTTTCTGCATTAGTTTTAATCTTTTAATTTGTTATTCGTCCGATAATAATAAAACGGGAATTTTTAGATAAAATTTAAATAACTTAACCTTAGAAAGATCGTTTTCGGTTGTCGATTGCAACGCACGTGCGTCACTTGACGATCGGAGAAGTATTACCTCATGCTTGCAGTTTAAAATCGGCTTTCTGTAATCCTCTGCTAAACCTAACAGGTTGCTTAAAGAAAGTATTATATGAAAACGTTTTGTGTTACTATCAACAATATTTGCTTCACTTGCTGGTGTTGTTAAAGAGGGAAAATAACCAGCATTTTGTAAAGCTGTATATTCGTTTTTTGAATATGATGCAAAGGTTTTTATAGAACTTGTTATACCTAGATGGCGTGTACGATCAATTTCTTTACCATTTAACGTGATGCGAATTTCGCTAAAAAAGATTAGCCCCAAAATTTTGGTCAGGATGTGCTGTAGTAGAAGCAGCCGGATTTATGTTAGAAGTAATAATTTGACCTTCTAAGTGAAGAACACCTTCTGATAATAAAACTATGTTTTCTTCATTTTGAATCGGTATTCGAATTTCATCATTATTTTCGAATTTATTAGCTGAATAAGGTTGATAAACTGTTTCTTCTCGTCGCACAATTCTGTTGTCAACCTCTCTTTTATCTGTTATGTTAAACATGCTAAACATGTTAACAGCTTCAACTATAGATAGAAACTAAATAAGATTAACAATTGCATATATATTTATATTGAAATTAAAGTACGCGATAGCCTAAAGACTGTAAGAAATGTTTGTTGTTACTCGATAACTGTTTCTTAGATTTCAAGGTGCGATGTCGTTGTTTGTTTTTTTTAGAAATTTTAGCTGATTGATTTATATTATTTTTTCGAATCAGAGTCGACTTCTTTTTTTAAACTTTGAGTATTATATAGTATAACCATATTTGTGATTGTTTTCTAGTAAGCTTACTCAAGTAGAATGAAAACATAACAGTATTTCATTACTTTATCCTATAGCAAGATATCGTGCTGGACGAATAATTAATTCTACAGTTAAATCTTCATCTTGCAAATCAATGAGCTGTTGAAGATGATCTTCAAGTTGCACAGATACATGTTGAATAACCTTGGTGTTCATAGGCAAAAAATTAATTGTTGTTGGTTGTACAACAATCGGGTAACCAGCAGGAACATGAGCTTTAAAATTATATAAAGAGTGTGTTGGTTTATGGTTCAAATAAGAACTCGTACCAAGCACAAGGTTGCAACATACTCGAATTCTATTAACAGTGTTAATTTTAATCATATATTCAGAATGATGAGTTGTGTTTGCCTTGAACTTTCTATGAGAAAATCCTAACAAATCTGCAATAGAATCTGCAACACCAAAATCTATAGCAAACACTTTCGAATGTAGTTTACAATGATAAAAGACTTTATCATAATTAATATAAAATGATGGGAATTTGTCTTTGTCACCTAATAAATGTTCATTTAATAATTCATTAATCTTTTCACTTAATTGTTTTAACGTATTATTAAATTCGCTCTATCCGCTTCGTTCAACTTTATAGCCAAAACGTTATTATTCTCGCTAATTGTTACTTCATTATCGATTCTATTTCGATCAATTTCAATTTCTCTTTTATTCTCTTTAGGGTAAACTTTCTTTTCAATACCTCAAGGCCCTGCTACACTGTTGGCTACAGTGAAATCAATATTAAATGGAGAAGACAAAACGAGACGGTTGTCTCTTTTTCCATCTATATCCTCTTCCACATACATTTTTGTTTTTTCTAAATGTTCTGGTATAAGTTTCGACAATGAGTGATAACTAAGTAAATCATCAAAAGTTGAGGCTAGATCTTCAAATTCATAAATACCCGGTGGTACCACTAAATCAACTGATAAAAAATTAGTAAAATGAATGCGAAATTTATTATTTCTGTTGGTAACATTTCGAATAGAATTAGATGTATACAATCCTGCAAGTCCTATTTCAAAAAACTCTGCTCCTACAAGATGAATCGGGTTCTCCAATGTAACATCAATCTTCGAGCCTTTACCTTCAAGAGTTATCCGTCTTTCGAAAGCCATCTTTGAAATGTTTAAAGACGGTCTGTGTTTCCCTTATTTATACAATACAAGAATGTCCACAAATCGAAGAAGTAATCGATTGATATGAATGAAAATTATATTGTAGATAGCAATTTTTAAGATATGTTAAAATTTCTAATGGTGGTCTTAAATTACCAATACTATCAAAATAATGCACATATTTACCACGTTTACTGAAAGCCACCCAATGTGAACCGGATTTATCCATCGGTTCAAGGTTAACAATACAGTTTTCATTTTTTCGAGGATATCTTGGTAACGTATCTCGCATAAAGACTCCTCTAAATTTTGGAATCTTTAATTGATGTGCGTATTTAGCTAAATCGAAATTACTTAATGCTTTATTTGGTATTTGGTTAATTATCTTTTGTATGCAGGAGGATTTAAATAAATGCCTTGACCTCCTTTTCCTCGCATTGCTTCTATCATTCGATTGTGTCTTTTCATTTCTTTTAGTTCTTCTTGAGCAGCTTTCGCCTTGTTTATAGCAGACGCCACCCCTGCTGCTCCGCCTGCTAGACCCCCCAAGCCCGACAAGGCTGCAAATATCGGAAGTAGGGGTAAAATACCACCTTGCTTTTTCGATGTTCTTCTTTTTTTTAATCTTTTCTTGTTTTTTTATTATTATTTAAGTTTCGCTTACCTCCTCCAATCTTAGACTTAGCTTTCATTATGCCACCCACTGTTAGTGCATGCGCTCTCTCTCCAAATGATGCGTCACGGGATTTTACACGAGACCAAGCTTTTGAAGCTAAAATTTCATCAGCCTCTCTTCTTTTGTTTGAATCTTTATGCTTTGCGTAAGCAATGTCGTGCTCTTTGCACGCTTTATCTAATATATTTATTCGTGGATCACCACGGCTCAATCGCTTTTCTAATTTTGTTCCTGGTCCACAATATTCATATCCCGGGATGTGTAATTCCACGGGTAAATTATCAATAGTTTTATTAAGTACACGACTAATTAATGATCCACTTCCTGTTCGTTTATATTGAGTGGTAGAGTTGCTCCTCTTACAACGCACCATTACTAAATGATATGTAATATAAAGTAATTATACATATATATATATTTCTGGAAAATGGGAATGGTGGGGGGAGGTGTTTTTTTTAATAATACACACAAAATTTGGGTTATTATTTATTCTTTTTTCATAAGCAAAGGAACACACAAAAATTAGTATTATTAACAGAATAAAAGTGTGTGTGTGAAAGAAATAAAGTAAGTGAGATGAAGTGCTTAAATCTCAAATTTGTTTCTAATCATTTTTTCAGAGAAAAATGACCAAACGGTAAAGTATCAATTCCGTTTTCAGTTATGTGTCTTTTATCTTCGTTTGATGAAATTGCCAACTTATTTTGCCGAACAGTAAATACAGAATGAGATATTGAAATTATACAAACTTGAACTTTGTTGACTTGATCTCTGTTATAAAGACACTTTCGATACTCATCAATACTCATACTTTTACTCACACTCTTCTTAATGCCTTTAGCCTTACACAAGCTATTCATTTCATCACACAATTTTATTGCATACATTTTGGGTCTTAACCCCACAAATTCTTCAACAATCCTTCCAGCATTTTCATCTTTCATTAAATCAATTTCACCTTTATTTTGTCTCACAATGCCAAAAGGATTGTTTGTTTCATAGTTTCCAGTATCAAACAAATTTGAATGCTGTTTCATGAACTCATAAATATCATAATAGAATATATACATAAAACTATCGGTGTCTGTGTATAACAACCTCACATTTGATTCAGGATTTGCTAAAATAACATTGTAATGAAAGTCATTCATTTTACATTTAGACAAATCTAATAAAGATGCACCAACATATACTGGTTGATTGTGAAAAATCTTTAGTCTACTCATCTCGATGACCATACATTGTTCATCGAATATAATTCTATGTTAAAAATTAGCCTTAGCTATTAAAGACCTAGCACCACGAGCTCCATGCCATTTGGTGACCCATTTGATGTCCCTTAATTTCCTCACATTCATCAGTGAACGACCAAAAATTGCATTATTCATCAATTTATTTAAAAAAATCAATATCATTTTTGGCATGTTTTCGTTTCTCTGTGTTCACATCAATATATGGTTTTAGCCATTGGCTCTGATTGAATTCAATTATTATGTGAATACGATCTAATTTCATTCCTAGTTGAATACATTGCTTTAACATTCTATAATGCAAAACATAACGTTCTTTATTATCTAGGGTAGCCATTAGCTTTGTCAACTTTTCGGGACATAGAGGGTAATCTGAATGTTTGTCATGTAACTCTTGAGGATAAGTCAAATCTACTTCCAAAATATATCCAATTTCTGAAGTATCATCAATAGTTAAAACGTCAAAGCCTTCAACATTTGCAACCCATTTAAAGCCACCCGTTGGAAGATATTCCATCATCGCATATCCATATAAATTATTAACATCAAAGTACATTATGTAGGACTCTTGCTTTGTCTCATCATAAGTTTTCATATACTTATTATTAGCAATCGCATGTCGTGTTATACACTGAACATTTCCTCCTCGAATAGATCGTTCAAAAAAGTGTAACATATCAATATCTTGAAGCAATTCAAGTTGAACGTTGGTTATCTTTTTCATAGCACACCAAGACATAGATGGAGCAGTGTAAAAATGAGCTGCATCAATGCCATAAGTTTCCATGCCAATCGATCTAAAATTTTCAAAGACATCCGCCAAAAGAAGTGTGTCAACTTTTAAATACAAATCGGCGTATTCTCCTAATGTTTGACAGGAAAACGTTTCCCACACAGATTGAGCAAACTCATACTCTTCATTCGATATTGTTTGATCATTAAGACTGCTATAAAACTTGGATATTTCAGGTAATTTAGTTTCGTTAAGTGCATCCATACTCGTGACGTATTCATAGGGAAACACGCCTTTTCTCGCAGTAAGTCGAAACTGTGCATCATCATTAAAATAACGTCGAGTTATTTGCTTTGAATCTTCACTTAACGAAGATGAACATTGATCTAGTGAACAGGACAAGAAATTATATGTATCGATAAATCTTAACTGAATGAATCCATTCTTAACCCGTACATACTTTGTAAACCCTTTATAACGTTCCATATTCACCGCCAACAAACTTATATCACCAAGATTATGTAACACCTCCCCATCACGTTTCTCACAAATTTCTTTAATTATAAAATGTCCATCATAGGCTGTTAGATTATGAAATGCTATAGGCAAAACCTTTGTTACTTTGTAATTTAAATTACAACTATTGTGTGCGCTTCCTCTATATTTTCCAGTTAAGTGACAATGATCGCGTACTTTGAATTCATTATCTGCAATCGGTTTCTCGCAAATGTGACACATTTTACTTGACAAAAATAATCTTTCTTCATTTTCGGTCATCTTTAACATTGGCTTAACCGATAAGTAATATGTTTGAAGTTTATCCACAATACTATAAAGTTCCTTTACAAACAATTCAATGCAATTATTTCCCCTAAAGAGTTTGAAACTGCACAATTCACTATCAAAATTACAATGAAGGTATAAAGAAATGCTGTAAGGCATGGAGAGTTGCTTCAAACCAGTCAAAAGACTGAAGACTCAAACAACAACAAGGAATATGTTTTTGTGTTAAAGTAGAGTTATGAATGTCACTATTTGGAAAACAGGAGGAAATTGGAGACAAGACGCATTCAGTGTCTGCATATATTATAAATGGAACTGTATCTTTAACTCGGAATTCTGTAAAATTAACAAATCTTTGTTCATCAGTCGGCATTATGCTTTTTGCAACAGGAAACTGTTTACAGTCTGCAAAGTGAACATTTAACTCATCCTCAAGAAAATAATATGACAAACAACGTCTACATATATAAATCCTTCTGTGAGTGCTAGTGAGGCTTGAACGCACAAGGCGAGCAAGATTTCTAATTAAACAAAAGTGATAACTTTCACAGTTTCCAATCTGCAACATCAATAAGTCTACACTCCTTTCATATACTTTATCTGATACATACAAAGGTACAATAGTAAAAGTTCTTTTTCCTTTTACATCGTTTGTTCCCATACATACCCAATTGTTTTCATCATATTGTGCTCCAAACACATTTACAGAAATATTGTTTTGGTTTTCAAACTTACCATCTAAATTTAAAACATCTCTGTAATTAGGATAGTAAGAAAGATGACTCACGTTTCGAGTTTTTGGATACAAACCAGCAACCACACTCCACGCAAAACAAGCTTCCTTTGTATCATACAAATGTAGCACTGCGTGTTTATTGACTATTACGTCAGGCAATCGACTAGTATTGGACATTCCTACTTGAAATCCAACATATTTATTTATATTAATTCTCAAACTATGAATTTTTTCTAAAGCCCACCCGGAACCATTTGCTTCAAATTCGCTCATTTTTGTCAATGTGCCTTCAATGATATTCTTATTATAAAGTTCATTTAAATCAGTATACTCGAAAACTACCTCATTTTTGATAGCAAAATATTTTGTTTCTGATATGTCGCGAAGCACATATTGTGCACACAAAACTGAATTCACCTTTAAAGCTTGTACAGTTAACGCTTTCTTAACATACTTTGTAAACCAAATATTAGCATTCGCTAAAAATTCGCGAGGATCCAAAAACTCATTCTTAACATTTGATACTGCAAGTGTGTACACTCTAGAATTGAATGCCGTTTCAATTAACTCACAGCTCAAGAAAGATTCATCCTTTATTTGAATTGTAATTTCTTCGAAATTCACAGCTTGTTGCAATATGTGCTCACTAATAACTCTCCAACATTCAATCAACTCATCACTGTTCTCAATCAAGTCGGTTTGAGTGTTTTCCCCGATTTGGTATGATACTGAAATAGCACCGTTTAGTTCACTTCTAAAATTAGAAACACTTTCAAATGCATTGTCCAATTGGTTTCTTATATTTTCACTGTTATTATGTATTACAATATCAACCTTTCTACGTTTGCTAGGAGCCGAGATCATTGTTGCTGTTGTCTAAGCAATTGTCCAATTTGCACTAATGTTAATACACCACCAACAGTTGGTGTACCATCACTGATGTCTAAGCATACGTCCAATTTGCACTATTGTTAATACACCACCAGCAGTTGCTGTAACATCGGTTTACCATAAACCTATAATTCAAGCCATTGTGATAAATTACTGCCTGTAATCTCCAATGAACAATGAACAGCCTCAAAAGGAAATTCATCCTGAAGTTTACCAAGCAAATTGTTTCTATACTCATTCAATTTTGTTACATCGTAACAAGTCATGGAAAATTCGATTTTGAAAACTTCATCAAATGTATTGTATCCGAAGAAACAAATAAAATGTTCATCTTCACATAATTCTTTCAATAGATATCTTAGAACTGTTTCTGTCACCTCTCGCTGACTATCATCTGATTTGCTAACATTGGTAACGTAGACTGAAAATGTCGAAATTCCACTCGAAGATGTCCATTTGTTAAAACAAGCTTCTTTCTCATTACGACTCACCTCATTATCATCTTCTTCCTCTTCGTCCGGCTGTTGAAAGCATACACGATGATACTCTATTAGCGGGTGCGATCGATGTTCAGTCCCACTCAGGAAATTAACAGTTTTCCACTTCATTATGCTGTTCGTTTTATTAGTTTTTTAGATAATCTGAAAAATTAAACAAATTAAGAAATAATTAGCAACTAAATATATCAATCGTTATATCAATCAATACATAATATATATCTTTATATATATAATTCTTCGACACGTGTGTACGTGACTGAACTCCTCCTAAACGACTGAACCGATTTTGATGGAATTTGATATGTATATTAGGGTGGGTCCATGTATGGTTTAGATTCACAATCTGACCCAGTAGGGGAATGAACACAATTTTAGAACCACAATTTACACACAATTTTAGAACCACAATATACAGTCAAAAACAGTCGTCATGGAAACTACTAGCCTTGGCCTTCGTGAAAGCTGATGTCTTTAGACGGTTTGTCTCTGCACGTTAGAGCCACCTGGTCGCAACCTGTGCAACTACCGCCATTAGATACACTCTGCCCGTGGCGAAAAGTTGTGTTTTATACCAAAGGTGGCAGTGATGTCGAAATCTACTGTTTGTCTCTGCACGTTAGAGCGTTTCAAAGTTCCGTATGCGTTCATATACCATTCATCCGATTGCCATAAAACTTGGGTGATATGTTGAGTGAGCTCCAGGGAAGGTGTTTGGCTTAGTAAATCCATTTTACAATAGATTGCGCACGAATAGATTCAACAAATGAGCGACGACGTGCGAAGCGTTTCCAAAAGGTCCCGTACGCGTTCAAATACCATTCGTCCGATAGCGATGAAACTTGGGTCAGATGTTGTGTACACTCCAGGGAAGGCTTCTGGCTTAGTAAATCAATTTCGCATTAGGTAGCGCACGACTAGATTCAACAAATGAGTGACGACGCGCGAAGCGTTTAAACAAAATCCCGTATAAGTTTATATCCCATTCATAGATTGAGATGAAACTTTGATGAGTTGTTGTGTACACTTAAGTGAAGGCGTCTAACTTAGTAATCCATTTCACAGGAGGTTGCGCACGAGTAGATTCAACAAATGAGCGGCGACGTGCGAAGCGTTTCAACAAAGTCCCGTATGCGTTCAAATACCATTCGTCCGATAGCGATGAAACTTGGGTGAGAGGTTGTGTACACTAACGTGAGGTTTCTAACGTAGTAAATCCATTTTACAATAGGTAGCTCACGAGTAGATTCAACAAATGAGCAACGACGCGCGAACTTTTAATCAAAGTCCCGTATGCGTTCATATACCATTCATCCGATTGCAATGAAACTTGGGTGAGATGTTGTGTACACCCTACGGAAGGTTTCTGGCTTAATAAATCCATTTTACAATAGGTAGCGCACGAGTAGATTCAACAAATGTGTGACGGCACGCGAATCATTTCAACAAAGTACCGTATGCGTCCTTATACCATTTATCCGATTGCGATGAAACTTTGGTGAATTGTTGTGTACACTCCAGGAAATGTTTCTGTCTTAGTAAATCCAGTTTTTAATAAGTAGCGCACGAGTAGATTCAATAAATGAGCGACGGCGCGCGAATCGTTTCCACAATGTCCCGTATGCGGTCATATATCATTCATCCGATTGCGATCAAACCTTGGTGAATCATTGAGTACACGCCAGAGAAGATTTCAGGCTTAGTAAATCTATTTTATAATAGGTAGCGCATGAGTAGATTCAACAAATGAGTGACGGCACGCGAATCGTTTAAAGAAAATCACTTATGCGTTCATATGTCATTCATCCGATTCCGATGAAACTTTGATGAATTGTTGTGTACACGCCAGGGAAGGTGTTCAACTTGGTAAATCCATTTTACAATATTGGTAGCGCACGAGTAGATGTAACAAATGAGTGACGACGCGCGAAGCGTTCCAACAAAATCCTGTATGCGTTCATATACTATTCATCGATTGCGATGAAACTTTGATGAGTTGTTGTGTACATTTACGTGAAGCTTTCTAACTTAGTAAATCCATTTCACAGTTGGTAGAGCACGAGTAGATTCAACAAATGAGTGACAGCGCACGAATCATTTAAACCAAATCCCGTAAGCGTTAAATGCCATTTATCCGTTTGCGATGAAACTTAGGAGAGTTGTTGTGCACGCTCCCACGAATGTTTCTAAATTAGTTAATTCAATTCACGATAGTTTAGAGGCAGTTAACAGAAATTGAAAAAAATATTGTGTATCCAAAAGCACTTCAAGAAACAAAGTTACAACACTTTCTTTGATTGGCAGGACAACGTCTGCCGGGTCAGCTTGTATATATATATATAATCCAATACTCACCAAAAAAATTTACTGATATAAAAACATGTTGATGTGAGCGGTTCTTCAACCCAAAATACACCGTCATCAGTTCGCCTTCGAGTACTGTTTCAAAATGACTTGATGTGAGCGGTTTTTCAACCCCAAATACTCCAGCATCAGTGTGCCTCCCATTGAGTTTAGTTCATCGATCTCTAATGCGCTTAATTTTGAAAATACTGTTGGTAGAAATACACTTGTTACTTCATCTTCAATGTTAATGTCCACCACTATTTTTCTTCCATACCTCGTCTGTACGGAGCGAATAATTTGGACTACATACGGTAAATCAATGACTAGAATACTCAATACAAGAGGATAAGTTATTGAACTTCGTTAGAGCTTCCATCACACAATTTGTTCCTCGTCGTTGACTTTCTTTATTTCTTTCACACACACTCTCTTCGCGCAAAAGTAAAAGTTAATCTCTTCCACGCACTCGTCCATTTATATATCCTTCACCCCCACCTACACTCAAGAAACCATATGCTGCAAACAAGCTTCTAACGCAAACATCTCTTTTTTCCCACTATTGCTTAAAGAAGTCAAAGATTACAATCTTAGCCAATGACGTTAAAGGTCAACTCTGTCTCACGCGAACACTGCAGCCATATCACGTGATCGCTCGCACTGCTGCACATCCTCAAACTCGCACGGGTGTCAGATGTTGGTTAGCATCCTAAGCAAAAAACAAAACAGCTGCACACCACATGTGTGTATAGGAGCCGCCTCTCCACTCAGCCCGCCCGGCGCGAGCAAAAAAAACATAACAGCTGCGCGCCACATGTGCGGATCGCTGGCACTGGCACACATGCTCACACTCGCATGGGTGTCAGACGACAGTTAGCATCCTAATAAACAACCCCCATGACGTCAACAACCATTAACTTTTTATCACCATCGCACAAACAAGCCAAAAGGTCAACCCCTTCCCACGCTAACACATGCAGTGCACATGCTCGCTCCTGGTTGGCACACATGCTCACACTCGCACGGGTGTCAGATGACAGTTAGCATCCTAATAAACAACCCCCATGACGTCAACACCCATTAACGTTTTATCACCATCGCACAAACAAGCCAAAAGATCAACCCCTTCCCACGCTAACACGTGCAGTGCACATGCTCGCTCCTGAACCACGTGCTCGCTCTAAGGACCCATGACGTCATCGCGATTACGCAATATCTGGTCGTGATGATGCAATATCCAAAGTGTTCCTTCTTATACTACTCCTGGAACATCTATGCTCTTGTTCCATGAAGACTTGACAGTTGTTTCCTACTGTACAAACCAAACGCCCAGAAACTTGTCACTTAGATATCATCTGCACACAATGATTCAGCTATTCATGAAAGCAATGTGATGGTACTTCATTACAGTGACACCAAAGGAGGTGTAGATACATATGATCAGTTGAGTCATAATATGAACTGTACCGTAAAACTAAACGATGACCACTGTGCTTCAATATGATGATCATGGCCTCAGTCAATGCCTACGTAATTTATGTCCATAATTTCTACAAGAAGAACCAAGATGGAAGTAAACCACTATCCAGATTGCAGTTCATGTTAAATTTGGACACCGAATTGACAAATGAATGGCAGATCCAAGGCTAAATCCGCCGACACTCAGCAGGGAACTAAGGAATATGATTCAAGATGTGGCTCGTGAAAAGAAAGAAGTTGCAGATGGCAAAGAACTTCCATCTCAAAAAGGATCGAGGAAATAGTGTGCATAGTGTTGTTATACCAAGAGAAGGCACATTACTACCTATTGTTTGGAGTGCCAAAAGCCAATTTGTGGGGAGCATCAAAAGAAAACATGCCCGGATTGTTAAATAAAGACGGAGAAACTTACCACCAATAGTGAAATATGTGCAATTTGGAAAAAAATCAATTATTAATTCAATTTCTGCATTTCTTTTTCTTTTATAGAGTTTAAGGAACCACTTGATGATGATGATGATGATGATGATAATTATTGTTTTAAGGGGCCTAACATCGAGGTTATCGGCCAATAATGAAATGAAAGGATGAAGATTTAAAAAAAATCACTGTCCTGAATGAAACGAAAATGGTGTTTATAAAACAGACAGTGAGCCCCAACAATTATGCCTTATCTATCTATATATGTAAAGCACTAAGGCGATTTTTGTTACATCGAGAATGAGATAACTTCTTAACCGATTGACTTCGTAATGCATTCTAACGAGAGCTCTTGACATGTAGATTTGCAGCGTGTCTTTAAAATAAATAAATAAATATGTTAGAGAATATTTTTAAATTAATAAACAAAAATTCAGAAATCTTGCCTATCACGCATGCGCACAATCGCCTTGCATCATGAGACTCGTGGTGGTTACAAGTCCACCGCGTTTTAATTTCATAGGTATGCATAAGAATTATAATGGAAGGGAACATTGTTTATGATATTTCCATAATACAGTTTGGTCCAAAATAATATCCCCACCTACAAATTTTACTTAGTGTACGTCAAAACCACTACAAAGAAGCTATATTTGTTTGTTTTACTGAACTTTCTTGTTATTTAAAGTGAAATCAAGTAGTACTGACCAAATTACATCACAATCAACTTGCATTAATATTTTGTGTGTCCATCTTAAGCATTTTTAAGGCGTTGAACTCAATGTGTCAATGACTTGACTAGTTTTTTGAAATGAAATACATATCAGTTTGTTAGAATAATTGATACTAGATGCCACTTCCATACTTGGAAGTTTAGTTCCCTACACCAGATTTCTCTAGCTTATCTTCCCTCCAATGTTCTGTCAGCTGTTGTTTGCTAAGGTGAATTGTGTCCTTTTTATGAAGAATTGTGTGAAAAAATAAATGAGGAAGCATCCAGGCAGTTTTTATTGTTACCTACTGTGCTACAATAGCATAAATAACAATGACTTTGAGTTGCCATGGTTATTTATACGAATGTTTGGTTTCACAGAATATGGGAAAGAGAAAAGACCTATCTCTAAGGAAACAAGGGATGATTTTGGGGCTCAAAGCTGAAGGATTCTCGAATAGGGAAGTTGCTAGGAAACTATCAATTGAGCACAAATCAGTGGGAAATGTTTTGAAGAAACAAGCTGAAACTGGAAAGTCAAGTTTGAGGTACAAATGTGGTTGGAAGAAAATCACCAGTCCCAGATTGTGCAGGGCAATGAAAATTATGGCAAAGCAAAACAGAAAACTGAGTTCAAGGCAGATTGCTTTTAAGATTGAGCAGGAGTTTGGGACCTCAACTTCCTATCAAACAGTGTTAAGACGCCTTAATAATCTCAACTTAAAAAGAAAAAAACCTGCAAAGAAAGCCCTCCTAACAAAAAAGCATGTTGAAGAAAGAAAAATGTTTGTCGATCTGTATCAACACTGGACAACCGAAGACTGGAAGAGAGTGATTTTTTTCGGATGAAAAGAAATTTAATGTGTACGGCAATTACAGTGGTTTGAAACTATAGATGGAGCCAGGAGAGGAATTAAAGAAAGGTTGTGTAGTGGAAACGAAGAAGTCCAGTGAACGTGTAATGCTGGGGGAGATTTTACTGCCAAAAGAGTGGGAAGAATTAAGGTTTGCTCTGGCTAAATTACGGGGTTAAAATACTGTGATATCCTTAAAAATGAGGTATTAAATACAGCAAGGAATCATTTCAGTGGAGAAAATCTTGGACCTTTCTTTTTTCAAGATGACAATGCTAGCTGTCACCGTGCCACGGTTGTCCGGGAGAGTTGCGCAGATCTGGGTATTGAGCAGATATGGTGGGCCCCAAATTCTCCTGACATGATGATGATGATGATGATAATTGTAGTTTTAAGAGGCCTAACATCTAGGCTATCGGCCCCTGATGGATTGGGTGATTGTGAAGATGAAAATGAAATGTAAACTTAAAACTAAAACTAACTACCAACCTACATACTAGAAGAAGAAATGGAAAACTAAAGGAGAATAAGGCAAATAAAGGACAGGACGAAAAGAAATGCCCTCAACCCTCGAAGAATGCGGATTGAGGGACTTGGAAGGAGAGCCATGAAAGGCAGATAGGAAAGTGAAAGAGGAAAGGGTCCGCCCCGAAGGTAAGGGACAAAAGGGGAAAACGGACCCAGCTCAGGAATCCCTCGGGGTCGCCAACTCCCGAACTCACCAGCCGTGAGCCCCTGAGAGTGTAGCATTATCTAGGGTGCACCAGAAGTGGTGGGGCTACATACACCCTGCCTCCTTAAGGGCCTTGAGCACAAGGCAGGAGGTAAAAGGAAAAGATGATGATGATGATAATTGTTGTTTTAAGGGGCCTAACATCTAGGTTATCGGCCCCTGATGGTTTGGGTGATCGTGAAGATGAAAATGAAAAGCGAACTTAAAAACTAAAAATACCTACTAACCTACATACTAGAAGAAGAAATGGAAAACTAAAGGAGAATAAGGCAAATAAAGGACAGGAGGAAAAGAAATGCCCTCAACCCTCGAAGAAGGCGGATTGAGGGACTTGGAAGGAAGGAGAGCCATGAAAAGCAGATAGGAAAGTGAAAGAGGAGAGGGTCCGCCCCCAAAGGTAAGGGACAAAAGTGGGGAAACGAACCCAGCTCAGGAATCCCTCGGGGTCGCCAACTCCCGAACTCACCAGCCGTGAGTCCCTGAGGGTGTAGCATTATCTAGGGTGCACCAGAAGTGGTGGGGCTACATACACCCGGCCTCCTTGAGGGCCTTAAGCAGAAGGCAGGAGATAACATGAAAAGAAAAAGAAGGCTGACCCCTCGCAGAAGGAGGGAATCAGAAAAGATGAGACAAGGGCCAATTAAGGCGGGAAAGGAAGAGACTCCCTAGGCCTCGGATACCCTAATACCGTCGGGGTCGGAAGAGAACAAGAGTTGACCAAGTGAGGTCGACAGGAAAGAAGACAGAGAGGAGCCCGGCACAAGTAAGTGGAAGCAATGCCGGACTCAGCTGGGGCCCCGTGGTCGCCAACCCACAACTCACTAGATGTGAGCCCCTGGGGGAGAGAAAAAGAAGGCTGACCCCTCACAGAAGGAGGGTGTCAGGAAAGATGATGATGATGATAATTGTTGTTTTAAGGGGCCTAACATCTAGGCTATCGGCCCCTGATGGTTTGGGTTATCGTGAAGATGAAAAATGAAATGTAAACTTAAAACTAAAACTAACTACCAACCTACATACTAGAAGAAGAAATGGAAAACCAAAGGAGAATAAGGCAAATAAAGGACAGGAGGAAAAGAAATGCCCTCAACCCTCGAAGAATGCGGATTGAGGGACTTGGAAGGAAGGAGAGCCATGAAAGGCAGATAGGAAAGTGAAAGAGGAGAGGTTGATGATGATGATAATTGTTGTTTTAAGGGGCCTAACATCTAGGTTATCGGCCCCTGATGGTTTGGGTGATCGTGAAGATGAAAATGAAATGCGAACTTAAAACTAAAACTAACTACTAACCTACATACTAGAAGAAGAAATAGAAAAAGAAATGGAAAACTAAAGGAGAATAAGGCAAATAAAGGACAGGAGTAAAAAATGCCCTCAACCCTCGAAGAAGGCGGATTGAGGGACTTGGAAGGAATGAGAGCCATGAAAGGCAGATAGGAAAGTGAAAGAGGAGAGGGTCCGCCCCAAGGTAAGGGACAAAAAGGGAAAACGGACCCAGCTCAGGAATCCCTCGGGGTCGCCAACTCCCGAACTCACCAGCCGTGAGCCCCTGAGGGTGTAGCATTATCTAGGGTGCACCAAAAGTGGTGGGGCTACATACACCCTGCCTCCTTAAGGGCCTAGAGCACAAGGCAGGAGGTAAAAGGAAGAGAAAAAGAAGGCTGACCCCTCGCAGAAGGAGGGTATCAGAAAAGGTGAGACAAGGGCCAATTAAGGCGGGAAAGGAAGAGACTCCCTAGGCCTCGGATACCCTAATACCGTCGGGGTCAGAAGAGAACAAGAGTTGACCAAGTGAGGTCGACAGGAAAGAAGACAGAGAGGAGCCAGGCACAAGTAAGTGGAAGCAATGCCGGACTCAGCTGGGGCCCCGTGGTCGCCATCCCACGCCCACAAGATGTGAGCCCCTGGGGGGAAGACGGAGAGGAGCCCAGCACAAGTAAGTGGAAGCAATGCCGGACTCAGCTGGGGCCCCGTGGTCGCCAACCCACGCCCACTAGAAGTGAGCCCCTGGGGGGAGTCCTGACATGAACCCTATTGAGAATTTGTGGGCAATTATGTCTACAAAACTAAGCTAATATTGTTGTTCCAGTACAGTAGAGTTAATTTAGAAAATTGTTCAAGTCTGGTACCATGAAATGCCACCTGATACATGTGCAATACTTGTCGAGTCAATGACACATCGATTTCAAGCCCTTAAAAAGGCACGAGGTGGACACACAAAATATTGATTCAAGTTGATTGTGATTTAATATGTTCTGTTCAACTTAATTTTACTTTAAACAAAAATCAAACTTCAGTAAACCAATGAAATACAGCCTCTTTGTTGTGTTTTTGACATACATTAAGTAAAATTTGTAGGTGGGGATATTTTTTTGGACCGAAGTGTATACAATGGAATATAATTATACTCGACAGAAAAAGTTGAAAAACGTAAACTGACATCAAATTTTGAGCGTGCATAATGTTTAACTAACTTAATATTGCGCGCTATTAGAAGTGTTTCGGTAGCTCAGGTGGCAGCGCCGTAGTCTCTTAATTTATGCATCGCCCAATGTAAGGGGTTCGAATCCCCCCTCCGGGATGTTTTTTATTTCCGTATTTTCCTTTCTTGCAATTGCTATTATATTGTCAAAACATATTTAACTTATGGCATTCCCGTAAACTAAGGAATTCTGCGTTCCCATCTCAATTTAAAACGCTATGGTAATTTCATTGAAACGCTTTATAAGTTCCAACATTCGACAGATTACATTTGCAATATCGGTAGGCTATTTATCTTTATTGCTACAGAAGTTTTGGCATATTGTTGCACATGGGATAACTGTTCTTCCGAGTGTCTTCAAATCGCGCCATGTGCTACGGTACTCATTTGTTTTCCTCAGTTCTTTCTTTGCCTTATAAACATACAAGGCATGTCCAAAATGTTGTTACATGAAATTCCACTAATGAACTGTACCTTTACCAGCTATACGGCAATAATATACAGTAGACCTACGTTGAAATTCTGATATTACAAATGTAGGCCTATTTTTGATTCAATTGTTTTCCAAATTAACTTCTATGTTTCAGTAGCAGATGCCGCTGCAGTCGAATGTTGGAACCGCCATTTGTATTGTGTTTCCGATCTTTCTGTTATATAGTCTTTGGTGGTCAGTCCAGGCTTAGCCTCCAATAATAGAAAGCCTACTCAATCGCGGCGTTCTCTGCAACAACAGTGTCCTCCTAGCAGTGCGCGTATTGACCACTGCAGCGGTGATTCCCCACCCAACATTAGCATGTAATGGCATTGCTATCGCAGGGTAATACCAGCATAAATTAATATATAGACTACCGGTATGTTTGCAGTACATGAACATACGTTGTTGAGTAGAATGGAGTAAAATATAAGTGATGTTCATCTTTTACTAGTAGGAGTTCGATTCATCTTCGGATTTCCCTTATATAGCACGCACAACTAACGAAACTAATGTCTGATTTGCACAAGAGTACGGTACGGTTGCACTGAATACTTTTACTGGCGTCCCATAGACCTAGGGGTTCAGTGAAAAGGAACGACTTTAACAATTTTTCTTGATTCTCTTTTCTCATAATTTGTTCTTCTTCTCAGGAAGTAGTCTCGGCGAAACTCATCTGTCATGTCATTGGTGTAGTTAGTGACAGAGGGGTGCAGAAACTTCTGCAATATTGACTTGCTCAGTTCCTCAGGGTGATCACTCACTCCACACTGTAGAATAGGTGTTTTAGCAACATGTGGCAACAGTATTGTGGATAATGTTTGTGCTATTCTTGGACTGCCCAGCGTAACCGATATAATTTAGTCCGTTACTTCTTCCAGTCTCATCAGCATTGAAACAAAACCTGGCATAGGATATCGGATACCTCCTCTGTCTTTGAATTTTATAAGTGACATCACTGGGGATTGACTCTGGATACTACTAATTTTATCAAGGCACTCTTGACATGATATATGGTATTCGACAGTTCGTACCAAATACCCTCCCATATAGGCCATTGCAGCACTCGTCATAGAAACACTTGTCACCCCTTCAGCTTCATTTGCGATGCTTTCTAATTGTGTTTGAAATTTTCTTGCTAAATCTGTATTCGTTGTTGCCGATTGATCTGCATGAATCGTTGTGCTCGTGCGTCTCTCGGTTGAGTTACGTGTTACCATCCATTCACTACAGGCAGATTCAGGTGCTACATTTCCCGTGAGAGATGCACTTACGAGTCCAGTAGTCAGAATTTTATGCAGGGCCTGTGTAACACTTGCAGCGTTGGTTTGGTCGTTGCTACCTCCAAACTGTCTGATGCAACTGAACAAGCTTTCTACTTCATCAGAAGAAAATTTCCTGGTTAATACGAAATGAAAGCCATTTTCAAGCAGGTACTTGACACAGAGTATGGCAGAATTTGTTGTCAGACAAACTGCTTCATAAGTTTCTTTACTTATGAATTCCACCGGACTTGCTGATGCTTTCTTCCAGAGTTCCAGATGGGGAATTAAGTCGTTCTCCAGCCATTCGAGTCTTTCATCGTCAACTGAGAAGAAATGCATTGCGTCTTCATTCCTAGAGTCTGCAAAGTGTTCTTAACATTGAGGATGGTGAACCATTTGTTAACTAGCTTCAAGAACTCGATAGTGCCTTCAGCATCCTGAAATTCTTTTATTCCGAACTGAGACCCATATTGCCTCAAGAACTCAAGGGCTGAAATAACATCCGAAGAGAAAATGTCGACAGCTCTGCCCACATGCATTTTCTCAAAGGTTGTCGGGTAGATATGTTTGTGTGTCAGTCTTCTAACTAGTTTCACTTTCAAATCCTTTTGCAGGTCGTACAACCTTCTGATGAACCAACCAGATATGGGTTTCCCATCCTTAACTAACTGCTTCTTCACGTCCAGTAATGCATTCCTTAAATTTTTCAATATACACACATCAAAAAAAGTTTTGCATCACCTCGGTTCCCAGATCTCCGGCATATAGACGTTGACTGTGTATATTGTATCCAAGATACCGTCCCTTTGACTGTTCATAGATGTCACTAAAACTGCTCAAAGATGTAAACAACCATGCATGAGCAGGGCCTATTAGACGGAGGGGGTACGACAGCCGATCAGTTCCAGTCATTCCACCAGGACGAAGGTACGCTGCTCATGTTGTCCGTAGTTCTACCATGCCTAGAAGGTCAATACCGCAGTTCGATCGCGTCCGCATTGTTACTTTGTGTCAAGAAGGGCTCTCAACAAGGGAAGTTTCCAGGCGTCTCAGAGTGAACCAAAGCGATGTTGTTCGGACATGGAGGAGGTACAGAGATACAGGAACTGTCGATGACAGGCCTCGCTCAGGCCGCCCAAGGGCTACTACTGTAGTGGATGACCGCTACTTACGGATTGCCGCTCGGAGGAACCCTGACAGCAATGCCACCATGTTGAATAATGCGTTTCGTTCAGCCACAGGACGTCGTGTTTCAACTCAAACTGTGCGCAATAGGCTGCATGATGCGCAACTTCACTCCCGACGTCCATGGCGAGGTCCAGCTTTGCAACCCCGACACCATGCAGCGCGGTACAGATGGGCCCAACAACATGCTGAATGGACCCCACGGAATTGGCATCACGTTCTCTTCACCGATGAGTGTCGCATATGCCTTCAACCAGACAATCGTCGGAGACGTGTTTGGAGGCACCCTGGTCAGGCTGAACGTCTTAGACACACTGTCCAGCGAGTGCAGCAAGGTGGTGGTTCCCTGATGTTTTGGGGTGGCATTATGTGGGGCCGACGTACGCCACTGGTGGTCATGGAAGGCTCCGAAACGGCTTTACGATACCTGAATGACATCCTCCGACCCATAGTGCAACCATATCGGCAGAATATTGGAGAGGCATTTGTCTTCATGGACGACAATTCTCGACCTCATCGTGCACATCTTGTGAATGCGTTCCTTCAAGATAACGACATCGCTCGACTACAGCGGCCAGCATGTTCGCCAGACATGAACCCTATCGAACATGCCTGGGATATGTTGAAAAGGGCTGTTTATGGACGTCTTGACCCACCAACCACTCTGAGAGATTTACGCCGAATTGTCGTTGAGGAGTGGGACAATTTGGACCAACAGTGTATTGATGAACTTGTGGATAGTATGCCACGACGAATACAGGCATGCATCAATGCAAGAGGACGTGCTACTGGGTATTAGAGGTAGTGGTGTGTACTGCAATCTGGACCACAAATGCTGAAAGTCTAGCTGTATGATGGTACAACATGCAATGTGTGGGTCTCATGAGCAATAAAACGAGCTGAAATGTTGTTTGTGTTGATCTCTATTCCCTTTGTATTTAAAGGTTCCGGAACTCTTGGAACCGAGGTGATGCAAAACTTTTTTTGATGTGTGTATATGGCATTGGTCATAAGACAGAAATAAATTGCGTGAACTGTCCAAGGGATGTGGCACGACAGGTAGAGGTGTGCTACCCCCAGAAAGTAAGCGGAATAATTTCACATTTGTAGAATGATTATCTGCCACCACACGTACAACAATAAATGATGCCTTTTCCACTTTATCAATAACTTCAATAGTAAGTTGATGAAGTACTTCAGCTTTTAGGTCCCGAGTAAAAAAGTATGCCACAGGAATTTTAAAATACGAAGCAAGTCCAACGAACAAAAAGCACAGCAGTTTTGTTGCGATTTCTTTTTCTAGGCCTAAATCTTTTTCCAGTCCACCCATTGACACAAGTCCCTGTACTTCATCAGCTGCTTTACAGTAAAGTGCGCGTGGTTGGATAGCCATCTCATCTACAATAACTGAGCCAAATGTATTTATTCCCTCAGTAAATTTTGCTTCTTCGTAGAGCCTCTTCACTATCAAACTTGACACCATTACACCAGTAGTGCTTCCAACATAACGGTTGATGGTAGATTTAGAAGGCAAGCTTAACAGTTCACTACTTCGTATAAATCGGTAACCTGCCGGGGACTTACTGTGCCAGATAATGCAATACCTGATAGTTGAGTCACTCCATCTAGGCTTCTTCTGTAGAAATACTTTAAGCTGTTCTTGTAGAAATTTTGCTTTTAAATTTCCTTCAGCACTCGAAACCTCAGTTGCGTCCAAATTATAGTCAACCATATTTTTCTCTAGCCTGCTGATTCGTTGCTTGAGTTGCTCTTGGCGACCTTTAAGTGAAGATATTTTTTTGTCTTGCACGCCTTAGTGACCTACGCAGTGTTCGTAGTATCCTATTCCGTGAGTTCAATTGCCTCATATTTACTTTTGTTTGTGTAGACGCATCTTTCTTGACTATATCATTAGCACAAGATTCAACCGCAACAAAGCCTGCCTTGGGGGATTTTGTACATTTTAATGATACAGTTGATTTGACAATATTTCTTCTTGGCACTGACAGTTTAAGTTTCTTACTTGGTGGGTAGTCACTGAAAACGCTGGGCACCGCATCAGGTTTCAACCGCTTTACCTTTAATTCTGGTCTGTAGTCACATTCAATGAAGTGATTACTGCACACGACGGAGCGGTCATTAGGGTTCCATAACTTATCCTTGGTATCACCTACACAATAGAAACAGAAGATGATTATATTGTTTGTTGTTCTATCATTAGTGGGGCTTGGACATATTGGTCATTTAGCTCCGTGTACTTGGGTACTGTAGAATCTGTGTGATAACCTGTGCAATTGAGGTGTCAGTACTAGTGGGTGTATTTGTAATTCAGGTGATGATTGGGAATTAGGTGGCCGTGGCCTTAATTTAGGAACAATCCGGGCATTTGTCTGGAGTAGAGGTGGGAAACCACGGAAAACCACTTCCAGGATGGATGAGATGGGAATTGAACCCACCTCATCTCGGTTTTACGTCATGAAGTTGAGTGTTCCCCGTTCCAGCCCTCAGACCTGAGTTAAATTTCTTGTCAGAGCCGGGAATCCAACCCGGACCTCTGGGCCGACAGACAAGAATGCTAGCCTCTACACGATAAGGTGGTCAGGAGATTATCATCATCATCATCATCATCAGAACTAGAGCAATAATAGAAAAGATGAAAATCCACAGCCTGCTTCCAGTCTCCGACCGGGTCAGGAATGGAATGAATGAAGCCCCCATCTAGCGGCGAGGATATGAACTGTGCCGGTTGCCGAGGCCTGACGCACTCCTCTGGGGCAATGATTAAATGAATGACAGATTAAATGAAATGATAGTGGAGAGTGTTGCTGGAATGAAATTTCGACAGGGAAAACTGGAGTACCCGGAGAAAAACCTGTCTGCCTCCGTTTTGTCCAGCACAGATCTCACATGGAGTGACCGGGATTTGAACCACGGACCCAGCGGTGAGAGGCCGGCGTGCTGCCGCCTAAGCCACGGAGGCTTTTTAGCAATAATAGAAAGTAACCTCATTTTCAGTCACATGGTCAACTTATGCTACATACCTTGTCAGCTTATTGCTTTAATCCATAATTTCTTTGTCGGCTCTCGACTAGGAAATTCATGAAAACTCGTTCCAGGAACATTATTTCTAGAGCCTTGTTTACAAAACGGCAAGCAACAGTATACCATCTTAATAAAGTGGCCTTATTTCAGCTGGTACAATGTGTGTAAATACCGCCAAGTGAACGGATCATGTGGAGGGTATGCAGCGCCTCTAGCGGCAAACATAGCATCTGCAGGGGGACAGCTCCCAGAGGCCATTGGGCAGGCTTTTTATTATTGGAGGCTAAGGTCCAGGCCAGTCGTTGTCTGTCGAAAATACATATCGCTGCTTCTGCGAATTGTTAAACCTTTCATTTTATATACCATAACCAACACCACCTATAGAGAAGGCCATGCAATACGGTTTGAATATGCGAGTGACGTCATTTCCCAACGGCTGTGTGGCCATGGAGACACAGGAATAATATTCGTGTTTATGGTGTGGGTTCCACGTTATGTGTTTAGTGTTTACAGTCCCGGTACTGATTTTCTCGGAATTCCTATTCGCTTATACTTCATGGTTATCAGTGCAGTGTTACGTTATGCCTAATAAATGCAGTGTGCCAAATTGCTAAGGCAATTAAACCAATGGACCATTCCCTGATTATGGATGGAATAATTCGAAATCGGTACCAGCTATTCACCGCAATATATTCCTACAAAACATTCCAAGGTATGTGTAAACCGAGACTGATTATAGATTAGTAAACAGATAGTCAGGCTAGCCCCTCTGTTCGTGAAAATTCATTTAGTTGTAAAATTCAGAATTTTCTAACCTAAATTATGTGCTACGGTACCGTACAGGTTATGTCGTTAGGCCGTAGCAGGTTCTGATTAATCCGTTTTTCTATTCCACAAATCTCATTCATTACATTTATTATTGGGGCGGGGAAAAGGTGTGTGTGAATCAGGTTTGTGATTGAATACATTTAGAATAAATAGAGGAACTAATGTAATACAAGGTGATAAAATTATTGTTTCGTGATGTTCGAATGAAATTCATAGGAGCAGTCCCTTCTCGGTTCCACAACTGCCCAGAGTATTTATGATGATGATGATGATAATTGTTGTTTTAAGGGGCCTAACATCTAGGCTATCGGCCCCTGATGGTTTGGGTGATCGTGAAGATGAAAAGAAAAATAAACTTAAAACTAAAACTAACTACCAACCTACATACTAGAAGAAGAAATGGAAAACTAAAAGAGAATAAGGCAAATAAAAGGACAGAAGGAAAAGAAATGCCCTCAACCCTCGAAGAATGCGGATTGAGGGACTTGGAAGGAAGGAGAGCCATGAAAGGCAGATAGGAAAGTGAAAGAGGAGAGGGTCCGCCCCGAAGGTAAGGGACAAGAGGGGAAAACGGACCCAGCTCAGGAATCCCTCGGGGTCGCCAACTCCCGAACTCACCAGCCGTGAGCCCCTGAGGGTGTAGCATTATCTAGGGTGCACCAGAAGTGGTGGGGCTACATACACCCTGCCTCCTTAAGGGCCTTGAGCACAAGGCAGGAGGTAAAAGGAAAAGAAAAAGAAGGCTGACCCCTCACCGAAGGAGGGTGTCAGGAAAGATGAGACAAGGGCCAATTAAGGCGGGAAAGGAAGAGACTCCCTAGGCCTCGGATACCCTAATACCGTCGGGGTCGGAAGAGAACAAGAGTTGACCAAGTGAGGTCGACAGGGAAGAAGACAGAGAGGAGCCCGGCACAAGTAAGTGGAAGCAATGCCGGACTCAGCTGGGGCCCCGTGGTCGCCAACCCACGCCCACAAGATGTGAGCCCCTGGGGGACCAGAGTATTTAACTGGCACTGCAATATTGCCTGCCGAAAAGATCCAGATGATAGGAGGTGTAGGATTGAAAATGAAAGTTTATCATAGGCTCTTGCTGAATGTATGCAGACATTGGCGAAGAATCTGGAAGCAGTTTAATTTAGCAACTTTCAGGAAGGGGAATTACATTAAAGAGGAATCGTGCATCCTATATATTTTATTTTAATTGACACTTGAATGAACACTTGCGTTGCTGCATTAAGATAACAGAAGGTTTGAGTGCCTCCTTGTATGTATAAAATACAGAAGTGAAACGTTGTAATAACATAAATTTACCAAAACAGTTAGTTGCATTGCTAGAAATTGAGGAACTTATACGAAATGCCCATTCAGTGTATGCACATGAGCATCAAAGTGTTGAGGACACTGTACCTGTTATACATGAATCAACAAGTTTTTTCTTTGGTAAATGTTCTCGTGTCTCTTTAAGATGATGATGATAATTGTTGTTTTAAGGGGCCTAACATCTAGGTTATCGGCCCTTGATGGTTTGGGTGATCGTGAAGATGAAAATGAAAAGCGAACTTAAAACTAAAACTAACTACTAACCTACATACTAGAAGAAGAAATGGAAAACTAAATGGGAATAAGGCAAATAAAAGGACAGAAGGAAAAGAAATGCCCTCAACCCTCGGAGAAGGCGGATTGAGGGACTTGGAAGGAAGGAGGGCCATGAAAGGCATATAGGAAAGTGAAAGAGGAGAGGGTCCGCCCCATAGGTAGGGGAGAAAAGGGGAAAACGGACCCAGCTCGGGAATCCCTCGGGGTCGCCAACTCCCGAACTCACCAGCCGTGAGCCCCTGAGGGTGTAGCATTATCTAGGGTGCACCAGAAGTGTTGGGGCTACATACACCCTGCCTCCTTAAGGGCCTAGAGCACAAGGCAGGAGGTAAAAGGAAGAGAAAAAGAAGGCTGACCCCTCGCAGAAGGAGGGTATCAGAAAAGATGAGACAAGGGCCAATTAAGGCGGGAAAGGAAGAGAATCCCTAGGCCTCGGATACCCTAATACCGTCGGGGTCAGAAGAGAACAAGTGTCTCTTTAAGACTGCTGCTCTGTTCCATTTCAGTAGGTAGCCTTTTCTGTGCCCAAGATCGCGGGTTCAAAGCCGCCGGAGTTTTAAGAGCGTTAACAATCCCTCAGTATGCCTTCCTTTGGAGGGGAAGTAAAGCCAGCGGGCCCATGTCATAGACTTATGGCATGCAAAAGAACCTTTCACTAACTACAATTGTGTGAAGCTGAATATGCAGGTTAGATTTGATTATCGCTCTATTAAGTTCCTACGTTCGCCGCCATAAGTCGGTTGCGGTGGCATCTAGTAACCAGGTGTCGTTGACGGTAGCATTTGGTAGCAAAAACAGGAACTACTTGAAATTGATCGTCGGCAGTCCTTACCTGAATTACAGATAACACACACTAATACAACCATCACAATTAACACCGGTTAGCAGACAGATTCTACACACACCCAAGGTACACGGGGCTACATGACCGCGTTGTCGCAGCTCCTAAACCGAGGAAACAATCAACCAACCTCTTCTGTCATAGGCATTATTATTATTATTACCAGCCTGGTTTATTATCTCGGAGGAAAACTTTCTGTGTCTAATTGTTGTTGTTGTTGTTGTTGATGATTCGTGAGTGGGTTAGGACATCACTGTCATCAGCCACGTGTACTCGGATAGGGTAGAATTATTTGTATGTGTATTGTATGTGGTAGTGTGTGTATTGTGATGCTAGAATTGGGAAGGAAGTGACCATGGGCTTCTGTTAGGAACAATCCCAGCATTTACCTGGAGGAGAAAAGAGAATCGAACCCACTTCTTCTCAGTTCAGTGAGGCTGAGTGAATTTAGTTTCAAACCTCAAATCAGAATTACATTTCCCGGCAGAGGAGGGAATCAAACCTGGACATAGAGTAATTTCTGTTTTAACTATTACAGATTAATTGGTTATTTGTGTATGTGTCTTTTCTTGTAGTCGACATTTCACGTTAACATGGGATGAATATCTTTCCAAGTTTTTGATTGAATACTTCTGTATATCGCATTTATTGCTGAGACAACAGTGTCTTCGGTCAAGTTCAAACTCGCAAAGTTCGAAATGCATACTTATCGAGTCTGATCGAAAACGTCGATTTATTTGTATAATGTACCGATCGCATCAACTTCTGACCATGTTTCATTTATGGTTTCGTTTTTTATTTATTCGCGTCTGTAGAACGTACTTTTATAAGTAAACACTTAGTCTCGTTTCCTCACAGCATTTTCATAGCTGGGTAACGCGCTCGCTGATGGCCGGACGGCTATGACGTCATAAATCCTATTGCGATGATGATGATAATTGTTGTTTTAAGGGGCCTAACATCTAGGTTATCGGCCCCTGATGGTTTGGGTGATCGTGAAGATGAAAATGAGAAGCGAACTTAAAACTAAAACTAACTACTAACCTACATACTAGAAGAAGAAATGGAAAACTAAAGGAGAATAAGGCAAATAAAGGACAGGAGGAAAAGAAATGCCCTCAACCCTCGAAGAAGGCGGATTGAGGGACTTGGAAGGAAGGAGAGCCACGAAAGGCAGATAGGAAAGTGAAAGAGGAGAGGGTCCGCCCCAAAGGTAAGGGACAAAAGGGGAAACGGACCCAGCTCAGGAATCCCTCGGGGTCGCCAACTCCCGAACTCACCAGCCGTGAGCCCCTGAGGGTGTAGCATTATCTACGGTGCACCAGAAGTGGTGGGGCTACATACACCCGGCCTCCTTAAGGGCCTTGAGCACAAGGCAGGAGGTAAAAGGAAGAGAAAAAGAAGGCTGACCCCTCGCAGAAGGAGGGTATCAGAAAAGATGAGACAAGGGCCAATTAAGGCGGGAAAGGAAGAGACTCCCTAGGCCTCGGATACCCTAATACCGTCGGGGTCAGAAGAGAACAAGAGTTGACCAAGTGAGGTCGACAGGAAAGAAGACAGAGAGGAGCCCGGCACAAGTAAGTGGAAGCAATGCCGGACTCAGTTGGGGCCCCGTGGTCGCCAACCCACGCCCACATGATGTGAGACCCTGGGGGACTAAATCCTATTGAATGGCCTTCTCTCTCGGTGGTGTTGCCATAACTATGGCATACTAGAAAGTGACTACGCAGAATTACTGGGCCGGTTTGTCTCAATAATTCATTGCCAGCTTTAAGAGTGGGCTTTCCTATGTAAATACGACCTTTGACACGCACAGGAAATATAATTATAAAACTGACTCCATTATTAAGGTGACTGGCGAAGTGGTTCTATGCTCCTCCTCTTAATTCACTGTCACGGATATCCGAAGAATTGTACCAATAACAGGTGACGGAAATTGCTTATTTAGAGCAGTTTCGTACTCTTTATATCGAAACGAAGAACGTCATAGTGAGTTGCGTTTGCAAATTGTTACAAAAATTGTTGCTGACTGGAATATTTATAAGGATTTTATTATTGGCGATGAGTCTTATCGCCTTCCCCTCAACAACCAACTTGAGTATGAAAATCTTATGTCTCTGAACGGTGAATATGCTGGTCATGTTGAACTCCATTGTATAAGCCAATTGCTTAATGATTATTTGTTTAGAGTGCATAACAATGAGGTTAACCACGCTGTAGATTATGGCAATGGAAGTGTTATTTGTCATTTATTGTTTAGCGGCTCCGTTGATGCAGGACACTATAGTGTGATCGAATTCGACATTAATTTGGGGATAAATCCTACTGTAAATAGACGCAGTCGACGAAAAAGATGATGATGATGATAATTGTTGTTTTAAGGGGCCTAACATCGAGGTTATCGGCCCCTAATGATCTGGGTGATAGCGAAAATGATATGAAATGGAACCCCGAACATAATTATCTGAGACGGAAAATACGTACAAAAAGGATCTCACATGGAAAAAACTCACAATATGGTCTTACAAAAGGGAATTTAGAACGAAAAGTTGCACAGAAAGAATAGATTGAAAAAAGACCCACAAGACGTAGGCGAGATTCAAAATACGTACAAAATGCAAATGAGATCGAAAATACGTACAAAATGCAATTGAGGGTCAAAATACTTACAAAATGCAATTGAAATTGAAAATACACAATGCAATTCAGATTGAAATAGGCCCTATCCCAGTTCCAATCCAAATTATTCACAAAGTGAAATTGAAATTCATAATACTAACAAAATGCAATTGAAATTGAAAATTCTTACAAAATGTACGGTAGATTCAAACGACTCATGTGGATTGAAAATACTTACAAAATACAATTTAGATTGAAAATACTTGACAAAATGCAATTTAGATTCAAAATACCCACAAAATGCAATTGAGAATCAAAATATGTGCAAAATGCCCACCAAACACAATGCAATTTAGATTCAAAATTCGTGCGAAATGCGGTTTTGGTTGAAAATACTTACAAAATGCAATTGAAATTCAAAATACTCACTAAAAGGCCCGTCTACCTGCATTGAAAGTCTTACTAAAAAGCAATTTAGATTGTCAATCTTTACAAAATGCAATTGAGGTTGAAAAGAATCGCGAGATGTAATTTAGATCGAAAAAACGTACAAAAAGCAACGTAGATCAAAAATGCCGTAAAAAATCGCTAAAAGGGAATTTAGATACACGGTGAACCAAGTAACAAAAACAGTACGGGAATCTTAAAGAGAAAAGTAAATATAATGAAAAGAGGAGAGGAGAGGGTCCGCCCCAAAGGTAAGGGACAAAGGGGGAAAACGGACCCAGCTCAGGAATCCCTCGGGGTCGCCAACTCCCGAACTCACCCGCCGTGAGCCCCTGAGGGTGTAGGAATATCTAGGGTGCACCAGAAGTGCTGGGGCTACTTACACCCTGCCTCCTTAAGGGCCTTGAGTACAAGGCAGGAGGTAAAAGGAAAAGAAGGCTGACCCCTCACAGAAGGAGGGTATCAGGAAAGATGAGACAAGAGCCAATTAAGGCGGGAAAGTGAAAGACTCCCTAGGCCTCGGATACCCTAATACCGTCGGGGTCGGAAGAGAACAAGAGTTGACCAAGGGAGGTCGACAGGAAAGAAGACGGAGAGGAGCCCGACACAAGTAAGTGGAAGCAATGTCGGACTCAGCTGGGGTCCCGTGGTCGCCAACCCACGTCCCACTAGATGTGAGCCCCTGAGGGACGACGAAAAAGAACATTAACCGGTCGTGTGGAAAACTACAAATAGACGCAAAACGATGAAAAATCGGAGAAAAGGCGAAACCACTTTTAATATACAATATAAATCTGCCATTTCAGAAACAATGCCCGATATTATGCCGTACAGCGTTGGGTCCTTGACGAACGAATGTAAACATTGTTCTGCATTGTTCTTCTCTTGCGAAAAAACTACGCTTGGCTACTTTGGCCTTTGCTGTTACAATGGTAAAATTGATCTGCCGGAGTATAAAATACTTGACAGGCTTAAACCATTTTCCACTGGAAATGATGATACCTCAAGGGACGTCAGAGAGAATATTCGGCAGTACAACAATTCTATGTCCTTCGTTTCCTTTGGTGCCAATGTTACCGTACCACCTGAACACGGTCCATATTGTTTTAAAATTTCAGGAATTGTACTGTGCCCGTTTAGACCGGAGTCCGCACGACCACATATGCATTTTACCAAGAATCAGTCAGCACGAGAGTCAAAATATCCCGGGGCGCCAGATGGGTTAAAGCTAATCGCAAAAAACTACATCAAATAAAAAAAATGCTTTACTGATTTTTGGCTCAATGCAACAATAAGGATAGAAGGAGATTCAACTGGGCATAACACAATATGTAAAATTATCTCATTTTATTCTAAATTTTAAAATTGACTGCAAAATGATGCTCAAGGTAACATCATTCCAGTGCGACGGCACACACTACTATTTACACAATGTACAGAAATTTTCCAACACATTGAGCAATTGTCTTTGGAGACACAAGTCTGATTATCAGTCCTGTAGACGTGTTCCAAAATTATATCAATTATTTACGATGAAATCCAGTTCAAATTAAATTGTCTTTACTGGAAATATTGCAGTTCACTGGTTGAATTTCTAACATGATATTAACACTGGTAGAAATTCTCACTGTTTATAATTGTTTATAGAATTTTTAACTTCCACTTATTTTTCCAGTTTCAAAAATATTGTCAAAAATATTATCTTTGACCCAACACTAATTATGTACACATATTAATAACAACATCTGAAAAGTATTTGACCCTTGAGCATAGCATCGAAGAACTGTGCGAAGCACAACAAAATTTATTGTTCTTCCAAAATTAAACATTTCGAGAAGTGACTCGATTATGAACTTCAAATTCCAAAGAAATATAATTTCTGAATCATCAAGTGGATCAAAAAAAATTGTTGAACCATTCAACTATTCGATTTTCCACTTGGAATTATTATTAAGAAAAATATTTATATTTGTTGCTATTTTAGTAACTTTCACAACTTGCAATTCTTGAACAGAATGCGGAAATAAGAATTGTAGCTTTATAATAAATTCATTTAGTTCATGACAATAGGATTGAAAACATCCTTTAAGTAATTCGTGGATACAGAATTATTTTTTCAATTGGCAGTGGCCCATTCAATTATTTGTGTAAGAACACAATATCCCAACAACAACGGCAAAGGTCTTTCTCTGAAGAAGAATAACATTTTATCATGACAAAACCAGGTTCTAGCAAATCCAACGTATTAATGGAATACGTAAACAAGTTTGAAATAATTACTGATGGTTTGGTCATTCATTCGACGAAATGTGTGGTTCCAATATTCCTCCTATAAACCTGAGCCATCGAACCTGCTATTTGATTGATGCTCAAAAAAAAACCTCCTCATTCCTGCGACTTAAACATGCGCACCTGGGAATGGCATTTCAACTACTTTACACACATAAATTTTCTTCCCAAAATTTATACAATAAATCAAGCCTCTGCTTGCTATCAAAACTGGAAGATCTATAAACTTACAAGTTTATTTTATTTTACCATTCAGTTCAAACCGTGAAGTTACCACGCTTGTGATATTCTCTATTTCACTTTCGAATGTGTGCATACGTCATGATTTTATATAAACACAAAAAAATCCTATTTGATACAAATATCATTGGCTTCCTGTTTCATGCCTTTCCGTGTTATCTGAAAAATATACTTTGCTCAATGCAAATATTAACTGTTCAACCAGAACTATAATGTTGGTGGAATACGGGCATGTGCTATCCACTAGCTTTCGGAAAATCACCTGTTCCAAACTAGGAATGATTAAACTAATCCTTAAGCTCTCTCTCAATGAATGTGATTATTAGAAAATGTAAAATCCAAGAATTATTTAGAAAAATTATGAAAATTACTATTATTATTATTGGATTATTATTATTTCCTTAAATATGTTTAATTATTATTTCCTTATGTTAAAAACCACATGTTCGACTCTTCGAATATGGATAAAATATCCATTCCTCCACAAAAATAAATATTAACTTCTACAGTTATATCGGCTGATTACCGTGATTCTCAAATAAAATGAACATTCAAATAAATGCTCGGTATGCTCGGTCATCGATCCTAAACTGTTCTGAGTGCTGAAAATACTCAGAATAACCCTAATGTGTCTTGCGTAAATCAATGCAAGATTTAAATACGAAGAAAAATAAATGTGTTGGTCATCTGCAGAAAATGAGTTTGTTCCAATTAACTAGGCATAATATAAAAGTCAAATGTGGCTTACATTTCTCGTTGGTCTTGAAGCGTAGTGAACCTGGTCTGTACCAGATTTATCCAGATACATGCCCTATTGGACACGCACGTCTAATCCTTGTATCGGCCGCCATTATATACCCACAATCTGTCTAGCACGACATAGTGGAAATATTTCTTGAAGTTCGAAGTAACGGCTGATCCATTTTAATATTGACTTCAATTAAATCCATAGCAGTTTGCTTAAATGGGGTCAGATCCAAATGATCTATTCTCAAATACGTCAGTTGTAACATAACTCACTGTAATCTTTTCAGTACAGGAAAACACTGACAGTCTAAAACAATCAACGGTTGTTCTGAAGATCGTTCCCCGGGCATGGCTTCACACCATCTATCATGCGCGAAGCAACATATAGTTTCCCTTTGTCGGCTAATGAACAGCACCGTGATAGACTGGCCTTCAATATACTGAAAGATCTGAGTGGTTATTAAGTTACAATTTGTGAAACTGACAAGTTGGATTAAAACATCCAAGTATTGAATTATTGTTACTGGACTGTGACAGAATAATATCTAGACAGAGTCTAGCATATGTCCATATAGAAACAAAGTGTTTCACCAATGTCCGTAGAAAATAACAATCACCTTAGTGATTCCCTCTACCGGAAACTTACTACGTTCCCCACGTATCGTAGCACTTTTGTGACTATCACAATTCAAATATATCTTCTGCGTAGATTCGGCAACCATGTGCCTTGGCTCGACGTAGCAGCAGCACCTTGTCCTACAAGAGCTTGGTTTGAAGTGAGCTGCTTATGCTTGGGCCGAGCGGCTTTTATACAAAACGGTCGGCTCCACGCTGGATCACGCTGAAATCTGTAAATCCTCATATCTCCGGTGTCTCTGGTCTGATTCACTTGAGACTAAGTGCATCCTCTTTCATTTGGCCGTGCCAGTAATCTGATCCAAGTATCAAGTCTCTACTCCATGGCTAACTATTTAATCACCAAATAGTCTCGACCTCTGCTACTATTTGCCACGTCACTTAACATCTTCTTGGCTGCATAAAGTTTCCATTTCAATCTAGAAGGAAAGGAGCGCGATATTCAAATATCTCAACTTTCAAAAGCGGCTGTAGCCTTTCCCTTGCTACCTAGGTGTCTGAATCTTGGAATACCCATTCCTAGAATTGGGCACAGTACATCATCGCATTTCTTCTATATATTCCAAAAATATAAGCGACAGTTGTTACGGACAGTTGTATATATTAGACTGCTCAGAAGCTAATCAAATCAGACTAGCAAATCGAGCGAATTCTTGCATCAGGGAGGGCACACTTCATATTCTAAATAATATTTTGCAAGAGAATAACCCTTACGTTCAACTGTATAAGACAATGCATTCAAAAATATGCAAAGAAAATGAACTGGCTTTAAGAGAAAAACGTCAACCGTTAGATTTGGTCATGCGCTTTTACCATGAACCTCAAGAAGATCCTAGACGTTACAATAACCCAGCCTCCTCAGAGATTGCAGCTATTTTTGAAACACCAGACGGTGCTCCGGCTTCACACCGCCACATAGCCGTATTTTCCAATCAGGGAGTTTTAAAGGAAATTGATGTTGACAGTATGCATTGTGATCCATTAACTTACGTTTTAATCTGGCCTTGCGGAGAAACAGGGTGGCATATTTCACTGCCAACAGGAGGGAAACGTAAGACGAACGTTAGGCAAAATATGACAATGCGTGAATATATTTTGTATAGGCTGTCGATTTGAGGTTGTCCTCCCGCAGGAGGTTTCAACCCTTTACTTAATGCAAGTAAACTTACCCAACAATTAATAGTTGACTATTATTGTCGAATAGAAGGAGATAAGACTAAAATATATTCGCAATCAACAAGCGAAATTGCATGTCGATACCTACGTTGGTCTTGCTGATGCTTTACACTTTAGAGCTGAAAATGAAAGTTTAAGAGCTGGTCGCATAGTTATTTTGCCTTCTACTTTTATTGGTAGTCCCCGAAATATGTTGCAAAATTATCAGGATGCAATGGCAATTGTGAGAAAATTTGGCAAGCCAGACCTCTTCATAACTTTCACTTGCAACCCATCATGGCCTGAAATTACTACTAGCCTCCAACCTTATGAAAATGCAAACAATAGACCTGATGTCGTTGTTCGCGTTTTTCATGCGAAAATGAAGGAACTCTTGCGTTTAATAAATCAAAAGCAAATTTTTGGTGAGGTACAAACTTTCTTATACACGGTTGAGTTCCAGAAGCGAGGTTTACCTCATATAAACTTACTGGTTTGTCTTCGAGACAGTTGTAAATTACGATAAATCTCTGATATTGATATGACAGTTTCTGCAGAAATACCAGATCCTTCCAATAAAACATTGTACAACTTAGTAAAGACACACATGGTACATGGACCTTGCGGCCTTCTGAATCCCATTTCAATTTTCATGAAGGATGGAAGATGTAAGAAAGGTTTTCCAAAAGACTTTGTGCCAGAAACTGAAGAGAATGTGAACGGCTATTCACTTTACCGTAGGCGACAGAATGGAAGATCATATACTAAACGAGTACAAGGCACCAATGTTGAAATCGACAATCGCTTCATTGTTCCATAAAATCGATATCTATTGATGTACTTTCAGGCCCATATTAACGTCGAAATCTGTGCAAGTGTACACAGCATCAAATACATACATAAATATGTTTATAAGGGGGCATTAATGCGCTAACTTGAAAATCACGGCCAACTATGGAATGTTACATCATGACGAAGTTTCTACGTATTTGAATACTAGATATGTTTGGTCAAGTGAGGCTGCTTACAGGATTTTTGTTTACAACATGCACGAACAGTCCCACATTGTTGCCCGGTTACCTGTCCATTTACCAGAGCAACAAGATGTATTTTTTCATGCCGATGATGCTCCCCAAGCATTAATACGGGGTCAGTTAAAACGTACACAACTCACTGCATGGCTTCAGCTGAACCAAAATCCAACAACTAGGAGTGCATATATTTATCCTGAAATACCCGTTAATTATGTATGGGATAAATGCAAATGCATTTGGAAAAAACGACTTAGATTCGAAAAGGTAATAGGTCGGGTGTACAATGTTTCTCCATCTGAATCAGAAAGATACCATCTGCGCTTACTTTTACTTCATATAGTAGCTGCCACAAGCTTTGAGGATCTTCGAACATACCAAAGTGTTACCTGCCCAACATATAAGGATATGGCAATTAAGCTTGGTTTGCTTATAGATGATTCAGAATGGCAACACTGTTTGATGGAAGCATCGGTTTTCCAAATGCCCTTTCAACTGAGACAGTTATTCGCCTACATATGCATATTTCATCAACCTTGCGATGCCAGTCACTTATGGGAAATGCACAAATACTCTCTCTGTGAAGATTATTTAAAGTCTGAAGACGAAAATACAGCTTATCAACTATCTCTCAGAGATATTAATAAAACTCTGCAATTGCCTGGTTTCTCTCTCCCAACATTTAACTTGCCCGTTGGTACTGATATACACTCAAACGATCAAACTACTAATGAGCCAGTGTTCCCTTTTGTTTTGGCTGACCTGATGTCCTTAGCAAACCAGGAACAACTTTCAATTATTAATGAAATCAATAGCGTTCTTCAAAATAACAACACAACTGTCACGAACGCATTCTTTATTGACGGTGCTGGGGGCACAGGAAAAACATTTATTTACCGATGCTTAATACAAAAGTTCTGCAGTTTAGGGCTTGATGTTATATCAGTAGCATGGACCGGAATAGCCACAGTTTTGCTACCCAACGGTCGAACAGTACACAGTACATTCAAAATTCCTCTAAATTTAAATCAGAGTTCAGTGTCTGGATTAAAATTAAATTCCAAAGCTGCTGACGATATTCGATTAGCACGGCTCATAATATGGGATGAAGCCCCAATTGCAAATATTCATTCATTAATGTGTGTGAATCGTCTTCTAAAAGATATTATGGGTAATGACATTCCATTTGGCGGGAAAATTACTGTTCTTGGAGGAGACTTTAGGCAGGTTTTGCCTGTTGTGCCGCACGCTTCTCGCCAAACAATTATTCAAAACTGTATTAAATACTCTCATCTCTGGCTCTTCTTCAAAATACGCTGCTTACATAAAAACATGCTGTTGAAACCAGAAGAAATTGAATTTTCTGATTTTTTGTTACAAATTGGAAACGGTGACTACCCCCTCAGTAGATGGTGAGGAATCAAATGTTATTGAACTACCACCCAGAATTTTAGCGCATGATGACATCGTGACTGAGATTTACGGCGAAACAGTCATTTCTACGAAAGATATAATCAATTTATCGAAAGTATGCATTCTAACACCAAAAAATGAACACTGTAATGAAATTAATTTGAAAGTCATCGAACTTATACCCGGTAGTGCAAAAACATACACCAGCGTTAACAGATTGATTACTGAAGATGAAAGCCAGCTACTTCAATTTCCTACAGAATTCTTGAATTCCTTGGAATTAAGTGGTTTGCCTCCACATATTCTTACTCTAAAAGTTGGAGCCATAGTTATGCTCCTCAGAAATCTGAACGTTTCCCAAGGGCTCCTGAACGGAACCAGATTATTTGTAAAGAATATGTATGAAAATTGCTTGGATTTGGAAATAATCAGTGGAGATAAAATTGGGCAGAGAGCTCTAATCCCTCGAGTTGTTTTAACACCATCCGACAAAACCCTTCCATTTTCTTTTAAGAGACGTCAATTTCCAATTCGCTTGGCATTCTGTATCACAATCAACAAAGCTCAAGGGTAAACTCTCGAACGTGAAGGTCTCTATTTACATCAGCAAGGTTTCAGTCATGGCCAGTTATATGTTGCAATGTCAAGAGTGCGATCTTTCGACGCCCTTAAAGTTTCAATAGTGCCAAAAAGTAGTCGTACAACGAATGTCGTATATAAGGAAATCCTTCGGTAATTATTTTACCACTGACCATCATGTTTCGACTTCGTAAAGCACTCTGACAAAAGCTCTTGGCCTGTAGATTTGCAGAGTGTCTTTAAGAGAAAAAATATGTTACCGACCTGTGTTATTGTGATGGTTGTATTAATGTGTGTATCTGTAACTAAAGTGAGGATTGGGTAGGAGAACGCCATGGCCTTAAGTAAGGAACCATCCCGGTAATTGCCTGGAGTGGAAGTGGGAAACCGAAGAGAAACACATCCAAGATAGTTAAGGTTGGAATCGATCCTACCTCTCCACAATTTTACCTCACGAGGCTGAGTGCGTCCCGTTCCAGCCCTCAGGCCAGAATTAAATTTCTTGGCAGAGCAGGGAAATGAATCCGGATCTCTGGGGCGATGGCCAAGAATATAGTCTTAATAGTGGGCTTCCCTATGTTAATGCGTTTTTTGACATGCACGGGACATACAATTCTAAAACTGCCTCCATTACGGTGGCTGGCAAAGCGAGTCTGTGCTCATGCTGTAATTGGTGAAGTGATTCTATGCTCCCCTGCATAGTTTGCTGTCATAGAAACCCAAAGGATTGTATCTATAACAGGCGATAGAAATTGCTTATTTCGAGAAGTTTCGTGCTGTTTATATCAAAATGAAGAACATCGCCCTGAGCTGCATTTGCAATCTATTGCACACATTGTTGCTGACAAGGATAATTATCAGGATTTTATTATTGGCGATCAGCCTCATCGCATTCTCCTCAGCAACAAACTTAGTATAAAAGTATCTGGACGGTGAATACACTGGTCATGTTGAACTTCATTGTATAAGCCAATTGTTTATTGATTTTATTTGATTAGAGTACATAACAATGAGTCTCACCACACTGTTGATTTTGCAATGGGAGTATTATTTGCCATTTAATATTTAGCGGCTCCATTGATGCACGGCACAACAGTGTTATCGAATAAGACTTTTTTGGGAGAAATACCCCGTTCGACGAAAAGGAACATTGTCTGGTCGTAGGTAAACTACAAATTGACGCAATAAAGTGAGAAATCGGACAAAATACGAAGCCACTTTAAAAATCCAATATAAATATGCCATAAAAATACTCCCATTTTCTTTTAAGAGTCACCAATTTCCAATCGCTTGGCATAATTTATCACAATCAATAAAGCTCAAGTGGAAACTCTTGAACGTGTAGGTCACTATTTGCCTCATCAAGTTTTCAGTCATGTTGCAAAGTCGATCTTTCTCTGTAATCATACAAAGAATGCATATAAGAAAATCCTTGCGTAAATATTTTCCCAATGACCGTCATGTTTTGACGGGTTTCAACTAATTTGAATAAAAATAGTAAAAGGGGGTGGTAAAAACAATAAAACAAATAAGGCATAGTAAACAATAAAATAGATGAACGCAATAAAAACATAAAACAGACTAAGGCAGAATTAAAAGTCTTAACTGACATTAAAACTTGAAAAAAACACCACTCTCCCTCATGAACCGGATGACGAGGTCTGCTGACGGCCCGTCATCACGGAGAATAAGGGACAAGGTGTTAGGCAGTTTAAGAGTCCTTCGCAGATCGGCCAGATCCACACACTCCAAGAGAATGTGTGCCACGGTCAGGTGGGCGCCGCAAGTACACACAGGAGGATCTTCTCTCTTTAGCAAATGGGAGTGCGTAGCAATCCCATGGCCGATCCGGAGTCGACAGAGTACCACAGCCTCCTTCCGAAGAGATCGGAAGGAAGATTTCCACACCTTCGTTGTCTCGTTGATGCCCCTCAGTTTGTTGGGTGGAGGCGTAGCACGCCACGCTTCCTCCCAATGCGACAGGATCGAATGCCGCAACTGAGAGCGCACATCACTAGCAGGCACCTTACACGGTAGCGAGGGCAGTGCGACTGCCTCTCTCGCCGCCTGATCTGCAAGCTCGTTTCCCGCAATACCCATGTGGCTAGGAAGCCACACAAAGGTCACTCCGGTCTCAGCGTTACACGCACTGACGAGCAGGTCGTGCACACGCTGGACCAACGGGTGCTTCGGGAAACACACATCGATCAATTGCAGCGCACTAAGAGAGTCAGTACACACAAGAAAGTGCTGGTGATCGGCTGAGAACGTGTACCGCAGAGCCTCTAAGATGGCGTAGAGCTCCGCTGTGTACACGCCACAGGCCTCGGGAAGTGGAAAGAGAAACCGACGATCCACAACCACAAATGCACAGCCTACATTCTCGTTTACCCTCGAACCGTCCGTGAATAGAAGCCCTGATCTCGGATACCGGCTCACCACGGACTGGAACAGCCTCCGATGGACGGAGGAGTCCGTGTCCGACTTGGGGCCGGTGTGCAGATCCAGGATGATATCAGGGCGAGAGACCATCCACGGAGGGGCCTTGCTAGGTACTCGGACGATACAGGAGACAGAAGGAAATCGGAACTGTCTGTATAAGACATCCAAGCGAATTTCCGCCGGCCGAGTGGCTCGGGTAAGCGCATCATACAGCCGGCGATTCGGATTGGTAAACAAACATGGATAGCTTGGATGAAGTGGCATCTGTCGAATAGTTGCAGCATAGGTCAGCAGTACTTGTTGGCGCCTCAGGTGTAAAGGAGGTACGCCAGCCTCGGCGAGCAAGCTGACGACTGAGCTCGTCCGAAAGGCTCCCGTCGCCAGCCTCACACCGCCGTGGTGGACACTGTCCAGTTTAACAAGCACTGACTTACGGGCCGAACCATATGCTACACTGCCATAATCTAATCTAGATGAAATCAGTGCCTTATAAAAACGTAGGAGCACCTTGCGGTCCGCCCCCACGATGTGCCGCTAAGAAACCGCAACATGTTGAGTTTCTTAGCACAGGCATTTTTCAAACACCGCACGTGGGAACCACTTGAGTGTAATTAAATTGCAATTAATCCAATAAAATGTATTATACTAACACTACCCTAAATATGCGTAAATTTTACTCATTACCTATAACGTGCAGAAAACTCAAGTTACCATTCTAGGGTTAAGTGATTTTAATATTTATAATCTACATTATTTACAAGCAAGCAAGTGAAAACATTTTATTGGAACATTTTAAATTGAAGAAATATGAACTTTTGTGGATTACACCATGCTGTGCCAACGCAAACATGACTTCGATGATGATGATGATAATTGTTGTTATAAGGGGCCTAACATCGAGGTTATCGGTCCCTAATGATCTGGGTGATAGCGAAAATGATAATGAAATGGAAACCAGAACAAAATTATCTGAGACGGAAAATACGTACAAAAAGGAACTCACAATATGGTCTTACAAAAGGGAATTTAGAACGAAAAATGTCTCAAAAAGAATACATGGAAAAATGCCCACAAAACGTAGGCTAGATTCAAAATACGTACAAAATGCAATGTAGCGTCGAAATACTTACAAAATGCAACTGAAATTCAAAATACTTACAAAATGCAAATGAGATCGAAAATACGTACAAAATGCAATTGAGGTTCAAAATACTTACAAAATGCAATTGAAATTGAAAATACACAATGCAATTCAGAATGAAATAGGCCCTATCCCAGTTCCAATCCAAATTATTCACAAAGTGCAATTGAAATTCAAAATACTTACAAACTGCAATTGAAATTGAAAATGCTTACAAAATGTGCGGTGATTCTAACGACTCATGTGGATTGATAATACTTACAAAATGCAATTTAGATTGAAAATACTTGACAAAATGTAATTTAGATTCAAAATACCCACAAAATGCAATTGAGAATCAAAATATGTGCAAAATGCCCACCAAACAAAATGCAATTTAGATTCAAAATTCGTGCGAAATGCGGCGTTGGTTGAAAATTCTTACAAAATGCAATTGAAATTCAAAATACTCACTAAAAGGCCCGGGCACATGCATTGAAAGACTTACTAAAAAGCAATTTAGATTGTCAATCTTTACAAAATGCAATTGAGGTTGAAAACAATCGCGAGATGTAATTTAGATCGAAAAAAACATACAAAAAGCAACGTAGATTAAAAATGCCTTAAAAATCGCGAGAAGGGAATTTAGATACACGGTGAACCAAGTAACAAAAAAACAGTGCGGGAATCTTAAAGAGAAAAGTAAATATAATGAAAAGAGGAGAGGAGAGGAGAGGAGAGGGGAGAGAGGAGAAGGTCCGCCCCAAAGGTAAGGGACAAAAGGAGAAGTCGGACCCAGCTCAGGAATCCCTCGGGATCGCCAACTCCCGAACTCACCAGCCGTGAGCCCCCTGAGGGTGTAGCATTATCTACGGTGCACCAGAATTGGTGGGGCTACATACACCCTGCCTCCTTAGGGCCTTGAGCACAAAGCAGGAGGTAAAAGGAAAAAAAAAGAAGGCTGACCCCTCACAGAAGGAGGGTATCAGGAAAGATGATGATGATGATGATAATTGTTGTTTTAAGGGGCCTAACATCTAGGTTATCGGCCCCTGATGGTTTGGGTGATCGTGAAGATGAAAATGAAAAGCGAACTTAAAACTAAAACTAACTAATAACCTACATACTAGAAGAAGAAATGCAAAACTAAAGGAGAATAAGGCAAATAAAAGGACAGAAGGAAAAGAAATGCCCTCAACACTCGGAGAAGGCGGATTGAGGGACTTGGAAGGAAGGAGAGCCATGAAAGGCATATAGGAAAGTGAAAGAGGAGAGAGTCCGCCCCAAAGGTAAGGGACAAAAGGGGAAAACGGACCCAGCTCAGGAATCCCTCGGGGTCACCAACTCCCGAACTCACCAGCCGTGAGCCCCTGAGGGTGTAGCATTATCTAGGGTGCACCAAAAGTGGTGGGGCTACATACACCTTGCCTCCTTAAGGGCCTAGAGCACAAGGCAGGAGGTAAAAGGAAGAGAAAAAGAAGGCTGACCCCTCGCAGAAGGAGGGTATCAGAAAAGATGAGACAAGGGCCAATTAAGGCGGGAAAGGAAGAGACTCCCTAGGCCTCGGATACCCTTATACCGTCGGGGTCAGAAGAGAACAAGAGTTGACCAAGTGAGGTCGACAGGAAAGAAGACAGAGAGGAGCCCGGTACAAGTAAGTGGAAGCAATGCCGGACTCAGCTGGGGCCCCGTGGTCGCCAACCCACAACCCACTAGATGTGAGCCCCTGGGGAGCAGGAAAGATGAGATAAGGGCCAATTAAGGCGGGAAAGTGAAAGACTCCCTAGGCCTCGGATAACCTAATACCGTCGGGGTCGGAAGAGAACAATAGTTGACCAAGTGTGGTCGAAAGGAAAGAAGACAGAGAGGAGGCCGGCACAAGTAAGTGGAAGCAATGCCGGACTCAGCTGGGGTCCCATGGTCGCTATCCCACGTCCCACTAGATGTGAGCCCCTGGGGGGACACATGACTTCAAATCTAGTGTTTTTCTTTATGTAAAATTAGCATGTTTAATCTCTATACAGTACTACCTCGTTTATCTGGACCTCATTCAACCGGATGTCCGGATTATCCGGATCGATCCGGAAAGAAAAATAAAAAAAATAACGTTGATAAAAATGTGATTTCCTGATCACTACAGTGTCGCCATGAGGTTGTAGGGCTGTTGTTGATGCGCTGGGAAGAGAAATTGGAGGAGCAATGACCTCTTCGCCGCCATCCCCCCACCACGGCGCGGCGTGACAGTGACCTTGTCTACAATATTGTCTACGCCGGCGGGTAGTCTTATCACGTGCTAGCGACCGGAATACATCATTACCATATCGTGATGTGCAGTGTTGTAGTATATTTACATTTTTGATCGGATACAGTTACTAGTACAGTATAATATTCGTGTGTTAGCGTGTGTGTGTGGAAATGGCGACGGAACGGAAACGTAATGTGCTTACAATGGCCCAAAATTTAGACGCATTGAATCAAATAAACAGGGGGGAATCTTTAAATAAACTTGCTTCAGAACTCGGAGTGGGGACATCAACTGTGGCAGATTGAAAAAAAAAAGGGAAAAATATTGAAGACTTTAGCTTCAAAATGATCGCTAAAAACAGTTTAGAGGGTAGAGCAAATAGAAAAAAAAAATGCGAAAAATGAATCGTTGGACGAGGCATTAATTATGTGGTTTAGTGTTCAGCGAGAATGTGGTGTTCCGATTTCTGGACCGATATTGGCCGAAAAAGCGGCAAGCCTAAACAAAAAATTAACAAATCCTGATCCAAATTTTACAGCTAGCCGAAGATGGCCAGAGCGGTTCAAAAATCGGCATGGCGTTAGACAATTATCTGTGACTGGTGAAAGCCTGTCTAGTGATCATGATGATGATGATGATAATTGTTGTTTTAAGGGGCCTAACATCTAGGTTATCGGCCCCTGATGGTTTGGGTGATCGTGAAGATGAAAATGAATAGCGAACTTAAAACTAAACTAACTACTAACCTACATACTAGAAGAAGAAATTGAAAACGAAAGGAGAATAAGGCAAATAAAGGACAGGAGGAAAAGAAATGCCCTCAACCCTCGAAGAAGGCGGATTGAGGGACTTGGAAGGAAGGAGAGCCATGAATGGCAGATAGGAAAGTGAAAGAGGAGAGGGTCCGCCCCAAAGGGAAGGGACAAAAAGGGAAAACGGACCCAGCTCAGGAATCCCGCGGGGTCGCCAACTCCCGAACTCACCAGCCGTGAGCCCCTGAGGGTGTAGCATTATCTACGGTGCACCAGAAGTGGTGGGGCTACATACACCCTGCCTCCTTAAGGGCCTTGAGGACAAGGCAGGAGGTAAAAGGAAAAGAAAAAGAAGGCTGACCCCTCGCAGAAGGAGGGAATCAGAAAAGATGAGACAAGGGCCAATTAAGGCGGGAAAGGAAGTGACTCCCTAGGCCTCGGATACCCTAATACCGTCGGGGTCGGAAGAGAACAAGAGTTGACCAAGTGAGGTCGACAGGAAAGAAGACAGAGAGGAGCCCGGCACAAGTAAGTGGAAGCAATGCCGGACTCAGCTGGGGCCCCGTGGTCGCCAACCCACGCCCACTAGATGTGAGCCCCTGGGGGGGTCTAGTGATCAGGCGGCAAGTGTAAAGTTTAAGGTAATCTCAGAAGTTCATCTATTTCTGTAAGACGCAAAGCCATTCCATTTATTACAATACTGTGAACGTTCGCAAACGGCTATAAGGTTATCACGGAACCAACTTAAGCTGTAAAATTCATCAATACGTATATAATGCGCTTAAGGGGGTCATGGGGTACTCTTGAATTTCTACACGCGATTTACGCGTGTGGGTGTGGTACTAAAGGACTATTATATCGCTATCCCTAGAGGAAGAAGAAGAAGGAGAAGAAGAAGAAGAAGCTAATGAAGGAATGCAAGCTGGTAACCATGACAACGGTATCTCAAGAGGTGACCTCCAACTTTCCATCTATTTCTGTAAGAAGCAATGCCACTCAACTTATTACATTTCTGTAAAAGTTTGTAAATGGCTATAAGGTTATCATGGAAACAAACATAGACTATACAATTCATCAATGCGCTTAAGGGGGTCATGGGGCACCCTAGAATTTTTAAACGCAACTTACACGTGCGATATGTGGTACAGAAAGTCTATTGTATATCCAAACAGCAACATTATTTTCGAAAATTCCTGAATTAAAATAGTGTTTTTTTTGCAGCTTTTGGGAATTTGGGCCATTAGAGGCTAAAAATCCTGAATTTTCATGCACCGCAAGCCTTTATAATTTATTATTGAGGTCTTCGTGTGGATGGGGACTTAACATAACGGTGACGTGTATTGCGTTTCATCAACGAGGTTTTCAATTTTATTTGCACGTCAGGAAGTACACGTTAGGTGAATTTCACTTGAGAGCACATTTTAACTAATCATAGGTGACGTTTTGTGGAAACCATCAATTTCACTGTACACTACGCGAAGTGTCAGTTAATTGTTGCTTCACGGGGCGGAATAGCGGGGCCATCTGTCCGTAAGTAAAGTGAACTAATTCAACGCTGGCTTCTGTTTCTTATATGAGGCAGCTTTGGTTGGAGCGCGGCAGTCGCGTTTCCTTCCTGCCGAGCAGCTGGGAGGGGTGCCTTGGCTTTACGCTACACGCGATTCTTTTCACCAACATTAATCACGGCCGACCAGAGAGCGCAGCTCGCATCCAGTCGGCCGTGGTTTAATACATGTTCGATTAACTAGCAGATGCCGCTGCAATCGAATGTTGGAACCACCATTTTGTATTGTGTTTCCTAACTTTCCGTAGACTATATCATATTCTTTGGTGCCGAGTGACGATTCGTGTTGCTAGGCGCCAACATATGTTTATTGGCATTGACCTAGCTTGAAAGTTTGTGGTTCTGCATTGTCATTGTGATATAATTTAATATAAAGGTTGCATTCCTTACGCACTCTCATTGAAATTCATTGCTTATGGTGCACGGATTCTATCGCTATAAAGGTAGCGTTTTTTTCTCATTATGGTTGCATTTCTACGCACTCTTATTGGGTTTTTACTCATTATTATCCATATGTATTGGTATAGACTTGGCCTACACTTCCGTTGTTGTGCATGGTTTTTGCGATGCAAATTGTAACGGAAGCGTTTCTTCGCACTGTTCAAGTTTGTTCATATTAACTTGGCCTACACTCTCTTGAGTTTGCACGGTTGCTGAAATACTGGTCTCACGGCTGGTGAGCTCTGGAGTTGGCAATCCCGAGAGATTACTGAACTGCGTCCGTTTATCCCTTCTTCCATTGGCTTTGGGGCGGACTGTCCATCCTCTTTCCCCTCCCTATCCGCCTTTCATGGCCTACTTATTTCTAAGTCCCTCAGTCGTCATTCTCCGAGGCGAGGACATTTATTTTCCCTGTGGTTTATTTATTTTTCTTCTTGTAGTACGTAAGTTATTTGTTTTAATTTCAGTTTTCCATTTCGTAGAATATAATTTTCGACCAAACCAATAGGGACCGGTAACCTCGAAGTTAGGTCCCATGAAATAGCATTACTTACTCTGAATTCTGGCTGACGTACAGAATGCCATCACGTAAAAAGTTCAATATTGGCAAGATAAGCCACGAGACAAAACGATTTAGAACTCAAAGGGAGTCAGAGAACCGAGGGCAGCATGATAGTTGGCTTGCTTCTCAAAGGGAACGGCGTTCAACGTCGGGGGAATTAGAATCAGATAACGGCAGTCAGGAGGGCTTGGTAGGCGACCAACGCCGTCACTCTTCTGTACGCCAATCTACTTCTCACTGCCATGCCACTCGGCTGGAGACTAACCGAATAAGTACTGCTCTCGGTCGAGAACGAGAGACTGAGGAGCAGCGTTCGGCACGTCAGGAAACTGACCGAATAAGTACTGCTCTCGCTCGACAACTGGAGACTGAGGAGCAGCGTTCGGCACGGCAGGAAGCTGTCCGAATCAGTACTGCTCTCGCTCGAGAACTGGAGACTGAGGAGGAGCTTTCGGCACGGCAGGAAGCTGACCGAGTGGGCACTGCTCTCGCTCGCGAGGCAGAGACTGAGGAGCAGCGTGAGCAGCGGATATTGACGGATCGCGAGAAACACGCTTCCAGGCGTGAAATTGAAGGTGATGAGGAGCGAGACAACCGGCGGAAATATGCTCGAACTCGCTATACAATTCAGCGTGTTGAAGGCAACGAGAGGGCTGAAAACCGCATGATCAGTGTCGCTACTGCTCGCCAGTCAGAGTCTCTGCAAGCTCAAATGGAGCGGCAGAGTGCTGATCGAACAGGGCATACGCTTGCTAGGGTTATCGAATCAGAGACCGAGAGACAGCGGCGTCAGACTGAAGCTAGACAGAACCGCGAGTTACGGCTTTTGAGACAGTGGCAGGATATATGTAATAGTGGCTTCAATTACAATCCTCTACTTGATTATGGACAACAATCTAACATTGGTTCCATGACTAAAGTATGTAACTTTTGCCAAGCTTTCAAGTGGAATGGAGAGGCCCCAGGAATGTGTTGCTCTTTAGGAAAAGTGCGACTTGCCACTATTTTACCTCCTCCGGAGCCTCTCATATCTCTACTTAACGGTCATCATCCCCAGTCCAAACACTTCCGCTTTCCAAATGACATCATTTGGGGCTTCCAAAATTATAGAAGGGGGCTTCATGCCAACTTTTAAGGTGCAGGGTCAGGTGAATCATCTCATTGGTTCATTGCTACCCGAAACCACTGAAAACTCAAAATTTCTTCAAGTGTACTTCATCACTGACTATAAAACACAGGCTGATATTAGGATGTCCCATTTAAGGAATGTAAATGAACATTTAGTTACAGAGTTACAGCATATGATCCATCAATGCAATACTTATGTCAATAATTTTAAAACTGCAATAGATTCTATTCCTGAAGGTAGGAAGGATGATTATAAAATTGTGATCAATGCTGATCGGAAACCTACGTCAGAACACGCTAGGAGGTACAATGAGCCAACGACTGACGAAGGTGCAGTACTCTTGGTCGACCAGCAATGTGATAAGAGGGATATAGTTCTCAGAAGACGAGGCGAAGGCTTGCAGAGAATATGTGAGACACATCGTTCTTACGACGCTCTGTAATACCCTTTAATATTCTGCCGAGGTGAAGATGGTTACAACTTTACACTTCACCATGTAGATCCTGTGACTGGACAATGTGATATGAGGAAAAAGACTTCTGCCCTGGAATTTTATTCCTTTCTTATCATGATAAGAGCAAATGAATACAATCATCTGCCATACTTTAAGCAACTGTTCAATCAATATTTGGTGGACATGTACGCTAAAATAGAGACTGAACGAATTTCCTATATTAGAAATAATCAGAAAATGTTGCGGGCAGATAATTATATTCATCTTCAAGATGCGTTACGGCAGGATGGTGAATTGGATAACTTGGGCCGATTGGTTATTTTACCTTCGTCTTTCACTGGAGGTCCAAGGCACATGCATCAAAGGACTCAAGATGCCTATTGCTATGTACGTAAATACTCCCGTCCTGATCTTTTCGTAACTTTCACTACAAATCCTAAGTGGGAAGAAATTAAAAAGGAATTGCTTCCAGGGCAGAGACCGCAAGACCGCCATGACATTATTACTAGAGTTTTCCACTTAAAAATCAAGAAGCTCATGGATATCATAGTGAAGGGTGAATTGTTTGGTTCTACACGGTGTCATATGTACACCATTGAGTGGCAGAAAGGGGGGCTTCCTCCTGCCTATATCCTCATTTGGCTCGATGAAAAGATATGGCCATCTCAAATTGATGATGTGATTCGGGCTGAGCTACCAAACCCTGCAGATGACTCTGAACTTTATGAGGTTGTAAAGACTCATATGATTCACGGTCCCTGCGGCATATTAAACCCCAATTCACCCTGTATGAAGGAGGGTATGTGCACCAAGAAATACCTTCGGAAATGTACCAACGAGACAATTACTGGCGAAGACGGTTACCCAACTTACAGGCGTAGAGATCCTGATTCAGGAGGATACACAACCCAAATACGTTTGAATAACACAGTGATCAACGTGGACAGTAAATGAGTTGTTCCATATTCACCTGTGCTGTCACGAACCTTCAACGCCCATATTAACGTAGAATTTTGCAGTAGTGTAAAATCGATAAAATACATATGCTAATACGTTAATAAGGGCAGTGATCAGGCCTGTTTTGGCATAGGGAATCAAGCTGATGACGTACTGAAATATCAGAGCGGAAGATATAGATAGATAGATAGATTTATTTTGACTGGCAAGATTAGGGCCATTGGGCCCTCTCTTCCATCTAACCAGAGTATACAAATAATAAATGATTAACAATACAAATACAACTTAAATCTAACAATATTACAATGTTGATATAATATAAAATACATATGAAATGGATTAGCTTGATAATATACAATACAAATACAACTTAAATCCAACAATTTTACAATATTTATACAATATAAAATACATATAAACTGGATTAGCTTGGTGGTGTAGGCTGTAAATTGTTGCATTGTTAGGGTGAATAACTAAGATACTTAGGAGTAAGTTTAAAATTACAGTAAGGTAAAGGAAATAGGCTACTGAAAAAGTAGACTAATGATGGTGATGAAGATGATGATGAAGATAATTAGTCGTTACTGAAGGAGGTTATTTAGATATCTAAATAGAGAGTTAATGAGAAAGTGAGAATTGGAAAGTTTGAATATATGTAATACGACGTAAGAATATAAGCATAAATGTTGAGTTCAACTTTCATTTACTTAGTGAGCATGTACTGCTGACAGTGATGATGATGATGATAATTGTTGTTCTAAGGGGCCTAACATCTAGGTTATCGGCCCCTGATGGTTTGGGTGATCGTGAAGATGAAAAATGAAAAGCGAACTTAAAACTAAAACTAACTAATAACCTACATACTAGAAGAAGAAATGGAAAACTAAAGGAGAATAAGGCAAATAAAAGGACAGAAGGAAAAGAAATGCCCTCAACCCTCGGAGAAGGCGGATTGAGGGACTTGGAAGGAAGGAGAGCCATGAAAGGCATATAGGAAAGTGAAAGAGGAGAGGGTCCGCCCCAAAGGTAAGGGACAAAAGGGGAAAACGGACCCAGCTCAGGAATCCCTCGGGGTCGCCAACTCCCGAACTCACCAGCCGTGAGCCCCTGAGGGTGTAGCATTATCTACGGTGCACCAGAAGTGGTGGGGCTACATACACCCTGCCTCCTTAAGAGCCTAGAGCACAAGGCAGGAGGTAAAAGGAAGAGAAAAAGAAGGCTGACCCCTCGCAGAAGGAGGGTATCAGAAAAGATGAGACAAGGGCCAATTAAGGCGGGAAAGGAAAAGACTCCCTAGGCCTTGGATACCCTAATACCGTCGGGGTCGGAAGAGAACAAGAGTTGACCAAGTGAGGTCGACAGGAAAGAAGACGGAGAGGAGCCCGGCACAAGTAAGTGGAAGCAATGCCGGACTCAGCTGGGGCCCCGTGGTCGCCAACCCACGCCCACTAGAAGTGAGCCCCTGGGGGAAGATATATCAGTACTTCAGAGGCAGTAAGGAGAATTCTTTCTTCCCCAATTCACGAAAGATATCCTCCTGTAATTCATTTGGCCGTCCATCTGGAGAATGGGCAAAGAGTTTATTTTCAACCAGAAAATTTTCGAGAGCAAGTAGCAACCGCTAAAAATACCACACTCATAGCATTTTTTTGAACTATGTGGCAATGATGCTTTTGCGAGGGGGCTGTTCCACGAAGATTTACCGAGCTATTACACTTTCAATGCACAGAGGGGTGTGTTCTCTCCCAGGAAGCAGGGAAACCCCGTAGACGGACACCCTTAAATGAGGAAGGATCATATTATTGGGAGAATTTACACAGTCCACCCCAATAATGCGGAGTGCTACTATCTGGGAATATTGTTGCATACTGTGAAAGGACCAACATATTTCGAACACCTAACGACTGTTGATGGTGTTGTATATCCAACATACCAGACAGCTTGCAGAGTGCTAGGTCTGTTACAAGATGACAGTCATTGGGACGACACATTGAGCGAAGCCAGCATTTCAGATTGCCCGTCCAAATTGAGGGAGCTGTTTGCAATTATGTTGGTCTTTTGCAACCTTAGTGATCCCCTTTCCTTATGGAACAAGTATAAAAATGGCCTATGCGAGGACATATTTCGGCAATTACAAAGATCATGCAATGATGTTAACATCATGTACAATGAACATATCTACAACAAAGGTCTTTCGTCTCCACAGGCTGCAGTCGTTTCAGTTGGAGGACAAAGACTTGCACATTATGGCCTGCCGTCGCCTCAGATACTGCATGAAACGGACCTCAACGAAGAATTTCTGCGAGAAACCAATTATGATCCTGTGGAGATGGGAAACTTTGTTCGTGAAAATGAACCAAGGCTAAAACAACAAGAAGCCGTCATTTACCGCACAATATTGGACAGAGTAAGCAAAGGAGAGGGAAATATGTCCTTCCTTGATTCCCCCCGGAGGGACGGGAAAAACATTTTTAGTAAACTTTTGTCCACACTTAGATGTGATGGAAAAATTGCGGTTGCTGTTGCATCATCTGGCATTGCAGCAACTTTGCTTCCGGGTGGCAGGACTGTCCATTCCACCTCTAAAATTCCATTACATGTGGATAAGATAGAGACCCCATCGTGTAACATAACCAGAACGAGCAATATTGCTCAAGTAATTTCCCAATGTGCATTGATTGTTTGGGATGAATGCACTATGTCCCACAAACAAGCAGTAGAAGCTTTTGACAGGACATTGAGAGATGTCAGAGAAGCTGATCGAGTGAAGGGAGGCATCACGGTCCTCTTCTCAGGTGACTTCCGTCAGACTCTGCCAGTCGTACCGAATGGCACCAGAGCTGACGAAGTCAATGCCTCTCTCAAGAGTTCTGCACTTTGGACACTGGTAAGAAGCAATCATTATCAGTAAATATGAGGGTTCATCTGGAAGGTGATCTTCGGAGCCAAGAGTTCTCGGATTTACTATTGAGGATAGGTGAAGGGACCTTACAGCAGGAAGGAAGTTCTATAACCCTTCTCCCCTCCCTTTGTACTGTTGTACAAACGATCCAGGAGCTTATTTGCTGTGTGTATCCAGGTATCGATGATATTTCGTCCAGAGACAACTCTTGGCTTTGCGAACGAGCCATTTTGACCCCTAAGAATGACCTAGCCGCCGGTATCAACTGTGCTATCCTTAAAGAATTTCGTGCTCATGAAGTGGTGTATAGATCTATAAACACTGTTTTAAACCAGGATGATGCTGTGCATTATCCAACTGAGTTTCTAAACAATGTTAATGCACCTGGTCTTCCTGAGCACCAAATTATTTTGAAAGTTGGAGCACCGATTATGCTTCTCCGTAACCTATGTGCCCCTAAGCGCTGCAATGGAACTAGGTTACGAGTGAAGTCACTACATAAAAATGTCATCGAGGCTACCATCCTGACAGGTTGTGGCAAGGGCGAATCAGTATTCATTCCGAGGATTCCCCTTATACCGACGAATTATCCATTTGAGTTTAAGCGTCTGCAGTTTCCGATCACCGTATGCTTTGCTATGACAATAAACAAATCACAAGGGCAGACGTTGAAAACAGCTGGCGTTGATCTTCGATCTCACTGTTTTTCGCACGGACAGTTGTATGTTGCCTTCTCGAGGGTGGGCAGTAGCGACAAGCTTTTCGTGTGTGCTCCCGAATACACAACTACTAATGTTGTGTACCGTGAGGCACCCAAGTAGAATAATGCTGATTCCCGCCTCGGAAGCAGAAGGCAATTCGATGATGATGATGATAATTGTTGTTTTAAGGGGCCTAACATCGAGGTTATCGGCCCCTGAGAAGGCAATTCGCCTTGAATAACATTACAGTTATCAGCCGATTCACGATGGCTACTCCCAACTATTTAGGCCGATAGCATGAGTTTACTTCGTTTTATTTTTGGTTAAATTTGATGCGGCATTACCATTTTTCATCATTACTTACAGTGTATAACTTTATAGTGATAGATCCTTTTCACGATGAATTGATTAGTTAATTACTTAGTTAATTGCCTTAGTTAATTAGGGAAGTCATTTTTAATATTCCACGACTTCATTTGTTTTATCATATTCACCCCATTATTTTGTCAGTCAGTTGCTTAATTTCTTTTAACATATTGTGTGCTATTTGTGTCATTGTTTACTTCGAAATTTGATTTAAATATTCGTCTTCTTACCTTTGTGTGACCTTTTTCGTGTTACTAACCGTCACTGAATTCTGTTTGTGAAAATGTTGATGACATATCCATTTCTTTAGTTGTATGCTTCTTTTAATACTATCGGCGTCCTTTTCACGGAAATCGGATTGAAGCATACTTTACCTTATCAAAGTAGCATTACCTTTCAAGAGCACAATTTATATAAATGAAATACCAATAGGTAAAGCGGCTTCAGTGGCGTAATCCGTAGCATGCTGAGCATCTATTCCCAAGATCGCGGGTTCAAACCCGGCGGACGTCATCGGATTTTTTAAGAGCGTTAAAATCCTTCAGTATGGCTTCCTTCGGAGGAGAAGTAAAGCCGGAGATTCCAGGTCATAGATTTATGGCATGTAAAAGAACCTTCCACTAATTAAACTTGTGTGAAGGTAAATTGTAGGTTACATTTCGTTGAAACGCTCTATCAAAGTTACAACGTTCACCACTAGGTATCAGTGACATCTGGTAGCGAAAGTTGGAACTACTTGAAATTGACCGGAACTTGTAGCTCACCCCATGGGTGTCCGCATTGAAGCAGCTAAAGCCTCGGACACTCCCGGCACTAAACGCCGTACGCTAAATAATTAAAATAACCTATAGGTATTTAGTAAATGTATGACACATTACTCAATATATACATTAATTAATACAAGTTTCGGCCATATTATGGCCTTCTTCAGTAATTGTTTTTAAGAGGAAAGAAAATATTGTAATTACGAGCGAAGTTTTGAAAGATCCTTTATTCATCTCTCTTAACCATCTCAAGATATTTTTAAGAAAAAAAAATAGTCTATTTTTAGTATATTGTATAGGAATATACAAACACCAACTACTTATATAAATGTCATTTCCACAATATTAGTTTATATAATCATCAAATTAAAGCCCACATCTGTTACGGATCTGTTTTTCAAATATTTCTTATAATTATTTTTATAGAAGAAAAAGTAAAATATTATTTTAAAAATGTACTCGTATTTTCAATAGTTTCTTTTAAACACAATTACAGAAGAAACTGGTATTAAGTAATGTATGCGTATTTTATTGTTCTACAGTTGGAAAATTCATACTTCTTCCAATCTCCTTCTCTGAATCTTTCTCACGAATCGCTACTAATTACTGCCTTTCTGAGAAAGTTTGGCCATTAATACCGAATACCGTGTACTTTTGCTAGTACTTTAATAAAATTTATACTCTGTGCACGCTTATATGTTCATGTGTGAAGTTCAAAGAAACAGGACGAAATTCATTAGCCCAATTATTCAGTCTAATCGCTTCACGGTAGTTATTTTATCCAGACAATTTACCTGATACTGTTCTCCCATTGTGAGGAAGAGCTCGGGCTGTTCTCCACATAATTACCATTCTCCAAGTGTAACACACCCCGTGACGTTGGTGTACTGCAGGCTGCGGCAGAGCTGAGATGGTCAATGAAGTCCTCCTTGGGTATGTTGGAGCAACACCACCTATATACAAGGCCTTTGCACTGAATTGAAAATAAGCAAGATGGCGGATACCGAAGGCAGAAGTTTGTGATCATACCTTTGTTGTTGTTTTTGTGCGATTTATTCAGTTTTTTGCTGTAAAATATGGTTTACAAGTGTTGTGTGCCGAAGTGCAGGGGGAATTATGATCATGAGAATAAAGTTCGAGTGTTTAAGTTCCCCGAAGAAGAGAATTTGAAGAAACTTTGGATATCAGCTATTAAACGAGAAAACTTCGTACCAACGAAACATTCTGTGGTAAGTAGGCTACCAATACGGTACACGTTTTTTAATTATCTAAGCAGTGTTAGCCTACCGTACCACATAAATAGCCGATATACTGGTAATCTTAATAATGTAAAGAATTACCTAGGCTGCTATAAATAATTCTAAGAACTATTTCATTGCCTTGCAAGCAACACGTAAGTGACCAAGCCTAGTCATTTTAAGGTTAGAGTTGGAGCAATACTTTGCGTTTAGGCTACGTTTCAAATAATAATAATGAACGGTGTTTCCTCATTAAATAATTAATAAACGAATCTCCCAACATGCGAGGCAAGTTTGTTGTGCATGGAAGAATTAAACATGTTGTGATCAAATACCGTACTGAAAATGTTTTAGTGTGATAATTATAGATTTATTTTTAATGCATGCATATTGAGAATCGTTGTTCAAAGCTAATGATTTATATAATTGAGTCTGGCCTCACTGGAAAGTCATTTAATATGCACCACAAATTGCTCAGATTCCTGAGTAAGTAGGTACCTAACCCCTTTATTGCTCCCAGCGGAGATGTTTTAATAGGAAATTCCCCAGTGAAGGTAACTGTTTAAAAGCAAGATATAAAATATAAGTAGACCTGTAGCTCAATAGTTTGTTCTAAAACTAATCTTCTGATACCGGTACCATATAGTACTCGAGACGAAAGAGTAGGCCTAGAAAAAATGTTAGCCTATGGTACTCAATGATTTACAGTACCGGTACCGTATTTATACCTTGGTTGGTAATTGATATTTTTAAATATAGGCTAAGTTACTCTATACATGCCAGAAATCACTACTATTTCCCTAAATATACCCAGGTGTGTAGGCTACTTCGATGATAAGCTGTATTCTTTGCATATTCATAACAATTTCTTGTCCAATATACAACTTTTTATGGAATTATCTGCTGAATTTTAAGAAATTTGGTCAGTTATCATGAACCATATCACTAAGATATTTCTCAATACATTGAGTAATAATAAATACATTCCTAGATCACTTGGAAAGTGCAGCAGTTATCTCACTAGGACCCAAAGAGCCCACTGTGGCGATGTAGCTCAGAATGTAAGATTAATTATCGGTAGGCCTATACACTTTACTTCAATGAATGTTACTCAGTATGATTCTTTTGCAAATTGCAGGTTTGTGAACTGCATTTTAATGCTCAAGACATTCGACAGAATACTGTATTCAATTGTGAAGATGGCCAAGAGATTACACTCCCATTAAAAGAGCCAAGACTTAAACCTGGTGCTGTTCCATCTCGTCTACCAAATTGCCCAGAGTATTTAAGTACCCCAAAGTCCTACAGAGACAGCCCTCAGGAGAAGAGAGCTAGGAGAGAAAATAGGAACCTGCAGACTGCAATTGAAGAAAGTGAGGCAGAGTTTAATCTGCAAAATGAGGCATTGTCATTTTCCAGCTTCAAGGAACTGAATGATAAAATAGGAATTTTCAATGCACCAGAGTCATGGAGTGTAATTTCTAAGGACAACAACATTTTAATACTTTTCATCACCTTCTGTCCTATGCCTAAGGTTATTTGTAGTGTAGTGATTGCAGCATCATAGCAGATAGAAGTGTACTACAAGGAAGTTAAGTTAGACAGGATAGGTGATTTCCTGTTCCCAAATATTGTAATGAACATTTCTGACATTAGAAACATCCTTGAACGTTTGGATACACTCAATTTTAATGGGGACGAGAAAAAATATAGTTCCTCTGAAATCTTGGCGTTAGCTTCGAACATTTTGGAATCTGTAAGCTTATCAAACCCAGACTTAGTGGAACATATTGAGTTTGTTACAGAGCAAATTAGACTTTGGTCCGGGCAAAAGAGAGTTTATAGCCCTTCCTTTCTGATTTTGTGTTCAATGCTACAATCAATCTCGCCCCACAGCTATGCGTACTTGAGACATTTAAATGTAATAGTGTTGCCCCATCCATGCACGATCAGGAGGCTATGTTCTACATTCAGGTTAGGTCCTCGAGTGGAGCAGCATGAGGAGAATTTTTTGAACTATATAAAGAACAAATTTTCTGGCAATGAATGTGATAAATTTGTTGTACTCATGATGGATGAAGTGTATGTGAAACCAATGATGGATTACAAAGGTGGTAATATTGTTGGAAAAGCTTTCAACAGCGAGAAACTGGCAACAAGTGCCTATTGCTTCATGATATCTAGTCTACTGTCAGATATTAAGGAAATGGTACATGTACTGCCAGTGAAATCCATGTCTGGGGAACAGTTGCACTGCATACTGAAGAAAATTATTATTGGCTTGGAAGAAATAGGATTTCATGTGGTTTGTGTAGTAAGTGACAACAGTTCTGTAAATAGGAAATGTATGCAGCAGTTTTCACCGCAGAAAGAACTGAAGTGTGTTTACCCTCATCCTGTCGATGAAACAAGGCCTCTTTTCTTTGTGTTTGACTCTGTCCACTTGCTTAAGTGTGTCAGAAACAACTGGTTGAACCAAAAAAATGAAGATATGTGCATGAACTATCCTGATTTTGACCCAGTTAGCAATGATGTACACAAAGCCTCATTTTGCTCTGTGAAGAAATTGCAAAATATAGAGCATGATAAGTTGGTGAAGTATGGCTACGGTCTCTCTGTAAAGGCCTTATGCCCTACTTCACTTGAACGGCAAAATGTAAAACTTGTTCTTCAGGTTTTTAATGAAAATGTCATTGAAGGGTTGAAAGTTATGGGGGAAAAGTGTGACTTATTGCATTATAAACAAACTACCTGGTATATTGAACTAATGTTAAATTGGTGGAATATAGTAAATGTAAGAACTCCCGGTAAAGGAGCAAGACTCAACAATATCCTCATGTGCCCAGTGTCATCAGATTCTATTGAAATTGTTAATTATTTACATAAATTCTTGCAGTGGCTAAATAAGTGGAAAAAACTAAATGTAAAAGGGTCATTGTCCTCTGAGACAATGGCTGCCATGATACTGGCAACAGAAGGCTTGTTAAAGTTGAAAGATTATTGCTTGTCAACTCTAAATTTCTCTTATGTTCTGTTTGGGAAGTTTCAGACTGATGTATTAGAGGGAAGGTTTGGCAAATACAGGCAGTTGGCAGGTGGCCAGTATAATATTTCAATAAGGCAGGTGTATGAAGTAGAACAAAAGCTAAGGATTCAATCATCCATGTCCCTAAAGATCAAATCCAACTTATTTGGTGAAATTAAAATAAATGAATTGTGTGAACCTACCTCAGAGGCTCCTGAGTTTCCCACTTATGAGCAAAAATTCATTGACCGTATATATATAGATGACAGAGATTTTGATGGTTGTAAGGATGATATCCCTATTCTAGTGTACTTGGCAGGGTATTGTTGTTATAGTGTGACTAAACGATTACAATGTAGTCATTGCAAGGAAATTCTTTGTACCAGTGAATTTATTGACCTTGATGATGAGGCATACCATTTGATCAGGGATAAGGACAGAGGTAGGCTCTTAGTCCCAGAAATGTATGTTGTATGTGTTGTTGTTCACAATTACTTAATAGTTTTAAAGTTGTGTGGTGACCTAGAATCTGATTTTCTTAAAGTTGAGAACCACAGGGAGCTTGTGAGTAACATTACAATGCAATTTGTTCGTTCCATGGAACTTTTGTGGGAGCCTGATATTTGCATGAAAGGACACACTGTAGAAAATGTTTGTAAGAAAGTGGTATGGGTATCCACCCACATCCTACTGAACAATTATTGTAAGAAAAGAAATTCTTTACCAAAGTCGACATTCTCAAAGAAATCTACAATTTTCTATAAGCGTTGAGACATTCCTTCGAGGATAAATACAATAGAGTGCACATTGCCACACTGCGCCTGTACTGTGACGTGAGAGCAACACCTGGTCATGCCCTACACGTGTACTAAAATGGTTCGAATCAGTGACCCATGCATCGTATCCTCCCCTTGTTAGTAATGAATAGAACTCACTTTAAATAGGCCAATTCTATCATCACGTGTAGTATTTCAGTGTTCCAAACCACCGCAGTTCCCTGCAGTCAGCTGATCGAGATGTTGCTGTCAACAATGTGATGTCATCAGCCATCTATTGGATGTAAGATCGAAAAGACATTCAAATAAAATGCAACGACCTCGTAATTCTGCCCCTTAAAACAACAATAACTACCGTACCTAAAATTCAATCTTCTCTTGTGATATTTGTAAATATTTTCTAGTATAATACCTATTTCATCCAGAGTTTTTCAGTTGTCATGTTTGAACTGTGGAGTGCATTCATGCCTGCCTAGTAGCCTAATTATAAAATATGTTATATTATATTTAATGACAAAAGGTGCATCCTGTCACTGTTATAATTACAAATCACATTTTTACAAAAGTTAGCCTAATTTTATAACATGCATTGTCCATTGTCAACAAGAATCATTACCCCACTTCAGTCCCTCTGTTGTGTTCAAAATCATTTTCAATATTCCTCTACTCCAGTATTTTAAATGTGATCATTGCAGTTGGCCTTTAAATGAATCCAATATAGCACATTGTGGTTCCCCAGCTACCGTATCTGTCTTCCAAGGTACTTTGTTTTTCACTTTTTGTTACTGTGCCTGAAATTAACAATCGCCCAATAAAACTGGAGCGCCTGTTTTTCCAAAATCACCATACCAAAGATAGATAGACAATCCAGCTACATAACTGTGATCCACCCGCTATTTATATATGCCACATTGTTTCTGGTAGTAATACAAAACCCAACTTGAAAATGGCTTTTGAATACCAGCCATTTATGTGTCAAATCTGATTTTATGGCAGATGTATATTTTGATCTCTCTGTTAATAGTCAGCCCAAAGGCTGGTTGGATCCTCAACAAGCACCACTGTAAGTTATGCTAGTAGAAACCCACAAAGCAGCACTACGATGAGACATACTAGGCAAGGTTCCTCTGTACAACTTGAGTACAGTTAGTGTCAGTACTGATGTACTGTGTCAGTACTGATGTACTGACTCAGTACATGGCACCAGCCATACCTTGGTAGCTTCCACATAATCGCAATCATAAATGAGATGAGACATTAGTGAAAAGCCACATTTTGCTCCAGCCTGTGCGACAGACAAAAAAAAACACTACAATCATCAAGAGATGGCACAAGTAAATATTTGGATCATGTTTGTCAAATTTCAGGTTGTCATACTTATTTCCGATGAGAGGATGCAACTGTTTAATTATGTACTCTTATTAGATTCAGCTACTCCTCTATTCACACCATAAATATATCCATTCAGCAAGTATGTCAACAGACAATCTTGACAGCTTATGAAATTTGAAATCAATTTTATTGTTTTTTAGTCTAATAAGTGAATTTATTTTCAGTCGGTCTTCATGTTAAGGGACACTGGGACTGAGTTTTCATATTTCTGTAATTATCAATGGATATTGTTCTAATTTTACACACATCACTCAAATACTAATATACACTATACTACTGATTTACACTTTTCGATCTCTAACCGTTTAGGAGATATGATTATTTTTATATAGAAATTATGCAAATTTTGAAAATGGTCCTTGCGTTAAACAGATAGAGGTAGCTCATTTATCATGACTTTCCCATATAGATATTTAGTATGAAAGCAATCCTTGTGATTGGTTTTGAGTTCATATGAATTAGTGTTGAGACATAAATTAACTCATTTCACAATTTTTTTTTATTCCATTAATTGCCTATTATTTAAAATTAGAATATTTTTAATGGCAAACCTAAGAATACTACAGTAAAACTAATCACTGAACTTATGGATGCATTAATATAGAATATGAATACAAATTTGCAATATTATAGCAGCAAATCTAATGCGCAAGGACCAGATGATGTATCAAAGAATGGGAAGCCGCGATAAATGGACTTTTATAAAAACATGCATATTTTTTGGTTATCAGCTTTCAATTTTAGGTAATTATCAATGACTATTGTTATAATGTTACACACAGCACTCTAATAGTAATATACACTAGACTTCTGATTTACACTTTTCTATCTCTAACCGTTTAGGAGATACGATTATTTTAATATGAAAATATGCAAATTTTGAAAATGATCCTTGCGTTAAACGGATAGAGGTAGGTCATTTATCATGACTTTCCCATATAGATATTTAGTATGGAAGCAATCCTAGTGATTGGTTTTAAGTTCATATGAATATTTGTTGAGATATAAATTAACATACAGTATTTCACAATTTATTTATCCCATTAATTGAAAATTAAAATATTTTTAATGGAAAAACTATGAATACTACAGTAAAACTAATCACTGTGCTTATGGATGCATTCATATAGAATATGTATAAAAATCTGCTACATTATAGCCACAAGTCTGATGCATATGGGGCGAATTTTGTTCCAAAAAATGGGAAGCTCAGAAAAATGCACTTTTATAAACCCATGCATATTTTTTTAGTTATCAGCTTACCTTGTCAGCTAAAACTGTCCAGCACCATATGTTAACACCCTCTTTCTTGCTTTTCTGAGCTCCTTATTAGGAAAATAAGTACAGAAATACTCGCCTCAATGAAAGTCCATGAATAGGAGGCGTTTAAATACCATTCACTAGACATTTCAAGAATTCGCTGGGCCTTTAAGTATGGCGGAATTTGGAAAAGACTTTCACTAAATTGTCCGCTGGAGTCAGGGGCATAATTATATCAAAGAATAAAAAAATCAATATTTTTGCAATTTCTGACAAAAGCTCAGTCCCAGTGTCCCTCTGTACCCAATTAAATTGGGCGAGGAGTAAAACTTTTCAATTCACACTTGCGTACAGGACCTCTAAAATACTTGGATTAATTAAGCACTTAAGTGTATAATTAATCCAAATAATTTTTCCACATTGACAGAAAATTGTGAGTCGATAGTCCTACGTTTTACTCCCCGACCAATTTAATTGGGCCAATTAACATGTGGAGCAACTAAAATGCAATTAATTCATTAGATTATGAACGCAACATTGAAAAATGACTTCGAAAAGTTCAAGTTGTATGGACACCATTTTTGTGGCACCAAATATTAGAATGTTATCCTGAAAGTCTTGAAATAGCCTATTATGAACAGTCTCTCCTCCTCTCACCCTGTCTGTCGCATTTCTCCGCCCTTTGTAGCCTTACAGCCTCAATATATTCGAAAGCCATCCACTGTGTTAAAGTTTCATTGTCTCTATAACTTATACAGGATTGTCGGCCTCTCCCCCCGTGTGTCCAATGACATTTCAAATATCTTCAAGCTCAAATGAGTGCCTTTTGTTATGGTTTAGAAAGTCATACCTCACATATAAAAATATTTGGTTTAGTAGTGTAGTCATTGTGCTTCAACAACTATTGGATCAAAATTTAATGCTTTTCAGTCGGACAACATGATTGTATCCAATTGTAATGGGTGTTTCTCTACTCTTGAAAAAAAATTACATGAGAGTAATAAATGCACTTAGATGACTAGTTTTGACATGGATTAATAGCCTGAGTGAAAAGGATCTGATGTGACATTGTGTGTTTATGTGAATAACCTACTATATATTTTAAACTAGCAGAGACATTGCTGTGTTAAGGGTATTTTATGCTCAACTTTGCATCCACTCACAGTGTATGTAAATATTTAGGATGCTCTGGATATAAATGATAATAATAAAATATACACCTCATATTTGTAGGTGACAGGTATGATGTGCAATAAATTACTAGAAAAAAGCCAATCAAATTAAGAAACTGTTGCTTTGGTAAGAGCATAAAATAATTGTAAATTCGGTTGTACCCTAATCTTAACTTATTGGCTAAGTTATAAACAATATTAAGATTGAAATTAGATTAACTCGTGGTGTAGTGGCTAGCATTCTTGGCTGCCGCCCCGGATGTCCAAATTCGATTCCCGGCTCCCCAAAGAAATTTCAATTCTAGTCTGAGGGCTGGAACGGGGTACACTCAGACTTGTGAGGCAAAACTGTGAATCCCACAGTATGGTACTTTTGAGAAATTAATTATCAACTTGTAAAAAAAAAACTGTTTACCTTTCTGCTTAGTAAATTGACAAATATTTAGATACTAGCTGAAGTACCCGTGCTTCACCACGCGTCAAAAATAAATTAAAATGTGAAGGTGAAGGTGACAGTTAAAACAGGGGATAGGCGAGGTGCTGCGCAGAGGGAGATTAAGGATGGAACATTTTGTCCAACTACACCGCTCGGCGTTGACCGTGTTAATAGCACAAATTTAGGTTTTACTCGCTAACGGTTGGAGATACCTTTCGGATAGAAAATGTAATTTTAAACCTCGTATATGCCATCAAAAGTTTGCTATTTATTAGCGTTCTCTTTTTATTTGAAATGGAAATATGAAAGTTTTAGACCAAAGGGTGTAGTGACTCCACTAAAATGGTCGCCATCTTTAAATAATGCAAAGAATTGAAATCAAAAGTAACCAATATGTTAACCAGGTAAATCAGCTACTTCCATGTAAAATTCATGTAAATCGGACCAGTGGTACTTGCGTGATTGAGTAATACACAGACACACACCATCTCATTTTTAGCCTCGCTTCGCTCGCGTCATAGTCGTGTCATATTGTTGTTCAATGAAATGCAGGTTTAACCCCGTTAACACCCCTTTAGAACCTGAATATCCAAAAATCCCTCCTTAGTAGACGTTTTCGACACACAACAAACATATCCCCAAAATATCATTCTGCTAACATGTAATAGTTTGGGTTGGTCGATGAGAGTGAACATCCAAAAATCCTTCCTTAGTGGAAGTTTTCTTCCAGAATTTCAACCCTCCCCATAGGCCCCTTAAATTGGATTTATGAAAAAACGGTCGAACACCTATTTATTTTATTTATTTATTTATTTAAGCTGATTGATTTCCTCCGAGTTTCAAACTCCTCGCCTAGGTCGTTTAAGAGATACCCGCTCCGTTAAGAATCTTTCAACCCCCACTTTTCATCCCTTTCACATCATAATATACACTACATCGAAAAACCATTAGACATGTGTCAGCTTATTTTTAATGATTAGTATATATGCCAAGTATCACATCCCCAAAAGTAACCACTCGTGAGATATTGTTATTCAATGAAATGCACGTTTGCCCCCCCCCCCTTAACACCTATTTAGAACCTGAATATTCAAAACTCTTTCCATAGTGGGCGTTTTCGACATACAACGAACATATCCCCAAAATTTCATGTTTCTAACTTCAATAACTTTGGCTTGGCAATGATGAGTGAGTGAGTGAGTCAGGACATTTCCTTTCATTTATTTTTGATAACTTCACCCCTCCCCATGAACCCCTTAAATTGGATTTATGAAACAAACAGTCGAACACTTATTTACTTATTTAAAGCTGTTTTCGCCCTGAGTTTGATGAGTGAGTAAGTAGTCAGTTAGGACACTTCCTTTCCTGTTTTTTTTCGACACAATTTCACCCCTCTCTAAGAGCCCCTTAAATTGGATTTATGAAAAAAAACGGTCGAACACCTATTTGCTTGTATTTTAAGCTGTTTTTTTCCCGCCGAATTTCAAACTTCTCGCCTATGTCGTATAAGAGATACACGCTCCGTTAAGAATCCCTCAACCTCCAATTTTCACCCATTTCACCTCATAATATACACCACATCGATAAACCCTTAGATATATGTCTGATTAGTTTTAATGATTAGTTTATATACCGAATATCACATCCCCAAAGAAACAACTCATGAGATATCGTTATTCAATGAAATGCACGTTTACCCCCTTAACATCTCTTCAAAACCCGAATAAACAAAAATCATTCCTTAGTTGACGTTATCGACATACAGAGAACATATTCCAAAAATTGCATTTTTCCAACTTTAATAGTTTTCGCTGGGCGTGATGAGTGAGTGAGTCAGACAGGACATTTTCTTTCAATTATTTTTACCAGAATTTCACCCCTCCCCATGGGCCCCTTAAATTGGATTGATGAAAAAACTCCTGAACACCTATTACCTTATTTTTAAGCTGTCTTTTTCCTCCGAGTTTGATGAGTGAGTTAGTCAGTCAGTTAGGACACTTTCTCTCCTTTTTTCCCCCAGAATTTCACCCCACACCATTGGCCCCTTAAATTAATTTATGAAAAAAAAACGTCGAACACCGATTTACTTATTTATTTAGCTGATTTTTTTTCGCTGAGTTTCAAATTTCTCGCCTATGTCGTTTAAGAGATAGGCCTACACGCTCCGTTAGGAATCCTTCAACCCCCACTATTCACCCCTTTCACCTCATAATAATACACCACATCGAAAAACCCTTAGACACATGTCTGCTAATTTTTAATGATTAGTTTATATGCCGAGTATCACATCCACAAATAAAACCACTCGTGAGATATTGTTATTCAATGAAATGCAGGTTTAACCCCCTTAAGACCCCTTTAGAGCCCGAATATCCAAAATCCTCCCTAAGTGCACGGTTTTGACATACAACGAACACATCCCCAAAATGCCATGTTTCCAACTTCAATATTTTTGGCTGGGCGATGATGAGTGAGTGAATGAGTCGGGACATTTTCTTCCATTTGTTTTTCTTCAGAATTTCACCCCTCCGATGAACCCCTTCAATTTGATTGATTAAAAAAAACTGTCGAATAGCTATTTACTTACTTTAAAGCAGTTTTTCCCCCTGAGTTTGATGAGTGAGTCAGTCAGTCAATCAGTTAGGACACTTTCCTGTTCCCCCCCCCCCGCCCAGAATTTCACCCCTCCCCATGGGCCCCTTAAATTGGATTTATGAAAAAACGGTCAAACATATATTTACTTATTTTCTATGCTGATTTTTTCCCGCTGAGTTTCAAATTCCTCGCCTATGTTGTTTAAGAGATACACGTTCCATTAGGAATCTTTCAATCCCTACTTTTCACCCCTTTCACCTCATAATATACACCGCATCGAAAAACCCTCAAACACGTGTCTTACTTTTTAATGATGAGTTTATATGCCGTGTATTACATCCCCCAATGAAACCAATCGGGAGATATTGTTATTCAATGAAATGCAGGTTTAACCCCCTTAAGACCCCTTTAGAACCTGAATATCCGAAAATCCTCCCTTAGTAGACGGTTTTGACATACAATGAACATATCCCCAAACTGTCATGTTTCTAACTTCAATACTTTTGGCTGGGCGATGATGAGTGAGTGAGTGAGTGAGTTAGTCAGGACATTTTCTTTCAATTTTCTTTTTTCAGAATTTCACCCCTCCCCATGAACCCCTTAAATTTGATTTATGAAAAGAAGCTGTCGAACAGCTATTTACTTACCTTAAAGCAGTTTTTCCCCCTGAGTTTGATGAGTGAGTGAGTCAGTCAATCAGTTAGGATACTTTCTTTCCTGTCCCCCCCCCCAGAATTTCACCACTCCCCATGGGCCCCTTAAATTGGATTTATGAAAAAAACGGTCAAACACATATTTACTTACTTTCATGCTGATTTTTTTCCGCTGAGTTTCAAACTCCTCGCCTATGTCGTTTAAGACATACACGCTCCGTTAGGAATCTTTCAATCCCCCATTTTCACCCCCTTTCACCTCATAATATACACCACATCGAAAAACCCTCAGACTCGTGTCTTCTTATGATGAGTTTATGTGCCGAGTATCACATCCCCCAATGAAACCAATCGGGAGATATTGCTATTCAATGACATGCAGGTCTACCCCCTTAACACCCCTTTAGAACCTGAATATACAAAAATCCTCTTTTAGTGGGCATTTGTGGCCCTTGTAGAAGCAGCATACCAAATTTCATTCCAAATCCGTTCGGTGGTTTCTGAGGTTCCGTGATGAATGAATGAGTGAGTGAGTGGTATTTGACAAATATATAGTAGAAGATAGTGTCAAGTCTTTGTTATGCTAAACTCGGTTGACAGTGCTGTGTGAGTAGGTGAGTAACTAACGGGATTTCAAGTAAAGATGCACATTTTCTATACTGGTAGTGCAGAGCGCAACTGGCATCCAGACGGCCGTGTCTCGACTTGAGCTTTGTTGCCATGGAAACTATCTATCTTGCCATTCCTTCATGAGTATATTTTACGATTTGATTAGCCTGTGCTTGAGTGCAAAAGTGCCGAAATCAGAAGAATGAGAAAGACTATCGAAAATTCATGTAGACAGCGGTTCCTTCTGGGTCCTAAACTATGTGTATGCAAAATTTAGTTGAGATTGGTGGAACGGTGTAGATTTGTATACGGAACTAACCCACCCACATACATACATACATACATACAGACTTTCACTTTTATATATAAGATTTGCCATTCATACTCCATAGATCATAATGGAAAATTCATTAAGTATAAAATTTTATTTGTGTGTGTTGTATTTTACTTTTTTGTATTGCCAGTAATTGTAGGCTGTATAAACTTTGAATGTTATCTAAAATAATTACACAACGTTATATGCTCTAAGTTATTGGTTGATATTTCTGGGATTTTGCGGTGACAATCCCCTGTAAATACTCACAATTTTCCAGGATAGCCAGCCCCCCCCCCCCCCGATATAAAATTGTATATACGCCCCTGACTGTGGCTGATGGCATCATCATAATAGTATGACGATGATAATTGTTGTTTTAAGGGGCCTAACATCTAGGTTATCGGCCCCTGATGGTTTGGGTGACCGTGAAGATGAAAATGAAAAGCGAAATTAAAACTAAAACTAACCATTAACCTACATACTAGAAGAAGAAATGGACAACTAAAGGATAATAAGGCAAATAAAGGACAGGAGGAAAAGAAATGCCCACCCTCGAAGAATGCGGATTGAGGGACTTGGAAGGAAGGAGAGCCATGAAAGGCAGATAGGAAAGTGAAAGAGGAGAGGGTCCGCCCCGGAGGTAAGGGACAAAAGGGGAAAACGGACCCAGCTCAGGAATCCCTCGGGGTCGCCAACTCCCGAACTCACCAGCCGTGAGCCCCTGAGGGTGTAGCATTATCTAGGGTGAACCAGAAGTGGTGGGGCTACATACACACTGCCTCCTTAAGGGCCTTGAGCACAAGGCAGGAGGTAAAAGGAAAAGAAAAAGAAGCCTGACCCCTCACACAAGGAGGGTATCAGGAAAGATGAGACAAGGGCCAATTAAGGCGGGAAAGGAAGAGACTCCCTAGGCCTCGGATACCCTAATACCGTCGGGGTCGGAAGAGAACAAGAGTTGACCAAGTGAGGTCGACAGGAAAGAAGACAGAGAGGAGCCCGGCACAAGTAAGTGGAAGCAATGCCGGACTCAGCTGGGGCCCCGTGGTCGCCAACCCACGCCCACTAGAAGTGAGCCCCTGGGGGGATCATAATAGTAAATCTATAATTTAAATGATGAAATGTGTACCCGGAAGTTTTCGTGAAGAAGACACAGTTGTTTACATGTCAAGTCTAGATATCTAGCTAAAAACCTGATCTTATGCAAATATTGAACATAACTGTATCAAATGCGTATATTTTACTGCTGTTAATTTAGCGCTATGTTTTGAGGCCAGTGATCTGTTGACATAAAATTGATCCAGAAACAGTAAAATAGTGTATGTTTCACTTTTTCCTACGGTACGGTACCTAGTTTCCCGTGAGGTTTCATTTTCAGGTGAAGGATGAGAAGAAGCTTATTCAGTAGGCCTAGTATATTTGTTTGTTACGTAAGTAAAGGTAAGAAGGATGAAGTCATCATAATAGCCTAAAAATGCTGCCGACTGCTATGTATCAGTTGGAAGGAACCCGTCATATGGGTCATGGCCTGCGGCGAGCTCCAGCAGCTCTGCCTACAGTGCCCGCCATCTTGTTTGAATGCAAAGGCCTGTTATCTAGGTGGTGTTGGTTGGAGTATCCCAATGAGACGTATTCGAGCAACAGGAGGGAGAGTAGATTCATCAGGCAATCATATGTCGGAAACGAACAGCAAACCAAGTGCATCTGTTTGAGCAACGGAGAGTTTTCGGCAACACTATCGATTAACTGTTTGGGATGGTCGCCCTGACGGCAAAGGTTCAGATAAACCAACTGACTCAGACAATGGCTGCGGTTCAGTTTAATTACCATTATGTGTGTGTATTCCCACGGATCGTAACTGCGCTGTGAGTAGAAATATAACGAATTTAGGAATGTAACTGTTTGTAAGTTCTGAAGATTCAACGTCTGTTGTATGGCCATCTCTAAGCTATCATGTGCTTCATTGGTACTTCCATGTCTTCACAGCAGCAATAAATACGCAGCCAATTGAGCTTTAACCTCTTAACCGGGCATGACGAGTTAATTCGTCTACTACCTGTTGCTACTCAATCGGGTAATGACGAGGTAACTCGTCTAGTGCACTTGAAAATATTATCTGCTGGGGGGACGAGTATTCGTGTCTCTTACCCTGTTGAGTGTAGTTCTATGATTGCCCCGTAGATGTCAGTAGGTTTCAGATTTGCTGCGCCACAATGCGCGCCAATTTCTCAATAAACATAAACATTGTCTTCTGTGCAGAATGGCGAATCGTGCTCGTTTGGATGATGAAAGTATTCTTCATCTCATTGACTCACTGATGAATTAGATGATGAATTATCTTTGGATACTGACGTTATCGACACAAGTGGTGAAAGTGACAGTGAAGTCACTTCGCCCTGGCTTAGCCAAGGTAATCCTCGTGCTCCGTTTACGTTTGTATCGGACAGTAGAATAAATATTGACATAAGTGATGCAAACAAAGGTAGCCCATTGTCCTATTTTAGCCAGTTTATAGATGAGGATCTTATCAATCTCATATGTGAGCAGACAAATAAATATGCAGAACAGATTTTCGAAGCTCATACAGTGCTAAAACAACGGTCGAGAGCTCGGGATTGGACTCCGACTACCACAGGAGAGATACAATTATTCTTATCTCTTCTCATTTTTCAAGGAGCCTTCTTACGAAATGTACTTTACTCGCAGGGATTCCATCTCAACACCATTCTTCAGCAAAGTGATGAGTGAGAAAGGGTTTTCATTATTGTTGAAATTTTGTCACTCTGCTGACAATAAGACTGATGCCAACATGAGAGGAAAGTTGTTCAAACTCTCGCCTATTTTGAATCCAATTCGCAGGAAGTGCCAAGAATTGTACACACCACAGGAAAACATTTGTGTTGATGAATCGCTAGTGTTGTGAAAAGGAAGGCTGCAGTGGAAGCAATTCATATCATCGAAGAGGAGTCGCTTTGGTTTCAAATTGTTTGTTCTTTGTGAGAGTGGTTCAGGGTACATTTGGAATTTTATTGTATATACTGGGAAGGATACAGACATTGGGAACTTGTATCCCAATACTCCTACAGTATATCAGGTATAGTAGTCCTCGAACTGTCACATGATTTACTGAACAAAGGATACACATTGTATCTAGATAACTGGTATTCCAGTGTCCAGTTAGCAGAAACTCTGTGTAGCATGAACACTGATATGGTGGGAACGATGCGTATAAATCGCCGTGGGATACCTGATGTTCTCAAGAGTAAAAAGTTGAAGAAAGGTGAGCACATTGCCAGATATAAGGGTAAGATTATGGTCCTGCGCTGGAAAGATAAGAGGGAAGTTACTATGATTAGTACAATTCACGACGATACTTTTATAGATGTTGAGAAAAGGAACAAAACTGAACGGAAACCCAAGCTAGCAGTGGATAAGAGAGACGAGCAAATGGAGGCATATGCTATTGCGCGAGAAAGAGTAAAGTACTACTTCAAACTCTTTATGCATTACCTAGACATTGTTTGTTTCAACGCTTATCAGCTGTACACGAAAAATGAGGAAAACAAGACAGGTTGCATTTTCTGGTTGAGCTGGGCGAACAGATAGTTGAAGAGAATCTTGGAGAAGCAGCTAATGGAGTGAGAAGCCCGCAAGTAGGAAGGCCATCATTGAAACCTGCACCAACACGAATCACAGAGAGGCATTTCCCAGACTTCATTCCGTCCAGTGTGTGACAACGAGGTGCAAAGTGTGTTACGACAAAGGTCTTAGAAAAGAAAGTTGATTTTGGTGCCCAGATTGCAAGGTTGGACTTTGTGTAGTTCCGTGTTTCAAGGCGTACCATTGTAAATAGACTCTATGAAGAAAAACTATTTTGAAGATTATTGTCTTACATTTATTTATGTAACATGATGTACAGTACAGTCCTTCACTTTCATTTTGTGCTGCTTTTCAAGCTATATTGTTGTAGAACACAGTCATGTACCTCGTGTAATAATAATGTACTTTATTACAACAGTGACATCGTTTTCTTGGTTGCGTCAGACGAAGTCTCATTGTAATGTAGTTCCAAGAAGTCTAATCAAATATTAATTATGGTTTGAATTAACAAATAAAATCAGGAAAGACTAGATAAATTTTCATGCTTGCACTCATAATGGGCGGGACGAGTTCCTTCGTCATCCGCGGAAGTGTAAAGGGCGTGACGAGATAACTCGCCACCCACATCTTTATAATGGGCGTGACGAATTACTACGAATGTTACTTTGTCGGTGGAAACTCCCCGTTTAATAGGTTAAGGCTCGTGATAACGAGGGCAAAACACATTCCCCCACCCTTTTGCAAATGATTTCCAGTTGCCGCAACATACCTCCTTCCTTCTCCAGAAAATAGACGAGGTCTCCTTAAGAATCCGTAAGGTCCCGAAACTGATCCGCTCCAAGGATGGGCAGCCATCCGCGAGAGATTTCACATCAAATCGAAAGTTTGCAGACCACTATCACGAGCATCAGAAGCAACCTGAAGCATCGCACTCAACGACATCAGACCAGTCGAATGGCGTTAGCACAAGTCAACATGCGTGGAGTAGCACAGACTGATATAGGTGAGATTTTTCATGTGATCCGAGATCAAATGGAAAGGGAAGCCACGGACGTCACACCCGTCTAGTATGAGTCGTTTAATATTACTCAGGGTTACCATCTTACTCATGGCGCATTCCCCAAGGGTAACACACTCCGTGAGGTTGGGGTACTGCAGGCTGCGGCAAAGCTGAGATGGTCAATGAAGTCCTCCTTGGGCATGTTGGAGTATCCCAATGAGACGTATTCAAGCAACGGGAGGGACGGTAGGTCCATCAGGCAATCATATGTCAGAGAAGAACAGGAAATCAAGTGCAGCCGTTTGAGCAGAGGACAGTTCTCGGCAACACTATCGATTAACTATCTGTGGTGTATTCTTGGAATACACGGTACGAGAGAATATATAGTTTAATGCTTTTGCATGTTCATTCCTTCCTCTTTGTCAAACACCAACAGTGATCTTCTATTTTCTCTTTGGTGATCATGTCGCTTATATCTTTGGTGAGTCTGTTCTAGATATATATCTTCCATGACCCTCCTAGCGTCATCTAGCAGCGAATCTCTGAAGCTCCTCAATTTTTCCTGGTGCAAGAGGACTTCTTTTTCCATCTGGCCACCAGATCTCGTTACCATCGCCAGCTATTATCTCCATGAGCAAGAGAACTTCGTCTACTTTTTCACTCACCATGCTGTGCTAGTATCGCCTGCTATCAACTCTTTGAAGACCATCTCCTCAAGAGAATTTAATTTCTTATGTTGGTTATGCTGATATGTATACCTTTTGTTTCCTACCCCCACTCTTTTCCCTTCCTAGGACCCTCTGTGCTTCGCTGAGCAGGTCTCACTTCTAAGTCGGCAGTTAACTCGGTCAGTCAAGGCTCAACCAGAGCCAGTCTCCTCAAACCAAGAGACATTTTCTACGTTATACGCCATGTTGGCTCTTTAAGTATCTGTCAAGGGAACTTCACCTTCGCCATGCAACAAAGATAAGTACCTACTTCAAGTTTTAACCTCATCTTCATGGTTTTAACTTCTACATGCTTTTAACGATATTTTATAGACAGCGTGAGATTACTTATTTTGGGGCAAAAATCATTCTTCGCGGGATTTGCCATGTTGAGCTTTTGTTTGTATAAGCCAACCTTACTAGAAAGGAGCTTTTCTTAAGCTATTTAAATGAGAAATCTTCTCACCACGTGGGATATTATCCAATACCCGCTGTCTATAAATTACAAAGCAAGTTCCTCCGCTGGATTAACTTTGGCCCCATTTTTCTATTAAGATCGTTCTGGAACCTTCCAGATCCTGTACTCTATCAGCAAGTCTTGCCGTCATGTATTTTTCACTCACTTGTGAGAATACTATTTAAAATGAGGAATCTTCCTTATAAATTACTGCAATAGCGAACTTTCTTCCACCGTTGGAATGTTCTATGGCGCATTTAATTGTAATTCACAACTTTCTCAAGAAATAGACTCTCGCCTACCTAGTGCAACCAGTTATTTTCATTATTGCAATAACTTTCTTTCCCATAAACTTTCGTGTCTCTACAGTGAACTTTTCATCTATTTAAAAGACTATAGTGATAACTAGTGCTTGTCCCACTTTTCTACCGCGTCGCGATCGTCCGTTTACATTAAATAAGGCCATGAACATTGATCCTAAATCCCAATGATCTTTCCTCAACCTTCTACTAACAAACCATATTAATAAAATTGTAACTTTTCTATAAGGTGTCACTCTACGAAGTGCCCTTCCATTTTGCTTGTTTATCATGAATTAATTTCTGTATAACTACGTGTTTTATACACGGTTCAAACTTACATTGTTTCTTCCCTATAATCAGGGAAAACAATTCTTTCAACTCTTGAGTGAGTTATTTCTAGGTCTTACGAAATGGAAACTGCCCCATTTGGCTCGTGATTCCTACTTGAACATAGGAAGTCTAGAACCTTCCTTTTGACTTTCTCTTCAGGTTTCACCGTAAGTGACCTGCGCTCTTTTGTATAATTGTTATAAAGTAATTCAGTTTAAATATAAGAAGTTGTAGGAACTTCTATCTTATTCTTCATGTTTTTCTTATTGTTATTTTTGAAGTTGTCACTCTCTCTAGAATATTCTCTCAGAAATTTCTTATAGTACACACCTTGTACTCAATTTAATGTTTAAACTGTAATTACTTCATTTGTCTTTTTTAAATCTTATAAAGATTTTAGAACATATATAAGTTTTGAAACCTAATAAATTGTCAATTGCCTGGAGCAAACGTTTAATGTTTTCTGAGGTCTGTGACCCAAAAATTGTTAACCAAATTGAAAATATATATTTGTTAAAGTTATCAACTTCTTTTGAATTGTTAAATAAATTAAGCGTTTCTTTTCGCTTTCTCATTTTTCTAGTACAACGGTTAGGCAAGATCCTGTCTTCCTTGGCTCTCCCAACTAAATGCCATTAAATCCATTAATAGGGCTTTCACCACTTGTTGCATTTGAGCAAGAACTCTAAGTGGTAATTTCGTTAAAGTTTCTCTTAGCTTTAATAGCTAATTCTAACTGGCCAGTAAGGCAAGTAAAGCTCGCTACGCCAGCTACCTGCTTGTGGAGATCCTCTCCGAAAAACATATGGTCAGTTTTCTAAATGATAAGTGTTTCTCTTTGTCTAAACTTTTAGCCGGCTCCTCGCTGAGTAAAAGCTTAGCCATTTCCAAATGCAACCATTGGTTCATTTACCAAAATTACTCCCCAAGGTATATTTTTTTTATCATTATCCTTCTTGGAAGCACTTGGTCGCCTTATCACGAACTCCATAATTTCGAAAACTGGAATTACCAAACCTGATTCAAATTATTGGCATTCTTCGAATTACTTTGCAAAAACTAATTTCTTGGAACAGACATACAATAAATTTGTTACTCTCAGTCTTGCCAGACCACCACCCTTCCCCATAGTAAGCAGATGCATGCTTGAGAGGGAATATACTAAAGCCACTCTCTTGCAACCCGCCCAAGTTCTAGCTGTGTTTCCCGTCAGCTTAAACCAAGCCCTTACCCACTTTAGGTATCTGAGAGCGGATTTGCGGTGGCAACCGCCTCTAAGTGCATTTAAGGTTAAATTTATAACTTTTGTGGGACTCTCATCCTATTTGTCTATCCTTTTTCTCCAGTCCGAAACCCATCTCCTTTTCTTAATCATCTTCCCTTGGTGGTTAGGTTATTCCTCAGCCAATAATCTACCCAATCTGGGATGGTCGCCCTGAAGGCAAAGGTTCAGAGAAACCAACTGACTCAGACAATGGCTGCGGTTCAGTTTAATTACCAATAAGTGTGTGTATTTCTACGAATCGTAATTCAGCTGTGAGTAGCAATATATAAAACTTAGGGATGTAACTGTTTGTACGTTTTAAAGATTTAACGCCTGTTGTATGGCCATCTCTAAGCTATCAGGTGCTTCCTTGGTGCTTGCGTGTCGTCACAGTAGCATTAAATGCACAGCCAATTGAGCTATTAGCAAACGTGAAAAGTGAAGAACACATTCCCCCACCCTTTTGCAAATGATTTCCAGTAGCCGCAACATACCTCCTTCCTGCTCTAGAAAATAGACGAGGTCTTCTTTAAGAATCCATAAGGTCCCAAAAACTGATCCGCTCCGGGGATGGGCAGCCATCTGCGAGAGATTTTACGACAAAACGTCAGTTTGCAGACCACTATCAGGAGCATCAGAGGCATTCCTGAAGCTAGGAGCACACTCCAGGCTTGGATTATTCGTCGTCAAATGAGAGCTCTGGATCTGATGACAATAAGAAAACCTTCTGTGAGCAGAAAATAGTTCGCCATGGACGATGAGGTTAGGACAAAGTTGATTAATGCTTGGACTACTTGACTCATGAAGCCATTGAGTCTCATCCACAGATTCTTGAGACCTTCCATATCGGCTACTACGTTGACAAAAATCAATGTGCCTGGCAAAATTCAGACAGAGCATTGATTGAGAAAATATTGGACGAAGAATTGAAGAAAAGTCAGGCCAGAAAGGAGCATCTTGGAAGGACAGACCACCTTAATCATGAACCTAGAGTTCCCTCGTCCTACTCATGGCTAAAGGATTCAAGGAAGAACTCAAAGATAAGCTCGGCGAAGACTGGGGAAATAAGTTAGAAAACAACATCCTGGATGAACTATGCTTTCTGACCGATGATAAACTAGCCACAACAAAGGCTTCATGCACGGCCTCAAACGAAAATTTCGATTTGCAGAAGTTCAGGCAAGTCAAGAGAAACAAAGAGTCATGAAGAGGAAATCTTTCAAGAGAAGAAAGCCAGGAATCCCACAACAGGATGATGATTATGATAATTGTTGTTTTAAGGGGCCTAACATCTGGGTTATCGGCCCATAATGGTCTGGGTGATAGCGAAAATGACAATGATAAGATGAAGATGATAATTGTTGTTTTAAGGGGCCTAAAATCTAAGGTTATCGGTCCCTAATGGTTTTGGAGATCGTGAACATGATAATGAAATGTAATGTAAACTACAACTAAAACTAACTGCTAACTTATATACTAGAAGAAGAAATGGAAAACAAAAGGAGAATAAGGCAAATAAAGTACAGGAGAGAAGAAATGCCCTCAACCCACGAAAAATGCGGATTGAGGGACTTGGAAGGAAGGAGAGCCATGTAAGGCAGATAGGAAAGTGAAAGAGAAGAGGGTCCTCCCCACAGGTAAGGGACAAAAGAGGGAAACCGGACCCAGCTCAGGAATCCCTCGGGGTCGCCAACTCCCGAACTCACCAGCCGTGAGCCCCTGAAGGTGTAACAATATCCAGGGTGCACCAGAAGTGGTGGGGATACAAACACCCTGCCTCCTTGAGGGCCTTGAGCAGAAGGCAGGAGAGAACATGAAAAGAAAAAGAAGGCTGATCCCTCCCAGAAGGAGGGTAGCAGAATATAATAAACAAGGGCCAATTAAGGCGGGAAAGGAAAAGACTCCCTAGGCCTCGGATACCCTAATACCGTCGGGGTCGGAAGAGAACAAGAGTTGACCAAGAGAAGTCGACAGGAAAGAAGACAGAGGGGAGCCCGGCACAAGTAAGTGGAAGCAATGCCGGACAGCTGGAGTCCCGTGGTCGCCAACCCACGTCTTACTAGGTGTGCCCCTGGGGGACCCCTAACAGGACAAAAGAGAGGAAGCCAAGAAGAAAGATGTAGCAGAACCCACCTCAGCCGGAACACAACCCAGAAGAGAGGAAGCCTACAAACCTCCAAGGGAGTAAATGATAGCATGTGTCATGGATATCCTCAATGAGTATGAAAACAGCTCTCCTGATGTGACAGTGATTTCAAAAGTGCCCCGCTGCCACAAAAAATTTAGTGGTCCGAAAGTCCAATTATTGATCTCTTCGCCAAACCGCAGAATGGAGGGATACGTGAGATTTATGTGATGGACCCTGACATGAGATACTGCCAATTTGTGATTGAATGCATAGCAAGAGTTGTGTGCTACCACACCAGAGAGGAGACCATGAGCGATCCAAGACCAAAGACAACCATTCCGAATAAGCACTACAATGAGTCCATCCACATGGATCAGGCATTTGAAAAGATTTGTTTTCCTCCGACGATAAAACATAATGATGATGATAATTGTTGTTTTAAGGGGCCTAACATCTAGGTTTTACCCCTGATGGTTTGGGTGATCGTGAAGATGAAAAAAAATGCAAACTATAACTAAAAACTAACTACTTACTTATATTTATTTAATCGTATGGTGAGTACAACGAGGAATTCATAAGTCCAGGTACAAGTTCTTCAACCACAGAGCAGCACTTTCTGATAGATCAAACAGGTCGCTGGGACTTCCGGAGTAGGCATGAAGAGGGCAACGCAGGATGACATGGTCCATGGTCTGCTCCTCTTCACTGCATTCACACATTGGAGAATCAATCCAGCCCCACTTATGGCGCAAGAAATTACAGCGCCCATGCCCAGTTCTCAGTCTGTTGAGGCGACACCATAGTTTTCTTGGGAGGTCAAATCCATTCATTTTCCGAGTTGAATTTATCTCATGGGCGTAAGTACCAGATGTTGAATTTGACCACTCTTCCTGCCAGCTCCGGTTTAGGTTGAAATTGTCCCTCAAGAGTCGGCCAGCCAATACACTTGCTGGCCTCCTCGATCGAAGTCTTTGTGGCGATGGGTAACAAAATTCCTGGTGAACTGGTAAAGAGGGAGACGACCGGATCTTCTTTTCTTCTCTCAGCAGAGCTTCCCTTCACCTCAGATGGGGTGGTGGGATATGGCTAAGAACGGGTAACCAGTGGCGAGGTGTAGACTTGACAGTACCAGTTATGCAGCGCATGGTTTCATTCAGCTTAGTATCTACTTTATGCACATGTGCACTTTCCAGCCATTCAGGGGCACTGTATTCCGCTGCAGAGTAGACAAGACTAATACTATACTTACTTATATAGGCCTACTAGAAGAAGGAATGGAAAACAAAAGGAGAATAAGGCAAATAAAGGACAGGAGGAAAAGAAATGCCCTCAAACCACGAAGAATGCGGATTGAGAGACTTGGGAGGAAGGAAAGCCATGAAAGACAGATAGAAAAGTGAAAGATGGTGACGATGATAATTGTCGTCTTACATCCAGGTTATCGGCCCCTAATGGTCTGCGTGATAGCGAAAATGTCAATGAAGTGCAAACCAGAACGAAAATTAAGTGAGAAGGAAAATACTTACAAAAAGGAACTCAGATTGAAACTACTCACAAAATGGAGAGCGGTAATACTTACAAAAGGGAATTGAGAACGACAATACTCACAAAGGGAATAGATTGAAAAATACGCACAAAATGTAGGTTAAGTTCAAAATACGTACAAAATGCAATGTACAGTCGAAATACTTACAAAATGCAACTGAAATTCAAAATAATTACAAAATGAAAATGAGATTGAAAATACGTACAAAATGCAATTGAGGTTCAAAATACTTACCAAATGCAATTGAAATTGAAAATACACAATGCAATTAAGATTGAAAAAGGCCGGTTCAGATTCAAAATACTCACAAAATGCAATTGAAATTCAAAATACCTACAAAATGGTATTGAAATTGAAAAGGCTTACACAATGAATGGTAGATTCAAACTACTCAATTGGATGGACAATACTTACAAAATGCAATTTAGATTCAAAATACTTACAAAATGTAATTTAGATTCAAATTACACAGAAAATGCAATTGAGAATCAAAATACTTGCAAAATGCGCACCCTCAAAATGCAATTTAGATTGAAAATACTTGCAAAAAGCAGCAGAGGTTGAAAATACAAAATGCAATAGAAATTCATATACTCACAAAAGTTCCGCCCCCTATATTGAAAGACTTACTAAAAAGCAATTTAGATTGTCAATCCTTACAAAATGCAATTGAGGTTGACAACACTCGCAAAATGCAATTTAGATCGATAAAAACAACAAAATGCAACGTAGATGGAAAATACCTACAAAATAGAGTGCAGAGGAAAAAAAACGCTAAAGGGAATTTAGATACTCGGGGAGCCAATTAACAAAAACAGTGCGGCAAACTTAAAGAGAAAAGGATATATAATGAAATGTAAACAAGAGATATGACCCCTCGAAGAAGGCGGGATCAGGAAAGATGAGACAATGGCCAATTAAGGCGGGAAAGTGAAAGATGATGAAGATGATAATTGTTGTTTTAAGGGGCCTAACATCGAGGTTATCGGTCCCTGATGAAATGAAATGGTGTGAAATGAAAGGATGAAGATAAAAAAAACAGCTCACTGCTATGGATGAAACGAAAATGGTTTAGATAAAATAGACAGTGAGCCCCAACAATTATGCCTTATGTTGCAGGGAAAATACTTACAAAAAGGAACTCAGATTGAAACTACTCACCAAATGGAGAGCGGTAATACGTAGCCTACATAAGAGAATTTCGAACGAAAATACTCACAAAAGGAATAGATTGAAAAATACGCACATAATGGAGGTTAAGTCCAAAATACGTACAAAATGCAACGTACAGTCGAAATACCTACAAAATGCAAGTGAAATTAAAATACTTACAAAATGCAAATGAGATTCAAAATACCCACAAAATTGCAATTGAGACTTAACTACTTGAACAAAGCGGGGTAGGTTGAAAATACAAAATGCAATTGAAATTGCTTACAAAATGTATGGTAGATTCAAACTGCTCATTAGGATGGACAATACTTACAAAATGCAATTTAGATTGAAAATAATTACAAAATGTAATTTAGATTCAAAATACCCGGAAATTGCAATTGACACTTAACTACTTGAACAAAGCGGGGTAGGTTGAAAATACAAAATGCAATTAAAATTCAAAAAACTCACAAAAGCCCCGGCCCGGATATTGAAAGACTTACTAAAAGGCAATTTAGATTGTCAATCCTTACAAAATGCAATTGAAATTGAAAAACACCCACAAAATGCAATCTAGATCGAAAAGACTTAAAAAATGCAACGTAGATTAAAAATACCTACAAAAAATCGCTAAAAGGGAATTTAGATGCACGGGGAACCAAGTAACAAAAACAGTGCGGGAATCTGAAAGAGAAAAGGAAATATAAGGAAAAGAGGAGAGGATTGGAGAGGAGAGGGGAAGGGAGAGAGGAGATGGTCCGCCCCAAAGGGAAGGGACAAAAGGGGAAAACGGACCCAGCTCAGGAATCCCTCGGGGTCGCCAACTCCCGAACTCACCAGCCGTGAGCCCCTGAGGGTGTAGCATTAGCTAGGATGAAAGTGAAAGACTCCCTAGGCCTCGGATACCCTAATACCATCGGGGTCGGAAGAGAACAAGAGTTGACCAAGTGAGGTCGACAGGAAAGAAGACGGAGAGGAGCCCGCACAAGTAAGTGGAAGCAATGCCGGACTCAGCTGGGGTCCCGTGGTCGCCAACCCTCGTCCCTCTAGATGTGAGCCCCTGGGGGGCAAACCCATAGTGAAATGGGCAATATCTGCTCTGTCATCCAATCCGTCCAGCTCCCTGTTGGGTTCGCAGGAGGTCTTATCCACACTTTTGACAGAATTGCTGGAGGCTGGAGCACAGACTCAAGAGACGACCATTGTCCAGGCAGCTCAAGCGGCATCTCACTACAAAACACTGGAATCTAACACACATGGACTTAATTAAGTGTATGCTGAGAGTCTATGCAGGATGCCAGATCCCAACTTTGTTTTTTTTTTCCCTTATGGATGCCCCTTGATGACGGGACTAATGGGCTTTGATTATAGAAACTATATACTTACTGTTATAGAAATCCCATTGTCGAGACCAAATTGGCTAGAACTTTGAACTCCGAATACCTCAAAGAGACTGAAAAGGGTGCAATATCTACCTCTGCAGTAGAAGATCGCTTTAATGAGAAAGTTTTCCTCTAGCGGCATGGCTGATGTCTTTTCGCACTCGCCTGTCCCTGCAAAAGCTCTAGCATCTAGTGTGTTTCTGCTAAATAAGAGAGTCATGACAGTTAAATCGACAAAAGCAATTATTAGAGACTGCGCCGATAAAGGTCTAGTAATAATAATAATAATAATAATGCGCGTCAGAGTAGCAGTGGAAATAAAATCAACAAGGTCGCAAATGGACGGGGGAAAAGACGTCTTGCTCGACCCGGTGCTGGGCCCAAGGTTTTCGGAGCGAGCAAAATATGATTTCCAAAAAAAAAAAAAATGGAAACAAATAATTGATTAATGCAATGATCAAAAGTGAAAAAAAAAAAAAAGAATCTCATGAAATTAATTTGAGAAAACCCAGAGGCGTGTTAATCGTGCCTTTGTTACATCACAAAGACAAGATTGACGAAATCGAGATGAAGATAAGGAAGGGGAACTTAAATATAAGAAATGAAAAGATGATGATGATGATGATGATAATTGTTGTTTTAAGGGGCCTAACATCTAGGTTATCGGCCCCTGATGGGTTGGGTGATCGTGAAGATGAAAATGAAAAGCGAACTTAAAACTAAAACTAACTACTAACCTACATACTAGAAGAAGAAATGGTAAACTAAAGGAGAATAAGGCAAATAAAAGGACAAAAGGAAAAGAAATGCCCTCAACCCTCGAAGAAGGCGGATTGAGGGACTTGGAAGGAAGGAGAGCCATGAAAGGCATATAGGAAAGTGAAAGAGGAGAGAGTCCGCCCCAAAGGTAAGGGACAAAAGGGGAAAACGGACCCAGCTCAGGAATCCCTCGGGGTCGCCAATTCCCGAACTCACCAGCCATGAGCCCCTGAGGGTGTAGCAGTATCTAGGGTGCACCAGAAGTGGTGGGGCTACATACACCCTGCCTCCTTAAGGGCCTAGAGCACAAGGCAGGAGGCAAAAGGAAGAGAAAAAGAAGGCTGACCCCTCGCAGAAGGAGGGTATCAGAAAAGATGAGACAAGGGCCAATTAAGGCGGGAAAGGAAGAGACTCCCTAGGCCTCGGATACCCGAATACCTTCGGGGTCGGAAGAGAACAAGAGTTGACCAAGTGAGGTCGACAGGAAAGAAGACGGAGAGGAGCCCGGCACAAGTAAGTGGAAGCAATGCCGGACTCAGCTGGGGCCCCGTGGTCGCCAACCCACGCCCACTAGAAGTGAGCCCCTGGGGGAGAAATGAAAAGACAAGGGAGCTATATTAAAATATAAAAATGTATTAAAGATAAAAGAAAGAGCGTGTACACGAAATAAACAAATTACTTAAAAAAGAAAAAAGGTAAGAGTAGTGGAGTAGTACGGGTTCTGCTTCACTTGACACTCCTGTGCCCAATAAACCAACATGGCCGCCGCGCGAAGTTGAAACATTTAAATAGACTTTTCTCTCGAACCCATGGTCGGAGTTTCACGAATGAGGTGTTCATAGGACTTGAGGTGACGCCCCTTTGCTATGGACCACTCGTTATACTTTTGAAAAAAAAAATGAAAATTTTTGTTTTTGAAACTAGGTGATAGTTTGAAAACTAAACATGATAGAACGTTGTGCCATAGCTCAAACGAATGGTCTTTATGCCCTTTATTTTCTATAATGAAACTTTTTTATTTTTTATATTTTTTTGAAAACACTCGAATTTTGAAAATCCTATATTTTGGAAACTAGGAACTCTACAAAAAAAATTGTTTAACGTAAATCAATGGTCCCTACCCCCTCTACCCCCAAAATAAATTTCAAGTCTCTAGGATGAAAACCTGCAGTAGTGTGGTAAGGGGAAAGCTGTCTCACTTAGGAAGTTGTGAGCCCCTGCGACCTTGGAATGGAAGGAGCCATGCTAGGAGGGCGTGCTTGGATTCGTTTTTTTCGTCTCGTTGTGCTCTTTACGGGAATGTAGGTGTCGAAAAGGTGAAAATCTGGAAACACGGTCTTTTTGGGGTAAAAACGTGATTTTAGACTTTTTGCTATATCTCGCGAACCAAGTATGCTAGAGACATGAACGAGGGGTCCAAGGACTCGGAGTGACGTCCTCTTTGCTATGGACCACTCGTTATATTTAAAAAAAAAAATTGGAAACGCGATTTTGGGGTAAACACGTGTTTTTTGTGATTTTTGCCGATATCTCACGAACCAATAACGCTAGAGACGTGTAGGAGGTGTCCTAGGACTCGGGGTAACGCCCCCTTTCGAGTGTGGTAGATATTTTTTTCAAAAAATAATTCACAAAGGGCCTAACGCCATACATGTTGAAAAAACGTTTTCTTTTTCTTTACCTGTTTATAATGTCCATGAAGCGTGGTGGTTGAGAGAGACGATACGGCTGGGTGTGTGTGTGTTTCAACGAACCTGTCGCTGACCACGGTGGCTGTGCTCAATAGATCAATCGCTATTTCGGCGGGTCGGTGTATGACAGAGCGAGGGTGCGTTTTCTGATATTTTACCTTTAACGTGTAAACGGTGATGAGAACTAGGTTCTATGTTGGTCGAAGCGAGTACAGAAAACAAACTTACAGGAGGTGAAGGTCATTTGAGCTTATTGGAAGGCATTGATCTGACTTGACAACAAGTGCAATGGAAAAAATGACCAAGACGCTTGAAGGTGAAATAATCTTACCATCGTGGTGGCAGGGGAGTGTGAAAGGCGTGCACACATGTGTGAAACCACAGGCACGCTAAACCAGTGACATCCTGTTTTGCTTCGTACGTGACAAAATGCAAGTTCATGTGAAATTTGATCTTTCACAGGTGTTCGCTTGGGTGTTAGCTGTCCACGTGCGCGATAACTGTTAACAAGTTACATCCTGTCTTGCTTCGTACGTGACAAAATGCAAGTTCAGGTGAAATTTGATCCGGCACAGGTGTTCGCTTGGGTGTTATCTGTCCACGTGCACGATAAGAGAATGTTCAAAGCGTGGGAATCGCTGAATCAGTAAAAAGTATAATGCAACTTGTGGGAATCATGTCACAACCAATAGATAGGCAAGAGCTGCAAACAGCAGTGGTGGGAGGTGAAGGGAGGGAGAGGGGAGGGGGTGATGTATGAGAGAACACAGGAGGAAAGGGAAAGACAAACATGTATGAACATGCATGAAGCGCGGAGCGCTGTATACATAGAGCTATAGGTGGTGTACAACATGGGTGAATAAATAAAAAGTACACAGGTTCACACAACATGTAATTTATTGATCCAGGAATTAAACGTAGAGTTAAACCCTAACCATTTGACGTAGAGTTTATTTCCTTTTTGTTTCAACACTTTTTCCACAAGATAGTGCTGAGGAAATGCTGTTTTCTGAAGTTCATGTAGATAAAATCTACCTTTTATGGGTTGATGGTTGAGGTCCTCGAGTAAATAGGTGACTGGACTGTCCAAGTAGACTCGACGAATTCGAAATAGTTCAGTCCCCCACTGAGGCGTGTAGCCCTTATTGAAGGCAGACTTAAATTTGCTCACACGAACAAAATCCCCAATGTTCAGTCGGTGACGTTTAGGATCGGCTGTTTTTATGGGGTTAAACAGTTTATCCAATCGCTGAATATTTTTAGTTACGAGACGTGGCTTGGTCCCAATCGTTCTATGTTTGGTGTCATTGTAACGTGATACTAGCTCAGGTAACATGTCCAACCAGCGATACGTGCCCTGAGCGGTAAACGCTTTCCACATATGGGTTTTCAATGTTCGGTTGAACCGCTCGACCACACTGGCTTTGAGATTGCTGTACGTGGTGTAATGGTGAATATCCTTAGATTTGAGAAAACTGGAGAAATCCTTGTTGAAAAATTCTTTCCCCTGGTCGGTTTGTAGCAGCTGAGGTTGACGTTTGGAGTGTTGAATAATATGTTGAAAGGCCTTGGTAACTAGTGGGCCAGACTTGCGACGCACAGGTTCAACAAAGGCCATTTTGGAATAGACATCAATGACGGTCAACATATAGCGTACACCGTCGTTAACGCCAGCATAGGGTATCATTTCAACCAAGTCAGCCTGCCAAAGTTCATCCACACCTCGTGAAATCACCTTGAGTCGCGGATAGTGACGCCTAGCTGGGCGATGCAACTCGTGAGCAATACCCATTTTAATGGGTGAGGGCTTAAACAATAATTTTGGCATTTCGAAGTTCTTGTTCAATTTCTTGAATTTCCCAATCGTGACCGGTATGGCCAGCTTGACGTGAGGCATGCAACAACTGTAGCCGCTGGACGAGCTTATTGGGATTGTGCCAGTAGGTAACATCCACAAGGGGTTTTAACGGTTTAAATGTCACTCCCGAAGCGGACACTTTACGACGAGTACTTTGACTAGTGGGAAACATTTTTGCAATGATGGTTTTATATTTTTGAGATATATTGGCATTCACTTGTTGCGTGGGATCATACTGTCTTTTGTGAGCATGGGTATCCAATAAAATGGATTTATATTTGTCAAGATCCTCTGACGTATAATCATGGGAAGAGGGGGTCCGAGAAAAGAGCAGTTTTAACAGTCCTGGCGTTAATTTATAGTTGATGTTTTTAATGACAGCTTTAGTACGAGCAAATTTAATGGATGAATCGCCAATTTTAAAACCATCATCCTCATAGCGAACACCATACGTGGTATCTGTGTTTCCAATAAATAGATCGGTGAAATAGGGTTCCAATGTTGATCCATAATATTTTATTAAAATGGTTTTCAGTTGAGCTTTATGTTGAGGGGTGGCCAAGAGTTGTGAAAACGGAGACGCTCTGGAAGGGCAAGGTGTTTCGACCATGGCCAAGGATTTCTTTTTTCTCAAAAACTCTGCAAGGGGTGCGGCCTTTTTTTGAGGCGTAAACACTTGTTCCTCCTCATCCTCAACTTCACTAACACTAGTCAAATCTTCCTGTTCCTCTTCCTCAGGGTCCTCGTGCAGCGTCTGCGTGGCTTGTGAAACGGTGGGTAGCGTTTCAGATGGCTTGAAAGAGGGTTTCAACATGGCTTTTAGTGGAGGTGCTAAATGTTGCTGAATAAACAAAGCATGATTGGCACGTGATTGTTTCAATTGACGAAACTTTTGGCGAATAGTATTTTTTGCTCTAATAATATGCTTTTTTAATTGACTCTCTGCTAAGGCCATGGTGTCTTGACAAATGACTTGATGGGGAATGAGACAGGGCCTTAAATAGCAATAAAATGATCAAACCCTAAGCGATACCGTCCTTGGTTGAGTTCACTTTGTTTGTCAATCACTAAACAGGCATGACGTTGAGTGTTCCAGCATTTGGCACACAATTCTGTAAACATTTGAAAGGTCATATCAGGATTCACATGTTCATTATAAATGTGACGACTGTTCCTCTCGTCCTGACGAAATAAAACAATGACATTGGCATTGTCACGAATCAACTGTTTGGACATTTTTGAATACGTTTGCCCAAGATAGAAGCAATCGATATGTTTGTGTCGACCCATGCTGAAATAGCTTTGAATGATGCCTTGACGTTCAGTGGATACATCATCGAAAATCATGAGTGAATCAGGCTTTACCTCATCCGGTGAAATCACATTTTCTTGCATGGAAAATGTAAAATAACCCATATTCTCTTTTTGTAATCCAGACATGACTTGATCCAGAAACACGTAGAGGGGTTGGTAGAGAGATTTTGCAAAAATATAAATATTTTGAAAACGCAGACCATTGGGCGCTGTAATGAGCGTTAGCAAAAGATTAGTCTTTCCACAGCCGGAAGGCCCCACAATGATGCAGCGAATGGAAGATGGAAACAGTGAACCATGGCGTTGTTCACGTGATGTGGGACAGAGATGGGAAACCATGTCCCCCACGGGGAATGACTCTTGCTGCTTAATAATCTTCATTTCAACTAAGGCTTAGAAAGGCTAGCAGGCTGTCTATATACAGGACACCGAGCCTTGTCATAGAAACAGTAGACTGGTACTACAGGTTGACGATGGATGTCTTTGGACGTGCGTTGATGGCCAAAGCTAGGCCTGTCCCCATACATGATCCTAAACAGGAAACAGATCCTGCTAATAAACACTATGTGGATAGGTCAGTAGTGCCACGCACAAAACAGGGAGATTATGACTTTAAGGGAAAGCGGTTAACCCATGTAAAACATCCTCAAGTGTCTACAGACGTTACTACGAAAAAGTATGTGGATAACAAAGTGTATGAGTTTTATGACAAAGTGCCCCAGCTTATGGTGAATGGCTATAGCGCTAATCACCATCGGATTATTCACGTGGAAGACCCACAAGACGAAGACGATGTTTGTACCAAGCGTTACGTGACCCATGAAATGAAAAGGCTTTATAAATTTATCCCATCTGTGTTTTTAGTGTATCTGACAAATGAAAAACCTGTGAATGACAGAAACCATTTACCGCTAGTCCATGATCAGCACTTGACCTATGCGCTTGCTTCGGGTTTAAGCCACTATCGATTACACTATGATGGAACCATTCACATCAAATATGCCATACCTGATGAGAACCATTTACAAATAAAGATAAATGGTCATAGGATGTTGCTTCATAACCATGAAATGGTCAATGCAGGTGACGAATTATCCTTTTATCTCATGTTGACATGGGATGAAAAGCAAGCGGGAAAAACCATAAACGACTTCCCACTTTATGTGGAATTGGAATATACAGCCATGAAATAACCATCTGACGTTAGTTGTGATTTAAACTTTCTTGTGAAAGGTTGTGGGTCATTATCATCATGGTGAAACAAAGGTATGCAGTGAGAAAGACTAAAAAAAGGACTTTGTCCTTGGCAAAGCCAGGGCTTACAACATTCGAGGACAAGCCCTTGCGAAAGAAAAAAAGAAAAAATAATGTATTGACCATAAGGAAAGCCCTTCGAGCAGCACAGAGACAGGTTATTCCAAAACGTCGGCGACAGGTTTCAAACCAAGGGCGAGTGATTCCCGTTCCCAAACGAGCGGGATTTTTACCTGCATTATTTGCTGGTTTGGCTGCTCTGGGCTCACTTTTGGGCGGTGCCAGTGCAGTGGCGAAAACCATTAAAGCCGCGCAGCAGGGCAAGCAACAACTCAAAGAAAGTCAGCGACACAATGAAACGATGGAAGCGATTGCCATGGGGGCTAGAAATGCCAATTTAAAGCCAGCCTTTTATCAACAAGGATTTGGGATTTCACCATTTCGAAATATTAAAAAAAAAAAATTTAACCTCAGCCATAGCGAGACATGCCCTGACGCATCAACAAGTGGAAAGCTATGCTAAACAACTAAAGCTTTCTCATTTTCGAGGTGTGTTTATGCGAAACCAATTACCCCCACGACCCTGGAAACAGGAATGTGCTGTTGTCAATTTGGATGATCACCGAGGACCAGGAACGCATTATGTAGCTTATGTCAAAGAGGGATCCACGGTATGGTACTTTGACAGTTTTGGGAATTTGCCCCCGCCCATGGAACTAGTGACCTATTTTGGAAACAGGATCAAGATATATTATAATGTGAAACGTGAGCAAACGTTTAACAGCCAACAGTGTGGACGTTTGTGTTTAATTTTTTTATATAAGACGCAGCATAAGCAAAAACGCCACCAGTATGTCGGTAGAAAGTAAAACGTTTACAGTGCATGGACGTGGACCTGAAGTCAGCCTAGACTTTTACCCGCCTATCGAATTGAGTGAAACACCCTATGGTTTAGGACTTGTTTCTCTTGAAACGTACAATCGAATATACAACATACGTGAAAATGTGAACAACAAGTTTTACTATGATGATTCTGTGCTCACCCTGAACTCTGGTGGATACACGATCGATGATATTTATGAACACATTTATGTGGTGTTGATCAATCAGTATGGTTTAAAGTCATTTCTCGACGGAACGCACAAGTTTGAACTTGTAGGCAATACTAACACTCATCGCTGCAGTATTTTCTCTACCTTCAACATTGACTTTAAAACACACCCCGATTCCATTGGCCCATTACTCGGATTTAAACCACGTGTGTTGGAGCCCAACAAAAAACATGAATCGGACCATGAAGTGAAATTCATTGAGGACCATCATGTGTCGGTGACGTGTAATATTATTAGCCAAGTGTACACCAATCAAGAACCATCGCATTCGCTTTATGACTTTATTGTGACATCGCCCAATGGGTATATTATTCGTGAAAACCCTCCAGTGGTGCTTTTTCATGCTGTGGCTGTTGATAGTATTAGTAATATAACATTAAGACTGATCAATAGAGATCAACAACTCATTGATCTAGATTCCACTACACCAGTGACTTACAAGTTGGTGCTAAAGCCACTATGAAATTTGTGTATAAAGCAACAACACCGTCTAGGAATAGTGTTAGTTGTTTGCCACGTGAATACACGTTAACATCTCAAGGCAAGCAGATTTTACAGCATTTGGGTTACCACGTCAACCCTTATAATGAATTCTATCCTAGAGATAGCGAACCACATCGAGGAGCAACCAGGAGTGGTAAGAATTGATCTCCATTCCTATCAAGCTCAAACACCTGGACTCAATAACAATGATGAAATTCAATTTGTTATCAACAACCAAGATATTTACACCCTACCGCATGAAAGTGTTATTCAGATTGAAGGTCGGCTCACCAAAGCCGATGGCTCTACACCCACTACATCCAAGTTGGCCAACCATGGTTTAGCCTTTCTGTTTTCTGAAGTACGTTATGTCATTAACGATATCGTGGTGGATAGCACTCGAAATGTGGGTATTTCCAGTGTCATGAAACTATACCCCTCTTATAGTGAGGAAGAAGGTAAAACACTTTGCATGGCAGCTTGGTGCCCTGACTCGACCAATGACTGGATGGTACACACCGATGGGACCTTTACTGGATATTTACCTCTTAAACTGGTTCTAGGCTTTGCCGAAGATCACCAACGCATTGTGGTTAACGCAAGGCAAGTGCTTTATCTAGTGAGAGACAGGAGTGATAACAATGCACTCAAGGGGGCCGACAATGCCCCCATCGATTCAAAAATTCAACTACAACGCTTGCTATGGAAAGTGCCTCATGTGACCCTTAACGATAGCAAAAAACTGGACATACTCAAAATGGTAAAGAGAGATATGCCTCTACCCATGGAATTTAGAAGCTGGGCACTCCATGAGTATCCGCTATTGCCCACCACCAACACACACAGTTGGTCTGTAAAAACAGCTCGCTATACAGAGAGACCTCTCTACCTGATCGTGGGTTTTCAAACGAATCGCAAGTATCAACAAACCAAAGATGCCACGCAATTTGATCACCTGCAATTGAGAAATGCACGTCTTTTCCTCAACGGAGCTGTGTTTCCCTATGAAGGACTGGATTTGGATTTTTCAAAAAATAAGTTTGGCCCCCTGTACGACTTGTTTTCTAAATTTCGATGGTCGTATTATCAAAAAGAGAACGGTCCCATGCTACTACCCCAAGCGTTTAAGGCAAGAGCACCACTGATTGTTTTTGACTGTTCTTACCTGGAAGAGTCTGTCAAGCCATCCAATATCGACATTCGACTAGATTTTGAAACGCATGACAATGTACCAGCCAATACGACAGCCTACTGTTTAATTATTCATCACAAACAAGTCAACTATTATCCACTGTCCAACCAAGTGACGAGTGTATAAATAACAGCTCAACCCACGTCAAGTCGCTCAGTCATGTCTTGCTTTAAAGCCTCAAGAGACGTTACATCCATGAATTTAAACTCTGAGGAACAACGTTTCAAGACTTTTGCCACATGGCCAGTGCCTTTCATAAACCCTCAAGCCTTGGCGGCTGCTGGATTCTACTATTTAAAAACAAGAGATGAAGTGAAATGTGCCTTTTGTCCCATCATCATAGACCAATGGCAGGAGGGCGATGAACCCATGCAGGAACATCAGCGCTGGTCACCCACCTGCCCCTACCTGTGCAGAATGAAAGTGGGAAATATACCCTGTCATTCAAGCTATCCCTCACTTGTGTCTCTGGGTGATGAAAAAAATACAAGTTATGATACATGTGGGCCGTATGGTATCCATGGTGCTTCGGTGAGCAGCTCACCATCAAAAACGCCTAGTTTAGAGACATTGGGACATCATCGGTGTTATGGACGTTACAAACACAAGAGACTATATTGTTGTATCAGTTGCTATCGTCCTTATCCTAAAATGAGAAAAGCCTGTAAGACGTGTTATGATAATAAAATGATGTAATTCTTAAATTCTAATTTTTGCAGGTCCCCCTGTCCTACCCTAACCTTCTTTTTTGAAACTAGCATGGCAGGTAAGTCCATGTCATGATCACACCTGATCGTCAGTCAGTCGTCAGTTGAACTTGGTCCAGGCAAGCGTCAACATGTTGCGCACACTCATTGTGGATTGCCAAGGGTTTAAAATTGGTGACAACAAATTTATATTTAAACAAGTGGCCATGATCGATTGTACCACGTTTTGGATATCGCAAGCTACGCATTTGCTATTTAAACCACCCCATGCTTTTGATTTGTTGTGTGAAAAAGACCGTAAACAAACCCAGTGGATTGAAAATCATAGGCAACTAGACTGGAATCAGGGAACCATTTCCTATAAATATTTGGACGTGGTCATGAAAGCACACTTGTCCTCGGCCAATGTGGTATTTGTGAAAGGTAATGAAAAACGTCAATGGTTGCAACCATTTTTGGCGTCTTACTGCCAATGTATCGACCTCATGGAGTTGGGCTGCCCCTCCCTGCAAACGCTCATGGATACTTGTTCCTGTGGCAACATTACCCATACAGCCCTATCGCATGCGTGGCATCTCTTTCATTGGTTAACCACTCATGCCTGCTGGGAGTTGTTGAACAAAATTATAACTCAAGATTTACCTGTGAATGACGTCAGTGAGATTTCTACAAGCGACGTGTAAACATCTACAGCACGTGATACCATGGAGAAAGGCAATGCTACGGACAAAGCCATCGGCAAGTTCTTTGTGTGCAAAAAGAAACTAGACAGTTTTACCAAAGAGGAACTCTTGGCGCTGCCCAAGTCGTTCATTTATTATGTGGCCGCCAATGCAGTGAAAGAAATCTGGCAACATGTACCAAAATCATGGACTCAAGACCCTGTGTTGAGTGAATTGCAACCCTGTACGGATTACGATCACCATAAGCAAGTGGCCATGGCAAAAATACCGTCTATGCGTCAGTGTGCGACTTGCCAGCTAGTGAAACTGTATCACGGTCATAAAAGTCCATGTAAAGACTTTGTTGAATCATTCCATGGGTGTCATGGCGAGAAAAAGCAACAACAACAACAACAACAACAACAAACACAAACATCGTCCACAGAGGAGGAGGAAGACCAAACCTTTTTACCATCGATGGAAAAGGATATGCCAGACCTGTACTGGCAATGGCGTCATTGACAAAGTGATTCAATACCTACCTTTCGAAATCCATCTTCCAGGTTATCGTTTTTGCGGCCCTGGAACTCGTCTCGAAAAACGTTTACAACGTGGTGATGTACCCATTAATCTTTTGGATCAAGCATGCAAGGAACATGACCTTTCTTATCGCCATAGTCATCCTGGTTTAAGACATGTGGCAGATAAATTGTTATTAAAGAAAGCTAAACAACGTTTCACATCCAGTGATGCCTCAGTGGGTGAAAGGATGGCAGCCCTAATTGTCATGAGTGCTATGAAAGGAAAGTTGATAATGCATGGACATAAACATTGAGGAGTGAGGAATTGGGTTTTGTTTGTATTCTATTTTTCTTTTGTCAATTCACTATGACTATGAAATAAAAACAAAGGTATACCAGAGCATAATGATTTGTTATTTTTAATTTTAAGAAATCGTGATGTTGATGGCTGATTTTTTTCATTTTACACATTTCACACATTGCCATTTGTCATTTTGCAATTTACAGATGTGAAAAATGTTCGTTTCAAGTTTTATGATTTTGATGAAATGGATTTTTCCATTTTGTTGATGACACATTTTAAACAATGTCTGTTTGAAGTTTTTAAATTTTCAAATTTCACACGTGGCCATTTCCAGTTTTTAAAAATGTCCGTTTTAAGTTTTCCTGTTTTTGGTGATATGGAAACATGGATTTTTCATTTTGCTGTTTTCACATTTTTTCCATTTGGTGTATGTCGAAAGTTGAGATTTGACAATGATGTTGATGCGAGTGCTTGACCTTGATAATACTGCAATGTGTTAATGTGTGTTTGGAGAAACGTCGAGGTCTACGACTACTGCAGGTAAGACTGTTTTTACAAAAATAATGTCTTTTGACTGCCACATTTCAATGAAAAAACGAAACTATTTAAAACAAAATGAGTATATAAGTGACCATTTACCCCCTCCCCACCCACCCACCCTACCTCACCGTGTTTGCTCTGGTCAACCATATACATCAGTTTTCTCTCTCCACTCATACATTCACACCTGTCTTTGGGAACAAACACAACCACTTTATTTATTCCCAAAAGCACATTCTCGACATGCACACTCATCCCAAAAGAACTTTTTAGTTTATCATTTACATTACGAAAATAATTAAATACTAGTTATTAAAGTTACTAAAAATCTTACTTATTTCATATTTACAAAAAAACTCAACTTTGTACAGCGTTAAAATAATCACACTATTAACCAATCAAAAAAAAAATTAAAAAATAAGGTTGCATAGAACATTTTAAAGAGCAAAAGGTCCAAGTGGGTTGTCACTATTTACAAAATCTACTATTTACAATGACAGAAACCAATATTTACAAAATACTAAATCTACAAGTTACATAAAGCTATGTCCCATAAACGATTAAACAATGAAATCACACCTCCTCCTCGTTGCGATCATAACCCCAGGGCAGGCTGGTGAGCAGGTCATTAGCCCACACACGTTTGTTATCCATGGAGGCGAGGGTGCGTTTTCTCTGTTCCACAAGATACAAATGATGGTTGCTGGATTGTATCCTGCACTGTGTATGAGACATAGCTTTGCCCGTGCGTAAAACCGCTAGGTAATCGTCTACACGTAGCGATTTTACCACTGCCCTACCTACACCTTTTGCTCTTTTGGCTTCCTTACAGTCGAGTGTGCGGTAAGCATACATTTTTGAGGCCAAACCTACGAATTCCGTCATAATGGAATCACCGCATTCATCTTTTAAAACGCCCATTTTCTTTTTGTTTTTTATGGGCAGCTGAAACACGTTGTCAGCGCTATAGCAAGAGGTGTCGAACCAGTCACTATGTTGCCTCATGACGTCATAGGGGTTGCAGTGGCGAATGTGGTAAATGAATGAGTCCGTGTCCATATACAAAAGAGAGACGTCCTCAAAATGGCGTTTGGCAAACTCATAGTGGAATCGATACATGACCGATTTAGAAAAGTCTAAAATGACTTGACCCAAGTAAATGGGCTTATCCATGGTCACGCTGGTCTTACTCATTTCAATAGTAGCTAAATCCTCATCGATAATTTTGATCGATTTGAAATTTGGCTTGGCAATGTACCGCCGGGCACCCCACCGCCCCTCCCAGACATTCACCAATTTAATGTCACGGTATTTGCGGACATTCTCCATGGACTTGCCATAGATGCAGTTGTTCATTAATTTAAAAAAATTAATTTCAAACTGCTGTGTTGCCATTTGTCGGTGCTCTGTGTTGAGTCGCATGTATGGCTCAAGCCATGCTTTTTGAGCAAAAGAAATACCCCTGTGGATTTTCTTCAACACCAAGCCTTGGGCGAGGCATTGCACCAACATTTGGATATGTAGCACATACCGATTTTTGTTGTAAAGTGTGCCCATGAGTTTTTCAATCTTCACTTTACTGTCAGGGGGAACCATTTGCTCAAGGCAGAATGGGAAATCGGCATGTTCATCATACAAGAATGAGGGATATTCAATATCCACTTCTAGCACATATCCACAGCCTGTTTCTTGGCTAGCCTTCATTACATCAAATTCTGACACTTGTTTCTCTGTCAGCCAAGCAAACTTTCCATAGGGCAAAGGCTGACTCATGGCGTAACCGTACAAATTATTCACGTCATAGTACATTAAGTACGATTCTGGTTTGTCTAGTGAATAATCAGGCATGTAGACATTGTTCGCTTCGGCATGGCGTTGGTTAAGTGACACAAAGCCGCCACGAATGCCCTTTTCAAAAAATAGAACCATGTCTACGTCAGTGAGTAAATCCAATTCCACTTGAGTGTATTTCAAAGCGGCATCAAACGAGAGTCCAGGACTCGTATAATAGTGAGCCGGGTCAAGACCGTAAATGTGTTGACACAACTCACGGAATTTTTCAAACACATCAGTGAGCAGCAATACATCCAGTTTTAGGTAATGCAAAGCATATTCACTTAGCGTGTTCATGCCAAACACTCGCCAAACTTGACATGCATGTGCATAGTCTTCATCGGAAACGGTACTGCGTGTTAGTTTCGAGTAAAATTTCTCTTGTGGAGGGAGTTTTCTTTGCTTTAACACGTCCCAGCTGTTGCAGAAATCATACGGGAATATACCTTTCCGAATGCACAACTGAAATTGCTCAGGATCATTAAAATGCATTCTAGTATTTTTTAATTCCTCCTCATTCAAGCCATTCACAAGGCTGTCTAGCGAGGATGCCATAAACTTAAAGGAATCCAAAAATCGAATGCTAAAGTCGCCCAACCACCATGTCAGGGCTGTAAAACGCTCATGGTTTTGGGGAATAATGGTAAACGAGCCCTTATTGACATGGCCCAATTCACGAATCAAAAACTGAATGTCATAATTCGCCAGATTGTGGAAAAAGACACTGATGAAACGAGGAGCTGGAAAGCTCAAGTTGCATTTGCTGTGCGCAGCTCCACGAAACTCCCCTGTAAAATGCGAGTGGTCTCTGACTTTTTCCTCTCCACTTAAAATAGGCTTTTCGCAGATATGGCATGTCATGGCATGCTCATACTGCTGCTGTTGTTCTGGAGATAGGCTCATGGGTACTGGGTGGTCCAGTAATTCCTGTACATGGTCGGCCAACTTGACAAGTTCATCCAAGAACCATTTGGCACAATCTGGCCCCTCGCGGTATTTGTAAACGGATTGCGTGGGGTCGTAGGCACACACCACATTAAATCCTATGGCAAAGGGTTCATGTTTTTGAATGGGTGTGGTTGAGCTAACGGTGGGATCTGGTTCACATCCCGCCATGGGTGTGGTGAGTGCTTCGAAATCTGCATATACCACATAGGGAACAGTGTCACGCTTATGAATGTCTTTAAAGTTTAACACAGCCTTGTCCCCTTGTGGCAATATCAGTCTCACCGCTTCCTGAGTAACACAATCTACCCTATGACGTTCTAAGAGCATGGAGGTTGTAAAATATTGCAAGCAACGGTCACAAATATGTTTTGCACACTTGTCCTTTGACATTTGACTGCTTAGCAATCTACTTAGGCTCTTAATAAGGCAATAGTGATTCACCTCTCCCTCAGACAGATATAAAAGATGAATGTGGTGTCGTTTCGGTTCTTTTGTGGCATAAAGAGGACCCACAATCTCATCACCATCAAGGCCATACACCATGAACGAAAAGTCCTGGTTGTCTTGTTCAAACCTATGGATCTCGGTTAAGTCCATAGGGAACGACACTCGAGTTAAATTTAACGTTTGTTTCAATTCATCAAACTTGGCCTTGTACTTTCCTGGTCGAGAACCATTACGGTCTTGTGCTGGCTGCAAATACGCGGCCATGGACCACAGAAAGCAATCATTGTCATAATTCTTAATATTCACCACAGCCTTTTTCAATGCTATTGCTGGTGGTGTTTTAATAAAGCTAGACCCAGCATTCAACGGGTTGAAATGACAAATGTTGATTTGTAAATGGTGAATTTTGTCTAAGGCAAGGCCACTCGGTCCTTGTTGCAGTTTATCAAATTTTGATAGCAAGGCATTCACCACGTGGGTTTCATACCACTGTTCCAAATTATGGGCTATGAATAGCTCTTGCATTTTACTGCAAATATAAAATGTCTCTTTATGCTCTACGTCCTTCTTTTTATATATGAAATCGCACACTAGTTCTGTATTCACCTTTAAAGCCGTATGCAACCTTTGCGCTGTGCAAATTTCAATTTTAAAAATTTCAAAACAAGATTGTAAAAATTCTTTGGGAATCAAACTTTTTCTAACATTGACTACGCGGCCAGAGCACACACGTGATTTGAAACAACTGTTTAGAGGTTCCCAAGTTAGGCTATCGGTAGCAGTAGCAAATGACATTATTTTAGAAAGAACACTCTCACCTGAGTTTTCAGCTGTAGACTGCTTGACAATGGTTCCACTCTAAAGCCACTTGGTTTTCAACTGTATTTGCTGTAGCAGTGAACCCTTTTTTTTCTCCAAATATCTAAAAAGAAATAAAATAAACCACCATAAGTATATCCATTCCATATAGTTTATGTATTTCATAAACAAAACAAAATCAAACAGGTTATATTATATAATAAAACAAATCTCACCTTGACGTATAATGCTTTGCTATATTCCCGTCTCGTGGGCTAGTGTGGAAATGGTTTTCTTTTCTGTCTTTCTCTCTTTCTTTAATATATATTTCCCACAGACACACGACAGGTAGGCTATACACGTTATCTGCAAACAAATAAATAAATAAAAATCATTAATTACCTAATCAATAAATAATTGCATGTATTTATATAAAAATCAATAAATATATAAATAAATATATACCTACCCCACAACAAGGTTAAGTATTTTCTACCAACACCAAAACTGATAAACAAGACCAGGGGTTTCTTGCAACGCAGTGTGTTCAAAGGTAGTCACTTAAGTGAGCGTGGAAATGATAACGACATGTCTTTATATATGCTATGTTGCATGTATAATCATTTTTCCCACGCTTTGAAGATTCTCTTATCGTGCACGTGGACAGATAACACCCAAGCGAACACCTGTGCCGGATCAAATTTCACCTGAACTTGCATTTTGTCACGTACGAAGCAAGACAGGATGTAACTTGTTAACAGTTATCGCGCACGTGGACAGCTAACACCCAAGCGAACACCTGTGAAAGATCAAATTTCACATGAACTTGCATTTTGTCACGTACGAAGCAAAACAGGATGTCACTGGTTTAGCGTGCCTGTGGTTTCACACATGTGTGCACGCCTTTCACACTCCCCTGCCACCACGATGGTAAGATTATTTCACCTTCAAGCGTCTTGGTCATTTTTTCCATTGCACTTGTTGTCAAGTCAGATCAATGCCTTCCAATAAGCTCAAATGACCTTCACCTCCTGTAAGTTTGTTTTCTGTACTCGCTTCGACCAACATAGAACCTAGTTCTCATCACCGTTTACACGTTAAAGGTAAAATATCAGAAAACGCACCCTCGCTCTGTCATACACCGACCCGCCGAAATAGCGATTGATCTATTGAGCACAGCCACCGTGGTCAGCGACAGGTTCGTTGAAACACACACACACCCAGCCGTATCGTCTCTCTCAACCACCACGCTTCATGGACATTATAAACAGGTAAAGAAAAAGAAAACGTTTTTTCAACATGTATGGCGTTAGGCCCTTTGTGAATTATTTTTTGAAAAAAATATCTACCACACTCGAAAGGGGGCGTTACCCCGAGTCCTAGGACACCTCCTACACGTCTCTAGCGTTATTGGTTCGTGAGATATCGGCAAAAATCACAAAAAACACGTGTTTACCCCAAAATCGCGTTTCCAATTTTTTTTTTTAAATATAACGAGTGGTCCATAGCAAAGAGGACGTCACTCCGAGTCCTTGGACCCCTCGTTCATGTCTCTAGCATACTTGGTTCGCGAGATATAGCAAAAAGTCTAAAATCACGTTTTTACCCCAAAAAGACCGTGTTTCCAGATTTTCACCTTTTCGACACCTACATTCCCGTAAAGAGCACAACGAGACGAAAAAAACGAATCCAAGCACGCCCTCCTAGCATGGCTCCTTCCATTCCAAGGTCGCAGGGGCTCACAACTTCCTAAGTGAGACAGCTTTCCCCTTACCACACTACTGCAGGTTTTCATCCTAGAGACTTGAAATTTATTTTGGGGGTAGAGGGGGTAGGGACCATTGATTTACGTTAAACAATTTTTTTTGTAGAGTTCCTAGTTTCCAAAATATAGGATTTTCAAAATTCGAGTGTTTTCAAAAAAATATAAAAAATAAAAAAGTTTCATTATAGAAAATAAAGGGCATAAAGACCATTCGTTTGAGCTATGGCACAACGTTCTATCATGTTTAGTTTTCAAACTATCACCTAGTTTCAAAAACAAAAATTTTCATTTTTTTTTTTTTCAAAAGTATAACGAGTGGTCCATAGCAAAGGGGCGTCACCTCAAGTCCTATGAACACCTCATTCGTGAAACTCCGACCATGGGTTCGAGAGAAAAGTCTATTTAAATGTTTCAACTTCGCGCGGCGGCCATGTTGGTTTATTGGGCACAGGAGTGTCAAGTGAAGCAGAACCCGTACTACTCCACTACTGGTAAGCTAAGATAAAATCAATAATACAAAAGAAACCCAATACCAAGAATAAAGAATTCGAAAACTTAAAAAACTAAAAAGCAGGACAGAACCTGAGTACAGCTCAACAATATGAATCTAACGAAAAGATACGAACATGGAATAAAATAAAATGAAACTTACAAAAGCCAGAGAGAAACGCCAAACTTGCAAAAATTCAAACATTAACGAGACGCGAAGCTTTTCATGATGTTATGTGAACATACCGGAGGGAAGGGGGAGGAGTGAGGGGGAGTAAAACAAAGGGGAGGGAGATCTCACGGAGATAGGAGGAAGGAGAAGATGATGATGATGATAATTGTTGTTTTAAGGGGCCTAACATCGAGGTTATCGGCCCCTGATGGTTTGGGTGATCGTGAAGATGAAAATGAAAAGCGAACCTAAAACTAAAACTAACTACTAACCTACAAACTAGAAGAAGAAATGGAAAACTAATGGAGAATAAGGTAAATAAAGGACAGGAGGAACAGAAATGCCCTCAACCCTCGAAGAAGGCGGAGTGAGGGACTTGGAAGGAAGGAGCGCCATGAAAGGCAGATAGGAAAGTGAAAGAGGAGAGGGTCCACCCCAAAGGTAAGGGACAAAAAGGGAAAACGGACCCAGCTCAGGAATCCCTCGGGGTCGCCAACTCCCGAACTCACCAGCCGTGAGCCCCTGAGGGTGTAGCATTATCTAGGGTGCACCAAAAGTGGTGGGGCTACATACACCCGGCCTCCTTAAAGGCCTTGAGCACAAGGCAGGAGATAACATGAAAAGAAAAAGAAGGCTGACCCCTCGCAGAAGGAGGGAATCAGAAAAGATGAGACAAGGGCCAATTAAGGCGGGAAAGGAAGAGACTCCCTAGGCCTCGGATACCCTAATACCGTCGGGGTCGGGAGAGAACAAGAGTTGACCAAGTGAGGTCGACAGGAAAGAAGACGGAGAGGAGCCTGGCACAAGTAAGTGGAAGCAATACCGGACTCAGCTGGGGTCCCGTGGTCGCCAACCCACGCCCACAAGATGTGAGCCCCTGGGGGGGAAGGAGAAGAAAAGGGGGATTATTATTAAGTTATGTAATACGGCGAAAATCAAAAGAGAAAAACAAAACAAAAGGAAAATGAAATATACAGAGATACATTACATTACAATTGACTTGGGACGAAAGAGACCGGTAAAAATCGAAAGCACGCTATAAAATAGGCTTATACTCCACCATAATGCCGTACCAACGCGACATATAAAAAAAAAGAATAATATGACATCGGAGCTGGAGAAATCCCAGTTAACCACCGTCACATATATTCTATAAACAAAAGTGGACACGTATTAGTGGGACGTTGGACATAAGTCCCGTTACCTCACATATACTGTCCGCAAACAAAGGTCCAATTGCAACCAATCAAACGAAACATTTGTGGTACAAAAGAGAAACCGACGCAAAAAAAAACGAGCACCAAGGCCCGACAGGAAACATACATAAGCCAAGACGCAGAAACGCAATACTTTCGAATCTTACAGGTATTAACCAAAATAATAAAACTGTGAGGAGGGTACATAAGAAAAGCAAAAAAGGACTCCGCCGTTTAACATTACGCAAGGTCCCGGAGATCTGGTTCAAGGATTAAAATACTAACAGTAACATCTTGAAAAGGAAAGAGAATTAAGCAAATGAAGAAACATTGAACAAAAACAATTACATTGCGTTAGATAGAAATACATTGAGCCGTACTCACATTCCGCTGCGCCATGAGGGCGGGCCTCTGCCCGAATACACACGTTCGCCCTACATCTCGGCACGTCCAAGACTGAATAAGCTTCTGTCCCCCAGAGAGGAGAGAAGCCTCCCAGAAATATAAAATGCGTAGTTTGGGAGTGGCACCAAACTCGCGTCAAATATTGGCAGAGCCAATAGCAGAACAAATTGCACAACAAAATGCAAGGTAAGCAACAACACTAGCCAATACGAGAGAACTAGGTAGTATGTAGCTAGGGGTTGCACAACGTTAGACAGAGAGATACATACAGACAATCTGCGCATTTTTAAACACTCAAGGCGTAATATATAGATGTCACAACGCATGACAATAATAATAATAATAATAATAATAATAATAATAATAATAATAATAATAATAATAACTATAGATTCATGAAAAGTGGTTCAAGTTCCACCGCTTTCTCCCAAAAAATTTCTTTTATATAACAAAGGCATAAAAGAAAATTTTTCCTTCACTCAACAAAATTATATAAAATAACATTCCTAGATTAGATACATTTGAACAGGGCGAAGGAAGGAAAATTACATCATGTACACTAGATACACACATGAAAAATAATATATACATAATAAAATGATCTCACATTTCTCTTATTCATAAGACGCAGCTTAATTAAAAGTTCTTTGAACGTCGTAACTTCCATAAAAGGCTTGACGAAATGCAAGTCTCTTTTCTCATACACACACATAATCATACACACGTTTTCACGAAGATGTTCACTGATGAGGAAAATTATTCCTTTTTTGGTTCGGAAGAAAAAAAAGTCTTTAAAATGAAATTAAAACAACAAAAATTCAAATTATATAAAGGATCAGTAAAGGGTGAAATAAAGGCGGATCCTACCTCTACTGCACGTCAATACGTCACACATATTAAAAATGGATGTACCAAAAAGAAAATAATAATGATAAAACGGTCAATCTTGAGCTAGACTCTGCCCGATGACGTGGAGAAAGCGAAGGCTTCTTAATGGCGACCCTCTGGAAATCAGCAAATTTTCTAATAATAAAAGAATGAAAAAATTAAATCATGATCACAAAAAAATATAAAGGGGAGCATCCTGTATACAAAATAGGGCTTGCGTCGGGGAAATATTTGGGGTTACGTAGGCTGCGTTTGAGTGAAAGTGGATTCATTCTGCCAGCTGGTAAGTAAAGGTATGAATAGACAGGGTCGTCAGACCATATGACAAAAGAGTAACGAGCCGTGAACAGGGTCCACGAATGCACCGGCCACTTCTCAGGTACTTGGAGACTAGCTATCGCCACCAAAAGCACACTCCAAATACATGACAGTTACAGGAAAATAATACAGAAAACACATTAGATTGAAATGATTTATAAAAACATGATTTCACAAAAACCTAAAACAGAAGTTACGATAAATAGTAAACAACTATATCAATAAACAAATCACTGTCACTACGAGAAAAGAATGTAAGTCAACAGACCATCTCAGGCGCTGCCGAACAATAGCAAGTCGTGTCTGTAGCTAGGACAAAGGGTTGACCCGGCTCCTTTCAACAAAAGCAGGCAGGTACTGGAAATCGCCTTTGGCAGAAGTATAGTTCAACACATCTTTCGAAATCCTCCGTGTAACTCAGGCGGCCACGGGTGTCTCCTGCCTAACTAGATACATAGAAGGAGTAAAGGGGCAAAATATACTAATAACCTTCATCAAAAGACATTAGGTACTAACAAATAAAAAGGAATAATAACTCAAAGTAGCTGTCGAAACAAAAAAATACCATCCCGGACTGCGAACGAAAAACCAAATAATTACGTTACAAGATACCTTCCAAAAAAGAACTGACTGAAACCTCGCATAAAACCAATCAAGACCAGACATACAATCAATCAAACACGAAACCCAATAATAAATATTACCAACCCACAAAAATAAAATGGTTACTGCGTCAATATACGGCCCGTAGACCTCAGAGGTACCGCATAAAAAAAATAAAGACAGAGGGTATGGCCTATCCCATACTAATATAAGAAAATTGGGTAATGCACGCCAGAGTAGTTCACACGAACATCAATGTCCTATACCACGGATGCCGTAGATCTAAAATGGTTGGTATCTCTGAGTAATACTTATCGTATATTTTGTTTGCCAATAAAAACGAATAAATAGTTCGTACGTAATATATATATAGTTTAAATTGAATAGGGTATAAAATCAAAATTGAACTAAATTTGAAACCACCTACAAATAACAATTGATACAAATTCATTAAACTCAATGACACACACATTCATCTCAAAATACAACCAACCAACCAACCAACCAACAACAACAACACTACATACATACTCCTTCCCATAAACAAATCAAAATTTCCCCATTACACCAGAATGCGAATGAGGGTCGTTGGAACACCATGGAAACACAAATAATGGACTACAGGTCATCGTGACAAACTTCATCCCATACTAAAGATTGACGAATCGTGTAGAATCTATGTACACCCTAAGTGGGCGTCGAAGCCGTGGGACAGGTCCCATACCCTAAACCCAACGGAGACCTCACCTAGCAGGTTTCCCAACGAAATACACACTACCATACTGAACATATAGTAACATCAAGCTTATATAAACAATTTTAAATGAAAACCTACATTGAAAATCCCCTGACAAAAATAAAACGATCACCCTCCCTAATTATGAAACAAACTTATCTCCCAATCATAACACACATAATAGTTCAACAGACCATTCATAACTGAAACATAAAACACTTTAATAACACCAAACGTTGGTATAATTACGCGAGGCTCAAGGTTGGTCGGGGCGACCGTAGGATTTAAAGAGACGGTTCTCATAAGTGGGCCTACCTCCATTGGGAAAACTACGGAGAAAGAGGGGTGGGGGTTTTAGGCCGCACGGTAATGACAAGAAACCTGTCAGCAGCTGTTCCAGACTGAGACATATGAAGGGGTAAGGCGAGTAGTTCTGAGAAATATCATAGTCAACTAAACAACTGTTTACAACAAAAGGTAAAGGCACAAAAGCTTGAAGGAATGCATTTCCTACTTAAAGAAAGTAAAATAAAAACGTCCACACAATTGACGAAATGAAAATGAAGAGAAAACAAAAAAAAACATATGTGTCGTCTTAAAATAACCGTTAACTAAACAAATGTCGACTAGAGAAAGCAAATACATAAAAGTAGGTTACAATACCGTGACGTGTCGTGTTCCAGCGATGCGGTGTACTAACTGGTATGTTGTCACTGTTCACCTCGAAGCTGGGTCTTTTGGATGTCTTGTTTACTTGAGAGACAAAACCACCTTTCCTTGGAGATGGGTTTCCTGGATGCTCGTGGTTCACACAAAAAGTAACTTCACCCTTTCTTCAGGGATGGGGGGAAACAATTCACTGAATTCCTTAAACTCAGAGAAAACAAATTTTAATACAATGTAAATGAAGAGAAAAGTAATAAAAGGTTATAACTTGAGAGAGGGGAGGAGGGAACGATTTCGCTCGCAACCACGCGATGTGCTACCATTGCGCCGATAAAGGTCTAGTAATAATAATAATAATAATGCGCGTCAGAGTAGCAGTGGAAGATAAAATCAACAAGGTCGCAAATGGACGGAGGAAAAGACGTCTTGCTCGACCCGGTGCTGGGCCCAAGGCTTTCGGAGCGAGCAAAACATGATTTCCAAAAAAGCAAACGGAAACAAATATTTGATTAATGCAATGATCAAAAGTGAAAAAAAAAAGAATCTCATGAAATTAATTAAAGAAAACCCAGAGGCGTGTTAATCGTGCCTTTGTTACATCACAAAGACAAGATTGACGAAATCGAGATGAAGATATGATGATGATGATAATTGTTGTTTTAAGGGGCCTAACATCTAGGTTATCGGCCCCTGAAGAGATGAAGATAAGGAAGGGAACTTCAATATGAGAAATGAAAAGACAATGGAGCTATATTAATTAAAATATAAAAATGTATTAAAGATAAAAGAAAGAGCGTGTACACGAAATAAACAAATTACTTAAAACAAAGAAAAAGGTAAGCTAAGATAAAATCAATAATACAAAAGAAACCCAATACCAAGAATAAAGAATTCGAAAACTTAAAAAACTAAAAAGCAGGACAGAACCTGAGTACAGCTCAACAATATGAATCTAACGAAAATATACGAACATGGAATAAAATAAAATGAAACTTACAAAAGCCAGAGAGAAACGCCAAACTTGCAAAAATTCAAAAATCGAACATTAACGAGACGCGAAGCTTTTCATGATGTTATGTGAACATACCGGAGGGAAGGGGGAGGAGTGAGGGGGAGTAAAACAAAGGGGAGAGAGATCTGACGGAGATAGGAGGAAGGAGAAGACAAGGGGGATTATTATTAAGTTATGTAATACGGCGAAAATCAAAAGAGAAAAACAAAACAAAAGGAAAATGAAATATACAGAGATACGTTACATTACAATTGACTTGGGACGAAAGAGACCGGTAAAAATCGAAAGCACGCTATAAAAAATAGGCTTATACTCCACCATAATGCCGCACCAACGCGACATATAAAAAAAGAATAATATGACATCGGAGCTGAAGAAATCCCAGTTAACCACCGTCACATATATTCTATAAACAAAAGAGGACACGTATTAGTGGGACGTTGGACATAAGTCCCGTTACCTCACATATACTGTCCGCAAACAAAGGTCCAATTGCAACCAATCAAACGAAACATTTGTGGTACAAAAGAGACACCGACGCAAAAAACGAGCACCAAGGCCCGACAGGAAACATACATAAGCCAAGACGCAGAAACGCAATACTTTCGAATCTTACAGGTATTAACCAAAATAATAAAACTGTGAGGAGGGTACATAACAAAAGCAACAAAAAGAACTCCGCCGTATAACATTACACCAGGTCCCGGAGATCTGGTTCAAGGATTAAAATACTAACAGTAACATCTTGAAAAGGAAAGAGAATTAAGCAAAAGAAGAAACGTTGAACAAAAACAATTACATTGCGTTAGATAGAAATACATTGAGCCGTACTCACATTCCGCTGCGCCATGAGGGCGGGCCTCTGCCCGAATACACACGTTCGCCCTACATCTCGGCACGTCCAAGACTGAATAAGCTTCTGTCCCCCAGAGAGGAGAGAAGCCTCCCAGAAATATAAAATGCGTAGTTTGGGAGTGGCACCAAACTCGCGTCAAATATTGGCAGAGCCAATAGCAGAACAAATTGCACAACAAAATGCAAGGTAAGCATCAACACTAGCCAATACGAAAGAACTAGGTAGTATGTAGCTAGGGGTTGCACAACGTTAGACAGAGAGATACATACAGATAATCTGCGCACTTTTAAACACTCAAGGCGTAATATAGAGATGTCACAACACATGACAATAATAATAATAATAATAATAATAATAATAATAATAATAATAACTATAGATTCATGAAAAGTGGTTCAAGACGACGAGATAGGTGACAAGAGGTCTCTGCTTGGGCTAGTCACAAAAGCAGAAAAGATCTCCAAAGCCAACCCCATGGCACTCTGGAAGTAGTTGTTCCCGCCATCAGCAGAGGTCGAAAGTGTTATATCAGACCAGTCGAATGGCGTTAGCACAAGTCAACACGCGTGGAGTAGCACAGACTGATATAGGTGAGATTTTTCATGTGATCCGAGATCAGATGGTAAGGGAAGCCACGAATATCACACCTGTCTAGTATGAGTCGTTTAATATTATTACTCAGGGTTACCTTCTTACTCATGGCGCCTTCGGCAAGGGTAACACACCCCGTAAGGTTGGGGTACTGGAGGCTGCCGCAAAGCTAAGATGGTCAATTAAGTCCTCCTTGGGTATGTTGGAGTATCCAAATGAGACGTATTCAAGCAAAGGGAGGGACGGTAGGTCCATCAGGCAATCATATGCCAGAAAGGAACAGAAAACCAAGTGCAACCGTTTGAGCAACGGAAAGTTCTCGGCAACCCTATCGATTAACTATTTGGAGTGGTCGCCCTGAAGGCAAAGGTTCAGAGAAACAAACTGACACAGACAATGGCTGCGGTTCAGTTAAATTACCAATAAGTGTGGGTATTCCCACGAATCGTAATTCAGCTGTGAGTAGCAATATATTAAGTAAGTGGAAGCAATGCTGGACTCAGCTGGGGTCCCGTGGTCGCCAACCCACGTCCCACTAGATGTGAGCCCCTGGGGGGTCAAGGAGAGATTGGAAGATGGTAGTATTGAGTGGTGTCAGGTAGTTGAGATTTTAGAGCAGGCGTTTGTAGGGGAGACGAGGAACTGGTTTGCTGTCTATAGAGACAATTTTGTGGACATTTCAGATTTCAAAGTCAAGTTTTGTGAAAAGTTTTGGAACGAGGTAATTCAGTCTCAGCATCGTGAGGGAATTGTGTGTGGGAAATATAACCCGAAAGGAAGTTACACTATGGCAGAATACTTTTTAGGACAGGTATTGACGTGTAAATATCTGGATGGTTTGAGGGAGGAGAGTGATGTAGTCAGACTATTACTAAGACATTTTCCATATAGAATCAAAGAAGCTGCCTGTATCCAAAATGTGAAATCTATTTCGCAAGTGGAAAATCTATTAAGTACATTCGATGCTCTGGGAAGAGGTGGTTACGTGGAGAATTTCAGTAGGAACCAGGGGAACCATAATGATAGGCCTGATGAGAATAGGATGATGATGATGATAATTGTTGTTTTAAGGGGCCTAACATCTAGGTTATCGGCCCCTGATGGTTGGGTGATCGTGAAGATGAAAATGAAAAGCGAACTTAAAAACTAAAACTAACTACTAACCTACATACTAGAAGAAGAAATGGAAAACTAAAGGAGAATACGGCAAATAAAAGGACAGAAGGAAAAGAAATGCCCTCAACCCTCGGAGAAGGCGGATTGAGGGACTTGGAAGGAAAGAGAGCCATGAAAGGCATATAGGAAATTGAAAGAGGAGAGGGTCCGCCCCAAAGGTAAGGGACAGAAGGGGAAAACGGACCCAGCTCAGGAATCCCTCGGGGTCGCCAACTCCCGAACTCACCAGCCGTGAGCCTCTGAGGGTGTAGCATTATCTACGGTGCACCAGAAGTGGTGGGGCTACATACACCCTGCCTCCTTAAGGGCCTAGAGCACAAGGCAGGAGGTAAAAGGAAGAGAAAAAGAAGGCTGACCCCTCGCAGAAGGAGGGTATCAGAAAAGATGAGACAAGGGCCAATTAAGGCGGGAAAGGAAGAGACTCCCTAGGCCTCGGATACCCTAATACCGTCGGGGTCAGAAGAGAACAAGAGTTGACCAAGTGAGGTCGACAGGAAAGAAGACAGAGAGGAGCCCGGCACAAGTAAGTGGAAGCAATGCCGGACTCAGCTGGGGTCCCATGGTCGCCATCCCACGTCCCACTGGATGTGAGCCCCTGGGGGGGATGAGAATAGGAATCAGGATGTTCAGGGGAACAGTGTCAAAGGAGCCAATATCCAAAATAGGGGGAACCAAAATCATAATAACAAACAGCAAAATCAGTACAGAGGATATGGATATGGTACGCAGTACCAAGGTAGAAATAATGATTTCATGGGTAACCAAGGGAGGAATTATAATAATTATAACCAGAACAGGGGTCAAGGAAGGGATCAGCCCAATGGTAATAACGAACAGAGAAATACCGTTAACACAGCCCAGAACAACCAGACCAGTGCAGTAGTGAGTAGTACTACGCCAAGCGGTAGCGGTACTTTAACCACGAACCAGGCTGCGATATAAGGTCAGAATCTCTGTCTGTAACGTGCCCGGTCCATACGCTCATACAGGAACCATATGACCTAAATGTAAGAAGTGAATTATTACGTGAACTAAATGATGAAGGTATTATTCAGGAGGTGGCTAGTAAGAGCCCCATTGTTAAACTTAACGTGTCCGAGGCTTACACGGATGTTTAATAGATAGTGGTTGCATGAAGAGTTGCATAAGTAGTGCATTTTACGATAAAATGAAAGGAACTGGAATAAATTTTGAGGAGATGCCAATTAAAAGCACTTTTGTTATTACAGCTGTTGGGAAGAGGTCTAAAGTAATTTCTAAGCAAGTTTTAGTAGACATTAAAATTAATAATCATGTAGAAAAGCAGATTTGTCTTGTAATTCCAAATTTAATATTCAGTGTTATTTTGGGTTCAGAGTGGCTAAGTAGAGTGTCTGGTAACTTATGTTATGAGGTAGGAAGTTTGAAATTTAAATGGGATGATTCTGAAGTAGAAGTAGCGTTCAACGACCATGTTCAGAGAAGTAGTGTTGTAGGTGTGATTTGTACTTTGAATGAGATATCGCCAGCCGTAGAGCGGGATTTTCCAAGTATTGTGGGCAGTGTGATTACGAACGGTAGTCTAGAGGACTCGTTACGTGATGCTGCATTTCAGGGAAATATAGAGGAAGAACAGTGTGTTCTGCTCTATGATGTGTAATTGTGTAATGGAGAGTTTTTGAGGATCGCATTGGTAAGGCCAATAGCTATACGCATTCGTTGAACGTTATTTATACATCAGTATTCACAGGACATAGATATCCTGCACCTTTTGCTTATCAGAGTGCAGTTGAGGCACAAATTAACCAGATGTTTGAAGATGGCATTGTTGATCACTCCAACAGTCCATATGTTAATTCTTTGATCACCGTGCCGAAGGGAGATGGCACAGTCCGTATTTGTTTAGACGCTCGTTTAGTTAACAGTAGAATCAGTTCAGACCAGCTGAAGTACATGTCTATAGAGGAGTTGATGCAGACATTTGAGGGTAAGAAGTATTTCACTTGTGTAGATTTGAGTTCCAGTTTCTGGCAAGTGCCAGTCATGTATGAAGATATACCATTTACAGCTTTTAGTCATAAATATAACCTGTATCAATTTTGTAGAACACCTCATGGTTTAAAGAGTAGTTCAGCTGATTTAATCAGAGCATTAAACATCGCATTAGGTGATTACACAGGAGAGTTTGTAACCATTTACATTGATGATATGGTAATTAGTTCACGCAGTTTTGAGGAGCATCTACGTCATTTAGATATTGTTTTTCAGAAGTTAGATCAGGCAGGGTTCACTTTGAAACTGTCTAAGTCGTCATTCTGTCAGTCAGAAGTGACATTTTTAGGTCATAGAGTGTCAAGTAGAGGTGTAACACCAGAGGAAAGTAGGGTTAGTAAAATACTTAATGCAGAGGTTCCACAGAATGTTAAACAGTTGAAAATATACCTGGGAATTTGCAACTTTTTCAGAAGGTTCGTTCTTAAATACTCAGGGTTAGTAGAACCATTCAGATAATTGCTTAAAAGTGGTAATCGGTGGAGATGGGAGCCCAAGCATGATCAGGCTTTTAGAGCGATGAAGGAAGGTTTCGAGAAGGCTGTAGTGCTGAATATCCATTGAAAGATAAGGAATATGTGGTTATGACGGATGCTTCGCATATAGGTATTGCTCGAGTATTGTGTCTGAGAGATGAAGAGGGTAATCTGAACATTGTATCTTTAGCCTCGCGAGGACTTACTGCTGCAGAGAAAAGATACACTATTACTGAGATAGAGCTTTTAGGTATTGCTTTCAGTTTAGGGAAATTTAGAATGTATTTAGTAGGGGGGAAATTTGAGATCCATACAGATCACCATGCATTACTGTATATGAGGACTTGTAAACTCAGTTCTAACAGAGTTAGTAGATGGATTCTTGCACTGCAGGAATACGAATTCACAGTTAAATATATTAAAGGTAAAGTAACATTCTTGGAGATATGCTATCAAGGGACACTAATTTATGTAGGGATTATCCTGTTGTCAAAGCAGAGGACGGTATTTTATTATGTGCATAAGTGGACAGTAGCAACAGGGCATCGTTACAGACACAGAGAAACATGTTAGTAGAGTAACGTGATGACGTTAATTTAAGGGAGCCACTGGCTATATTGGAGACAGGTGAAGAAAAGTGTGTAAAAGTAGGGAGGTTCACGTACAAGATGCAGGATGGGCTTCTTGCACGGAAATGTAGGAAGAATCGCTGGGCAATAGGTGTTCCTGCCACTTTACGGGAGGAACTAATTTGGTTCATTCATAGGGAACTGGGACACTTTGGTGCCACCAAAGTCTCCTATGAAATTGGTCGTGGCTTTATTTGGAATAAAATGGGAAGGAATGTTAGGAGGATTTTAGCTAAATGTGACACCCGTTTAAAGGAGCAAGTATCCAGTTAAATATTTAGTGGAGGAGAGATCTGCCATTCTCACCAGTAGTCCCGGCGAACAACTTGTGTGGATTTATTTGGCCCGATCGTTAAAGGACAGTGCGGCTACGACTACATTTTTATAGTTATTGACGCTTTTAGTAAGTATGTCAAACTATATCCGCTAAGGAAAGCCACGGGACAAGCGTGTAGCCGTCTGATCATTAATTAGTATATACCTGATGATGATGATGATGATAATTGTTGTTTTAAGGGGCCTAACATCTAGGTTATCGGCCCCTGATGGTTTGGGTGATCGTGATGGTGAAAATGAAATGCGAACTTAAAACTAAAACTAACTACTAACCTACATACTAGAAGAAGAAATGGAAAACTAAAGGAGAATAAGGCAAATAAAGGACAGGAGGAAAAGATATGCCCTCAACCCTCGAAGAAGGCGGATTGAGGGACTTGGAAGGAAGGAGAGCCATGAAAGGCAGATAGGAAAGTGAAAGAGGAAAGGGTCCGCCCCAAAGGTAAGGGACAAAAAGGGAAAACGGACCCAGCTCAGGAATCCCTCGGGGTCGCCAACTCCCGAACTCACCAGCCGTGAGCCCCTGAGGGTGTAGCATTATCTACGGTGCACCAGAAGTGGTGGGGCTACATACACCCTGCCTCCTTAAGGGCCTAGAGCACAAGGCAGGAGGTAAAAGGAAGAGAAAAAGAAGGCTGACCCCTCGCAGAAGGAGGGTATCAGAAAATACGAGACAAGGGTCAATTAAGGCGGGAAAGGAAGAGAGTCCCTAGGCCTCGGATACCCTAATACCGTCGGGGTCAGAAGAGAACAAGAGTTGACCAAGTGAGGTCGACAGGAAAGAAGACGGAGAGGAGCCCGGCACAAGTAAGTGGAAGCAATGCCGGACTCAGCTGGGGCCCCGTGGTCGCCAACCCACGCCCACAAGATGTGAGCCCCTGGGGGATATCTGACAGTGGACCACAGTTTACTGCAAAGAAATGGAGAACCAGTATGCAGGAAGCTGGTATTTCACACGTTCATTCCTCTGTAAGGTACCCTCAGGGGAATTCTGCAGAGCGTCCTTTAAGGGAAGTGGCCCGTCTTTTTCGGACTCTAGTGCATGACAAGCATTCGGCCTGGGTTGGACATCTTCCCAAAGTCGAGACTTGGCTGAATTCTGTCCAGCAGAAAAGCACGAAATTGACGCCATACGAAGTTCACTTCGGAAAGAGACCACAAAATGAACTAGCGAGAGTATTGGGTTTAAATGAGGGAAAACAACCGGGGATGGATTACATTGTCCAGTTGGCGAAAGAGAATTTATCAAAGTCAGCACAAAAGAGAATTCGACAACAAAAATAAACTAAATTTGACGAATTCGAGCCGGGAGACAGAGTTTTACTTAGAATGCCAAAACAGTCGAATAAGCTAGAGAAAGTCATGTCCAAGTTCTTCTACCTCTACGAGGGCCCATTTATAGTTTCCAAACGTATTGGCAAAGCAGCATATGTGCTGGAGGATGGTAAGGAAAACAGATTGTACGGGACGTCTACGAAAATATGTGTCTTAAAGTGGGCGTGTTTAGCTGGCGAGCCAGCCTATCAAATGAGTAAGGGAGGTATTTGGTGCGTGGGAGATCTGGTCTTCCAGGCAGGCGTATCAGAGGTCACAAAGGGGGTAGAATATAAGTAATTGAGAGTTTTAAGGTACAGGGAAATATGACGGGATTGTCGGATGCTGTTGAGCACTAAAATGTCTCGATACACCAACGCCAGAATTTGGTAGCGCTGGTGAATTCCCATTTGTCTCCAAGAGATGGATGAGCGCTTGTACATGGCATGTTTGCTTATGGCGTCCACGAAACAAAAGATGCGAGACAGTCCTTCATGAAACTCATACATAACAGCACACGTGATTTCTGTTTCTGTAAGATCTGTATGTGTGAATTTAAGGTAAATAGTACATAGGTATTATTTGAGGGTGGTGGCAACTAGGTCAGGATCGTGGAGAACTGGTCTGGGTTGCGCGCTGATGAAGGTGTGAGGCATGGTGGGTGATGAACTAGTATTAAGTAGAATATGGTCGACGGGAACTCAGTAAGACAGGGCAATTACGGCACAGAAATATTTGGTGTTATATGTAATGCGCACGTACTTTTTTTTTCATAAGTCAATAGTAATTTTATCTAATACACAGAGAGACTAAGTATTATGGTCTCGATGCGCAGCCATAATAGTGTGATCGTGTGCTCGTGTGATCAGTGAAATTAAGTTACACCAGAAGAAAGCGACAACCAGTGATATCAGGAAGTTCTGTGGCGGTATATGTATCAGAACACCTTTGATGCGTGTGAAGTGACATCATGTATACACAGTGCTCACACATTATTTATGTATATCTTTCCTAACATAGAGATATTTGAGAGGCGGAAATATCCGTGGAACATTTCTTGGAATGAAAAAACCTTGGACGATTGCCTAGGGCAATCGAATATTAAAACAGACTTTGACGCAAAGTGCGTGAAGAAAATTATGAGGGTATGTATATATGTAATTTAGGGTGATTTAATTTGTGTAATATGTATTTTGGATGGGGATTTTATGAACGTGTCTGGGATAATCAAATGAAGTACCGTGGTCACGGTAAATCACTTGATGATCCGAGGCGAAATGTTACCTGTGTTTCGAAGGGTATTTACCCCACTAACATAAGTCATATGGAAGCTATTTAATGTTTGTTTACGCGGCGACTTATTCAGCCAAGATACTTTTCACTTAACTTATTATTATTATTAATGGTTTTTGGAGCTTTTTTCTTTAAAGAGTATAACTATACAAATAGGTTTTGGATTTTATAGAAACCACTATAAAGCGGCTTATTCCGATCGACATTATCACAGTAAATTATTTGATCGCGGAGATTTTCGAATTTTATTCAGTTAAGGGCTTATGGAGAGAGAGAGAGATGAGTCATCGGGAATTCGGCTACAGGAATAATCTTGTCGTGAAGCGATGATGCAACCGAGGAACATTTACAACTGGCAGTTTCAAGAAAAGGCGAATAGGAGTGGAACGGAAAATTTACAGTGTAAAAAGAACTTAATGACGGGAGTCTCGCGTGGGGTCACAGCCAATCAGAGGAGACCGGACCACAGGGAGGTGGTACACTGGAGGGGAACGGCCGGCGAGTGCATATAGTGAGCGCGCGCGGCCTAGAGGGGACCATTAACATTGTATAAATTGTCCGAGGTGGACGCTCGTTTCGTAGGTACCGTTGTGTTCGGACTTGAACATTGTATTTTTGCATAGTCTACGGACTTCGTACTCGTGTTCGATGGCGATCATTTCAGTACTGCTACTCTCAACTGACAAATTAGTCATGAGTAATACGCGAGCTCTTGTGAACAGGGAGTCAGCGTAGGTGGCTAACGGATTTTGGATCCACCACTATCAAGCATTTAACTTCATCATTTTAACACCCATCTCCGCAAGAAACGAGGAAGATGTCGACGTCCAGGAGTCTGATGGAAGCTCTCTTGATTCATCACGTACGAGGGAAATGCTACTGCTATTTTCAATGGCAAGCGCGACTGACGCAGAACTACGTAATCTCTCTCTTTTCATGGTTTCAGAATCAGAATTTCAGTAACTTCTTAGGTTGGAAATAATAGAAAATTCAATAATGCATCCGTCTCCAACGTCACGTAATTTTCCAGTGGTAAAATTAAAATCGTTATGCTCCATTTTAAATTATTATTATCACTATTAAAATTTGCCACTACTTGTTATATATATATATATATTATAAATAAATTTCTTATACTATGCAATCTTTGCTTTCAGTAGGTAGCATTAGATATAGACCTAATTCCTTCTCCGGATACAATTGTTAGTTGGGTTAATGATCCCATCATACCACGGTCTGAGTGTCAAGATTCTTAAATGTGTTTGCCCGAGCTAGGTGTTCATAAATATAAATTTAGATTTCAACGTAGTTTTGAGGTCTTGGCGCCCATTAATACAACTTATCTTAGTCAGAATAAACGTTAATTTGTCACCCAACAGTGGGGACACTACTGAAACAGTTACGCTTGCCCGAAAAACGTGGGACTTGTTATGGTTTAGCATCACTCACCCCAGTAGAAGCGTTACATTTGTGCGCTCAACGTGGAGCAAAAGCGTTACAATCTCTAAGCTATCAGCTGCTTCCTTGGTGCTTCCGTGTCGTCACAGTAGCATTAAATGCACAGCCAATTGAGCTATTGGCAAACGTGACAACAAGTGAAGAACACATTCCCCCACCCTTTTGCAAATGATTTCCAGTTGCCGCAACATACCTCCTTCCTGCTCTAGAAAATAGACGAGGTATTCTTTAAGAATCCATAAGGTCCCAAAAACTGATCCGCTCCGAGGACAAAACGTCAGTTTGCAGACCACTATCAGGAGCATCAGAGGCATTCCTGAAGAATGGCACTCTGATTAGGAGCACAGTCCAGGATTAGATTACTCGTCGTCAAATGAGAGCTCTGGATATGATGACAATAAGATAACCCTCTGTGAGCAGAAACGAGTTCGCTATGGACGATGAGGTTAGGACAAAGTTGATTAATGCTTGGACTACTTGACTCTTGAAGCCATTGAGTCTCTTCCACACATGATTGAGACCTTCTATATCACACAGAGCATTGATTGAGAAAATATTGGACGAAGAATTGAAGAAAAGTCAGGCCAGAAAGGAGCATCTTGGAAGGACGGACCTTAATCATGATCCTAGAGTTCATGAGTTCTCACCTTCCTTTGTCCTACTCATGACAAAAAGGATTCAAGGAAGAACACAAGGATAACCTCAGCGAAGACTGGGAGAAGAAGCTAGAAAAAAACATCCTGGAAGAACTATTCTTCCTGACCGATGATAAACTAGCCACAACAAACACTTCATGCACGGCCTCAAAAGAAAATCTCGATTTGCACAAGTTCAGAGTAAGTAAAGAGAAACAAAGGGCCATGAAGAGCAAATCCTATTGCCCGAGCGACTGCAAAGGTTCTTTTTCAAATTTGAAGACTCTGTGAGAAACCCCACTGCAAATTACGGTAAGAGATGCTTTTATTGTGAAATTAAGTATGACATACTCAGGAAAGGAGAATGCGTTATGAGAACAGAAACAGGCAAGATGCAAGTCCTGCTGCATTTCACCTCTTCATTTTCCCACACCTGTCTCTTTGGCATGTATCGGAAACTAGTTTATTCGCTAGCTGCCAAGTTGGAAGGTCTACAAATTTCGCTATTCAGGTCTTCAGACGACTCGGCAAATTAGATAACCAGTAAAGCAGGCAACCATCGAGCCTTAGAAGTTTCAATATGGTGGTAATAAAAGCCTTATCGTATTCCTCTAGATATGTTTCACTTTATCAGTCTCCCAAATCGGCTGAAGGGTTGATCGCTCTGTATGAATTTAACTCAACATGGCGCTTTCATGGAAGCCTATGCAGATCCATAGTGAAATGGGCAATATCTGATCTGTCATGCAATCCGACCAGCTCCCTGTTGGGTTCGCAGGAGGTCTTATCCACACTTTTGACAGAATTGCTAGAGGCTGGAGCACCGACTCAAGAGACGACCATTGACCAGGAAGCTCAAGCGGCATCTCATACAAAAGACTGGGATCCCACACACGCTGCGATTTTATTAAGGATGCCAGATCCCAACTTAAGTTTTTTCCTTATGGATGAACCCTTGATGGCGGACCTAATGGGCTTTCAAAATAACAACTATAAACATACTTTTAACAATCCTATTGTTGAGACCAAATTGGCTAGATCTTTGAACTCCAATGATGAGGATGATGATAATTGTTGTTTTAAGGGGCCTAACATCGAGGTTATCGGCCCCTGATGAAATGATATGGCGTGAAATGAAAGGATGAAGATAAAAAACAGCTCACTGCTATGGATGAATCGAAAATGGTTTAGATAAAATAGACAGTGAGCCCCAACAATTATGCCTTATGTAGCAGGAAAAATACTTACAAAAAGGAACTCAGACTGAAACTACTCACCAAATGGAGAGCGGTAATACGTACATAAAGGAATTTCGAACGAAAATACTCACAAAAGGAATAGATTGAAAAATACGCACACAATGTAGGTTAAGTCCAAAATACGTACAAAATGCAACGTACAGTCGAAATACTTACAAAATGCAAGTGAAATCAAAATACTTAAAAAATACAAATGAGATTGAAAATACGCACAAAATGTAATGTAGATTCTAAATACCCACAAAATGCAATTGAGACTTAACTACTTGAACAAAACGGGATAGGTTGAAAATACAAAATGCAATTGAAATTCAAAATACTCACAAGAAGACCCCCCTATATTGAAAGACTTACTAAAAGCAATTTTGATTGGCAATCCTTACAAAATGCAAGTGAGGTTGAAAAACACTCACAAAATGCAGTTTAGATCGAAAAAACTTACAAAATGCAACGTAGATCAAGAATACCTACAAAAAGGTGCGGGAAACTTAAAGAGAAAAGGAAATATAATGAGAGGCGGAGAGGAGAGGGGAGAGTGGAGATGGTCCGCCCCAAAAGTAAGGGACATAAGGGGAAAACGGACCCAGCTCAGGAATCCCTCGGGGTCGCCAACTCCCGAACTCACCAGCCGTGAGCCCCTGAGGGTGTAGCATTATCTAGGGTGCACCAGAAGTGGTGGGGCTACAATCACCCTGTCTCCTTAAGGGCCTTGAGCACAAGGCAGGAGGAAAAAGAAGAAGAACAAGAAGGCTGACCCCTCGCAGAAGGAGGGTATCAGAAAATATGAGTCAAGGGCCAACTAAGGCGGGAAAGGAAGAGACTCCCTAGGCCTCGGATACCCTAATACCGTCGGGGTCGGAAGAGAACAAGAGTTGACCAAGTGAGGTCGACAGGAAAGAAGACGGAGAGGAGCCCGGCACAAGTAAGTGGAAGCAATGCTGCACTCAGCTGTGGTCCCGTGGTCGCCAACCCACGTCCCACAAGATGTGAGCCCCTGGGGGGGTCAAGGAGAGATTGGAAGATGGTAGTAATGAGTGGTGTTATGTAGTAGAGATTTTAGAGCAGGCGTTTATAGGGGAGACGAGGAACTGGTTTGCTGTATATAGAGTTAATTTTGTGGACATTTCGGATTTCAAAGTCAAGTTTTGTGAAAAGTTTTGGAACGAGGTAATTCAGTCTCAGCATCGTGAGAGAAATGTGTGTGGGAAATATAACCCGAAAGGAAGTTACACTATGACAGAATACTTTTTAGGACAGGTATTGACGTGCAAATATCTGGATGGTTTGAGGGAGGAGAGTGATGTAGTCAGGCTATTACTAAGACATTTTCCATATAGAAGCAAAGAAGCTGCCTGTATCCAAAATGTTAAATCTATTTCGCGAGTGGAAAATCTATTAAGTACATTCGATGCTCTGGGAAGAGGTGGTTACGAGGAGAATTTCAGTAGGAACCAGGGGAACCATAATGATAGGCCTAATGAGAATAGGAATCAGGATGTTCAGGGGAACAGCGTCAAAGGAGCCAATACCCAAAATAGGGGGAACCAAAATCATAATAACCACCAGCAAAATCAGTACAGAGGAAATGGATATGGTACGCAGTACCAAGGTAGAAATAATGATTTCAGGGGAAATCAAGGCCGAAATAATGATTTCAGGGGTAACCAAGGGAGGAATTATAATAATTATAATTATAACCAGAACAGGGGTCAAGGAAGGGATCAGCCCAATGGTAATAACGAACAGAGAAATACCGTTAACACAGCCCAGAACAACCAGACCAGTGCAGTAGTGAGTAGTACTACGACAAGCGATAGCGGTACTTTAAACACGAACCAGGCTGCGATATAAGGTCAGAATCTCACTCTGTAACGTGCCCGGTCCATACGCTCATACAGGAACCATATGACCTAAATGTAAGAAGTGAATTATTACGTGAACTAAATGATGAAGGTATTATTCAGGAGGTGGCTAGTAAGAGCCCCATTGTTAAACTTAACATGTCCGAGGCGTACATGGATGTTTTAATTGATAGTGGTTGCATGAAGAGTTGCATAAGTAGTGCATTTTACGATAAAATGAAAGGAACTGGAATAAATTTTGAGGAGATGCCAATTAAAAGCACTTTTGTTATTACGGCTGTTGGGAAGAGGTCTAAAGTAATTTCTAAGCAAGTTTTAGTAGACAATAAAATTAATAATCATGTAGAAAAGCAGATTTGTCTTGTAATTCCAAATTTAATATTCAGTGTTATTTTGGGTTCGGATTGGCTAAGTCGAGTGTCTGGTAACTTATGTTATGAGGTAGGAAGTTTGAAATTTAAATGGGATGATTCTGAAGTAGAAGTAGCGTTCAACGACCATGTTCAGAGAAGTAGTGTTGTAGGTGTGATTTGTACTTTGATGGGATATCGCCAGCCGTAGAGCGGGATTCTCCAAGTTGTGTGGCAGTGTGATTAAGAACTGTAGTCTAGAGCAGGGGTCTCCAAACTACGGCCCGAGGGCCACATCCGGCCCGCGGACAGATTTTGTCCGGCCCGCGAAGAGCTAGCATACTTGAAAACTCCTTTTAGAGAACATATTTTTTTATAGCAAATTAAATTTAGTTTACTGAAGTATTCTAATTTTATGTTGAATAATTATTAATATGACATCTACATTGATATGGTCATGGGCTAACTACTCATAACATTGTTGTAGGCTTATTGTTATTGTTTTTGCGATAAGTTGGATAAAGAAACACAGAATTGTAATGAGTAAAGACATGTATAACATGCAGACATATGAAATACTAATGAGATTTATGTAATTGAGATTTTCCACTGACAATAGTTTGTAGTTGTGGACTAATTTTACTTGTACCAATTATTAAAAGAGATTTAAGATGCTCATCAGTTAATTTAGATCTGTAAACATTTTTTGTGTACTTCATTTTGGAGAAGGTCTTCTCATACAAATAATAGTACCAAAAACAGAAAACAGCCCACGAGCAAATTTATGCAAATTATCAAATTGTGTCAGTGGAAGACTCTTATAAAATTCCAACAAAGATGAGTTTTGATATTTGTTCTTAATTATATCACTGCACTGTAGTTCAATCATTTCCATTTGAAGTTCCGGGGCTAGGGTTTCAATGTCAGTATCAAAAGGATCCTGAAAAATCTTAATTTGATTCGCAAAGGCATCGAAGTCCGAGAAACGAGTATCAAAATTTATTTTCAAAGCACTCAAAGTTTCGATTGCAAAATCGATAGGAAACTCAGTCTCAGTGGTGTGGCTGAATATTTCACATGTTTTAAAATGTGAAAAACATTTACTTCGTAGTTGTGATTGAAACAGTATCAATTTCTTCCGGAATGATTTGATATTAGTGTATAAATCAGGAAGATGCTGGTTTTCTCCTTGCAATCTCAAATTCAGTTCGTTCACATGTTTTGTCAAATAAACATAGAATGCTAACTTCCACAGCCATGCGTTGTTTCGTAATTCAGTAAGAGGGCGATGCTTTTCATTCAAAAAAATTTCGATCACTGCTCGAAGTTCAAAAAAGCGCTGAAGGACTTTCCCACAACTAAGCCAACGTACGGCAGTATAAGGTAAGTCATTTTCTCCATTCTCTTCAATAAATTGTCGGTGATTCAGCCCAAAAGATCTCATAAAATTAACAGTTGATATGACTGGTTTCAGAATTTCAGACATATCCAAACATGATGATGATGATGATGATAATTGTTGTTTTAAGGGGCCTAACATCTAGGTTATCGGCCCCTGATGGTTTGGGTGATCGTGAAGATGAAAAAGAAAAGCGAACTTAAAATTAACTAATAACCTACATACTAGAAGAAGAAATGGAAAACTAAAGGAGAATAAGGCAAATAAAAGGACAGAAGGAAAAGAAATGCCCTCAACCCTCGGAGAAGGCGGTTTGAGGGACTTGGAAGGAAGGAGAGCCATGAAAGGCAGATTGGAAAGTGAAAGGGGAGAGGGTCCGCCCCAAAGGTAAGGGACAAAAGGGGAAAACGGACCCAGCTCAGGAATCCCTCGGGGTCGCCAACTCCCGAACTCACCAGCCGTGAGCCCCTGAGGGTGTAGCATTATCTACGGTGCACCAGAAGTGGTGGGACTACATACACCCTGCCTCCTTAAGGGCCTAGAGCACAAGGCAGGAGGTAAAAGGAAGAGAAAAAGAAGGCTGACCCCTCGCAGAAGGAGGGTATCAGAAAATACGAGACAAGGGCCAATTAAGGCGGGAAAGGAAGAGAGTCCCTAGGCCTCGGATACCCTAATACCGTCGGGGTCAGAAGAGAACAAGAGTTGACCAAGTGAGGTCGACAGGAAAGAAGACGGAGAGGAGCCCGGCACAAGTAAGTGGAAGCAATGCCGGACTCAGCTGGGGCCCCGTGGTCGCCAACCCACGCCCACAAGATGTGAGCCCCTGGGGGATATCTGACAGTGGACCACAGTTTACTGCAAAGAAATGGAGAACCAGTATGCAGGAAGCTGGTATTTCACACGTTCATTCCTCTGTAAGGTACCCTCAGGGGAATTCTGCAGAGCGTCCATTAAGGGAAGTGGCCCGTCTTTTTCGGACTCTAGTGCATGACAAGCATTCGGCCTGGGTTGGACATCTTCCCAAAGTCGAGACTTGGCTGAATTCTGTCCAGCAGAAAAGCACGAAATTGACGCCATACGAAGTTCACTTCGGAAAGAGACCACAAAATGAACTAGCGAGAGTATTGGGTTTAAATGAGGGAAAACAACCGGGGATGGATTACATTGTCCAGTTGGCGAAAGAGAATTTATCAAAGTCAGCACAAAAGAGAATTCGACAACAAAAAGAAACTAAATTTGACGAATTCGAGCCGGGAGACAGAGTTTTACTTAGAGTGCCAAAACAGTCGAATAAGCTAGAGAAAGTCATGTCCAAGTTCTTCTACCTCTACGAGGGCCCATTTATAGTTTCCAAACGTATTGGCAAAACAGCATATGTGCTGGAGGATGGTAAGGAAAACAGATTGTACGGGACGTCTACGAAAATATGTGTCTTAAAGTGGGCGTGTTTAGCTGGCGAGCCAGCCTATCAAATGAGTAAGGGAGGTATTTGGTGCGTGGGAGATCTGGTCTTCCAGGCAGGCGTATCAGAGGTCACAAAGGGGGTAGAATATAAGTAATTGAGAGTTTTAAGGTACAGGGAAATATGACGGGATTGTCGGATGCTGTTGAGCACTAAAATGTCTCGATACACCAACGCCAGAATTTGGTAGCGCTGGTGAATTCCCATTTGTCTCCAAGAGATGGATGAGCGCTTGTACATGGCATGTTTGCTTATGGCGTCCACGAAACAAAAGATGCGAGACAGTCCTTCATGAAACTCATACATAACAGCACACGTGATTTCTGTTTCTGTAAGATCTGTATGTGTGAATTTAAGGTAAATAGTACATAGGTATTATTTGAGGGTGGTGGCAACTAGGTCAGGATCGTGGAGAACTGGTCTGGGTTGCGCGCTGATGAAGGTGTGAGGCATGGTGGGTGATGAACTAGTATTAAGTAGAATATGGTCGACGGGAACTCAGTAAGACAGGGCAATTACGGCACAGAAATATTTGGTGTTATATGTAATGCGCACGTATTTTTTTTCATAAGTCAATAGTAATTTTATCTAATACACAGAGAGACTAAGTATTATGGTCTCGATGCGCAGCCACAATAGTGTGATCGTGTGCTCGTGTGATCAGTGAAATTAAGTTACACCAGAAGAAAGCGACAACCAGTGATATCAGGAAGTTCTGTGGCGGTATATGTATCAGAACACCTTTGATGCGTGTGAAGTGACATCATGTATACACAGTGCTCACACATTATTTATGTATATCTTTCCTAACATAGAGATATTTGAGAGGCGGAAATATCCGTGGAACATTTCTTGGAATGAAAAAACCTTGGACGATTGCCTAGGGCAATCGAATATTAAAACAGACTTTGACGCAAAGTGCGTGAAGAAAATTATGAGGGTAAGTATATATGTAATTTAGGGTGATTTAATTTGTGTAATATGTATTTTGGATGGGGATTTTATGAACGTGTCTGGGATAATCAAATGAAGTACCGTGGTCACGGTAAATCACTTGATGATCCGAGGCGAAATGTTACCTGTGTTTCGAAGGGTATTTACCCCACTGACATAAGTCATATGGAAGCTATTTAATGTTTGTTTACGCGGCGACTTATTCAGCCAAGATACTTTTCACTTAACTTATTATTATTATTAATGGTTTTTGGAGCTTTTTTCTTTAAAGAGTATAACTATACAGATAGGTTTTCGATTTTATAGAAACCACTATAAAGCGGCTTATTCCGATCGACATTATCACAGTAAATTATTTGATCGCGGAGATTTTCGAATTTTATTCAGTTAAGGGCTTATGGAGAGAGAGAGAGATGAGTCATCGGGAATTCGGCTACAGGAATAATCTTGTCGTGAAGCGATGATGCAACCGAGGAACATTTACAACTGGCAGTTTCAAGAAAAGGCGAATAGGAGTGGAACGGAAAATTTACAGTGTAAAAAGAACTTAATGACGGGAGTCTCGCGTGGGGTCACAGCCAATCAGAGGAGACCGGACCACAGGGAGGTGGTACACTGGAGGGGAACGGCCGGCGAGTGCATATAGTGAGCGCGCGCGGTCTAGAGGGGACCATTAACATTGTATAAATTGTCCGAGGTGGACGCTCGTTTCGTAGGTACCGTTGTGTTCGGACTTGAACATTGTATTTTTGCATAGTCTACGGACTTCGTACTCGTGTTCGATGGCGATCATTTCAGTACTGCTACTCTCAACTGACAAATTAGTCATGAGAAATACGCGAGCTCTTGTGAACAGGGAGTCAGCGTAGGTGGCTAACGGATTTTGGATCCACCACTATCAAGCATTTAACTTCATCATTTTAACACCCATCTCCGCAAGAAACGAGGAAGATGTCGACGTCCAGGAGTCTGATGGAAGCTCTCTTGATTCATCACGTACGAGGGAAATGCTACTGCTATTTTCAATGGCAAGCGCGACTGACGCAGAACTACGTAATCTTTCTCTTTTCATGGTTTCAGAATCAGAATTTCAGTAACTTCTTAGGTTGGAAATAATAGAAAATTCAATAATTCATCCGTCTCCAACGTCACGTAATTTTCCAGTGGTAAAATTAAAATCGTTATGCTCCATTTTAAATTATTATTATCACTATTAAAATTTGCCACTACTTGTTATATATATATATATATATATATATATATATATATATATATATATATATATATTATAAATAAATTTCTTATACTATGCAATCTTTGCTTTCAGTAGGTAGCATTAGATATAGACCTAATTCCTTCTCCGGATACAATTGTTAGTTGGGTTAATGATCCCATCATACCACGGTCTGAGTGTCAAGATTCTTAAATGTGTTTGCCCGAGCTAGGTGTTCATAAATATAAATTTAGATTTCAACGTAGTTTTGAGGTCTTGGCGCCCATTAATACAACTTATCTTAGTCAGAATAAACGTTAATTTGTCACCCAACAGTGGGGACACTACTGAAACAGTTACGCTTGCCCGAAAAACGTGGGACTTGTTATGGTTTAGCATCACTCACCCCAGTAGAAGCGTTACATTTGTGCGCTCAACGTGGAGCAAAAGCGTTACAATCTCTAAGCTATCAGGTGCTTCCTTGGTGCTTCCGTGTCGTCACAGTAGCATTAAATGCACAGCCAATTGAGCTATTAGCAAACGTGACAACAAGTGAAGAACACATTCCCCCACCCTTTTGCAAATGATTTCCAGTTGCCGCAACATACCTCCTTCCTGCTCTAGAAAATAGACGAGGTATTCTTTAAGAATCCATAAGGTCCCAAAAACTGATCCGCTCCGAGGACAAAACGTCAGGTTGCAGACCACTATCAGGAGCATCAGAGGCATTCCTGAAGAATGGCACTCTGATTAGGAGCACAGTCCAGGATTAGATTATTCGTCGTCAAATGAGAGCTCTGGATATGATGACAATAAGATAACCCTCTGTGAGCAGAAACGAGTTCGCTATGGACGATGAGGTTAGGACAAAGTTGATTAATGCTTGGACTACTTGACTCTTGAAGCCATTGAGTCTCTTCCACACATGATTGAGACCTTCTATATCACACAGAGCATTGATTGAGAAAATATTGGACGAAGAATTGAAGAAAAGTCAGGCCAGAAAGGAGCATCTTGGAAGGACGGACCTTAATCATGATCCTAGAGTTCATGAGTTCTCACCTTCCTTTGTCCTACTCATGACAAAAAGGATTCAAGGAAGAACACAAGGATAACCTCAGCGAAGACTGGGAGAAGAAGCTAGAAAACAACATCCTGGAAGAACTATTCTTCCTGACCGATGATAAACTAGCCACAACAAACACTTCATGCACGGCCTCAAAAGAAAATCTCGATTTGCACAAGTTCAGAGTAAGTAAAGAGAAACAAAGGGCCATGAAGAGCAAATCCTATTGCCCGAGCGACTGCAAAGGTTCTTTTTCAAATTTGAAGACTCTGTGAGAAACCCCACTGCAAATTACGGTAAGAGATGCTTTTATTGTGAAATTAAGTATGACATACTCAGGAAAGGAGAATGCGTTATGAGAACAGAAACAGGCAAGATGCAAGTCCTGCTGCATTTCACCTCTTCATTTTTCCACACCAGTCTCTTTGGCATGTATCGGAAACTAGTTTATTCGCTAGCTGCCAAGTTGGAAGGTCTACAAATTTCGCTATTCAGGTCTTCAGACGACTCGGCAAATTAGATAACCAGTAAAGCTGATGATGATGATAATTGTTGTTTTAAGGGGCCTAACATCTAGGCTATCGGCCCCTGATGGTTTGGGTGATCGTGAAGATGAAAATGAAATGCAAACTTAAAACTAAAACTAACTACCAACCTATATACTAGAAGAAGGAATGTAAAACTAAAGGAGAATAAGGCAAATAAAGGACAGGAGGAAAAGAAATGCCCTCAACCCTCGAAGAATGCGGATTGAGGGACTTGGAAGGAAGGAGAGCCATGAAAGGCATATAGGAAAGTGAAAGAGGAGAGGGCCCGCCCCAAAGGCAAGGGACAAAAAGGGAAAACGGACCCAGCTCAGGAATCCCTCGGGGTCGCCAACTCCCGAACTCACCAGCCGTGAGCCCCTGAGGGTGTAGCATTATCTAGGGTGCACCAGAAGTGGTGGGGCTACATACACACTGCCTCCTTAAGGGCCTGGAGCACAAGGCAGGAGGTAAAAGGAAAAGAAAAAGAAGGCTGACCCCTCACAGAAGGAGGGAATCAGGAAAGATGAGGCAAGGGCCAATTAAGGCGGGAAAGGAAGAGACTCCCTACGCCTCGGATACCCTAATACCGTCGGGGTCGGAAGAGAACAAGAGTTGACCGTGTGAGGTCGACAGGAAAGAAGACAGAGAGGAGCCCGGCACAAGTAAGTGGAAGCAATGCCGGACTCAGCTGGGGCCCCGTGGTCGCCAACCCACGCCCACAAGATGTGAGCCCCTGGGGGGAACCAGTAAAGCAGGCAACCATCGAGCCTTAGAAGTTTCAATATGGTGGTAATAAAAGCCTTATCGTATTCCTCTAGATATGTTTCACTTTATCAGTCTCCCAAATCGGCTGAAGGGTTGATCGCTCTGTATGAATTTAACTCAACATGGCGCTTTCATGGAAGCCTATGCAGATCCATAGTGAAATCGGCAATATCTGATCTGTCATGCAATCCGACCAGCTCCCTGTTGGGTTCGCAGGAGGTCTTATCCACACTTTTGACAGAATTGCTAGAGGCTGGAGCACCGACTCAAGAGACGACCATTGACCAGGAAGCTCAAGCGGCATCTCATACAAAAGACTGGGATCCCACACACGCTGCGATTTTATTAAGGATGCCAGATCCCAACTTAAGTTTTTTCCTTATGGATGAACCCTTGATGGCGGACCTAATGGGCTTTCAAAATAACAACTATAAACATACTTTTAGCAATCCTATTGTTGAGACCAAATTGGCTAGATCTTTGAACTCCAATGATGAGGATGATGATAATTGTTGTTTTAAGGGGCCTAACATCGAGGTTATCGGCCCCTGATGAAATGATATGGCGTGAAATGAAAGGATGAAGATAAAAAACAGCTCACTGCTATGGATGAATCGAAAATGGTTTAGATAAAATAGACAGTGAGCCCCAACAATTATGCCTTATGTAGCAGGAAAAATACTTACAAAAAGGAACTCAGACTGAAACTACTCACCAAATGGAGAGCGGTAATACGTACATAAAGGAATTTCGAACGAAAATACTCACAAAAGGAATAGATTGAAAAATACGCACAAAATGTAGGTTAAGTCCAATATACGTACAACATGCAACGTACAGTCGAAATACTTACAAAATGCAAGTGAAATCAAAATACTTAAAAAATACAAATGAGATTGAAAATACGCACAAAATGTAATGTAGATTCAAAATACCCACAAAATGCAATTGAGACTTAACTACTTGAACAAAACGGGATAGGTTGAAAATACAAAATGCAATTGAAATTCAAAATACTCACAAGAAGACCCCCCTATATTGAAAGACTTACTAAAAAGCAATTTTGATTGGCAATCCTTACAAAATGCAAGTGAGGTTGAAAAACACTCACAAAATGCAGTTTAGATCGAAAAAACTTACAAAATGCAACGTAGATCAAGAATACCTACAAAAAGGTGCGGGAAACTTAAAGAGAAAAGGAAATATAATGAAAGGCGGAGAGGAGAGGGGAGAGTGGAGATGGTCCGCCCCAAAAGTAAGGGACATAAGGGGAAAACGGACCCAGCTCAGGAATCCCTCGGGGTCGCCAACTCCCGAACTCACCAGCCGTGAGCCCCTGAGGGTGTAGCATTATCTAGGGTGCACCAGAAGTGGTGGGGCTACAATCACCCTGTCTCCTTAAGGGCCTTGAGCACAAGGCAGGAGGAAAAAGAAGAAGAACAAGAAGGCTGACCCCTCGCAGAAGGAGGGTATCAGAAAATATGAGTCAAGGGCCAACTAAGGCGGGAAAGGAAGAGACTCCCTAGGCCTCGGATACCCTAATACCGTCGGGGTCGGAAGAGAACAAGAGTTGACCAAGTGAGGTCGACAGGAAAGAAGACGGAGAGGAGCCCGGCACAAGTAAGTGGAAGCAATGCTGCATTCAGCTGTGGTCCCGTGGTCGCCAACCCACGTCCCACAAGATGTGAGCCCCTGGGGGGGTCAAGGAGAGATTGGAAGATGGTAGTAATGAGTGGTGTTAGGTAGTAGAGATTTTAGAGCAGGCGTTTATAGGGGAGACGAGGAACTGGTTTGCTGTATATAGAGTTAATTTTGTGGACATTTCGGATTTCAAAGTCAAGTTTTGTGAAAAGTTTTGGAACGAGGTAATTCAGTCTCAGCATCGTGAGAGAATTGTGTGTGGGAAATATAACCCGAAAGGAAGTTACACTATGACAGAATACTTTTTAGGTCGGGTATTGACGTGCAAATATCTGGATGGTTTGAGGGAGGAGAGTGATGTAGTCAGGCTATTACTAAGACATTTTCCATATAGAATCAAAGAAGCTGCCTGTATCCAAAATGTTAAATCTATTTCGCGAGTGGAAAATCTATTAAGTACATTCGATGCTCTGGGAAGAGGTGGTTACGAGGAGAATTTCAGTAGGAACCAGGGGAACCATAATGATAGGCCTAATGAGAATAGGAATCAGGATGTTCAGGGGAACAGCGTCAAAGGAGCCAATACCCAAAATAGGGGGAACCAAAATCATAATAACCACCAGCAAAATCAGTACAGAGGAAATGGATATGGTACGCAGTACCAAGGTAGAAATAATGATTTCAGGGGAAATCAAGGCCGAAATAATGATTTCAGGGGTAACCAAGGGAGGAATTATAATAATTATAATTATAACCAGAACAGGGGTCAAGGAAGGGATCAGCCCAATGGTAATAACGAACAGAGAAATACCGTTAACACAGCCCAGAACCACCAGACCAGTGCAGTAGTGAGTAGTACTACGACAAGCGATAGCGGTACTTTAAACACGAACCAGGCTGCGATATAAGGTCAGAATCTCACTCTGTAACGTGCCCGGTCCATACGCTCATACAGGAACCATATGACCTAAATGTAAGAAGTGAATTATTACGTGAACTAAATGATGAAGGTATTATTCAGGAGGTGGCTAGTAAGAGCCCCATTGTTAAACTTAACATGTCCGAGGCGTACATGGATGTTTTAATTGATAGTGGTTGCATGAAGAGTTGCATAAGTAGTGCATTTTACGATAAAATGAAAGGAACTGGAATAAATTTTGAGGAGATGCCAATTAAAAGCACTTTTGTTATTACGGCTGTTGGGAAGAGGTCTAAAGTAATTTCTAAGCAAGTTTTAGTAGACAATAAAATTAATAATCATGTAGAAAAGCAGATTTGTCTTGTAATTCCAAATTTAATATTCAGTGTTATTTTGGGTTCAGATTGGCTAAGTCGAGTGTCTGGTAACTTATGTTATGAGGTAGGAAGTTTGAAATTTAAGTGGGATGATTCTGAAGTAGAAGTAGCGTTCAACGACCATGTTCAGAGAAGTAGTGTTGTAGGTGTGATTTGTACTTTGATGGGATATCGCCAGCCGTAGAGCGGGATTCTCCAAGTTATGTGGCAGTGTGATTAAGAACTGTAGTCTAGAGCAGGGGTCTCCAAACTACGGCCCGAGGGCCACATCCGGCCCGCGGACAGATTTTGTCCGGCCCGCGGAGAGCTAGCATACTTGAAAACTCCTTTTAGAGAACATATTTTTTTATAGCAAATTAAATTTAGTTTACTGAAGTATTCTAATTTTATGTTGAATAATTATTAATATGACATCTACATTGATATGGTCATGGGCTAACTACTCATAACATTGTTGTAGGCTTATTGTTATTGTTTTTGCGATAAGTTGGATAAAGAAACACAGAATTGTAATGAGTAAAGACATGTATAACATGCAGACATATGAAATACTAATGAGATTTATGTAATTGAGATTTTCCACTGACAATAGTTTGTAGTTGTGGACTAATTTTACTTGTACCAATTATTAAAAGAGATTTAAGATGCTCATCAGTTAATTTAGATCTGTAAACATTTTTTGTGTACTTCATTTTGGAGAAGGTCTTCTCATACAAATAATAGTACCAAAAACAGAAAACAGCCCACGAGCAAATTTATGCAAATTATCAAATTGTGTCAGTGGAAGACTCTTATAAAATTCCAACAAAGATGAGTTTTGATATTTGTTCTTAATTATATCACTGCACTGTAGTTCAATCATTTCCATTTGAAGTTCCGGGGCTAGGGTTTCAATGTCAGTATCAAAAGGATCCTGAAAAATCTTAATTTGATTCGCAAAGGCATCGAAGTCCGAGAAACGAGTATCAAAATTTATTTTCAAAGCACTCAAAGTTTCGATTGCAAAATCGATAGGAAACTCAGTCTCAGTGGTGTGGCTGAATATTTCACATGTTTTAAAATGTGAAAAACATTTACTTCGTAGTTGTGATTGAAACAGTATCAATTTCTTCCGGAATGATTTGATATTAGTGTATAAATCAGGAAGATGCTGGTTTTCTCCTTGCAATCTCAAATTCAGTTCGTTCACATGTTTTGTCAAATCAACATAGAATGCTAACTTCCACAGCCATGCGTTGTTTTGTAATTCAGTAAGAGGGCGATGCTTTTCATTCAAAAAAATTTCGATCACTGCTCGAAGTTCAAAAAAGCGCTGAAGGACTTTCCCACAACTAAGCCAACGTACGGCAGTATGATAAGGTAAGTCATTTTCTCCAATCTCTTCAATAAATTGTCGGTGATTCAGCCCAAAAGATCTCATAAAATTAACAGTTGATATGACTGGTTTCAGAACTTCAGACATATCCAAACATTTTCCGCACGAAGACTGTTGATGAATGATACAATGTAAGACTAATGGTTTTGAACCACCGTCATTTTCTACAGCCTTTGACACAAGAGCGACCACTCCTTTATCTTTCCCACTCATGTTTTTGCCTCCATCAGTTGTAATACATTTCAAGTTTTTCCATCGAAGGTTCTTTTGATTAATGGCCATTTCAACTCCTTTAAAAATATCTGTACCAGTAGTTGTGCCATGAATACTATACATATCAAGAAGTTCTTCATGCACTTCATAGCTTTTATCTACTCCTCGAATATAAATCAACACCTGAGCAGTATCTGACACATCCGTTGACTCATCCAAGGCCAAAGAAAACCAATCAACATCTCCATTTTTGTCGAACAGTTGAGAGGATATATTTTCAGCGATGTTTTCTACCCTTCGAGCCACAGTGTTTGCTGACATACTGACAGTTTTTAATAAATTTACCTTTTCAGGGCACATTTCTTCGGCTGATGCAATTATGCATTCTTTGATCATTTCTCCATCGGTGAATGGTTTTCCACGTTTTGCAATTTCAAGAGTCACACGAAAGCTGGCACGAGTTGCAGCCTCTTGTTCGGTTTTGAGTTTTGTAAATGAAGATTGCTGCGATTTCAATCCGCGCTTCATAGCTTCGAATTTTTCTGTCCGCAAACTTCCTGTATATTTTGAGTAATTTTGAAAATGTTTTGTTTCATAATGACGTTTAATGTTATATTCCTTGAGAACGGCTATGCTTTCATTGCAAATCAAACATAGCGCCTTGTTACTGGACTCAATTACGAAATACTGAATGTTCCACTCATCTTTGAATTTTCTGCATTCACTATCAATTTTTCGCTTCTTTTCCATACTACTAAATCACACACAAAAGCAACAATTCAAATCAAAATACTGTTACAAAGATGTCTTAAACTTAAACACGCACAAACACGTTTTAAGGAGGTACGCACTATTTTATTTCACAACAGTGTCATAGGAACTGACTTGTGGTTGCGCAACTAGCCTTCTTATATATTCCAATTACTGCCATCTAGAAGTGAGTGGAAGACACCAGAACTCTCTCGAACCAACGAGATTACTCTGTACGTGCTATTAGCGCCATCTGTTAGCGATAGAAGGTACTACCTATTTCCGCTTGTGTCCACCAGATGTCGTGTCACGTTACTCCTCATGGCTCGTACTCTACGACTAATCTAGATATTACAGATAATGACAGGAAATTTAATAATATGCAGTGTTGCCGTTTTGCGGACTTTAGTCCGATTTGCAGCCTTTTTTCAACGTTGCGTACTTTTTCGGACTTTTTTTTTTTCATCAGTGGACTATTTCACTTTTTACCACCGGCAACAATGATAATATGGTTTTGGCCCTCGGAACTTACTGGAGTAATCAGTATGGCCCTAAGGCTGGAAAGTTTGGAGACCCCTGGTCTAGAGGACTCGTTACGTGATGCTGCATTTCAGGGAAATATAGAGGAAGAACAGTGTGTTCTGCTCTATGATGTGTAATTGTGTAATAGGAGAGTTTTTGAGGATCGCATTGGTAAGGCCAATAGCTATACGCATTCGTTGAACGTTATTTGTAGATCAGTATTCAAAGAACAAAGATATCCTGTATATTTTGCTTATCAGAGTGCAGTTGAGGCACAAATTAACCAGATGCTTGAAGATGGCATTGTTGAGCACTCCAACAGTCCATATGTTAATTCTTTGATCACCGTGCCGAAGGGAGATGGCACAGTCCGTATTTGTTTAGACGCTCGTTTAGTTAACAGTAGAATCAGTTCAGATCAGCTGAAGTACATGTCTATAGAGGAGTTGATGCAGACATTTGAGGGTAAGAAGTATTTCACTTGTGTAGATTTGAGTTCTAGTTTCTGGCAAGTGCCAGTCATGTATGAAGGTAGACCATTTACAGCTTTTAGTCATAAATATAACCTGTATCAATTTTGTAGAACACCTCATGGTTTAAAGAGTAGCTCAGCCGCTTTAATCAGAACATTAAAAATCGCATTAGGTGATAACACAGGAGAGTTTGTAACCATTTACATTGATGAGATGGTAATTAGTTCACGCAGTTTTGAGGAGCATCTACGTCATTTAGATATTGTTTTTCAGAAGTTAGATCAGGCAGGGTTCACTTTGAAACTGTCTAAGTCGTCATTCTGTCAGTCAGAAGTGACATTTTTAGGTCATAGAGTGTCAAGTAGAGGTGTAACACCAGAGGAAAGTAGGGTTAGTGAAATACTTAATGCAGAGGTGCCACAGAATGTTAAACAGTTGATAACATACCTGGGAATTTGCAACTTTTTCAGAAGGTTCGTTCTTAAATACTCAGGGTTAGTAGAACCATTCAGAGAATTGCTTAAAAGTGGTAATCGGTGGAGATGGGAGCCCAAGCATGATCAGGCTTTTAGAGCGATGAAGGAAGGTTTCGAGAAGGCTGTAGTGCTGAAATTTCCTTTGAAAGATAAGGAATATGTGGTTATGACGGATGCTTCGCATATAGGTATTGCTCGAGTATTGTGTCTGAGAGATGAAGAGGGTAATCTGAACATTGTATCTTTAGCCTCGCGAGGACTTACTGCTGCAGAGAAAAGATACACTATTACTGAGATAGAGCTTTTAGGTATTGCTTTCAGTTTAGGGAAATTTAGAATGTATTTAGTAGGGGGGAAATTTGAGATCCATACAGATCACCATGCATTACTGTATATGAGGACTTGTAAACTCAGTTCTAACAGAGTTAGTAGATGGATTCTTGCACTGCAGGAATACGAATTCACAGTTAAATATATTAAAGGTAAAGATAACATTCTTGGAGATATGCTATCAAGGGACACTAATTTATGTAGGGATTATCCTGTTGTCAAAGCAGAGGACGGTATTTTATTATGTGCATAAGTGGACAGTAGCAACAGGGCATCGTTACAGACACAGAGAAACATGTTAGTAGAGCAACGTGATGACGTTAATTTAAGGGAGCCACTGGCTATATTGGAGACAGGTGAAGAAGAGTGTGTGAAAGTAGAGAGGTTCACGTACAAGATGCAGGATGGGCTTCTTGCACGGAAATGTAGGAAGAATCGCTGGGCAATAGGTGTTCCTGCCACTTTACGGGAGGAACTAATTTGGTTCATTCATAGGGAACTGGGACACTTTGGTGCCACCAAAGTCTTCTATGAAATTGGTCGTGACTTTATTTGGAATAAAATGGAAAGGAATGTTAGGAGGATTTTAGCTAAATGTGACACCTGTTTAAAGGAGCAAGTATCCAGTTAAATATTTAGTGGGGGAGAGATCTGCCATTCTCACCAGTAGTCCCGGCGAACTACTGTGTGTGGATTTATTTGGCCCGATCGTTAAAGGACAAAACGGCTACGACTACATTTTTATAGTTATTGACGCTTTTAGTAAGTATGTCAAGCTATATCCGCTAAGGAAAGCCACGGGACCAGCGTGTAGCCGTCTGATCATTAATAAGTATATACCTGAGTTTGGCCTTCCTCTCAGGATACTATCTGACAGTGGACCACAGTTTACTGCAAAGAAATGGAGAACCAGTATGCAGGAAGCTGGTATTTCACACGTTCATTCCTCTGTAAGGTACCCTCAGGGGAATTCTGCAGAGCGTCCATTAAGGGAAGTGGCCCGTCTTTTTCGGACTCTAGTGCATGACAAGCATTCGGCCTGGGTTGGATATCTTCCCAAAGTCGAGACTTGGCTGAATTCTGTCCAGCAGAAAAGCACGAAATTGACGCCATACGAAGTTCACTTCGGAAAGAGACCACAAAATGAACTAGCGAGAGTATTGGGTTTAAATGAGGGAAAACAACCGGGGATGGATGACATTGTCCAGTTGGCGAAAGAGAATTTATCTAAGTCAGCACAAAAGAGAATTCGACAACAAAAAGAAACTAAAATTGACGAATTCGAGCAGGGAGACAGAGTTTTACTTAGAGTGCCAAAACAGTCGAATAAGCTAGAGAAAGTCATGTCCAAGTTCTTCTATCTCTACGAGGGCCCATTTATAGTTACCAAACGTATTGGCAAAACAGCATATGTGCTGGAGGATGGTAAGGAAAACAGATTATACGGGACATCTACGAAAATATGTGTCTTAAAGTGGGTGTGTTTAGCTGGCGAGCCAGCCTATCAAATGAGTAAGGGAGGTATTTGGTGCGTGGGAGATCTGGTCTTCCAGGCAGGCGTATCAGAGGTCACAAAGGGGGTAGAATATAAGTAATTGAGAGTTTTAAGGTACAGGGAAATATGACGGGATTGTCGGACGCTGTTGAGCACTAAAATGTCTCGATACACCAAGGCCAGAATTTGGTAGCGCTGGTGAATTCCTATTTGTTTCCAAGGGATGGATGAGCGCTTGTACAGGGCATGTTTGCTTATGGCGTCCACGAAACAAAAGATGCGAGGCAGTCCTTCATGAAACTCATACATAACAGCACACGTGATTTCTGTTTACGGCCTCGCCATGTAAGATCTGTATGTGTGAATTTAAGGTAAATAGTACATAGGTATTATTTGAGGGTGGTGGCAACTAGGTCAGGATCGTGGAGAACTGGTCTGGGTTGTGCGTTGATGAAGGTGTGAGGCATGGTGGGTGATGAACTAGTATTAAGTAGAATATGGTCGACGGGAACTCAGTAAGACAGGGCAATTACGGCACAGAAATATTTGATGTTATATGTAATGCGCACGTACTTTTTTGTTCATAAGTCAATAGTAATTTTACCTAATACACAGACAGACTAACTATTATGGTCTCGATGCGCAGCCACAATACCGTGATCGTGTGCTCGTGTGATCATTCAAATTAAGTTACACCAGAAGAAAGCGACAACCAGTGATATCAGGAAGTTCTGTGGCGGTATATGTATCAGAACACCTTTGATGCGTGTGAAGTGACATCATGTATACACAGTGCTCACACATTATTTATGTATATCTTTCCTAACATAGAGATATTTGAGAGGCGGAAATATCCGTGGAACATTTCTTGGAATGAAAAAACCTTGGACGATTGCCTAGGGCAATCGAATATTAAAACAGACTTTGACGCAAAGTGCGTGAAGAAAATTATGAGGGTATGTATATATGTAATTTAGGGTGATTTAATTTGTGTAATATGTATTTTGGATGGGGATTTTATGAACGTGTCTGGGATAATCAAATGAAGTACCGTGGTCACGGTAAATCACTTGATGATCCGAGGCGAAATGTAACCTGTGTTTCGAAGGGTATTTACGCCACTGACATAAGTCAGATGGAAGCTATTTAATGTTTGTTTACGCGGCGACTTATTCAGCCAAGATACTTTTCATTTAACTTATTATTATTATTAATGGTTTTTGGAGCTTTTTTCTTTAAAGAGTACAACTATACAGATAGGTTTTCGATTTTATAGAAACCACTATCAAGCGGCTTATTCCGATCGACATTATCACAGTAAATTATTTGATCGCGGAGATTTTCGAATTTTATTCAGTTAAGGGCTTATGGAGAGAGAGATGAGTCATCGGGAATTCGGCTACAGGAATAATCTTGTCGTGAAGCGATGATGCAACCGAGGAACATTTACAACTGGCAGTTTCAAGAAAAGGCGAATTGGAGTGGAACGGAAAGTTTACAATGTGCAAAGAACTATATGACGGGAGTCTCGCGAGGGGTCCCAGCCAATCAGAGGAGACCGGACCACAGGGAGGTGGTACACTGGAGGGGAACTGCTGGCGAGTGCATATAGTGAGCGCGCGCAGTGAAGAGGGGACCATTAACATTGTAAAACTTGTCCGAGGTGGACGCTTGTTTCGTAGGTTCCGTTGTGCTCGGACTTGAACATTGTATTTTTGCATAGTCTACGGACTTCGTACTCGTGTTCGATGGCGAACATTTCAGTACTGCTACTCACAACTGACAAATGAGGCATGAGAAATACGCGAGCTCTTGTGAACAGGGAGTCAGCGTAGGTGGCTAACGGATTTTGGATCCACCACAATCAAGCATTTAACTTCATCATTTTAACACCGATCTCCGCAAGAAACGAAGAAGATGGCGACGTCCAAGAGGCTGATGGAAGCTCACTTGATTCATCACGTACGAGGGAAATGCTACTGCTATTTTCAATGGCAAGCGCGACTGACGCAGAACTACGTAATCTCTCTCTTTTCATGGTCTCAGAATCTGAATTACAATAACTCCTTATGTTGGAAATAATAGTAAATTCAATAATTCATCCGTCTCCAACGTCACGTAATTTTCCAGTGGTAAAATTAAAATCGTTATGCTCCATTTTAAATTATTATTATCACTATTAAAATTTGCCACTACTTGTATTTTTTATATATATAATAAATTAATTTCTTATACTATGCAATATTTGCTTTCAGTAGGTAGCATTAGATATAGACCTAATTCCTTCTCCGGATACAATTGTTAGTTTGGTTAATGAGCCAATCATACCACGGTCTGAGTGTCAAGATCCTTAAATGTGTTCTGATGATGATGATGATGATGATAATTGTTGTTTTAAGGTGCCTAACATCGAGGTTATCGGCCCCTAATGATCTGGGTGATAGCGAAAATGATAATGAAATGGAAACCAGAACAACATTATCTGAAACGGAAAATACGTACAAAAATTGATGATGATGATAATTGTTGTTTTAAGGGGCCCAACATCTAGGCTATCGGCCCCTGATGGTTTGGGTGATCGTGAAGATAAAAATGAAATGCAAAATTAAAACTAAAACTAACTACCAACCTACATACTAGAAGAAGAAATGGAAAACTAAAGGAGAATAAGGCAAATAAAGGACAGGAGGAAAAGAAATGCCCTCAACCCTCGAAGAAATCGGATTGAGGGACTTGGAAGGAAGGAGAGCCATGAAAGGCAGATAGGAAAGTGAAAGAGGAGAGGGTCCGCCCCGAAGGGAAGGGACAAAAGGGGAAAACGGACCCTGCTCAGGAATCCCTCGGGGTCGCCAACTCCCGAATTCACCAGCCGAAACCCCTGAGGGTGTAGCATTATCTAGAATGCACCAAAAGTGGTGGGGCTACATACACCCTGCCTCCTTGAGGGCCTTGAACAGAAGGCAGGAGAGAACATGAAAAGAAAAAGAAGGCTGACCCCTCGCAGAAGGAGGGAATCAGAAAAGATGAGACAAGGGCCAAATAAGGCGGGAAAGGAAGAGACTCCCTAGGCCTCAGATACCCTAATACCGTCGGGGTCGGAAGAGAACAAGAGTTGACCGAGTGAGGTCGACAGGAAAGAAGACAGAGGGGAGCCCGGCACAAGTAAGTGGAAGCAATGCCGGACTCTGCTGGGGCCCCGTGGTCGCCAACCCACTTCCCACTAGATGTGAGCCCCTGGGGGAACGTACAAAAAGGAATTCAGATGGAAACAACTCACAATATGGTCTTACAAACGGGAATTTAGAACGAAACGTTGCACAAAAAGAAAAGATTGAAAAAGACCCACAAAACGTAGGCTAGATTCAAAAAACGTACAAAATGCAAAGTAGCGTCGAAATACTTACAGAATGCAACTGAAATTCAAAATACTTACAAAATACAAATGAGATCGAAAGTACGTACAAAATGCAATTGAGGTTCAAAATACTTAAAAAATGCAATTGAAATTGAAAATGCACGATGCAATTCAGATTGAAATAACCCAGTTCCAATCCAAAATATTCACAAAGTGCAATTGAAATTCAAAATACTTACAAAATGCAATTGAAGTTGAAAATGCCTACAAAATGTACGGTAGATTCAAACGACTCACGTGGATTGACAATACTTACAAAATGCAATTTAGATTGAAAATACTTGACAAAATGTAATTTAGATTCAAAAATACCCACAAAATGCAAATAAGAATCAAAATATGTGCAAAATGCCCACCAAACAAAATGCAATTTAGATTCAAAATTCGTGCGAAATGCGGTTTTGGTTGAAAATACTTACAAAATGCAATTGAAATTCAAAATTCTCACTAAAAGGCCCGGCTACCTGCATTGAAAGACTTACCAAAAAGCAATTTTGATTGTCAATCTTTACAAAATGCTATTGAAGTTGAAAACAATCGCGAGATGAAATTTAGATCGAAAAAAGTTACAAAATGCAACGTAGATTAAAAATGCTTTAAAAATCGTTAAAAGGGAATTTAGATACACGGTGAACCAAGTAACAAAAACAGTGCGGGAATCTTAAAGAGAAAGGAAATATAATGAATAGAGGAGCGGAGAGGAGAGGGGAGAGAGGAGATGGTCCGCCCCAAAGGTATGGGACAAAAGGGGGAAAACGGACCCAGCTCAGGAAACCCTTGGGGTCGCCAACTCCCGAACTCACCAGCCGTGAGCCCCTGAGGGTGTAGCATTATCTAGGGTGCACCAGAAGTGGTGGGGCTACATACACCCTGCCTCCTTAAGGGCCTTGAGCACAAGACAGGAGGTAAAAGGAAAAGGCTGACCCCTCACAGAAGGAGGGTATCAGGAAAGATGAGACAAGGGCCAATTAAGGTGGGAAAGTGAAAGACTCCCTAGGCCTCGGATAACCTAATACCGTCGGGCTCGGAAGAGAACAAGAGTTGACCAAGGGAGGTCGACAGGAATGAAGACGGAGAGGAGCCCGGCACAGGTAGATAGAAGCAATGCCGGACTCAGCTGGGGTCCTGTGGTCGCCAACCCACGCCCCACTAGATGTGAGCCCCTGGGGGGTAAATGTGTTCTGCCCAAGCTAAGTGTTTATAAATATAAATTTAGATTACAACGTAGTGTTGAGGTCTTGGCGCCCATTAATACAACTTATCTTAGTCAGAATAAACGTTAATTTGTCACCCAACAGTGGGGACACTACTGAAACAGTTACGCTTGCCCGCAAAACGTGGGACTTGTTATGGTTTAGCATCACTCACCCCAGTAGAAGCGTTACATTTGTGCGCTCAACGTGGAGCAAAAGCGTTACAATCTCTAAGCTATCAGGTGCTTCCTTGGTGCTTCCGTGTCGTCACAGTAGCATTAAATGCACTGCCAATTGAGCTATTAGCCATCGTAACAACAAGTGAAGAACACATTCCCCCACCCTTTTGCAAATGATTTCCAGTTGCCGCAACATACCTCCTTCCTGCTCTAGAAAATAGACGAGGTATTCTTTAAGAATCCATAAGGTACTGTCCCCGTTTACCTGGATAGTAGGCTGTCAGATATCCGCCCCCTCAATCGGATTGCCAATTATCAATCGCACCGGCACAGTTACATCAATGAAAATGGCACTGACAGATACTATCGAGATAAGAGCACAGAAATTCACAGGAAATCATTGTGGAACACACCAAAATAGACGGGGGTGCATACTTACCGTTGCTTACCTCTTAATTATCTCGGGGTTTGAGTTGACAACAGGATCACTTAAAAGTCTGTTCACACAATAATCTCCGCCATGACATTTAAAAATGAACCAGAAACGAAGACGAGAACTTTGAACTGTACAAAAGCTTTATTTCTAATAAAGGGTATGATTTTCCTAACACAACAAACTATACGTGGCTATCAGTAGCCCAAGTCAATCTGACTACGTCCTCCAGTAGGACTTGCAAAATTATTATCCAACATGATATATAAAACATTTTAGCTCCCAAGAGCTCCAAATACCGTAATATTCATAACACTATTGGATTGGAAAAGGACGTCAGGGTGTGACATATATAGAGCATTTGTTTCCTTTTAATAAACAAGAGAATGGTATTTATAGTCGCAAGGCCGGAGTGTACGACCTCACTCTCTGAAAACCATATGTTGACACAGCTGCGGGCTACCTTCCAGCCTGACGCATACTGGTCAAATGCACTCCCTTCTCACACGCTATGTTACGTAAGAATCCAGCCTGCACTCTCAAGCTTTTAAATGTCTTACAAGACAACTCACATTATATTTACGCAAATCTTTCAAGTACTTTGATCACATCCTAATGGATCATTACATAAATTTCTTAAACTTGTTAACTTCAATCCAAATGTTTAACTAGCTCTTAAATGTTTATAACAAAATCACATAAATTATTTATAACAATTAGAAATTGTTTATAATATTTGTCAAAGACAATAAAAAGAATCTAAGCACGCCTTTAACATCACTCTCGTTTCACATTATTTTCAAAAATATTTACAACAATTATTTACAATATTAACATTTAAATTGTTTAAATTATTAATTTAATAAATACATTAGCCACATGTTCATTCGGTTGGTAATTTTATAATCCTGTTTAATATAATCGACCAATGAAGGTTAGTTATACATGTTAATGTCACAATCTGGTTTTAATAAAGTTCTTAATAATGATTTGTGACGGCAACCTTCATTCATAATCTTGTCTCAAATTCTTTCAAAACTCGTGTTAATTATAACAGTAAATCACTTGATTAATTTTCAACGAACTATAACAATCTTACTCCAGCGGAAAATCCTTCGCTAACAAGTTAATGCACAATCTGCATTAAAAATATGCCCAAAATCATCATATATTAATCTATATGGCATTTAAAACTTTCACATCACTTACAAAACTTCCACAAATAATTCTTTAACATTAATTCCTGTGGGAACTTCCTTCATATTCAAGGGCATTATACTTCAGCGACTTTCAACACGCGCTGCACTAGCGATTATACATTCATAGTTCCACTTAAAAATTTTATAATCATAAATTGTTTCAAAACTGTTTTTCTATTTAACCTTCGTAGATTTCATTCATGAACTGAAATGAAGTCAAAACTTGCCAATCACAAACAAATTTAATAGTGAATACGCTTATATACGCCTATCTGGTCTATCAAAATTTAAGACTAACATCTTAAAAGAAATTGTAGTATGAAAATACTATCTTCAAATAAAGTGCGACTAAACTGCAAAGTAGTCGAATAGAATCCAATTAGACTGGGGAATGCAAACATCGTCATATAATTCTCTAATTGAGAAAAACTCCTAACAAAAGTACTTGACTTTAATGCATTCAATAATTCATTATTAACATTACTCTTTCACAAAATTGTCTATAATGCAATGTTCATTCATAACTGACGATAAATGTCTGTGTTGCAATCAATACAAATAACGACTAGTATTTCCAAGATCGTCGATAACGTAAGATTTTAACGCTCTAAAATCATTTAAATGTTCTTCCTTCTTGATGATGACAGAAAATTGTTCAAAGTAATTAAACTGGGGTTGAATTACTTTAATAAAGTGACACGCTGTCTGAATTTAAATCTGCCATAAAAATCATTAACTTACAGTCAAATCGTGACTACAAAAAAAAATATTAATTACTGAAAAATCTAAATATCAGTCTCAACTGATTCAAAATCGTTAACTATGCCCATGACATAACAATGTCTTAATAAATCGTCGAAAAATGCAAAATTCAACAAGGTGTACTGAGAATAAGAATCTCAACAAGAAAATAAGGCAAAAATACATGAGGGTAAAAATATGGGAAAAATGGTTGCTCAAACATTACTAGGTTACTCAAATACAATAAACGTTCACGACTACCTTATCTGCCGATTGACGTTCCAGAGGAAAATTCCCCAAAGAAGACTGCTGATGGATCCATTTCACCACGTTAAAGCTGAGCTCCATCCTCGAAATAGGAAATAGCACCATCGGAGAATCGAACTGCTTCCTTCTCCGTGCATCGCTCTGCTCCTCGAAAACGAATAGACATCCTTCCGGCAATAATCTTCTTTGTGAGTCGGGACTACCCTGACCTCTCTTGAAAAATTCCCTGAAGTTCCAGTAGACAATCATCATGACGTTTTGTAGAAATTTCCGAAGAAATTATTCATATTCAGAGTATGAAATTGTTTCTATGGCTGTTCGATGATATTCAGCCTTTACTTACGAAACATGGGTGTAGATGGTATTCACCGCATGTTCGCTTGTGTGGAATAGCAATTAGCGAAGTTCCATGTCGCTATCTTACTCCATTGAAGTATGTCCCAATTGCAATAAGTCCTCTTAGCCTTCCATCTGCACTTCGATTGTAGTGTCAGAAGAACAAACTGCCGTATTCAAATGCTCCATTATACTGTATCGTTCTGTAAGCAAGCAATCTGAAGTCTTTCTACTCCACTCACAGCGTTAGCCTTGCGTTAATTCTGGCTTATACAAAAGTGTTTCTCTAGTGGCGAGATAATCACTTTTGCCAGTCGTATTAAATTGCTAATATCTTTTGAAGTACTCGGTCGAAATTGTTCAGCTTTTCTCTATAATTGCATGTAGTACTGCACAATACAATTATGTTATCGTAGACCACTAACTGTTTGAAGCTAAACTTATAGAAGCTTTCTAAGGTCCGTTTCAACTTCACCTAGTTTGACCTGTATCTCGTTACTATAGTGGCCTCGCCACGCGTTATAAAAACGATTCTTTTCACTTGCTGTTCACTTTGATGTCTCACTATATTGAATGTATAAGAAACTGACTTTCACAAATACTTCGATGATCTGAGCATTAGATCTCAGATTGATCAGCGAACGAAAGAGAAGAGAAGAGAAGAGGCTCCTTTCTTCTGCGCAAGCCCTTTTATTACCTTCTCGAGGGGCGTTACCATCCCTTCCAAAGCGTGATACTACGTCATCGCTAGAACTTCCAACTTCGTTAATACATGACGGATTTTCAAAATTCAAAAACTGAAAATAAATTTCACCAAAATTCCAAATCAATGCTTTTACTGCAAATGTATTTCCACAATTCTGCATTCAAAAAGTCACAAAAATACCATAGTTTCAGCAATCTCCGTCTTCCTTTAAACTATCGTTCATTGGTTCATGCCTCTCCTCCAATAGCATAGTTTCTTCCTCAGCAGAATTCCTCGTTTCCTGCGACTGCGTCGTACATCTTGGAACATTCTGGACTAAAATGCTGTCGTCACTGAGAATCTCAGCTCAAGTAGCTTGCTGGCATAACATTTACGTCATCCGTGCTTACGTCATGACTACCCACGTCATAACTATGACAGCCATAACTCTAATCATAATTTCAAATATAGCCACCGTGGTCTCTACATAATTCAATTACGGGGGCATTCTCCTCCCACCACGTTTTAAAAACAGTTGCAAATTGTTTTTAAACTCAATGTTACAAGTATCTCAACTCTCTTGAACACGAAATTGAATTATTACTGGCTTATTCTAGGATGATATTTCCTCTATGTTCCTTAATCATATTTTCTTCTACTCTGGGTTGTATGTGGTTAATGTATTCTTTCCTCTCTAATTCCTCTTCTGACCAGTGTTTCTATTTTCTAAGTTCTGCTGGCTCGTAGAAGGCCCAGGATCGATTATAACATCCTGCCTTTTCCGTTGATTGTCAGCTTCTTTATCCCTTAATTCTTTTAAGTATTGCTGGCTTTCCTTTTCTCTTTGCTGATATTGCTCAGGTGTCATAACCTGACTTTGAGTATTCTGGTTTCTATTTTGGTTTTGGTTATTCCTATTATAGTTACGATTATACCCATTATTGTTATAATATCGGCCTCTTCCATTATAGTTTCCTCGGTTGTAGTTCCAACCTCTTCTCTGTTGATATGGTCGGTAACCTTGTGATCTGTAATTTCTAAACTGATTATTCCTGTGAGGACCTACATTGTCAGTTTTCTCCTCCTCTGGCTTGTCAGTTTGTTGGACTTGGTCCATGTATACCGTATTGATTTCCTTATACTCTTGCCTTTGACTTTTCTGGACTACGTTAGGCATTGGACTTGTGTAGTCTAACCTTCTTAGTAATTCATCCATGCTGGATAAATCCCTGATGTTGGACGAAATTATAAGTCTCCTCACCTCAATTGGCAGCATACGAGAAATCGCATCTATTAGTTGCTCCGTGGACAATGGGGGTTGCAAAAATCTCAAGCGGGACAACTGACTCGTAAAGAAATCAGCGTACCTCGTTGGAAGAGTACCTGAGTATTTTCTTGAATATACCTCCGCTCTTAACGAATTCTGCGCTTCTATGGACCAAAATCGTTTGATTAATGCCTCTGCAAACTCGTCAAAGTTACTGAATGTATATCTAAAAGCTCTAAACCATTCAAGGGGTCCTCCAATCAGATATCTCTCTACAATCTTCATCTCTCTCTCTCTGGGAATGTGAGCTTCGATGAAATAATCTTTGAGATTCCTTACATACTCTATAGGTGTCAAACTATCAGTGTTACTGAATTTTTGTGGTTTGTCCTCGAAATTCCTAATGACCGTCACGTTCCTTGGATATGAATCCGGATAGTTTTTCCCACTATCTCGATAATTCCACTCAGATTCCATATTCCTCTCGTCATCCTCCTCTCTGAATCTGGATACACGTTCTTCAGGAGTCACGTCTCTTTCTTCTGGATCTAGGTGACATCTTCTAGTATACTTCCTATTCAATTCGCAAGCTAAGCCTTCTGTATCCTTGTCGGTGATTTCTGTTAAGACTTTCTTGACTATCTCTTCCTTGTAGTTCTCCATTAAACTAGCCTCTCCTAACTTCAAATTTTTCAGTTTACTCGTCGTTTCATTTACGTCAGAGACAACTTTATGAATTTGATCCTCTAATGTAGATTTTAAAGTTTGCATATCCTGATCTAGTTGTGTTCTATCGTCAACTTGTTTTTCGGATAGCGAATTTATCCTGACGCTTAAATCTTTTCTAATCTGTACTACCTCATTATTAATTTCTATCTGCGTACTGGCAAGTTTTCTTTCAATCCTTTCCTGAATTTGGGTTACATGTTCCCCACTTGACTTATTCCACTCGTCTTTCCATACCGCTACGTTTGCTGTTAACATCTCGGCAACCTGGGGGGCAAGTCCTCACGTCCTAAGAACTTCTGCTCTTGCTTTGTGCATGTCTGCTGCAGAGTACGCTTCACCTGTGTGGAGTGCATCCAGTCACACCATGCAGATTGACATTGCCATCAACGAGACCATACGAATCTTGTCGGGATGTATGAAGCCTACTCCAGTCGACAAACTTTACCCGATTGTTGGGATAGCTCCCCCAACTATCAGAAGGGCTGTTGCTGCTGATGCAGAGAGGGCGAAGCAGATTAATGATCCCCGTCATCCACTGCATAATCATCAGGCTGTTGTCCGTCGACTGAAATCAAGAAAGAGTTTCATCGCCAGGACTCAACCACTGGAGGGAACATCGGAATCTAACCGCATCTCCAGGTGGAAGAGCAAGCTGCCGCCGGATATCCCTGTTAAGGAAGAGCTAGCCCCAGGAAATGACCTGCCTTACCCTGTTTGGAAATCACTTAATCGTCTCAGGGTGGGCGTCCCTCGTTGCAAGACCAACATGCAGAAATGGGGTATCCTTCCAGCTGATGGAGACACGTCCTGCGAGTGTGGAGCAACACAAGACCCAGCCCACCTGCTCATTTGTCCACTACTAGAACAACCCTGCACTACCCAGGACCTGATCGAGGCAAACAACAAGGCCATCGGAGTTGCTACATTCTGGAAATGATCGGACACGGAAATGAATGAATGAATGAATCTCGGCTATGTCTACTTCTATATCCTCTTTTAATACTCTATTGTGGTCTAATACCTGTGTTCTCATGACCTCTACGTCATACTTCAACTCTGCTAAAGACGTTGTTGTTCTAACTGATTCGTCGACTAACCTAGTCGTTAATGCAGTTATATTACGCGTACATAGAGTTTTTGAGTTTTCGATTTCTTCCCTGACTTTATTGACATCAGTTTGGACTTTAGTGATATCTACGAAAACTGTGTTGACCTCTACCTGAATCTTTGTTACGTCACTTTGCACCTCAGTTATATCCGCATGAATATTGTTAATGTCTACCTGAACATTGGATACATCTGTTCTAGCTTTTTGAATTTCTTTCTGGACTTCCTCGACCTTGTCTTGGACAGTCGCTACATCGTTTTTGACAACAACAACTTCGGCTCTAGCACAAGAAATATCCCCTCGGACATTAGCTACATCTAGATTTAACATTGTAAGGTCTCTCTGTACCTTAGACACATCATTTTTAACATCAGACACATTTTTATGGACATTAGATACATCTGTGCGGATGTCACTTACAGTATTTTCAATTCCTAGGGTATTAATCTGTAAACGCGACATATTATCCTCCAAATTAGCAGCACTAGTTTGGATACCCTTCAAATTAGCAGACATATTACTAGCATTCTCCTCCATTCTTGCATTTAAATTAGCAGACAAATTACTAACATTCTCCTCCATTCTTGCATTTAAATTAGCAGACAAATTACTAACATTCTCCTCCATTCGACTATTATTCTCCTTCATGCTTTCATTCAGCATCTGCTTCATACTACTATTCATGCTAGCAGACAAATTAGCAGACAAATTACTATTATTTTCCTCCATCATCTGCTTCATGTTAGCAGACATCTCCTCTAACATTTTCTTCAAACTTTCATCTGCCATTACAATATTATTATTCAAAATGGATTGCTGTAGGGACATACATCAAAAGAGCAAAATAACAACGTTTGAGCAACACTTTTCACCATATATATATTTGATCAATTTTCTGTCTTAAATCTAACTTATAACTACCTTATAATTAATATTCGAAGATACTTCATGTTGAAACAAACTCAAGCACATGTTCAAATTTCTCTGGCTCATTTTAAAATATCCTAACACAAATAATTTACATTTACAATCCAAATAATTTAATTTTATCTTTAATATGACTAAAGTGTCATAAGCCGGTCAAATAAAATAAGATTCCAGATTATAGGCGATTTTTCTAAGTTTCCTGCCCATTTAACCTTTCTCAAGTTGTATAAGATCTGATCTTTTCTGAGTGTAATTTTCCTAATACAATACAACATTTAATTCCTATATAATCACACTCTTAAATACTACAATTGGCCTAGACATCTAACAAAGAATCAACCTCTTTATTTGAGTCTAATCGAACCTCACGTTTTAGGTTTGTCAATCTTTCTAGTGTTCAACCTGGTAATCCAGTTTTGTCGAATTCGTCCCACATATTAGGGTCAATCTTACTGTTGACTCAGCCCCACGCTCTTGGATCGCCAATCTTTCTGTCCCCGTTTACCTGGATAGTAGGCTGTCAGATATCCGCCCCCTCAATCGGATTGCCAATTATCAATCGCACCGGCACAGTTACATCAATGAAAATGGCACTGACAGATACTATCGAGATAAGAGCACAGAAATTCACAGGAAATCATTGTGGAACACACCAAAATAGACGGGGGTGCATACTTACCGTTGCTTACCTCTTAATTATCTCGGGGTTTGAGTTGACAACAGGATCACTTAAAAGTCTGTTCACACAATAATCTCCGCCATGACATTTAAAAATGAACCAGAAACGAAGACGAGAACTTTGAACTGTACAAAAGCTTTATTTCTAATAAAGGGTATGATTTTCCTAACACAACAAACTATACGTGGCTATCAGTAGCCCAAGTCAATCTGACTACGTCCTCCAGTAGGACTTGCAAAATTATTATCCAACATGATATATAAAACATTTTAGCTCCCAAGAGCTCCAAATACCGTAATATTCATAACACTATTGGATTGGAAAAGGACGTCAGGGTGTGACATATATAGAGCATTTGTTTCCTTTTAATAAACAAGAGAATGGTATTTATAGTCGCAAGGCCGGAGTGTACGACCTCACTATCTGAAAACCATATGTTGACACAGCTGCGGGCTACCTTCCAGCCTGACGCATACTGGTCAAATGCACTCCCTTCTCACACGCTATGTTACGTAAGAATCCAGCCTGCACTCTCAAGCTTTTAAATGTCTTACAAGACAACTCACATTATATTTACGCAAATCTTTCAAGTACTTTGATCACATCCTAATGGATCATTACATAAATTTCTTAAACTTGTTAACTTCAATCCAAATGTTTAACTAGCTCTTAAATGTTTATAACAAAATCACATAAATTATTTATAACAATTAGAAATTGTTTATAATATTTGTCAAAGACAATAAAAAAATTCTAAGCACGCCTTTAACATCACTCTCGTTTCACATTATTTTCAAAAATATTTACAACAATTATTTACAATATTAACATTTAAATTGTTTAAATTATTAATTTAATAAATACATTAGCCACATGTTCATTCGGTTGGTAATTTTATAATCCTGTTTAATATAATCGACCAATGAAGGTTAGTTATACATGTTAATGTCACAATCTGGTTTTAATAAAGTTCTTAATAATGATTTGTGACGGCAACCTTCATTCATAATCTTGTCTCAAATTCTTTCAAAACTCGTGTTAATTATAACAGTAAATCACTTGATTAATTTTCAACGAACTATAACAATCTTACTCCAGCGGAAAATCCTTCGCTAACAAGTTAATGCACAATCTGCATTAAAAATATGCCCAAAATCATCATATATTAATCTATATGGCATTTAAAACTTTCACATCACTTACAAAACTTCCACAAATAATTCTTTAACATTAATTCCTGTGGGAACTTCCTTCATATTCAAGGGCATTATACTTCAGCGACTTTCAACACGCGCTGCACTAGCGATTATACATTCATAGTTCCACTTAAAAATTTTATAATCATAAATTGTTTCAAAACTGTTTTTCTATTTAACCTTCGTAGATTTCATTCATGAACTGAAATGAAGTCAAAACTTGCCAATCACAAACAAATTTAATAGTGAATACGCTTATATACGCCTATCTGGTCTATCAAAATTTAAGACTAACATCTTAAAAGAAATTGTAGTATGAAAATACTATCTTCAAATAAAGTGCGACTAAACTGCAAAGTAGTCGAATAGAATCCAATTAGACTGGGGAATGCAAACATCGTCATATAATTCTCTAATTGAGAAAAACTCCTAACAAAAGTACTTGACTTTAATGCATTCAATAATTCATTATTAACATTACTCTTTCACAAAATTGTCTATAATGCAATGTTCATTCATAACTGACGATAAATGTCTGTGTTGCAATCAATACAAATAACGACTAGTATTTCCAAGATCGTCGATAACGTAAGATTTTAACGCTCTAAAATCATTTAAATGTTCTTCCTTCTTGATGATGACAGAAAATTGTTCAAAGTAATTAAACTGGGGTTGAATTACTTTAATAAAGTGACACGCTGTCTGAATTTAAATCTGCCATAAAAATCATTAACTTACAGTCAAATCGTGACTACAAAAAAAAATATTAATTACTGAAAAATCTAAATATCAGTCTCAACTGATTCAAAATCGTTAACTATGCCCATGACATAACAATGTCTTAATAAATCGTCGAAAAATGCAAAATTCAACAAGGTGTACTGAGAATAAGAATCTCAACAAGAAAATAAGGCAAAAATACATGAGGGTAAAAATATGGGAAAAATGGTTGCTCAAACATTACTAGGTTACTCAAATACAATAAACGTTCACGACTACCTTATCTGCCGATTGACGTTCCAGAGGAAAATTCCCCAAAGAAGACTGCTGATGGATCCATTTCACCACGTTAAAGCTGAGCTCCATCCTCGAAATAGGAAATAGCACCATCGGAGAATCGAACTGCTTCCTTCTCCGTGCATCGCTCTGCTCCTCGAAAACGAATAGACATCCTTCCGGCAATAATCTTCTTTGTGAGTCGGGACTACCCTGACCTCTCTTGAAAAATTCCCTGAAGTTCCAGTAGACAATCATCATGACGTTTTGTAGAAATTTCCGAAGAAATTATTCATATTCAGAGTATGAAATTGTTTCTATGGCTGTTCGATGATATTCAGCCTTTACTTACGAAACATGGGTGTAGATGGTATTCACCGCATGTTCGCTTGTGTGGAATAGCAATTAGCGAAGTTCCATGTCGCTATCTTACTCCATTGAAGTATGTCCCAATTGCAATAAGTCCTCTTAGCCTTCCATCTGCACTTCGATTGTAGTGTCAGAAGAACAAACTGCCGTATTCAAATGCTCCATTATACTGTATCGTTCTGTAAGCAAGCAATCTGAAGTCTTTCTACTCCACTCACAGCGTTAGCCTTGCGTTAATTCTGGCTTATACAAAAGTGTTTCTCTAGTGGCGAGATAATCACTTTTGCCAGTCGTATTAAATTGCTAATATCTTTTGAAGTACTCGGTCGAAATTGTTCAGCTTTTCTCTATAATTGCATGTAGTACTGCACAATACAATTATGTTATCGTAGACCACTAACTGTTTGAAGCTAAACTTATAGAAGCTTTCTAAGGTCCGTTTCAACTTCACCTAGTTTGACCTGTATCTCGTTACTATAGTGGCCTCGCCACGCGTTATAAAAACGATTCTTTTCACTTGCTGTTCACTTTGATGTCTCACTATATTGAATGTATAAGAAACTGACTTTCACAAATACTTCGATGATCTGAGCATTAGATCTCAGATTGATCAGCGAACGAAAGAGAAGAGAAGAGAAGAGGCTCCTTTCTTCTGCGCAAGCCCTTTTATTACCTTCTCGAGGGGCGTTACCATCCCTTCCAAAGCGTGATACTACGTCATCGCTAGAACTTCCAACTTCGTTAATACATGACGGATTTTCAAAATTCAAAAACTGAAAATAAATTTCACCAAAATTCCAAATCAATGCTTTTACTGCAAATGTATTTCCACAATTCTGCATTCAAAAAGTCACAAAAATACCATAGTTTCAGCAATCTCCGTCTTCCTTTAAACTATCGTTCATTGGTTCATGCCTCTCCTCCAATAGCATAGTTTCTTCCTCAGCAGAATTCCTCGTTTCCTGCGACTGCGTCGTACATCTTGGAACATTCTGGACTAAAATGCTGTCGTCACTGAGAATCTCAGCTCAAGTAGCTTGCTGGCATAACATTTACGTCATCCGTGCTTACGTCATGACTACCCACGTCATAACTATGACAGCCATAACTCTAATCATAATTTCAAATATAGCCACCGTGGTCTCTACATAATTCAATTACGGGGGCAGTACCAAAAACTGATCCGCTCCGAGGACAAAACGTCAGTTTGCAGACCACTATCAGGAGCATCAGAGGCATTCCTGAAGAATGGCACTCTGATTAGGAGCACACTCCAGGATTGGATTATTCGTCGTCAAATGAGAGCTCTGGATCTGATGACAATAAGATAACCCTCTGTGAGCAGAAACGAGTTCGCTATGGACGATGAGGTTAGGACAAAGTTGATTAATGCTTGGACTACTTGACTCTTGAAGCCATTGAGTCTCTTCCACACATGATTGAGACCTTCTATATCACACAGAGCATTGATTGAGAAAATATTGGACGAAGAATTGAAGAAAAGTCAGGCCAGAAAGGAGCATCTTGGAAGGACGGACCTTAATCATGATCCTAGAGTTCATGAGTTCTCACCTTCCTTTGTCCTACTCATGACAAAAGGATTCAAGGAAGAACACAAGGATAACCTCAGCGAATACCGGGAGAAGAAGCTAGAAAACAACATCCTGGAAGAACTATTCTTCCTGACCGATGATAAACTAGCCACAACAAACACTTCATGCACGGCCTCAAAAGAAAATCTCGATTTGCACAAGTTCAGAGTAAGTAAAGAGAAACAAAGGGTCATGAAGAGCAAATCCTATTGCCCGAGCGACTGCAAAGGTTCTTTTTCAAATTTGAAGACTCTGTGAGAAACCCCACTGCAAATTACGGTAAGAGATGCTTTTATTGTGAAATTAAGTATGACATACTCAGGAAAGGAGAATGCGTTATGAGAACAGAAACAGGCGAGATGCAAGTCCTGCTGCATTTCACCTCTTCATTTTTCCACACCTGTCTCTTTGGCATGTATCGGAAACTAGTTTATTCGTTAGCTGTCAAGTTGGAAGGTCTACAAATTTCGCTATTCAGGTCTTCAGACGACTCGGCAAATTAGATAACCAGTAAAGCAGGCAACCATCGAGCCTTGGAAGTTTCAATATGGTGGTAATAAAAGCCTTATCGTATTCCTCTAGATATGTTTCACTTTATCAGTCTCCCAAATCGGCTGAAGGGATGATCGCTCTGTATGAATTTAACTCAACATGGCGCTTTCATGGCAGCCTATGCAGATCCATAGTGAAATGGGCAATGTCTGATCTGTCATGCAATCCGACCAGCTCCCTGTTGGGTTCGCAGGAGGTCTTATCCACACTTTTGACAGAATTGCTGGAGGCTGGAGCACCGACTCAAGAGACGACCATTGACCAGGAAGCTCAAGCGGCATCTCATACAAAAGACTGGGATCCCACACACATGGACTTAATGAAGTGTACGCTGCGATTTTATTAAGGATGCCAGATCCCAACTTATGTTTTTTCCTTATGGGTGAACCCTTGATTGCGGACCTAATGGGCTTTCAAAATAACAACTATACACATACTTTTAGCAATCCTATTGTTGAGACCAAATTGGCTATATCTTTGAACTCCGAATACAGTACATCCAAGTGAATGAAAAGGATTCAATATCCAACTCTACAGTAGTCAGGTTCGGAAACCTCAAGAAGTTACAACGGTTCAGAGCAAAAGTTCGACAAGCCTTCGACTGGGAAACTGAGGTGAGCAGAGAGCCATCCGTACTTTACAAAACTCCAGGAACCATCCAAGACGTGAAAGTCGCTATAATGAGAAAGTTTTCCTCTAGCAGCATGGCTGATGTGTTTTCGCACTCGTCTCTCGCTGCAAAAGCTCTAGCATCTAGCGTGTTTCTGCTAAATGAGAGAGTCATGACAGTTAAGTCGACAAAAACAATGATCAGAGACGACGAGATAAGTAACAAGAGGTCTCTGCTTGGGCTAGTCACAAAAGCAGAAAAGATCTCCAAAGCCTACTCCCATGGTACTGCACCCGAATTCCACATAGTCATAGCCCTTAACCGCTGAGATGGAAAAGGATTGTAGGGAGGTCGGTACCCAGCCAGATAAACCAACACTACCCTACTAGGATAATGACTAGGAAACCCTCGATACATACCGGCCATGCAACAACACTACTGATAATTACACATTTACTAGAAATAAAATACCCATAACAAGATGGTAGGACGAGAATCTCGGATCTCGGGCGTAAACGGTGAAAGTTGAGACTACGTGAATTCTAGTAACTAATTCGCAGTATTATCGCATGTCGATTGCAAATTGAAAAGGTGATCAGATTTATAAAAACGAACAGGCAAACAAAAAAACAAAATAGTGCCTGGGATTTATTACCAAAAGTTACAAACAATAAACTCCCTATCACCAATAGAAATAAAAGTAAGTTAAAATAAAATAAATCACACGTCAGATAGTCCTATCTGTGCTATAAATGTTCATAAACAGAGTAATTACAGAAATGTAATTATTTAAGAAATTAATCAAATGTTTACGCATTTAATAATAACCCTGTGACTCAGCAGTCTGATCAGCATCAGCTGTTCAATCATCAAAATTTAAGTTAACAATGCAAAACCCCTAAATTATACACATACGTGCGTAAAATGTGAATATATAAGATAATAATAATAATAATAATAATAATAATAATTAAATATAGTTGAAATATATACATTACTAGCTGAAGTACCCGTGCTTCGCTACGCGTCATAAATAAATTAAAATATGAAGGTGACAGTTAAAACAGGGGATAGGCGAGGTGCTGCGCAGAGGGAGATTAAGGATGGAACATTTTGTCCAACTACACCGCTCGGCGTTGACCGTGTTTTATAGCACAAATTTAGGTTTTACTCATAACGGTTGGAGATACCTTTCGGATAGAAAATGTAATTTTTAACCTCGTATATACCATCAAAAGTTTGCTATTTCTTAGCGTTCTCTTTGTATTTGAAATGGAAATATGAAAGTTTTAAACCAAAGGGTGTAGTGAAGTCACTAAAATGGTCGCCATCTTTAAATAGTACAAAGTATTGAAATCAAAAGTAACCTATATATTAACCAGGTAAATCAGGTACTTCCATGTAAAATTCATGTAAATCGGACCAGTGGTACTTGCGTGATTGAGTAATACATACACGCACATCATCTCATTTTTAGCCTCGCTTCGCTCGCGTCATAGTCGTGTCATATTGTTATTCAATGAAATGCAGGTTTAACCCCATTAACACCCCTTTAGAACCTGAATATCCAAAAATCCCTCCTTGGTAGACGTTTTCGACACACAACAAACATATCCCCAAAATATCATTCTTCTAACTTTAATCGTTTGGGTTGGTCGATGAGAGTGAACATCCAAAAATCCTTCATTAGGGGACGTTTTTCTTCCAGAATTTCACCCCTCCCCATAGGCCCCTTACATTGGATTTATGAAAAAACGGTCGAACACATATTTATTTTATTTATTTATTCATTTATTTATTTATTTATTTATTTATTTTTAAGCTGATTGATTTCCTCCGAGTTTCAAACTCCTCGCTTATGTCGTTTAAGAGATACACGGTTCGTTAGGAATCTTTCAACCCCCACTTTTCATCCCTTTCACCTCATAATATACACTACATCGAAAAACCATTAGACATGTGTCAGCTTATTTTTAATGATTAGTATATATGCCAAGTATCACATCCCCAAATGAAACCACTCGTGAGATATGGTTATTCAATGAAATGCACGCTTACCCCCCTTAACACCTATTTAGAACCTGAATATTCTAAACTCTTTCCTTAGTGGACGTTTTCGACATACAACGAACATATCCCCAAAATGTAATGTTTCTAACTTTAATAATTTTGGCTGAGCTATGATGAGTGAGTGAGTCAGTCAGGACATTTCCTTTCATTTATTTTTGATAATTTCACCCCTCCCCATGAACCCCTTAAATTGGATTTATGAAACAAACGGTCGAACACCTATTTACTTATTTAAAGCTGTTTTCCCCCTGAGTTTGATGAGTGAGTAAGTGAGTCAATCAGTTAGGACACTTTCTTTCCTGTTTTTTTCCCCATAATTTCACCTCTCACCAAGGGCCCCTTAAATTGGATTTATGAAAAAAAAAAATAGTCGAACACCTATTTACTTGTATTTTAAGCTGTTCTTTTCACGCCGAATTTCAAACTTCTCGCCTATGTCCTTTAAGAGATACACGCTCCGTCAAGAATCCCTCAACCACCAATTTTCACCCCTATCACCTCATAATATACACCACATCGATAAACCCTTAGACATATGTCTGATTATTTTTAATGATTAGTTTATATACCGAATATCACATCCCCTAAGAAACAACTCATGATATATCGTTATTCAATGAAATGCACGTTTTCCCCCTTAACATCTCTTTAAAACCCGAATAAACAAAAATAATTCCTTAGTTGACGTTTTCGACATACAGCGAACATATACCCAAAATTTCATTTTTCCAACTTGAATAGTTTTCGCTGGGCGTGATGAGTGAGTGAGTCAGACAGGACATTTTCTTTCAATTATTTTTACCAGAATTTCACCCCTCCCTATGGGCCCCTTAAATTGGATTGATGAAAAAACGCTTGAACACCTATTAACTTATTTTTAAAGCTGTCTTTTTCCCCTGAGTTTGGTGAGTGAGTTACTCAGTTAGGACACTTTCTCTCCTTTTTTCCCCCTGAATTTCACCCCACTCCATTGGCCCCTTAAATTAATTTATGAAAAAACGGTCGAACACCGATTTACTTATCTTTTTAGCTGATGATTTTTCGCTGCGTTTCAAATTTCTCGCCTATGTCGTTTAAGAGATAGGCCTACACGCTCCGTTAGGAATCCTTCAACCTCCACTTTTCACCCATTTCACCTCATAATAATACACCACATCGAAAAAACCTTAGACACATGTCTGCGTATTTTTAATGATTAGTTTATATGCCGAGTATCACATCCACAAATGAAACGACTCGTGAGATATTGTTATTCAATGAAATTCAGGTTTAACCCCCTTAAGACCCCTTTAGAGCCTGAATATCCAAAAATCCTCCCTTAGTGTACGGTTTTGACATACAACGAACATATCCCCAAAATGCCATGTTTCCAACTTCAATATTTTTGGCTGGGCGATGATGAGTGAGTGAATGAGTCAGGACATTTTGTTTCATTTTTTTCCTTCAGAATTTCACCCCTCCCGATGAACCCCTTCAATTTGATTGATAAAAAAAACTGTCGAACAGCTATTTACTTACTTTAAAGCAGTTTTTCCCCCTGAGTTTGATGAGTGAGTCAGTCAGTCAATCAGTTAGGACATTTTCTTTCCTGTCCCCCCCCCCCCCACAGAATTTCACCCCTCCCCATGGGCCTCTTAAATTGGATTTATGAAAAAAAAAACGGTCAAACACATATTTACTTATTTTTATGCTGATTTTTTTCCGCTGAGTTTCAAACTCCTCGCCTATGCCGTTTAAGACATACACGCTCCGTTAGGAATCTTTCAATCCCTACTTTTCACCCCTTTCATCTCATAATATACACCACATCGAAAAACCCTCAGACACGTGTCTTACTTTTTAATGATGAGTTTATATGCCGTGTATCACATCCCCCAATGAAACCAATCGGGAGATATTGCTGTTCAATGAAATGCAGGTCTACCCCCTTAACACCCCTTTAGAACCAGAATATCCAAAAATCCTCTCTTAGTGGGCATTTGCGGCCCTTGGGGAAGCTGCATACCAAATTTCATTCCAATCCGTTTGATGGTTTCTGAGATTTCGTGATGAATGAATGAGTGAGTGAGTGGTATTTGACAAATATATAGTAGAAGATAGTGTCAAGTCTTTGTTATGCTAAACTCGGTTGACAGTGCTGTGTGAGAAGTTGAGTAACTAACGTGATTTCAAGTAAAGATCCTCATTTTCTATACCGGTAGTGCAGAGCGCAAATGGCATCCAGTCGGCCGTGTCTCGACTTGAGCTATGTTGCCATGGAAACTATCCGCCTTGCCATTCCTTCATGAGTATATTTTATGATTTGATTAGCATGTGCTGGAGTGCAAAAGGGTCGAAATCAGAAGAATGAGAAAGACTATCGTAAATTCATGTAGCCAGCGGTTCCTTCTGGGTCCTAAACTATGTGTATGCAAAATTTGGTTGAGATTGGTGGAACGGTGTAGATTGGTATACGGAACAGATCCACATACATACCCACATACAGACTTTCACTTTTATATATTAGATATACATCTTTCTATGTTTAACACGGTATTAAAAATACTATTCGCACTATAAGTCGCGACCTGACAGTCCTCTAGTGTCTCTGTTAAAAAAACAGTTCTATGAACAATGTTTCGCACAACAATAAACTTTCAGGTATCTCTGGTTACTTGTCATAATAAGTAAAGCTTGTATATCGAACACTGAAGTTAATTATAGCTTAGATATGTCGCGTCAATGAATAAAATACAATAAGATAAAGCGCGATGCGAAACTACTTAAAAACCTCAAAATATACATCGTGGAACTTATACTGCGAGTCTCTGACATGAACAATACAAATACTAACCCTCATGTCAGTGCTTTTTACACATACTGTTACAATTCGTTGCTCCACATGGCAATACATTTCCTTCTCTCGTAATACGGTGAACAATATTCATAAATAGTGTTTGCTACGGTCCAAACATAACATACTTCTTTCTTTTCATTATTACCAACAATTTTCATCACTCCGCACGGCATTACTCCAATAAGAAACCCATCTTGCTACAAATTTGTAGAAGAATCAGTGACTTTACTAGGTAAATACGCAATTGTATACTACCGTTCAGAGTGCACTCCTAACCACAAGTCTCCTCTAAATTATTTAACCTCGTGCATTATTAACAACAATTACACGTTTGTTCACTACAATTCACCTCACATAGTATTTCTTATTTCTTTCAATAGCGCTTTTCGTTCACTTAGTTCCATAATAGACTGTTTTTCCACGTTACCAAATGTAAACAATACTAACTCGTAGTTCGCTCGTCTTTACTAGTTAATAAATATAAATACATATCCTCACGCATCTGGTGAACATTTAAATGAATGAAATTATTCATATTTAAGCTTGTTTTAAGACATACAAGACCTCAGGTAGACTAACAAATCTCCTGTCAGCTGTCATTTAAGTTTAACAATGTTTCCAATGAAAATATTAATAACTATAGGCATCATTTGACCTCAAATATGAATAACATGATCCTATTTTATAGTGTACTTTCATAATAACAATAGTCCATGACTATATCATTGTCAAATAAATTGTATTCCGCAATTGGAATTTTATAACTTCCATCATACTAATATATAACAAGTAGTTCTTTGCAGAACTATACAGCCTATTTTCATATATCCTGCTAATGTTAATTGCCTCTATCAACATACAAAATTTCAGTTTAATTGCTGTAACAGATTCGTAGATATTGAGAATCGTCTAAATATTTTAGATGGTCGCCAGGTTGGATTTTTTTATTTTTTTACTATTACATTAAGATTATTGTGTACGTGTGGTATTCAAACTTCAATCGCATGATTAGAACACAAGAAGTAAAAACGAGATGTTAAAATTACGCACAGCAGCCATCTTGTGATTATGCAAACAATTGAAATAATTTAGATGCCAGTGGATCAACATTTGTATAAGCATTTAACGTGCAACGTTTCACGGCACTCGGATAATTAATTCGCGAGAAACGTCCATTGAAATATTTATACTTCGCGTCGCCGCCATGTTGGATTTGTGCTCACCAGGTTACTGAAAGTCCTATAGGTGAACATATGTTCATAGTCTCTCTGAACATAAACAATTCAGTTTGATTGCTGTACAAGATTCATAGATATTGAGAACCGTCTAAATATTTCGGAAGCTCGCCATTTAGGATTGTTATATGTATAGGCCATAGAGTTATGTTCCATTCAAGGACAATTATTGCCTAGGTTCATTATTCAAACTTTCACTTCGATCGCATGATTACGACACAAGAAATAAAAACTTAATTTTAAAATTTCGCACAGCCGCCATCTTGAGGTTATATAAACAATTGAACTAAATTAGATGGCAGTGCATTACAATCTCCAAATCATTTACTGTACCACATTTCACTGCGCTCAGAGATTTAAATCACGAGAAAAGTCTATTAAAATATTTCAAATTCGCTTGGTCGCCATGTTCGTTTTGTACTTTACAGGTTTACGAAATATACATAGGCAAACTTGTATCATGTACCCTTTATCACCGTACAAAATTGCAGGGTGATAACTGTAATAGTTTCGGAGAAATAGAATGTCAGTGAAATATTTCGCTCAGCCGTCATTTTGAGGTTATGTAAACAATTGAACTAAATTAGACTCCAGTGCATTTCGATGTGTATAAACATTTGCTGTACCATGTTTCATTACGTTTGGATAGTTAAATCGCGAGAAAAGTCTATTTAAAAGTCTCAACTTCGCTTGCCCGCCATGTTGGTTTTGTAGTCACCAGGTTTTTGAAAGTCGCATAGGTGAACTTCTAGTAGTGCCCTTTATCACCGTACACAATTTCAGGGCGATATCGGTAATAGCTTCGGAGATATTAAATGCTAGTGCAATATTTCGCACAGCCGCCATGTTGGATTGGTGAGACGTAACAAAATTTGAAGGCCACGGTCGAGGTCGCCGGGAATAGTGCTATGAACTTACCGAGTTTCATTGAAATCTCTCCAGCCGTTTAGATTTTATTAGGGGGACACACACACACACACACACACACACCTCACACACACTGACAAAAGGTGATCTCATAAGCCTATTTTTTCAAAATTGAAAATAGGCTAAAAATGAGATGGTGTGTGTCTGACTTTCTGTCTGTCTGTCTGTCTGTCTGTGTGTTACTCAATAACTCAAGAACCACTGGTCCGATTTAAATGAAATTTTACATGGATGTAGCTGATTTACCAGGTTTACATATAGGATACTTTTGATTTCGAAATTTTGCAATATTAAAAAATGGCGACCATTTTAGTGACGTCATTACACCCTTTGGTTTCAAAATTTCGTATTTCCATATCAAATACAAAGAGAACGGTAGGAAATAGCAAACCTTTGATGGCACACACGAGCTTCGAAATTTAATTTCCTATCCGAAAGGTCCTTATCACTTTTCGTATATCTCCAACGGTTAGCGAGTAAAACTAAAATCTGTGCAATAAAACACGGTCAACACCGAGCGGTGCAGTATATCTCTCTATATATAAAAATCAAAATTTGTGTGTTTTTCTCTGAATTTCTTCGGAAATTTGAGTTGTTTACACGTTTCAGACTGTTTTACGATGGATGCGCGCGAAAATAATTGTTTTGTCTGTCTGTCTGTTTGTTTGTCTGTGGTCAAATTTGTTCCCTTATAACTCGAGAACGGCTGGGTGTATCAACGTAAAATTTGGTACAGATATCCATCAGTGGCACGACACTAATCATTGATGTAACTCTTCTCCGTACCTCTCATAAAAGGGGGCCTACCCCCTTAAAATACATGCAGAAATAGGCGTAGAAGGACGAGACAAAACTCATTTTCAGCCCCTCAATGTGAGAGACAAAACTCGGGTCCCCGAAAACCACATTTTAAGGACCGAAGACCAACCGTTTTTGAGATATTCCCAGAAAACTAATTTAATTTAATAAACTAACGAACGAATGCAAGCCAGTAACCATGCCAACGGATTCTCAGAGGTCCATCTCTTGCTGTAAGACGCAATGCAATTCCATTAATTACATTAGTGTGAAAGTTTGCAAACGGCTAGAAGGTTATCACGGAACCAAATTAAGCCGTAAAATTCATCAATACGTATAATGCGCTTAAGGGGATCAAGGGGTACTCTAGAATTTTTTCACGCGATTTACACCTGCGGGTGTGGTACGGCAGGTCTATTATATTCCTATCCCCATATTATTCATTCATTCATTCATTTCGTATAGGCCATCTATGGACCGCGTCATTCCAACCGTCTCCTACTGGCTTTGATGTTTGCCCTGTACGCCCGCATTCGTTCTCGGTGGACTTCCTTCGTTCCTGGGTCCAAATCTTTCCCGTTTTCAGCTTCGGTTTTTCTTGGAAACCTTTACAAGCTTGAAGTTTCCCTTTGAGTGGGGCGCGCTCCTGAATGTCTGTTGGTGTAATCCCCACTTCTTTCAGATCTTTATCCAGTTCAATGAACCAGGCCCATTTTGTTTTCCTCTCCTGAAAGTAAGTTATGTTGCAGTTGGTCAGTCTCGCTGGGCTCATTCGTTTCACATGCCCAAAAAACCTTCTCTTCCGGATGACGTTGCTTATCTTCTCCACATGAGTATATAGGTCATGGTTATGCCGTCTTCTGTATTCCCCTTTGTCTTTGATGGAACCCAATATCTTTCTCAAAATTTTCCTTCCTTTGGCCTCCAGTTTCCCGACCAAGCATTTTTGTTCATCGTGAGGCATTCAGAAGCATGCAAGACCTCCGGACGGATGACACTGCAGTAATGTTTTAGTTTTGCGTTGAAGGATATCGACCTTTTCTTATAGATGTCCTTAGTTAAAATGGTAGGCCATTTCCATTTTGCTCATGCGTGATGTGAATGCTTCTTTCTCTGATAATATCCCTTCCCTGAACCGCCCTGAAAAGAAAAGTACATGGTCATTGGCTGTATTAAAAATAATAGAAAAAATAGGTGTTATAATTTCTCCCTATATTATATTATTATTAGTATTATATTATGGGGTACAACGACGAGACAAATCCCCCCGGTGCCAGCAAGAAAACTCGGGGGCCCTAAAGGGTCCTCGAAAACTACATTATAAGGCTCTAAATCCAACAGTTTCTGAAATATTCCCAGAAAACTAATTTAATTTAATTTAACAAACTAATGAAGGAATGCAAATCGGTAACCATGAGAACATTATCTAAAGGGGTGGCATACAACTTTCCATCTATTTCTGTAAGAAGCAATGTCACTTCATTTATTACATATCTGTGCAAGTTTGCAAATGGCTATAAGGTTATCACGGAACTAACGTAGACCGTATAATTCATCAATGCATTTAAGGGGGTGAAGGGGTAACCTGGAATTTTTTCATGCAATCTTCACGTTCGACGTATAGTACAGAAGGTCTATTATATCTCCAAACAGCAACATTATTTTCAAAAATTCCTGAATTGAACAAGCATATTTTGCGGCTTTTAGGAATTTGGGCAATTTGAGGCTAAAGAACCTGAATTTTCATGCACCACAAGCCATTATAATTTATGAGAGGGGTCTTCCTGTGTATGGGCACCTAGCACAACGTATGATGATGATGATAATTGTTGTTTTAAGGGGCCTAACATCTAGGTTATCGGCCCCTGATGGTTTGGGTGATCGTGAAGATGAAAATGAAAAGCGAACTTAAAACTAAAACTAACTAATAACCTACAGACTAGAAGAAGAAATGGAAAACTAAAGGAGAATAAGGCAAATAAAGGACAGGAGGAAAAGAAATGCCCTCAACCCTCGGAGAAGGCGGATTGAGGGACTTGGAAGGAAGGAGAGCCATGAAAGGCAGATAGGAAAGTGAAAGAGGAGAGGGTCCGCCCCGAAGGTAAGGGACAAAAGGGGAAAACGGACCCAGCTCAGGAATCCCTCGGGGTCGCCAACTCCCGAACTCACCAGCCGTGAGCCCCTGAGGGTGTAGCATTATCTAGGGTGCACCAGAAGTGGTGGGGCTACATACACCCTGCCTCCTTGAGGGCCTTGAGCAGAAGGCAGGAGGTAAAATGAAAAGAAAAAGAAGGCTGACCCCTCACAGAAGGAGGGTGTCAGGAAAGATGAGACAAGGGCCAATTAAGGCGGGAAAGGAAGAGACTCCCTAGGCCTCGGATACCCTAATACCGTCGGGGTCGGAAGAGAACAAGAGTTGACCAAGGGAGGTCGACAGGAAAGAAGAAAGAGAGGAGCCCGGCACAAGTAAGTGGAAGCAATGCCGGACTCAGCTGGGGCCCCGTGGTCGCCAACCCACGCCCACTAGATGTGAGCCCCTGGGGGATAGCACAACGTAGAGGGTCAGTTTTTATGTAACGTGTATTGCGTTTCGTCTACAAGGCTTTCAATTGTATTTCACGTCAGGAAGTACACGTTAGGAGAATTTAGTCTGAGAGCACATTTTAACTAATTTTTTTGTCGACATACGGGTTCATCATAAAGATGATTTTATTTGATACTGTGTGGTAGATATACCCATATTTGGATATCTGGGTAATATGTTGTAGACAATAGAATTGTCTGTCTGTCTTTCTGTGTATCTTTATGTACGCCTATACCTCGTGTTCGGATGCTTGGTGGATCGTAAAATTAGGTATGGTAACCATGAGAGTCAATACACCAATCATTTATAAAACTCTTCACCGTACTTTTCATACAGTAGAAGGGTGGATATAGAGAAAAACTTCTCAATATATGCTAAAATAGGCGAAATATAAAAAATATCCTAGAAGGACGACCAAAGCATATGTTGCGCTTCTCAGTGAGAGACACAAAATTCGGGAATCTATAAAGGGTCTCCGAAAACTACATTTTAAGGGCCTTAAATTAACAGTGTGTATGATATTCCCAGTAAGCTAACTTCGTTCTGATAAACTTGAAGGAATGACAAACCGCTAACCATTGCAACAGTAGCTCAATTGATAATGTCTGGTGTTAACAACGAACACCGTTCGAAGAACGGGTACTTCTGCTAGTATTGTTATAAATAAGTGTTTCTGTTATATTCTGACATAATAATGTTTGTTAAACAATGTTACAGCATTTTACAATAATGCTTTCTTTTATAATAATGCAATATAATTATACAAATGTATTCTGTCGCTGTTACGCATTTGTAACTATCAATAGCAATCTTAACGTTCAAAATATTCTTACAATAGGAAAGTATTTCCAATGAAATATGTTACCATCGAAGCATTCGCTTATAATACTAGTTTCGTTCAAAAGTGATCATGTTAAAAACGATCCCCTCAAAAATATATAAGAAACGAAGTATCTTAGGTAAAAAAAATTGAATGAAATTACGTCTGAAACGACACACGTAGACGTATCAAAGAATTACAGTAAATCTCCAAAATTTAGTTACAATAAACATAGAGTAAAGATACGAATATCTCCAATGAAGTTGGTCACCCCTCAATAACAACAAATACTACTGCAAAACTACAGATCTTAGGGCATTCAGTTTTTCTACCTTTCTGATGGCTTCTGGTGTCGAGAATACCTTCATTAGATGAGCTCGATGTTCGGCTCGAACTGCTGGTGCGAGTCGTCTGCGTTGGAAACGGGTTCCTGCCAAGCGTGTGCCAACCATATGATCGCTCCCCGGTCTGGATCGTGCTGCGAACTCCTGCGAGACAGCTCGTCCTTCTCGGCTAACGGCAAGTCTTCTCTTTTCACGGTCAGCGACCTGGTATCTGGATCTCTTGGTCCAAACGACTGCATGCGTCCATCTTCTTCTTCTCGTGTAGCAGATCGTCATCATCAATGTAGATCTGAATGTCCTGGGTTGATATCTCTTTCTGGTGGTAATGGACATCTCGGTTGTAGTATCGGAAGTCATCTCAGAATACTGCATGTTGTTAAGCAGTTGTAGATTCATCGATTCCCGGTCTTCTAGATCACTCTGAATCTCCAATCCATGGTATAGACTAACCTCCTTCCATTAGTTTAGTTGCTCATTATAATCTTCTCAATAATAGTTGAATAAGTTTGTCCTCCCTGACTCAGGCTTATTACGGTCATCTTGACTGTGATATTGTACTGTAGAATGTTGAATGCTGCAATAATATAGCTGCAGTAAGCAATGCTGCTGTTTATCGCTTCGCTGATGAATAGTGCTAATGTAGCGAAGTCTTCTTCTAAAGCTTGTGATACTGAATAAATGCTTTTCTCTTCTGTAGCTAGTGCATTTATATTTCACCGGCTTCTCGTATTTCTTCCTCGGCGAATGGTTGATCTCCAAATGGTCCTACTTCGTCTGTCGGCCGTACTTCTTTATCATGGTAATGCTCTGCTGGACGCGTGACTGAAAACGGCCACTCGGTTCAAGAAGCTGAGTAAGAGTCCTGGCTTCCCTCTCTGCGATGGCGCGCGTGCCGAAACTAGCCTGCTCTGCTAGCCTCGCACGGAAATATACTCATAGTTTCTCTCCTAGCCAATAATTTATACTTCTATTTAACCAAATAAATTCCATATTGTATTCTACACTTGTAGAAGTGTTCATATCGCTTTATATAAGCCAAATTTATATAAAAGCGATTCCCACAAAATTTATGTACCTCAATCTGATTGGCTGTTGAAATATCATGATAGAAGCTCCTGGATCTAGCCTCTTATCAGCGGGTCGTGTGCATAATTTGTTATTGTCGCCTTGACCAACCAAAACTGGTTTTCTGCTGGCTAACATGAAGCCTTGTTCAATTTCCAGCCTCGAATGATCTGACTCTTCCTTAGTTAAAATCTCATTCACCGGAATATTTCCGAATAATAATTCCATAAAATGCTCCAAAATTTTCCAAAATAGTTTCATTATGCATCATTCACTTCCCAAAAAGCATACATAAATATTAAATTGTTTTAAAACCAAATTTCCAATTTTTCTCTCCCATGGTTCACAAGTCGGTTCGAACCTCGGCTCAGTCAAAGTCTTAAGATGGGCTGAATTTGAGTTCAGTACTCTCAAAGTGGTTGTTCCCGGCATCAGCAGAGTTAGAAAGTGTTATATCAGACCAGTCGAATGGCGTTAGCACAAGTCGAGATGCGTGGAGTAGCACAGACTGATATAAGTGAGATTTTTCATGTGATCCGACACCAGATGGAAAGGGAAGCCACGGACATCGTTCCCGTCTAGGATGAGTCGGTTAATATTACTCAGGGTTACGAACTTACTCATGGCAACTTCTCCCAGTGTAACACACCCCGTGTGGTTGAGGTACTGCAGGCTGCGGCGAAGCTGAGATGGTCAATGAAGTCCTCCGTGGGTATGTTGGAGTATCCCAATGAGACGTCTTCAAGCAAAGGGAGGGACGGTATGTTCATCAGGCAATCATATGTCAGAAAGGTGATGATGATGATGATAATTGTTGTTTTAAGGGACCTAACATCTAGGTTATCGGCCCCTAATGATCTGGGTGATAGCGAAAATGAGAAGGAAATGGAAACCAGAACAAAAAGTATGTGAGACGGAAAATACGTACAAAGAGAAACTCAGATGGAAACTACTCACAATAGATGCCTAGAAGTAAAGCTGGAATTAAGAGAAAGAAGATAAATGAGGATGATCTAGAAACTGCAGTAAGGTTTGTTCTTAAGAAAAAAATGTTGATAGGCCAAGCAGCAAAACATTTTGAAATCAAGAAGCCAACTTTGATTTTCCACTTGAAGAAAATGAAGGAATGTGAGAGAGATGATTATAAGTATTCACCTAAGAAGCCTAAACGAGTGTTTTGTGATAAAGAGGAGCTTCTTCTTGTCCAATATTTGCATGATGCTGCAAAATTGCACTATGGATTGACACTGAAGCAAGTGCGATCTTTGGCATATGAGTATGCAGTTCAGAACAATAAAACGGTTGATCCTTCGAGGAAAATCAACAAATGTGCAGGAGAGCAGTGGCTCAGAGACTTTCGAAAAAAGTATGCAGACCAACTATCATTGAGGAAACCAGAAGCAACAAGTCTGGCACGAGCAACTTCCTTTAATAGGGTTAATATAGCAGCAATAATTATAAAATTGTTCTCGATGGGTACCATTTTGAGCCAAATCAAATCTGGAACTGTGATGAAACTGGAATGTCAACTGTGCACGTTCCACCGAAGATTTTGGCACCAAAAGGGACAAAGCAAATTGGAGGTATGACCTCAGGGGAACGTGGGACAAATGTTACGATGATTGCTGCAGTGAATGCGACTGGAAATAGTATTCCACCCTTATTTGTTTTTCCTCGTGTGAACGTTAAAACATTCATGCTGAATGGTGCTCCGTGTGGAAGTATTGCTTCAGCAAATCCATCAGGATGGTCAAATGAAGCATTTTTTGTTCAATTTATGGAGCATTTTGTTAGGCATGTTCGGCCAAGTGTTGACAAACCAGTGTTCTTGTTCATGGACAACAATGAAAGCCATGTTAATATCCCAGTTATTGACTTGGCAAAACGATCTGGGTTTGTTCTGCTTACTTTTCATCCACATACCAGCCACAAGATGCAGCCACTTGACAGAGGTGAATTTGGCCCTTTCAAGACCTATTATAATGAAGCCATGAACAACTGGATGATATCGCCAGGAAATCAGTTACAATTTATGAGGTTGCTGCGTTGGCAGGACTAGCCTTTCCACGTGCATTTAATCCAACAAACATTGTGAAGGGATTTCAAGTGTCTGGAATTGTCCCTTTCAATCCAAATATTTTCAGCGACATAGATTTCATGCCCGCTAGTGTCACTGATCGACCATTGTCACAGACACTGAGAACCAACCCTTGGATTCTACAGATAAGCCTACATCACCTGGACAGTCTTACTCCAAGGTGACACCGAGAGTAGGCCTAGATAATGAAGACCTACCCTCCACATCTAAGACTGTAGAATTGTCCCCTGAAATGATACGACCTCATCCTAAAGCGCTACCCAGAAAAGTTTCAAATGTGGGTAGGATGATGATGATGATGATAATTGTTGTTTTAAGGGGCCTAACATCTAGGTTATCGGCCCCTGATGGTTTGGGTGATCGTGAAGATGAAAATGAAAAAGCGAACTTAAAACTAACTACTAACCTACATACTAGAAGAAGAAATGGAAAATTAAAGGAGAATAAGGCAAATAAAAGGACAGAAGGAAAAGAAATGCCCTCAACCCTTGGAGAAGGCGGATTGAGGGACTTGGAAGGAAGGAGAGCCATGAAAGGCATATAGGAAAGTAAAGAGGAGAGGGTCCGCCCCGAAGGTAAGGGACAAAAGCGGAAAACGGACCCAGCTCAGGAATCCCTCGGGGTCGCCAACTCCCGAACTCACCAGCCGTGAGCCCCTGAGGGTGTAGCATTATCTAGGGTGCACCAGAAGTGGTGGGGCTACATACACCCTGCCTCCTTAAGGGCCTTGAGCGCAAGGCAGGAGGTAAAAAGAAGAGAAAAAGAAGGCTGACCCCTCGCAGAAGGAGGGTATCAGAAAAGATGAGACAAGGGCCATTTAAGGCGGGAAAGGAAGAGACTCCCTAGGCCTCGGATACCCTAATACCGTCGGGGTCAGAAGAGAACAAGAGTTGACCAAGTGAGGTCGACAGGAAAGAAGACAGAGAGGAGCCCGGCACAAGTAAGTGGAAGCAATGCCGGACTCAGCTGGGGCCCCGTGGTCGCCAACCCACGCCCACAAGATGTGAGCCCCTGGGGGAAAATGTGGGTAGGCAAAGGTAAATCCCGTATATTGACAGACACTCCTGAAAAGAATGCAATTGAGGAAAATATGAGAAGCGAGAGCAAAAGGGCAAAGAAGCCAAAGAAGAAGTCTGTCCAAAAGAAACTTTTCGTTCAACCAGAGAGCTCAGATTCCGATGAAGCAAATAATTTTGAAGTGCTCTCTTCAGACAGCGAGTATGACATTCTTTCAGAAGTTAGGGAGTTAGATGAAGACATTCAATATGAAACAGACACTATTGAATCAGGAAATTTTGTTCCTGCAAAACTGTGTAATAAAAAGTTTGTTAAACATTATGTTGCAGAGGTTGTCTCAGTTGTATCGCAAGATGCTTTTGTTGTAAAATATTTGAAAAAATTAGGAATCACAAGTGAAATTTTTTTCAGGGCAGATGATAATTTGTATGACATAGACAAAAACGACATCGTACTGAAGCTCCCGAATCGATTGCAAGCAGGTGGATCAGCTCGGCAGCAAAAATACAAAGTTGAATAGACAAAATAAGAGTGGTAATATCTTGTGACTATAAAAAATCGCCTTTGTTAATTTAAAGAGTTTGGATAGTAGGCCTAGGCTAGGCTATTATTTAATTTTTTATCTCAATTTACATTTTTATGTAGGCCTTTGTATTCTATGCCATAAATTTATTTTATAGGAATACATTTCAGTTGAATTTTATGTTTTCTTTTTTTCATTTTTACTTAGTGGTCAAAGGTACAAATACCCCTGGTTAGAGGTACAACACCGTGTTGTACCTTTGACCAAATAGTTTTCACCTAAGAAATTTACAAAAAAAATGCTTATTAAAGAACAACATTTATTCTTAAAAAAAGTATATTATAGCCAAAATATAAGGGCTTGTATTCAAATTTTAAAATGGATTTTAGAATCAAAATTAAGCCTAGGAAAAATTATCTTATGAAAATTGGTCAAAGGTACAGCACCTTCCCCTACCACTCGTCAGTAATCTTTATCCAGACCAATGAATTTTGCCTAGACCACGTTTCGGAACCTATACACCCCTAGTCTTTGTAACGCTCAGTGGAAGTACTCGTACATCAATCTTTATCCAGACCAATCATTTGCTAATTACTGTAATGCTTTTTCACGTAATTACAAGGAGTATTTTGTATCCCACATGTTTCTAACAATAATGATATTACGGCAATGTGTGCGCATCGGTAACATTTAAAGAGACTTCATGTTGCTGACAAACGTTGAATGAGCAAGAAACGAAGATGCATATTTACAAAATATAGCACATATTTCCAGTGCAGCAGTGATAATGGATGGTAATGATGATGATGATGATAATTGTTGCTTTAAAGGGCCTAACATCGAGGTTATCGGCCCCTGATGAAATGAAATGGCGTGAAATGAAAAGTTGAAGGTAAAAGACAGCTCACTGCTATGGATGAAACGAAAATGGTTTAGATAAAATAGACAGTGAGCCCCAACAACTATGCCTTATGTAGCAGGGAAAATACATACAAAAAGGAACTCAGATTGAAACTACTCACCAAATGGAGAGCGGTAATACGTACATAAGGGAATTTCGAACGAAAATACTCACAAAAGGAATAGATTGAAAAATACGTACAAAATGCAACGTACAGTCGAAATACCTACAAAATGCAAGTGAAATCAAAATACTTACAAAATGCAAATGAGATTGAAAATACGCACAAAATGTAATGGAGATTCAAAATACCCACAAAATTGCAATTGAGACTTAACTACTTGAACAAAGCGGGGTAGGTTGAAAATACAAAATGCAATTGAAATTCACAAAATTCACAAAAGCCCCGGCCCAGATATGGAAAGACTTACTAAAAAGCAATTCAGATTGTCAATCCTTACAAAATGCAATTGAGATTGAAAAACAATCACAAAATGCAATCTAGATCGAAAAGACTTACAAAATGCAACGTAGATTAAAAATACCTAAAAAAATTGCTAAAAGGGAATTTAATGATGATGATGATGACGATGATAATTGTTGTTTTAAGGGGCCTAACATCTAGGTTATCGGCCCCTAATGATCTGGGTGATAGCGAAAACGATAATGAAATGGAAACCAGAACTAAAATGATGTGAGACGGAAAATACAGACAAAAAGGAACTCAGATGGAAACAACTCACAATATGGTCTTACAAATGGGATTTAGAACGAAATGATTCACAAAAAGAATAGATTGAAAAAGACCCACAAAACGTAGGCTAGATTCAAAATACGTACAAAATGCAAATGAGATCGAAAATACGTACAAAATGCAATTGAGGTTCAAAATACTTACAAAATGCAATTGAAATTGAAAATACACAATGCAATTCAGATTGAAATATCCCAGTTCCAATCCAAATTATTCACAAAGTGCAATCGAAATTCAAAATTCTTACAAAAAGCAATTGAAATTGAAAATGCTTACAAAATCTACGGTAGATTCAAACGACTCATGTGGATTGACAATGCTTACAAAGTGCAATTTAGATTGAAAATACTTGACAAAATGTAATTTAGATTAAAAATACCCACAAAATGCAATTGAGAATCAAAATATGTGCAAAATGCCCACCAAACAAAATGCAATTTAGATTCAAAATTCGTGCGAAATGCGGTTTTGGTTGAAAATACTTACAAAATGCATTTGAAATTCAAAATACTCACTTAAAGGCCCGGCCACCTGCATTGAAAGACTTACTAAAAAGCAATTTAGATCGTCAATCTTTACAAAATGCAATTGAGGTTGAAAACAATCGCAAGATGTAATTTAGATCGAAAAAAAACTTCCAAATGCAACGTATATTACATTGCCTTAAAAAAGGCTAAAAGGGAATTTAGATACACGGTGAACTAAGTATCTAAAACAGTGCGGGAATCTTAAAGAGAAAAGGAAATATAAGGAAAAGAGGAGAGGAGAGGGGAGAGACGAGAGGGTCCGCCCCAAAGGTAAGGGACAAAAGGGGAAAACGGACCCAGCTAAGGAATCCCTCGGGGTCGCCAACTCCCGAACTCACCAGCCGTGAGCCCCTGAGGGTCTAGCATTATCTAGGGTGTACCAGAAGTGGTGGGGCTACACACACCCTGCCTCCTTAAGGGCCTTGAGCACAAGGCAGGAGGTAAAATGATGATGATGATGATAATTGTTGTTTTAAGGGGCCTAACATCTAGGTTATCGGCCTCTGATGGTTTGGGTGATCGTGAAGATGAAAATGAAAAGCGAACTTAGAACTAAAACTAACTACTAACCTACAAACTAGAAGAAGAAACGGAAAACTAAAGGAGAATAAGGCAAATAAAGGACAGGAGGAAAAGAAATGCCCTCAACCCTCGAAGAAGGCGGATGGAGGGACTTGGAAGTAAGGAGAGCTATGAAAGGCAGATAGGAAAGTGAAAGAGGAGAGGGTCCGCCCCAAAGGTAAGGGACAAAAAGGGAAAACGGACCCAGCTCAGGAATCCCTCGGGGTCGCCAACTCCCGAACTCACCAGCCGTGAGCCCCTGAGGGTGTAGCATTATCTAGGGTGCTCCAGAAGTGGTGGGGCTACATACACCCTGCCTCCTTAAGGGCCTTGAGCACAAGGCAGGAGGTACATGGAAGAGAAAAAGAAGGCTGACCCCTCACAGAAGGAGGGTGTCAGGAAAGATGACACAAGGGCCAATTAAGGCGGGAAAGGAAGAGACTCCCTAGGCCTCGGATACCCTAATACCGTAGGGGTCGGAAGAGAACAAGAGTTGACCAAGGGAGGTCGACAGGAAAGAAGACAGAGAGGAGCCCGGCACAAGTAAGGGGAAGCAATGCCCGACTCAGCTGGGGTCCCGTGGTCGCCAACCCACGTCCCACTAGATGTGAGCCCCTGAGGGACGGTATGATTCACGCTGCTTCACTGTCTGGAGAATCAGCCTCACTAGGGTTTCGTAACTTCGCACGTCACGTCGCCGCACTACTGTCGCCCAGGTGAAAACACACACTAGCTCAAAAACACTGTTCGTCCCTAGCTGGCCACGTCGCTCTTATATAGCGGGGCTGAGACTCAACAGATGTTTCTAAACTTGACCAGGGTTCACACCTTCTCGAGCTTTCCGATACGGGACGGGCCACGAACCTTCGAGACAGGGGTCTTTTGTCCTCCCTGTTCGTTGCGTAAACTGCTGGGTGACACAAGAGTACAGGGGTAGCCCGCGGCGAGCTGAAGTTATGTGCGAGGCAGTGAAGCAACCCTGCGCTCGTAACACCACCCCCTTCCTAAAAGTTGATAGCCCCAATCAGTCATTGGTCCGTCTGTGTCCCTCCGTAGGGTGCCCGGCGATCTCGAAACACGATCTTCATCTTCGCCCTCGGGCTCGGCTGGATCCTGTAGACGACATCGTTGATCCGTTTCACGACTCGGTACGGGCCCTCCCAGGACTTCTGCAGTTTGGGTGACAGGCCTTTCTTCCGTAATGGGTTGAAGAGCCAGACCAGGTCGTCCTCGTGGAATCCGCCGGCATCCATCTGCTGGTCGTATCGGGTCTTCATTCGGTTGGTCTCAATCGACAGTATCCTCCTTGCGAACGCGTGCACGTCTTCCAGTCGGTCGACCAGTTCTTGACAATACTTGCTTACCGGGGCCGGATCATTCCCAGGTCGGCCGAAGGCAAGATCGACAGGTAGACGGAGTTCCCTAACAAACATGGCCCGGGCTGGTGTGCACCCGGTGGCTTCATGCACGGCGGCGCGGTAGGCCAGGAGAAATAGTGGATGATGTTTGTCCCAATCCCTCTGGTGCTCGCTGACGACATTTCGGAGATGGTTCTCGATGGTGCGATTGAATCGCTCTACCATCCCGTCGGACTGGGGGTGTAGCGGCGTCGTCCTTGTCTTCCGGATTCCCAGCAGCTGGCATAGGTTCTGGGACACCTGCGACTCGAAATTCCTCCCTTGTTCGGAGTGCAGCTCCAAGGGAACTCCGTACCGGCTGACGAATTCCTTCACCAGTGTCTCTGCGATCGTCGTGGCTTCTCGGTTAAGGAGCGCATACGCCTCAGGCCATTTGGTGAAGGAGTCGCTGACGACCGATATGTAACGGTTCCCTGCCTCGCTCAACGGGAATGGTCCAGCGACATCGATGGCCACTCTCTCCATGGGGCCGCCCACGTTGTAGGTCTTCAGTGGACCCCGTCGTCTTCCTCCTGGGCCCTTGCTGGCTGCGCGATCGTGGCACCTCGCGCAGTGGTTCTCCACGTCTATTCGGCATCCGATCCAGTAGGACCGCTCTCTCAGCTTCTCCAGGGTCTTCTTTATCCCTAGGTGTCCACCAGATGATCCTCAATGGACTTCCTTCAGGACTTCCTCCGTCATAGCCTTTGGAACGACGACATGTTTCCGAGATGTCTTCCCGTCGGTGCTCTCCCAGGTACGGCACATGAGGCCATCCCTTACAACCAGCGAGTCCCACTGCGCCCAGCAGGACTTAAACTTTGGGCTGCAGTCACTCACAATGTTCCACCCGGTTCTCGGGACACAGGCCCTCTTCTATTCGGCTATCAGCCCCAGGTCATCATCTTCCGCTTGTGCCCACGTGAAAGATTCGCGGCTCCAGCTCCCTTGAAGTTCCACGGTAGTCCTTCTGCACTGTATCACGGTGTTCTCCTCCCTTCTGGCACAGAAGGTGCAGTCTTCGGGGCACGGTCTTCGTGACAGGGCGTCGGCGTTAGAATGCAGTGGCCTTTCCTGTGCTGAATCTCGAAGTATTACTGTTGAAGCCTCTCTAACCACCGCGCGAGTTGACCCTCGGGCTGCTTGAAGTTCAGGAGCCACCGCAGGGATGCATGGTCAGTCCTGATGAGAAATTCATGCCCGTACAAGTACTTGTGGAAGTGTTCAATGGTCTTCACGATGGCGAGCAGTTCCTTCCTGGTGACGCAGTAGTTCCTCTCTGGATTGACAAGGCTTTGCTGAAGTAGGCCACTACTTTCTCCTCGCCGTCCACTACTTGCGACAGGATTCCCCCTATACCAAAGTCGTTGGCTTCGGCATCGACGATGAACCTTGTTCCAGGTCTGGGGTAGGCCAGAATAGGCGCGGTGCACAGAGCATGCTTGAGTTGTTCGAAGGCACTGTGGCATTCTGCTGTCCACGTGAAGAGTTGGTCCTTCTCAGTCAGTCGATGCAGTTGTTCGGCGATGTCGGCAAATAGGTGCAGAGTCACAGGAAGCTTCGCAGTTGGGACTTGTCCTTCGGAACTGGCCACTCCCTCACAGCTGCGGTCTTCTCTGGGTCGATGCGCACCCCTTCCTCGGAGACGATATGCCCAAGGTATGGACCTGCTTCTGGAAGAGATAACACTTCTTGGGACTCAACTTCAGCTGGGCAGCCCGTAGCTTCATCAAGATCTCCTTCAGGTTGCTGTAGTGCTCCTCGAAGCTTCTCCCCAGAACGATGACGTCGTCTAGGTAGACCAGGCAGGTCTTCCAGTGTAGTCCCTTCAGAATGGACTCCATTAGCCTTTCGAAGGTCGCAGGGGCGTTGCACAGACCGAACGGCATGACGGTGAACTGCCAGAGTCCGCTGCCCACAGAGAACTCCGTTTTCTCGCGGCCCTTAGGGTCGACCTCCACCTGCCAGTAGCCACTCTTCAAATCTAAGGTGGAGAACTATCTTGATCCTGATATGGTGTCCAGCGTGTCGTCGATCCGGTATAGAGGGTAGCTGTCCTTCGTGTCGTCGTTCACCCGCCTGTAGTTCAAGCAGAACCTGGTAAAGCCGTCCTTCTTCTTCACTAGCACGACCGGAGAGCTCCAAGGACTATGTGATGGCTCGATCACCCCCTGCTCCTTCATTTCTTCCACCATCCGGTCGACTTCAGCTTGCTTGGTGAGCGGGACACGTCGGAATGGGGCCCTAATCGGTGCGCTGCCTCCAACGTCGATTCTGTGCTGGACCAAGCTTGTCCTGCCTAAGTCTTAGCTCCCCACGGAGAAGACATCATGAAATTCGCTAGCAGGTCCCGAAGTTGGCGTGATTGTTCCTCGTCTAGATGGTCCTGGGATCCTTGGTACAGCTTCTGTAGTTCTTCTGGCAGGGCGCGTCTTCTTCGTTTGTCCGTCTGTGATGCGGGCAATACAGTTAACGGGCTCGCAGACTCCTAGGTTGGTGTCCCGGTGAACCGTAATGTCGTAGTCGTTCAGGTTGGACAGGCGGACGTACGGCCGAGGCGTCGTGTAGATGAGGGTCTTGGCAATTAGCAATCCTTTCGTCTGGATGTCCTCATATTTTGGCTCGATGACAGCCGCCACTCCCTCAGCAGTTCCGTTGACAATTACGGCAGCGCTGACCTCCGTCCTGGCGGGAACGATGACGTCCTCTCTCAGCCCTACTCGTCGTGCGGTCACGGCCTCGTGTGCTGGTTGCAAAGTAAGTTCTTCACCTCCGTAGCGGAGAGTGTTGGTGCTCAGGTCCAAGATGATGTTGTTCTGGTCCAGAAAGTCCAGTCCGAAGATCACATCGTTTGCTACATCAGCCACGAGCACTGGATGCTTCACCACCAACCGACCAATGACGAACTCCAGTGATGCTTCGCCATGTACCGGTGTGGTCTCTCCAGTCGCGGTTATTAGCTGGAGGTTCCTTTGTGTGGGTTGCACTCTCCACTTCGGGATCACGGTGGGATTGACGATGGTCCTCGACGCTCCCGTGTCGATCAGCATGGGCCAGCTCACTCCGTTGACGACTCCGTCGATCATCAGGCTGCTATTGTCCCTCCGTAACTTCGTCACACGCACTTTGACTGCCGGGGCTTGACGACTATCGCAAGCCAACCTTTGTCCCCCAAGGCTGGTTAATACTGGGCCGCACGGTTTTCAGACGACTGATTTCCCGCCGGATACCCTAGACGGCGGCGATCACCGCAGTCCTTGGTCAGATGGCATTTCTTCCCTCAGATCGGTAGTCCTCTTCCGGGCCGCCTCTCCGGGAGTCTTTCGGCTGCGTCGTTGTTGGTGGCGTCACGACTATTGAAGAAACAGCCTAGCGCCTCCGTCAATTCATCGGCCAGGGGCTTAGTCTCGTTGGTTTTGGTCGGTTCTTCGACGTCGACTTGACGCACCCGCGCGTGCATTCTAGATGCCTGCTTTGCCGTCTCGAACTCAAGTGCGTGGCTCAGCGTATCTGCCAGGGTCTTACTGCGCGCGAGTCGCAGCGCCTGTTGAGTGTCCGAGTCCCGTAGCCCGTCGGTGAAGGTCTGCGTCGCAATCTCTTCCAGATAGTCGGCCGGCACTGTTGGATAGGCGAGACTTACGGGGCGTGCGATATCCATCTCGAACTCCTGCAGGGTTTCCGCGTTCTTTTGTACCCGGGTCCGGAGCTGCATCTGGTAGGCCTGCTGAAGATGGCTATCTCCATACCGGGACTCCATATGGGCGACTAGTGAAGCGTAGTCCTGAGATTCCGTCGGGATGGCCTGAAGGACATTATGGGCGTCCCCACTCAGCGCTACAACGAGAGCTGTAGCCTCTTCCGTGTTGTTCCAGTTGTTTATGGAACAGGCCGCCTCGAACTGACGCAAGTAAGTGTTCCACGGTACCTTTTCGTCGAACGTTGGGGGCGTCACTATGATCTGTCACGCCCCTGATATTCCCGGTGTACCTGTGTGCGGGCGTAGGCGCAGCTCGGCAACTTCCTTCTGTAGAGCGTTGAATTTCTCTTCCATCCCTGTCGGCGGGCGTTGGCGCAGCTCAGCAAATTCCTTTTGTAAAGCTTTGAATTTCTCTTCCACCCCCATCAGCGGGCGTTGGCGCAGCTCGGCAACTTCCTTTCGTAAGGCGTTGATGATGATGATGATGATGATAATTGTTGTTTTAAGGGGCCTAACATCTAGGTTATCGGCCCCTGATGGTTTGGGTGATCGTGAAGATGAAAATGAAAAGCGAACTTAAAACTAAAACTAACTACTAACCTACATACTAGAAGAAGAAATGGAAAACTAAAGGAGAATAAGGCAAATAAAAGGACAGAAGGAAAAGAAATGCCTTCAACCCTCGAAGAAGGCGGATTGAGGGACTTGGAAGGAAGGAGAGCCATGAAAGGCAGATAGGAAAGTGAAAGAAGAGAGGGTCCGCCCCAAAGGTAAGGGACAAAAGGGGAAAACGGACCCAGCTCAGGAATCCCTCGGGGTCGCCAACTCCCGAACTCACCAGCCGTGATCCCCTGAGGGTGTAGCATTATCTAGGGTGCACCAGAAGTGGTTGGGCTACATACACCCTGCCTCCTTAAGGGCCTAGAGCACAAGGCAGGAGGTAAAATGAAGAGAAAAAGAAGGCTGACCCCTCGCAGAAGGAGGGAATCAGAAAAGATGAGACAAGGGCCAATTAAGGCGGGAAAGGAAGAGACTCCCTAGGCTTCGGATACCCTAATACCGTCGGGGGCAGAAGAGTAAGGCGTTGAATTTCTCCTCCACCCCCATCAGCGGGCGTCGGCGCAGCTCGGCAACTTCCACTTGTAAGGCGTCGAACTTCTTTTCCAATGCCGTGACTTCCTCACGCAGACCCAGTTCTAATTTCTTCAGGTCCTGTGCTAACTTATTCCGACCGTCTTCCATCTTCTTCTGGCCGTCCTCTATCTTCTTCAGGTCCTCCGCTAGCTTATTTTGACCGTCCTCCATCTTCTTCTGGCCGTCTTCTAGTTTAGCAGTTAAGTCTTCGGCTAGATTCTTCTGGCCGTCTTCCATCATCTTTAGGTCCTCCGCTAGCTTATTTTGACAGTCTCCCATCTTTTTCTGGCCGTCTTCTACTTAGGCAGTTAGGTCCTTGGTTAAATTCTTCTGGCCGCGGGCCACTTAACTTTTCTAGCAGTAGTTGTAATTGAGCATCCATTTTAGCTGTTTGTCTTGTGAAGGGCATGATGCACTTACAGGAGAATTAGTGAACTGTGGTAAAATGACCTGCACGGGTTTTTAAAGCCAGGACCTTCAGGCGTTGTGCTTGGGTTCGTAATCCCGCTTCTGATACCAGATGATACGTGTTGCCCCCAGTGGCAAGTTCGTTAACGGGATTACGGTGGGTGATAGCACAACACAATTGTTCCTTTAGCGAAATATTAGCTTTATTGCAGGCCACGAAAATACACCACACAATAAGCACTGAATCTCACTTCATAAGACACTACTAGTCACTATGGCTTCCACACTTAGCCTACGTTCACACTACTGTCCTCGCTATTAATACCTGCAACTTTGCCTTGTACACAAACTACAGTTATTTACGATATTCAGACACTAACCACTACACACTGCTTCGCTGTCCGCTGGCTAGGGAACAGCCCCCTGCGTTTCGCAATTCACCACAATATCCCTGTCGCACTAGGTAAGTACACACTCGTCAAAACGCAGTCCCTCCGTATGATTCACGCTGCCTCACTGTCTGGAGAATCAGACTCACTAGGGTTTCGTAACTTCGCACGTAACGTCGCCGCACTACTGTCGCCCAGGTAAAAACACGCAGTAGCTCAAAAACACTTTTCGTCCCTCGCTGGCCACGTCGCTCTTATATAGCGGGGCAGTAGTGGTTTTGTGGGGGTTCTGTATCCTCCACCTCCACATTCCTCCACACAAGATGGCGGCAGTGCGATATCTCTCGAACCCATGGTTGGATTTTAAAAAATGAGGTGTTTTTGAACTCGGGCTGACACCCCCTTTCCAATGGACAACATATTTCCACCCCAAAAATAAAACCTACCCCTACTAGGGGGTGAAATTGTAATTTTTTTTTAGAATCTCTCTTTCCAAGTGCAACATGTGAGAGTTTGAATGCCGATATGGAATGAAACGTTGTTCCACACAAGAGACATATGTGCGGTGGGCAGCCACTATGAATTAACATGCTTGTTTTTGTTTTTACGCATGCCCACTCATAGCTTTTGTAAGAGGGCGGGCTTTTTAAAAGATGGTAGCTGTAGTGTAACCTAACCTAACCCAACCCACGAGTGGTGATTGAAAAGTATTTTAAGTGACGCTTGTCGATCGGCAAACCAATAATCAAAGAGGGATATGTCAGGCCTTGAGGTGATAGCCCCTTTTGTATGATCCCTGTTGATTGACCCCTTTTGATTGATCTCTATTGATTTGTCCCTTTGGACTGGTCCCTGTTGACTAGCCCCACCCCCCCTTGGACTGGCCCTTTATGACAGGGGGTCATTTTTGATGGATCCTTTTTGACGGGTCCCTGTTGATGGGCCCCTGTGGATGGATCATTGTTGACGGGTCATTGCTGACGAGTCCCTTTGGATGGGTCATTGTTGACGAGTCCCTGTGGACGGGTCTTGTTGGCGAGTCCCTGTGAACGGGTCCTTGTTGACGGGTCCCTGTTGACAGGTCATTTTTGACAGGTTATTGTTGACGGATCCTTGTTGATGGGTCCCTGTTGACAAGTCATTTTGACTAATCCCTTTAGACCGGCCCATGAATTTATCCAAAGTGTGCCAAAGGGCTTAACTAACGGACTAATAAGGCTAGGAACTTGTATGAGGTATTGTAGGACTTGGGATGAAGCCCCCTTTTAGAATGTATTTTTGAAATTTTGACAAAGGGCCTAACCACACTTTTGTTAATATCTCGCGAACCAATCAAGCTAGTGACTTGTATGGGGGGTCCTAGCAATTGGGACGATGTTCCCCTTTGCGGGGTGAAACTATCCCCCACTCCCAAATTGGAAAATCGATATCGTGGAAACTAAAAACCCTAAAATTATGTGTGATAGCTTTAAAAATAGCTCATAAGATACGCTTTTACCACGAGAGGTCATTTCACCCCTAAAATAGTAAATAGTAATGTTACAGGAAAAAAAGGGGTTAAACACTTAAAAATGATAAATGAACCTAAGATCTTTTGTTTTTGATGAAAATCTAGTAGGAGGGTTAAAACTACCCCCCAAATTTTGAAAATCGTTATCTTGGAAATTGTGAACATTAAAATTAAGTGTGATAGCTTTAAAAATAGGTCATGACATACGCTTATACCACGATAGGTCATTTCACCCCTAAAACAGTGAATAGTGTTTTTACAGGGAAAAAAAGGTGTTAAACGCCTAAAAATGATAAATGAACCAAAGATCTTTTGTTTTTGATGAAAAAAAGTAAGGGGGTGAAAACTACCCCAAAACTAAAAAAATCGATATCTTGGAAACTATGAAACTTAAAATTAGGTGTGATAGCTCAAAAAATTGGTCATTTAATACTCTTTTACCACGATTGGTCATTTGTACCCCTAAACAATGCATGTAGATTTTACAGGAAAAAAGGGGAACCAATAATCAGATTTGGACACATGAGGTGTTATAAGACTCAGGGCGACAATCTCTTCTTGAATTTATTTATTTTTAATTTTTGAAATTTGGACACACATTTTTGAAAATTAAGATTTTTAAAATTTTTTGAAATTTTTTTTTTTTTTTAGTAGAGAGAGATAGTACCGGTTGTGTTTGAACGAGCATGTCACCGATCACTGTGACTATGTTCAATGGTTGAATAGATATTTTGTGAAGCATTGATTGAAGAGGGTCGTGCGACGACAGGTTTTAAGAATATTTTTTATGATTTTTCCTATGATGCCTGCATTTATTTAAATATCCCAAAACGGCAAGGTTACTGATTTGAGTTTTATAAACTAATAATGGAATTTGGTCTCTTAAGGTGTCCTATAACTTGACATGACACTTTCTTTATACAGCTTACGAATTTTACCAAAAATATTGAAAACAACAAGGTCATGGACTTTGGTTTCTCTTAACATATTGCAAACCCATAATGTTAGATGTTTATGGTGAGTGATGAAGCATAGCTAGGTAGAGAAAGAATTATTGTAGGCTACACGTATGGTGACTGACAAGTCTTTGACCATTGAAACTTGTTTTAAACCTGGCCGCAGTACATAGGGAGTATAGGTTTCAGGCATGACATGACAAACGGTATGTACAAAATCCAATTTATCGATTCAAGAATTAAGAGTAGACTATCTTTAATTGATTAGTTAAAGAGGATAGCTAAGAAAACAAGATGGTGATTACACTGAACCAAACCGAACCAATACAATCCTTTTTGGATATATAATGTTACTTGCTAACCATTTTCTGCTGCAGTGACAAGCACTTTTGGCTCTTGCACTAGAGGCCTTAACTCGATTTAACTTTAAGGCATAGAACGAAGCAAACTAAGAAAGATGGTTATAGTGGTGCAGTGGTTAAGCTGTTATCCTTTGACTAACGTAGACCAGGGTTTGATTTTAGAATGATGATGATGATGATGATGATGATAATTGTTGTTTTAAGGGGCCTAACATCTAGGTTATCGGCCCCTGATGGTTTGGGTGATCGTGAAGATGAAAAAAAAGTGAACTTAAAACTAAAACTAACTACTAACCTACATACTAGAAGAAGAAATAGAAAACTGAAGGAGAATAAGGCAAATAAAGGACAGTAGGAAAAGAAATGCCCTCAACCCTCGAAGAAGGCGGATTGAGGGACTTGGAAGGAAGGAGAGCCACGAAAGGCAGATAGGAAAGTGAAAGAGGAGAGGGTCCGCTCCAAAGGTAAGGGACAAAAGCGGAAAACGGACCCAGCTCAGGAATCCCTCGGGGTCGCCAACTCCCGAACTCACCAGCCGTGAGCCCCTGAGGGTGTAGCATTATCTAGGGTGCACCAAAAGTGGTGGGGCTACATACACCCTGCCTCCTTGAGGGCCTTAAGCAGAAGGCAGGAGATAACATGAAAAGAAAAAGAAGGCTGACCCCTCGCAGAAGGAGGGAATCAGAAAAGATGAGACAAGGGCCAATTAAGGCGGGAAAGGAAGTGACTCCCTAGGCCTCGGATACCCTAATATCGTCGGGGTCGGAAGAGAACAAGAGTTGACCAAGTGAGGTCGACAGGAAAGAAGACAGAGAGGAGCCAGGCACAAGTAAGTGGAAGCAATGCCGGACTCAGCTGGGGCCCCCTGGTCGCCAACCCACATCCCACTAGGTGGATCCCCTGGGGGGGGGTGATTTTAGAATAATACGCATGTCAAAAACATATAAAAAAGCAGGGATAATGTTTTAAGACTGATTACACTTGTATATTTTTTCAAATTATTACTTAGATTACAAATACAAAGGTGGACTGGGTTCAATATACAGTTAAAGCAAATAAGATTTTGTATTTGTTTTTTATTTTAGACTTAAGATTTTATAATTTACATTTTACAATTTAGATTGTGCAAAAAGACCAAACCATAATGTCATGACTTTCAATTTTCGGAAACTAATTATTAAAGAAAAACATATAAGGATTTGTATTACTTGGAATTACGTTTTCTATACTATATTTTATTTTGGTTTTAGATTTTAGAAATTTGATATTAGATTTTAGGTAAAGACCAAACTAATATTGACTATTCATTAGACACTGGTATGTAGATAGAAAGATGATTAGACTAAGTTAAGATGAATTTTTAGGTGTTGACTGGCCTTGCAATAAGAATTGACTAACCAGACATGAGTTAACAACCAACGAAACATTTTGGCGACTATGCTTGTTATTGACCAGTGAGTAGGGTTTTAGAAAAACTGTTTGCTATTTTGGGTTACATACAACAAATGCATAGACCTACTGAGCGACTATGTTTGCTAAACAAGACATTATACCAGAGATGAATAAGATTCTTATGTAGCTCAGGCAAGGAAAGCATTTCTACAGAATTTGTTGACATTGAATATAGATTTAGGTATTAGGATGTCATTTTTGAAGACCTTATGTCTGGACCGTGACGCTCTATGAATGGGAAACTTGGACTATTGGTGTAGCAGAAAAGTGGTGAATTGAAGTGTTTGAAATGTGGTGATGAAAATTAGATGGGTAAATAGGGTTACAAACAAAGAGGTATTAAGACAAGTGGGAGAGGAGAGATTTTTTTTGCGATAGCTAATGAAGTAAATCGATAGGTTGGTAGGACACATACACCCAGGAATAGAAAGCTTAGTTATGGAAGAAAGGGTTGAGGACAAGAATTGTAGGGGTAGACCAAGGTTAGAATATGTTAAACAGATAGCCTTGGATGTAGAGTGTGGTACCTATATAGAGATGAAACGATTAGCTCAGGACAGGGAGTCATGGAGAGCTGTATTAAACCAGTCAAAAGGCTGAAGATTCAAACAACATGTAGAGCTTACCAAAATAATGTTGTGTAATGGTAAATGCTAGTCAACTAACTTTAATGCATTACTAAAACCCATGACTCGATACCTGAGGGCTTTTCTAAAATTATTTTAAGATGCCTTTAACCCTATATTAAACACCCAGTTCTCAAGACTCATAACTACAATGTAATGGAAAAAAAAACAACAACAAAAAATACATTTAAAAACGAGCAAGTGGTTGAGTCAATGTACACTGGAAAATTTTGTAAACTCTCAAGTGCACAAAACAAATTACATTATTAACTGTCAGGTTGATCGAGTGGTTAAGGCGTTTGACTTATGTTCACATTTTCAATACAAGAAAGCAAGGATTTGAATCCCTTACCTGACATAACTATTGCTTTAACATGCCTCAGCGATACTGTATTATTATGATACTCGATACACAAACCATAGATAGAGTGTATTGTTTAAGTCCACTCTCTCTTTCTAAACATAGCTAGAGACTGTCAATGGTTAACAATCGCATTAATAGTGAGAGGATGTAGTGATAGTAATTAAGAAAAAGCAGACAATAACCATAAAATATTGTTATTAAATTCATTTTATAATAGATACACACTGAATACAACTTTCTCTATTTACCATTGTTTGATATAAATTTTTTAAACACAACGCTTGTTGTAGATCCTTTTGCAACTTTCTGCAGGTACTCTTGTTCTTAAAAATTGGGGAAGTCGCAGTGGTTTTATAGACATAAAACCCTCATCCTTTTCTCTTTCATCATCATCATTCTCTTCATTATGAATATTATCATTAAAATTATGATAGTCATTGTCACCATCATTATCATCTTCATCATCATCATCCTCAACATCACTAGAACTATCCATTTCCTCTTGTTCGTTTTCCACAGGGACCTCTTTTAAAGTCTGCGTTGCTTTTGATAGTGTTAAGGGCTTCTTAGACGTTGACAACTGCCCTAACATGACTTTTTGAGGACATGGTAAGTGATTTAGAACAAACACTGCACTATCTTGAGCAGCAATATTTTTTTCTTGGACTTGCTTTTTTTACCTTGGTTAGAGTATTTTGTCCATTTAAATGTGTATTAATTTGAGATTCACAATGATGCTCGTTTGAAGTAAGTACGTTGGAGTCTTTTGTTTTAATCATTCCTCGACACTTTTTAGAGCGTTGTTTTGAACATCGCCAAATAACAGTTCCATCTTTATTGGTTGTTTTTGCAGTATATGTATATCCTTTATAGTAGGCACATGGCTTACCATGGCTGGTTGTTGAGACTTCCATATTAACTTCTTCTTCTTCCACTTCGGCTTTTCCCAATTAATTGGGGTCGCCGGAGCCAACCAGGCTCATTTTGGTTTTGGCCGGGGATTTAAGACCGGATGCCCTTCCTGACGCCACGGGATTTTCCAGGTGAAAATTCCACCCCGCTGTCACCGGTATTCGAACCTCGGTCGCCCGGGTGAAAGGCGAGTAGCTAAGCCACTGCGCCATCACGCTCCCCAGACTTCCATATTAACTACTACACATTAATGTAATTTTAGTAAAGTCTCTTTAGTAATAATAATAGTAAAAATAAATGAAGTGGATTGATATTTTTTAAAGGTGGAATTTTCAATGTACTGTCAAGAATAATAATCACATGAACAAATTTTAGACTACAAGTGATTTACACACACATTGCTCAATGTCAAGATTTATACTGAACACAATTTATAGTGATTATGATTTTTATTGACTGTAATTGATAGTAGCCATGGTTAGTAGAGGCAATGTATACTGGGTGTGTTTTATAGCACGCTCAATTTATAGTAGGTACGATTAGTAGACGCGTTTGATACTGGGCGCGTTTTATACTGATTATGATTTATACTGAGCGCGATTTTTACTAGAAACTATTTTTACCAAGTGTAATTGATAGCAGGTGCTATTCATACTCAACGCAATTGATAGTAGGCGTAATTGATAGTAGGCGCAATTGGTAGTTGGCGCAATTGATAGTAAGCGCTATTAGTAGATGGCACAATTAATAGTAGGCGCGATTTGTAGCAGGCGCAATTGAATGTAGGCGCGATTGGTAGTGGACGTAATTGATAGTAGGCGCAATTGACTGTAGGCGCGATTTATAGTGGACGTAATTGATAGTAGGCGCGATCGATAGTAGGCGCGATTAGTAGTAGGCGCGATTGGTAGTAGGCGCAATTGGTAGTAGACGCAATTACTAGTAGGCTCGATTGGTAGTAGGCGCAATTGATAGTAAGTGCAATTGACAGTAAGCGCGACTGGTAGTGGATGTAATTGCTAGTAGGCGCTATTAATAGTAGGTGCAATTGATAGTAGGCGCGATTGATAGTAGGCGCTATTAGTAGATGTGTTTGATAGTAGGCGCGATTGGTAGTAGGTGCGATTGATAGTAGGCGCGATTAATAGTAGACGCGATTGGTAGTTGGCGCAATTGGTAGTTGGCGCAATTGATAGTAGGCACAAGTAATAGTAGGCGCGATTGGTAGTAGGCGCTATTGACTGTAGGCGCGATATATAGTGGACGAAATTGATAGTAGGCGCTATTGATAGTAGGCGATAATGATAGTAGGCGCGATTAGTAGTAGGCGCGATTGGTAGTAGGCGCAATTGGTAGTAGACACAATTACTAGTAGGCGCGATTGGTAGTAGGCGCAATTGATAGCAAGGGCAATTGACAGTAGGCGCGATTGGTAGTGGGCGTAATTGCTAGTAGGCGTTATTAATAGTAGGTGCAATTAGTAGGTACAATTCATAGTAGGCGCGATTGGTAGTAGGCGCAATTGACTCTAGGCGCGATATATAGTGGACGTAATTGATAGTAGGCGCTATTGATAGTACGCGCGATTGATAGTAGGGGCGATTGGTAGTAGACACAATTACTAGTAGGCGCGATTGATAGTAGACGTGATTGGTAGACCTTGAGGTGATAACCCCTTTTGATTGATCCCTGTTGATTTGTCCCTTTGGACTAGTCCCTGTTGACTAGCCCCTTTGGACGGGTCCTTTATAAAGGGAGTCATTATGACGGGTCACTGTGGATGGGTCCCTGTGGACGGGCCCATGCATTTATCCAAATTATGTCAAAGTCACTTAACCTAACCTTGTCACATGACCTGGTCTACAAGTTTAGACTTGCTTTGAGACTGGCTATGACGTCACAGATGAATGGCGGTGGGAGGCTGGCAAAAAGGAAAATGTTTTTGTGTAATAAAAAGTAATGTCCAGCCTCCCACCGCCATTCATCTGTGACGTCATAGCCAGTCTCAAAGCAAGTCTAAACTTGTAGAACGGGTCATGTGACAAGGTTAGGTTAAGTGACTTCGACATAATTTGGATAAATGCATGGGCCCGTCCACAGGGACCCGTCAAAATGACTCCCTTTATAAAGGACCCGTCCAAAGGGGCTGGTCAACAGGGGCTAGTCAACAGGGACCAGTCCAAAGGGACAAATCAACAGGGATCAATCAAAAGGGGTTATCACCTCAAGGTTTACCAATCACACCTACTATCAATCGCGCCTACTAATCGCACCTACTATTTATTGCGCCTAATATCAATCGCGCCTACTAGTTATTGTGTCTACTACCAATTGCGCCTACTACCAATCGCGCCTACTATTAATCGCGCCTATTATCAATAGCGCCTACTATATATCGCGCCTACAGTCAATTGCTCCTACTATTAATTGTGCCTACTATCAATTCCGCCAACTACCAATCGCGTCTACTATCAATCGCGCCTACTATCAACCGAACCTACAATCAATCGCACCTACTACCAATAGCGCCTACTATCAATCACATCTACTAATAGCGCCTAATATCAATCGCGCCTACTATCAATTGTACCTACTAATTGCACCTACTATTAATAACGCCTAATAGCAATTACGCCCACTACCAATCGCGCCTACTGTCAATTGCACTTACTACCAATCGCGCCTACTACTAATCGCGCCTACTATCAATAGCGCATACTATCAATTACGTCCACTATATATCGCGACTACAGTCAATTGAGCCACTACCAATCGCGTCTACTATTAATTGTGCCTACTATCAATTGCGCCAACTACCAATCGCGTCTACTACCAATCGCGCCTACTACCAATCGCGCCTACTATCAATCACATCTACTAATAGCTCATACTATCAATCGCGCCTACTATCAATTGCACCTACTAATTGCACCTACTATTAATAGCGCCTACTATCAATTACGCCCACTACCAATCGCGCCTACTGTCAATTGCACTTACTATAAATTGCGCCTACTACCAATCGTGCCTACTACCAATTGCGCCTACTACTAATCGCGCCTACTATTAATCGCGCCTACTATCAATAGCGCCTACTATCAATTACATCCACTATAAATCGCGCCTACCACCAATCGCGCCTACCATTAATTGTGCCTACTATCAATCGCGCCTACTACCAATCGCACCTACTACCAATCGCACCTACTACCAATCGCGCCTACTATCAATCACATCTACTAATAGCGCCTACTATCAATTGCACCTACTAATTGCACCTACCATTAATAGCGCCTACTAGCAATTACATCCACTACCAATCGCGCCTACTATCAATTGCACTTACTATCAATTGCGCCTACTGCCAATCGCGCCTACTAGTAATTGCGTCTACTACCAATTGCGCCTACTACCAATCGCGCCACTATCAATCGCGCCTACTATCAATAGCGCCTACTACCAATTACGTCAACTATAAATCGCGCCTACAGTCAATTGCGCCTACTATAAATAGCGCCTACTATCAATTACGTCCACTACCAATCGCGCCTTCATTCAATTGCGCCTGCTACCAATCGCGCCTACTATTAATTGTGCCATCTACTAATAGCGCTTACTATCAATTGCGCCAACTACCAATTGCGCCTACTATCAATTACGCCTACTATCAATTGCGTTGAGTATGAATAGCACCTGCTATCAATTACACTTGGTAAAAATAGCTTCTAGTAAAAATCGCGCTCAGTATAAATCATAATCAGTATAAAACGCGCCCAGTATCAAACGCGTCTACTAATCGTACCTACTATAAATTGAGCGTGCTATAAAACACACCCAGTATACATTGCCTCTACTAACCATGGCTACTATCAATTACAGTCAATAAAAATCATAATCACTATAAATTGTGTTCAGTATAAATCTTGACATTGAGCAATGTGTGTGTAAATCACTTGTAGTCTAAAATTTGTTCATGTGATTATTATTCTTGACAGTACTTTGAAAATTCCACCTTTAAAAATATCAATCCACTTCATTTATTTTTACTATTATTATTACTAAAGTGACTTTACTAAAATTAAATTAATGTGTATTAGTTAATATGGAAGTCTCAACAACCAGCCATGGTAAGCCATGTGCCTACTATAAAGGATATACATATATTGTAAAAACAACCAATAAAGATGGAACTGTTATTTGGCGATGTTCAAAACAACGATCTAAAAAGTGTCGAGGAATGATTAAAACAAAAGACTCCAACGTACTTACTTCAAACGAGCATCATTGTGAATCTAAAATTAATACACATTTAATTGGTGATGATGATGATGATTGTTGTTTTAAGGGGCCTAACATCTAGGCTATCGGCCCCTGATGGTTTGGGTGACCGTGAAGATGAAAATGAAAAGCGAACTTAAAACTAAACCTAACTACTAACCTACATACTAGAAGAAGAAATGGTAAACTAAAGGTGAATAAGGCAAATAAAGGACAGGAGGAAAATAAATGCCCTCAACCCTCGAAGAAGGCGGATCGAGGGACTTGGAAGGAAGGAGAGCCATGAAAGGCAGATAGGAAAGTGAAAGAGGAGAGGGTCCACCCCAAAGGGAAGGGACAAAAGGGGAAAACGGACCCAGCTCAGGAATCCCTCGGGGTCGCCAACTCCCGAACTCATCAGCCGTGAGCCCTGAGGGTGTAGCATTATCTACGGTGCACCAGACAAAATACTCTAACCAAGGTAAAAAAAGCAAGTCCAAGAAAAAAATATTGTTGCTCAAGATAGTGCAGTGTTTGTTCTAAATCACTTATCATGTCCTCAAAAAGTCATGTTAGGACAGTTGTCAACGTCTAAGAAGCCCTTAACACTATCAAAAGCAACGCAGACTTTAAAAGAGGTCCCTGTGGAAAACGAACAAGAGGAAATGGATAGTTCTAGTGATGTTGAGGATGATGATGATGAAGATGATAATGATGGTGACAATGACTATCATAATTTTAATGATAATATTCATAATGAAGAGGATGATGATGATGAAAGAGAAAAGGATGAGGGTTTTATGTCTATAAAACCACTGCGACTTCCCCAATTTTTAAGAACAAGAGTACCTGTAGAAAGTTGCAAAAGGATCTACAACAAGCGTTGTGTTTAAAAAATTTATATCAAACAATGGTAAATAGAGAAAGTTGTATTCAGTGTGTATCTATTATAAAATGAATTTAATAACAATATTTTATGGTTATTGTCTGCTTTTTCTTAATTACTATCACTACATCCTCTCACTATTGATGATGATGATGATAATTGGTGTTTTAAGGGGCCTAACATCTAGGTTATCGGCCCCTGATGGTTTGGGTGATCGTGAAGAAGAAAATGAAAAGCGAACTTAAAACTAACTAATAACCTACATACTAGAAGAAGAAATGGAAAACTAAGGGAGAATAAGTCAAATAAAAGGACAGAAGGAAAAGAAATGCCCTCAACCCTCGGAGAAGGCGGATTGAGGGACTTGGAAGGAAGGAGAGCCATGAAAGGCATATAGGAAAGTGAAAGAGGAGAGGGTCCGCCCAAAAGGTAAGGGACAAAAGGGGAAAACGGACCCAGCTCAGGAATCCCTCGGGGTCGCCAACTCCCGAACTCACCAGCCGTGAGCCCCTGAGGGTGTAGCATTATCTAGGGTGCACCAGAAGTGGTGGGGCTACATACACCCTGCCTCCTTAAGGGCCTAGAGCACAAGGCAGGAGGTAAAAGGAAAAGAAAATGAAGGCTGACCCCTCACAGAAGGAGGGTGTCAGGAAAGATGAGACAAGGGCCAATTAAGGCGGGAAAGGAAGAGACTCCCTAGGCCTCGGATACCCTAATACCGTCGGGGTCAGAAGAGAACAAGAGTTGACCAAGTGAGGTCGACAGGAAAGAAGACAGAGAGGAGCCCGGCACAAGTAAGTGGAAGCAATGCCGGACTCAGCTGGGGCCCCGTGGTCGCCAACCCACGCCCACAAGATGTGAGCCCCTGGGGGACCTCTCACTATTAATGCGATTGTTAACCATTGACAGTCTCTAGCTATGTTTAGAAAGAGAGAGTGGACTTAAACAATACACTCTATCTATGGTTTGTGTATCGAGTATCATAATAATACAGTATCGCTGAGGCATGTTAAAGCAATAGTTATGTCAGGTAAGGGATTCAAATCCTTGCTTTCTTGTGTTGAAAATGTGAACATAAGTCAAACGCCTTAACCACTCGATCAACCTGACAGTTAATAATGTAATTTGTTTTGTGCACTTGAGTGTTTACAAAATTTTCCAGTGTACATTGACTCAACCACTTGCTCGTTTTTAAATGTATTTTTTGTTGTTGTTTTTTTTTCCATTACATTGTAGATATGAGTCTTGAGAACTGGGTGTTTAATATAGGGTTAAAGGCATCTTAAAATAATTTTAGAAAAGCTCTCAGGTATCGTGTCATGGGTTTTTAGTAATGCATTAAAGTTAGTTGACTAGCATTTACCATTACACAACATTATTTTGGTAAGCTCTACATGTTGTTTGAATCTTCAGCCTTTTGACTGGTTTAATACAGCTCTCCATGACTCCCTGTCCTGAGCTAATCGTTTCATCTCTATATAGGTACCACACTCTACATCCAAGGCTATCTGTTTAACATATTCTAACCTTGGTCTACCCCTACAGTTCTTGTCCTCAACCCTTTCTTCCATAACTAAGCCTTCTATTCCTGGGTGTATGTGTCCTACCAACCTATCGATTTACTTCATTAGCTATCGCAAAAAACATCTCTCCTCTCCCACTTGTCTTAATACCTCTTTGTTTGTAACCCTATTTACCCATCTAATCTTCATCATTCTCCTGTAACACCACATTTCTAACACTTCAATTCTCCACTTTTCTGCTACACCAATAGTTCAAGTTTCCCTTTCATAGAGCGTCACGCTCCAGACATAAGGTCTTCAAAAAATGACATCCTAATACCTAAATCTATATTCAATGTCAACAAATTCTGTAGAAATGCTTTCCTTGCCTGAGCTACATAAGAATCCTAATCATCTCTGGTATAATGTCTTCTTTAGCAAACATAGTCGCTCAGTAGGTCTATGCATTTGTTGTATGTAACCCAAAATAGCAAACAGTTTTTCTAAAACCCTACTCACTGGTCAATAACAAGCATAGTCGCCAAAATGTTTCGTTGGTTGTTAACTCATGTCTGGTTAGTCAATTCTTATTGCAAGGCCAGTCAACACCTAAAAATTCATCTTAACATAGTCTAATCATCTTTCTATCTACATACCAGTGTCTAATGAAATGAAAATCCACAACCTGCTTCCAGTCTCCGACCGGGTCAGGAATGGAATGAATGGAGCCCCCATCTAGCGGCGAGGATATGAATTGTGCCGGCTGCCGAGGCCTGACGCACTCCTCTGGGGCAATGATTAAATGAATGACAGGTGAAATGAAATGATAGTGGAGAGCGTTGCTGGAATGAAATGTTGACAGGGAAAACCTGAGTACCCGGAGAAAAACCTGTCTGCCTCCGTTTTGTCCAGCACAGATCTCACATGGAGTGACCGGGATTTGAACCACGGACCCAGCGGTGAGAGGCCGGCGTGCTGCCGCCTAAGCCACGGAGGCTAGTTTCTAATGAATAGTCAATATTAGTTTGGTCTTTACCTAAAATCTAATATCAAATTTCTAAAATCTAAAACCAAAATAAAATATAGTACAGAAAACATAATTCCAAGTAATACAAATCCTTATATGTTTTTCTTTAATAATTAGTTTCCGAAAATTGAAAGTCATGACATTATGGTCTGGTCTTTTTGCACAATCTAAATTGTAAAATGTAAATTCTAAAATCTAAAGTCTAAAATAAAAAACAAATACAAAATCTTACTTGCATTAACTGTATATTGAACCCAGTCCACCTTTGTATTTGTAATCTAAGTAATAATTTGAAAAATATACAAGTGTAATCAGTCTTAAAACATTATCCCTGCTTTTTTGTATGTTTTTGACATGCGTATTAATCTAAAATCAACCCCTGGTCTACGTTAGTCAAAGGATAACAGCTTAACCACTGCACCACTATAACCATCTTTCTTAGTTTGGTTCGTTCTATGCCTTAAAGTTAAATCGAGTTAAGGCCTCTAGTGCAAGAGCCAAAAGTGCTTGCCACTGCAGCACAAAATGGTTAGCAAGTAACATTATATATCCAAAAAGGATTGTATTGGTTCGGTTTGGTTCAGTGTAATCACCATCTTGTTTTCTTAGCTATCCTCTTTAACTAATCAATTAAAGATAGTCTACTCTTAATTCTTGAATCGATAAATTGGATTTTGTACATACTGTTTGTTATGTCATGCCTGAAACCTATACTCCCTATGTACTGCGGCCAGGTTTAAAACAAGTTTCAATGGTCAAAGACTTGTCAGTCACCATACGTGTAGCCTACAATAATTCTTTCTACCTAGCTATGCTTTATCACTCACCATAAACATCTAACATTATGGGTTTGCAATATATTAAGAGAAACCAAAGTCCATGACCTTGTTGTTTTCAATATTTTTGGTAAAATTCATAAGCCGTATAAAGAAAGTGTCATGTCAAGTTATAGGACACCTTAAGAGACCAAATCCCATTATTAGTTTATAAAACTCAAATCAGTAACCTTGCCGTTTTGGGATATTTAAATAAATGCATGCATCATAGGAAAAATCATAAAAAAATATTCTTAAAACATGTCGTCGCACGACCCTCTTCAATCAATGCTTCAAAAAATATCGATTCAACCATTGAACATGGTCACAGTGATCGGCGACATGCTCGTTCAAACACAACCGGTACTATCTCTCTCTACTAAAAAAAAAAAATTATTTCAAAAAATTTTAAAAATCTAAATTTTCAAAAATGTGTGGTTAGGCCCTTTGTCCAAATTTCAAAAATTAAAAATAAATAAATTCAAGAAGAGATTGTCGCCCTGAGTCTTATAACACCTCATGTGTCCAAATCTGATTATTGGTTCCCCTTTTTTCCTGTAAAATCTACATGCATTGTTTAGGGGTACAAATGACCAATCGTGGTAAAAGAGTATTAAATGACCAATTTTTTGAGCTATCACACCTAATTTTAAGGATCATAGTTTCCAAGATATCGATTTTTTAGTTTTGGGGTAGTTTTCACCCCCTTACTATTTTTCATCAAAAACATAAGATCTTTGGTTCATTTATCATTTTTAGGCGTTTAACACCTTTTTTCCCTGTAAAAACACTATTCACTGTTTTAGGGGTGAAATGACCTATCGTGGTATAAGCGTGTCATGACCTATTTTTTAAGCTATCACACTTAATTTTAATGTTCACAATTTCCAAGATAACGATTTTCAAATTTAGGGGGGTAGTTTTAACCCTCCTACTAGATTTTCATCAAAAACAAAAGATCTTAGGTTCATTTATCATTTTTAAGTGTTTAACCCCTTTTTTTCCTGTAACATTACTATTTACTATTTTAGGGGTGACATGACCTCTCGTGGTAAAAGCGTATCTTATGACCTATTTTTAAAGCTATCACACATAATTTTAGGGTTTTTAGTTTCCACGATATCGATTTTCCAATTTGGGAGTGGGGGGATAGTTTCACCCCGCAAAGGGGAACATCGTCCCAATTGCTAGGACCCCTCATACAAGTCACTAGCATGATTGGTTCGCGAGATATTAACAAAAGTGTGGTTAGGCCCTTTGTCAAAATTTCAAAAATACATTCTAAAAGGGGGCTTCATCCCAAGTCCTACAATACCTCATACAAGTTCCTAGTCTTATTAGTCCGTTAGTTAAGCCCTTTGGCACACTTTGGATAAATTCATGGGCCGGTCCAAAGGGACCGGTCTAAAGGGATTAGTCAAAAGGACTTGTCAACAGGGACCCATCAACAAGGACCCGTCAACAATAACCTGTCAAAAATGACCTGTCAACAGGGACCCGGCAACAAGGACCCGTTCACAGGGACTCGCCAACAAGGATCCGTCCACAGGGACTCGTCAACAATGACCCATCCAAAGGGACTCGTCAGCAATGACCCGTCAACAATGATCCATCCACAGGGACCCGTGAAAAAGGATCCATCAAAAATGACCCCCTGTCAAAAAGAGCCTGTCCAAGGGGGGGGGGGGGCGGGGGGCTAGTCAACAGGGACCAGTTCAAAGGGACAAATCAACAGAGATCATTCAAAAGGGGCCAATCAACAGGGATCAATCAAAAGGGGCTATCACCTCAATGCCTGACATATCCTTCCTTGATTACTGGTTTGCCGATCGACAAGCGTCACTTAAAATACTTTTCAATCACCACTCGTGGGTTGGGTTAGGTTAGGTTACACTACAGCTACCATCTTTTAAAAAGCCCGCCCTCTTACAAAAGCTATGAGTGGACATGCGTAAAAACAAAACAAAAACAAGCATGTTAATTCATAGTGGCTACCCACCGCACACATGTGTCTTGTGTGGAACAACGTTTCATTCCATATCGGCATTCAAACTCTCACATGTTGCACTTGGAAAGAAAGATCCTCTAAAAAATTACAATTTCACCCCCTAGTAGGGATAAGTTTTATTTTTGGGGTGGAAATATGTTGTCCATTGGAAAGGGGGCGTCAGCCCGAGTTCAACAACGCCTCATTTTTTAAAATCCAACCATGGGTTCGAGAGATATCACACCGCCGCCATATTGTGTGGAGGAATGTGGAGGTGGAGGATATAGAACCCCCACAAAACCACTACTCGGGGCTGAGAATCAACAGATGTTTCTAGACTAGACCAGGATTCACACCTTCTCGAGCTTTCCGATACGGGACGGGCCACGAACCTTCGAGACAGGGGTCTTTTGTCCTCCCTGTTCGTTGCGTAAACTGCTGGGTGACACAATAGTACAGGGGTAGCCCGCGGCGAGCTGGAGTTATGTGCGAAGCAGTGAAGCAATCCAGCGCTCGTAACAATACTAAAAAAAACTTTAAATTATAATACTCATTTCCGCTGCTCCATGGTACTTGAAGCTGCACATGTTTCCCGTCCATTGCTCCTATTACATGGGGGAAGTTCCACTTCTCTTCAAACTCCTTTGCTATAGCTAACCATTCTTCAGTAGATGTGGGCACCTAAAATAAAATAAAAACGCATTGTAATATAGTGTGTTTTAAGGGGAGGTGGTACACCTTTAAATGTCCAAAAGAGACTTTTTTCGTTTTTCATGTTTTTTTTAATAATATGCTGCTTGTTTATTTTGTACAAGTCATCCCTTAAGGCCTCAAATGACATTTGAATGTCACCCTGACTGCTCAGGGTACGCCCCCTTCTTGTACAACTGATATATATACGTATTTGCTGCAATTTTTTTAATTTTGAAATTCGCGGCATGTACTTGCGTTGGTACTAGTGTTGTGGCTTGGCGGGTGACGCTCTTCTTGTGTTTAGTGTCATGGCTGTTGTTTTGATTCTGGTTTTGATCACGTTTTGTTGTGGAAAGTAAAGAAGTATTTTAGTAGAATGCCTGGCTCCCTCCACCATACTGAAAAACTTACTAAAAAGCAATTTAGATTGTCAATCTTTACAAAATGCAATTGAGGTTGAAAACAATCGCGAGATGTAATATAGATCGAAAAAACTTACAAAATGCAACGTAGGAAAAAATGCCTTAAAAATCGCTAAAAGGAAATTCAGATACACGGGGAACCAAGTAACAAAAACAGTGCGGGAATCTTAAAGAGAAAAGATGATGATGATGATGATGATAATTGTTGTTTTAAGGGGCCTAACATCTAGGCTATCGGCCCCTGATGGTTTGGGTGATCATGACGATGAAAATGAAAAGCGAACTTAAAACTAAAACTAACTACTAACCTACATACTAGAAGAAGAAATGGAAAACTAAAGGAGAATAAGGCAAATAAAAGGACAGAAGGAAAAGAAATGCCCTCAACCCTCGGAGAAGGCGGATTGAGGGACTTGGAAGGAAGGAGAGCCATGAAAGATATATAGGAAAGTGAAAGAGGAGAGGGTCCGCCCCTAAGGTAAGGGACAAAAGGGGAAAACGGACCCAGCTCAGGAATCCCTCGCGGTCGCCAACTCCCGAACTCACAAGCCGTGAGCCCCTGAGGGTGTAGCATTATCTAGGGTGCACCAGAAGTGGTGGGGCTACATACACCCTGCCTCCTTAAGGGCCTAGAGCACAAGGCAGGAGGTAAAAGGAAGAGAAAAAGAAGGCTGACCCCTCGCAGAAGGAGGGTATCAGAAAAGATGAGACAAGGGCCAATTAAGGCGGGAAAGGAAGAGACTCCCTAGGCCTCGGATACCCTAATACCGTCGGGGTCAGAAGAGAACAAGAGTTGACCAAGTGAGGTCGACAGGAAAGAAGACAGAGAGGAGCCCGGCACAAGTAAGTGGAAGCAATGCCGGTCTCAGCTGGGGCCCCGTGGTCGCCAACCCACGCCTAAAGAGAAAAGGAAATATAATGAAAAGAGGAGAGAAGAGGAGAGGGTCCGCCACAAAGGTAAGGGACAAAAGGGGAAAACGGACCCAGCTCAGGAATCCCTCGGGGTCGCCAACTCCCGAACTCACCAGCCGTGAGCCCCTGAGGGTGTAGCATTATCTAGGGTGCACCAGAAGTGGTGGGGCTACATACACCCTGCCTCCTTAAGGGCCTTGAGCACAAGGCAGGAGGAAAAAGGAAAAGAAAAAGAAGGCTGACCCCTCACAGAAGGAGGGTGTCAGGAAAGATGAGATAAGGGCCAATTAAGGCGGGAAATTGAAAGACTCCCTAGGCCTCGGATAACCTAATACCGTCGGGGTCGGAAGAGAACAAGAGTTGACCAAGGGAGGTCGACAGGAAAGAAGACGGAGAGGAGCCCGGCACAAGTAAGTGGAAGCAATGCCGGGCTCAGCTGGGGTCCCGTGGTCGCAAGCCCACGTCCCACTAGATGTGAGCCCCTGGGGAGCCTATCAAAAATTCGAGTGTGCCCAGTGCTCATGTAAAAATCATATCAGCAATGCCATAACTCTTACAATACCTTCATATTCCAGATGTTAATAAAATTCAAAGATCGTCGGTAATCCAAGTGTTTGCCACAGATTTCTCGCAAGATCGACGAAAAACGCTGTATTAATCACTGAACTAACACCTGACTCCATCGAAGTGAACTTGATGTCGTAGTTATCCTCTTCGTTAGGAACCGAATCCATCGCTCTGAGCTGCCGTCACGTCTCCGTATCCGCCTAGCACGACATGATGAAATGAAGAGTATCCATCATGGATATTGTCCAAAATTCTCCACAAAAATTCGAAAACACTGAGTACCCCATTCTTTCTTCGGATGTGTTACGCCACTGCTCAGTAAAAAGTTCGATCGACATTCATTAATAATGTTCGTCTTCACTATGATCGAATTACACCGGTAGAAAATTGTGACTTCAAAAGTGTACTTATTTGTCAGACACCCTGTATCTGTGTTCTTTGTGAATAAATTTTATAAATGTTCATGACGTGTAACTTTTATACTGCACGTGCCACTAGTCACTTAGTGCATAAGATCACACATCTTAACTTGCCAAATTCAGTAATGTTTGAACGGCCCCATGATCGCCTTAAATATGTCCGGTTCAAATGCATTATAGAATATGCTATAACACCGTTGAAATAAGTTAAGTCCATCTGACTATCCGTAGAAAAATGTGTAACTGTAACTGGACTGAACGACTGGACTGCTAGAATCCAGGTCCCAACATCTCAAACTTGAAAAATGTCAGAGTATAATGTTCAACTCGTTGACTATCACATCGTAACAAAATGTCGCCCACAGCACGACACGTTCCGCTTCACTGTACATGTGTAACATGAGGTTAAACACTGGCCTCATTATACTGCTTCGCTACGCGGTTATTCATTGAGAATGTAGCCGAAATAATGTTTCTCATTCCTAGTGGAATATTGCGTGTTACTTCGGTAAGTTATAAGCTTGTAAAAGCGTTGCTGTTTCACCTGTATGTGAATGCAATGTTGAAAATAACATGTGTCTAATCACTGGCTTCCTGGCTAAAGTTAACGGCCTGCTCGACTCGCCCTTCAGACAGCCTGTGCTCCAATACCGAGCTCCTAAGATTACATTGCCGGCTTAGCTTAGCGACTCTCTCCTGCATGCAATTCGCCGTACTGCACTGCCTTATAAACTGTATCGCTCCACGACTTGTTGCGTGCACCTACTGTTACCGCACAACTTACTCAACTCAACTGTGTTGCTTGAATGATACTCCTCGCTCTTGTCACTGCGTGCGGCCACCCCACCTTGACCTAGCACGTGACTTCCTCCTTCCTTCCGCTGTCTGACGTCACAGATCTAACCTCGACCCCTATCTTCTGCTATCAAGTCATAACATAACTTAAGGAGTTATCCACCTTTCTTCAAGTTATTATCAATAATATTTCTCGTTATTTCCTTCTCTTCTGAGGTTAGATAAGACTTTATTTCTAATTAATCTTTATAAACATCCATTATTTCTCCCGTGATTCCTTACGTTTGAGGGGTAGTGGCTCCTTCTCCCTCAGCCTCCTACGTCATTTCCTGCAACTCTTCTGACTCGATATGAGCGTTATCTTTTCTCCTTAACCACAAATCTCAACTACGGTTCTACCACAACTGGCGTAGCGGATAGCCTCGACTAAGTATCGGGTACATCTCTGCCCTACATCTCCTTTTTTTATCAATCTTGAAAAATACTCTCAGGCATTCTCTATATTTAACATTTTATGTACACGATAGCTATGCAACCATCCTCTTCCTAAGGGTAATGATACTTCCTAATGCTGGCTGCTTTGAAAGTTCCAACAACTTCATTCATGTCGATTCTAGCAATCTTATAGCTGTTATTTCTGTATGCTTCATCAATTCGGAACGGACCAGCGTACAACGGCGCAATTTTGTGGTATATCCTCTGTTGAAGATTCAATGTGACTGGCTTCCTGATCAGCACCTCGTCATTTTCCTGAAATGGTTCATGAAACCTTCTTCCTGCATGTCCCCTAGCTCTCTTCTCTGCCGGTCTCCTGAGTCTTTCTCCTGCCATCTCGACTCTTCTTTCTTGGGTAGGTTCCGGATCTACTGGTGCCTTCACAATTCGGTCCCATGGTCTACTAAGTTTCATCCCATGATGAAGCACGGACGGAATCTGTCCTGTACTTTCATGTATAATAGAATTTAAGCATTCACTAATGATGGATATGACTTCCATCCATCGGTTGTGCTGTCTCGAAACGTATAAACGACACAACTTACTGATCTCTGGCATAATTCTCTCGGCCGGGTTTCCCTCTGGATAACGTACAGAATTAAATGCATGCCTTATTCCCAAACGTTCCATAGCAGTTGAAAATTCCATACTGGTGAATTGTGATCCATGGTCACTTAACAAAGTATCAGGTTTACCGACACTTGGAATTACTGTCTTCTCCAACCTATTGATAACATACTTGGACGTAGCTATCTGATTTGGACACAGAGATACGTATTTAGAGAATACGTCTACAGTAACCAAAACAAACTGGTTTCCTCTCGTCGAACGAGGAATCTAACCAAAAATGTCCGTAGCAAATAGTTCTCTCGGCTTGCCAGGTAAGATAGGTCTAGGAACTTCCTTCATAAGTTTAGATGAATATTTGCTTCGCTGACAACTGTCACAGGTCTTTATGACGTCGCGGATCGTTTGTCCCGTTTGCCTCCAAACAAAAGTTTCTTGGGCAAGAGCCAGAGTCTTGTCTACACCTACATGAGCTGCGGTTCGATGTATCAACCAAATAACTGGTTTGACAAGCTTACGTGGGATCACAACTCTAAGCTTGGTGTAATTTTGATCGATATATTGACATATTACACCTCCCATCATGTGATACTTTCTAGCTTCTATCTCCGTTCGTCTAAAATCTGGATCGGCGTTATCCATCTTGCGTGTTAAGAAACGGTATAATCTTCGCAAAGGTGTGTATATTTTCTGAGTTTGTGCTAACATTTTCAACTTCTCCTGAGTTCCTAGGTCCTCTTGAACAAGATCTATGTGGTTGATAATTACCTCCTCACAAGGGTTTCTACTCAACACATCTGCCAACAGATTTAATTTCCCAGGTCTATGCACAATGGTTGGGTTAAATTGTTGTAGGAATAGAGCCCATCTGGTGATACGGTCGCTTGCTAAGTCCGTCTTCATAATGAATTGCAGGGCTTTATGATCTGTGATCACCGTGATGTCATGCCCGAATAATACCTTCTTCCACGTTTTAAGAGCATGGACCACTGGTAATGCCTCTAACTCCGTTGCATAATAATGCCTTTCACAATTCCGGAGTTTGCGACTGGTGAAAGCCAAATATCTGTGTCAGTTTGCATCATCCACCTGATATAGGATACCACTTATGCCTATCTTGGATGCGTCTGTCTCTACAAAAAATCTTCTAGCAAAATCTGGGTATTCGAGTTTAACATTCTGGACTAACATATTCTTAGATGCCAGAAATGCTTGATTACATTTGTCGTCCCATTTCCATCGATTTCCTTTCCTTAGCAAATCCTGCAGAAGTGCCATTGTTTCGGTATATTCAGGACAATGTGTTGAAAAAAACTGACACATTCCTAGAAACTTCCGAACTTCTTTAAGTTTTCTTGGGGTCGGAAATTCCGAAATAGCTATTATCGTCTTTGGATTGGGCCTGTATCCATCTCCATCGATCTTATGACCAAGAAATTCGATCTCCCCATAAAAGAACTGACATTTGTCGAAATTCACCTTAAAATTCGTCCTCCGAAGATCTTCAAAAAGCATTCTAAGGTGCCTGATATGCTCTTCATCTGTTTCAGATGCTATAATCAGGTCATCTATATAGCTCACTACATGTTCTTTAACTGCATCTGATAAATTCTCATCTAGTGCTCGGATCATCACCGGACCACTATTATTTACTCCAAAAGGTAAACGATTAAAGACATAGGTTTTATGGTCAAATAGGAATCCCGTATATTGTTTGCAGTCTTCTGCTAGTTCTATATGATAATTGGAACTAGTCAAATCAATAGTAGAAAATAAATTCTTTCCTCTGAATCTGTGCAACAATTCACGAATAACAGGTGGTCTGTCGTGTTCAGGAAGAACTCTCTCATTAAGGGCTCTAGCATCTAGACATATCCTCAGCTTACCGTTAGGCTTCTTGACAACAGCTAAAGGATTTAAATAAGCAGTTGGCATCTTCTTAATAATTCCATCTCTCTCCATGTCGTTTATCAGCATACCGACTTCCTCTTTCCACTTGTCTGGTATGGGATATAAATTCTTGTGATATGGCTTGTCATCCATCAATTTGATGCTATAAGTAAAATTCTCTATGAGTCCCGGTTTATCGTTAAATATGTCCTCGTATTCTGAAATTGCTTGATCAAATTGCTCCTGTATTTCCGGATTCATCTTACTCTTCGTGTCAGTTTTACTCTCGATAGACCTTTCAATGTTATATACAATCTCATCCTATATATTCTCTCTGAAGAATGTCATCTCGGATTCCTGATTTTCAATGTCATCCCTGAAAGTACATGCGCCTACTCTGCATATCAGGGATCAGGCCACTCTCACTTAAGAAATCCACTCCTAGGATCATATCAAAATGTAGTTGACCTACAACTAGGAACATTTGCTCAAAATATCTGGTTCCAACTCCAATATCCAAAAGTACTTGAATTTTACATTTTATGCTCTTGACTGGGACCACCCCTTGAATCTTGCTAACAACAGTTGGCAACACCTGGCTAATGGCGGCTGAGTGAACAACACGGCAGGGAGTAGCTCCGAAAACATTGTGTATTTAAGAGTGTATTCGAGGAAGAACCTAAACCATATTTGTCACCCGACAATATAAGTGCATACGTTGCCCAGTAACTAATAAGAACATCAGTTAGAATTACTAACTTCCTCGTAAATTGGTTAAATAGGAGTTTTCACCTGCATTGGCAACATGGGCGACTGTGGAGAGTGTGGTGGTAGCTTGGGGAAGGCTGGAAAGGTACAGTGTGGTTCATGTAAAAAGTGGTTTCATAAGAAGTGCGTGAATACATTGAACAGATTCACCGAGTGGCTGTGTGTGCAATGTGTGGACTATAGTGCAACTATAAGTGACAGTGTAAGTGACAAAGACACTCCATCAATGGAGAATATTTATGGAATGCTGAAAGACGTAAAAGAACAACTTAAAATCATAAAAGACGAACAAAGAGTGAGAGAGACTGATCTAGGTAACTCATTGGAATTGTGCCATAAGAAACTAGACGATTGTGTAACATTAATTTCTAACCAGCAGACAGAAATTAAGGAATGTAAAGGACATATTGACACATTAACCCAGCAAAATGTCAATCTCAAGGCGAAGCTAAAATCCCTAGAAAACCGCCTAGGAGAATCTGAGCAGTGCACACGTAGGAATACGGTGGAAATACACGGTGTCCCGGAAGTTCCTAACGAAAACATTATTGAAACTGTGAAGAAAGTAGGTCAAGCTCTGGATGTGGTCATCAGTGAAACAATGGTAGATGCCTGTCATCGACTGCCTAAGTCACCTAATCATCAACACAGTGGCATCATCTTAAAATTCGTTCGGCGGGACGATAAGGAGCGTTTCATGGAGCGTCGCCGGGTGAAACGGAATCTCTCCACTCGTCACGTCGGTCTTCCTGGGGACAGTGTAATTTATGTGAACGAAAGTTTATCACCAGAGAAGAGGAAATTACTATCACAAGCTCGGAACATCAGGAGAGAGAAGGAGTATTCTTTCTTGTGGGTAAGAAATGGACACATTAAAATACGCAAATCTGAAGGTTCTCGAGTCATCGTAATTCGAAATGAGGATGACCTGAACACTCTCTAATGGTATCAAAATCTAGATTATCCATTTATTATCAAAATGTAGGAGGAATGAATACAAAATTAGATTTATTCAATGAAAACCTGATCACCAAAAAGCATGACTTAATTCTAATTACAGAAACTTGGTTATCTAGTAAAATCGCTGACAGTGAGGTCTGTTGTGATATGTACAGAGTATACAGGGCTGAGAGGCCTGCCAGAACAGGGGGTGGGGTGGCTGTCTTGGTTCGGAGCGGATTAACAGTACTCAAGGTCGAAAGAATGACTGGCAGCTTGGAATGTCTATTAGTGAAACTGGTTATTTCAGGAAATATTTGGTACGTCTGTAATGTTTACATCCCACCAGCTTCAAAAGTAGAATCGTACAGGCAAGTATATCGGTGGCTGGAATCCCGCACAGAAATATATGATAAAAATTTATTAATATTTGGTGACTTCAATATCCCAACAATACAAAGTACAATAATTAATGATGACAATATTCACACAAGAGAACTCGTAAATTTTATTAATTATCTTCAGCTAAAATCTTATAATTCAGTACTAAACCGTAACGGGAGGACGCTGGACTTAGTTCTATCCAACAAACCCAACATAAATGTAACGGAAAACACAGACCCACTCTTACCGCAGGATCGCCATCACCCAGCTCTGGATGTGGAAATATCTCTAACTATATGTCGAAACCAAGTAATTATCCAGCCTAATGATACCTATAACTTCCGGGAAGCCGATTTTGAGCAAATGTACACTCGGTTGAGGGATAGTGTCTGGGGTCAAATATACGAGTGCACTGATGTAAATACTGCAGTAGACCTGTTTTCTCAGATGTTTAACACAGTACTTAGCGAAACCGTTCCTATATGTAAACGACAAACGGGCAGAAAATATCCTGTCTGGTTCTCTAAGGAAATAAAGAGTAAATTGAAGGAGAAGGAACACCATAGGAAGAGAAAACATTACTCAGATCATCATAGACTACGTTTTGAAGAATTAAGGTCAGAAATTAAAAAGGACATTAAATTATCTTATAAGAAATATATCCATAATATTGAACAAAACATTAGCAGGGACTCAAAGAAATTTTGGACGTTTATTAAAAACAAGAAAAAAAATAGGAACTCATGCGACACTTTTAAATATAATAATGAAGAATTGGACAGGGGTGATTCCATTGTTGAAGGTTTCGCGTCATATTTCAAATCAGTGTATGACTCTCAGTCAGCCCAATACAAAGTCCCAGCCTGCAATTCAAATACTCCCAACACCCTTCACATAAAACTTGTCTCAAAGGAAGAGATAGAAATGGCATTTAAAAAATTAAAACCTAAGTCGTCGGCTGGTCCTGATAATATTCCACCGTATGTAGTTAAGGGATGTGCTGAAAGCCTCAGGGACCCGTTACACTTTATATTTAACTTAGCAATTCAAACTTGTACGTTCCCTGACGCCTGGAAAATCACTCGCGTCTGCCCTATACTAAAATCGGGAGACCCATCACTAATTAATAACTACCGTCCTATATCTATTTTATCCGCAGTAGCCAAGGTATTTGAATTCATATTGCACGGAAGAATATCAGTATTCCTCAGACCACTCGTAACAGATAACCAACATGGTTTCCTATCCAGGAAATCTACAGTGACGAATGCAATTAATTTTACTCAAATTATATCTAAAGAGTTAGATAAAGGAGGGCAGATGGATGTCATATTTACAGATTTCGAGAAAGCTTTCGACACAATAAATCACGATATCCTTCTTAAAAAATTATGTATTTTGGGATTTTCCCACCCATTACTAAAATTATTCATCTCCTATCTCAGAGACAGGAAACAATTTGTTTTGTTCCAGAAAATTGTCTCAAAGGAATACATAGTTCATTCCGGAATACCCCAAGGTTCGAACCTTGGACCTTTGATTTTTCTAGCAATGATAAATGATTTGCCACGATGTATACTGCACTCAAATAGTCTTTTATATGCAGATGACTTCAAAATTTTTAAATCAATTTCTTCCACTAATGATTGCACTCTACTACAAAATGACCTAAATAATATACACAAATGGAGTATAGAAAACAAATTATACTTAAACGTACCGAAGTGTGTTGTTATGACCTTTACACGTAAGATGATGATGATGATGATAATTGTTGTTTTAAGGGGCCTAACATCGAGGTTATCGGCCCCTAATGATCTGGGTGATAGCGAAAATGATAATGAAATGGAAACCAGAACAAAATTATCGAAGACTGAAAATACGTACAAAAAGGAACTCACATGGAAACAACTCACAATATGGTCCTACAAAAGGGAATTTAGAACGAAAAGTTGCACAAAAAGAATAGATTGAAAAAGACCCACAAAACGTCGGCTAGATTCAAAATACGTACAAAATGCAAAGTAGCGCCGAAATACTTACAAAATGCAACCGAAATTCAAAATACTTACAAAATGCAAATGAGATCGAAAGTACGTACAAAATGCAATTGAGGTTCAAAATACTTACAAAATGCAATTGAAATTGAAAATACACAATGCAATTCAGATTGAAATATCCCAGTTCCAATCCAAATTATTCACAAAGTGCAATTGAAATTCAAAATACTTACAAAATGCAATTGAAATTGAAAATGCTTACAAAATGTACGGTAGATTCAAACGACTCATGTGGATTGACAATACTTACAAAAAGCAATTTAGATTGAAAATACTTGACAAATGTAATTTAGATTCAAAATTCCCACAAAATGCAATTGAGAATCAAAATATGTGCAAAATGCCCACCAAACAAAATGCAATTTAGATTCAAAATTCGTGCGAAATGCGGTTTTGGTTGAAAATACTTACAAAATGCAATTGAAATTCAAAATACTCACTAAAATGCCCTGACGCCTGCATTGAAAGACTTACTAAAAAGCAATTTAGATTGTCAATCTTTACAAAATGCAATTGAGGTTGAAAACAATCGCGAGATGTAATTTAGATCGAAGAGACCTACAAAATGCAACATAGATCAAAAATGCCTTTAAAAAAATGGTAAAAGGGAATGTAGATACACGGTGATTCGAGTAACAAAAACAGTGCGGGAATCTTAAAGAGAAAAGGAAATAGAAGGAAAAGAGGAGAGGAGAGGGGAGAGAGGAGAGGGGAGAGAGGAGAAGGTCCGCCCCAAAGGGAAGGGACAAAAAGGGGAAAACGGACCCAGCTCAGGAATCCCTCGGGGTCGCCAACGCCCGAACTCACCAGCCGTGAGCCCCTGAGGGTGTAGCATTATCTAGGGTGCACCAGAAGTGGTGGGGCTACATACACCCTCTCTCCTTAAGGGCCTAGAGCACAAGGCAGGAGGTAAAAGGAAGAGAAAAAGAAGGCTGACCCCTCACAGAAGGAGGGTATCAGAAAAGATGAGACAAGGGCCAATTAAGGCGGGAAAGGAAGAGACTCCCTAGGCCTCGGATACCCTAATACCGTCGGGGTCAGAAGAGAACAAGAGTTTTACACGTAAGAAGAACCCAATCACATTTGTTTATGGAATTGGACCTAAGTCATTGAAAACAGTAAGCGAGAAGAAAGATCTAGGGATTCTGTTTGACCGAGAGCTTGCTTTCACTTATCATGTGCAAAAGACGGTCGGGGATGCTTACCGCATGTTAGGGTTTATAATAAGAAACGCTAAGCCATTCATTAGGACCAGTACCTGCATAAAACTTTATACTGCCATGGTGAGATCCAAGCTCGAGTACGCCAGCCAAGTATGGAGTCCCTGGCAGAAAACATGCATTAAGTACATTGAGCAAGTTCAAAAGAAATTCCTCAGATATTTACACCTCAAAATAACGGGCAATTACCCACACATGGTACTGCCCCCGTAATTGAATTATGTAGAGACCACGGTGGCTATATTTGAAATTATAAGGAGAGTTATGGCTGTCATAGTTATGACGTGGGTAGTCATGACGTAAGCACGGATGACGCGTATGTTATGCTAGCAAGCTACTTGAGCTGAGATTCTCAGTGACGTCAGCTTTTAGTCCAGAATGTTCCAAGATGTACGACGCAGTCGCAGGAAACGAGGAATTCTGCTGAGGAAGAAACTATGCTATTGGAGGAGAGGCATGAACCAATCAACGATAGTTTAAAGGAAGACGGAGATTGCTGAAACTATGGTATTTTTATTACTTTTGGAATGCAGAATTGTGGAAATCCATTTGCAGTAATAGCATTGATTTGGAATTTTGGTGAAATTTATTTTCAGTTTTTGAATTTTGAAAATCCGTCATGTATTAACGAAGTTGGAACTTTTAGCGATGACGCAGTATCACGCTTTGGAAGGGATGGAAACGCCCCTCGAGAAGTTAATAAAAGGGCTTGCGCAGAAGAGAGGAGTCTCTTTCGTTCTCTGATCATTCTGAGATCTCATTCTCAGATCATCGAAGTATATTTGTGAAAGTTCTTTTCTTATACATTCATTATAGTGAGACGTCGAAGTGAACAGCAGTGAAAAGAATCGTCTTTATAACGCGTGGCGAGGCCACTATATTAACGAGATCCAGGTCAAACTAGGTGAAGTTGAAACGGACCTTAGAAAGCTTCTACAAGTTTAGCTTCGAACAGTTAGCGGTCACCGATAAGATAATTGTATTGTGCAGTGCTACATGCAGTTATAGAGAAAAGCTGAACAATTTCGACCGATTAGTTTAAAAGATATTAGCAGTTTTATACGACTGGCAAAAGTGATTATCTCGCCACTAGAGAAGCACTTTTGTTTAGCCAGAATCAACGCAACGGCTGACGCTGCGAGTGGAGTAGAAAGACTTCAGATTGCTTGGTTACACAACGATACCAGTATAATGGAGCAATTGAATACGGCAGTTTGTTCTTCTGACACTACAACCGAAGAGCAAATGGAAGGCTAAGAGGGCTTATTGCAATTGGGACATACTTCAACGGAGTAAGATAGCGACATGGAACTTCGCTAAATGCTATTCCACACAAGCGAACATGCGGTGAATACCATCTACACCCATGTTTCGTAATTAAAGGCTGAATTCCATCGAACAGCCATAGAAACAATTTCATACTCTGAATATGAATAATTTCTTCGGAAATTTCTACAAAACTTCATGACGATTGTCTACTGGAACTTCAGGGAATTTTTCAAGAGAGGTCAGGGATATCCCGACTCACAAAGAAGATTATTGCCGGAAGGATGTCTATTCGTCTTCGAGGAGCAGAGCGATTTCCGGAGAAGGAAGCAGTTCGATTCTCCGAGGGTGCTATTTCCTATTTCGAGGATGGAGCTCAACTTTAACATGGTGAAATGGATCCATCAGCAGTCTTCTTTGGGGAATTTTCCTCTGGAACGTCAATCGGCAGATAAGGTAGTCGTGAACGTTTATTGTATTTGAGTTTACTAATAATGTTTGAGCAACCATTTTTCCCATATTTTTATCCTCATGTTTTTTGCCCTATTTTCTTGTTGAGATTCTTATTCTCAGTACACCTTGATGAGTTTTGCCTTTTTCGACGATTTATTAAGACATTGTTATGTCATGGGCATTGTTAACGATTTTGAATCAGTTGAGACTGATATTTGGATTTTTCAGTAATTAATATTTTTTGTAGTCACGATTTGACTGTAAGTTAATGATTTTTAATGGCAGATTTAAGTTCAGACAGCGTGTCACTTTATTAAAGTAATTCTACTCCAGTTTAATTACTTTGAACAATTTTCTGTCATCATCAAGAAGGAAGAACATTTAAATGATTTTAGAGCGTTAAAATCTCTTACGTTGTCGACGATCTTGGAAATACTAGTCGTTATTTGAATTGATTGCAACACAGACATTTATCGTCAGTTATGAATGAACATTGCATCATAGACACTTTTGTGAAAGAGTAAATTTAATAATGAATTATTGAATGCATTAAAGTCAAGTACTTTTGTTAGGAGTTTTTCTCAATTAGAGATTTATAGAACGATGTTTGCATTCCCCAGTCTAATTGGATTCTATTCGACTACTTTGCATTTTAGTCGCACTTTATTTGAAGATAGTATTTTTATACTACAATTTATTTTAAGATGTTAATCTTAAATTTTGATAGACCAGACAGGCGTATATAAGCGTATTCACTATTAAATTTGTTTGTGATTGGCAAGTTTTGACTTCATTTCGGTTTCATGAATGAAATCCACGAAGGTTAAAGAAAAGCAGTTTTGAAACAATTAATGATTATAAAATTTTTAAGTGGAACTATGAATGTATAATCGCTAGTGCAGCGCGTGTTGAAAGTCGCTGAGGTATAATGCCCTTGAATATGAAGGAAGTTCCCACAGGAATAAAAGTTAATGAATTATTTGTGGAAGTTTTGTAAGTGATGTGGAAGTTTTAAATGCCATATAGGTTAATATATGATGATTTTGGGCATATTTTTAATGCAGATTGTGCATTAACTTGTTAGCGAAGGATTTTCCGCTGGAGTAAGATTGTCATAGTTCGTTGAAAATTAATCAAGTGATTTACTGTTATAATTAACACGAGTTTTGAAAGAATTTGAGATAAGATTTTGAATGAAGGTTGCCGTCACAAATCATTATTAAAAACTTTATTAAACCAGATTGTGACATTAACATGTATAACTAACCTTCATTGGTCGATTATATTAAACAGGATTATAAAATTACCAACCGAATGAACATGTGGTTAATGTATTTATTAAATTAATAATTTAAACAATTTAAATGTTAATATTGTAAATAATTGTTGTAAATATTTTTGAAAATAATGTAGAACGAGAGTGATGTTAAAGGCGTGCTTATAATATTTTTATTGTCTTTGACAAATATTATTAACAATTTCTAATTGTTATAAATAATTTATGTGATTTTGTTATAAACATTTAGGAGCTAATTAAACATTTGGATTGAAGTTAACAAGTTTAAGAAATTAATATAATGATCCAATAGGATGTGTGCAAAGTACTTGAAAGATTTGCGTAAATATAATGTGAGTTGTCTTGTAAGACATTTAAAAGTTTGAGAGAGCAAGCTGTACTCTTACGTAACATAGCATGTGAGAAGGGTGTGCATTTGACCAGGATGCAACAGGCTGGAAGGTAGCCCGCAGCTGTGCCAACATATGGTTCTCAGGGAGTGAGGTCGTACACACTCCGGCCTTGCGACTATAAATACCATTCTCTTGTTTATTAAAAGGAATCCAAATGCTCTATATATGTCACACCCTGACGTCCTTTTCCAATCCAATAGTGTTATGAATATTACGTTATTTGGAGCTCTTGGGAGCTAAAATGTTTTACATCATGTTGTATGATAATTTTTGCAAGTCCTACTGGAGGACGTAGTCAGATTGACTTGGGCTACTGATAGCCACGTTATTTTTGTTGTGTTATCAAAATCATACCCTTTATTAGAAATAAAGCTTTTGTACAGTTCAAAGTTCTCGTCTTCGTTTTGGTTCATTTTTAAATGTCATGGTGGAGATTATTGTGTGAACAGACTTTTAGTGATCCTGTTGTCAACTCAAACCCCGAGATAATTAAGAGGTAAGTAACGGTAAGTATAAAACCCCGTCTATTTTGGTGTGTTCCACAATGATTTCCTGTGAACTTCTGTGCTCTTATCTCGATAGTATCTGTCAGTGCCATTTTCATTGATGTAACTGTGCCGGTGCGATTGATAATTGGCAATCCGATTGAGGGGGCGGATATCTGACAGCCTACTATCCAGGTAAACGGGGACAGTACCATACGGTGAACTTTTGTTGAATTTCGGCATGACTAGTTTGGAGTCTCGAAGGCGAGTGAATGATATGAAATTCCTTTATAAAGTCATTAACGGTCAAATTGATAACTCATTTTTCCTATCACTCCTAAATTTCAACATCCCTCGCTTAACTACAAGATCAACCATAACATTCAAAACTGATATAACCAATACCACTTCACATAACAATTCACCTGTATGGAGGCTTTGCAGTATTTACAACGATGCGGTTCGTGTAAACTGGAAACTAGATTTCTGTCTCTCAATCAGACCGTTCTTGGAAATTATAACCCAGTCACTCTAATTCATACTTGAAATAAAATTATCACACATAACAGAATCAACAATGTATATATGTGGATAGGCCTGTTCCCTAGATATTGATGTTACCCATTAGTTCATTATGTAATAATTCCAAAACCTGTTTTTATATTTGGCATTAGATCATATTTAGATTTAGTTTTTATATTATCTTTTTACTACTATGCATTTTGATCTGTGTGAACTTATTAGTTTTAAGAATTACATTAAGATATTAATACTTAATGCAGACATATCAGGAAATGTATCTTACTGTGTAGGAGCACTATTATTGGGGCGCACACTGAGCCCTGTTGTGTACCATCAACAAATAAATAAATAAATAAATAAATAGACATCTCCTGACAATTTCAATTCTTCAAGGCAGCCTATGGATATCAAGCTCACCATGGCCCCTGTATCTACTAATGTCTTTATTTCCTTTCCCATGACTTCCACGCTAATAACTGGCAATTCATGTCGATTCCCCCGGTGGACTATATCTTCTTCTTCGATCAAATCTTCATCTTTAACCTGGTATGTTTCGACTAGGATGATGGGTTCCAGATGACTAGCATGTTGATTCGGCGTTAATTTGTAGTTTTTTCTACACCACTCGTGCCTGCCCTATCGATATCTCGAATTAACTCTTCGGACGGTGCACTAGGTTGTCTATCCTCTCGCCTTGTTCTCCCGTACTCTTGACTTTCTTGTCGTCTTTCATTCTGATCATTTCGGTTATCATTGCCTTGTCTATTGGTTTGATTGGACTGCTGATTCTGATTATATCTGCCTCGATATCGGTTATTGTATCCGTTCCGGTTCTGATATCTGGAATTTTGGTTGTAGTTCCTGTATCTACCATCTCGTGGATCTCGTTCATATGGTCTTTCATACGGTCCTTGATATCTGTCATTCCTACGGACGTTATGAATATTTCCTCTGTTCTCTTCGTTTCTCCTATTCCCCCACGAGTTTCTTCTATCTGTCTGTGCCGCATTATCGACAACTACCGCATTCACTTCTTGCGTATTCCGATTTTCATTTCTCGAATTCCTAGGTGTCATCTGAGCGCTTGTGTAATCCAATCTGCCTAGAACATCATCGTAATGTTCAAGTGTATTCGCTCCCGATGCTATGAGTGATCTTTGGACTTCTACTGGCAACTGCATTGCTATTGCTTGTAACAATTCGTCTTCTGGCAATGGAGGAATTAAAAATTGCAATTTAGCTAACAGAGATGTAAAATAATTTGCATAATGTGTTGGATGTGACGTAGAATAACGTTTGGAGTACATTTCCGCTCTCACGTTTATCTGATCCTCAGCACTCCAGAATCGTCGTAAAAATGCTACTGCAAATTGTTCCAGGTTCGCAAAGTTGCTTCTTAATACGCGAAACCACGTCAAAGCTGGCCCATCTAAGACGCGTTCGACTACCTTTAGCTCTCTTTCCTTAGCTACCCGATGTTTCGCCATGTAGTCTCGGATATCTCTCAAAAATTCGACTGGTGTGACTCCTGTATTCCCAGAAAATTTTCTTGGTTTGTCATCAAGGTTTCTGATGATGGTCACTGGACCTGAGTACCGATCATTCGTATTGGAAGTGTTTATAGTCTGATTAGAATTACCTTGAGGGGTTGAACTAGTCCTTTCAAAAGTAACGTTTTGTTGAATTTGACTATCCTCTCCTGCGCTCACCTCTTGTCTATTCATGTTACGACCTATCGGTGTTTGATTCATCGATACATCCCCCGTTGTTACGTCTTGACTTGTCAAATTACTTATAATTGACTCCAGTTTAGTCATTCTATCTTCCGTTCGCTTTTCTACTACCTTGAATTTGGTTTCCAAATTGTCTAACGAAATAACAGTCTGCATTCTGTTACTTTCTTCTAAATCGCTCTTTAATTTATCTATCTTTTCTTCGCATGTCGTCTTAACTGATGCGACCTGTTCCTTCAATTGATTTACATCTGTCCTGAACTGAGCTGAATCTATTTTCATCGTTTCTTTACTCTCGGTGAATCTCGCTTCCAAATTCGCCATACCTGCGATTAATTTCTCTTCCATCCCTGAACGTTTCTCTTTTGATGATGATGATAATTGTTGTTTTAAGGGGCCTAACATCTAGGTTATCAGCCCCTGATGGTTTGGGTGATCGTGAAGATGAAAATGAAAAGCGAACTTAAAACTAAAACTAACTAATAACCTACATACTAGAAGAAGAAATGGAAAATTAAAGGAGAATAAGGCAAATAAAAGGACAGAAGGAAAAGAAATGCCCTCAACCCTCGGAGAAGGCGGATTGAGGGACTTGGAAGGAAGGAGAGCCATGAAAGGCATATAGGAAAGTGAAAGAGGAGAGGGTCCGCCCCAAAGGTAAGGGACAAAAGGGGAAAACGGACCCAGCTCAGGAATCCCTCGGGGTCGCCAACTCCCGAACTCACCAGCCGTGAGCCCCTGAGGGTGTAGCATTATCTAGGGTGCACCAGAAGTGGTGGGGCTACATACACCCTGCCTCCTTAAGGGCCTAGAGCACAAGGCAGGAGGTAAAAGGAAGAGAAAAAGAAGGCTGACCCCTCGCAGAAGGAGGGTATCAGAAAAGATGAGACAAGGGCCAATTAAGGCGGGAAAGGAAGAGACTCCCTAAGCCTCGGATACCCTAATACCGTCGGGGTCAGAAGAGAACAAGAGTTGACCAAGTGAGGTCGACAGGAAAGAAGACAGAGAGGAGCCCGGCACAAGTAAGTGGAAGCAATGCCGGACTCAGCTGGGGCCCCGTGGTCGCCAACCCACGCCCACAAGATGTGAGCCCCTGGGGGGGGGGGGGGGTTCTCTTTTGCTTCGGCATCGACCTCATTATACCGTTCTTCCACTATTGCACCGACTCTATTTTTAAACAATGCTAAATTTTCGTTAACTTTCTGATCTATGTCATCATCAATTTTCTTAATGTCCGTCTGGAATTGGTTTTCTAAGGATTTCAAGTTAGAATTAACCTCTCCTAAGACTTCCTCTTTTACTGTCCCAACTACTGATCTCAAGCTTTTAATTTCATTCCCTAAATTCGTTTCTAAACTTTTAATCTTGGATTCGAAGGATACTTCGGTAGACCATTCTTGTATTTTGCCTGCATCTGTTACTAAACCATCTATGTCGAACCGTAATTTCGATATATCTGATTTAATATGGGTGCGGTTTTTTGTTGTTGAGCGAAACGCGCAGCGATTCAGCAGTGTCATACGCAGCGCGTTCTTTTATTCCTGCTGTATTCTCTGCTGTAGGCGGCGATTTACCCCCACTCTGAGCCCTCGTGCAGCGTGGTTTTACTTTGCTACTTTGCTTTGCTGGATAGCTGTATTAATCAAAATGGCTCCTGTGGAAGACGTTCCCGTTCTGATTCTTGAAGATTTTCTTGAAGGGGTAAATGTTGAGGTTCCCCTGGCGGAATATCAACGCCTGTTACAGAATGGTAAGATCTTAATCGTTAGATTATTAATACCAATTAATTTAGATAAATGCAAGTCTGGTTTTAATATACGTTAACTTATTGTGTTTTATACGGACACGTGGAGTAGGCACTTATTATTATTCTGCAGTTGTATTACCGGTAGTGTTATATAATTAGTGTTTTTATTTACTTTTTATATTTCGGAATCATACGCGAATCGAGTACGTGAATGTATCAGGGAAGCCTGGAATTAAACCGGACAATTCAATTATCCCGAAGAAAGAGGTTAGTGTATCAACGATATCATGTGATACTAATATTGTAGTAAAAATTTGGCAGCATTTAGACGACATTCGAAGTTAATTTTAAAATTATTGTACTCTTTCCTTTTTTGTACTGACCCTGTTGTACGAGGAAACCTCTCCCAGAGCTTTAGGCCTTACAACGGACAATCCAATTGAGGAGGCTACTAATATGCCACCTGTGGGGAAGTAATGATATATATCAGTTTTTAAAGAGTTACTTGATCTTGAAACCTATAAATCATTGATTATTAAGGTACCACTATATAGAAGTGAATAAATCTTGTCACACTAGATATAACCATCACAGTCAGATAGTGATGGTCATTGCACGTCTAAACAAGCCTAACCCATTTTGCTATGGTAGATTCCTGTGTGTGATACCCACAACCTAAGAACATTAAAAATCGAGGCTTTTCCAGTAGTGTGATATATCTGAAAGTTTAGGTTATAGGCCTAGATCCCTATATATTCCATAATCCCCAAATAACATTGACCCAGTTAGGTATTGTGCCAACCATTAAGTATTTAGAGTTCACTTTAAACCATCCTCCCTTTTCATCACTTTTAACACCTTAGCTTATTGAAAATATATCATTTATGATATACATACCTTTCAGGGAGTTGTTGGGAGTCGTTTCAAAAGCTCTTCATACTCAATAGCCACTGCTGCACCGCAATAATTGTTATTTTACGGAAATAATGCAATTTTCCTTCACTTACGGACGCCATCTTGGACAGTCATGTGACACCCGAAAGACGATCATGTGACCACGTTACCAACTTGAATAAAGAAATTCACCACACGCCTTTTTACTAAGTTAGGCACTGTCTTGCGGAAAATTACTGCTAGTACCACAAGCAAGGGGTCTGGGGCGTAGGCCCCAGGTTAGGGTTGTTTTTGTAAGTAAAACATTAATAACATAGAATTTATGTCCGCTACTAGGTTAGGTACTGCCTGGTCGAAAATGCATGCTAGTACCACAAGCAAGGGGGTCTGGGGCGTAAGCCGCAGGTTAGGTCTGTTTTTGTATGCAAAACATTAATAAGATAGAATTTATGTCCACTACTAGGTTAGGTACTGCCTGGTCGAAAATTAATGCTAGTACCACAAGGAAGGGGGTCTGGGGCGTAAGCCCCAGGTTAGATCTGTTTTTGTATGTAAAACATTATAAATGCATAAATAAACACTGTAATTGAGTTCACTTTCCACTGAGTATAGTGATTTCATAAATCACGTGCGAAATAGTACCAAACGCGTGGGGTTGGCATCACTGACTCGGTGAGAAAGATAGGTAAAACTTCACAAGAGGGTTTCACGATGGTTTTGCCTAGACCAATATGTTCGTCCAGACCAATGGTGGAGTGATAGCGCGGCCCGAGGGCCGCGTTAACTAATAGATAACACCCCTGGTTTTTATCACGCATCAATAATCTTTATCCAGGCCAATATTTTTGCCTTTTATTTCATGTCGTGAAACCCTCTCGTAAAGAATTAATGAAAGATGGAGGTCAGAACTTCGATGTCAACTATATAAGTCGTGTTGCTATTTGGGCGGGATGGTGGGTCTATGACAGCGGAGCAGTGAACATCTAATTCTCAATCCTCTCCTGATATCCTCCCGACTATTAAATCAGGTAATTTCAGTTTTAAATTTTTTTTATACAAAGGATGGTCTAATATGAACTCTTACCGCCTAAGTTATTTTACAAGGCTGGAAGATGCCGCTCCTTGACTGGGTGATGCTGGAGTTCAGTAATCCTCAGCTAGGATCAAGTTGTAGCACCCTTCATATGAGCGCTCTACCATATATGAGTTTATTATTAAGATGAGTGGATGTCCTTACTCTTATTTTCAACTTTCTGGTTTCTCATTAATATCTACAACTCTCCGAAAGATCATAACAAACATTGGAAATCTTGTAGTGTACGGTGTGACAGGCACCATCAAAATCCCCATTTTTTTTATAGCAATAGGTAATGTGAGCAAGATAGTTGAACATTTTATCACTCGAGGGTGTTATTGCACTTTTCAACAGGGCCAACATTATTGTTCGGTTCTAGTTTTCCCACTTAGTTCGAAACATGGAATATAAGTTGTTAATGCGGAATAAGGTTATACATACAAATCTAACCTGACCCTGGTCCCCTTGCTTGTAGTACAATTAGTAATGTTCGTCCAGACAGTCGTCTAACCAAGTACGTTGGTTGGTTGGTTGGTTCCTCAGTTTAGGGGCTGTGACAACGCGGTCATGTAGTCCCGTGTACTTTGGGTGTGTGTAGAATCTGTCTGATATCCGGTGTTAATTGTAATGACTGGATTAGTGGGTGTTATCTGTTTTTAATTCAAGTAAGGACTGCAGACATTGATTTTTTTTTCAAGTTGTTCCTACTTTTGCCGCCAAACGCCACTGTCAATGACTACTAGTTCAGAACTTGGTTACCAAATGCCACCGCAGTCGGCTCCTGGCGACGAACGTCGGAACCTATAGTAAAGCCATCATTACTTCCGACTTGACGTTTCAATGTTACCCTAGAGTTATGTAGCAGTCAGAAGAAAAATCACTTCAACTAGACTATCACAGGCAGCCATTCAAATCGATATATCACGACAAATCGAGTTTCGGTCGCGATTTAGCGAACGAAACTCTAGCCTAGCACTGAAACGTCAAGTCGGAAGTAATGATGGCCTTACTATAAGAGCCTTTGTCAAATGTTGAACCTGAGTCTACGAAGGTTCTATAACATGCCATAAATCTATGACATGGGACCGCTGATTTTACTTCCCCTCCGAAGGAAGGCATACTGAGGGATTTATAACGCTTTTAAAAAATCCGACGACTTCAGCTGGATGTGAATCCCAGATCTTGGGCATAGAAGCTCAGAATGTTACCAACTACGCCACCGAAGCCGCCCTAACCAAGTAGCGGCCAATGGTTTCGTCTTAACCTTGCTATAGGGGAGTGCGGTGAAGTGAGGATGGCAGCATTGCCTGATATAAACCTTATTCACCATGGCAACGTGTTTGGTAGCGCTGAATGAACATAGAACGAGCAATAACATTCTCTATAATACATGAATTGGCCAAACTACTTTATGAAACTATGAGAAATAGGAGCGATGTTTTTATAGATGCTTCCCCCTCCGCCATCTGTGACCCACCCAGCCATCCCAAATAGGATCACGACTTACAGCTGTGGCCGTCATTAGTCATGATCGGTTGTGGATGTGTGTATTCGGGTCTCTTTGTTAACCCCACTGGTCTGTCATCAAAAAAGTACTGCTAACCTCGCCCTTACAGTACTATATAACACAAAGAAGCGCCCAGTTCAGTCTCTAGCTGGGGCATTATACACGGGGGGGGGGGGGGGGGGGGGCATCGCCTCCCCCTTAAGTTTTAGGTGCAACACAAATTTTTAAGTACCGTAAAAAAATAAAAGTAAAATAACCCTAAACTATTCTATAAATTATTTAGTAATACGTTAGGCGTAAAAGCCACCTTGTCTTGATTGGACATAATTTCTGTATTCTTCCGAACATTCTCCCCATACCACGACGATCTGAAAAGATGCATTTTCGAACTATTATTTATGAGCCACGGTTTAAAAGTGAGGTAAGATGCAGTGACACACAAAACCCTGCCGGGAAGCATCACCGCGCATGGCTTTGTTTTTCGAAACAAACAAGGTAAAATAACACGACACCTCCCTTGCACACCGCGCGTTTTAAGCTCACCCTGCGCATGCGTTCGAAATGCAGTGATGCACATGACGTCAGAGGTTTGATAGGTCTTTTCCTAGACGTTGACAAATGTTTTATGTTTTGTAATCATATTCTGATTGTATTTTAATTATAAATGATGAATAAAAATCACCCTTGTTTTTTAATGTGGCGTTTGGCCTACATTCCCGAGTTATTTCAAGCTTTATAGCCTTAAACTAAACTAAAATCCATGGTAGGTAGGCAACCGCAATTTAAAAATCCCCCCCCCCCCCCCCTTAAGTTTGTGAGGAGCTTTACGCCCCTGGTCTCTAGTGCGCATCATTCGTGCACAACACTCAAGTCACCACTCTAATTAGGCTAATGTGTGCAATATTTTGCTTCTTTGTAATGATTTTTTTCCACGGCAGAAATGAGTGCTTTTTGTTATCTGCTCTGTAATTAGTATATCGCTCCGCTGTAATAAATGGGTATTTTTTTCGCACAACTGTGGTTTTGACAATGGTTACAGCCTAACGCGCCCAAATCAATGGTTTTGTGTCAACCCTGCCCCGCTAGCTGCGCGCGGCCAAGGCCGCACCTTCACCCGACCTTTTAATCTTCGTTTTGTCCAATCCAATGGTTCTTGACAATGGTTACAGCGTAACGCGCCCAGATCACTGCGTTTTGACAATGGTTACATCCCTACGCGTCCCAATGATTTTTTTTTGTGATCAATAGTGATTTCGTTGTTGTTGATTGAATCTTCAGTCTTTTGGCTGGTTTGATGCAGCTTTCCAAAGTTAACAAAACCACCATAATTTGTTCAGGTTGCAAGAGGTTCACAGTAAAGAACAGTCTTATGTTCCACGTGTGTTAAAGATGGCGAAGAGTATATGATGATCAGTGAATAATTTACTTCCTGAATTTCTTTCCTGATTTTTTGATTTTTGTTTGCAACTGTTGTTAATTAAGTTATATTTTTGCTATTTAAGGTTCGAAATACATGATATGATGATTAAAGGATAATGCAAATCACACACAAGGAATTTACAATCGTGGTCACAAAATACCCCTCCCGTTGGTAGCCCATGGTTTGAAAAATAGCATGGTATTGCTAGGATTAAAAGCAGTTAGCCTCAATAATATGGCACAATACGTACATACAAGTTTCAGATGATGATGATGATGATAATTGTTGTTTTAAGGGGCCTAACATCGAGGTTATCGGCCCCTAATGAAATGAAATGGCGTGAAATGAAAGGATGTAGATAAAAACAACTCACTGCCATGGATGAAGCGAAAATGGTGTTTATAAAACAGACAGTGAGCCCCAAAAAATATGCCTTATTTGAATAAAAAGAATAAAAGACGGATGGTAAAAAAGGATAAAACAAATAAGGCATATTGAACAATACAATACATAACACAATAAAAAACATAAAACAGATTTAACCAGAATTAAAAGCCGTAACTACACATTAAAACTTAAAAAAGTAACCACTCTCCCTCATGAACCGGATGACGAGGTCAGCTGACGGCCCGTCATCACGGAGAATAAGGGAGAGGGTATTAGGCAGTTTAAGAGTCCCTCGCAGATCGGCCAGATCCACACACTCCAAGAGAAGGTGTGCCACGGTGAGGTGGGCGCCGCAAGTACACACAGGAGGATCTTCTCTCTTTAGCAAGTGGGAGTGCGTAGCAATCCCATGGCCGATCCGGAGTCGACAGAGTACCACAGCTTCCTTCCGGAGAGATCGGAAGGAAGATTTCCACACCTTCGTTGTCTCCTTGATGCCTCTCAGTTTGTTGGGTGGAGGCGTGGCACGCCATGCCTCCTCCCAATGCGACAGGATCGAATGCCGCAACTGAGAGCGCACATCACTAGCAGGCACCTTATACGGTAGCGAGGGCAGTGCGACTGCCTCTCTCGCCGTCTGATTAGCAAGCTCGTTTCCCGCAATACCCATGTGGCTAGGAAGCCACACAAAGGTCACCCCGGTTCCAGCGTTACGCGAACTGACGAGCTGGTCGTGCACACGCTGGACCAACGGGTGCTTCGGGAAACACACATCGATCGCCTGCAGCGCACTCAGAGAGTCAGTACACGCAAGAAAGTGCTGGTGATCGTCTGATAACGTGTACCGCAGAGCCTCTAAGATGGCATAGAGCTCCGCAGTGTACACGCTACAGGCCTCGGGAAGTGAAAAGATGATGATGATGATAATTGTTGTTTTAAGGGGCCTAACATCTAGGCTATCGGCCCCTGATGGTTTGGGTGATCGAAGTGAAAAGAGAAACCGACGATCCTCAACCACAAATGCACAGCCTACTTTCTCGTTTACCCTCGAACCGTCCGTGAATACAAGCCCTGATCCCGGATACCGTGTCACCACGGACTGGAACAGCCTCCGATGGACGGAGGAGTCCGTGTCCGACTTGGGGCCGGTGTGCAGATCCAGGATGATATCAGGGCGAGAGACCATCCACGGAGGGGCCTTGCTAGGTACTCGGACGATACAGGAGACAGAAGGAAATCGGAACTGACGGTATAAGTCATCCAAGCGAATCCCCGCCGGCCGAGTGGCTCGGGCGAGCACATCATACAGCCGGCGATTCGGATTGTAAAACAAACATGGATAGCATGGATGAAGTGGCATCTGTCGAATAGTTGCAGCATAGGTCAGCAGTACTTGTTGGCGCCTCAGGTGTAAAGGAGGTGCGCCAGCCTCGGCGAGCAAGCTGACGACTGGGCTTGTCCGAAAGGCACCAGTCGCCAGCCTCACACCGCCGTGGTGGACACTGTCCAGTTTAACAAGCACTGACTTACGGGCCGAACCATATGCTACACTGCCATAATCTAACCTAGATAAAATCAGTGCCTTATAAAAACGCAGGAGCACCGCGCGGTCCGCCCCCCCATGATGTGCCGCTAAGAAACCGCAACATGTTGAGTTTCTTAGCGCAGGCAGTTTTCAAACACCGCACGTGTGGTTCCCACGTTAATTTCTGATCGAAAAGGAGCCCAAGGAACCGGTACGCAGCAACAACAGGCAAAGCTACATTGCCCAGATAAAGCTCTGGATCTGGATGGAGGGTGCGCTTTCAGCAGAAATGGACAACCGAGAACTTAGCGGTTGAGAATCGAAAGCCATGCTCCAGTGTCCAGCGTTCCACTCTCCGAATAGCTTGTTGTAGCTGTCGTTCAGCGACCGCCGTATTTTGCGCACTATAATGTAGAGCGAAGTCGTCTACATATAGCGACGGTACCACTGCTGTACCAGCAGCAGCGACTATACCGTTTATGGCAATCGCAAATAATGTTACGCTAAGCACCGATCCCTGTGGGACTCCGTTTTCCTGTATATGATATTGCGAATATGTCCCCCCTATTCGGACACGGAACAGGCGAAGGGACAGAAAATTCGCAATAAAAACCGGCAAGTTACCTCGGAATTTCCATTGATGCAGGGTAGAGAGGATGCCGTAACGCCAAGTGGTGTCATAGGCCTTCTCGAGGTCAAAGAAAACAGCGACTAGGTGCTGTCTCCGGAGAAAAGCATCCTGTATGGCAGTCTCCAGGCGTACCAGATGGTCGGTGGTACACCGAGACGCCCTGAAACCACACTGGTATTTAGACAGGAGTCCCCGTTTCTCCAGGACCCACACCAGGCGCCGATTGACCATCCTCTCAAAGAGCTTGCACAAACCGTTTGTGAGACAAATAGGTCTGTAACTCCCTGACAATTTGGGATCCTTATCGGGCTTCAGGATAGGTATAATGATACCTTCCTGCCATTGCGCTGGAAACACACCTTCCAACCAGATACGATTAAACACCCTGAGCAAATAGCGAATGCTCTCATCGTTAAGGTGTTTAAGCATCTGGTTGTGAATATTATCCGGGCCAGGAGACGTGTCCCTGCAGAGCGCCAGCGCTCCGCGGAGTTCCCACTCCGTAAAGGGCACGTTGTACTCCTCCGAAGCGCGGGAAGCAAAACTAAGATGGAAACGTTCCGCTTCGCGCTTCAGGGCCACGAAAGCAGGGTCATAGTTATCGGAACCGGATATATCCGCAAAATACGAGGCGAGATGGTTTGCAACGCGATAAGGATCTGTAACCAGTTCATTAGCAATGGAAATTCCCGGTACAGTAGAAGATGTCTGAATTCCCGAAATGCGTCGTAGTTTAGTCCACACTTGAGAGGAGGGGGTATGTGCCGTAATAGAAGACACATACCGTTCCCAGGATTGTTTCTTACTCTGGCGAATAAGGATCCGTGCCTTGGCACGAAATTTCTTAAACGCCACCAAATTGGCCATGGTTGGACGCCGACGGTCGTGCTTATGAGCTCGACGACGGTCTCTTATTGCCGCTGCAATATCCTCTGTCCACCAAGGGACGAGTTTGCGACGAGGAGTCCCAGAAAAGGATGGAATGGTCTCTTCGGCGGCAGCAAGAAGCACATCGGTGATGTGCTGTACCTCGTCATCGACGCTCCGGCAACCAAGATCAACGAACACAGCTCGTTCTTGAAACGAGGGCCAATTTGCCCCCTTAAGAACCCAACGACTGGGGAACTCCACGGGCGTCTGGTTCAGAAGGGTAAGAACGATCGGGAAATGGTCACTGCCACAGAGGTCGTCGTGTACATACCAACCAAATAGGGGGACCAGCGCACGGCTACACACACTCAAGTCAATGTGTGAGTACGTGCCGTGCGCTAAGCTAAAATGTGTAGCTTCTCCTGTATTTAATAGAGATAAATCCAATCCTTGAATTAAGCCTTCCACGTCCCTTCCTCTGGGGCAGGAAGATGGTGATCCCCATTGGGGGTGGTGAGAGTTGAAATCACCCACGAGTAGGAAAGGGACTGGAAGTTGATCAACAAGATCTAAGACGTCATTAATATCAAGGGGTTGGTTCGGTGGAAGGTACACGTTACAAACAGTTGTCATAGCAGGCAAGGACACGCGAACTGCAATAGCTTCCAGTGGAGTGGCGAGTGGAAACTCCTCACTATAGCAGTCAGAGCGAACGAAGGTACAAACGCCCCCGGAAGCCCGGGCGGCGTCTTGTCGCTCTTTAGAGTATAGTCGGAAACCTCTCAGAACAGTCTCGTGATCAGGTCTGAGGTTTGTTTCCTGTAGACAGACTATACTCGCTGCGTATTGGGCAATAAGCTGACGGAGCTCTGTCAAATGCCTGTCATAACTGTTACAATTCCACTGTAACAGTGTCATTGTGTGAACTTAGGGAATAAGTTGGAGCAGCAAGCTACTCCAACTTTGACTCTGTAGGATCTACAGTCACTACGTCGACTATAATCACCATGTCCTCAGGCGAGTTCATGGAGTGAATCGACTCGGTGGAAGATTTCCTGGACGCAGTTCGGCGGCGGGGGATCTCCGTGGGGAGCGCGCAGATCTGGGGACCGAAACGTCTCCAGGCGCAGAAGCATCCGCAGGTGTTGGCGCGGATGGCTTCCCCTTTTTTGGAGAAAGGGAATGCGTAGTGCGGGGTCCCTTCTTGCCCGCCCCCGGCTCTTTAAGGTATATAGACGGGCCAGGAGCCGAAGTCCTGACCCTGGTCGACGATGCCGCCTCCGCCGGCTTCGGCGCGGCTTTCGCCGACCGTTTGGGTGGGGAGGAAGACTTCGACTTCCTCCCGAGTGGGGAGTAAATCTTCGACTTCCTCCCCGGCTGTGCGGGCGGAGCAGCCTTCGCTCGCACAGCCTTCGTGTTGGCCGAAGATGGAGTTGAAGTCACCTTCGGGCTTTCCATTATAATCATAGGTGCTGGCTTCGGAACACGTAACTCAGTTGCAGGTTTCACAGCTGGTACAAAAGATGAGGTTGCCGGGACCAAATTTGGTATTATGGCTCTATAATCGATCGTTGGAGGAGGCGAAATCGTGGTATGGTACTTCTTGCGGGCCTCCTGGTAGGTGAGACCATCCAGGGTTTTGATCTCCTGGATTTTCTTCTCACTCAGGAAGACAGGGCAGTTCCTGTCCCGAGGAGAATGAAATCCAGGGCAATTAGTGCACTGATAAGGTGTTGTGCACTCTTCCGCTTCGTGTGGTACCTTACCGCATGTTCCGCAGGCGTCAGGGCTCGAGCATCGGGATAACATGTGGCCGAACTTCTGGCACTTATAACACCTCATGAGTGGAGGGATATAAGGCCGGACGTCACAACGATAACTGGTAACCTTGACTTTCTCCGGGAGCACCGAAAGCTCAAAGGAAATAATGAAATCACCAGTATCCACGATTTGACCGTTGACCTTGCGCGTAATGCGCCGGACATCAGTCACGTGACGGTGCTGCATATCCTCCTTGAGCTCCTCGTCAGTGTTCAGAATCAGGTCCCGGTGGAAAATAACTCCTCGGACCAGATTCAGGGATGTGTGCTTTTCCACTTTGACGGGAATGTCGCCAAAGTGGTCACATTGCAAAAGTCGTTCAACTTGCTCACCAGTCCTAGTCTTGAGCAACAAGCTACCGTTCCTCATCTTTTGTACTTTCTCAAGCTCACCATAGACACCTTCTATGTGGCGATAAAACAAAATACTCTTGACCAGCTTGAAATCACCCCCATCTGTTCTGGTAGCTACCAGAAACTTGGGGGTGTTAACACCCAGATTTTCACGCACAGATTGTTCCCAGGGGGTTGATCCCCGTAGGGAATCAAAAGTTAAAGACTTGGGTGTAGGACCACCCTGTTTGGGTGTAGGACCACCCTGGTTGGGGATTTTTCTTTTGGAACCCATGGCCAGATCATCCTCCCCGAATGCCACCGACATCCGATCACGGGCCGTCACAGTAGGCGCTACCCAGCCAGGGCAAGGCCCGCCTAGCTTGGAAGGCATTGCCCGGGGGTCCGATGTTTTACAATGCCGTATCGGCATGTACCCCTTGGCATATACTGGATTTTACAGCTCAGACATTCGGCTGTGCGGGGACCTGCGTAGTCAGGCGGATACTACTGCACGGGTACATGGCACACCCACCTGTCGGCGCGGCCAAGACCGGAACAGGCTTTCGAGCGTAGTCGCAAGCGTAAGTGGCCCATCCCCTAACAGCACGCTCATATAGAAATTTTGGTTGCCAGACCCTGAAAGCAGTAACGGAAAGAAGTGCGATATAACCTAATGAGAGTTATACCGCACGGGTGTATGTCTTTTAGAGCTGACTGTCAAACCCTGGAAAGGGGACCGTTCCGAGAAGCCCTTTTAGTCGCCTTTTACGACTGGCAGGGATTACCGTGGATGTATTCGCTTCCTCCCACCCACTGGGGGTCCAATTCACAAAACAACGCGGAGTCCTTAAAGTATAGCCAAGGTCGCCCCTTTTAGTCGCCTCTTACGACAGGCAGGGGATACCGTGGGTGTATTCTAAACCCCCCACCCACAGGGGGGAGCAAGTTTCAGAGAGATAGGCATAGTAACAAAATTAAAACGCGACACCGTACACTGCATTTGACCCCAAGTATTAGGCCTACTCATTAGAATGTCAATACAACAGGCTTGTGACGCTGCAAATCTCATCTGAATGATGTATCACTCTTTTCTTTTTCGCTTTTATTTCGATAATATATGATATTCATGCCTTATTTCATCTTCTGGGAGGACATATGATGATGATGATAATTGTTGTTTTAAGGGGCCTAACATCTAGGTTATCGGCCCCTGATGGTTTGGGTAATCGTGAAGATGAAAAATGATAAGCGAACTTAAAACTAAAACTAACTACTAACCTACAAACTAGAAGAAGAAATGGAAAATGATGATGATGATGATAATTGTTGTTTTAAGGGGCCTAACATCTAGGTTATCGGCCCCTGATGGTTTGGGTGATCGTGAAGATGAAAATGAAAAGCGAACTTAAAACTAAAACTAACTACTAACCTACATACTAGAAGAAGAAATGGAAAACTAAAGGAGAATAAGGCAAATAAAAGGACAGAAGGAAAAGAAATGCCCTCAACCCTCGGAGAAGGCGGATTGAGGGACTTGGAAGGGAGGAGAGCCATGAAAGGCAGATAGGAAAGTGAAAGAGGAGAGGGTCCGCCCAAAAGGTAAGGGACAACAGGGGAAAACGGACCCAGCTCAGGAATCCCTCGGGGTCGCCAACTCCCGAACTCACCAGCCGTGAGCCCCTGAGGGTGTAGCATTATCTAGGGTGCACCAGAAATGGTGGGGCTACATACACCCTGCCTCCTTAAGGGCCTAGAACACAAGGCAGGAGGTAAAAGGAAGAGAAAAAGAAGGCTGACCCCTCGCAGAAGGAGGGTATCAGAAAAGATGAGACAAGGGCCAATTAAGGCGGGAAAGGAAGAGACTCCCTAGGCCTCGGATACCCTAATACCGTCGGGGTCTCAACAAGATCAAATACGTCATTAATATCAAGGGGCTGGTTCGGTGAAAGGTACACGTTACAAACAGTTGTCATAGCAGGCAAGGACACGCGAACTGCAATAGCTTCCAGAGGAGTGGCGAGTGGAAACTCCTCACTATAGCAGTCAGAGCGAACAAAGGTACAAACGCCCCCGGAAGCCCGGGCGGCGTCTTGTCGCTCTTTAGAGTATAGTCGGAAACCTCTCAGAACAGTCTCGTGATCAGGTCTGAGGTTTGTTTCCTGTAGGCAGACTATACTCTCTGCGTATTGGGCAATAAGCTGACGGAGTTCTGTCAAATGACTGTCATAACTGTTACAATTCCACTGTAACAGTGCCATTGTGTGAACTTAGGGAATAACTTGGAGCAGCAAGCTACTCCAACTTTGACTCTGGAGGATCTACAGTCACTACGTCGACTATAATCTCCATGTTCCCAGGCGAGGTCATGGAGTGAATCGACTCGGTGGAAGATTTCATAGACGCAGTTCGGCGGCGGGGGGATCTCCGTGGGGTGCGCGCAGATCTGGGGACCGAAACGTCCCCAGGCGCAGAAGCATCCGCAGGTGTTGGCTCGGATGGCTTCCCCTTTTTGGGAGAAAGGGAATGCGTAGTGCGGGGTCCCTTCTTACCCTTACCCGCCTCTTTAAGATATATAGACGGGTCAGGAGCCGAATTCCTGACCCTGGTCGACGATGCCGCCTCCGCCGGCGTCGGCGCGGCTTTCGCCGACCGTTTGTGTGGGGAGAAAGTCTTCAACTTCCTCCCGAGTGGGGAGTAAGTCTTCAACTTCCTCCGCTGCTGTGCGGGCGGAGCAGCCTTCGCTCGCACAGCCTCCTTTGGGGCCGAAGGTGGGGTTGAAGTCACCTTCGGGCTCTCTCTCTGATTCTGGGGAGTAGCTAGAGATGTTGATGGCAGTGGTAAATTAGGTTTCACAGTTGAAACAAAAGATGATGTAGCCGGGACCAAATTAGGTATTATGGCTCTATAATCAATCGTTGGAGAAGGCGAAATCGTGGTATGGTACTTCTTGCGGGCCTCCTGGTAGGGGAGACCATCCAGGGTTTTAATCTCCTGGATTTTCTTCTCACGCAGGAAGACAGGGCAGTTCCTGTCCCGAGGAGAATGAAATCCAGGGCAATTAGTGCACTGATATGGTGTTGTGCACTCTTCCGCTTCGTGGTGTAACTTATTACTAGCCCTCCTTGGGCGACTGATTTAAACTTTCCAAAATCATCCTCCTATTTTTGATCGGAAGTACTTCATCATATACCACACAATTGAAATGGCAGGGTCGTGGAGTGTTGGACACACATTTGGTCAACCTAACTGGTATCATTTTGGCGTTCAACTATTAGGTGTAATTCCCTATAAAGAAAACTAATTATAACCTTCAAAATATATGTATTAATATCAACTTTAAACATATGGCGGGGACTCTCGTCGAACAGACTATGGTTTCCTATCTTCAATTCTCCTCGGCAATGACGAAAACATGTGACCCAAAATGAATGTTGGAATATAAAGATGTTTGTTACTCACTCATCGACGATCTAGCAGATAATCTACGAGACATGCTCGATAGATCAGTTCTCCCCAGCATTTCTAAGATTTTCCACACGTGGTTTGAGGTTAGAGATGTTTACTGGTTTACATAGCCACATCTCTGCGAGAGAAATGAATGTGCTTCCGTACCCAACTTGAATTGTGCTAACAGAGATAACATCGTTGTGATTTGTAGCCGTTTCGAGTACTTTCGAAAGCCATGCTTTCAACAAAACTGTTTCTCCAAATAGGCCTACGCCAAATTACGAGAACGCGACCTTTCCAACCAGACGCTACAATAGAAGTGAAGCCTCGCTCCACACGAAAAAACCCACCTCTCATCTTGTAAACACATGTTTTCGTCTTCCTCCGCCAGGGTCATGATACCCTCCAACCCATACAAAATACACCAATAATCTCGAACCCATGTATTTTTCTTACAACTCATGGCGCGAAACTCATCTCTGACGTCAGAACCTTACACAATTTATACAAAGCTTTATTCAAGACAAGGGAAGTTATTCTCGGCCCAATCTAAATTTGGCCTAGAGTTTCCTGCTATTGCAACATCTTGTAGCTTGCCTAACACAATCCGCTGTCTTGTATGCTGACATCTCCCATACAAATTAAATGAAATATTCCTGACTGAGTCCCCGAGATACACAAGATATATACACTAAATAAAATGAAATCCTATAACCTAAATGATGATGATGAGCAAGAAAAGGAATGATATGAACAAATTACCCTAACCTGACTTCTCTTGCAGTCAACCAAATAAGGGTTTGGGAACATTGTGACCGGAACAGTCACAGTGGGGTACCTTACCGCATGTTCCATAGACGTCAGGGCTCGAGCTTCGGGATAACATGTGCCCGAATTTCTGGCACTTATAACACCTCATTGGTGGAGGGATGTAAGGCCGAACGTCGCAACGGTAAGTTGTTACCTTGACTTTCTCCGGGAGCACCGAAAGCTCAAAGGAAATAATGAAAGCACCAGTATCCACGATTTGACCATTGACCTTGCGCGTAATGCGCCGGACATCAGTCACGTGACGGTGCTGCATATCCTCTTTGAGCTCCTCGTCAGTGTTCAGAATCAGGTCCCGGTGGAAAATGACTCCCCGGACCAGATTCAAAGACGTGTGCTTCTCCACTTTGACAGGGATATCGCCAAAGTGGTCACATTTCAGAAGGTGTTCAACCTGCTCACCAGTCCCAGTCTTGAGCAACAAGCTACCGTTTCTCATCTTTTGTACCTTCTCAAGCTCGCCATAGACCCCTTCTATGTGCCGAGAAAACAAAATAGACTTTACCATCTTAAAATCACCCCCATCTGTTCTGGTTGCGACCAGAAACTTGGGAGTGTTAGCACCCAGATTCTCACGAACAGCCTGTTCCCAGGGGGTTGATCCCCGTAGGGAATCAAAAGTTAAAGACTTGGGTGGCGGACCACCCTGGTGGGAGATATTCCTTTTCTGTCCCATGGCCGTTTCATCCTCCCTGAATGCCACCGACTCCAATCACGGGCTGTCTCTGTAGGCGCTACCCAGCCAAGGCAAGGCCCGCCTAGCTTGGAAGGCATTGCCCGGGGGTCCGATGTTTGACATGCCATTCAGGCATGTACCCCTTGGCATATACTAGAGAGTTTTCCAGCACAGGCATGCAGCTGTGCGGGGACCTGCGTTGTCAGGGGGATACTACTGCAGAGTACATGGCGCACCCACCTGTCGGTGTGGCCAGACCGAACAGGCTCTCGAGCGTAGTCGCACACTTAGGTGGCCCTTCCCCTGACAGCATGCACATGTAATTTTGAGTGCCAGACCTCAAAAACATGAACGGAAAAAGGCGTGCGATATAACCTAATGAGAGTTATATCGCACAAAGTAGGGCGTTTAGAGCTGGCTGTCAAACCCGTAAAGGGGACCTGGGCCAAGAAACCTTTTACGTCGCCTTCTACGACTGGCAGGGTATACCTGTGAGTGTATTCCATCCCTCCCACCCACGGGAGGTCCAATTCGGAAGACAAGCCGGAAACCTAAAAGGATAGCCAAGGTCGCCCCTTTTAGTCGCCTCGTACGACAGGCAGGGGATACCGTGGGTGTATTCTAAACCCCCCACCCACAGGGGGGTGCTTACGACACTGTTAATCATAACACACTACTTCGTAAGATTTATGAACTGACTGTTTTAGATCCCTTATTTGGGGGTGGATCTAAAAGGGAGAGTTGCTGTACTAATTTATGAGTTTGTGCCTAAAGAAGGGTAGCTCCCCTTGACAGGGCAAGCTGACCAGTGTAGTGTGTTGTGGTGTGCTAGGAACTAGGGGGCGTTCCTATAAATAATGTGGTAGTATTTGAGGGGATGGGACCCACTGCAAAGGGTCGCGGTACTAGTCGCTCAGCTGACTGCTTGTTATGTAATCGACTCTGCTCGTATCAGCCGGGTGGCACGCGCTTCACTGGAGCACGCGAGCCGCTGTGAGGAATACAATGACGTCTGAGTTGGCGTTATTACTACGGTGTGTCACGTCTGACTGTGACGGGAGTAAGGAAGGACGTTGGGACGTGAAGAAGAGTGTAGATCAGTAATGCAAGTGTAAGAGACTGACCAAGTGTTTATTGGTCAGCAATGAGTAACTGTTAGTCCCTTTTAAGGGATCTTGTGATGTTATAATGTGAGTACAAACTGTGGGTGTTAGGTTACAAAAGTAGGATTCTGAACACTGACTGACTGACTCACCTCGGTTGACACTGTCGTTAGCCTCCGGCTGTCTCGTCGAAGCACTGATGATGGAGAGATCCTCGTGACCCACTTAAGGCACCTTTTATACCTTTAGCCTCTGTTCTGTCAGCGCGTTGTGGCATAGTTGAACCAGTTTGTAGTATGTCGCTGTGTGTCATAATTACGCAAGGGTTGAGCTGCTTTATGGAGTAGCCAGCTGCCCTTATAGTATTGATGGATATTGGGTAGGCTTTTAAAGGGTTGCCTTTTATGAGATTTAGACAGATGATGGGGGGGATGATCTCTAAGGGGTGCATACCCCTTGGGTATTGTACAAGCCTCTTCCTCCATTTGGTCGCGTCCTCGCGACCGGGAAGGGCACTTGGGGTTGGGATGTTGTCGTAGTAGTTTTTGAATCCCCCTCGTCTCTTCTGGTGGTGGCGTCGTAAGCGTCGTCGTATGGAACGGGTGTCGTCGTGCAGAAGTGTAGGTGTGCGGTCAGCCCGTGTTCAGAGGGGAGGGTTATGGGGTGTACATAGATATATATGTATATAAATTTTACATTGCATGGTGAAATGTGCATTAACATTGTTGAACAAAGAAAATAATTGCTATTGAGGCACAATCGCCATTGCCGTTGTCGGCATAAAAAAGAAAAAAAACATGGTTATACATGGTTACATAGTTGTGCAGGGAGGAAAAACCCAGGGCCGAACGGATGATTGCGTCGTCCGCCCTATCTTGGGGAAAAAGTGCTCCCTGCAATAAAGAAGATAGGAGAGAATAGAAAAAAAATGGGTGTTCCAGGGTATAATTTAAAGGAAATATTTAAAATGTATTTATTGGTGTGGGATAAAACGGAACACCCTGACAAATGGGGAAGTTAGAAGAGAGAAAAATGAAAGAAAACAATTCACAGACATTGGTTACGTGTTACCTTAGCAAACGAAACAAAACAAAACAAAAATATAGACATCGTGTACACGTGAACTTGATAAACAGACAAAAATATATATAGTGTTTAATGTATTATGTTGCGATGCTGACATTTAGGAATTTCCATTGGAATAATTGCCCGTGGGCGCATGAATATGTATGTAGTTTACTCTTTAAAATTATGAACTACAATGACCTTATGTCTAGTAAAATACAATGACCTTATGTTTAGTAAAATAATTGCCCGTGGGCGCATGACTGTGCATTAAGTTTACCTTTTAAAATTATGAATTACAATGACCTTATGTCTACTTAAGCGCGCTAAACCCTTATAATTCTAGTTTTTGTTTGGATCCTCGCGTGCACGCTACCTGTTTGTACGTACGCTTGCCGTATCACGGCTGATCCTATACGGCCACCTCTTGGCACGGTTGAGTGGTCGTACCGCTTGCAGTGTATTCTTAATACCTAGTCTGTGAAGCATCCTCTGTGGGTGAATGCTTGCACACTTGGCCATGAGGGTCGCCGCCACATGCCGGTTGCGCCCTGCATCAACAGCTTGACTTTCTGTTTATTTGTCATTGCTGCATTGTACTTTTCGCACATTATCAATTTAACATTGATGTATGCCTGGGCGCTCTCTTTGGGTCCCTGTGACCTCTGTCTAATCTGGTCATAGAGATCGTCATCGTCTGGTACAAGCTGGAATTCATCCTTCAACATTACCGCGGTTTCCTCCCATGTGGCAGCCTCTAGTGCGTCCTCATGGAGCTCATACCACGTCATGGCCGCCTTTGTGAGGTAGGCAGGAAGGAGCCGTTTTCTAACTTCCTCGCTCCAACCATTGATCCGGGCCGTTCTATTGAAGGCCTTGAGGTATTCCTCGGGATCCTGGCCTTCCCCCGTGAACTTTGTGGGGTGGATCATGGGGTACTCAGTGTGTCTATTCATGTCGTTCTCGGCTGTGTCCCGTTGACTGTGTGTCGAGGTGTTTGGGCTGTTTGGAGGGGAATTAGCCTCGCTTCCCGTGTAGGACACCTGTGTTACGTTACCAGGTGGCTCGTCACCTGATATGCTTGTGCTGATGGCCGGTGTGTTGTCGTACTGTGTGGATTCGACTATGTGTACGGTTCTGTCTAAATCCTGTTTTACTGTCTCCAAAATAGTGTGGATGTCCAGAACCGCTTCTGTCGTGTGACTATTGGCTTTAATAGTGTCTGTTTCTAATAGCTCTGAAATGCGCTCGAGCAGGTCACTGGCTTTCTGCTCTGTGATCTGCAATTGCTGCAACAATAGGGGATGGAGTGTTGGCAGGCAATCTACCTCACTATCGCTGGATACCGGCGACTCGTGTGTGTATTCACTGGCCTGGGACCGTGTAAAATGTATAACCTGTGCTGCAGCGGCAGGGTGTTGAGCACGGATCTGTGCTGTGTGGAATTCAAGGTCCCTGAGAAGTTGTACTGCAGTCTGGTCAGTTATTAAGTCACTGTTCTTAATCTTTAGCTTCGGCAGGAGTGGAGTTGTACTAGCCGACAAATGGTGTGCAAAGTCTCTTAATGTAGTTCTAAATGTGGACATTTAATAATTTAAAAAAAAATGTGTGACGCAATATGAGGTTAAAAATAAAAAAAATTCTCTATTTGCTTGGCTTTTTGCGGTACGGAAGGGGTCGCTTTTCCTACGAGGGCTCGTTGATTGAGTCCCGTTCTACTGTGCGTAGGATGGCGCCTCCACCAGTGTTTTAGATCCCTTATTTGGGGGTGGATCTAAAAGGGAGAGTTGCTGTACTAATTTATGAGTTTGTGCCTAAAGAAGGGTAGCTCCCCTTGACAGGGCAAGCTGACCAGTGTAGTGTGTTGTGGTGTGCTAGGAACTAGGGGGCGTTCCTATAAATAATGTGGTAGTATTTGAGGGGATGGGACCCACTGCAAAGGGTCGCGGTACTAGTCGCTCAGCTGACTGCTTGTTATGTAATCGACTCTGCTCGTATCAGCCGGGTGGCACGCGCTTCACTGGAGCACGCGAGCCGCTGTGAGGAATACAATGACGTCTGAGTTGGCGTTATTACTACGGTGTGTCACGTCTGACTGTGACGGGAGTAAGGAAGGACGTTGGGACGTGAAGAAGAGTGTAGATCAGTAATGCAAGTGTAAGAGACTGACCAAGTGTTTATTGGTCAGCAATGAGTAACTGTTAGTCCCTTTTAAGGGATCTTGTGATGTTATAATGTGAGTACAAACTGTGGGTGTTAGGTTACAAAAGTAGGATTCTGAACACTGACTGACTGACTCACCTCGGTTGACACTGTCGTTAGCCTCCGGCTGTCTCGTCGAAGCACTGATGATGGAGAGATCCTCGTGACCCACTTAAGGCACCTTTTATACCTTTAGCCTCTGTTCTGTCAGCGCGTTGTGGCATAGTTGAACCAGTTTGTAGTATGTCGCTGTGTGTCATAATTACGCAAGGGTTGAGCTGCTTTATGGAGTAGCCAGCTGCCCTTATAGTATTGATGGATATTGGGTAGGCTTTTAAAGGGTTGCCTTTTATGAGATTTAGACAGATGATGGGGGGATGATCTCTAAGGGGTGCATACCCCTTGGGTATTGTACATGACAAAGAACTACAGGCTGGCCTCACTGCTAAGAATTTTCCTTGAGAACATAAGATTTTACGTGTCTCTCCTTGGGAAAAATAGTCGTTGGCGCCTCCAGAAGAATGGACTACCTCAAGGTAGCGTCTTAGCACCACTGCTTTACAATGTATACACCAATGACCAGCCCAGAACAGAAGGCACCAGGCGATTTATCTACGCAGATGACACTGCAGTAGCCGTGCAAGGTCGTAGCTTTGAAGAAGTAGAACATTCTTTGTCCTGTGCCTTGGAAGAACTTGGTCGATACTATCACAGAAATAATTTGAAGCCAAATCCAGTCAAAACGCAAGTTTGTGCTTTCCAGTTGCGAAATAAAGAAGCAAAGAGGACACTGAACATTAAGTGATAGATGATGATGATGATAATTGTTGTTTTAAGGGGCCTAACATCTAGGTTATCGGCCCCTGATGGTTTGGGTGATCGTGAAGATGAAAAATGAAAAGCGAACTTAAAACTAAAACTAACTACTAACCTACATACTAGAAGAAGAAATGGAAAACTAAAGGAGAATAAGGCAAATAAAATGACAGAAGGAAAATAAATGCCCTCAACCCTCGGAGAAGGCGGATCGAGGGACTTGGAAGGAAGGAGAGCCATGAAAGGCATATAGGAAAGTGAAAGAGGAGAGGGTCCGCCCCAAAGGTAAGGGACAAAAGGGGAAAACGGACCCAGCTCAGGAATCCCTCGGGGTCGCCAACTCCCGAACTCACCAGCCGTGAGCCCCTGAGGGTGTAGCATTATCTAGGGTGCACCAGAAGTGGTGGGGCTACATACACCCTGCCTCCTTAAGGGCCTAGAACACAAGGCAGGAGGTAAAAGGAAGAGAAAAAGAAGGCTGACCCCTCACAGAAGGAGGGTATCAGAAAAGACGAGACAAGGGCCAATTAAGGCGGGAAAGGAAGAGACTCCCTAGGCCTCGGATACCCTAATACCGTCGGGGTCGGAAGAGAACAAGAGTTGACCAAGTGAGGTCGACAGGAAAGAAGACTGAGAGGAGCCCGGCACAAGTAAGTGGAAGCAATGCCGGACTCAGCTGGGGCCCCGTGGTCGCCAACCTACGCCCACAAGATGTGAGCCCCTGGGGGGTGAACATTAAGTGGCAAGGTGGAACAATCCTTCATTGTTTTACACCAAAATATCTTGGTGTCACCCTCGATCGAACTATGTCTTTCAAGCAACATTGCTTGAACACCAAAAGTAAAGTATCTGCACGAAATAACATACTAAGATGCCTAACAGGAAGGACATGGGGTGCTCACCCCACCACTCTCAGAACTTCAGCCCTTGGACTGAGCTTCTCAGCTGCTGAATATGCAGCACCATTTTGGCTTTCTTCTCCACATTCCAAAGAGGTGGATATAGCTCTGAATGAGACTTCCAGGATTGTATCTGGGTGTCTTAGACCAACACCACTTCAGAAGATATACCCTCTTATAGGAATATATCCACCTCATGTCCGAAGAATGGTAGCAGCAGCATCTGAGAAGAAACGGCAAGAAACCGATTCAAGGCATCCACTTTTTGGCCAACAACCAGCCCGACAGAGACTTAAGTCCAGAAACAGCTTTTTGAGGGGAGTAACAGCCCTCGAAGGCTCACAAGAAGCTGCCCGTGTGAAGATATGGAAGACAGAGATCACAGACCCAATTATTCCTCTATCAGAAAAAATGGCACCTGGTCACATCATGCCATATGGAATTTGGAAATCATTGAACAGGCTGAGGACGGGGGTTTCACGCTGCAAGAACAATCTCAAGAAATGGAACATGCTCGTCAACAATTATGAGTTCTGTGACTGCAGCATTTCACAAGACCCAGAACACCTGCTGATCTGCCCCTTGATGGAGGACATATGTTCAAAAGACGATCTTTTGGCTGCAAATGCTAATGCTATAACTGTTGCTACTTACTGGCAAAATCTAATTTGATTTGGACACGGAAAATAAATAAATACTGTGTTTTTGCAAGTTGTCCATGTGGACAATATTGATTTTAGATTTCCATTAATGTCACGTCAATATGGACTATTACCAAACTACAAGTACATTTGTTATGCCATGTCATATTTATCAGCTATTGCAACTTTTCAGTCATTTGATTACAAGAAGAGGGAGAAAATACAGGATCAGTACCAGTAACTTTTGGTTCAAGTATATACCGCGATAACATGTGTGTAGAGGAATTTTTTGGCATACAGTCATTGAAGTTAGTTTGATGATGTGCCTTGAATTTCCGTCATATCACTGAACTGTATGAGGTTTCGATGATGATGATGATGATAATTGTTGTTATAAGGGGCCTAACATCTAGGCTATCGGCCCCTGATGGTGTGGGTGGTATGAGGTTTCAAAAAGTGGATCGGATACAGGTGCACGAGTACCTAGTGCATGATTTGGTCGTGAGTTACGAATGTTCATAAATTACTTTTAGTTCAATTTAATTGAAACGATACACTGCACTCTTCTAAAGCCATTGGTTGCCACTAGGTTAGATGACTGTCTGGACTATACCATTCGTCACTACTATGTTAGAGGACTGTCTGGACAAAACCATTCGTCGCTACTAGGTTAGACGACTGTCTGGACGAAACCATTGGCCGCTACTAGGTCAGACGACGGTCTGAACGAAACCATTGGCCGCTACTAGGTTAGACCACCGTTTGGACGAAAATAATTGCTTTCACTAAGAACAAGGTGATCTGGGGCATGAGCCTCAGGTTAAGTTTGTGTTTGTCTGTAGAGCCTTATTAAGATGGAATACATGTAGGCAGTATTTATACCTTTAGTGTCATCCATGACGTCTTGGATGCTGCCATTTTGTGTTTAGGGGAATTTTGTAGTGTTAAGGTATCAATCTATAACACACCCTAACTTTTAATCGCGTGTAATTATTTCGGGTTGTTTCGCATTTCGCAGTAATTTGGATTATATTGTGTTCACTGATTGAAAAGTTGCAATATCAATTGCCAATAAGGCAACACTGAAAAATAGTTACTTATTGTTCCTTTAAGGGGCAGAAAAGCGAGGACATGTGCCCGACACTGGTTAAAAAATCTCAAAGCTTTCTATATTATTAGCTAACAAGCCAAACACTCAACTCATGTACTTTAATGCATAATGGTCCAAGACTCAGCAGGAAATGATACAGCCTAATAACTCTAAAGAGAGAAGACAAAAAGTGAAGCAAAAATATCAGTAGCCGTGCAAAGAAGCTATTGAGATGTAGGGGAGACGAATTTGTGTGTTTATTCAATCCTACGAACAGAAAATGTGGGTTCAAGTCTGTAAAGTGGGACTGGTTCCATAAAACAATAGAAGGAAACAAAAATAATAAATAAATGTGGATAGTACACGGGAGGTCAGAAAAGCAACTAAGAGACAATAAAACAGATGAGTGAAATAATAATAAAACCTACCACAGTAGTGCTGCAAAACATGAGTTAACTATACCCTGTATTTCGAAAGAAAGTATTTGAAGCATTTGATGGGAGCGATATAAGATGGCCTACGCCATTCTCCTATTGTTTGTAGTTTGACAGCAAGCACAGGTTCATTCTTTCAGATGATGAAGGAATGGAAGGTGTCAAACCCTTGCCAAGTGACTAGAGGTTTATGTATTTTATGGTGTAAGTTCGCTTGCGGCAATCGATAATACAACAAAAGTGGTTTGAATTATTTTGTTTCCCATCATATTGTTAAATATCCTGTCATCGAAATAAAATAAGGAATGTGTCGGAAATTCAGTTGAAATATCACAAAAGCAGAGGGTAACACGAGATAAAGTATCTCTAGGGTCGTTACGGGCTTAAATTTAATCATAATAGCAAATCGAAATGGGCGCCATAAACTGAACCCCTAGCAAACCACATCCTTTCTGGTTAAGCCTTAATTGAGACAAAGGAAATGATTGAGAAACAACATCATCATCAGATCAAAACTAAGATAAAAACAAAATTTATTTAAACTTGATCAGTCAGACAGAATAAGAAACATAAACCCTGCCTAAGAGTATGGTCGAATGTAAAAGTTATGATGTTATAGTCCTCACAAATCGAACCATCTCTGCACTATCTTAAATAATTTTCATCCACATGAAAAATAAAAATAACTAAAGTTCGCTTGAGTTCTCAGGGCCACCTTAGCACTATGTCTTTTCGTCACTGACATTTCGTGATCCCTGAGACCTAACTTTCGTTAACGTAACATCAGTAATGTGCATGTAAAGAAATGTTGATCTGTCAACACAAAATATCATAAAAACACTTATATTTAATTATTCAATCATTTCTGGCTTAAATGGCGTTAATCCAAGTTGGAAATCTCAACAATCACTCCTTAAAAATTAACAATTAATTTATACACCATATTTACATCATCGCTAACCACTACTCGGTTGTGAATTTTAAAAAGACTTCACTACTCATCTGTCATCACCAGGATTATCATGTCAAAATAATTAAATGTTTCTCACATCATCTCTCATTCCCTTATTCGTTATACTCAAATCAGAATTATTAATTCAATACCATCAGATCATTTAAATAAATATTATATTCATCAATTCATTTGTAAATCACCCACACACTCTCATTTCATTATTTCATTTAAATTAAATTATCTCAATCCATCCATTTAAATTATTTAATTGATTAATTTAACTTGCAATTCCTCAGTTTATTTAAATCATATCTCTTATTTAAATTTATTGAAATTTTATTGTTATCAGCTCCTTTAATTAATTATCACCATTTAATTCATTTATTTATCAGCTGTTTAATCACCTATTAATTTATTTAATTTATCGGCTGTTTAATCAACTATTAATTTATTTAATTCATCGGGTCAGATCATTAATATGCTTAAACTTCAGATTATAATTCCATAAATCATTATTATTATTATTGATAGAATATCTTGGATTATCAACAACAAAATCATAAAAAATTGTTTCATATTGGCTATAGAACGTTGTCTTAAAACTTTACCAGTTCCAAGCTATACCTCATACTTAATTATCATGCCAAAATAATACGTTGCCTTCACAAAATCACGTTGGATCTCACTATCCAAACTTCACCATATAATTCCACGTTGTCAAATATCACATTAGAACACCATAATTATTTCACATAACACCATAATTATTCAGCACACAGCATGAATTTCAAAAATACGCTAGACTGGGGTCAACGACCTCATGTCTGCCTCAAAACTATCATTGGCAATATTGCAAACTTTCAACTGGCAACCTCAAAAGATCCTATCCAAAAAAACTTCACATCATCACGTAGCATGATCCACAAAAAATATAACTGGCTTCAGATGGTTAACGAAAATAACCTAAAAGAACTGTAATTAATATTGTCATGTCTAGACAACTTCTTAAACGATAGGAAAATTACCTTAGTAATCGTAATCCAATTCAAGATTTGGTTTAATTCAGAGCATAAACTCTCTTAAGATCCTCAAGATTTACTAAAAAAAACACGAATGTGTTATATTAACTCACATCAAAAATATCTGATAATGATCTGCCTCAAAATAAATTCTGACAATAAATAACTCGTCTTACAAGACTCAATTACTTGAAATCCTTCTCAAAGGTATGAAATCACTCACAAAGAGTATCAAAAATATTAACTGTTAAATGAATACACTCAAAAGAGTATTGCAACAAACTATTGGATTGGCAAAACAAGAATTACAAAGTGTAACCCTGCTGACATTTATTTTTAACTTATTTAACAAAAATGAACTAATATGTGACTGGTAGTTTATTGTTTAATCCACTTACGATCATAATTACACTCAGATGATAATATGAGACCCTCAATTGGCAGGCTAAGTGAGTACCACCACACAGTTACTCAAGGTAACAGGCCCCGTCCCGTAGACTAATGAATGAGTGTACATGATTGGAATCAACAAGACTCTAATTGTCACATAAAAGCAATATGCATTCACTTGAGTGAATAAAATTAAATGATGATGATAATTCTTGTTTTAAGGGGCCTAATATCTAGGTTATCGGCCCCTGATGGTTTGGGTGATCGTGATGATGATGATGATGATAATTGTTGTTTTAAGGGGCCTAACATCTAGGCTATCGGCCCCTGACGGTTTGGGTGATCGTGAAGATGAAAATGAAAATCGAACTTAAAACTAAAACTAACTACTAACCTACATACTAGAAGAAGAAATGGGAAACTAAAGGAGAATAAGGCAAATAAAGGACAGGAGGAAAAGAAACGCCCTCTATCCTCGAAGAAGGCGGATTTAGGGACTTGGAAAGAAGGAGAGCCACGAAAGGCAGATAGGAAAGTGAAAGAGGAGAGGGTCCGCCCCAAAGGTAAGGGACAAAAGGGGAATAAGGACCCAGCTCAGGAATCCCTCGGGGTCGCCAACTCCCGAACTCACCAGCCGTGAGCCCCTGAGGCTGTAGCATTATCTAGGGTGCACCAAAAGTGGTGGGGCTACATACACCCGGCCTCCTTGAGGGCCTTAAGCAGAAGATAACATGAAAAGAAAAAGAAGGCTGACCCCTCACAGAAGGAGGGAATCAGAAAAGATGAGACAAGGGCCAATTAAGGCGGGAAAGGAAGTGACTCCCTAGGCCTCGGATACCCTAATACCGTCGGGGTCGGAAGAAAACAAGAGCTGACCAAGGGAGGTCGACAGGAAAGAAGAAAGAGAGGAGCCCGGCACAAGTAAGTGGAAGCAATGCCGGACTCAGCTGGGGCCCCGTGGTCGCCAACCCACAACCCACTAGATGTGAGCCCCTGGGGGGTGACCTATAATGAGGGCTGTGTGGGTCGAGTGATAGTGCTGGAAAATTTAGGAATTAATCCTGACAGAAACATGCGACAAATCTGTAGTCAAATTGATGCAGAGCGAGTGAGAAAGGCTGACCTACAAGCTGATATGGTGATCAAGAGGAACAGGGTAGTGAACAGGAACAGGAAGAGAGCTAGGGAAGATGACTGCGATAATCCAGATAATGGACCAGAGATGCACTAGGCAGTGAGTTAACTTTAATTCAATATTTCCGTAAGTATGATTTTTAAAGGTATTCAGGTATTTTTCTCAGAATGTATTCATGCCAGTTAAATGGAATTTTTAACATATGTTGTATTGTGTCTAGTGTATATACTGACATTTTTTATGACTCCAAATCAAATAGTTACAACGTTATTGAATATAACACATCAAAAAAGGAATTATTTTTTGCAGTAAAGTTAAAAATGATGATGATAATTGTTGTTTTAAGGGGCCTAACATGTAGGTTATCGGCCCCTAATGATCTGGGTGATACCGAAGATGATAATGAAATGGAAACCAGAACGAAAATTATGCGAGACGGAAAATACGTACAAAAAGGAACTCAGATGGAAACAACTCAAAATATGGTCTTACAAAAGGGAAGTTAGAACGAAAAGATTCACAGAAGGAATAGATTGATGATGATGATAATTGTTGTTTTAATGGGCCTAACATCTAGGTTATCGGTCCCTAATGATCTGGGTGATAGCGAAAATGAGAATGAAATGGAATTCAGAACGAAAATTATGTGAGAGGGAAAATACGTACTAAGAGAAACTCAGATGGAAACAACTCACAATATGGTCTTACAAAATGGAATTTAGAAGGAAAAGATTCACAAAAAGAATAGATTGAAAAAGGCCCAAAACGTAGGCTAGATTAAAATACGTACAAAATGTAATGTAGCGTCGAAATACTTACGAAATGCAACTGAAATTCAAAATACTTACAAAATGCAAATGAGATCGAAAATACGTAGAATACGTAGAAATACGTAGGTTATCGGTCCCTAATGATCTGGGTGATAGCGAAAATGAGAATGAAATGGAATCCAGAACGAAAATTATGTGAGAGGGAAAATACGTACTAAGAGAAACTCAGATGGAAACAACTCACAATATGGTCTTACAAAAGGGAATTTAGAAGGAAATGATTCACAAAAAGAATAGATTGAAAAAGACCGAAAACGTAGGCTAGATTAAAATACGTACAAAATGTAATGTAGCGTCGAAATACTTACGAAATGCAACTGAAATTCAAAATACTTACAAAATGCAAATGAGATCCAAAATACGTAGAACAAGCAATTGAGGTTCAAAATACTTACAAAATGCAATTGAAATTGAAAATACACAATGCATTTTCAGATTGAAATATCCCTGTTCCAATTCAAATTATTCACAAAGTGCAATTACCAGTCAAAATACTTACAAAATGCAATTGAAAGTGAAAATGCTTACAAAATGCTCGGTAGATTCAAACGATTCATGTGGATTGACAATACCTACAAAATGCAATTTAGATTGAAAATAATTGACAAAATGTAATTTAGATTCAAAATACCCACAAAAAGCAATTGAGAATCAAAATATGTGCAAAATGTCCACCAAACAAATTGCAATTTAGATTCAAAATTCGTGCGCATGCGGTTTTGGTTGAAAATACTTACAAAATGCAATTTAGATTCAAAATTCGTGCGTATGCGGTTTTGGTTGAAAATACTTACAAAATGCATTTGAAATTCAAAATACTCAATAAAATGCCCTGCAATCTGCATTGAAAGACTTACTAAACAGCAATTTAGATCGTCAATCTTTACAAAATGCAATTGAGGTTGATCACAATCGCGAGATGTAATTTAGATCGAAAAAACTTTCATAATGCAACGTAGATTAAAAATGCCTTTAAAAAACGTTAAAAGGGAATTTAGATACACGGTGAACCAATTAACAAACACTGTGCGGGAATCTTAAAGAGAAAAGGAGATATAATGAAAAGAGGAGAGGTGAGAAGGGGAGAGAGGAGAGGGTCCACCCTAAAGGGAAGGGACAAAAGGGCAAAACGGACCCAGCTCAGGAATCCCTCGGGGTCGCCAACTCCCGAACTCACCAGCCGTGAGCCCCTGAGGGTATAGCATTATCTAGGGTGCACCAGAAGTGGTGGGGCTACATACACCCGGCCTCCTTGAGGGCCTTGATGATGATGATGATAATTGTTGTTTTAAGGGGCCTAACATCTAGGTTATCGGCCCCTGATGGTTTGGGGGATCGTGAAGATGAAAAATGAAAAGCGAACTTAAAACTAACCTACGTACTAGAAGAAGAAATGGAAAAATAAAGGAGAATAAGGCAAATAAAAGGACAGAAGGAAAAGAAATGCCCTCAACTCTCGGAGAAGGCGGATTGAGGGACTTGGAAGGAAGGAGAGCCATGAAAGGCAGATAGGAAAGTGAAAGAGGAGAGGGTCCGCCCCAAAGGGAAGGGACAAAAGGGGAAAACGGACCCAGCTCAGGAATCCCTCGGGGTCGCCAACTCCCGAACTCACCAGCCGTGAGCCCCTGAGGGTGTAGCATTATCTAGGATGCACCAGAAGTGGTGGGGCTACATACACCCTGCCTCCTTAAGGGCCTAGAGCACAAGGCAGGAGGTAAAAGGAAGAGAAAAAGAAGGCTGACCCCTCGCAGAAGGAGGGAATCAGAAAAGATGAGACAAGGGCCAATTAAGGCGGGAAAGGAAGAGACTCCCTAGGCCTCGGATACCCTAATACCGTCGGGGTCAGAAGAGAACAAGAGTTGACCAAGTGAGGTCGACAGGAAAGAAGACAGAGAGGAGCCCGGCACAAGTAAGTGGAAGCAATGCCGGGCTCAGCTGGGGCCCCGTGGTCGCCAACCCACGCCCACTAGAAGTGAGCCCCTGGGGGTGATGGCCTTGATGATGATTATGATAATTGTTGTTTTAAGGGGTCTAACATCGAGGTTATCGGCCCCTGGAGAAATGAAATGGCGTGAAATGAAGGGATGAAGATAAAAAAAACAGCTCACTGCTATGGATGAAACGAAAATGGTTTAGATAAAATAGACAATGAGCCCCAACAATTATGCCTTATGTAGCAGGAAAAATACTTACAAAAAGGAACTCAGATTGAAGCTACTCACCAAATGGAGAGCGGTAATACGTACATAAGGGAATTTCGAACGAAAATACTCACAAAAGGAATAGATTGAAAAATACGCACTAAATGTAGGTTAAGTCCAAAATACGTACAAAATGCAACGTACACTCGAAATACTTACAAAATGCAAAATACTTACAAATTGCAAAGGAGATTGAAAATACGCACAAAATGTAATGTAGATTCAAAATACCCTCAAAATGCAATTAAGACTTAACTACTTGAACAAAGCGGGGTAGGTTGAAAATACAAAATGCAATTGAAATTCAAAATACTCACAAGAAAAACCCCCTATATTGAAAGACTTACTAAAAAGCAATTTTGATTGGCAATCCTTACAAAATGCAAGTGAGGTTGAAAAACACTCACAAAATGCAATTTAGATCGAAAAAATTTACAAAATTCGACGTAGATTAAGAATACCTACAAAAAGGTGCGGGAATCTTAAAGAGAAAAGGAAATATAATGAAAGGCGTAGAGGAGAGGGGAGAGAGGAGAGGGTCCGCCCCAAAGGAAAGGGACAAAAGGGGAAAACGGACCCAGCTCAGGAATCACTCGGGGTCGCCAACTCCCTGAGGGTGTAGCATTATCTACGTTGCACCAGACGGGGTGGGGCTACATACACCTGGCCTCCTTGAGGCCCTTGAGCAGAAGGCAGGAGATAACGTGAAAAGAAAAAGAAAGCTAACCCCTCGCAGAAGGAGGGAATCAGAAAAGATGAGACAAGGGCCTATTAAGGCGGGAAAGGCAGAGACTCCCTAGGCCTCGGATACCCTAATACCGTCGGGGTCGGAAGAGAACAAGAGTTGACCAAGTGAGGTCGACAGGAAAGAAGACAGAGAGGAGCCCGGCACAAGTAAGTGGAAGCAATGCCGGGCTCAGCTGGGGCCCCGTGGTCGCCAACCCACGCCCACTAGATGTGAGCCCCTGGGGGGAAAACAAATGAGGCATAGTGAACAATAAAATAGATAAACAGAATAAAAAACATAAAACAGACTTAACCTGAATTAAAAGTCGTAACTACACTTTAAAACTTAAAAAAGTAACCACTCTCCCTCATAAATCGGATGACGAGGTCTACTGACGGCCCGTCATCACGGAGAATAAGGGAGAGGGTATTAGGCAGTTAAAGAGTCCTTCGCAGATCGGCCAGATCCACACACTCCAAGAGAATGTGTGCCACAGTTAGATGGGCACCGCCAGTACACACAGGGGGATCTTCTCTCTTTAGCAAGCGGGAGTGCGTAGCAATCCCATGGCCGATCCGGAGTCGACAGAGTACCACAGCTTCCTTCCGGAGAGATCGGAAGGAAGATTTCCACACCTTCGTTGTCTCCTTGATGCCTCTCAGTTTGGTGGGTGGAGGCGTGGCACGCCACGCTTCCTCCCAATGCGACAGGATCGAATGCCGCAACTGAGAGCGCACATCACTAGCAGGCACCTTATACGGTAGCGAGAGCAGTGCGACTGTCTCTCTCGCCGCCTGATCAGCACGCTCGTTTCCCGCAATACCCATGTGGCCAGGAAGCCACACAAAGGTCACCCCGGTTCCAGCGTTACACGAACTGACCGCAGAGCCTCTAAGATAGCATAGAGCTCCACTGTGTACACGCCACAAGCCTCGGGAAGTGAAAAGAGAAACCGACGATCCTCAACCACAAATGCACAGCCTACTTTCTCGTTTACCCTCGAACCATCCGTGAATAGAAGCCCTGATCCTGGATACCGGCTCACCACGGACTGGAACAGCCTCCGATGGACGGAGGATACCGTGTCCGACTTGGGGCCGGTGTGCAGATTCAGGATGATATCAGGGCGAGAGACCATCCACGGAGGAGCCTTGCTAGGTACTCGGACGATACAGGAGACAGAAGGAAATCGGAACTGACGGTATAAGTCATCCAAGCGAATCCCCGCCGGCCGAGCGCATCATACAAACGCTTTGATTTATCGATATACGCACCGCAAGGGAGGGGATGATTACCCTCGTTAGTATGCGGGCTGTTCAAGCATGCCAGATTTTGATATATCTCTGCCCAGAGCAGTACGACCTACGAGCGCGAATATTAACACATATCGCGAAGTGCAAGGCTCACTTGAAACATGTGTGAGGCCATCGTTAGGATGTTGGAGTTGTGTGACGAAAAACACTAACATACCGGTAGGCATATCAGTAATGCGTGATATTTTCACGCTGAATATGTGCCGTGTAACGTGCAAGTTTATTCATGCCACATTGACAGTAAGGCAAGCGCTTTACAACGAGCAACGTTAACTTTGGCGAGTGTACAGTGATTCTCGCAGTAGACTTTTCACTTCAGGATCGTGCTACTTCTATGGATACAAGTGTTGTATCCATAAATACTTGAGCACTAGATGAACTATTTCACTCATTCCTCTCATGTTTCTGGCATGATAACCGACAAGGTGTCGGGAGGAAGGAATATAATGCACGTATACATAATAGCTATGGCTGAGTAAACATTTGTACATGAATACTGTGATGTAGGCAACGCACTATGCATTCTACGGAATGGACACTGACTTTTTAAAAGCGTCATCGTTAGTGCTAAATTTTCTTCCACCATGTCAATCCATTATGACATGATGACAGTAAGATGCAATTATCGCTTCGGGCGTATGCTACCACTCTGTGATGAGACTCTTATTCGAAACGATATCGTCAGTACGTGGAGTGCGGTAACAACCGATGATGTTCGTGTGGCAGTCTGGAACCCGAGCGCCAGGGATTGGCAATCCTGGGTTCGATTCCATCGACATTCCAGGAAGGCCCAGGGCATTTCTACGTATAAATGAAGTCTGGATATGGGAGGCATATCATTGCTTTCGATTCCATCTCGTCTGGCGATAAGGTACGGCAAATTTACACCCGCCAGTAGTGGTAATGCATGAATATTATAATGTTTTAGTAACTGTCATATTTTCTTTTTCTTAGTATGGTCGTTGGGTAGGACTTAGACTTGACGTTTTACTCTTGGCTGGTCCTATTCTCGGCTGTACTTTGATTCTTTTCAAAAGAATGCATCCATTGTGTAGTGTTTTTTACACAAGTCATGGTAACTCATGGTAATTTATATGGGAACATTTTTGTCGTAGTGAAGGGAGTCGACTTAGGGAAGTTTATATTATAGTGATTTTGAATTTCCATCGTGGTTTATATTTTCTTTTTGCCACGTTTATTCGTATTCGCTTTTATCAACGGATCTACTTTATAGAGATCATTCTGATTGTTAGTTGAAGAGTTGTCAATGTTCGTTTGAACATTTTTCTTCGTCGTGTTAGAGAGTTGAGACGTTTTTGAGCTCACCCTTGGCCTGATAGGATTTATTTTTGCCTTTGCTAAGAGAGATTTTCAGTTTTGGTGCATTGTGGAGACAGTAGGGCTTTCTAATCGACGATTTGGTGTTTATCGTTTCGATCACCCTCGTTGATGGTGTAGGAACCCTATATTATTTTCCATAGTCCACTCGAGCAGGAATATTTCTTTTTATGCTTGAAAATCTTGATCCTATTGAATTTTTTGTTATGACACACGATTGTCATGTTAATTTTGAGCTGATAGAAATCCATATCATATATGGTATTTTTCAGTCTTTTCAATGCAGATTAGAGTCTAGTAAAAAACATTCTGAACAGCATTTACCATATTTTCTTCGATGTGAATCTCAGATAATCGAATGTGGAGGCATGTTCTTTAATAGACATGTGATTGTAATGAACTATTGTAAAAGCATTAACTATAAGTCTAATAATCAACTGGAAAAATGAGAGATCACATTTTTAGACACACTATATGAAGTATAACATCCTGTATAACTCTAGAAACGCAAATATCAAGCAAACTGTAATTATTGATGAAAGCATTCATATCACAAGTGAGGGTGACATGATTACAAATGTATAAAAGGCAATTCTGAAACAATCAATACTCAGTGGAGTAGATTTATCGTGTGGGTAAGACCATGTTCTGGCACCGTTGAATAATAATAATTAATTAATATTTGATATTCAGGAAGGTGTTAGGCAAGGCTGCAACTTATCACCCATACTTTTCAATCTTTACATTGAACAAGTAATGAAGGAAATTAGAGAAAAATTTAAAGTGGGAGTGAAGATTCAAGGAGAAATAATTTCAACTCTGGAGATTTGCTGATGACATCGTCATCTTGGCCGAGAAGCCTGAGGATTTGAATGAGTTTCTGAATGGTATGGACTCCGTCTTACGGAAAGAATACATGATGAAAATTAATAATTGTAAAAAAAAAAATACTAGAATGCAGCCGAAATAAATAAGAAACCTCTATGGACATCAAATTGGCAGGTGAAAAGCTGAAGGAAGTAGGAGACTTCTATTACTTAGGAAGCAAAATAACCAGTGATGGACGAAGCAATGAGGATATAAAAAGTAGGTTGGCTCAGGCAAGGAAAGCATTTCTACAAAAAAAAAAAGAATCTGTTGACATCGAAAATAGATTTAGGTATTAGAAAGTCATTTTTGAAAGCCTTTTTCTGGAGTGTGGCGCTCTATGGAAGTGAAACTTGGACTATTGGTGCAGCAGAAAAGGGGAGAATTGAAGCATTTGAAATGTGGTGTTACAGAAGAATGATGAAGATCAGATGGGTAGATAGGGTTACAAACGAAGAGGTATTAAGACGAGTGGGAGAGAAGAGATGTTTCTGGCGACTGCTAATGAAGAGAAGAGATAGGTTATTAGGACACATACTAAGACACCCAGGAATAGCAAGCTTAGTTATGGAAGGAAGGTTCGAGGACAAGAACTGTAGGGGTAGACCAAGGTTAGAATATGTTAAACAGATTGCCTCGGATGTAGGGTGTGGTAGCTATGTAGAGCTGAAACGATTACCTCAGGACAGGGAGGCATGGAGTGCTGCATCAAACCAGTCAAAAGACTGAAGACACAAAGAACAATATTTGAAATAAGTATGATTAAATCCACTGCTGAATGGAAGGTGAATAAGTCAGGTGTGACTTGAAACAATCATAGATTTACAGTTATCGAACTTGATTGCAGTAGTGTACTATCAGGAAACGTGTACTCCTAGGCACGAGCACATATAATTTATGTAATGATCTTTATCATCCAAGTTCTGAATTTAATTACAATGCTAATAGCTACATAATCATCCCTTTGATGAATTCTCAGATCAATGTCGAATGAATTTGATTTTTTTCTTGCTTATTCTCACTAGACATTATTGGGTCCAAGGGACACCAATCATTTATGATATTACTACCACGAAACCACCAATGACTTATACAAGTTACACTTATGGAGGGTGTACAATCTTCGTCTTTTGCTATAACACTCTGAGAGGTGTTAAAACCACTTGTATATATGTATATTCTTTTTCAGGGTTATTATCAACATGTATAATAGGGAAATTACCCACTGGTACGAGACCGTTCTGATATTTGATTTAATATTAGTTTGTTTGGGTCAATATATATATTATGGGATTTTGCAGCCCATTCTTGTGTGATGGATTTATCCTTGTTTTTGGGTGTTTTATTCTCGACCAATGTCGAGTTGATTAATGTTCATCAGATTTTCATTCTGAGGGCATAGCACTTTGCTATGTTATTTTTGTGAATAAAATATTTTCAATTCCTTTTAATTCGACATCGTGGTGATTTATCGATGTGAGTGGAGGTCACGTTAAGAAAGCCATTACTGGGTATTTCTAGGTGTTTCTACGCCTGAGATCACACTCCTGTGTAGACCTCGTGTTCTTTGAGCTGTGGCTTTTCAGCGTTTGGCCATGGTTTTTCTTAACGTTGCCTGGTTAGGTTTCCCTGTGCCCTATTATCCCCATCTCTTGCTGGTAGTATCTGGAGGGTTTCAGCCGGGGCTTTTCAGGTTCTACGATCCATTGATCTTCGTGGGATTTCAGCAAGCTGATGGTAGATAATTTCAGGTACAGTACCCAAGCTAAAAAACTGTCCTTCGACTTGTAAGAAACAAGTTCTGAAGAGAAACTAATGCCCTTGTGCATTAATCGTCACCAGGGGGGCTCCGAGACTATATTCGTTCTGATGATAACCTAGTATTTATAATGTACTTCATTGTGTTGAAAAGGCTGATACACAAAGGGGTTCTGAAGAAACTCGAGAAGAATCAACAAATGAGGAATCGATTATCGCAGAACCCACACCAACGGCTTCGCATCAAGATGAATCACCGACGTCACAAAGTACTAACTCAGTGCCAATTTCTACATTAGTACAAGCAAGGAAAAAGAAACGTCGCAATGATGCTTCTAACGAGAGTGCACAAAATGAAATGCTACTTGAAGCATTTTGACAAATACTTCTACAGCTCCTGCTGATCATTATGAAACGTTTGGAACCCATGTAGCCAGTGAACTACGGAAATATGATTCTCACACCCTACCTCATGTGAAAAGAGCCATACTAGATATATTATTTAGGGCAGACCTTGGAGAATGCTCCCTTACTCATCACGTCCGTAACGCTGCTGGGTACTACAACCCAACCTTCGGTGCATCGTCTTCGTCTCAAGGTAGTTATACTGCAACTCCTACTACTACTTCACCTTCCACTTCTTCATATATGCAACCAGTAGACAAACCAAGGCCCCCACAAATAAGTGAAAGCTTACTTCACTACCTGAATAATGTAAATCCTGGAGACATGGAAGAAATTATCTAAAAATTGATGTTTTAATGATGTCACTCTTTAACATTTCAATAAAATTAGTTTTTTTTTGTTGCATTGAACAGTCTAGTTTCTTACCTTTATACAGTCCTTCAGTGTTTCAATCAACGCATCACATACTTCTGGAACAATTAGTGATATTCGTTGTTTGGATATACGAAAACGATATTGCAGACTTGTAAACTAATCACCATTAGCAAAGAATCTGAGTGTAACAGCTAACCTTTCCTTGACAGTAATAGCACTTCGCATGTATCACTTTTTTTAACCATGGGCTCTATGAATTGCACTAAGTGTTCGAAATCTTGCTTGCACATTCGTAAAAAATTGGGCGCATCTTCTTCGAATCTCAAGTCTTCTAGTAGCCCGTTCCCATATTCTAACCGATTTTCATAAATCTTTTTGACCCACCAACGTCGCCTTTTCCTTTGTTGTTTTTGATTCAAACTAATAGTCGCCATGAAAATATAAGCGGCGGCAGCAACATGCACATTCCCCCGTAATGACGGAGCCATGTTTACTGACTACCTTCGATTCAATTGGTTCGTGTGCTCGCATCGAGCATGCGTGGTTACAATTCGACTCAACAGCGTATTATACGTAAGAAGACGCATGCCATTCCTGCGGACGACCAAGACAAACTAATCTTTGACGAGCGACACATGCGCCATCTATGAATATCGACTGAAAACAACACAAGCACAATTAACAGTACACTAGTGTACGATCTATTCGAGCTAGCGTTGGTACTCTTATCTCCAAGACGTTCTCTACTCCGTGAATATAAATTGTCGACAGATATAACATCATCTTTAGTCCCCAAACAGCAATTTGCGTACGTTTCTGCTGTTATTGATTCTCAAGATTAATTACAGATATCACCCTTTGCATCATTCAGTATGACAGAGGCTAACACGGAAAAGAAAGACCGTGAGATCTAATATAACTAGATTCAGTTCCGCAATTAATGACGGGGTGTCGGACCCGACCACAGACTATGAATATGACAAACTGAGGCTGGAAGACGTATTAAATCAGATAATTTCTATCGACGAAGAAATTCACGATCTCTTATCGGATACTGACTACGAAGCTGATGTCCAGAAGTGCGAAGAGTACATGGACATAGCGAAACAAGCAATTCTGAAGGCATCACACATAATCCGTGATAAAGTAACCACACCATCTACCAGTTCGAACCTCACGGTATCACCCTTGATACACGCTGTAAAGCTTCCCGCCTTGATGTTGGAGCCGTTTGCTGGTGAAGTCGAAAAATGGTCAAGGTTTTGGGAGAAATTTCAATCATCCATAGATAATAATCCCTCCACCGCTGTCATGGATAAGCAAGTCTTTCTTTGCGGTTATTTGGAGGAAGAACCAAAGAACTTGGTTGAGGGCATACCTGTAACTGCTGATGCCTATGATCAGACGAAGCGAATCTTAATTTCACTTTACGGTGTCAAGAACCGTATCATCCAGGCACATCTCGATTACTCCTAAGCATTAAAGCCTTGATCCATCCCCGGAAGCATTGAATGCTTTGTTCATAGTGTGTAACCGCCATATCCAGGCCTTACGAGCGTTAGGGGAGGATATGGTTATGAACCATACCGTGGATCTTCTAGTGATAGATCCAATTCCTACATGGATGCGAGCAGACGCAATCAGCAGCCACAACCTCAAACATCAAAGGAACGTGGGGAGACTCGCAACCGAAGTCCTAGCGACAGGGATCGTCATGAGAGGAAAGAAGATGCTCATAGAGATAAGAAAGGAAAAGAGCCTGTAGAATCTTTCGTAGAAGAAATAAGAATTTGTTATCGAGATTGTCAGTTGAGGATTTAGTTAAAGCAAAGGATCATCAAACCCGCCAAAAACAGGTACCTATCCGTGTGTCCACTCGTGGAGTAGGACTAAGTGTACATGAGACATTTACAAGAATGGTGCGAACACACTCATCCTCCGGAAGACAGACGGCACTAGTGTCAGCCGACCTGTTCAACTGGTCGTTCCGTTGGAAGTCGACCAGAGTGGGAAGGGTGTGGAGAACTGATGTAGCGAGTTCTCTGTATATGCTTCTCTCTGCTCTTTTTCTCTTCTCTTTTTATAGGCAACAAAATACACGAAAACAAGACCACCACATGTGACTCGAACAAACTTCAGGCAGCCATATTACCGGAACCACGTGACTGGATAGCGCAGGCTTATTGGCTCTTGCGGGTTAAAAGGGACTAGGCTGACTTTGAAATTAAACCTCATTTTGTGCTGTAATTTTAAATGTGATCTGGCCGGATTTAAAACCCACTTTCGTTCTCGTTGTATACATCTTGTAAAGAGGAATCCATGGAAGTTAAAACATCAGAACGTGCAAAAGATGGACTTGGTCGTGTTTGGAACTATATGCCTCATTTATCAACATTTTATAGATAATAAATATAATTAATTGGTCGTTTTTAATAATACAAATTACGTATTCATATTTGCTGTGCATTAAAATGGAGGAAATAACTAAACGCCATTCAAGAAAGCGGCAACGTGATCCTTCCACCTGGAAGCGTGTGAGGGAAAAACAGCCGAGGTGAGTACAATCAACAATGTGTTGTTAGTGGCGATTAAATCAAGGCTCGGTGATGTGTTTCGAAGGCGCGATGATATTGAATAGGCATAATATGAATATACATTGAAATTACTATATGAATCCACATATTTGCAAAATATGCACTATTTAAATGTTAATTAGCCTCTAAATATTGGGTAAAATGTTGGGTAATTTTACACAAACACGATATTTAAAATAATAATCTTTGAAGATTTTTCACTAAAACTTATATCATTTTAAATCATATTTGTTCTAAATAAAGTCAAGATGAACACAGTTGGAAAATAGGCCTAATCTAGATTTCTTTTTTCCTTAGGTATTCCGCGACGTCTTTACCACAGTAGGCTACCTAACCTGTAATCACAGAGGAACAAAGAGTGTAGGCTACTGAAAATGAATAGATATAAGAGACTTTCATAGTGCATACTATGCACACCCCGTTAACGCTAAACAAGATGATTTTATTCTAAGATACTGTCACATGGAAGTCATGTAGTATACGTTGCCCGCCGCGATTAAAATCCGAAAAATTTTCTATAGAAATGACCAATATCACTACTATACAGGAGTTGAATATTTTGTCGCTAGAGTGTGTTATTGACTTTTTCAGTAGTGCCAACATTATCGCTTGGCGCTGGTTTTGGCGCCAGTGCGAAACGTGGAATCCTTGCGGTCCTGTCGTGTCGCGCTTTCAAGGGAGATTGAAAAACGAGGTTTCATTACCAAATATCAGTGCTGATCGAGTTGTGGAGCGTGAAGGTATCGGCAATAGTATATTTTTTATAATCCTTACTTCTAACTAGGGCATTTTTCTAGATATCTTGCGGGAATCTGGCTTAATCAAAACTGCCATGCGGTGTGAGTGCGGTGCAGAAATGCACACCAGGAACCGTGCTGACTTACGTGACAGAATTACATGGACGTGCAACAGTAATAAGTCAGAATGGCGTAAAACCAAATCCATTCGACACGGATCGTGGTTCAGTAAAAGTAAGTTGACACTGGACGAAATATTGCTGTTGACAGTGGAAATCGCCAAGAAAACATCAACCGGTACGATCACCGAGAATTATGGGTTTGCCAGCCATACCATCGCCGACTGGAAACAGTTCATTTTTGAGGTGATCTGCGACCATGTGGAAAGGAACAGTGAACAGGTGGGAGGGCCTGGGAAAACCGTCGAAATCGACGAGAGCAAATTTGGGAAGCGCAAGTACAACAAGGGGCACCCTGCGGAGGGCCAATGGGTGTTTGGTGGAATTGAGCGGGAATCCGGTCGGTGCTTCCTTGTTCATTCATTCATTCATTCCGTTGCCGTAGAATATAGAGCAGCACCAACACTGACTGCTATATTCAAGGAGTGGATTTTGCCTGGAACGACCATCATTTCGGACTGTTGTAAGGCGTACTCGAAATTGGATGAAGAAGGATTCCAACACCTGACTGTCAACCAATCATACAATTTTGTAGACCCCAACACCCAAGCCCACACCAACACCATTGAATCCACCTGGCGACATGTAAATGCCACACTCCCTGCATACCACAGAAGCAAGTCTCAGTTCGTTTTTTTTATTTGGCTGATTACATGTTTCGCCAGCAGTGCAAACTTGATGATGAGTGTGTTCCTAACAAACTGTTGGAAATAGTGCGATCAATAACGTGGTGAATACCCAACCCAACCTAACCTCACCTATTCTAACCTTAAACCTAACCTAACGTTACGTTACCTACGATGTTTCGTCCCCCTCAGACCCTCTTGCTTGTATTGCAATCAGTAATTTTCGTCCAGACAGTCATAGTGCAATTTTCGTCAATCTGAATTTCGTTCAGTGCAATCAGTAATTTCGTCCAGACAGTCATAGTGCAATTTTCGTCAATGTGAATTTCCGTCAATGTGAATTTCGTCCAGACAGTCAATCTGAATTTCCGTCAATGTGAATTTCGTCCCGACAGCCATAGTGCAATTTTCGTCAATCTGAATTTCCGTCAATGTGAATATCGTCCAGACAGTCATAGTGCAATTTTCGTCAATCTGAATTTCCGTCAATGTGAATATCGTCCAGACAGTCATAGTGCAATTTTCATCTATTCGCCAAACCTCGCAACAGGGGAGTTTGGTGAAGTGAAGTTGGCAGCATTGCGTAATCCAACATGGCGCACAATATTTTGGTAAGTTTATGACTTCAAAGTTTGTGTTGACAATTTCCTTATTTTGGACGTGTTTACGCGGTGATTGTTAATGGGAAATGGCTTTAATAACGTGGCAGAGTAATTAGAAACCATTTTCAGAGCGCCTCTTTGTAAAATAACGCACTTTCGAACCGGGCAACGTATACCACAGGAGAGCCAGTATTTCAAATCAGTTAGCAAATTCCCTGCCAGTGTGTCGACATACTTTTCTCACAACTTTGGGGATTACTAAGCACAGGGTTGAAGGAGTTTTTAATAGGTTCAGAAAGGATGGTTGATGATGATAATTGTTGTTTTGAGGGGCCTAACATCTAGGTTATCGGCCCCTAATGGTTTGGGTGATCATGAAGATGAAAATGAAATGCAAACTTAAAACTAACTACCAACCTACATACTAGAAGAAGAAATGAAAAACTAAAGGAGAATAAGGCAAATAAAGGACAGGGGGAAAAGAAATGCCCTCAACCCTTGAAGAATGCGGATTGAGGGACTTGGAAGGAAGGAGAGCCATGAAAGGAAGATAGGGAAAGTGAAAGAGGAGAGGGTCCGCCCCACAGGTATCGGACAAAAGGGGGAAACCGGACCCAGCTCAGGAATCCCTCGGGGTCGCCAAATCTCGAACTCACCAGCCGTGAGCCCCTGAGGGTGTAGCATTATTTAGGGTGCACCAAAAGTGGTGGGGCTGCATACACCCGGCCTCCTTGAGGGCCTTGAGCAGAAGGCAGGAGATAACATGAAAAGAAAAAGAAAACTGACCCCTCACAGAAGGAGGGAATCAGAAAAGATGAGACAAGGGCCAATTAAGGCGTGAAATGAAGAGACTCCCTAGGCCTCGGATACCCTAATACCGTCTGGGTCGGAAGAGAACAAGAGTTGACCAAGTGATGTCGACGGGAAAGAAGACAGAGAGGAGGCCGGCACAAGTAAGTGGAAGCAATGCCGGACTCAGCTGGGGCCCCATTGTCGCCAACCCACGTCCCACTAGATGTGAGCCCCTGGGGGGAGAAAGGATGGTCTTTGAGTTCCTGTTGAAACCAGAGGTGGAGATAGACGATCTAAGGCTTTTGATGGAAAGTTTGCTGCAGTAAAGACCTTTATTACGAAATTCAGTCGTTGAGTCACATTACTGTCGTGGTAAAAGCGAACGGATGTATACGAACAGTGATTTGAAAATTAGAAAAATGTGGAGAATGTAGTGATCTAAAAGTGAAACAGTCTTATTACAGAAATGTTTTCAACAGGTACTTCAACAATAGCTTTCAGGCGCCCTCTACAGATGTATGTTCGAAGTGTTTGGAATTAGAGAAAATAAAAACAGAGAGGAATGAAAAAAAGAAAAATGAATTAATTATAGAGAAAAGAGTACACAAGTTACGATACAGACAATTTTATGATCTTTTGAAAGAAGAACGGGAAGGAATGATAATATCTTTTGATTGTCAAAAAAATCTCGTTCTACCAAAGTGCCTGACCAGGCAGCTTATTATAGCACACAGCTTTATTGCTATAACTTTACGATAGTGAACGGGTCTTCAGGTACTAAAATGTCAAGTGACAGAGTTTCAGTGTACACCTGGGGTGAAAACAACAGATCTAAATCTTCCAACGAAATTTCTTCTGCATTGTTCAGGGAGCTTCAAAATACTAACATGCAAGGCATTGACACAATAAGGCTTATGGCGGACGGTTGTGCAGAGCGAAATAAGAATGTGACTTTGCTCACTATGTGTTTTAAATGCCTGTTCCATGCACCAGGAAAATGTGAAATTTATAGAAATTTCATTTCCGGTTGTAGGCGATTCATCTGCCACCTGACAAGAGTGTTTGGGCGTATTGAACAGGAACTGAGGAGAGGAGAAACCCAAGAGTACCAAAATATATTTAAAAATCATGGTTCAGTGAAAGTACTGGGTAACGACTGGGAGGTCTTTGATTGGAAGGAAGATGATGATGATGATAATTGTTGTTTTAAGGAGCCTAACATCTAGGTTATCGGCCCCTGATGGTTTGGGTGATCGTGAAGATGAAAATGAAAAGCAAACTTAAAACTAAAACTAACTACTAACCTACATACTAGAAGAAGAAATGGAAAACTAAAGGAGAATAAGGCAAACAAAGGACAGGAGGAAAAGAAAGGCCCTCAACCCTCGAAGAATGCAGATTGAGGAACTTGGGAGGAAGGGGAGCCATGAAAGGCAAATAGGAAAGTGAAAGAGGAGAGGGTCCGCCCCAAAGGTAAGGGACAGAAGGGGAAAACGGACCCAGCTCAGGAATCCCTCGGGGTCGCCAACTCCCGAACTCACCAGCCGTGAGCCCCTGAGGGTGTAGCATTATCTAGGGTGCACCAAAAGTGGTGGGGCTACATACACCTGGCCTCCTTCAGGGCCTTGAGCAGAAGGCAGGAGATAACATGAAAAGAAAAAGAAGGCTGACCCCTCGCAGAAGGAGGGAATCAGAAAAGATGAGATGATGATGATGATGATAATTGTTGTTTTAAGGGGCCTAACATCTAGGTTATCGGCCCCTGATGGTTTGGGTGATCGTGAAGATGAAAATGAAAAGCGAACTTAAAACTAAAACTAACTACTAACCTACATACTAGAAGAAGAAATGGAAAACTAAAGGAGACTAAGGCAAATAAAGGACAGGAGGAAAAGAAATGCCCTCAACCCTCGAAGAAGGCGGATTGAGGGACTTGGAAGGAAGGAGAGCCATGAAAGGCAGATAGGAAAGTGAAAGAGGAGAGGGTCCGCCCCAAAGGGAAGGGACAAAAAGGGAAAACGGACCCAGCTCAGGAATCCCTCGGGGTCGCCAACTCCCGAACTCACCAGCCGTGAGCCCCTGAGGGTGTAGCATTATCTAGGGTGCACCAGAAGTGGTGGGGATACATACACCCTGCCTCCTTAAGGGCCTAGAGCACAAGGCAGGAGGTAAAAGGAAGAGAAAAAGAAGGCTGACCCCTCGCAGAAGGAGGGTATCAGAAAAGATGAGACAAGGGCCAATTAAGGCGGGAAAGGAAAAGACTCCCTAGGCCTCGGATACCCTAATACCGTCGGGGTCAGAAGAGAACAAGAGTTGACCAAGTGAGGTCGACAGGAAAGAAGACAGAGAGGAGCCCGGCACAAGTAAGTGGAAGCAATGCCGGACTCAGCTGGGGCCCCGTGGTCGCCAACCCACGCCCACAAGATGTGAGCCCCTGGGGGTAGAAAAGATGAGACAAGGGCCAATTAAGACAAGAAAGGAAGAGACTCCCTAGGCCTCGGATACCCTAATACCGTCGGGGTCGGAAGAGAACAAGAGTTGACCAAGTGAGGTCGACGGGAAAGAAGAGAGAGAGGAGCCCGGCACAAGTAAGTGGAAGCAATGTCAGACTCAGCTGGGGCCCCGGGGTTGCCAACCCACGTCCCACTAGATGTGAGACCCTAGGGGGTAGAAGGAAGATGATGATGATGATGATAATTGTTGCTTTAAGGGGCCTAACATCTAGGTTATCGGCCCCTGATGGTTTGGGTGATCGTGAAGATGAAAATCGAACTTAAAACTAAAACTAACTACTAACCTACATACTAGAAGAAGAAATGTAAAACTAAAGGAGAATAAGGCAAATAAAATGACAGAAGGAAAAGAAAGGCCCTCAACCCTCAGAGAAGGCGGATTGAGGGACTTGGAAGGAAGGAGAGCCATGAAAGGCATATAGGAAAGTGAAAGAGGAGAGGGTCCGCCCCAAAGGTAAGGGACAAAAGGGGAAAACGGACCCAGCTCAGGAATCCCTCGGGGTCGCCAACTCCCGAACTCACCAGCCGTGAGCCCCTGAGGGTGTAGCATTATCTAGGGTGCACCAAAAGTGGTGGGGCTACATACACCCTGCCTCCTTAAGGGCCTAGAGCACAAGGCAGGAGGTAAAAGGAAGAGAAAAAGAAGGCTGACCCCTCGCAGAAGGAGGGTATCAGAAAAGATGAGACAAGGGCCAATTAAGGCGGGAAAGGAAGAGACTCCCTAGGCCTCGGATACCCTAATACCGTCGGGGTCAGAAGAGAACAAGAGTTGACCAAGTGAGGTCGACAGGAAAGAAGACAGAGAGGAGCCCGTCACAAGTAAGTGGAAACAATGCCGGACTCAGCTGGGGCCCCGTGGTCGCCAACCCACGCCCACAAGATGTGAGCCCCTGGGGGAGTAGAAGGAAGAAGCCAGTAGCGTTGTGAAATAAGTTTCATCATTGCATTTCAAGATATCTCAATGTAAAAGATTCCACCTGCGTTGTAGTGATAAAACTAGAAACATTCTTGTGGAAGGAGAGATGTTCTATCGTTTTAATAGTGGAATTCAAAGGGCTATCACAAAGAAGCACAAGACATTTGAGGATGTCAACCCAAAACAATTGTCTATTGGAGTTAAAGTAAAACATGAAAAAGTTAATGACTTGAAAACATTATTGTCAAAACACTTTGGCAATGAGTGGAAACATTTGAATAAGTTACAGTGGTACAAACGTATGATAGAGAACAACACTGGACATGAGGATTTGGAAGGACACGTGTCAGGTGGTGGTGGTTTAGAAGATAATCCATTCATATGAGCATTTACCTACTGTAAGAATAATTGTTATTGTGTATGAAATTACATTGTTTGCAATGCTGTAAAAATATTATTCCAAATGTGTATGATACCTAGTTTCTTTGCTGTATGTTTCACATTTTATTAGATTTTAGGAAAATTGTGTTGCCATTAGACCTATATTCTTGACAATTCTGTTAATTTTGAACATAACACTTACAGGTTATTAGCTTATGGAAACCTAAAAAATAAAGTTGAATTGCTTTTGCTGATTGCTACATTGAAAATAACATTTTTCACCATATTAGGCCAAATTTTCTAATTTAAGTTTCAAAGATGGCCAAGTCCTCTAAAGTAAGTTTCAAAGATGGCCAAGTCCTCTAAAGTAAGTTTCAAAACTGGCCAAGTCCCATAGTTTCAAACATGGTCAAGTCCAAATTTTAAATGAAAAAAATCCACAGCCTGCTTCCAGTCTCCGACCGGGTCAGGAATGGAATGAATGAAGCCCCCATCTAGCGGCGAGGATATGAACTGTACCGGCTGCCGAGGCCTGACGCACTCCTCTGGGGCAATGATTAAATGAATGACAGATGAAATGAGATGATAGTGGAAGTGTTGCTGGAATGAAATTTTGACAGGGAAAACCGGAGTACCCGGAGAAAAACCTGTCTGCCTCCGTTTTGTCCAGCACAGATCTCACATGGAGTGACCGGGATTTGAACCACAGACCCAGCGGTGAGAGGCCGGCGTGCTACCGCCTAAGCCACGGAGGCCAAATTTTAAATACATTTTTCAATTCATATAATATATTTAGACTGTAAAAATTGTGTGGTAATGAATAAGCCTCTGATAAGCAACATAAGGAATAAGGAGTCTGAATATATATGAATTAATTTCCTAAACAAGTTTTTTGCCTCTCCTGAAAAAAAAAACAAAAAAAAAACAGCTCAATGTACTTGGCCATGTTTGAAACTATATGCCTCAAATATATCATGGCTGGCTATGTCACGGTGGTTTTATTGGCGTAATCCACAGGTGATGATGGTCTGATCAGGTTATTTCACTTGGTGCGTAGGATTTTTAAGACAGGTGAGGTATCCTCTGATTTCAAGAAGAATGTTATTATCCCTATACCGAAGAAAGTGGGAGCTGACAGATGTGAAGATTACTGTACAATCAGCTTGATTACTCATGCTTCAAAAGATCCTGTCTAGAATGATATACAAGAGGATGGAAAGTCAGATAGAAACGGAGTTGAGTGAAGACCAGTTTGGTTTCAGGAGAAATGTAGGCTCAGGGGAAGCTGTACTAAGTCTTAGGCTGATTTTGGAAGGTAGAATAAGGAAAGATAAGAGAATGTTCATGGCATTTTTAGACTTAGAAAAGGCTTTTGATAGTGTTGATTGGAGTAAGTTGACATTTTGAAAACTCTTGGAATCTACAATCTATACAGAAACCAGACAGCAGTCATTCGAGCTGAAGGACATGAGAGAGAAGCTGGTATTCAGAAAGGTGTAAGGCAAGGCTGCAACTTATCACCCATACTTTTCAATCTTTACATTGAAAAAGTAATGAAGGAAACTGGAGACAAATTTTAAGTGCGAGGGAAGATTCAAGGAGAAATAATTTCAACTCAGAGATTTTCTGATGACATTGTCATCTTGGCCGACACGCCTGGGGATTTGAATGAGTATTTGAATGGTATTGACTCCGTCTTGAGGAAAGAATTCATGATGAAAATTAATAAATGTAAAACAAAATATCGGAATGCAGTCGAAATAAATCAGAAACCTCTACGGAGATCAAATTGACAGGTGAAAAGCTGAAGGAAGTAGGAGACTTCTGTTACTTAGGAAGCAGAATAACCAGTGATGGACGAAGCAAAGAGGATATAAAAAGTAGGTTGGCTCATGCAAGGAAAGCATTTCTACAAAAAAAAGGAGTCTGTTGACATCGAATATAGATTTAGGTATTAGGAAGTCATTTCTGAAAGCCTTTGTCTGGAGCATGGCACTCTATGGAAGTGAAACTTGGACTATTGGTGCAGCAGAAAAGAGGAGAATTGAAGCGTTTGAAATGTGGTGTTACAGGAGAATGACTAAGATCAGATGGGTAGATAGGGTTACAAACCAAGAGGTATTAAGTCGACTGGGAGAGGAGGGATGTTTCTGGCGACTGCTAATGAAGAAAAGAGATAGGTTGGTAGGACACATATTAAGACACCCATGAATAGCAAGCATAGTTATGGAAGGAATGGTCGAGGACAAGAACTGTAGGGGTAGACAGATTGCCTCGGATGTAGGGTGAGGTAGCTATGTAGAGATGAAACGATTAGCTCAGGACAGGGAGGCATGGAGCGCTGCATCAAACCAGTCAAAAGACTGAGGACTCAAACAACCACAACAACATACTCTCACACGTAAAATCTTTCTAAAATGATATCGTATGGCCTCGGGTGCAAGCTTTGTTATTTGACACCCAGAGGGCAGCTTGCATATCGAATTTTGTTGTTCCTTGAAGCACTATGAAAGTCAAGGGGGTTAGATATATAAGCTCCTTGACACCATAGCACTTTCTAGTAGAGAAATGAGAAACTTTCGTTGGCGGAAAATCCCGAGATTAATTTTGCCATTATGAACACGGCCTACTGAATTCAAATGGGTTCTTTAACATGCCAACATCGTATGACATGCATGATTTTTCCCGCCTTTCAAAAATCACTTACCACGGCCAGGAGTGAACCTGCAAGCTCGGGGTTAGTAATCCGACATGATAACCACTCACCCACCGTGGCAAGCTTTCTAAAATATAAATTTACTATTTAGAGGCGATGTTCATCATATCGCAATATGTCAACACACACTAATGATGAATTGGCCCTTTCGTTCTGCACAACAAGAAAATAAAGAGAAGGAACAAAAGATTCTAGCAGGAGCCACTCACATAGCCTGGATTCCCACCCCAAATTTTAAGGAAAATTTGTAATATTTAAATTTTATAAAAAAATTATGTGTAAAATAATTTAAATGTGCAATTATCCAACAAAGAGAGACTGATTGATGCATGCTCTAATACTGTAGTAGTATGGTAGTGTATTACCAATGCATTTCGATGATGATGATGATGATAATTGTTGTTTTAAGGGGCCTAACATCTAGGTTATCGGCCCCTGATGGTTTGGGTGATCGTGAAGATGAAAATGAAATGCGAACTTAAAACTAAAACTAACTACTAACCTATATACTAGAAGAAGAAATGGAAAACTAAAGGAGAACAAGGCAAATAAAGGACAGGAGGAAAAGAAATGTCCTCAACCCTCGAAGAAGGCGGATTGAGGGACTTGGAAGGAAGGAGAGCCATGAAAGGCAGATAGGAAAGTGAAAGAGGAGAGGGTCCGCCCCAAAGGTAAGGGACAAAAAGGGAAAACGGACCCAGCTCAGGAATCCCTCGGGGTCGCCAACTCCCGAACTCACCAGCCGTGAGCCCCTGAGGGTGTAGCATTATCTAGGGTGCACCAAAAGTGGTGGGGCTACATACACCCGGCCTCCTTGAGGGCCTTAAGCAGAAGGCAGGAGATAACATGAAGAGAAAAAGAAGGCTGACCCCTCGCAGAAGGAGGGAATCAGAAAAGATGAGACAAGGGCCAATTAAGGCGGGAAATGAAGAGACTCCCTAGGCCTCGGATACCCTAATACCGTCGGGGTCAGAAGAGAACAAGAGTTGACCAAGTGAGGTCGACAGGAAAGAAGACAGAGAGGAGCCCGGCACAAGTAAGTGGAAGCAATGCCGGACTCAGCTGGGGCCCCGTGGTCGCCAACCCACGCCCACAAGATGTGAGCCCCTGGGGGACCAATGCATTTCCTCTATGGTCCCCCTCCCCCAAGCGTTGCCCCGTAAGTTTTCACACAAAGACACTTCGATGTCCAGGTGTTTTTGTCAACTCCGAATGAACTACACACTCCCTCCATCCAGTTCACCCGCCACCACCCCCCACGCTGTTTCTCGGCCACGTACTGCGTCAACACTAACATTCAGTGCTGTCCCACCGAGCAGCGACCACACACGCATTAGATCCCGCCACGCAACGAAGCATACATCCCTACTGGTAAGTGTACTCGTTCTCACAAGTAGCTAAAGTTCCCATATAATCTTCTGCTAACAAAAGTTTTTACATCTTTTTCTCTTTATCCACAGTCCATTCGGCAAGGGTGGTACAGTCTTTTCATCATATCGCCGGTCATCAAGCTCATCATTTGAAGTAAAGTATTACAATGAGACACAAGATTTCCGTGATCGTGATATTTTAAAATAATTTTGAAGGCTTTTTCTCCCCGTTAATTGGTACTACTCTCATATTTAATTATTCTCAATTACAGTGTCTTCTACAAGAAGGTGTGGGTTTCTTATCAAGGTCGCAAAGTTTCGCTCTTCACGCTTGGCGTGCTCACAGTAGAAGAGATATCCATAACGTTCCACTTTTCTACAGGGATAAGTTATTTCCAACCAATCATGAATGTAACAAGATCTGTTCCTATAATCAACAAGACAGGACATCACACGATGTCAAATGGGACAATCAGCGCATAGTTGAATGTGTTCTACAGCATTAACAGCAACCTGTAGTCTACATTTTAAACAGAAGTTGTTTTTATTAAATGTTTCTTTTTAGATAACTTTTTAAAGCATGAGAGGGATTTTTAATACGTGTGTAATTGTACAATGTTTCTCAAGTCAAATGAAGTGCTGGTCCAATTTGCACAGTGCACTGAAACTTCAATAATTAATGGACGAAATTATGCTTGTTTTGAACACAATTATATGTTCTTTAAAATGATGTTTACCTGAGGACAATGTTCACATCTGTATTGTAAGGCTGAAGAAGGGTTGATTTAGAGCCGAAGCATGTCCCTAACTTAATTACATTTTTTGTGTTATGCTAACACTTTTGGTATTGACTGGGCGCAGAATTAACATCAGCTAGTTAGTGAAGTCGATTGACAAGACTATATTTTGGAAAATGAATACTTACCATACCCACAATGCCTAACTGCAAGGATGTTTACGATCTAAAGATGAAGCCAGAAAAAAGACCAGACAATTGTGTATACAGTGAAATGTGTTGGGAAAGACGTAATCTGTAAAACAGCATTCCTTGACCCTCTGTCTGGCGCAGCTGGCCTGACAGGCACCGCAAATCTATTCTTGCTCCCCCCTACTCCCGAAGGGTGCCCATGTGCCTGCCTCTTAGTACCTTCCTATCTCTAGGTCCCGTTCCAAATGTTCCCAGTTAGTTTTCCTGCCGCCTGCGTACAGTGCAGTAATTACCATAAGATCTGTGAGGCACATTGCACCCGAACTCGTTCAACTTTGGAAGGTTCCAATTTCCTTATTACTCCATCGCAATATTGCTTATTTTACTCATTTTATGAATAAGAAATACATAGATTGTGGTTATTTCGTGGAATAAACTGGTCACAGAAGGATATCGAATATGAATGGTATGAATGTCACATAGCAATCTGCCTGCCCCATGCAGATACATGATGATGATCATTGTTGTTTTAGGGGCCTAACATCTAGGTTATCGGGCCCTAATGGTTTGGGTGAGCGTGAAGATGAAAATGAAATGTAAAGTACCGTATATACCCGAATGTAAGACTAGGTTCTTTCCCACCTTCTGTGTTTAAAAAAAGTGGGGTCGTCTTATATTCAGGGTATAAAAAATATGAGATCAAAGATTTTAAAATTTATTTTATTATTATTATTCGCAAGGTAGGATGTGGCGGCATGCATTAATGGAGATTAAAATATGCTTGGTTATGTTTAATTACCGTGCATTTATGAATAGCATACATTTTGAGGTTAGGGGCAGATGACCTCGAAGTTCAGCCCCTTAAAACAACAATAACCAACTAATATTTTGAGGTTAGGATTTACGCGTACACTTCATTTTAATCCGATAAATAACATGTTCGAAATCATACGGAAATATGTTTTAAAACCATCTTAACAAGGACAAAACCCGTCAAAGTTTTACGAGCAGTAATTGAGTGATCAACGTATCTTAATTCAATAACATCAGCGCTCATTCCAAGTTGAGCCCGAACATCTGAAGGTCGTGTCGTCGTACGGTAATTTAAATACTAAACACACCCTTTTTTGCTGAAGCCGGTACACGCTCATACGTCTTGTGAGAAATATTACGAGACACCAGAAACAAAAAGAAGAAGAAGGAAGCTTGTAGTTTAACGTGACCGTTAATCTCGCGATCATGAGCCACGGGACCTCCTTTTTACGTGGAATCCGAACCACAGGACATGGCATTTCACTTCGAAAATCTCACATGCATTGACCGGGAATCGAACCGGGCCCGCCTTGGTGAGAGGCATACAGCTTGACCGCTGCGCCACCACGCCCACACACCAGAAACATAACGATTTCTTGTTTTCTTGTGAGAAATGTTACGAGACACCAGAAACATAACGATTTCTTGTTTTCTGTGTCGTGAAATTGTAAATCTAAGATACAGCTTATGGTAAGTTCATTAATAGAAAATTACGATCGTTTGTCATCTCAAATAGAGTTTAATTCTTTCTTCAGCAATTGGTACACAGAAAATAACTGTACTTTGTTACAGTCGGTTGGCATTCGTGACTGCTTGCCGCATTGCCGCTGTTCGCTTGTTTTTGTGTGGCTTGACGCACTCACAACTTCACGTGTGCTCAGTGCGTGCTGTATTTTAGGTTGAATTTGCATCTACTGGGAGATTATTCTTTGTGATAGCAGAAATTCGTGGAAAGAAGAAATTTCAAGTTCCATCGGGTGAAAGGAAGAGTTACAATGCAAACTTCAAGTTGATAGTGATTCGTTATGCTGAAACAACATCAAATGTTAAAGCAGGACAGAAGTACGGAGTGAGCAAGTGCAATGTGTGTAGATGGCGGCAAACTAAGGACAAACTGAAAAGTGCACATACAACAAGAAAATCTTTCCATGGACCTAAGAGCACTCTCCATCTCGCCATCTGACCTATTGAACATTCATAGTCCCGCATCGGAGGTCTCTTGTGTTTTCCTCAGCTCTAACATTCTTAAAGGCCCGTGTTCACATAGACGAAGGAGTCCCCTCTCCTCTCTCTGTTTGGGATTTGCCCGTTCTGTCTACTACATCTCGTATCCAATGGACTACCTCTACCATCAAGATACTGTCTCTTATGCTTGGCATGTTTTTAAACGTCAATGGTGATGTATTATGATTTGACTACTAGTCTAATAGGAGATTACAAATGCCATAAGGCTATCTCTACAAGTTTCAACCATTTAATAATAATGGTGATGATGATGATAATTGTTGTTTTAAGGGGCCTAACATCTAGGTTATCAGCCCCTGATGGTTTGGGTGATCGTGAAGATGAAAAATGAAAAGCGAACTTAAAACTAAAACTAACTAATAACCTACATACTAGAAGAAGAAATGGAAAACTAAAGGAGAATAAGGCAAATAAAAGGACAGAAGGAAAAGAAATGCCCTCAACCCTCGGAGAAGGCGGACTGAGGGACTTGGAAGGAAGGAGAGCCATGAAAGGCATATAGGAAAGTGAAAGAGGAGAGGGTCCGCCCCAAAGGTAAGGGACAAAAGAGGAAAACGGACCCAGCTCAGGAATCCCTCGGGGTCGCCAACTCCCGAACTCACCAGCCGTGAGCCCCTGAGGGTGTAGCATTATCTAGGGTGCACCAGAAGTGGTGGGGCTACATACACCCTGCCTCCTTAAGGGCCTAGAGCACAAGGCAGGAGGTAAAAGGAAGAGAAAAAGAAGGCTGACCCCTCGCAGAAGGAGGGTATCAGAAAAGATGAGACAAGGGCCAATTAAGGCGGGAAAGGAAGAGACTCCCTAGGCCTCGGATACCCTAATACCGTCGGGGTCGGAAGAGAACAAGAGTTGACCAAGTGAGGTCGACAGGAAAGAAGAAAGATAGGAGCCAGGCACAAGTAAGTGGAAGCAATGCCGGACTCAGCTGGGGCCCCGTGGTCGCCAACCCACGCCCACAAGATATGAGCCCCTGGGGGGAATAATAATGGACTCTATGAAACTGAAACAGAATTGGATCAAGCACTGTGTTATAATATAGGACTCCAATACGAACTTTGCAAGACATTATTCGACATGCACTAGAAGTGCTTGTAATTGCAACTTTCTATTTTAATGTGTTTTTAATCTTTGTCTTGTACGTAATAGTTTTATGTCCCCATCTATGATATGTTTTTTCATATGTTTCACCACATTACCCATTAATTGTTTAATATGTTTCATTTTCATTCATGTCATTCATACATTTCATGTTAGATTTTACCTTTATTGAATCCTATATGATACTGATATCTATTTTTGTTTTGAGGCTGTTGAAGGGGCCATAATAAGGACCCGAAACATGTACCACAAGGGTGTTAATACAACCCTTTAAATGTGAATTACGTTGTATTGATCAGGCGGAACCTATCCCCCTCTTTGTGCATGACCTAAGAAAGGACGCTTCCCTGACTTGGAGAAAGGAATTATGGAGTACCTATGTCTTGGAAGAGCGGGCAGAGGGATTTCCGATAACACGAGACGTTCTAAAAATGAAAGCCTTGGAAATTTCTCGACGAATGTGTGTTACAGGTTTCAAGGCGAGTCAACGGTGGTGCACTCGAATGATGAGTCGCTCTGGATTCACTCTACGGTGCCGCAGAAGCTGACAGAGGAATATTCTGAAAAGCTGTTAGCATTTCAGAGGCATATCATAAAATTAAGAACGGACAATAAATATTTATTGAGTCAAATTGGTAATGCTGACGAGACACCAGTTTATTTCGACATGCCATGCAACACGACGGTGGATACGAAGGGTGCAAAGAGTGTGCTTGTGAGAAGCACACGTAATGAGAAAACCAGGGTGACTGTGATGTTATGAGCACTTGCTGATGGGCGTGAAATGCCTCCTTTTGTAATTCTTAGGCGAAAAACCATGCCTAAGGGAAAGTTCCCAGCCGGCATCATCTTCCGAGGCAACAAGAAAGGTTGGATGATCCAGGACCTGACGGTTGGTTGGGTCAAATCAGTTCGGCACCCCAGACCAGGTTTTCTTCTCAAGAAGCGTGGACTTCTTGGTCTAGATGCATTTAAAGGGCATCTCTCTGACGAGGTTAAGTAAGTGATTGGAACGGGAAACACTGATTTGGTGGTTATACCTGATGGCATGACGTCACAACTCCAGGTAATGGATGTAGTGGTGAATAAACCATTTGGGGAACATCTCCGTCAGCTGTGCACCGAGTGGCCCTTGGAGGGCAATCATGCACTTACTCAAACTGGTAATTTGAAGAAACCCAGTATTGGCATGCTGGGAGAATGGATTGCCACTGCCCGGGGAAGGATTTTGAGTGACTATTATTGCTGGTTTTAAGAAATACTGCATTTCTAATGTAATGGATGGTTCGGAAGATGATTTGTTGTGGCAAGCAGAGTGTGGTGCTCCGGATGAAGATGAACACAATGGTAACAGTGATATTGAAACTGACAGTGATTAATGTGAGATCGGAGACCTACAGCATTTTAAGGATGTGATAATTTGGAAACATTTTTGGTACAAATAGAGAGTTGTGTGACAAGATATTTAAATCAGTACTTAAACAATGTTTTATATGTAGATAACCCTGTATAATAATAATAATAATAATAATAATAATAAATAATAATAATAATAAAGAATTATGTTTTTCATTGCTGGATACAAGGAAACAATGCATATTGATTTAAAATAGCTTCAATTAAGTTTTGAGCAACTTCTAAGATACAACAAAACTGCCAGTCATGGTAAGCTAATTTGCAAGCACAACAGTATTATACGGTCAAAAATGTGGGAATGCCTGGAAAGACGGAATGTACCAGGAACAAAATAACAACAAAGTCAACAAAATAAAAATGCTGTATGAAAACACAAAGGCCTGCGTACAAATATACAATGGAGAGAGCAATTGGTTCACGACAAGAAGAGGAGTACAACAGAGCAGCTCTTTGTCACCCTTACTGTTCATTGTTGTAATGGACGACATCTTGAAGGAACTTAAAGAAGAATTGCATGGAAATGACACCAAAGCCCTGGTATTCACAGATGATGTTATGATTTGGGGTGAAAGTGCAGAAGAGGTGCAAACAAATCTAGAGATTTGGAAAAAGTTGTTTGAGGAATATGGCCTTAAAATTAGTCAGAATAAAACTGTGGCTATGGCAAAAGGATCAGGGTGTACTAGTACAAGCATCTACCTGAACAACCATCAACTTCAAAATGTTGACCAATTAAATTTCTTGGCAGCACGAGTTTGGACAATAGCAGTAAATGTGAGATAACCAAAAGAACAAATAATGCAGCAATCTTCTACAACCAAGTCAGAATACTACTGTGGGATAACCAAGAACCTATACGGTGTAAATGTATATTATTTAAAACATACTACATACCCATACTGACTTACACACTTGAAACGTACCCTTTCTAAAAGAGATAACAGTAGACTTCAGGCATCAGAAATGAAGTTTGTGCGTACCATGCTTCAGAGGACAAGAAAGGATTAAGTAAGAAATGAAATAAATCGTGCAGAAGACCTTACAGAGGTCTCGTCTGAGGTGGTATGGACATATCCAACGAATGAAAGATCAACAAAAGGCAAAGGCATACTTCAATATGAACATCAAAGACCTGGAAGACCTAAAAGGAAATGGATAGACCAGATTAAGGGTGACTTGGCAGACAAAGGGCTGGATTGGGAAAGCACTCATGAAGACCAACTATTCATGGATAGAAATGGAGAGGACTCGTTCACAGCACCCGGGTGACTGGAGCTGTTTAAGATGATGATGAACCATAAGGGCATATATTGTGTAAGTTATGAGTTCAGTATTTTTTTGAAGAAAAAAAAAACGCAAGAGGCAGTTGATAACTAGGCCTCGTCTTATATTCAGGGTCGTCTTACATTCGGGTATATACGGTATAACTAAAACTAACTTATACACCAGAAGAAGAAATGGTAAACAAAAGAATAAGGCAAATAAAGGACAGGGGGAAAAGAAAAGCCCTCAACCCTTGAAGAATGCAGATTGAGGGACTTGGAAGGAAGGAGAGCCACGAAAGACAGATAGGAAAGAGAGGAGAGGTTCCACCCCACAGGTAATGGACAACAGTGGGAAAATCGGACCGAGCTCAGAAATCCCTCGAGGTCGCAAACTCCCGAACTCACCAGCCGTGAGCTCCTGAGGGTGTAGCAATACCCAGGGTGCACCAGATGTGGTGGGGCTACATACACCTTGCCTCCTAGAGGGTCTTGATGATGATGATAATTGTTGTTTTAAGGGACCTAACATCTAGGTTATCGGCCCCTGATTGTTTGGGTGATCGTGAAGATGAGAATGAAAAGCGAACTTAAAACTAAAACTAACGAATAACCTACATACTAGAAGAAGAAATGGAAAACTAAAGGAGAATAAGGCAAATAAAAGGACAGAAGGAAAAGAAATGCCCTCAACCCTCGGAGAAGGTGGATTGAGGGACTTGGAAGGAAGGAGAGCCATGAAAGGCAGATAGGAAAGTGAAAGAGGAGAGGGTCCGCCCCAAAGGTAAGGGATAAAAGGGGAAAACGGACCCAGCTCAGGAATCCCTCGGGGTCGCCAACTCCCGAACTCACCAGCCGTGAGCCCCTGAGGGTGTAGCATTATCTAGAGTGCACCAGAAGTGGTGGGGCTACATACACCCTGCCTCCTTAAGGGCCTAGAGCACAAGGCAGGAGGTAAAAGGAAGAGAAAAAGAAGGCTGATCCCTCACAGAAGGAGGGTATCAGGAATGATGAGACAAGGGCCAAGTAAGGCACGAAAGGAAGAGACTCCCTAGGCCCCGGATACCCTAATACCGTCGCGGTCTGAAGAGTTGACCAAGTGAGGTTGACAGGAAAGAAGACAGAAAGGAGCCCGGCACAAGTAAGTGGAAGCAATGCCGGACTCAGCTGGGGCCCCGTGGTCGCCAACCCACGTCCCACTAGATGTGAGCCCCTGGGGGACCATACAGATACAGTGTGACTTGCCAATCTGTCTTTACTGCTCAGCATTCCAACAGCGATTCCAAGTAAGAATAACTCCATTGTGCTGTATTTTTATTTTATTTTGTAATATGTCACTTGAAGTTCAGCAACAACTCCATCATCGCAAAGCATAGTAGGACAAAAGCAAATTTCTAATGCAAGTAATGAATCCAGACTTGATGCTGGTGTGCATGCGATTACCTTTGATTCACAACAAAACTTTACCAACACCAAATTTGAGAGCATGACCAATCTCTTATATAAAAACAAGTGTCCCGACTGACTGACTGACTCATCATCGCCCAGCCAAAACTATTAAAGTTAGAAACATGAAATTCTGGGAATATGTTCGTGGTAAGTCGAAAACGCGCACTAAGAAAGGATTTTTGGATATTCAGGTTCTAAAGGTGTCTTAAGGGGGTACACATGCATTTCATTGAATAGCAATATCTCCGGCTTGGTTTCATTGAGGGACGTGATACTCGGCATATAAACGTATCATTAAAAATAAGAAGACACGTGTCTGAGGGTTTTTCGATGTGGTGTATATTATGAGGTGAAAGGGGTGAAAAGTGGGGGTTGAAGGGTTCCTAACGGAGCGTGTATCTCTTAAACGACATAGGCGAGGAGTTTGAAACTCAGCGGAAAAAAATCAGCTTAAAAAATAAGTAAATAGGTGTTTGACCGTTTTTTCATAAATCGAATTTAAGGGGCCCATGGGGAGGGGTGAAATTCTGGGGGGAATAAACAGGAAAGAAAGTTTCCTTACTGCTTGACTGACTGACTCACTCCTCAAACTCATGGGGAAAAACCTGCTTAAAAATAAGTAAATAGGTGTTCGACAGTTTTTTTCATAACCCCAATTTAAGGGGTTCATGGGGAGGGGTGAAATTCTGAAAAAAGAAATTTGAAAGAATAAGTCCTGAATCACTCACCATCCCCAGCCAAAATTATTGAAATTAGAAACATGACATTTGGAGGATATGATCATTGTATGTCAATACCGTCCACTAAGGGAGGATTTTCAGATATTCAGGTTCTAAAAGGGTCTTAAGGGGGTTAAACCAGCATTTCATAGAATAACAATAACTCCCGATTGGTTTCATTGGGGGATGTGATACTCGGCATATAAACTCATCATTAAAAATAAGAACACACTTTCCTGAGGGTTTTTCGATGTGGTGTATATTATGAGGTGATAGGGGTGAAAAGTGGGGGTTGAAGGATTCTTAACGGAGCGTGTATCTCTTAAACGACATAGGCGGGGAGTTTGAATCTCAGCGAAAAAAAAATCAGCTTAAGAGATAAGTAAATAGGTTTTCGACCGTTCTTTTTTTTCATAAATCCAATTTAAGGGGCCCATGGGGAGGGGTGAAATTCCGGGTGGGAGTGGGAAACAGGAAAGAAAGTGTCCTAACTGTTTGACTGACTCACTCACTCTTCAAACTCAGGAAGAGAAAATTGCTTAAAAATAAGTAAATAAGTGTTGGACAGTTTTTTTTCTTAAATCAAATTTAAGGGGTTCATGGGGAGGGGTGAAATTCTGAAGAAGAAAAAATGTATGAATATGTCCCGACTTACTCACCCATTCATCATCGCCCAGCCAAAATTATTGAAGTTAGAAACACGAAATTTTGGGGTTGTGTTCGTTGTATGTCAAAAACGTCCACCAAGGAAGGATTTTTGGATATTCAGGTTCTAAAGGGGTGTTAAGGGGGTAGACCTGCATTTCATTGAAGAAGAATATCTCCCGATTGGTTTCCTTGGGGGATGCGATACTCGGCATATAAACTCACCATTAAGAATAAGAAGACACATGTCTGAGGGTTTTTCGATGTGGTGTATATTATGAGGTGTATGTGTGAAAAGTGGGGGTTGAAGGATTCCTAACGGAGCAAGTATCTCTTAAAAGACAGAGGCGTAAAGTATGAAACTCATGGGGGAAAATCTGCTTGAAAAATAAGTTAATAAGTGGTCGACCGTTTTTTTTTTTTCATATTGTCTTTATTGTCTGATTGTTTACGGTCTTCAACAGAACGTTTAGAATCTTCATCAATATAACCTATACTTCTGTGAGTGTTGAAATGATTTTTAATTTTGGTGAATTTTGGATGATGTCATAGTTGAGTGAGAAAGATCTGTCATTCTGTGGGAGCATTGGTCACTTCTTAGTTCACTACAGTTAGTTCCTAAATTGGTAGGAAAGAAAGAATAGGTAAAAACCGTGGATCACTCAGGATATACTTGAATTGATGGGTGAAAGGCGGAAACACAGGAATGTAGGAGATGAAAAGGGAAAAGCAAAATACATAAGTCTGATAAATGAGGTTAACAAGAATTGCAAGGAAGCTAAAGAAGAATGGTTGAAAGAGAAATGTGCAGGTATAGAAAATTGTCTGAAATTAGGGAAAGTAGACACAGCTTATCGAAAGATTAAGAATACTTTTGGGGAAAAGAAGACAAAGTGCTGTAATATTAAGGACACAAATTGAAAGCCTCTAACAGATAGGGAAGAAAAGATTGAGAGATGGAAAGCTTACATAGAGTGTATAAGGGAAGGGAGATTGAGAATCATGTAATGGAAATGGAGGAGGAAATTCATGAGGATGCAAAAGGAGATTTAATATTGAGATCAGAATTTGACAGAGCATTGGAGGACTTAAGCAGGAACAAAGCACCAGGCATAGATGATATAACGATTGAGTTGCTATGCTGCATAGGAGATGAAGGTCTGATCAGGTTATTTCACTTGGTGTGTAGGATTTATGAGACAGGTGAGGTACCCCCTGATTTCAAGAAGAATGTTATTATCCCTATACCAAAGAAAGTGGGAGCTGACAGATGTGAAGATTATCGTACAATCAGCCTGATTACTCATACTTCAAAGATCCTGTCTACAATAATTTACAAGAAGATGGAAAGCCAGATGGAAACGGAGTGGGGTGAAGACCAGTTTGGTTTCAGGAGAAATGTAGGAACAAGGAAAGCTGTACTAAGTCTTAGGCTGATTTTGGAAGGTAGAAAAAGGAAAGATAAGAGAACATTCATGACATTTGTTGTCTTAGAAAAGGCTTTTGATATCTTTGATTGGACTAAATTGTTTGACATTTTGAAATCTATTGGAATACAGTACAATCTATACAGAAACCAGACAGCAGTCATTCGAGCTGAAGGACATGAGAGAGAAGCTGACATTCATAAAGGTGTAAGGCAGAGCTGCAACTTATCACCCATACTTATCAATCTTTACATTGAACAAGCAATGAAGGAAATAGGAGAAAATTTTAAAGTGGGAATGAAGATTCAAGGGGATATAATTTCAACTGCTGATGACATCGTCATCTTGGCCGACACGCCTGAGTATTTGAATGAGTTTTTGAATGGTATGGACTCCGTCTTACGGAAAGAATACATGATGAAAATTAATAAATGTAAAACAAAAATACTGGAATGCAGTCGAAATAAATCAGAAACCTCTATGGACATCAAATTGGCAGGTGAAAACCTGAAGGAAGTAGGAGACTTCTGTTACTTAGGAAGCAAAATAACCAGTGATGGACGAAGCAAAGTTTATATAAAAAGTAGGTTGGCTCAGGCAAGCAAAGCATTTCCACAAAAAAGGAATATGTTGATATCGAATATAGATTTAAGTATTAGGAAGTCATTTTTGAAAGCCTTTGTCTATGGAAGTGAAACGTGGACTATTGGTGCAGCAGAAAAGAGGAGAATTGAAGCATTTGAAATTTGGTGTTACAGGAGAATTGTGAGGATCAGATGGGTAGATAGGGTTACAAACGAAGAGGTATTAAGACGAGTGGGAGACGAGAGATGTTTCTGGCGACTACTAATGAAGAGAAGAGATAGGTTAGTAGGACACATACTAAGACACCCAGGAATAGCAAGCTTAGTTATGGAAGGAAGGGTTGAGGAAAAGAACTGTAGGGGTAGACCAAGATTAGAATATGTTTAACAGATTGCCTCGGATGTAGGGTGTGGTAGCTATGTAGAGATAAAACGATTAGCTCAGGACAGGCAGGCATGGAGAAATGCATCAAACCAGTCTAAAGACTGAAGACTCCAACAACAAACAACAGTTATCTACGTAATACTTAACAATTCATTATCATAATTTTGTTGAAGTCAATATAAAGAATTAATTCGCTCAAAAGAAGCATATAACGAGGCACTAAATCAGCATTGCTTTTTCCAAACTTTATAAAATACCGGTAAATAGCAGCTCACACATTGTACAGCCATCCGCACTGCCACCTCGTGGGTTATTTTTGAAGCTTGCGAAATTCTAATGTAAATTCGAAATTCAGCCGCCACGATGGGCTATACTTATTTGTACCAAAGAAAATCCGCGACAATTTACATGGAATTCTCGCAGTGAAAAAAGAACCATATTACGAGACAATAAATCAGCATTCCTTTTTTCAAACTTTATAAAATACCAGTATATAGCAGCTCACACATATACAGCCATCCGCACTGCCACCTCGTGGATTATTTTTGAAGCTTGCCAAAATTAAGCTTAATTCGAAATTCAGCCACCAGGATGGGCTCTACTTACGTGTACCAAAGAAAATCCGCGACAATTTACATGGAATTCTCGCAGTGAGGCTAGGGGTCCATGGTTATATAACAGTATATATGTTTTCTCATTGCCCAAAAACAACAGATCAACATTGTCATATACTGATAGCAGACTGTAGTGTAGTATTATAATCAAAAGCCGCTTGGTACCAACCTTACGGATAAACATATGATAAGCAGCTCAATGTTATGCATCTATTTCATTTCATTCATACATTTTATTGGTTAAATTGTGACACTGTTTTAATTATTGCAACATGATGCGTAGTTTTAATAATTACACACTATTTTCTCACAATGTACACAAAATCGTCGAGCTGCTCTCTCGCAGATTCAAGGGCAACTAACGCCTATGCGTACGTCCTTTCATCAATGGTAGTGGGCTGAAGGGTCCATACTGGTTGGTTACTATTGTGCTCATATGACTTTGTTTTTCCACACTGATACTGACATTGTTGGCGGTTTATGAAGATTTATTCGTGTAGCGTAGATTAGCGGAAATATTGTGCTAATTGCCATAAGAAAAGTGATAGTGTGTGTCTTGATAAGTGTCATTAGTGGTAGTAGTTTATACATACCCATGGAGAAAGAAGACCTTGAAATTGGTGGTAATATGGTACCACATAATGTTGTTAGTATAGTAGGAGACGGAGCTTGCCTCTTTCGATCGCTGTCTTACTTGATGTACGACACCGAGGGTCAAAGTACAGAAGTGCGTGTTACAATCGTACATTATGTTGCAGATCATTGGGATGATTTCTGTTATTTATCTCATAATGCAAACGGCGATAACTATGAGACTTCATTACAATATGTCACGGAAATGTCCATGCATACAACCTACGGCGGGACGTGCGAATTAGTTGCTGCTGGGAAAATTTATCCATTCTTATTCGAAGTGTACCGAAATAAAAAATTGTACTGGAAGTTTGGTAACGTTATTCACCCTGTGAGAAGACTTCGTTTTACCGGAGATATTTCTGAAGGTCATTTTGATGTTTACTTGCTTATACGTGAACAAGACGTTGCATATGATTCACATGGACCAGACTCTAAACTAACACGTAAAAAACGACGTGTTAGGTTCACAGAGCGTGCGCGTAAAATACAAATCAGGACAGCTGCGAAAAGATACCAGGAAAGACATCCTGAAGTGCACCGAGCAGCAGCCTCCACATATCAACAATGTAACCCTGAAGTGCATCGAGCAGCAGCAGCCACATATCAACAAAGTAACCCTGAAGTTCACCGTGCAGCAGCAGCCACATATCAGCAAACTAACCCCGAAGTTCACCGTGCAGCACAGAGTCAGTACCAAGATAACAATCCCGAAATACGGAAAGAGCATCGGTTACGACCATGGAAAATAAAAGCTCTATCCGGTTTAGCATATGATTCCGATTTAGCATATGAAAACTGTATCGGAACTATGAGCAAAAAATGTCAGTACTGTAATGCCCTAAAATGGAAGGGTGAGCCGCCTGGTATGTGCTGCAGTTCAGGTAAAGTACAACTTCCTACAATGGTACCTCCACCCGAACCTTTGTCTAATTTGTTGATTACGGATCATCCAGAGCATCGCCACTTCATTGATCGTATTCGACAATACAATGGCTGTTTCCAAATGACATCCTTCGGTGCCAAACAGATTGTTGAAGATGGTTTCATGCCGACTTTCAAAGTACAGGGTCAAGTTTATCATTTGCATGGAAGCTTGCTGCCCGAATCCAAAGTAAAGCCTCAGTTTCTTCAAATTTATTTCGTCGGCGAAGACGAAAAAGAAGCGAATCTAAGGTGTTCTAATTTTCCTGGCGTGAAGCAGAGCTTAGTAGAGCAGCTACAGCGAATGCTTCACAATGTAAATAAGTATGTCAAGAACTTGAAGACCACAATAGACAAGGTTCCGCCAAATTGTGAGAACTTTCAAATTGTAATCCATGCAGATCGAAAGCCCGCCAATGCGCATAAAGGGCGATACAACGCACCGACAGCTAGCGAGGTAGCTCTGGTAATCGTCGGACAACAATTTGAAAAGAGAGATATCGTCCTTCAGAGCCACAACAATCAATTACAGCGAATTAGTGAGCTTCATCGATCTTACGACGCACTACAATATCCTCTCATATTCTGCCACGGTGATGATGGATATTCGATAGATATACTGCAGTGCGACCCAGTAATGAAACATCCTTTAAACAAAACTGTCTCTTCCGCGAGTTTTTACGCGTATCGTATTATGATAAGAGAAGAAGATAACCATTTACATCGTTATGCTGCACTATTTAATCAGTACTTGGTTGATATGTATGCCAAAATAGAGACAGAAAAATTGAATTATATTAGGTACCATCAGAAAGAGCTAAGAGCTGATAACTACATTCACCTCAAGGACGCCATAGGACGACAGGATGTACAAGCTGATCAACTGGGTAGAATCGTTGTTCTGCCATCATCTTTCACTGGAGGCCCACGGTATATGCATGAGCGAGCCCAAGATGGAATGACATATGTCCGCCACTATGGCAGTTCAGATTTATTCATTACTTTCACATGTAACCCTAAATGGAAGTAAATTCAGGAGGCGTTACTGCCAGGGCAAAAGCACTATCACCGTCCAGATATCATTGCAAGGGTCTTTCAACGCAAAGTAAAGGAGCCAATGAATCTTTTGGTTAAAGGGCAGTTGTTTGGAAGAGTGAAATGTTACATGTTATCAGTGGAATGGCAAAAACGAGGCTTACCTCATGTTCATATCTTGCTGTGGTTGTTAAATCGTGTCCCTCCCAATATGATTGATCGATTAGTGTGCGCAGAAATTCCCGATCGTGCTCGAGATCCAATCCTGTATGACATTGTCAAGGTCAGCATGATACATGCACCATGTGGGAGCTTGAACAAAAACTCTCCATGTATGAAAGATGGAAACTGTACTAAACATTATCATGCTAAACTTATTAATGAGACACAAAGAGGTGAAGATTCCTACCCAATGTACAGAAGAAGACCTACAAATGACGGTGGTTTTACGGTGACCATAAATGGAATGAAATTAGACAACAGATGGGTTGTGCCATACAATCCAGTGTTATTGCGTACTTTTAATGCTCACATAAATGTAGAAATTACCAGTTCTGTGAAGTCTATAAAGTATATTTGTAAGTACATAACCAAGGGAGAAGATCAGGCAGCCTTTGCTCTGGAAAACGAAGACCAGATTAATGAGATAAACATGTATGAAAGTGGTCGATACATTAGCAGTTCTGAAGCAGTATGGAAAATATTGGGCTTTCAAATTCACGAAAGATATCCCACTGTTACTCATCTAGACGTTCATCTAGAAAATGGCCAACGTGTTTACTTCATTGGAAATAACCTGGCAGAGAAACTTATCACTCCACCAAAGACAACTCTTTTGGCATTTTTTGAATTATGCCAGAAGGATGATTTCGCAAAAACACTTCTTCACACAGAAGTTCCTTCTTACTATATTTGGAAAAATAAAACGTTCGTTCGCCGAAAGCAAGGAGAGAATGTACAAAATTGGCCAGGAGTTAAAAGGGATTCGGCACTAGGCAGAGTATATACTATCCATCCCAACAATGTCGAGTGTTACCACCTCCGCCTTCTACTTCATCACTTTAGAGGACCAACGTCTTATTCTTTTTTGAAAACTGTGGACAAGACTTTGCATACTACATTTCAGTCTGCTTGCAAAGCTCTTGGTCTACTCGAGGATGATAAGCAGTGGGATTCAACTCTAGAAGAAGCTTCTTTAAGTCGATCTCCCTTCAAAATGCGAGAACTGTTTAGTGTCATGTTGGTGTTTTGTCAACTCACCGATGCATTTACTCTTTGGGAAAAATACAAAAACACACTATCAGAGGACATCACACATCATATTAAGAAACAGCTAGAACGTGGTGTTCAACCTGTAATGAACGAAGTATATAATAGATGCCTGATTTTAATTGAAATTGCTGTACTAGCTCTAGGTGGACTAAACTTGCCAGAATATGGTATGCCACAGCCTGAAAGTGTTGATGAAGTTATAGGGAATCACGAGTACATGACAGAAACTAATTATAATGTTCATGCCTTAAGAGACTCCGTTGCCACAGGCGAGGCTTCATTGACAGACGAACAACGTATTGTGTACCAACAGGTCTTAGACAGCATCCAGTCAAATTCTGGACAAGTGTTTTTCTTAGATGCTCCAGGTGGCACCGGAAAAACGTTTCTTATCAACTTACTTTTGGCAAAAATAAGAAGCACTCATGGGATTGCTCTGGCGGCTGCATCCTCAGGCATTGCTGCTACACTTTTGGAAGGAGGAAAAACGGCGCACTCAGCTTTCAAGTTACCTCTCAATCTTAGTCACGTTGAGTTTCCGATGTGTTACATCTCAAAACAAAGTAATATGGCGAAACTTCTACGAGATTGCAAATTCATTGTTTGGGATGAGAGCCCAATGGCGCATAAAAGTGGCTTCGAGGCGCTTAATAACTCTCTCAAAGATCTTAGAAACTCCAACGATATCATGGGAGGAGTTACTGTACTTTTGGCAGGAGATTTTCGTCAGATTCTTCCAGTAGTACCGAGAGGAACACGAGCGAATGAGGTCAAAGCTTGCATCAAGGCATCTTATCTTTGGCCCCAAACACGCAAAGTGTCTCTAACAAAAAACATGAGAGTTCACCTACAAGGCGATGATTCTGCAGAAAAGTTTTCAAAACTACTTTTACAAGTCGGAGATGGAAACTACCCAAATTCTGAAGGAAAGATCAGTATACCTACATGTTTAGGCATGGTAGTTACATCATTATATGATCTAATAGATAAAATATATCCAGACATCACCAGTCTCAAGGATAAACATATGGATTGGCTGTGTGAGAGAGCCATTTTAACTCCAAAAAATGACACAGTGACTGAGATAAATGATATTTTATTGAATTCATTTCAAGGAGAAAGCAAGGAGTACCGATCTATTGATACAGTATTAAAAGACGATAATGCAGTGCAATATCCATCAGAGTTTCTAAATACACTCAATCCTCCAGGTTTTCCAGCACATAGACTAATTCTAAAGGTGGGAACACCAATAATGTTGCTTCGTAATCTTTGCCCCCCTAAGTTGTGCAATGGCACAAGACTACGTGTGACCGCTCTTCAGAAAAACGTAATCGAGGCTACAATTATAACTGGATGTGCCAAAGGGGAATCTGTCTTTATACCTAGAATTCCGCTTACACCATCCGACTACCCTTTCGAATTCAAAAGGATGCAATTTCCTATAAAAGTCTGCTTCGCAATGACAATCAATAAATGACAAGGGCAGTCATTAAAAGTGGCAGGAATTGATTTAAGGGAAGACTGTTTTACCCATGGTCAATTTTATGTGGCCTGTTCCCGAGTAAGTTCTCCATCAAGTTTAGTGATTTTGGCACCAGGTGGAAGAACTAATAACGTTGTGTATAAAGAGATTTTGATATGATTGATTCATTTAGTTGCAAAACCATATACATCATTAAATACTTTTTTCAGGAATTAGAAAAAGAAAGGTCCATTCCAATTCATGAAAATGAACAAGTTTAATACGTCGGTCAAAATTACTTAATGGGATGCAGTTGTACTTCTGTAATAGTCAACCCCTGGCACTATCCAGCCCATGACGGGCTAAGGCCGACCCAGCGACCACTGCCCAGCCATTTGGCCTGCAGATATTGGGGTGACGTGTGATCAGCGCGTCGGGTCCCCTCGGCCGATAATCTTGGTATTCGGGATCGGGGCGCTGTCTCGCTCTCAGACAGCTACTCAATTGTCCTCACGAGGCTGAGTGCACCCCGTTCCAACCCTCACGTCAGTTTTAAAATTACTTCTGTAATGATTGAACAAATGTGATTAATATATTGTAAATTTATATTATATATTAAAATTTTAATTGCAATTGAAACTTAACTGGTGATGTAACTGGTTTTGAAAATGTCTGTTAGAACTTACATGGTTTTGAAAACAAACACACCTTAGTTTGTTCTACAAAAAAGATTGGTACCACAGCACAATTTTACTAAAGTTATTTGCCTCAAGATTCTGAAAATACTCTTTAAGAAAATATTACCATTGCAAATTTGAATGTTGCAACATTGAAAATGTCAATAAATCAATATTTCAAATTTAAACAACCGAGTCCTCCATTTCAGAAGCTTTTTCATACAATGAAACTTCTTCATTGGTAGAAAGATATTCAATATCATGCAAGTTCTCGGACTGGGCTACCATGTTTACATACCATGACAATGTGTTAAAAGATTTCCAGTCATTGGCAAAATGTTCAACGAGCAAAGCTTTCACATTCCTTACTTCCATAGATAACACTTGAGTCCGTGGTGTATGTATAACAGCTGTGTTATTCTTCTTACAAACACTTATACTGGCCTGTTTCACTTCTGTACTGAAGGTCACCCTTCATTGCAATTTACTTGCAATTTAAAGAAGAACCATTCACAGGGATTCAAGACAAATTGCCATTGTACCGGTGATCGCAGTAAATCTGAAATACATTTCTTCCAATCTTGAGTTTTGTCCACTGTTCCAAAGTCAGGGAAAATATCTGTATTGCCTATTCATTTGAACTTACGATTACATCTAACCTTTCAATATCTTTTCAATTCGGTGAGAAATTCTATGGAAAGCACATATGGTTCTCTACAGGTTCAAGGGTTGTAGATGCAGTTCCTGGATAACGCGCCAACTCCATCTGACGCCAGTCTAATTACTGCCACATTTTCTGGAATGGTAATATTTGAAGACCAATGACACACAACAAAGTAATCAAAAATTTCTTCGATATATTATTATTATTATTATTTCTAATTCAAAATTAAATGATAAATAAGTCATAACATTCGTAATTGAAACGTTGCTAATTGTACTCTTTACAACTACAATATTTGCGGGCGAAGCCGCGACGGGTAATTCTTTAAGGTCAAAAAATGAACGGTTTCCGAGATATATCTAAAAAAATGTTTTCCCTCTGAGAAACAGATCAACGTTACCATGACAACCGCTGGACCAAAAACAGTTTTCTGGCAATATCTCGAAAACAGTTCGATTTAGGGCCTTAAAACGCGGGATTCGTGGTTCCCATTTGCAGCCTCAAGCAGGCATCATTATTTCACAGTATGAGCAGAAAATATATGACTTTCTCTTGGCTTATTGCATACTATAATGGTTTTTTGCTTTTGTTTTTGGTTTGTTTTATACTAAGAGTGTTGCTTTACATGTGCGAGTGTGCCAATATGATTTTAACTGAAGAAAGAGAGCTTTGGTAATTATAGTAGTTAGTATTAGTTACAGTTTTCATTACATTCTCATCTTTCACCAGCACCGAAACCTTGAGTGGCCGATAGCCCAGATGTTAGACCCCTTAAAAACAATTATCATCATCATCATAATCATCTTCGACAGCTTGAATAGGATACGGGATACAAAAAAAAGTTTTCTTTAAATTTTGAACCTACGCCATCTAGCAATTTTGAAAATAATTGATCAAGCTTTAATGTCCCTATTCTAAACTCTAAATACATATGGTTAGATCGCTAGAAATATCATTTTAAACATTTGAAAATCGAGTGGCGGTCATGCTGTTTTGTTTGTTTCTCAGGTTTATAAAGGCACATACTGTATATGTACTTAAGTAATAGCCCTCTGTCTCCAAACAAAATTTCAGTTTGATTGCTGGAGAGTATCGGTAAGGTTGAGAAAAGTTAAACATTTCACTTGGCCACCATATTGGATTGCTTTGTATACCGGTCACATAATTATGTCTGCAGATGGTTCACTTTACAAACGTTCATTTCGATCACTTGATAAAGTCACAAGAAATAATAGAAACGTGATTTAGAAATTACGCACAGCCGTCATTTTTAAGTTTTAATAAAAGTAGAATTAAATTAGATGCAAGCATACCAAGCTTTGTATAAATAATTACCGTGCCAAGTTTCACTGCGCTCAGATGATAAAATCGCTAGAAAGCAACTGGTTTCCCACTTCTACATCAGGAAATTTTCCGGAATGGTTCCTAACTTAAAGTCACTGCCACCTACTCCGTGGATTACAATTACAAATGCTACTACAGAAACTGCAATAACTCAGGTTATAAAACAAACTCTACACACACCCAAGAGCACAGGGCTAAATTACCTCGATGTCCAAGCCCCTCAAATGAAGAAACGAGAACATCAAAATTGAATTAAGTAAGAAAGCCCAATGCTGTTAGGATTCAAAGGGACCAACATTTGGCCCAAACAATCCCTCCCTATATTATTCTGCTAAGGTCCCATTCCAGTTTTGTTCCGAAAATAAGGTCCTATTAACACCAACCTACACATATGGGGTACCTACAGGTTCCGCATAACCCAATGTGTGCGCGAAACACACTCACTTACTCCTTAAATGCCTCACAATTAAATAAATACCATTTTGCACTCGAGAAAAGGCTTATAAAGTCATATAAACTCATGAAGGAATGGCAAGTCATGTCGTTTCCAGGCAACAGTAGCTCTTGACGAGACACTGCCGACTGGATGCGAGTAGCGCTCTCCACTACCGGTATAGAAAATGAAGCTATTTACATGAAATCCCGTTAGTTACTCTACAGCTCATACATCACTGTCAACCCAGTATAGCTTAATTAAGACTTGAAACTATTTGTACCGCGGCGTACTGCTAGGCGAGCCAGCCGCTAGAGCGCAGGGCAGCGGGGCGGCATTGGCAAGATACCTAACCTATAGTATTTCCAGACTGTAACTTATTTATGCTTTGCATTTCTTGCATTGCATTGGCACGTTTACTTTTGCCTGAACGTATGTGAACATTTCCAGAATTAATTTATGCTTTGCATTTCTTGCATTGCATTGGCATGTTTACTTCATGTGCCTGATTGTCTTTAATATTTCATTATTTCATTCTATTCATAAGCTTTGCATTTCTTGCATTGCATTGGCATGTTTACTTTTGCCTGAACGTATGTGAACATTTCCAGAATGTATTTATGCTTTGCATTTCTTGCATTGCATTGGCATGTTTACTTCTCATGTGCCTGAATGTCTTTAATATTTCATTATTTCATTCTATTCATAAAGCAGGTAAAGAAATTGTTACAAAAGAAGTAATGTAAAACAGTATTATATTTGCATTTTGATATCACGAGGAAATATAAATTTCATTTAACAGCGAACTTGGGATGATAATCGGTTTAAATAGAATATCTCTTTATGATATACGTGTTACATAACACGTGAAACTTTTCAATTTCGCGGCCGAAGTCGGACGGGAAAACACACAATTTACGTCCACGTCTTACATTTCTGACGAAAGTCGAAGAACATCTAACGCTTGGTTCGGTGGCATTCAAAAGAAAATGGGAAATAACAAAATATATAATGGGACATAACTCAACTATGACGCGAGCGAAGCCGCGGGTACCTGCTAGTCTATTATATAAAATCAAGTGTCCTGACTGACTGACTGACTCATCATCGCCCAGCCAAAACTATTAAAGTTATAAACATGAAATTTTGGGGATATGTTCGTGGTAAGTCGAAAACGCGCACTAGGGAAGGATTTTTGGATATTCAGCTTCTAAAGGGGTGTTAAGGGGGTACACCTGCATTTCATTGAATAACAATATCTCCGGATTGGTTTCATTGGGGGATTTGATACTCGGCATATAAACTCATCATTAAAAATAAGAAGATACGTGTCTGAGGGTTTTTCGATTTGGTGAATATTTTGAGGTGAAAGGGGTGAAAAGTGGGGGTTGAAGGATTCTTAACAGAGCGTGTATCCCTTAAACGACATAGGCGAGAAATTTTAAACTCAGCGGAAAAAAATCAGCTTAAAAAATAAGTAAATAGGTGTTTGACCGTTTTTTCATAAATCCAATTTAAGGGGCCCATGGGGAGGGGTGAAATTCTGGGGGAAAAACAGGAAAGAGAATGTCCTAACTGATTGACAGACTGACTCACTCATCAAACTCAGGGGAAAAAGTGCTTAAAAAAATAAATAGATGTTCGACAGTTTTTTTTTCATAAATCCAATTTAAGGGGTTCATGGGGAGGGTTGAAATTTTGAAAAAACAAAATTGAAAGAAAATATCCTGACTCACTCACTCACCATTGCCCAGCCAAAATTATTGAAGTTAGAAACATGACATTTTTGGGATATGTTCATTGTAAGTCAATACCGTCCACTAAGGGAGGATTTCCGGATATTCAGGTTCTAAAGGGGTCTTAAGGGGGGTTAAACTTGCATTTAATTGTATAACAATATCTCCCGATTGGTTTCATTGGGGGATGTGATAATCGGCATATAAACTCACCATTAAAAATAAGAAGACACGTTACTGAGAGTTTTTCTATGTGGTGTATATTATGAGGTGAAAGGGGTAAATTGGGGGTTGAAGGAATCCTAACGGAGCGTGTATGCCTTTAACGACATAGGCGAGGAGTTAGAAATTCAGCGGAAAAAAATCAGCTTAAAACAAGAAGTTCCGTGAAGAACTATACAGCCTACTTTTCATGCCAATGATTATTCTACAGTATATGAACCTATCTAGAATAATGACGAAATTAAGTTGGTAATATCGAAATATCTAATTAGTTCAAAATATACCTGGTATGATGTAGCCTAATAGAGCACTACAGTTGGCAGCCCTGGTGACTGAATATATTCTTTGTTCCATCTCTTTAGGTACAGAATACAAAATTTGGTTGAAGTCCAATGGACGTTACATGCAGTTAGACACTGGATCTATCAGCACGCGTAAAAGCATGTTGCCAACAATACCATACGTGTGCTGGTTAGAAATAATCTGAAATATTATGATATCTTGTTGTGCCAATTTTGGATGAAATCCATTTGTTAGTATAGAAGTTACATGTATTTTAAAATTGGATATATCAGCGGGCATAGAATCATGTTGGCAGCACTGCCTTGTATTAATTACTCCAAATTAATCTAGAATGTCAGGTGCTATACGTGTGCAAAGTATAGAGCTGTTGGCTTGCATACTTTCTGATATATTGATATTAGGGGTAAAAAAATATAGACAGCATTTATTTACAGTTGGCAGCCCTGATTGCTCTTAACAATACTTATAGTCATATCTGTTATGATACACATAGCACATACGAAATTTGGTTGAAATCCAACTGATAGTATAGAAGTTACATGTACACACATCAAAAAAAGTTTTGCATCACCTCGGTTCCAAGAGTTCCGGAACCTTTAAATACAAAGGGAATAGAGATCAACACAAACAACATTTCAGCTCGTTTTATTGCTCATGAGACCCACACATTGCATGTTGTACCATCATACAGCTAGACTTTCAGCATTTGTGGTCCAGATTGCAGTACACACCACTACCTCTAATACCCAGTAGCACGTCCTCTTGCATTGATGCATGCCTGTATTCGTCGTGGCATACTATCCACAAGTTCATCAAGACACTGTTGGTCCAAATTGTCCCACTCCTCAACGACAATTCGGCGTAAATCTCTCAGAGTGGTTGGTGGGTCAAGACGTCCATAAACAGCCCTTTTCAACATATCCCAGGCATGTTCGATAGGGTTCATGTCTGGCGAACATGCTGGCCACTGTAGTCGAGCGATGTCGTTATCTTGAAGGAACGCATTCACAAGATGTGCACGATGAGGTCGAGAATTGTCGTCCATGAAGACAAATGCCTCTCCAATATTCTGCCGATATGGTTGCACTATGGGTCGGAGGATGTCATTCAGGTATCGTAAAGCCGTTTCGGAGCCTTCCATGACCACCAGTGGCGTACGTCGGCCCCACATAATGCCACCCCAAAACATCAGGGAACCACCACCTTGCTGCACTCGCTGGACAGTGTGTCTAAGACGTTCAGCCTGACCAGGGTGCCTCCAAACACGTCTCCGACGATTGTCTGGTTGAAGGCATATGCGACACTCATCGGTGAAGAGAACGTGATGCCAATTCCGTGGGGTCCATTCAGCATGTTGTTGGGCCCATCTGTACCGCGCTGCATGGTGTCGGGGTTGCAAAGCTGGACCTCGCCATGGACGTCGGGAGTGAAGTTGCGCATCATGCAGCCTATTGCGCACAGTTTGAGTTGAAACACGACGTCCTGTGGCTGAACGAAACGCATTATTCAACATGGTGGCATTGCTGTCAGGGTTCCTCCGAGCGGCAATCCGTAAGTAGCGGTCATCCACTACAGTAGTAGCCCTTGGGCGGCCTGAGCGAGGCCTGTCATCGACAGTTCCTGTATCTCTGTACCTCCTCCATGTCCGAACAACATCGCTTTGGTTCACTCTGAGACGCCTGGAAACTTCCCTTGTTGAGAGCCCTTCTTGACACAAAGTAACAATGCGGACGCGATCGAACTGCGGTATTGACCTTCTAGGCATGGTAGAACTACAGACAACATGAGCAGCGTACCTTCGTCCTGGTGGAATGACTGGAACTGATCGGCTGTCGTACCCCCTCCGTCTAATAGGCCCTGCTCATGCATGGTTGTTTACATCTTTGAGCAGTTTTAGTGACATCTATGAACAGTCAAAGGGACTGTATCTTGGATACAATATACACAGTCAACGTCTATATGCCGGAGATCTGGGAACCGAGGTGATGCAAAACTTTTTTTGATGTGTGTATTTAAAAATTGGTACTATCAGCAGGCTTATAATCATGTTGGTAGGACTGACGTATATATGTTACTCCAAATTAATCTAAAATGTCAGAATATACGTGTCCATAGTTTAAAGCTGTTGGCTTGCATACTTTCTGATATATTGGTATTTGGATAAAAAAAATAGAGAGAGCAATTATTAACAGTTGGCAACACTGGTGGCTTGTAAGAATACGCCTAATCATGTCCGTTTATGTACAGATATTACATACAAAATTTGGTTGACATCCAATTGATAGTGTAAAAGTTATATGCATTTAAACATTGGACCTATCAGGAGGCTTAAAATTATTTTGGTAACACTGTCATGATTGGCCTCCTGGAAATTAAATTGAAATAGTATTATCTACATGTGTGCCAATTTTGGAATAGCTCCCATGTATACCTTGCAAGATATCCAACATGTAGCTCAAATTTCTAGTGCGTTTTTTCAGCAGTTGGTAGCACTGACATCATTTTCAAATATGGACGTGAGATATTCCGGTGCACATCTTTACTCATACTAAATTTGGTTTTGATTGCTGCAGCCGTTTAGGAGTTGATAGGGGGGACACACACACAGCCAGACAGACAGACAGAAGGACAGACAGACAGACAGACAGACACATGTGCCCGATCTCATAAGACTACTTTTTCCTCATTTTTGCAAAATGTGAAAAGTAGGCTAAAAAGAGTAAATAGGTGTTCGACTGTCTTTCTTCATACTTCCAATTTAAGGGGCACATTGGGGATGGGTGAAATTCTGCGGGAGAAAAAAAAGGAAAGAAATTGTCCTAACTGATTGACTAACTCACTTACTCTTCAAACTCAGGGGGGAAAACTGCTTAAAAATAAGTAAATAAGTGTTCGACAGTTTTTTTTTTCATAAATAAAATTTAAGGTGTTCATGGGGAAGGGTGAAATTCTAAAAAAAAAAAAAAAAAATGTCCTGACTCACCCACTCACTCATCATCGCCCAGAGAAAAATATTGAAGTTAGAAACATGATATTTTGGGGATATGTTCGTTGTATGTCAAAACCGTACACTAAGGGAGGATTTTTGGATATTCAGGTTCTAAAGGGGTCTTAAGGGGGTTAAACCTGATTTTCATTGAATAACAATATCTCAAGAGTGGTTTCATTTGTGGATGTGATACTCAGCATATAAACTAATCATTAAAAATAAGCAGACATGTGTCTAAGGGTTTTTGATGTGGTGTATATTATAGGATGAAAGGGGTGACAAGTGAGGGTTGAAGGATTCCTAACGGAGTGTGTATCTCTTAAACGACATAGGCGAGAAGTTTGAAACTCAGCGGAAATATATCAGCTTATTTAATAAGTAAATCGGTGTTCGACTGTTTTTTCACAAATTCAATATAAGGGGCCAATGGGGTGGGGTGAAATTCTGGAAAAGAAAAGGAGGGAAAGTGTCCTAACTGACTGTCAAACTCACTCAATCATCAAACTCAGGGGAAAGAGACAGCTTAAAAATAAGTTAATAGGTGTTCGAGCGTTTTTTCATAGATCCAAATTAAGCGGCCCATGGGGAGGAGTGAAATTCTGGTAAAGAATATGTCCTGACTGACTCACTCACTCATCATCGCCCAGCGAAAACTATTGAAGTTGAAAACATGAAATGTTGGGAATATGTTCGCTGTATGTCGAAAACGTCAACTAAGGATGGATTTTTGTTTATTCGGGTTCTAAAGAGGTGTTAAGGGGGTAAACGTGCATTTCATTGAATAACTATATCTCATGAGTTGTTTCTTTAGGGATATGATATTCGGCATATAAACTAATCATTAAAAATAAGCAGACATATGTCGAAGGGTTTATCGATATGGTGTATATTATCAGGTGAAATGGTTGAAAATTAGGGGTTGAAGGATTCTTAACGGAGTGTGTATCTCTTAAACGACATAGGCGAGAAGTTCACTGGAAAAAACAGCTCAAAATATAAGTACAGTAAATAGGTGTTCGACCATTTTTTTTTCAAAAATCCAATTTAAGGGACCCTTGGAGAGGGATGAATTTCTGGGGGAACAAAACAGAAAAGAAAGTGTTCTAACTGATTAATACACTCACTCATCAAACTCAGGGGGGAAGAACAGCTTAAAAATAAGTAAATACGTGTTCGACCGATTTTTTTCATAAATTCAATTTAAGGGGTTCATAAGAGGGGTGATATTCTGAAAAATAAACGAAAGAAAATGTCTTGACTTACTCACTCACTCATCATCGCCCAGCCAAAATTATTGAAGTTAGAAACATGAAATTTTTGGGTTATGTTCATTGTATGTCGAAAACGTACCTTAAGGAAGAATTTTTGGATATTCAGGTACTAAAGGGGTGTTAAGGGGGTAGACCTGCATTTAATTGAATAACAATATCTCCCGATTGGTTTGCTTGGTGGATGTGATACTCGGCATAAAAACTCATCATTAAGAATAAGAAGAAATATGTCTGATGGTTTTTCGATGTGGTGTATATTATGAGGCGAAAGGGGTGAAAAGTGGGGGTTGAAGGATTCCTAACGGAGCAAGTATCTCTTAAAAGACAGAGGCAAAAAGTGTAAAACTCAGGGGGAAATATCAGCTTGAAAAATAAGTAAATAGGTGTACGATCGTGTTTTCATAAATCCAAAATAAGGGGCCAATGGGGAGGGGTGAAGTTCTGAGAAAGAAGTCCACTAAGGAAGGATTTTTGGATATACACCTATCATCCCCCAGCCAAATCTATAGCAGTTAGAAACTTGAAATTTTGGGGATATGTTTGTTGTATGTCGAAAACGTCCACTAAGGATGGATTTTTGATATTCATGTTCTGAAGGGGTATCAAGGGTGTTAAACTTGCATTTCATTGAATAACAATATCTCACGAGTTGTTTCATTTGGGGATGTGATATTCGGCATATAAACTAATCATTAAAAATATGCAGACATATGTCTAAGGGTTTATCGATATGGTGTATATTATGAGGTGAAAGGGGTGAAAATTGGGGGTTGAAGGATTCTTAACGGAGTGTGTATCTCTTAAACGACATAGGCGTGAAGTTTGAAATTCAGCGGGAAACAAATCAGCTTAAATATAAGTAAATAGGTGTTCGACCGTTTTTTCATAAATCCAATTCAATGGGCCCATGGGGAGGGGTGAAACTCTGGGGGAAAAACAGGAAAGAAAGTGTCCTAACTGATTGACTCACTCACTCATCAAATTCAGGGGGAAAAACAGCTTAAAAATAAGTAAATATGTGTTCGACCGTTTTTTTTTTCATAAATCCAATTTAAGGGGTTCATGGGGATGGGTGAAATTCTTAAAAATAAAATTGAAGAAAATGTTGTCTGACTCCCGTTCTCAACATCGCCCAGCCAAAATTATTGAAGTTAGAAACATGAAATTTTGGGGATATGTTCGTTATATGTCAGAAACGTCCACTAAGGTAAAGTTTTTGGATATTCAGGTTCTAGAGGGGTGTTAAGGGGGTAAACGGGCATTTCATTGAATAATAATGTCTCAAGAGTGGTTTCATTTGATGATGTGATACTTGGCATATAAACTACTAATCATTAAAAATAAGCTGACACATGTCTAATGGTTTTTTCGATGTGGTGTATATTATGAGGTGAAAGGGATAAAAGTGGGGGTTGAAAGATTCCTAACGGAGCGTGTATCTCTTTAACGCCATAGGCGAGAAGTTTCAAACTCAGCGGAAAACAATTAGCTTAAAAATAAATGAATAAATAACTAAATAAATAGGTGTTCATCCGTTGTTTTAATAAATACAATTTAAGGGGCCCATGGGGAGGGTGAAATTCTGGAAGAAAAACGTCCACTAAGGAAGGATTTTTGAATGTTCACTCTCATCGACCAACCAAAACTATTAAAGTTAGAAGAATGATATTTGGGGTATAGGTTTGTTGTGTGTCGAAAACTTCTACCAAGGAGGGATTTTTGGATATTCATGTTCTAAAGGGGTGTTAACGGGGTTAACCCTGCATTTCATTGAATAACAATATGACAGGACTATGACGCGAGCGAAGCCGCGGGTACCTGCTAGTCTTCTATAAGCATAAGTTGTGTCTCTATAATTTCAGCATCCATTCCTGTTCAGACGACCAAGGATACTTCTTTCAGTGGGACAAGGCCACCGCAAAGAGAGGAGCCGACGAAATCACCAGCTATTTGGAAATGTGTTTCGAGAGTAATGACATCATCATCGTTGACATCAAGAGTAAAAACCTTATTGCAATAATTTCAGACAACTCATCATCATCTTGTACAGTTTCCAGTCCCAGGCTGGGTCTGTTTGGAACACAAGCCTCGCCACTTAGTCCTTTCTTCCCACCACCTCTCCGCTGTCACTCTGGTCCAGTCCTCGCCTCTCTTCTTGACACATTCCTCCACTCCTTTCAGCCATCTATCTCTTGGTCTTCCCCTTGGTCGTTTCTTCTGCATCTGCAGTATCCTCTTGGGAATCTTCTTCTCATCCATTCTCTTTAAGTGTCCATACCACCTCAGTCTTGATGTCTCAATCCTACCTTGCAAGGGCTCCTCTTTCACCATTTCCCTGACCTTTTCATTCCTCACCCTGTCTCTTCTTGTTACTCCGATCCTACTTCGCAGGAACTTCATTTCACCTGCCAGTATTCTGCTTATGTCTCTTTTCTTCATTGTCCACGTTTCTGAAGCATAGGTCAGTATCGGGATATAGTAGCTTCTGTGTAACACTTCCTTGCTTTTTTGTGGGACATCTTTATTCCACACTAAGCTCCTAATGCTTCTCAGAAATGCTTCTGCCTGTCTGCCACGTTCCGTAATCTCTTTATCATTTCTCCCATTTTCCTCCACTATACTTCCCAAGTACTTGAGACTTTCCACCTTCTCCAGCTGTCCACCTCCAAGTGTTATCTCACTCATTGGTCTGTCCTTTTTCCTGGTCGTTAACAGGATCTCACATTTACTGATGTTGAACTTCCATCCGTACTCTCCCACTGTTTCTTCCCAAGCCTTCAGTTGCTCCTGAATTTCCTCCTCCTTGTTTCCCCAGACCATGAGATCATCTGCAAACACCATTGCTTTCATCTTATCTTCTCCTATCTTTCCTGCTATCCGTGTCATTACCTCCTCCATAACCACAATAAAGAGAAGGGGTGACAGCGTACTACCCTGTTTCAGGCCACTCATTTGTCTGAACCAGTCTGTTCTTTCACCTCCAACTTTCACATAACTCATACTTCCACAATTTCCTTCACTCTGCCTACAGTCCCTTTTTCCACTCCCATGTTTTCCATTGCTTTCCAAACCTTCTCCCTATACACACTATCATAGGCCTTTTCGATGTCCAGAAAGGCCATCAACAGATCCTCTCCAAATTCGTAGTGGTGTTCCAGGAGCTGTCTCACTGAAAATATGAGATCCACTGTTGATCTCCCAGGTCTGAATCCATACTGCTCCTCTCTCAATTTTCTCTCCACTTTGGCTCGTATTCTACTTTCTAATATCTTTTCATATATCTTGGCACAGTGAGGTATGAGTGTGACTCCCCTGTAATTTCTGCACTCCTTTCTGCTTCCTTTCTTAAATATTGGGACAATTAATCCTTTCTTCCAATCTTCTGGGGTCTTTTTCTCCTTCCATATCACCCTCATCACACGCTACAGCTACTGTTTCCCAACCTCCCCTGCTGCCTTCACCATTTCAACACTCACTTCATCCACACCCGGTGATCTTCCTCCTTTCATCTTGTCTATAGCCATCTCCAGTTCTCTCCAAGTCAGGTCCTTTTCCATTCCTATGTTGTCTTCTCCATCTTCCAATACATTGTCTTCCTCCCTATGACCATTTGGATTCAGCAAATCCTCAAAGTACTCTTTCCACACTGTCTTGAGTGTCCCTTTGTTGTGTACCTCATTTCCGTTTTTGTCCATCATTACCACATCCTCTCACACACCTCTTCTCTGACTTTTGACCATCCCATAAAGTACTTTCTTATTCCCTCTGCTGTCTTCCTCCATCATCTCTGTCCACTTTACCATCCACTTCTTCCTCTCCTCTGCGACAATCTTGTTTGCTTCTTTCTTCTTTATCTTATAATCTTCCCTTGCCAGATCAGTTCTTTCCTGGAACCACACTCTGAAAGCCTTGTTCTTCCTTCCCACAGCTTCTTTTACTCTCTCATTCCACCATGGTGTCTCTTTACACCGCTTTCTGTTGCTTGTTCTTCCACATACTGCCACTGCAGCTTCCACCATTGTGTTTTTGAATTGCTTCCATTCCTCTTCCTCTGTTTTAGGATTGTCTGTTGGCATCCTTTCCCTTATTATCTTCTGGAATTCTTCCTTGACTTCCTTTTCCTTGAGTTTCCATACTTTGATTCTCCTTTCCTGGTACTCTGTCCTCTTGTTATCCTTAACAACTCCCAGGTTCATTACAAGTATTCTGTGGTCGCTACCTAAGGCCTCTGATGGTATTACCTTCATATCTTTGACACTTCTCTTCATTTCCCAGTCGTACAGCATGTAATCTACCAAAGATTTCTTTGTTAAATCACTGCTGTACCACGTTACCTTGTGGCTTTCTTTCTTCCGGAACCAGGAGTTGCCTACCACTAAACCGTTTCTCTTGAAAAAATCCAGCAACTTTCTCCCTTCTTCATTCCTGCTACCCCATCCTTCTGCTCCCAATAGATTTTCATATCCTTGCCTTTCACTTCCTACATGTGCATTCAAATCTCCCATGACAATGATGCTCTGACCATTCAACTGCTGTTGTAGCTCCTCCTCAAAGTCTTCCTTCTCTTGAGCTGTACATCCAACTTGAGGGGCATATATCTGGGCTATCTCCAGGCTTCTTCCCTTTACAGTTACTCTGATCTTCATGATCCTGTCACTTATTCCCTTTACCTCTTCCTTCATTCCATCTCTCACAACTACTCCTACTCCGCTGCTCCTTCCTTCTCCTTTCCATCTTGTTTCTGCCAAGCCCAGTATATCCAGTTTTCTTCTCTCCATCACATCCACAATCTCCTCCACCTTTCCTGTCAGTGTGTGTATGTTTAATGTCCCAACTCGTAGTCCATTAGCATATCCGGGTTGTCGTCGTTTGCATCCGTCCTTTCCGAGGCCTGTTCCTGTTTTGAAAGCAAATATGATATCCACTACTGGCTTGCTAGGCCTATCGTAGCTTCACCAGAGCCCCGTCAGCCGTCACTTTTCAGGGTTCCCATAGAGCCATCACAGCTACCGCAGCGGTCCCGGGGCACACAAAGTCCCCATTGTACTTCACCCCTACTTCATGCCGTTGCCGGTCTCCCACCACGTGGAGGAGGGGTTGGACTTGTGGGAGACAACTGTGGCGGTCAAAATAAGAACTGGACAGATGTATCATTCTGGTTATCTCTCTTGAACACTGGCTGTTTCAAAGAAATTCAGTGTCCAAAAGTTAAGTATAATCACTAAACGATGCCATACCGCCTGACAGGAATGGCAGACGGATTGCTGAACAAACGGAAGCTGAATGTCACACATGCTTCGCAGCGACGTGGCATGCTATCAGATGGTCCAAGAGCTCTTGTGGCAGTCTATCCCATTCCTCCGAAAGGGCAACGCGAAGGTCTTGGAGGGTCCTTGGTGGAGGATGCAATTCGCCTCCCCAATGCATCCCAGGCATGCTCTATAGGATTCCGATCCGCAGACCTCACTGGCCAGCCCATGCGATGAATGTCTTCCCCAGCCAGAAATTCATCCACCACAGCAGTGCGGTGCAGTCAGGCATTATCGTCCATCAAGAGGAAGTCTGGACCAACTGCACCTTTGAAGAGTTGAACATGTGGTCTCGGTACCACAGGTCCTGCTGTGAGAGGGGGGGGGGGGGTTACTCCTGGTCGAGTTGGTACTGGCCTATGAGTAACATCTCCTGTGCCTCGAAATCGTCTCCAAAGCCTGGAAATGACACTTTGTGACACATTCGAGGATACGGCGACTACTGTCTGTGTCTGGCCTGCTTTCAGGCGGCCGAGTGTTCTACCCTGCAAAAAGGTGTCCAAATGGAGTCGTGCCATTATGCTGTCACGTTCACCACGAGGCCACACTCTGCACACTAGAACGGGGCAAAAACGACTGAGGGAATTTGGGGTGCAGGCACTGGTCGTGTTTACCTTGCAGTTATACAGCTAGTCAAAGCAGCGAATACTCCTTTCCTACACAGAGCGAACACGTAAGGTTGGTAGGTGCATATATCGTGCTATTTGCAGTCTATTTCCTGTTGCCCTGCTTATTCGCAACTTATGCTTAACTTTTGGACACTAGTGTACAATGCTTCCTAGACAGATTTTGAGGGCCCAAAATCACACACACATTTTTCATGTCTTGTTCATGAAACACAGTTGCATAACTTTCTTTTGACTGAAATCAGGTCTGCCAATCTAAATGACTATAGCAAACGGAAAGCATCATGAGCTAAAAACATGTAAGGAAAATACGTGTATGTTTTACACAGTGTCTTCAGGTGGAATGTTTAATAGACCGATTTGTGGTTTCTAGAAAAATGAAAATGTATTGTAGACTCCCCAAAGCAGTCCAGCCATTTGTTCCAAAATGAACCCATTATTCCCATGAATTACTGCAGTAACACCACACTCTGATGCACGTCCTGCAGGAAGGATGCTTCCCTGTCCAGTGATCCTCTGCTCAAAGAGTTTGGCTATGTTTCTCCATTCTTCTGTGGTTCACGATCACTGAAACATAAAACAAAAGTAATTTGTGAAAGCCTTTGTCTAGAACAGGGCAGGAAAGTGAAACTTGGACTGTTGGTGCAGCAGAAAAGAAGAGAATTGAAGCGTTTGAAATGTGGTGTTACAAAGAATGATTACGATCAGATGGGTAGATAGGGTTACAAATCAAGAGGTATTAAAACAAGGAGAGATGTTTCTGGTGACTGCTAATGAAGAAAAGAGATGGGTTGGTAGGACACATATTAAGACACCCATGAATAGCAAATTCAGTTCTGGAAGGAAGGGTCGAGGACAAGAACTGTAGGGGTAGACCAAGGTCAGAATATGTTCAACAGATTGCCTTGGATGTAGGGCGTGGAAGCTATGTAGAGATGAAACGACTAGCTCAGGACGGGGAGGCATATAGGGCAAAAGTCACAAGACTGAAGACTCAAACAATAAATTAGATCTAAAACTTAATAACCTACACAGAATGGTGATTGTTATTTTAGCATAAAGGTTTATGAAAATAAAATACCAACTATTCCTACTGTTAATTATCTAACGGCTAGGCTACATATTAGGACAAGAAATAATGGGGGAAAAAATTGTAATTAATATTTAAAAAAATATATAAAAGGAGGAATATATTCCTTCTAACCTTGAAGCAGGAGGACTCAGGGACTTGGAAGACAGTATGAGTCATGAAAGGCAGACAGAAACAGGAAAGAGGAGAGGGTTTGCCCCAAAGTCAGTGCATTAACCGAACCCATCTCCAGAATCCCTCAGTGTCGCCAACTCCGAAACTCTCCATCCATGAGCTCTTGTGGGTGTAGCACTACTCAAGGTGCACCGTAACTTCAACCCTAATCAGTCAGCAATCAGACGCTCACTTTCCGCATTTGAGGTGTAACGATGCCCAATTCTCAAGGGGCTGCTCACGCCGTGCCTCCATTAGGGCACAAGGCAGGAGATACAATGAAAGGAACAGGTTTGATCCCTCGAAAAATGAGGGTATCAGGAAAGATGAGACAAGGGCCAAATAGGACATGCATTTGAAAAACTCCCCAGGTCTCGGATACCGTTAGTGCCTGAAAAGAAAAAAGAGGTGACTAAGGAAGGTTGACGGGTGGATTTGCAAGCAATGCCAGTCTCAGCTGAGGTCCACGTCCCACAAGTTGTGAGCCCATGGGCATATAAACAATTAATGTGGATAGATTTGGAAATCATGTGAGGATTGTTTCAGTGTATTCTCCTTGTGGAGGGGAAGATCAGGACGAAGTGGCAGATTTTGTGAGGCACTGCGTGATGTGATAGTTAACAATAAAGATAGTAATTATATTTGAATGCCCCTGAACGTGTTTGCGACAGCATTTGTTGTTTATTGCAGCAGGAGCCTTGCGGGACGAGCGATGACAGAGTGCGGTCAGCACCAAAGTCAATGATGATGATATTTGTTTTAAGGGGCCTAACATCTAGGTTATCGGCCCTAATGGTTTGGTTGATAGTGAAAGATGACATGAGAATGAAAAATATAAGTTGTAACTAATACTAACTACAGACTTACATAATACAATAGAAGAAGAAATGGTAAACAAATAAAGGACAGGGAGAAAAGAAATGCCCTCAACCCTCGAAGAATGAGGATTGAGGGACTTGGAAGGAAGGAGAAACATGAAAGGCAGATAGGAAAGGGAAAGAGCCCGCCCCAAAGTCAGTGGAAAAAGGGGAAACAAACGGATCCAGCTCGGGAATCCCTCAGGATCGTGATCTCCCGAAATCACCAGCCGTGAGCTCCTGAGGGTGTAGCGATGATGATGATAATTGTTGTTTTAAGGGGCCTAACATCTAGGTTATCGGCCCCTGATGGTTTGGGTGATCGTGAAGATGAAAATGAAAAGCGAACTTAAAAATAAAACTAACTAATAACCTACATACTAGAAGAAGAAATGGAAAACTAAAGGAGAATAAGGCAAATAAGGCGAACCCATCGTACAAATAGCCCAAATATGATAGTGTGCGAGTCGAGGCCTCGGATGGAGGTCCTTGATTCGCGCCCCGACCCAGATCACTGGAACCGGGAAAAGAAGAAGAAGAAGAAAAGGACAGAAGGAAAAGAAATGCCCTCAACCCTCGGAGAAGGCGGATTGAGCGACTTGGAAGGAAGGAGAGCCATGAAAGGCAGATAGGAAAGTGAAATAGGAGAGGGTCCGCCCCAAAGGTAAGGGACAAAAGGGGAAAACGGACCCAGCTCAGGAATCCCTCGGGGTCGCCAACTCCCGAACTCACCAGCCGTGAGCCCCTGAGGGTGTAGCATTATCTACGGTGCACCAGAAGTGGTGGGGCTACATACACCCTGCCTCCTTAAGGGCCTAGAGCACAAGGCAGGAGGTAAAAGGAAGAGAAAAAGAAGGCTGACCCCTCGCAGAAGGAGGCTATCAGAAAAGACGAGACAAGGGCCAATTAAGGCGGGAAAGGAAGAGACTCCCTAGGCCTCGGATACCCTAATACCGTCGGGGTCAGAAGAGAACAAGAGTTGACCAAGTGAGGTCGACAGGAAAGAAGACGGAGAGGAGCCCAGCACAAGTAAGTGGATGATGATGATGATGATAATTGTTGTTTTAAGGGGCCTAACATCGAGGTTATCGGCCCTTAATGATCTGGGTGATAGCGAAAATGATAATGAAATGGAAACCAGAACAAAATTATCGAAGACGGAAAATACGGACAAAAAGGAACTCACATGGAAACAACTCACAATATGGTCTTACAAAAGGGAATTTAGAACGAAAAGTTGCTGGTGTATTCTTTGAATACACGGTACCTGAGATATAATGTCTACTGCTCCTTGCATGTTCATTTCTTTCTTCCTCTTTGTCAAACACCAACAGTGATCATTTGTTTTCTCCTTTATGTGCAAATCTCTTATATTTTGTATGAGTCTGTTCCAGATATATATTCTGTGACCCACCTAGCGTCATATAACAACGAATCTCTGAAGCTCTTCAACTCTTCCTCGCGCAAGAGGAATTCCATATCCATTTGGCTACCAGATACTGTTGTCAACTCTTTGAAGACCAGCTCAGCAAAAGAAGATTATTTTTTTTCTTTAAAGTTGGTTATGCTGATATGTATACCTTTTGTTTCCTACCCCCACTCTCTCCCCTTCCCAGGACCTTCCGTGCTTCGTTGAGCAAGTCTCACTTCTCCGTCTGCAGTTGACTCGTTCAGTCAAAGCTCCGCTCGAGCTTGCCTCCTCAAACCAAGAGGCTCACCCTCTTTTACGCCATGTTGGCTAAGTAATCATCAACGGAATCTTCGACTTCAACATGAAATCAAGATAAGTACCATTTTTAAAAAGTTTTAACCTCATCTTCATGGTTTTAACTTCCAAGTGCTTTTAATTATAATTTATAGGCAGTGTGAGATTATTTACTTTGGGGCAATAATCATTCTTCGTGGGATTTGCCATGTTGAGCTTTTGCTTGTATAAGCCAACCTTACTAAAAAAGAGCTTTTCTTAAGCTATTCAAACGAGAAATCCTCTCGCTATGTGGGATATTATCTAATACCCGCTGTCTATAATTATAAAGCTATTTCCTCCGTTGGATTTTCTCAACCCCATTTTTCTGCTAAGGTCGTTCTGGAACCTTCGAGATCTTGTACTCTATCTGCGAGTCTTGTCGTCAAGTGTTTTTCGCTCACTTGGGACAATGATATTTAAAATGAGGAATCTTCCTTACAAATTTTTGTAATAGCTAACTTTCTTCCACCGCTGGAACCTTTGGAACATTCTATGGCGCATTTGATTGTAAATCACAACTTTTTCAAGAAATAGACTCTCACCTATATCGTGCAATCAGTTATTTCCATAATTGCAATAACTTTTTTTCTTATAAACTTCAGTGTTTCTATAGTGAACTTTGCATCCATTTTCATAGACTACAGTGATAAACAGTGCTTGCTCCACGTTTCTACCGCGTCGCGATCGTCCGGTTATTTTAAATACGGCCATGAACATTGATCCTATATCCCAATGATCTTTCCTCAACCTTCTACTAACAACCATTATTTATAAAATTGTAACTTTCTATAAGGTGTTACTCACGAAGTGCCCTTCCAACTTTGCTAGTTTAACATTAATTAAATTCTGCATAATTGCTTGTGTGATACAAGTTTTAAATTCACGTTGTTCCTTTCCCATAATCAGGGAAAACAATTCTCTAAACTCTTGAGCGAGTCATGTTTAGGTTTCACGAAATGGAAACTGTCCCATTTGGCGAGTGATTCCTGCTCAAACTTGGGAAGTCTAAAACTTTCCTTTTCACTTTCTTCAGGTTTCACAGTAAGTGACCTGCCCTCTTTGTATAATTCTCATATATTCATTCTGTATAAATATAAGAAGTTGTAGGAACTTCTATCTTATTTTTCATGTTGTTATTATTGTTATTTTCAAAGGTGTCACTTTCTCTAGAACATTCTCTCTTGAATTTCTTAAGGTGCACTTTTTGTACTCCAATTCACGTTCAAGCTTTAATTATTTCATTGCTCATTTGTTTAAATCTTATAAAGATTTTAGAAACATGTAAGGTTTGAAACCTTGTAAATTGTCAATTGCCTGGAGCAACCGTTTAATGTTGTCGGAGGTCTGCGACCTCAAATTGCTAATAAGATTAAAAAATATTTATTTGTTAAAAAGATTAATTAATCCTGAATTGTTAAATAAATTAAATATTTGTTTTTGGATTCATCATTTCTCTGATACTACAGTTAGGCAGGATCCTGGCTTTCCTAGCTCTTCCTAGGTTTATGCCCTCGTTCATATACAATAAATCGTTTGCTCTCAGTCTTGTCAGACCATCACCCTTCCCTATAGTACTTTCATTCGTGCTTGGGAGGAAATACACTACAGGCTCTCTCTGGCAAACTGCCCAAGTCTTAGCTGCGGTTCCCGTCAGCCTCGACCAAGCTCGTTCCTACTTTAGGTATCAAGGTGTTAATTTTCAGTGGCAACTGCCTCTAAAGGTATTTAAAGTTGAACTCATTAATTTTGTGGGACTCTCCTCCTATTTTTCTATCCTTTTCCCACAATCCCAAATCTACTTCCTTCTCTTAATCATCTTCCCTTGGTGGGTGGGTTATTCCCTAGCCTATAATCTACCCAAAAGATTGGTACCAGAAACCCGGGAGAGTCCATTTGCTATGTCCATTGTTTGTCAAGTGTCATTTGACAATACTTTGCAAAGTATTAACATCTGCTTTGGATTTTTCAGCTATACCTACGTCGTGCAAAGCCTGTGAACGGGAAGGAGGCCACTCCTGTCTCCTTTGGTGTGTCCCGTTCTTTCGACCCATTCTCTGCTGCAAACCTGACAGCATCTCCAAGGTTCTACAGTTTCGTGAGTTGTATTTCAATTTATTCTTTTTATCATGGCCCCTACTGAAAAAGATGAAACTCTTATTGCTAGACGTTCTTCCTATAAAGGGCAACTCACTAGATTCCGAAATTTCATCAGCAAATTAAATCCCGCCGAGTGTGATTTAGATATCTTAACACATCGCCTTAAGTTGTACGAACGGTCTTATGATTATTATGACCAAATTCAAACCGAGATTGAATCCGCTTGTCCAGAACTGCAATCGGATCGGGACGAGGTCGAACCCTTGTACTTTGAAGGAATTGCAAAGGCCCACCAACTGATCCGCAATATCTCAGAACCGGACACTAGGGTCATCAATCCGGCCCAGTTCGCACCCGCTTCAGTTCACAAGAACAAACCGAAACCGTTACTTCCCAAGATAAGCCTACCGCACTTCTCAGGCAAGGAAGGTGAATGGTATTCTTTTTACGAACTTTACTGCTCCCTAATTCATGAAAATATCGAGATCCCAGACATACATAAATTTTACTTCCTCCGTACGTCTTTGGAATCTGAGGCCTTGGCCCTGGTGGAATCACTGCCTTTAAGCGCAGACAACTACCACATCGCCTTTAATCTCCTTAAAGAGAGATATGGCAATTTACGTTTGAGTATAGCTCGTCATATCCGCTGTCTCTTCAACTTACCAGCCGTCAAACCTAATGACGTCACATCTTTAAGAAACCTCTTAGATTCTATGCAGTTAAATGTCAGAGCGTTATACCAACTAAAACAGCCTGTCCAAACATGGGACACCATACTTATTCACCTAGCTACATCAAGATTTGATTTTTCGACACTGAAGGCCTGGGAGATCGAACTCACCTGCAACAAGGAACATTCGTTCGAACACCTTATCTCGTTTCTCAACAGTCGATGTCAATTCCTTACAGCACTCGCATTTCAGTGCGAAAAAGTCGAAACGAATCCTCAGTGTCAAATTTTTGAAAAAAAACTTGCTTCTTCAAAGGGACATCAGCCCCCATTTGTCGAAAACAAACAAACCCGTTCTTCTTTCAATCATTCAAGAGAAGATATCAGGCCGCTTAACAAATCGTTAAAATGCACGCTCTGTAAAAAGCTTCACACATTGTATTTGTGCAAATCCTTTAAAGAATTGTCTGTCGAAGATCGAAGGAAGTTTGTCTTGAATAGCAAACATTGTTTCAATTGCTTATCACCCAAGCATTCTTCTTCGAACTGTACGTCATCAAATCTCTGTTTCCATTATAAAAAACCGCATCATTCTTTATTGCACGTTCACGATAAATCGAGGTCATCAGTACCTGCCTCTTCAAGCTCCATGCAGAGCAACTCCGATCAAACTAATGCTTCTTCCTGCATTTCCAACGCCGACACTTCTCATAGTGCGCAAACCCTGTTGACCACTGTACAATTTGAAATCCAAGATAAATTTGGAAATTGGTTGCGAACCCGTGGTCTTCTCGATTCCGCTTCAACGCACAACTTTGTTTCGCAATCGTTGATCAAAAAACTAGGTCTTTCGTCATCGCCTACTTCTATCAATGTGACCGGCATTGACAATTTGAAAACTCAAGTTTTGCAGTCTTCAAATTTGAAAATCAGAGACGTTTGCCAAAGAAACACCAATCTTAATTTAAACTGTCTCATTCTTACCAGTATTGGCAAGGACACTCCAAGTCACTCTATTAATACTTCCGATTTAAACATTCCCTCGCACTTAAGGTTAGCCGATCCTCAGTTTAATGCTCAAGGTCCCATTGATGTACTTTTCAGTGCCAATGTTTTTTGGAAGTGCCTTCGCAAACAAACACGCAAGTTATCCTCAACCGTGGTCGCCAGAGACACCGATTTTGGTTGGGTTATTACTGGTGAAATCCAACAACCCAGTCTTCAAACCAAAGCGCAATGTCATTTCGTTACAGCTGACATAAATCCCATTTCTGAAAAAGGGAACGCTCGTGTTTCAGATCTCAATATTTTTGAAAACCACTTGTCGAAACGATGTTTTATCGTGAACAACTGCGCTACCTCTGTAAGTTGTTTAAATGGTTTTTCCTTCTTCCCGCACAAGATGGCCATTCAAGTTCGCCTTGCTTTGTGTTATTTCGTCTATCTTCTTATGTCATTTTTATAGCAGTTAATTGCTTAAACTTTTTTTCGAAAACTATCTTCCCCTTGTGTAAAACCATGGCTATCAGTCACCATCACTTTGCTGTACGCTATGTTTCACTTCTTTCGCTATGTAGAAGGATGGCCACGGCCGGCTCCTCCCTCCTTCCTCACAATTGGAAGTCGCTTTTGAAACCGCTTGAAACTCTGAATTCTATAGCATCTAGAATAACTATTCTTATGCATAACCTTCTTCTCAATGTCCCAGCTTGTCTTCTTTGCTCGGAAGAATTAAGCTTCTTTTTGTTGAAAATTGTCCGATTTCGTGATCCTCTCAATTATGCGAAATTGATTTCCTACTTTATTTCATATAGCTTTAAATTGCTTGTTCACGTCCAAGTTACGATTGACTGCATTCCGTTCAACCTGAATATCTGCTTTAAGTTACAGCTGATTCAACTAGTGTGTGTGCACTTTGAACTGCTTGTTTGTCAGACTTGTTTGTATACCAGTCTGAGGAAGGCCACGTTGTTGTTTATTTCCTGTACGCTTGACACAGTTCAAAGCAAGCTTCTCTTATCTCAACTCTGGCTGATTGCCAACCATTGTCTGGCGAGTCGCTACCGCACGCTCGGAAGCCGTTTACCTACTTCCCAAAATAAACTTGTTCCGCTTAAGGACTCTGTCAGCTATTTATATGCCTTATCTCGTTGTACTATGTGTGTCAAGGCCGTGCTTGTTTACGTCTTCCGCTTACTCATGCTCGTATTCTATAATTGTTTCGATTCTTGCTTCAAAACTTCGTTGCGTATTTCTCACGCGTTCATGTATTCCACTTTGCTTATATATTTTGCGATCTTAATGTTCATCGATGAACAAACTTGTTTTTTCTCGACGTCACATTCGATGTGTTTTTGTATTCATACTTGTCATGTCCCGTTTCTCGCTGACTTAAGTATTTTTCTGAGTAAACCCTTTGATACTCATTATAACTTGAGGTCATTGTTTATGGCTACTAGTTTGTTACCTATGGCGTTCTTGCTTTCTACTCGCATAGTTTCTTTGTTTATTTGGTATATTCTTGTCCTGAATAGATGTACTTGTTTCTATACGCTTTGTTTAAACTTGTTAATTCTCCTTTTGCATTGTATCGCAATCTTTACTAGTGCTTTATTTCCCTCAGCTTCTAGTTATTTCGTGATTGAAAGTGTTGTTAATTCTCGCCTTTTAACTCCGCTTTCCAATGACTCTGATAACCTCCTTCCACTTACACCTGGTCGCTTCCTTACACGCACTTCTCTCTCTGCCCCTCCTCCTCTTCCCAATTCTTACAGGGATTTTAATCCACCTATTGTTTGGCGTAAACTTGAAGCCCTCCGTAATTCTTTTTGGAAGAGATGGAACTTGGAATATTTAACTTCCTTGCAACGGAGGCAGAAGTGGTTTCTTTCCAGTCCCGACATTAAAATGGAGGACTTGGTCTTAGTTAGGGATGTTTCACCCCCCCCCCCCCCCCTAGTCTGGCCTTTTGGAAAAGTGACCGAGTGTTACCCTGGAAGAGATAGGAGAGTCAGGGTATTCAGAGTCTTGACCAATAATGGTCAGATCACAAGACTACTCTTCGGCAATTGTTTATTACTGTACTTGTTTTTCTTGCTCGCTGTTGGTGTTTGTCCCCCCAGTATGGTGTATTCTTTGAATACACGGTACCTGAGATATAATGTCTACTGCTCCTTGCATGTTCATTTCTTTCTTCCTCTTTGTCAAACACCAACAGTGATCATTTGTTTCCTCCTTTATGTGCAAATCTCTTATATTTTGTATGAGTCTGTTCCAGATATATATTCTGTGACCCACCTAGCGTCATATAACAACGAATCTCTGAAGCTCTTCAACTCTTCCTCGCGCAAGAGGAATTCCATATCCATTTGGCTACCAGATACTGTTGTCAACTCTTTGAAGACCAGCTCAGCAAAAGAAGATTATTTTTTTTCTTTAAAGTTGGTTATGCTGATATGTATACCTTTTGTTTCCTACCCCCACTCTCTCCCCTTCCCAGGACCTTCCGTGCTTCGTTGAGCAAGTCTCACTTCTCCGTCTGCAGTTGACTCGTTCAGTCAAAGCTCCGCTCGAGCTTGCCTCCTCAAACCAAGAGGCTCACCCTCTTTTACGCCATGTTGGCTAAGTAATCATCAACGGAATCTTCGACTTCAACATGAAATCAAGATAAGTACCATTTTTAAAAAGTTTTAACCTCATCTTCATGGTTTTAACTTCCAAGTGCTTTTAATTATAATTTATAGGCAGTGTGAGATTATTTACTTTGGGGCAATAATCATTCTTCGTGGGATTTGCCATGTTGAGCTTTTGCTTGTATAAGCCAACCTTACTAAAAAAGAGCTTTTCTTAAGCTATTCAAACGAGAAATCCTCTCGCTACGTGGGATATTATCTAATACCCGCTGTCTATAATTATAAAGCTATTTCCTCCGTTGGATTTTCTCAACCCCATTTTTCTGCTAAGGTCGTTCTGGAACCTTCGAGATCTTGTACTCTATCTGCGAGTCTTGTCGTCAAGTGTTTTTCGCTCACTTGGGACAATGATATTTAAAATGAGAAATCTTCCTTACAAATTTTTGTAATAGCTAACTTTCTTCCACCGCTGGAACCTTTGGAACATTCTATGGCGCATTTGATTGTAAATCACAACTTTTTCAAGAAATAGACTCTCACCTATATCGTGCAATCAGTTATTTCCATAATTGCAATAACTTTTTTTCTTATAAACTTCAGTGTTTCTATAGTGAACTTTGCATCCATTTTCATAGACTACAGTGATAAACAGTGCTTGCTCCACGTTTCTACCGCGTCGCGATCGTCCGGTTATTTTAAATACGGCCATGAACATTGATCCTATATCCCAATGATCTTTCCTCAACCTTCTACTAACAACCATTATTTATAAAATTGTAACTTTCTATAAGGTGTTACTCACGAAGTGCCCTTCCAACTTTGCTAGTTTAACATTAATTAAATTCTGCATAATTGCTTGTGTGATACAAGTTTTAAATTCACGTTGTTCCTTTCCCATAATCAGGGAAAACAATTCTCTAAACTCTTGAGCGAGTCATGTTTAGGTTTCACGAAATGGAAACTGTCCCATTTGGCGAGTGATTCCTGCTCAAACTTGGGAAGTCTAAAACTTTCCTTTTCACTTTCTTCAGGTTTCACAGTAAGTGACCTGCCCTCTTTGTATAATTCTCATATATTCATTCTGTATAAATATAAGAAGTTGTAGGAACTTCTATCTTATTTTTCATGTTGTTATTATTGTTATTTTCAAAGGTGTCACTTTCTCTAAAACATTCTCTCTTGAATTTCTTAAGGTGCACTTTTTGTACTCCAATTCACGTTCAAGCTTTAATTATTTCATTGCTCATTTGTTTAAATCTTATAAAGATTTTAGAAACATGTAAGGTTTGAAACCTTGTAAATTGTCAATTGCCTGGAGCAACCGTTTAATGTTGTCGGAGGTCTGCGACCTCAAATTGCTAATAAGATTAAAAAATATTTATTTGTTAAAAAGATTAATTAATCCTGAATTGTTAAATAAATTAAATATTTGTTTTTGGATTCATCATTTCTCTGATACTACAGTTAGGCAGGATCCTGGCTTTCCTAGCTCTTCCTAGGTTTATGCCCTCGTTCATATACAATAAATCGTTTGCTCTCAGTCTTGTCAGACCATCACCCTTCCCTATAGTACTTTCATTCGTGCTTGGGAGGAAATACACTACAGGCTCTCTCTGGCAAACTGCCCAAGTCTTAGCTGCGGTTCCCGTCAGCCTCGACCAAGCTTGTTCCTACTTTAGGTATCAAGGTGTTAATTTTCAGTGGCAACTGCCTCTAAAGGTATTTAAAGTTGAACTCATTAATTTTGTGGGACTCTCCTCCTATTTTTCTATCCTTTTCCCACAATCCCAAATCTACTGCCTTCTCTTAATCATCTTCCCTTGGAGGGTGGGTTATTCCCTAGCCTATAATCTACCCAATTGCACAAAAAGAATAGATTGAAAAATACCCACAAAACGTAGGCTAGATTCAAAATACGTACAAAATGCAAAGTAGCGTCGAAATACTTACAAAATGCAACTGAAATTCAAAATACTTACAAAATGCAAATGAGATCGAAATTACGTACAAAATGCAATTGAGGTGCAAAATACTTACAAAATGCAATTGAAATTGAAAATACACAATGCAATTCAGATTGAAATATCCCAGTTCCAATCCAAATTATTCACAAAGTGCAATTGAAATTCAAAATACTTACAAAATGCAATTGCAAATGAAAATGCTTACAAAATGTACGGTAGATTCAAACGACTCATGTGGATTGACAATACTTACAAAAAGCAATTTAGATTGAAAATACTTGACAAATGTAATTTAGATTCAAAATACCCACAAAATGCAATTGAGAATCAAAATTATGTGCAAAATGCCCACCAAACAAAATGCAATTTAGATTCAAAATTCGTGCGAAATGCGGTTTTGGTTGAAAATACTTACAAAATGCAATTGAAATTCAAAATACTCACTAAAAGGCCCGGCAACCTGCATTGAAAGACTTACTAAAAAGCAATTTAGATTGTCAATCTTTACAAAATGCAATTGAGGTTGAAAACAATCGCGAGATGTAATTTAGATCGAAAAAACTTACAAAATGCAACATAGATCAAAAATGCCTTAAAAAATCGCTAAAAGGGAATTTAGATACACGGTGATTCGAGTAACAAAAACAGTGCGGGAATCTTAAAGAGAAAAGGAAATAGAAGGAAAAGAGGAGAGGAGAGGGGAGAGAGGAGAAGGTCCGCCCCAAAGGGAAGGGACAAAAGGGGAAAACGGACCCAGCTCAGGAATCCCTCGGGGTCGCCAACGCCCGAACTCACCAGCCGTGAGCCCCTGAGGGTGTAGCATTATCGACGGTGCACCAGAAGTGGTGGGGCTACATACACCCTGCCTCCTTAAGGGCCTAGAGCACAAGGCAGGAGGTGAAAGGAAGAGAAAAAGAAGGCTGACCCCTCGCAGAAGGAGGATATCAGAAAAGATGAGGCAAGGGCCAATTAAGGCGGGAAAGGAAGAGACTCCCTAGGCCTCGGATACCCTAATACCGTCGGGGTCAGAAGAGAACAAGAGTTGACCAAGTGAGGTCGACAGGAAAGAAGACAGAGAGGAGCCCGGCACAAGTAAGTGGAAGCAATGCCGGACTCAGCTGGGGCCCCGTGGTCGCCAACCCACGCCCACAAGATGTGAGCCCCTGGGGGACAAGTAAGTGGAAGCAATGCCGGACTCAGCTGGGGCCCCGTGGTCGCCAACCCACGCCCACAAGATGTGAGCCCCTGGGGGATGAGGGTGTAGCAATATCCAGGGTGCAACAGATGCGGTGGGGCTACATACACCCTGCCTCCTTTAGGGCATTGAGCAAAAGGCAGGAGATAACATGGAAAGAAAATTAAGGCTGACCCCTCGCAGAAGGAGGGTATCAGTAAAGATGAGACAAGGGCCAATTAAGACTGGAAAGGAAGAGGCGCCCTAGATCTCGGAAGAGAACAAGACTTGACCAAGAGAGGTCGAAAGGAGAGAAGACGGAGAGGAGCCCGGCACAAGTAAGTAGAAGGAATGCCGGACCCAGCTGAGGTCCCGTGGTCGCCAAACCACGTCCCACTAGATGTGAGCCCCTGGGGGGTCAAAAGTCAAACTGCATGGCGCGCACTACTTGTTGTTATTGCTGGTAGGTTGTCAGCCATTTTAGTGTTATGATGTTCTTTGTTTTGCTTATGGTGATTGGCCCGTTGGTGCGACTGTGGCGCTACCACAAGTTCTTGTTCGGCGATGTGTTGCGAACCGTTGTGATAATGGAGTGTGCCAGTGTATCAGTGTCTGTTTATTCAAATTAAATGTCTGTTAACATTAACAATTCGGCCTTTATTCCACTGTCTAATACAACCTAACTACAGGTTATGGGCCCAGATCACAGTTAAAGTCCGAATAATGAAGAGAAGTGAAAGTTGAATGAAGAAAGTCGAGAGCAGTGAGTGTGAGGTAGGCCTGGACCCAAAATGGCAGACGACAAACGAAGTGACGGTGTGCTGCGATTGAGAAGTGATAATTACTATGCATGGTCAAGAAGAGCGCAAGCTGAACTTATCGAAAGAAATTGCTGGAATGCAATAGAACCTGGTTTCAACATGGAAGTGGAGAACTATAATGAAATTCAAGCGAGAACTAACAGAAAAGCTTTGGCATTTCTTCTCAAGCATGTGACTGATGCGTACTTGGAACACATTGGAGAGGAAACAACAGCAAGAGCAGCGTGGATAAAATTGAAGAACATTCATTCCACATATACCCTAACTCAGTGTTTGGATAAATTGAAGGAAATGGTAAACGTGGTGAAGACGAGTGACATGTCTATGCATCAATACATGGCTAAAGTACAATCCCTCAACTGAGTGATTAAGAGTGCAAACTGTGGACTTGAATTTAACGACACTCAACTTGCTGGACAATTGCTCAATGGTTTACCCAGAGATAAATATAAAGTAACAATAGTGCTGCTCAGTGGTGAGGAGGGACTGACGACCGAAAGAGTGAAGGCTGCTCTCCTGAGAGAAGATTTTGTTCCAACGCCTGGATCAGTAAGCGGGCCGCTTACGTCATCATCGAGAGCTGGCCGAGGACGCGGCGATTCCAGAGAAGTTTTCCGTGGACGAGGAGGTCGATGTGGCGACAGAGGACGAGGCGGTAACAGCGGCAGTAACCAAGCAGGGAATGCTACTCCAGGGGAGGAGACTGTTTATCAACAAGATCAACAGACGTGCTACAGATGTGATCAGTGGGGTCACATCTAGCCAAGATGTGTGACAAGATGTGATGTTACCGGTGTACGAAGCCAGGACACCTAGCACGAGATTGTACAGAGCAGATAAGTGAAAGTAGAACAGACAAAGGTAAGATTAGTCTAAGCCAGAATAATTACAGAGTATGTGTCAGAGCTAAATCATTCATTACTTCGTCAATGCTAGAATGGGTTATAGATTCAGGAGCTTGTGATCGCATTTGTGTGGAGAAAGAGAAGTTTAAAAATATACACCCTGCAAGTGGTAAAGTAGAAATGGGAGTGGGCAATGTAGAAGTCCTAGGTATTGGCACAGTAGAGATTAAAATTAAAGACAAGTGTGGAGGATGGACACTGGGTTTGTCAGATGTATTATATGTACCCTCATTTAGATGTAATTTGATTTCATGTTCAAGACTTAGTTCCAAAGGAGTTGTGTGTAAGTTTCGTAACGAGAGTTGTGTTGGCCGAGATGAGAATAATTGGAAAGAAATAATCTTCAGAGGTTATGTAATAGAGGGATTATATTTTTTGGATACTGTTGAAGACATAAATGCTTCTTGTGTTGTGACTGAAAGTGATTTAAACGCTGTTGCAGATTCTGTAGCTCTTAAGAGTGTGTCAGATTGGCATTTAAAACTAGGGCACTTACATGAAGAAGCAATAAAGAAAATAATTCCTATCAAAGTTCAAGGAAGCATGGAAGAATCATGTATAGCATGTTTTAAAGGGAAGTCAACAGAGAAAGGTTTTCCTAAGGCTAGTGATAGGGTGTCTAGCAAACCATTAGATCTTATCCCTAGTGATGTGATGGGCAAACTACCAGCTTCGCTGGGAGGTTCACAATATGTACGGTAGTCACTTTCATTGGCGATTATTCTCGATTTGCATTTGTGTATTTCTTGAGTGAGAAAAGTGATGTGTTTGAAGTCTTTAAACGATTCAAAGAAAAGGTAGAAGTGTTTCATGAAAGGAAAATAAATGCTTTGCAGACAGATGGAGGAGAAGAATATGTGAGCAAGGAGTTTGATGAATTATTGAGCAAGCACGGTATTACACATACAAAAACTGTAAGTTACTCACCTGCTCAAAATGGCATAGCAGAGAGGCAGAATAGGACGTTGACCAATAGTGTGAGGTGTATGCTAATTCAGTCTAATCTTCCAATCAGTTTCTGGGCAGAGGCAATGAATGTAGCATGTCATGTTAGGAACCTGTCTCCTTCTAGGGCTGTAGGTAATCAGTAGACCTGGGATTTTAAGGCAAATGCCTATTTCGTTCCTTACGAAATAACATGATTTTTTAAAAATATCTTGACGTTTCATGATAAATCCCTTACGTTAATAGAGTTTTATAGTGCCCTAAAATGCCTATTTGGACCTTTAGAGCCTATTTTACTATTTTAGTGCCTAAAAATGCCTATTTTCTACATTTAAAATAAAATTCAACTTCTGTATTTTTCACAATCACACAATGGACATCCCTGGAACGAGCAGAACAGCAGAGGGTGGGTTTTTCACAGAAATGTGCTCTTCCCAGACAACTGTCACCAAAGGAATGCTGAGTGAAGGGTGGATGTGGAGGATTAGCTCAGAATAACAACGAGCAGGTAGTCAAGGACGTACTGTGTCGAGTGACGGGGTGAGGGGGAGGATTATTTAGGAAGAACAAGGAGCAGGTAGTAAGAAGCGACATACTGTGTCAAGTCGCCAGTGAAAGAACATCTGTTTAAGTGAATATAGTTCATCATGCCTAAAACGAAATCATCTAAGAGTGCGCTTATACAACAATGGCTTGTACAATTTCCAGGGATGACTTTTGATGGCAAGATTATTTGCTGCCAGTACTGCAATAAACAGGTATGTGCCTATATCTTAAATTTCATATTAATCTAAAATTAAGGTTTTGATATTGGCTTCTCTAATTAATTGTAGAGACCTACTGTCGGCGCAGAAAGTATGTGCAGTCGAGTTTAAACGCTAATACAATTTGAACCAGTCCACCAATCTAAAATATAAATACACCATCGTAAAGCGTGTTTTATTCTGCGTTATCTCCTGTTACATGCATATTTCTATTGTGTTTCTGGTGAAAGATATACACACATCAAAAAAAGTTTTGCATCACCTCGGTTCCCAGATCTCCGGCATATAGACGTTGACTGTGTATATTGTATCCAAGATACAGTCCCTTTGACTGTTCATAGATGTCACTAAAACTGCTCAAAGATGTAAACAACCATGCATGAGCAGGGCCTATTAGACGGAGGGGGTACGACAGCCGATCAGTTCCAGTCATTCCACCAGGACGAAGGTACGCTGCTCATGTTGTCTGTAGTTCTACCATGCCTAGAAGGTCAATACCGCAGTTCGATCGCGTCCGCATTGTTACGTTGTGTCAAGAAGGGCTCTCAACAAGGGAAGTTTCCAGGCGTCTCAGAGTGAACCAAAGCGATGTTGTTCGGACATGGAGGAGGTACAGAGATACAGGAACTGTCGATGACAGGCCTCGCTCAGGCCGCCCAAGGGCTACTACTGTAGTGGATGACCGCTACTCACGGATTGCCGCTCGGAGGAACCCTGACAGCAATGCCACCATGTTGAATAATGCGTTTCGTTCAGCCACAGGACGTCGTGTTTCAACTCAAACTGTGCGCAATAGGCTGCATGATGCGCAACTTCACTCCCGACGTCCATGGCGAGGTCCAGCTTTGCAACCCCGACACCATGCAGCGCGGTACAGATGGGCCCAACAACATGCTGAATGGACCCCACGGAATTGGCATCACGTTCTCTTCACCGATGAGTGTCGCATATGCCTTCAACCAGACAATCGTCGGAGACGTGTTTGGAGGCACCCTGGTCAGGCTGAACGTCTTAGACACACTGTCCAGCGAGTGCAGCAAGGTGGTGGTTCCCTGATGTTTTGGGGTGGCATTATGTGGGGCCGACGTACGCCACTGGTGGTCATGGAAGGCTCCGAAACGGCTTTACGATACCTGAATGACATCCTCCGACCCATAGTGCAACCATATCGGCAGAATATTGGAGAGGCATTTGTCTTCATGGACGACAATTCTCGACCTCATCGTGCACATCTTGTGAATGCGTTCCTTCAAGATAACGACATCGCTCGACTACAGTGGCCAGCATGTTCGCCAGACATGAACCCTATCGAACATGCCTGGGATATGTTGAAAAGGGCTGTTTATGGACGTCTTGACCCACCAACCACTCTGAGAGATTTACGCCGAATTGTCGTTGAGGAGTGGGACAATTTGGACCAACAGTGTCTTGATGAACTTGTGGATAGTATGCCACGACGAATACAGGCATGCATCAATGCAAGAGGACGTGCTACTGGGTATTAGAGGTAGTGGTGTGTACTGCAATCTGGACCACAAATGCTGAAAGCCTAGCTGTATGATGGTACAACATGCAATGTGTGGGTCTCATGAGCAATAAAACGAGCTGAAATGTTGTTTGTGTTGATCTCTACTCCCTTTGTATTTAAAGGTTCCGGAACTCTTGGAACCGAGGTGATGCAAAACTTTTTTTGATGTGTGTATTAGGCGGAATGCAAAAAAATACCTATTTTCTTGTCCGTTTTTTGTAAACAACAACTTTGTAGTTTAATTACATGAAAACGGAGAGCCTGTCGCTCGATTTCAAATAAAAATCGGTATAAAATACAGAAATCATTGTAAGTTTTCGGTATACAACGATTTGAAACAAAAACCTTCAGACCTTTGATGAACTCAGTCTCGATTTCGGAAGACCACCCAGTATCAAACGGACAGTCTTTTACAAAAACAATAACTTTTTTCCAACGTGTGTAGAGTAATTAAACTTCATAAATATATTTATAATAGTGCATTCCATAATCCACCTAAATTTCATGAAAGTCGAACAGTACGTTTTCATGTAACGGTACTACAAAGTTGTTGTTTACAAAAAACGGGCAAGAAAATAGGTACTTTTTGCATTCCACCTAACATAACTTTCACAGGAAACATAATAAAAACATGCATGTACCAGCAAAGAATGCAGAATAAAACAAGCTTTACGATGGAGTGATTGCATTTTAGATTGGTGGACTGGTTCAAATTTTATTAGCGTTTAAACTCGACTGCAGATACTTTCTGCGCCGACAGTAGTCCAGGCGACCTGGGTTCGATTTGCAGTACCGGCAGTAATTTAGAAATCTATGAGGTCTGGAAGGGTGTTGACCCAGCATCGTGAGGACAATTGAGAAACTACGGTGGGCAGGGGTCACGGAGGCAAGGCAATACGGCTGAGGGATGTATCGTGCTGACCACACGCCACCCAATATCTGCAGGCCATGAGCTGGGCAGCAACCGTTATTGAAAGCCAAGGCCCTTCGGGGACTGTAGTGTTCTTGTTCTTAATTAACTTTAGAGTAATAATGGCTTAATTTAAATAGTTCAAAATTACAAATTTTATTCAATAGCTCACCTTTTCTATTCCTCATCTTAGTCTCTAATTGACATCACTTTATTGTGTTTTAGATTTCACATGAGAAAAAATGCCACCTTCAGCAGCATGCAGATAGTGCCAGTCACAAAGCGAAAGCAGCCATGAAAAGTAACATTAGACAGACTCTGCTCACACAAACTATATCTCCTACAACTCATAATGGTTTCTATGCTGATATGTGTAGAGCCCTAGTTGCAGCAAATATCCCCTGGAATGCTGTGCATAATCCGGTTTTCAGAGATTTTTTTACAGAAATACACCAAGCAGCACATCCCATCAGCATCTACATTAAAGAAAAACTACTTCGATATTTGTTACAATGAGGTCATTTTGTCAATCAGGGAGGATATTGGGGAGTCTTGCATATGGTTGTGTGTGGACGAAACCACCAACTCTGTGGGCAGGTACATTGCTAACCTTATAGTAGGAAAACTGGAACCCAATCAGGCATCTACCGCTCACCTTCTTTGCTCTAAACAGCTTGAGAAAGTCAATAGTCGAAGCATTGCATACTTCATCAACAAGGGGTTGCAATTGTTGTATCCTGGGGGTGTTGATGATTCTAAAGTCCTTCTCCTTGTCTCCGATGCTGCTTCCTACATGATTGCCACTGCACCTCTCCTCAAAACTTTCTATCCTTCTTTAATTCATGTTACTTGCATGGCCCATGCCTTGCATAGACTCGCAGAAACAGTTAGGGCCGAGTTTCCTGCAGTAAATACTCTCATTTCAACAATGAAGGAAGTGTTCTGTAAGGCTCCATCAAGAATAGCCATCTTTCGAGAGAAACTCCCCTCTATTCCCCTTCCACCACAGCCAATCATCACCCGTTGGGGTTCCTGGATGGAAGCTGCCCTGTATTATGCAGAACATCTTGAGGAAATCATGACTGTGATAGACAATGTGCCTTTAACGGACAACTCTGCATGTGTGTCGTCTGTCAAAGAACTGTTAAATGATTGTTCCAGTGTTCAGAGAGACATTGCGTATATTCAGGCAAATTTTTCATTTCTTCCAGTCACCATTACAAAAATGGAGGAAAAAGGAAACAGTCTCAAACAGCAATTTTCTGTAATTGAAGAAGCTGAGAATAACATACAAAGTGCTAGGGGCAAGGTAGGAGATAAAATAAGAGACAAGTGGTCTAGTGTACTGCTGAAGAACCCAGGTTATTCAATGCTGAAAAGGGTACATCAGGTAATGGATGGGGAAAAGGTAGACTTACCAAGTGAAATTGAATTGAAAAATGTAGGTAAATTTTCCTATGCCCCTCTAACATCTGTGAGTGTGGAGCGCTCTTTTTCTGCTTTCAAAATGATTTTAACAGACAAAAGACACAGCCTGACTGTGGAAAATTTGGAGAAGATTATTGTTATGTTCTGTAAAGCAAACTACGAATGAAAGTACTGTAGGAATGTTCCTCACAAATAAATAAACACATACTCCATTCGCGTTTCCACCGTTATTGGATGCCTACAGTGCTGTAATTGTGTACAGTGATTTTAGTATTAAGGTTTTAGATCAGTACTGATGATGATATATCATATAATCCAAAACATTTTTTGACACATTACTTTTTATATTGTTTTTCATAAATGTCTTTTTTATTCTGTCTTAATTTTGCAGTTATTTCGGTTAAGAATAGGGATACCACGTTTGTTAAAGAAATAAAGTACCGTTTAAGTGTATATTGTAATATTTTAAAGTCTATTTCCTGCCTATCCACACATTTTGAAAACATATTTTAAGTGCCTAATTTCTCTTTTAAAAGCCTATTTACTTGTTTTAAAAGCCTATTTACTTGTTTTAAAAGCCTATTTTAGGTGCCTAAAACTAATTTTTTTAGAGCCTAAAATCCCAGGTCTAGTAATCAGATACCACTTGCCCTGTGAAGGGGCACTCCAGTAAATGTAAAAGACTATGATTATCTTAAACCGTTTGGATGTAGAGGGTGGATCTACTGTAATAAGGGATCAAAGTTTGATGAGAGATCTGTTGAAAGTGAATTTGTTGGGTATGGGGACAATGATAAGGGTTATAAAATGTGGATTCCATCAGAAAGAAAGTTCCAGATAGCACACAGTGCGAAAATTGAAGAAAACGTGTTCCTTACGTTCAGTATAGTGTTAGCGACACAAGCCCATCTATTTTAGATCTTAGAGCCAGATCTAAAGTACCATTGAATGATAATGTACCCACTAATGTTGATGATGAAACCCCAAATGTTGATTTTCATAGTGAGTTATTTGAGGAAGAAGACATTGATGAAAACTTTGATATGAATAGCATTACTGAGAGAAGCGATAATGAACCATTCCTAGGTTGGGATAGTAACAGTTGGAAAATGTTATGCATGTGAATGTACCTGCTGACACAGATGAGACGGAGTTGCATCATAATCATCGGCTTTAACTCGAATCCGAGTATAAATCTTCTTCCTTCAGTCCAGTTTGTGGATGTATTTACGGTGACTAAAGAGTCCAATCCTGGCATGGAACAAGCGTCCACACAAGTCACATAGTATTGCTGGAGGAGGACGTGGTTGGGCTGCTCGAAGTTTCCTAGCTTGACGCTTGGCCTCTTCATGTGTGCGTCGATCCCTTTCAAACGTCTTTACAGTATCCGAGATGGTGCAGCGCCAAGTTGAGCGGTCTTCAGCCAGCATGTCCAGGTTTGTGCATCAAGACCTGTCAATTTCAGGGTCTGCTTAAATTGGTCCTTGTAGCGCCTCTTAGGACCACCATGAGGTCTGGTGCCATAGCATAACTCACCATATAGCATTTGACGAGGTAATCTCACATCATCCATCCGATGGACATGACCAATCCATCTAAATTGGTGACCTATTATGGATGACTCTATGCTGTTGATTTGAGCCTTTTCAAGTACAGCAATATTGGTAATGCGGTCTTCCCATTTAATCCTCAGGATTGATCGAAGTTTTTGTAGGTGGAAACGCTCAAGCTTCCTAAGATCACGTCGATAGAGGGTCCACGTTTCACAGCCATACAACAATGTAGATATGACTACTGCTTTGTACACCATAAGCTTTGTACTCATGGACAGATCTTTATTCATGAAGACCCGGTGCGCTAATCGAACATATGCTGCATGGGCTGCACCAATTCTCTTATCCACATCCTGCTCACAGGTACAGCTCACAGAAATGGTACTGCCCAGGTACGAGAAGTGGTCTACCTGTTCTAATGGCAAATTTGAGATGGAGATATTGAACTGAGGAAGAGGTGTGCCTGGTGAAGGTTGTGCCAAGACTTTAGTCTTATTGACATTTATGGTAAGACCAAAGCGATCACATGCACTTTTGTAACAATTAACTGACTCTTGCAGCTCTTCTGGTGTGAGAGTTGGCGACGCAGCATCATCTGCATACAACATGTTAGTAACCTTAGTAACCTGAGTTTTCCTCAAGGAGCGGAGACGAGTTAGGTTGAAAAGCCCTCCATCAAAACGATACTTGACCTCCACACCTGGGATGTTTGTGGGTGAATCATAAAGCATTGCAGCCAAGTACAGCGCAAAAAGTGTTGGAGCCAGTACACATCCTTGTTTCAGTCCATGGGTAATGGGAAATTCATCGGACATCTTATTCTGATGGCAAACCTGACCTGTCATGCCATCATGGAGAGCCTTGATTAGATCTACAAAACGCTGAGGGCAACCAAACCGCTTCAGCACCGCCCACATGGCTGGTCTAGGAACCGAATCAAATGCCTTTTCCAAGTCATAAAAGACTAAGAAGAGTGGATTCAGTTGTTCTCAACATTTTTCTTGTAGCTGTCTCACACAGAAAATCAAGTCAATTGTGCTTCTGGAAGCTCTAAATCCACATTGTGACTCTGGAAGGATCTTCTCAGAGATAACCTTGAGGCGGTTAAGTAGAATTCTTGCAAGAATCTTCCCCACAATTGATAGCAATGATATACCACGGCAGTTGCCACAAACACTGCGATCACCCTTTTTTAAAGATAGTGACAATAGTGGCATTCTTTAGGTCTCCAGGTACCTTTCTTGATTCCCATATTCTGAGGATAAGGATGAAAATCCTTGTTTTGAGGGAATGACCTCCGGCTTGAATTAGTTCCAGAGGGATGTTATCTGGGCCAGGTGCTTTTCTGGGTTTCAATTGGGTGAGGGCTGCACTGAATTCATGATAAGTAGGCGGTACTGCCAACCACAGTTGTTCAGGTTGTTGCGGCACATCACAGAGGAAGTCTTCAGCAGCTGCTGATGGACGATTTAGGAGATTGGAGAAGTGCTCCTTCCAGCGTTCCAAGATTTTTTGATTATCAGTAAAGATAGTAGAATTATCAGCGCTTTTCAGTGTACCTGATGATGAGCGAGATGGTCCATAAATTTCCTTGAGTACTGCATAGAAGTTCCTCAAGTCTCGAGCATCCGCTAGTCTCTGCAGTTCCTGAGCCTTCTGTTGCCACCCAGTATTTTTAATCTGCTTATCTGCGTTTGGCATTTACCCTTGAGTACCAGTAGTTTATCTCTCTTTGTGTTGGAAGTTGGGTCTTGAAGATGGGCAAGATAGGCGTTCCTTTTGGCATTGATGAGAGACAGAATTTCCTCATTGTTGTCATCAAACCAGTCTTGTCTTTTCCGCACTATAAAACCAATGGTTTCCTCAGCTGACTGTGTGATAATCTTCTGTCATGTGGCCCATTCTTGCTGAATGTCATTTGTTACTGGGTTTTCTGATAACTGGGTGACGATCCTGTTTCCAAAATGTTTATACATGGATTCATCCTGAAGTTTGGATGTATTAAACTTCTTTCTTGGCAAATTTGTGATGTTCCTAGGTGGTTTAGGTCTGATGGATATCCTGAGCTTACATATAAGGAGTTTATGATCTGTCCAACAATCGTCTATATTCCTTGCTGTTCTAGTAATAAGAGTGTCCTTATCACATTGCCGGGTAATGATATAATCAAGAATGTGCCAATGTTTGGAACGAGGATGCATCCATGTGGTTTTGAAGGGGTTAGGTAGCCGGAACTGCGTGTTGGTAATGAAAAGTTCGTGTTCTGCACAAAGACCAAGAAGCAACAGTCCATTGGGATTACATTTTCCAAGTCCCTGTTTGCCCATCACATTATTCCATAGCCTGTGATCTTTCCCAACTCTGGCATTGAAGTCACCGAGGAGCAAGAGTTTATCTGCAGGTGGTACCTTGGAGATGATTTCACTTAGCTGATTATAGAACTGAGCCTTTACTTCATCATCAGAATCTAAGGTAGGAGCATAGGCAGAGATGAGTGTCATAAAGGAACCTCCAGAGAGTGGTATGCGGAGAGTCATGAGCCTTTTGCTGATTGCAATGGGCGTAAGTTGGTGATAATTTACCAGTTTGGTCTTCACAGCGAATCCCACACCATGAATACGACATTCACCCTCCTCTTTTCCTTTCCAGAAGATGGTATATCCTGTTCCAGATTCTGTAATCTTGCCTTCAGAAGACAGCCTAGTTTCACTGAGAGCAGCAATGTCAACGTTGAGTCTTGATAGCTCATGGGTTACGAGAGCTGACCTTCTCTCAGGTCTAACCTTATTGTCCAAATCAAGCAAGGTTCTGATGTTCCATGATCCAATAATCAATTTGTGATTATTTACTGTTTTTGAGTTTCGACCGCATGAGGGGTGACCTGCTGAGTGCGGTTGCCCAGCCGGACCAAGATTGTGACTTCCGATGTTTAGCCCACCTTTTCTAGGGCCTTCCCCATGTGGGGTGGGCAGCGGTGATCCTAAACAGGCCTGTCCAAACACAGATGCAGGACCGAATTCCTGAGTAGTCACAGAGTCTCCGGAAGACGACCATCACACATCTGCTGCCAACGTGCAGGTCCGAACTAGGGGCTTCCAGTTACACCCAAAACCTGCCCCCACCGTCCATATCCCATCGCCGTTGGACTTTGAAAAGTGACGTTCGGAAGAAGTGCCACTGGCGTGAATTTGTTTAGGGTGGATCTCAGCTTGCCAGGACGAGACCCACACACTATGATCTCTTGAGCCTTATCCTGCGGCTCACAAAGAATGAGACATGCAGGACCGAACACAGAGACTGCAACGAACTGCCGCATACTCAAGTACCACTGAGGTGCGCCTTTACAGCCAGTCCGTCTGGCGTGACCTCTTCCGCCTCTATGACCGTTGGGAGCCATGAGAGTGATTGGCCCCTCCTCCGCTCATTTTGCAGTTGGGCCAAAACCTGCCCATCATAACTATGGTCGATAGTTTGCCCTATTAAACCTGAGCAATAGGCTGCCCCTTCCGCCAACCACACAGTGCCAGAGTTCACCTCTTTCACTGCAGGTACCGTTGAGGACTTCACCGTAACCCTGGCACGGGACCCTAACAAGGTACTATCAGCCGGGCCAGCTGGGCCAGGGTTTTTTAAAGAGGTGTTACTCCTCTATCACTCCCTACATGATCATACTATATATATACTGTAACACTGTAGGTTATACTGGCACACTTGCTGGTGCCCATACTATATAAGATATCACCACTGCTCCATGTACTATAGTAGAGTAGCACTGTACTATACACACTGTATAACATTACACTATGTGCTATTGCACCACACTGTGTAACTACACTAGCAGTAATACCAACACTGTATAACACTACACTATGAGTTACTGCACCACACTGTGTAACTACACTAGTAGTAATACCAACACTGTATAACACTACACTATATGCTATTGCACCACACTGTGTAACTCCACTAGTAGTAATACCAACACTGTATACCATTACACTATGTGCTATTGCACCACACTGTAACTATACTAGTAGTAATACCAACACTGTATAACACTACACTATGTGCTATTGCACCACACTGTGTAACTACACTAGTAGTAATACCTACACTGTATAACACTACACTATGTGCTACTGCACCACACTGTAACTCCACTACTAGTAATACCAACACTGCATAACATTACACTATGTGCTATTGCACCACACTGTAACTATACTAGTAGTAATACCAACACTGTATAACACTACACTATGTGCTATTGCACCACACTGTGTAACTACACTAGTAGTAATACCTACACTGTATAACACTACACTATGTGCTATTGCACCACACTGTGTAACTACACTAGTAGTAATACCAACACTGTAAAACACTACACTATGTGCTACTGCTCCCACACCGTGTAACTACACTAGTAGTAATACCTACGCTGTATAACATTACACTATGCGCTATTGCACCACACGGTATAACTACATTAGTAGTAATACCAACACTGTATAACACTACACTATGTGCTATTGCACCACACTGTGTAACTACACTAGTAGTAATACCAACACTGTATAACACTACACTATGTGCTATTGCAACACACTGTGTAACTACACTAGTAGTAATACCAACACTGTATAACACTACACTATGTGCTATTGCACCACACTGTGTAACTACACTAGTAGTAATACCAACACTGTATACCACTACACCATGTGCTATTGCACCACACTGTGTAACTACACTAGTAGTAATACCAACACTATTTAACACTACACTATGTGCTATTGCACCACACTGTATAACTACACTAGTAGTAATACCAACACTGTATAACACTACACTAGGTGATATTGCACCACACTGTGTAACTCCACTAGTAGTAATACCAACACTGTATAACACTACACTATGTGCTACTGCACCACACTGTAACTATACTAGTAGTAACACCAACACTGTATAACACTACACTATGTGCTATTGCACCACACTGTGTAACTACACTAGTAGTAATACCTACACTGTATAACACTACACTATGTGCTACTGCACCACACTGTAACTCCACTAGTAGTAATACCAACACTGCATAACATTACACTATGTGCTATTGCACCACACTGTAACTATACTAGTAGTAATACCAACACTGTATAACACTACACTATGTGCTATTGCACCACACTGTGTAACTACACTAGTAGTAATACCTACACTGTATAACACTACACTATGTGCTATTGCACCACACTGTGTAACTACACTAGTAGTAATACCAACATTGTAAAACACTACACTATGTGCTACTGCTCCCACACCGTGTAACTACACTAGTAGTAATACCTACGCTGTATAACATTACACTATGCGCTATTGCACCACACGGTATAACTACACTAGTAGTAATACCAACACTGTATAACACTACACTATGTGCCATTGCACCACACTGTGTAACTACACTAGTAGTAATACCAACACTGTATAACACTACACTATGTGCTATTGCACCACACTGTGTAACTACACTAGTAGTAATACCAACACTGTATAACATTACACTATGTGCTATTACACCACACTGTGTAACTACACTAGTAGTAATACCTACACTGTATAACACTACACCATGTGCTATTGCACCACACTGTGTAACTACACTAGTAGTAATACCAACACTGTATAACACTACACTATGTGCTATTGCACCACACTGTGTAACTACACTAGTAGTAATACCAACACTGTATAACACTACTCTAGGTGCTATTGCACCACACTGTGTAACTCCACTAGTAGTAATAACAACACTGTATACCACTACACCATTTGCTATTGCACCACACTGTGTAACTACACTAGTAGTAATACCAACACTGTATAACACTACACTATGTGCTACTGCACCACACTGTGTAACTACACTAGTAGTAATACCAACACTATTTAACACTACACTATGTGCTATTGCACCACACTGTGTAACTACACTAGTAGTAATACCAACACTGTATAACACTACACTAGGTGCTATTGCACCACACTGTGTAACTCCGCTAGTAGTAATACCAACACTGTATACCACTACACCATTTGCTATTGCACCACACTGTGTAACTACACTAGTAGTAATACCAACACTGTATAACACTACTCTAGGTGCTATTGCACCACACTGTGTAACTCCACTAGTAGTAATACCAACACTGTATACCACTACACCATTTGCTATTGCACCACACTGTGTAATTACACTAGTAGTAATACCTACACTGTATAACACTACACTATGTGCTATTGCACCACACTGTGTAACTACAGTAGTAGTTGCATAGATCAGAGAGAATAAGAAAGAGAAAGGAATGTTCAAAGTTTAGTCTTGTCATGTTTAGTACTGACTGTGATTGTGATACCAATTTGTTAAATGTTTCACATGAACCAAAGACTGTTAAAGAAGCTTTAGAAAGTCCAAATGCAAGCTCATGGTATTCAGCCATGGAGGAAGAGATGTGTCAGCTTAAGGTGAAAGGTGTTTTTGTTAGTAGACAGACCGAAGAACCACAATGTACGGGGAAATAAGTGGGTGTTTAAACTGAAACAAAACTAGGATGGTACAGTAGAAAGGTTTAAGGCCAGGTTAGTAGCTAGCGGTTTCCCCCAGATACAAGGGGTAGATTATGATAAAACATACTCACCTGTAATGCACAAGAAAACAATTAGACTTTTATTGTCATTAGCAGCAGTCAATGGGTGGGAAGTGCATCATGTGGATATTCTGACTGCATATCTTAATAGCCCTCTTAATGAATTAGTGTATTGTGAACAGCCAGAAGGTTTTGTTGAAGAAGGAATAAAGTATGGAAGTTAGTGAAAAGTCTATATGGACTAAAACAGAGTGCTAAGACAAGATTTGATTGTAGGAGTGTACGTGGATGATTTGGGTATTTGGGGCACTGCTGAAAATGTGAATTGGGTGAAATATGAGTTGGAGAAAAGGTTAGAGTTAAGAGACTTAGGGAAAATGACCAATTTTCTGTCAATGAATGTAACACAAGACAGAGAAAAAATTTGTATTGATCAAAGTAAATACACCAAAGAAATACTGTTGAGTTGTAAGTTAAGTTCTGCAAAAGGGAGGTCAGCACCCTTAGCTATCAGTAGTGATGATAAAACAGGATCAGGGGAGGAGAAAGTAAATGAAAAAATGTTTCAAAATGCAGTAGGAAAGTTACTATATTTGTCGACATCAAGACCAGATCTCAGTTTTGCGGTATGTAAAGTAAGTCAGAGATGTAAGGAGCCTAATAAACAAGACTGGAATAATGTAACGCATATCATGAGATATTTAAGAAATACAGAGGAAATGAAAATTGTATATTCTACTAGAGACCAAATTGATTGTAAAGTGGATGTTGTGATGCAGTATGCTAATACCAAGTCAGAGAGGCTGTCAATTACAGGATATGTAATTAAATTTGCTAATGGACCAATTATTTGGCGTACTAAGAAACAAACGTGTCCTGCACTCTCTACAGTTGAAGCGGAGTACAATGCCATGTGTGAGGTAACTCGAGAGGTGTTATGGTTAGACATGATCCTGAGAAAGTTAGGGCAATGCAAGTTTATGAGTAAACCAATTGTTATTAAGTGCGACAATCAAGGTTCGATATTTCTGAGTGAAAATGGTTTGGATTCAGAGCGATCCAAACACATAGATGTAAAGTTATGTTTTTTACAGCACTATGTTAAGAGTGGGATGATTCTGCTCAAGTATGTTCCATCAAATGAGAATTTGGCCGATTTATTTACGAAATCCTTGAGTGGACCAAGGACTGCAGAATGTCTGATTAGGGTTTGGAATTGTTGATTTATGTTTGTTTGATTGGTTGAATTTAGTAATTTAAATGTGTTGTTCTGAGTATTGGTGTGCAGTTTGAGCACTGAAATGACTGCCAAAGGGGAGGTGTTGTTATTGCTGGTAGGTTGTCAGCCATTTTAGTGTTATGATGTTCTTTGTTTTGCTTATGGTGATTGGGCCGTTGGTGCGACTGTGGCACTACCACACGTTCTTGTTCAGCGATGAGTTGCGAACCTTTGTGATAATGGAGTGTGCCAGTGTATCAATGTCTATCATCATCATCATCAATTCCCCTTATCCAGCTCCTGCCGGGTCGGGGAATTTATGGCACTTCTCCACTTTCCTCTCACGATCTTGTCCCAGTCCAATTTATTTTTCTCACGCTGTTCTTCACTGAATCGATCCACCTTGTTCTAGGTCTTCCCCTTGCTCTCTTACCCTTGCACTTGGCCTCCAGCATCTGTCTTGGTATTCTATTTTCCTCCATCCTCTTTACATGTCCAAACCACTTTAGTTTATTCTTCTCAATTCTCTCATTTAGTTTTCCCATCCCAACTTCCTTCCTAACATCTTCATTCCTCACTCTGTCTTTCCTATCATGATGATGATGATGATGATAATTGTTGTTTTAAGGGGCCTAACATCTAGGTTATCGGCCCCTGATGGTTTGGGTGATCGTGAAGATGAAAATGAAAAGCGAACGTAAAACTAAAACTAACTACTAACCTACATACTAGAAGAAGAAATGGAAAACTAAAGGAGAATAAGGCAAATAAAAGGACAGAAGGAAAAGAAATGCCCTCAACCCTCGGAGAAGGCGGATTGAGAGACCTGGAAGGAAGGAGAGCCATGAAAGGAATATAGGAAAGTGAAAGAGGAGAGGGTCCGCCCCAAAGGTAAGGGACAAAAGGGGAAAACGGACCCAGCTCAGGAATCCCTCGGGGTCGCTAACTCCCGAACTCACCAGCCGTGAGCCCCTGAGGGTGTAGCATTATCTAGGGTGCACCAGAAGTGGTGGGGCTACATACACCCTGCCTCCTGAAGGGCCTAGAGCACAAGGCAGGAGGTAAAAGGAAGAGAAAAAGAAGGCTGACCCCTCGCAGAAGGAGGGTATCAGAAAAGATGAGACAAGGGCCAATTAAGGCGGGAAAGGAAGAGACTCCCTAGGCCTCGGATACCCTAATACCGTCGGGGTCAGAAGAGAACAAGAGTTGACCAAGTGAGGTCGACAGGAAAGAAGACAGAGAGGAGCCCGGCACAAGTAAGTGGAATCAATGCCGGACTCAGCTGGGGCCCCGTGGTCGCCAACCCACGCCCACAAGATGTGAGCCCCTGAGGGATCTTTCCTATCATACTTCATAGGAGGCTGGATTTAGACAGCTCCTTAACCCGGTCCATGAGTCAATCATAATTGGCGGGGGTTGATGATGATGATAATTGTTGTTTTAAGGGGCCTAACATCGAGGTTATCGGCCCCTGACGAAAAATGGCGTGAAATGAAAGGATGAAGATAAAAAACAGCTCACTGCTATGGATGAAACGAAAATGGTTGAGATAAAATAGACAGTGAGCCCCAACAATTATGCCTTATGTAGAAGGAAAATGAATTACAAAAAGGAACTCAGATTGAAACTACTCACCAAATGGAGAGCGGTAATACGTACATAAGGGAATTTCGAACGAAAATACTCACAAAAAGAATAGATTGAAAAATACGTGCAAAATGTAGGTTGAGCCCAAAATACGTACAAAATGCAACGTACAGTCGAAATACTTACAAAATGCAAGTGAAATCAAAATACTTACAAAATGCAGATGAGATTGAAAATACGCACAAAATGTAATGACGTTTCAAAATACACACAAAATGCAATTGAGAATTAACTACTTGAACAAAGCGGGGTCGGTTAAAAATACAAAATCCAATTGAAATTGCTTACAAAAGGTACGGTAGATTCAAACTTCTCATTTGGATGGACAATACTTACAAAATGCAATTTAGATTGAAAATAATTACAAAATGTAATTTAGATTCAAAATACCCACAAAATTGCAATTGAGACTTAACTACTTGAACAAAGCGGGGTAGGTTGAAAATACAAAATGCAATTGAAATTCAAAATACTCACATGAAAACCCCTCTATATTGAAAGAGTTACTAAAAAGCAATTTCGATTGACAATCCTTACAAAATGCAAGTGAGGTTGAAAAACACTCACAAAATGCAATTTAGATCGGAAAAAAAAACTTACAAAATGCAACGTAGATCAAGAATACCTACAAAAAGGTGCGGGAAACTTAAAGAGAAAAGGAAATATAATTAAAGGCGGAGAGGAGAGGGGAGAGAGGAGAGGGTCCGCCCCAAAGGTAAGGGAGAAAATGGGAAAACGGACCCAGCTCAGGAATCCCTCGGGGTCACCAACTACCGAACTCACCAGCCGGGAGCCGCTGGGGGTGTAGCATTATCTCGGGTGCACCAGAAGTGGTGGGGCTACATACACCCTGCCTCCTTAAGGGCCTTGGCACAAGACAGGAGGGAAAAGGAAAAGAAAAACAAGGTTGATCCCTCCCAGAAGGAGGGTATCAGGAAAGATGAGACAAGGGCCAATTAAGGCGGGAAAGTGAAAGACTCCCTAGGCCTCGGTTACGGTAACCTAATACCGTCGGGGTCGGAGGAGAACAAGAGTTGACCAAGTGAGGTCGACAGGAAAGAAGACGGAGAGGAGCCCGGCACAAGTAAGTGGAAGCAATGCCGGACTCAGCTGGGGTCCCGGGGTCGCCAACCCACGTCCCACTAGGTGTGAGCCCCTGGGGGGTCGCGGGGGTTGGCAACGGTACTGTAATACACCATGGAACTACAGTACTGGCTAAGTGCTGGTGAGGACCCAGTCCTATGGGGTATAACATAGGCCCCGTGCTCAGGGTTACGTGCGAAGACCTCAACGGAATCTGCAGCGGAGAAGATGGACTTCGGAACGGTGGAGATTGCGGAAGAAAGGAACCGAGATCAAACAGAAGAAAGCAAAAGGAAGTTGATGATGATGATGATGATAATTGTTGTTTTAAGGGGCCTAACATCTAGGTTATCGGCCCCTGATGGTTTGGGTGATCGTGAAGATGAAAATGAAAAGCGAACTTAAAACTAAAACTAACTACTAACCTACATACTAGAAGAAGAAATGGAAAACTAAAGGAGAATAAGGCAAATAAAAGGACAGAAGGAAAAGAAATGCCCTCAACCCTCGGAGAAGGCGGATTGAGGGACTTGGAAGGAAGGAGAGCCATGAAAGGCATATAGGAAAGTGAAAGAGGAGAGGGTCCGCCCCAAAGGTAAGGGACAAAAGGGGAAAACGGACCCAGCTCAGGAATCCCTCGGGGTCGCCAACTCCCGAACTCACCAGCCGTGAGCCCCTGAGGGTGTAGCATTATCTAGGGTGCACCAGAAGTGGTGGGGCTACATACACCCTGCCTCCTTAAGGGCCTAGAGCACAAGGCAGGAGGTAAAAGGAAGAGAAAAAGAAGGCTGACCCCTCGCAGAAGGAGGGTATCAGAAAAGATGAGACAAGGGCCAATTAAGGCGGGAAAGGAAGAGACTCCCTAGGCCTCGGATACCCTAATACCGTCGGGGTCAGAAGAGAACAAGAGTTGACCAAGCGAGGTCGACAGGAAAGAAGACAGAGAGGAGCCCGGCACAAGTAAGTGGAAGCAATGCCGGACTCAGCTGGGGCCCCGTGGTCGCCAACCCACGCCCACAAATACAAAAGGAAGTATCACGACAGCAAACGGAGGTGTAAGAAAGTGGTAGGAGAAGAAAAGAAGGGAAGAATTTACACGAAGAATGGAAACAGATGTAAGTGGCAGTAAAAGGATGCTGTATGGGCTTCTAAGAAGTAAGAGGAAAGAAAGAGTTACTACAAAGCTGGTGAAAAAGGAAGATGGAGAGTTGTTAACACACCCAGAAGAGATAAAGGGACGATGGAAGGAGTATTTCGATAAGCTATTGAATGTGAGCAATTGTACTGGTGAGATCGAAGTGACACAGCCTGACGACTCTATAACAGAAGATATATAACAATGCTGGAGGTGGAATTAGCAGTACAGAAAATGAAGATGGGAAAAGCAACAGGGGTGGATGAAATCAGTGTAGAAATGATAAAGGCTGTTGGACCTGTTGGTATGCAATGGCTGTATCGACTGCTAAAGTGTGTGTGGAAACGGAAATGTGTACCAGAAGACTGGAAGAAAGGGCTAATAATACCAGTGTTTAAGAAAGGGGACAAGAAAGTGTGTGATAACTACGCGTCGCTGGGTACCAGACCAGACATAAACATATCACAGGACACCAGCGCTTCGAGAGTCTTCGAGATCATCTAAACCAACAGCAACAACAACGTTACCAGGGTACTGCCATCAAAATCGCCTTTCCACACCCGGAGTTAAGCAACATTGACCGGCAGTAACTGGCGGATAACGCTAAGTGGGTGACCGTCGACTGGAGTCGTCAACTCGGACAATTCTCTGTGCGGTCCGACCACTTGCTACGTAAGAGGGCTCGATACCAGCTGCCTGCACGCGGCAAGGCCAGCTCCTACAAAACAAGTTGCTTAGATTAATCACATCCCACAACCACTGACGAATCGCTGTTTGCCGAGGAAGGCACCTCATAAAAAATAACGTTAGCCTTCAGCGACCGACAGTGGTTGTCTTTCAAAGGCCCCGTAAAACTCACGCGTGTGAGGGTTCGATTCCCGTCTGCTGCTGTGCAACTTAACACAACGCTGCGAACACACACACAACTGACACACACTTACACACTATTTCCACCGCTTCTCCATTATGGGGAAGTCGGCGGAAAATAGCCAGCCACCCACATCTAACAAGGACAAGGGCATGACCACCAGACAAAAACTCAAAATGTAACTACTGAAACCATGCCATCCACTCAAACAATGCCCCCCCTCACAGCTATCAAGGGATCAAACCAGCACAAAAACGACCACTCCACCTAATTCACCTGCAAAAGACAACAATGCGGCAAAACACGCGACACCAGCCCCGCCGCCACCCATTCACATTAGGACATCCAAACACTGGAAGAAATTACGCGCATTCATAACTGAAGCAGTGAAGGACCCCAAATTTGTACTAACGCCTAACCCAGATGGTTGTATTGTTACGGTTAAAACACTGGAAGATCATCATAACCTCATCACAAAATTAATCAAAAACAATATGAACTACTTCACCCACGCTACTACTAAGAAAACCACAAGCCAGGTCATCATAAGGGGGCTACCTAATGACACTACAACAGAAGAAATCCAGCAGGACCTAGAAGCCAACAATTACACCATCTCCCACGTCAGGCAACTAACACGTCCCTCCAAGCAAACCAAAGCAGAATTAATTCCCGACAGACATTCCATACCACTATTTCTTGTCACATACGAACCAACACCCAACAATAAAACACTGCGCCAACTCACATATCTGATCTGCCACAACATTAAAATAGAGGACTACATCCCCCGCTCAACTGACACATATTTCCCCCAATGTCACAAATGTCAAATGTATGGGCACACCAAAGGCTACTGCGCACTCCCTACTAGATGTGTAAAATGCGCAGGCCCTCATACTGGCTCACAATGCACAATCACGAAAACTGAAGAAGTGAAATGTGCACTATGCAGTGAGAACAACTTCGCGTCCTCAAAAGAATGCTCTGTCTACAAGAAGAAACTCGAACTGAAAAAATCACGCCCTGGAACAACAAACAACAACACCGCTTCCAAGGAAAACACCGCTCCCCCCCCCCTCCTCCCTCCCCAAAGGACACAACCCACAGCCAAGCACACCCAAATACACGAGGCACCACGACAGGAGCATCAGTCTGGAATCTAGTGACCCCTAACAGATTTGCAATGTTTCAAAATGAGGATACATTCTCCAACTTCTCTGAACACCACAACAATATCGACACTCACGAGTTCCCAACAGTACAGGAAGCCAACATTAGCAAGCATAGCAAACTCAGCTCCCTGCCAAAACAAGCACAAAAGAAGCCAGCCATAACACAAGTCAACAACCGGGAAGGCCCCACCTACGCAATACAAACATGCACACCCTACCCAGCCAACAATACAACAATGCAGTCGCAACAAACAAGCCAACAATCACCAAAGACACCATCCCTTCCAGCCCCATCTGGGCCTGAACCCAGAACCCCTCCCCCTAGCGCTACACCATTTAAAGGGCCTATAATACCAACTCCGACACCCATCTGCCCACCAGCCGATCCGGCGCTCTTGCATCGACGCCTACAATTCCACAAAATGCCTATCCCGTCAGCCATACCAAACACACTGCACTTCGTCATTGAAACCATCCAACACATATTCCAAGACACCACAGAACAGCTTATTAAACTCATTACACGCCTAAACACAGCACTAACAACACTCACACAGACAATAGGACAACAACAATGGGTGTAAAAAGTCTCAGAATATGTTCCTGGAACGCGGACGGTGTCTACTTCCGTTACAAGAGACTTGAACTCCAACAATTTCTCTCAGAAAATAACAGACATTTTGCTAGTACAAGAAACAAAATTCAAGAAAACCTCTAAGTTCACGCTCAAAAACTACACAATCTACAGGACAGACAGACAGACAGACGGAGATGAACTCGGAGAGGCACACTCATAGCCATACGAAAAAACATCTCACACAACGAACAACATGTACCTCCCCTAATAAACATTGAAGCCACTGCCATAACAATAGACATCGCAAACACACAATACACAATAATATCAGCCTACAACCCACCTTCGAAAAAGACAGAATACCCAGACCTAGATACAGTCCTAGACCACGACCATGTAATAGTGGCCGGGGACTTGAACTGCAAACACGGAAACTGGAATAGTACCAAAATGAACAACAATGGCAGACGACTCAACAATCACAACATCAACAACAATTACTTCGTCATAGCCCCAACTGAACCAACACACTACACACGACACAGGGATGGGACCCTAGATGACGGCGACGTACTAGACGTAGCGCTAGTCAAGGATATCCCATTTAACATTCACATAGAAGTAATTCATGCCCTCACATCAGACCACTTGCCAGTAATTTACACATTTGGAGCTGACATTCAACACATGAACACAAGAAAACTCATAAACACAAAACGCATATCGTGGGACAAGTACAAGGAGCAACTGGACCTCCTACTGCCCAATGATATGCCAACAATAAACACTACACAACACTTAGAAGACCACATCACATTCTTTACACAACTACTGATAACAGCAGCCAAAGCCAGCTCAGTACATCCAACCCAAACAACATTCTCACTCCCAGACAACATTAAACAATTAATACAGGACAAGAACACTGCGCATAACACCTACCTCAGAACACGGACAATGCAAGCAAAAATAGAATACAACAGACTACACTCAAAAACTAAACGTGAACTCAACAAACGCTCAAACGAAACATGGAATAACAAACTTAAACACCTAAACCCTAATGACAACGACCTTCACTCCCTATGGAAGGCCACAAAAATTTTCACCAAACAAAACCTCAAAACCCCTCCCCTGCTAAACAACAATAGAGAACCAGTCACGTCCAACATTGATAAAGCTGAGCTATTAGCCTCTACTCTACACCAACAATTCCAACCCAACAATATACAGGACAACAATTACAACAATGAAGTCCTCAACAATGTAACCAACTACATGCACACACCAAACACAACTGCAGCTACAGAAATTACACCACAAGAAGTCAGTAATATCATAAAAATGCTAAACAATAACAAGGCACTAGGATCAGATGAACTACATAACATAATGATTAAAAACCTCACTCACACAGGCCTCCTCCATATCACCCATATATTCAACACCATACTTAAACTCGAACACTACCCCCAACAATGGAAAACAGCCAAGATAATACGCTTCCCCAAACCAGGCAAAAACCACAGATTACCCTCCAACTACAGACCGATTAGCCTATTAAGCATACTCTCGAAACTGTTTGAACGAGTCATTTACAATAGAATCTTCCCCTACATCAACACCCACCTCATTCCAGAGCAATTTGGCTTCAGGAAAAAACACTCAACAGTACACCAACTACTAAGGGTCACAGAATACATCACTCATGGGTTCCAACACAAACAAGGAACATTAGCCATATTCTTAGACTACCAACAGGCATTTGACAGGGTTATACACAACACACTAATACATAAACTCATCACTTTCAACATCCCCTCCACGTATGTTAAACTTATCAACCACTACCTCACAAACCGCACATTCTATGTCAATATCCTAAACATAAACTCAACACCTAGAAATATATCAGCCGGCGTCCCGAAGGGCAGTATATTAGGTCCGATCCTGTTCCTAGTATACATTAACGATATACCCAGATCACACGACACCACAACAGCTATCTTCGCAGACGACACAGCTATTTTGGCAAAATCCAGGAACCCTGAGACAGCTAAGCGTCGTCTGCAAGCACACGTGACACGACTCGAACCCTGGCTCACCAGAAACCAAATCCAAGTAAACCTCACGAAAACACAAACACTTCACTTCACATGGAGACAAGCCCACCCAGCTACTTCAATAAAACTATTCAACACAGACATAACAAATACTAACACTTATAAATACCTAGGCATCACACTCGATAGCAAACTCACACTCAAACATCACCTGAACACAACAATACAAAAGGCCAAAGTTACAATCCTCTCACTTTACCCCCTCATACACCCCACTGGCCTACTCAACTCCAAGAACATCCTACTCACATACACAGCACTCATTCGCCCAGTAATCACTTACGCCTACCCAGCTATAGGCTTCCAACCAGCCAGCCATATACAGAAACTACAATATACACAAAACTGGATGCTAAGACTGGCACTAAAACAGACCACAAACGACACATCCATTCCATACAGACACAAAACACTAAAAATTCCATATCTCCTTGACTACCTAACGCACACAACTAGGAAATTCTACAACAAAGTATACACGCACGAAAACCCACTCATCAGACAACTAGGCAGATATAATCCCGACCCTCACAAAACACGTAAACGACAACCCAAGCATGTCCTCATCATCCGAGAGATGCTAGAAAATCCCCCATAAAAACCCCACCACAATCAAGAAATTTCAGACAAGGCCAAAACTCGGTCCGATGACCGCACCAAAAACTCATATAGTCAAATAGGGTGCCTGCCTGGGGGCTAGCCACGGCTCAGTCGCTCAGGATGGCATGTTACGAGACTGGAACAAGCGCCAATAAATCCCAAAAAACTACCAAGTGGTGTATTCTTGGAATACACGGTACGAGAGATTATAATTTTCAATGCTTTTGCATGTTCTTTCCTTCCTCTTTGTCAAACACCAACAGTGATCTTCTATTTTCTCTTAGATGTTCAGGTCTCTTATGTCTTCATGAGTCTGTTCTAGATATATATTCTCTGTGACTCACCTAGCGTCATCTAGCAGCGAATCTCTGAAGCTCTTCAACTCTTCCTGGTGCATGAGGACTTACTTATCCATTTGGCCACCAGATCCTGTTACCATCGCCAGCTATTTTCTCCTTGAGCAAGAGGACTCTGTCTACTTTTTTTTACTCACCATGCTGCGCTAGTATCGCCTACTATCAACTCCTTGAAGACCATTCATCAAGAAGAACATTTATTTTTGATAAGTTGGTTATGCTTATATGTTCTCCTTTTGTCTCCTACCCCCCACTCTTTTCCCCTTCCTTGGACCCTCCGTGCTCCGTTGAGCTGGTCTCACTTCTCAGTCGGCAGTTGACTCGGTCAGTTAAGGCTCCTCTCTAGCTAGTCTCCTCTAACCAAGAGGCATACTCTCTTCTACGCCATGTTGGCAAAGTAGTTATCGTCATACGGAACTTCAACTTCAACATGAAATCAAGATAAGTACCATCTTAAAGTTTTAACCTCATCTTCATGGTTTTAACTTTCACGTGCTTTTAACGATACTTTTATAGACAGTGTGAAATTATTTATTTTGGGGCAAAAATCATTCTTCGTGGGATTTGCCATGTTGAGCTTTTGTTCGTACAAGCCAACCTTACTAAAAAGAGCTTTTCTTAAGCTATTCAAATGAGAAATCCTCTCACTACGTGGGATATTATCTAATACCCGCTGTCTATAATTCACCAAGCTAGTTCCTCCGTTGGATTTTCTCAACCCCATTTTTCTACTAAGGTCGTTCTGGAACCTTCTAGATTCTGTATTTCATCTACAAGTCCTGCCGTTATGAAATTTTCACTCACTTGTGAGAATGCTATTTAAAATTGAAGAATCTCACTTCTGAATTAAAGCTCAATGGCGAATTTTCTTCCACCGTTGGATGTTCTATGGCGCATTTAACTGTAATCCACCATTTTCTCCAGCAATAGACTTTCGTTCATCTAGTGCAACCAGTCATTTTTTTAAAATTGAAATAACTTTCTCTGCCAAAAACTTTCGTGTTTCTATAGTGAACTTTTCATATATTTCAACGAACTATAGTGAAAACCAGTGCTTGTTCAACTTTCTACCGCGTCGCGATCGTCCGTTTACATATAAATAAGTCCATGAACATTTTTCCTCAATCCCTATTTCTCTTTCCTAAACCTCTTACTAACAATCTGTGATAAACTTTTAAATTTCGGTCTGTTTCAACGAGGTGTCAATCTATAGATGTGCCCTCCCATTTTTTCTCATGTGTAATTAATTAATTTCTGTATAAATTACGTGTCCAGCGCACGTTTCAAACTTACATTGTTTCTCCCTTCTAATCAGGGAAAACAATTCTTTCAACTCTTGAGTGAGTTATTTCTAGGTCTCACGAAATGGAAACTGCCCCAATTGGTTCGTGATTCCCATTTAAAACATATGAGGTCGAGAACCTTCCTTTTGATTATCTCTTCAGGTTTCACAGTAAGTGACCTGCCCTTATTTGCAATATAACCAACATTAATTCTGTATAAATATAAGAAGTTGTAGGAACTTCTATCTCATTCTTCATGTTTTTCTTATTGTTATTTTAGAAGTTTTCACTCTTTCTAGAATATTCTCTCAGGAATTTTTTAAGGTACACTCTTTGTACTCCAATTAACGTTCAAACTTTAATTACTTCATTGGTTATTTGTTTAAATCTTATAAAGATTTTAGAAACATGTAAGGTTTGAAACCTCGTAAATTGTCAATTTCCTGGAGCAAACATTTAATGTTGGGAGGTCTGCGACCCCATTTGTTAAAAAGTTCAAATGAACTATGTTTGTCAAAAATATATTACATACTTGTTAAATTCATTAACCTTCTTTGAATTGTTTAATAAATTAAATATTTGTTTTTGGATTCATCATTTCTCTGATACTACAGTTAGGCAAGATCCTGGCTTTCCTAGCTCTTCCTAGGTTCATGCCCTCGTTCATACTCAATAAAGCTTTTACTATTTGTCTTGCCAGACTATCACCCTTCCTCATAGTAGTTTTATGCACGCTTGGGAGGAAATACACTAAAGCCTTTCTCTGGCAAAACGCCCAAGTCCTAGCTGCGTTTCCCGTCAGCTTAGACCAAGCTCTTACCCACTTTAGGTATCCGAGAGCGGATTTGCAGTTGCAACCGCCTCTAAGTGTATTGAAAGTCAAATTCATAACTTTTGTGGAACTCTCCTCCTATTTTTCTATCCTTTTTCTCCAATCCAAAATCTACTTCCTTCTCTTAATCATCTTCCCTTGTTGGGTGGGTTATTCCTTATCCAATAATCTACCCAAAAATTGGTCCCAGAAACCCGGGAGAGTCCATTTTCCATTTTTTCTTTTTTTAAAAAGTGTCATTTGACAATACTTTGCATATTATTAATATCTGCTTTGAATCTTTCAGCTATAACTACATCGAGCAAACCCTGTGAAGTGGAAAGAGGCTGCTCCTGTCTCCTTTGGTGTGTCCTGTTCTTTCAACTTAAACGCTGTTGCCAACTTGACAGCAACTCCAAGGTTCAACAGTTTCGTGAGTTACATTTCAATTTATTTATCTTGTCATGGCTCCTACTGAAAAAGATGAAACTTTCATTGCTAGACGTTCTTCTTATAAAGGGCAACTCACCAGATTCAGAAATTTCATCAACAAATTAAATCCCGCCGAGTGTGATTTAGATATCGTAACACAACGCCTTAAGTTGTACGAACGGTCCTATGATTAATATGATCAAACTCAAACCGAGATTGAATCCGCTTGCCCAGAACTTCAATCGGAACGGGACGAGGTCGAACCCTTGTACTTTGAAGGGATTGCCAAGGCCCACCAATTGATTCGCAGTATCTCAGAACCGGACACTAGGGTCATCAATCTGGCCCAGTTCGCACCCGCTTCAGTTCACAAAAACAAACCGAAACCGTTACTTCCAAAGATAAGCCTACCTCACTTCTCAGGCCAGGAAGGTGAATGGTATTCCTTTTATGAACTTTACTGCTCCCTAATTCATGAAAATACTGACATTCCCGATATTCATAAATTCTACTTCTTACGCACGTCTTTGGAAAGCGAGGCCTTAGCCTTAGTGGAGTCACTGCCTTTAAGCGCAGACAACTACCACATCGCCTTTAATCTCCTTAAAGAGAGATATGGCAATTTAAGTTTGAGTGTCGCTCGTCATATCCGCTGTCTGTTCAACTTGCCAGCCGTCAAACCTAATGACGTCACCTCTTTAAGAGACCTCTTAGACTCTATGCAGTTAAATGTTAGAGCATTATACCAACTTAAGCAGCCTGTCCAAACATGGGACACCATACTTATTCATCTTGCTACATCCAGATTCGGTTTTTCGACTTTAAAGGCTTGGGAGGTCGAACTTGCCCGCAAAGAGGAATTTTCGTTCGAACACTTAATCTCGTTTCTCAACAGCCGATGCCAAGTCCTTACAGCACTCTCATTTCAGTGCGAAAATGTTGAAACGAGTTATCCGTTTCGCACTCTTGAAAAAAAAACTTGCTTCTTCAAAGGGTCATCAGCCCCCATCTGTCGAGAACAAACAAACCCGTTCTTCTTTCAATAATCCAAGAGAACATATCAGGCCGCTCAACAAATCTTTAAAATGCATGCTCTGCAAAAAGTTGCACATTTTGTATTTGTGCAAATCTTTTAAAGAATTGTCTGCCGAAGAACGAAGGAAGTTTGTCTTGGATAGCAAACATTGCTTCAACTGTTTGTCACCTAAGCATTCTTCTTCAAACTGTACGTCTTTCAATCTCTGTTTTCATTGTAAAAAAACGCACCACTCTTTATTGCACGTTCACGATAAATCGAGATCACCAGCACCCGCTTCTTCAAGCTCCATGCAGAGCAGCTCCGAACAAACTAATGCTTCTTCCTGCATTTCTAACGCCGAAACTTCTCACAGTGCGCAAACCCTTTTGACCACTGTACAATTCGAAATCCAAGATAAATTTGAAAATTGGTTTAGAACCCGTGGTCTTCTCGATTCCGCTTCAACGCACAACTTTGTTTCGCAATCGTTAATTAAAAAACTAGGTCTTTCGTCATCGTCCACTTCTATCAATGTGACCGGCATTGACAATTTGAAAACTCAAGTCTTGCAGTCTTCAAAATTGAAAATCAGAGACGTTTGTCAAAGAAACACCAATCTTAACTTAAACTGTCTCGTTCTTACCAGTATTGGCAAGGATACTCCTAGCAGCTCCATTAATACTTCCGGTTTAAACATTCCCTCGCACTTAAGGTTAGCTGATCCTCAGTTTAATGCTCAAGGCCCCATTGATGTACTTTTCAGTCCCAATGTTTTTTGGGAGTGCCTTCGCAAACAAACACGTAAGTTATCTTCAACCGTGGTCGCCAGAGACACCGATTTTGGTTGGGTTATTACTGGTGAAATCCAACATCCCCCCGTTCAAACCAAAGCGCAATGTCATTTTATTACAGCTGACATAAATCCCCTTTCTGAAAAAGAGAACGCTCATGTTTTCGATCTCGATACTTTTGAAAACCACTTGCCGAAACGATGTCTTATCGTAAACAACTACACTACCTTTGTAAGTTGTTTAAATGATTTTGCCTTCTTCCCGCACAAAATGGCAATTCAAGCTCGTCTCGCCTTGTGTTACTTCGTGTACCTTCTCATGTCATTTTTTATAGCAGGTAATTGCTTAAACTCTCTATTAAAAACTATCTTCTCCTTGTGTAAAACCATGGCTATCAGTCTCCATCACTTCGCTGTAAGCTATGTTTCACTTTTTTCGCTATTTAGAAGAACGGCCACGGCCGGCTCCCTCCTCCTTCCTCACAATTGGAAGTCGCATTTGAAACCGCTTGAAAATCTGAATTCTCTAGCATCTAGAATAACTATTCTTATGCATAAACTCCTTCTCAATGTCCCGGCTTCCCTTCCTATTTCGGAAGAATCAAGCTTTTTTCTCTCGAAAATTGTCGGATTCCGTGATCCTCTCAATTAAGCGAAATTGATTTCTTACCTTATTTCTTATGGCTTTAAATTGGTTTTTCACGTCCAAGTTACGATTGACTGCATGCCGTCCAACCTGAATATCTGCATTAAGTTACAGCTGATTCAACAAGTGTTGTTTGTTTATTCCGAACTGCTTGTTTTTCAAACTTGTTTGTATACAAGCCTGAGTAAGGTCAAGTCACTGTTCATTTCCTGTATGCCTGCCAAAGGTCAGAGCAAGCTTCCCTTATCTCAACTCTGGCTGATTGCCAACCATTGTCTAGTGAGTCGCTTCTGCAAGTACAGAAGCCGTTCAACTCATCACCAAAATAAACTTGTTCCGCTCAAGGACTCTTTCAGCTATTTATATGCCTTATCTCGTTGTACTATGTGGGTCAAGGCCGCGCTTGCTTTTGTCTTCTACTTACTCACGCTCGTATTCTACAACTGCTTCGATTCTTGTTTCATAACTTTGTTGCGTATTTCTCACGCGCTCATGTATTGCACTTTGCTTACATATCTTGCACCTTTAATGTTCATTGATGAACAAACTTGTTTTTTCTTGTCGTCACATTCGATGTGTTTTTGTATTTATACTTGCCACGTCACGTTTCTCGCTGACTTAAGTATTTTTCTGAGTAACCCCTTTGATACTTATTATGACTTAAGGTCATTGTTTATGGCTACTAGTTTGTTACCTATGGCGTTCTTGCCTACTACTCGCATAGTTCCTTTGTTTATTTGGTATATTCTTATCCTGAATAGATGTACTTGTTTCTATACGCTTTGTCTAAACTTGTCAATTCTTCTTTTGCATCGTATCGCAATCTTTACTAGTGCTTTATTTCCCTCAGCTTCTAGCTATTTTGTGATTGAAGGTGTTGCTAATTCTCGTTTTTTAACTCCGCTTTCCAATGACCCTGATGACTTGCTTCCACTTACACCTGGTCACTTCCTTATCGGCACTTCTCTTTCTGCCCCTCCTCCTCCTCCCAATTCTTACAGGGATTCTAATCTACCTATCGTTTGGCGTAAACTTGAAGCCCTCCGCAATTCTATTTGGAAGAGGTGGAACTTGGAATATCTAACTTCCTTGCAACGGAGACAGAAGTGGTTTCTTTCCAGTCCCGACATTAAAGTGGGGGACTTGGTCCTGATTAGGGAAGTTTCTCCCCCCTTAGTCTGGATCTCGGGTAGTGTGACCGAGTGTTATCCCGGAAGAGATGGGAGAGTCAGGGTGGCCAAAATCTTGACCATTAATGGTCAGATCACAAGACTACTTCTCTTCAATTGCCTTATTACCTTTAAATGTTTAACTGTTTCTTTGTTCTCTGTTGGTGTTTTCCCTCCCAGTATGGTGTATTCTTGGAATACACGGTACGAGAGATATATATTTTAATGCTTTTGCATGTTTATTCCTTCCTCTTTGTCAAACACCAACAGTGATCTTCTATTTTCTCTTTGGTGTTCATGTCGCTTATATCTTTTATGAGTCTGTTCTAGATATATATCTTCCATGACCCACCTAGCGTCATCTAGCAGCGAATCTCTGAAGCTCTTCAATTCTTCCTGGTGCAAGAGGACTTCCTTTTCCATCTGGCCACCAGTTCTTGTTGCCATCGCCAGCTATTATCTCCATGAGCAAGAGAACTTCGTCTACTTTTTCACTCACCATGCTGTGCTAGTATCGCCTGCCATCAACTCTTTGAAGACCATCTCCTCAAGAGAATTTAAGTTTACAATGTTGGTCATGCTTATATGTTCTCCTTTTGTTTCCTACCCCCACTCTTTTCCCTTCCTAGGACCCTCTGTGCTTCGCTGAGTGGGTCTCACTTCTAAGTCGGCAGTTGACTCGGTCAGTCAAGGCTCAACTCGAGCCAGTCTCCTCAAACCAAGAGACACTCTCTACGTTCTACGCCATGTTGGCACATTAGATACCGTCTTGGGGAACTTCACCTTCGACATGAAATCAAGTTAAGTACAAACTTCAAGTTTTAACCTCATCCTCATGGTTTTAACTTCTACATGCTTTTAACTATTATTTTATAGGCAGTGTGAAATTACTATATTTTGGGGAAAATCATCCTTCGTGGGATTTTCCATGTTGGACTTCTGTCCATTTAAGCCAATCTTTGTGAAAGGCAGCATTTCTTATGCTTGTCAAATGAGAAATCTTCTCACACCATGGGAGATTATTGATTACCCGCTGTCTATAAAATTACCAAGCTAGTTCCTCCATTGTATTAACTTTGGCCCCATTCTTCTATTAAGATCGTTCTGGAACCTTCCAGATTCTGCACTTGATGTACAAGTCCTGTCGTCATGCATTTTCACTCACTTGTGAGAATACTGTTTAAAATTGAAGAATCTCACTTCTGAATTAAAAGCTCAATAGTTAACTTTCTTCCACCGATGGAATGTTCTATGCACGTGGGCAACATTAACACCATGATCAGTGAATTTGTTAGGCTCAAATTGCAATTCACCATCAAGACCCTTCCGAATGCTGTGAGGGTCACTGTTAAAACCCCTGACCAACGCAGGGCCCTCACAGACTATCTTATCAAGATAACGGCAGAATTCCACACCAGGCCGTCTGCTCCTAAGAACATTCGGAAGGTCGTCATAAGAGGCCTTCATGAAACTACCTCCACGGACCTGATCCACAGTGAGCTCACCCAGCTGGGCTACACCATTGAGCGAGTTACACAGTTAACTCAGTCCAGAGATCGCTCCAAAAAGCTCCCCCTCTTCTTGGTAGCGCATTCCACATCCTCACCTGAACTAAACATATATAATCTCACCCACCTCCTCTACTGTATAGTTTCTGTTTCCCGATATCAGGGACAAGCCGGGCCTGTACAGTGCTACCGATGCCAAGGGTTTGGCCACGCTTCTAGCGGCTGCCACTGCATAGAAAAGTGTGTTATCTGCTCAGATAAACATCGGGTTAATGATTGTCCACTTTATGGCAAGAAGGACATCATCACTAAATGCGCCAACTGCGGAAAGCAACATACTGCTAGCTACCGTGGTTGTGAAACGTATATTAAGTTAACAAACACCTTCAACAACAGACTCCCTTCTACTCGTAAGGCGCCAGCGGGACATGTGGCAGACCGCAACCGAGTTAGGACTGGCACCAGCTTTGCCGGCGCAACCTCTTCGCCTGCTACTCCTGCTACCCCCATCCCCGCCCCTCCCCCACCCACCAACCCTCGTCCTCCCCCACCCGCTCTAACTGAGAGTAACTTCCCGGGCCTCTCAACTTCAGCCCCCGATACTTCTGCACCATCCAGCTCGAGCGATATGCTTGAAATTATCAAATTAATTACCGACCCCTCTCTAAGAGATCTTATCACCCTAATTAAGAACACCCTCCGCAGGCTTACTACCGCTCCAGACACCTCCTCAAGGTTGCAAATTATTATAGATGTCTGCTCGCAACACCACTTTAATGGGTAATAACCGGCAGGCTGGTGTCAATATCAAGATCATGGCGTGGAATACCTTCCACCTACAAGAACAGATAGGGGAACTCACGGACGTCCTACAGCAGGAACGTATACATATCGCTCTCCTCGGAGAAACTTCAATTAAGCCTGACACCAGATTTTATATCCCTGGTTATCACATATACAGAAACGACCGGGTAGGACGTCCAAGTGGGGCAACTGCCATAGCCGTACTCTCTGACCTGGTACACCAACGTATCCCCACGCCCGACAGTCTGAGGTTTTTGGAAGCCACCATCGTACAGGTTGAACTTTCCTCCGGTACATACCGCATCGTCTCCTGCTACTTCCCCCCGGGTGTCCCCTTCGTGCCGGCCGATCTGGAAGCTCTATTGCCTGACAATATGCCAGTGATATTGGCGGGTGATTTTAATTCCAAAAATCGACTATGGCGCAGTCGATACACGGAGGCAAGGGGTAGGCTTCTCGAGAAGTTCTGCGATGATCACGGGTGCCTAGTCCACGGCCCGCCTGGGTTCACTTTCTTCCCGTTTAATCCTAACCTACTACCGGATCTCTTGGACATTGCCATCAGCAAGGACCTAGACATCCCTATTACAGTCACAAACTACTCAGCCCTCGATTCTGACCATGACCCGATCCTTATACAGCTAAACTCTAGCTTCAGACCATCCCGCTCCGAAATCCCTCTTCACCTCCGCAAGATCGATTGGGAACATTTCCAATCCATCATCAAAACTACCGTCGCTGGTAACCCCAGCATTCGCTGCGAGGACGACATAGACGTCCACGTAGAGAAGTTCACCAAATCCCTCCTACAAGCAGCCCAAACCGCAGCTATCGGTCCCAAACATAAGAAACACAAGCCCTTCTGCATCCCCCCTACACTACAAGCTCTCATTAAGCGGAAGAATGTGATCAGGCGGAGGTGGTAAACCACACGTGATCTTCGCTTTAAGCGAGAGTGGTATGTCCTTAAAAGACATATCCATACAGCCATGGTCAATCTACGTAATAAGCACTGGCAATCCAAACTTCAAAACATGGCAGGCGATGCTAAATCACTGTACGGTATGGCCAGAAAGCTCCTCAGGAAAAGGACTGGTATTCCACCATTGCACGGGGTACGTGGAATGGTATTCACTAATTTAGACAAGGCTGATGCCCTGGCTGACACCTTCGAGAGAGCCTGTGAACCGAACCGCGAACCTTGTGACGATGACTTCATTGATCTCGTCCGTCATGATCTTCGTGGTGGTTTTCAGGAGGGTCTCCCCAGAGGTTTCAGGTTTGTCTCCCCCTCCGAGCTGCTCAGACTTATTAAGAAACTTAAAACCCGCAAAGCCCCTGGCCCAGACGAGGTCTCCGCTTCATATCTCAAGAATCTGACTAAAAATGCATTAACCTGCCTCACAAAAATGTTCAATGCTATCTACCGTTTTGGGTACTTCCCTCCAGCCTGGAAAGCAGCCAAGGTCATAATGATAGGGAAGCCCAACACTGATGGAACCTTCCCCCAAAACTACAGACCTATCAGCTTACTATCAATCATTTCCAAACTATTCGAAATGACCTTGCTTTCCAGGCTGGACTCTCATATCAGTAATACTATTAATGACGAGCAGTTCGGTTTCCGCAAAGGCCATTCCACTGTACATCAACTTTTGAGACTCACAGAGGTCATCACGCGCGCCTACAATGAAAATCGTATGACAGGAGTTTGCTTTTTGGACATTAGTCGTGCCTTTGATAAAGTCTGGCACAGTGGACTATTATTCAAAATGAAACACAAAGGCTTCCCAGGTCATCTACTAAAGGTCATTAAATCCTATCTTAGGAAAAGGAAATTCTATGTCCAGGTGGCAGACGAAAAATCCTCCTTGAGAAGGATTAAGGCCGGAGTGCCTCAGGGTAGCGTCATTGCCCCAGCCCTCTTTAATATCTATGTCTCTGACATACCCAAAACTGACGCTACCAGTCTCCACCTGTATGCAGACGATACTGCAATCTCCACTACCTCCACGAGAGGACATAGAGTTGATTCCAACCTCCAAGTCGCATTAGACACCCTAGAATCCTGGTTTAGGGATTGGAGAATCAAGATTAACGTCAATAAATGTTCCGCTACACTGTTTACCAAGAAACGCAAGCATACAGAAGTCCAGGATCTTAACTTCTTTGGCGAGGTAATCAGTTGGCAACCTGCTACTAAATACTTGGGAGTCACGCTGGACCGAGGCCTCACCTTCGCTCAGGAGGTTTCACAGCGCGCTAACAAAGCGAAGGCGGTCCAAGCGCAGCTCTGGCCACTTCTCAAAGCCCAGAGCTCTTTAGATGAATTCAGCAAGGTCCTGTCTTATAGCACAATTGTGCGTCCTGTAATGGAATATGCCAGCCCGGTCTGGGGCTACGCAGCTCCCTCCACTCTCCGGAAACTTCAGACTGTTCAGAACCGAGCCTTGCGTACGATATCGGGCGCCCCCTGGTTCGTACGTAACACTCAACTTCACACCGACTACAATCTCTCGACCATCAGTCAGAGGATCCATAGACAGGCAGTAAAAACATATAGAACAACTACACTCAGCACCAACCCTCTTGTAAACAATTTGGGTGATTACCGAGCACGGGGGTGTCGTCATAAACGCCCCCGTATTATTATAGAATAAACTTTCTCAACCATGCTACTATAGCTCTTTTTCTCTTCTCTCAAAATTCTCTATCTTTACATTTTCCAACCTTCAGATTTCTCTTTCACGAACCTCTTACTTCTACTATCCTTTAAATTTCTGTATTTCACAAGTCTTAGTACATAAGATCATATCCTGATCAGTTTGACTCACGGTAATCACCCAAAAACCCCAATAAACAATTGTAGTCGGTCGCAACTATTTGTCACAGCACTCAAGGCCTCAGGGCTGATGGGCTAAACATCAACGCCGGCTTCGATTGCATGGGTCTACGTACCTTCCCACACTCCACCCTCAGGTCATATCCTGGCCAATTAATGACACAAATTGTACCATACCCTACATCCTAACCTATTAAGTTTCACTAATCCTGTCCACACTTTGTTATAGCTCTAAAGGCCCCAAAATGGGAGCTGAGAGGCTACAAACGCACGCAGCGAACCCGGCTACGCCGGCTTCGCTTGCATGGGTCCTCTACGACTACAGCTGTCCTTCTATCTTTTTCTTCTTCTATTATGCCTTGGGAAACGAGCTCATGCTCTCCTACTTTATGCTAGCTGCATTTTATCTCTCCTAACCCTTCCTTTTCCCACAATCCCTACTCCTACCCTCCTCCTAACCTCAGGTCATATTCTGACCAGTTTGATACACATGTACCTAACCCGCATCCTAATTTATTAAGCTCCAGGTCCCAACTTCCCTTGATAAAGCTCTTATGGCCCCAAAGTGGGTGCCGACAGGCTAAAAATGCACGCAGTGAAGCCGGCTACGCCGGCTCCACTTGCTTGGGTTCAGGCAGGAACGCACCGAAGTCTCCCACAAATCTCGGCGAGGAAACGGACTTTGCTACTTGCATGACACACCTCCCGAACTAACATAACCTACCAGTGTCCATCCACATCCTTGCATGTGCTATCACCAAACTGCCAGGTTTTACGTGTAGGCAATCTTTCCTTTCTGCCTATGCGGTTTTTCCCTGGCCCTTATCCAACCTATACCATATACCATGTTAATATCCTTCATGATGCCTGGTAAATTGCAACTGCAATGGGACAGGCGCTAAGCCTCACAGGGCACTCCTTCCAAACCCCCATCTGTTTCTTCTACTATGTAGTTAACAGCATGTCGGAGGCAGTAGTAGATCAGGTCGACTGCCACGCGGGGGGTGCGGGAAACCTTTTCGGGGCCCCCCCGAAAGAAAAAAAAAACCTCACACACATACACACGACAGAGAGGACAGATCCAAGCTAGCTGTTCGCCACTGCTCCAAGCCTCATCGCCTGCATCAACCAACGAAATTGATGCTTCACCAGCCCTGCCTGCCGTGCCCTCGCTAACTCCTCCGTTAGCGCCGCCGAGTAGTAGTACTCTCTTTCAGTCCAATTATCGCTAAGTGCGATAGAAAAATGATTGAAGTCTGGTGCCCTAATGGGCTCCTTTCAAAGTCGCCCGCTGCTTCGACTGACTGCCCGTTTTACTTCGCGGTCCGACCTCTTCAGCATTTAAGAGGGCTGAACCTGCTTTAATAATAACTATCTGCTCGCTCAGTGTCACAGCCCCAACTGTACCTAAACTGGATAACCCTGAGCGACAGAACAGTTATTCTCTATTTTTTCACGATCTACCAAGGTATTTGATCTCCCTCCCCTCATTCTCTTTACACACCTCACACCATGGCTTCCAACTCATCACACAAGTTAAGGACTTGGACCTCCCCGGCATTCATCTATAGACCTCCCGACACAGAGGAGAAACTTGCACCTTCTGGCAAGCCTTGGAACTGGATTGAGATCATTAATTATAAGGAGCAAATTTATACCTCCAAGAAGGACACTGTTCCCGCTCTAAATGAGATGCTAATGATCCATCCAGCCCAAGATCTCCCACTCATATCCTTCAGACAGGCCATCATTAAAGCACTTGCTCCCCACTACAAAATCATAGCCTGCATTGAAGAAACGGCTCAGCATTATGTCACTATCATTCCCACTGATAATGCACATCTTGATCAGATAAATGATAGCCTTAAGCAAAACCCTGACATCCCTCCAGCTATGGTTATCTCCCCTTACCCCGATACAGATTCTGATTCTCAGGACTTACTCTCCCAAGCAGAATGTGATCCTGAGACTGAGCCCGATATCCAAACCGAGGAACCTGAGGAACTAATGCACGAGTCCACGCAAACAGTCCCGGATACTTGCGAGCACTGGACTCAGACCTCGAAGGCCCTTGTTCGACCTCCTAGCAAGCCTAGGAGGAAAAACAAGAGCATCCAAACCTCTCTGGATAAGCCCCTACATTCAGTCACTACTCCTTCAGATAGCGCTGCTACACCTGCGCCCTCCCCCTCCCCTCACCCTTCACCCTCACAAACACAGGCGTCGCGACGCCCGCCTCCCAGACAACGCTCCACACTCATCATCCAGTGTTACCGTTGCCAAAGGCTTAATCACGCCGCACATGAGTGCAAATATGACATTAGGTGTAACCGCTGCAGCGGGCCGCACCGTCATAGTGAATGCCAAGTGCCCAGGGACTCCCCTGCGTGTGTAAACTGCAAGGGAAAGCACGCCGCCTCCTATTTAGGATGTAAATACATCAAGGAGGCGCTCAAACAACAACACTGGCAACGGCAACGTCCTTACAAGCCCAGTAACATCCCCTCTCTTTTCTCCGTGCCCATAACTTCCCCTAGTCCAAGTAAACTCAACAACACTGCCCTCACAAGCATTTTGCATATCCTCCAGCAGCTAATTACCTGCTAATTAGCTCCCCCACACTCCAGGTACATATCCATTACCCTACTTGCCCCGCAGCCCTGCTGGGTGCCTGCTCGGGGGGACGGCCACGGCCGGCCCCTCCCGGGATGGTGCCCAGTGGTCCGCGGGCCCTCTGCACGCCACTAGAGCGGCGATAACTGTCCTTTCTGTTTCTTCTTCTTGACCAGCAACGAGCTATAGCTCACCTTGATCCAATGCATATACATCACATCTCATCAACCTCCCCCCTCCCTCAATCCTAATCCTTCCCAATTTCCAAAATCCTCAGGCCATATCCTGGTCGGTTTGATTCCATGTACCCAACCCAAATACATTAATCTATTAAGTTCCTTGTCCTATCCCCCCCTTGATACAGCACTAATGGCTCCATAAGTGAGCTGACGGGCTAGAAATGCACGCAGCGAAGCCGGCTCCGCCGGCCTCGCTTGCTTGGGCTCCGCCGCCCCTAACCACACAGACGACGGACATTATTCGCCATTGTTGGCTTCGCAAGGAGTCGCCATTTTATTATTGTCGTCGTTAACCTAAATTCATCGCGCTCTTAGTTGGGGTTCCCACTGTTTCTTTTATTGTGATAATTCACTTTTAAGTGAGTTTTAGCTCACCTTCAAATAAATTAAACTCTCTTCCATATTTAACCATCCTCTCCTAAAACCTTGGAATTTCGCTTCTTGCCCCTGTTTCGGCAGGCTTAAAACCGATAGCCTGAAGCGATTTTCCAAAGTTTGGGCCTCCTTTTTACCCCCCTCCTGTCCCTGATACACTCCTTTTTCTGACTTCCCTTTTTAACATGGCTTCGGGCCCCCCGCTCGGTGGCGGGGCCCCTAATCATGTCACCCAACTGCCTCCTACTTCCTGCATGTCTCTACCAGCATCCAAATTCTTTGATACTAACACCACAGCTGACCCTAATATCCCTGGTATTGCCACCTCATGGCCTGCGCTACCTCATACGTCCTCTGGAATAATCACGCCGAATTCCTCCTGCCCTTCTCGTGGTAGCTGCGGTTCCATCCAAGTTCTGGCAAAATCGCAGACTGCTCCAGAGCTCATTAAGGCCCTGGAGTTTGTCAAGGCTGCGGAAGCCAAGGCCAATAGCGGCTACGACGCGGCATGGAACCCAGTTAAAGGGAAAAGGAAGCCGCCGAAAATGAGGCTGCGCAAAGGCTCTATCCACTCTAAAGCTGCAAAAATCTCAGTTCCTACTAGTATTTCTAATTCCTTCACGATTTTGTCTGCCCTTCCCACTGCTGGGAATACTAGTCCAATGGACTTCATCCCATCTCCCACCACTAGCCGGTCCAGAAGTCCAGTCACTGAACGGCCACTAACTCAAGCTCCTAGCACTTCTGTCTCAAAGTCCAGGACTGATGCCCCTGCTCAAGTATCCCAGCAGTCGGAACCGGCCCCTGTTTCAATGGAAACCAATTCTAATCCTCCCCCGCCTGTAAAGGCTCCCAGAATCCCACCTGTAGTGGTAGCTGATAAAAGTCAGTATCAGCGCCACTACAGATACTTGAAATCAGTCTGTCAAGGTGACATCAGGGTTGTCAATACCAGGGACACCCTAAATTTTTTTATGGACACCACGGAGGATTACCGCCGTGTTAAGCAATATTTCGAAGACAGCAACGCTGCCTTCTATACTCATCAGCTCCCTGCTGATCGTTTATTGAAGGTCGTAGTGAGAAATATTGCTCACACGGTGGAAACCGATTGGGTACGAGAGGAGTTGGAGGCGCTCAGTTACGAACCCAGGGACGTGTACCAGTACACTAAACGGAATACAGCTACCGGTACTGACACGCCCTTGAGCGTAATGAGTGTCACGCTCCCGAATACAGATTATTCCAAGACCATCTACTCCCTGAGATACCTCTGCGGATGTAAAGTAAACATTGAGGCTTACAAAGGTAGGACTGGCCCCGCTCAGTGTTACAAGTGCCAGCGCTATGGGCATACTGGCAACTATTGCAAGATGCCCTTGCGCTGTGTTAAATGTGGAGAAGGCCATAAAGCCGAAGATTGCCCTCTTACCCCGGATCAGAAGGCAATCTGTGCTAACTGCAAGGGTGATCACACCGCCTCTTATAGGGAGTGTCCTGCTTATAAGGAACTCGAAAAGGATCGCCAGACCAGGGCTGAAACCAGAAAAGAAAAGCTGAAGCGTCTTGTCAATTCACGGGCAGTAACCCAGGACTTGAGCTTCGCTGCAGCCATGGGTGGATCGAACCCAAGCACTTCCACTTCCGACGCAGCGCAATCTGGCGGTAGCGCTGGCGCTGGTGATACTGGGCCACAGTCCGGCCTCTCAGGCTTAGGTGATATCTTCGCGCTCTGCAGGGAGCTTAATTTTGCAAAACTGATCCCCCTCCTTAAAACTACTGCTACCAGGATTCGAACCTGTTCGAATACTATCGAGAAGGCTATGGTCCTGCTGGACGCTGTAATGCAGTACTTCAGCGAACCTTAGGCTCCTCGATAGTAGGGAGGCTGGGGGGGTTTTGACTCAAATACCGTTATTTATGCAAATTAGGGGGCGTGGCAAGGTCAATGACCTTGAGGTAGGTCATGATCAATGACCTTGAGGTAGGTCATTGACCCCCAAGGTCGCCGGGACCCCGGAAGGTAAACAAACCTTTCGGAGGGTCCAGGAACCGGTTTGAGGGGGTGTGGGTGGAGGGGGAGGAGTGGGGGTGGGGAGGGGGAGTGGGGGTGGGGAGGGGGAGGGGGAGGGGGGTGGTGGCGAGGTTGGGGGATGAGGGGGAAGGATGGAAGAGGGTCTGCACGAGACCCTCCTCGACCCAGTCTCTCTCTTGGACTGAGCGCCTTCTCTGATATTATCCTGGGCTATATAGCTTTGCTTTGATCCCGACGAGATCCGAGTGTTGCCGAAGGTTTCCGAATCCTTGGTTGTGAATGAATCGTCAGAGAATTGAACGGTCAACTGGTGTGTGTGTGACGTCACAGCAGATTACGGGATGTGAGGTAGGTCATGAACGGGAGTGTTTTGAATGGAAAACATGAATGGCGGTGGATGGCGGTGGTTGTTTGGACCCTGACGTGGTAGGTTGGTTAGGTGTGAATGGGTCTGAGAGACAAACAAGATGGGGTTGAAAGCGCTCAATGGTAAACAAACATCAATGGTATCGGGAGTAGTGAATGGAATTGAGGGAGAGGGGGAATGAACTGGTTGTTGAATGTGCTCAATGGTAAACAAACGTCAATGAATCTGGAGTAGTATTTCCTGTAAATGGTAGGGTGGGGGGTAGGATACAAATCGCATAGCATGTTGAGTCGGCCAGCTCGACATGAAATAAAAACAAGAAGGTGTACACCAGATCTGATTTATTAATCCATGAATTATATGTGGCATTAAAACCTAGCCACTTAACAAAAAGCTTATTGCCACGTTTTTGTACAATTTTTTCAACAAGATAATGCTTGGGATATTGCGTCCTTTGCAGTTCCTCCATGTAGAATCCTCCTTGGATTGGCTGCTTGTTGAGGTCATCAAGTAAATAAACAACTGGATTAGAAAGTTTTACCTTGCGAATACGAAATATTTCTGTGCTCCAGTTTGGTGTGTATCCTTTGGCGAAGATTGTTTTATGTTTACTGATGCGCACATAATCACCAATACGTAATTGATGACGTCGTGGATCTACTGTTTTGATTTTGTGATGAATGCGATCCAATTGCGCAATGTTCTTGGTTACAAGGCGTGGTTTCATTTTGATGGTTCTATGTTTAGTGTTGTTGTAACGTGTCACCAGGTCGCCTACAAGTTCAAGCCAGCGATAGGATCCTCTTGCTGTAAATTGTTCCCACATGCGCGTCTTGAGTGTGCGGTTGAAACGTTCTACAACACTTGCCTTTAGATTGCTAAAAGTGGAATAGTGATGGATGTCAAGTGATTTGAGATAAGCGGAAAAAGTCTTGTTAAAAAATTCTTTGCCTTGATCTGTTTGAAGCAAACGAGGTTGTCGTCTTGACCGCTGAACGATGGTCTTGAATGCAGCGGTGACCAGTTGTGCAGATTTATTTCGAACAGGTTCAACAAAGGCCATTTTGGAATAAACGTCGATGACGGTGAGCAGATAGTTGACCCCGTTGTTAGCTTTGGCATAGGGAATCATTTCAACCAGATCAGCTTGCCAAAGATCGTCAACGCCCCGTGTGATGACACGACGACGATGGTAGAGACGACGAACTGGTCTATGCAACTCGCGAGCAATGCCAGCCTTAACAGGCGAGGGTGTATGAACACGTTGACTCATTAGACAATAATGCCAGCATGACGAAGCTCCTCTTCTATTTCTAAAACTTCCGCCTCGTGTCCGGTATGACCAGCCTGTTCTGATGCACGCAACAGTTGCAGACGTTTAACCAACTTATTTGGATTGTTCCAATAGGTGAAATCGATGAATGGTTTCAAAGTATTAAACGTGATACCGGACGCTGAATTTGCACGGCGAACACTTGCATAGGTGGGAAACAATTTTGATATGATGGTTTTATATTTGAAGCTCTTATTATCATTTATTGCTTCAGAACGTTTATAATTACGTCTAAAACCATTTGTAGCCATCAAGATGTCTTTATACTTTTCAAGATCTTCTTTATCATAGTCCTCGGTAGAAGGTGTACGTGAAAATAAAAGTTCTAAAAGCCCTGGCGTCAATTTATAACGAACTGTTTTAACAATCAAAACATTGTCACTTATCTTTATTGGTGAATCGCCAATTCGAAATCTATTGTTTTCATAGCGAACACCATAGGTAGTATCAGTTTTCTTAGTAAAAAGATCTTCAAGGAAGGGGGTAACCAACGCACCATAATTTTGTAGTAAAATGGATTTTAACCGCACATATTGTTCGGGCGTATTTAATATTTCTTTAAGAGTAGGCTGCTTTTCTTTGAGTCTAGTGGGTGTTTCAGCAATTATTGATGTTTTCAAAAACTGGGGCAGCGGTGATTCTTTGGAGCTAGAAGACGGAAGCAATGGAGAAAAAACATCCTCAGGTTCTTCATCATTTTCTTCCTCCTCCTCTTCAATTGTTTGTGTTTCTTTTGAGCGTGTACTAGGCTTTGTTGTTCCTTTCAACACAGCTTCCAGAGGTGATTTCAAATGTTTTTCGACAAACAATTCACTGTCGGCATGTGCACGTTTTAGATAGCGAAACTTTTGTCGAATGCTATTTCGCGCACGGATTATGTGCTTTTTTAATTGACTCCCTGTTGTCGCCATGACATCCGAACTAATGATGTTTAGAAAAGCGATGCAGCTACTTAAATACGAATGAAATGATCAAATCCCATGCGGTAGCGTCCATTGTTGATGTTGCTCTGCTTATCAATAACAAGACAACTGTGGTGATGAGCGTTCCAACACATGGCACACAACTGTGTAAAGGCTTGAAAGGTCATGTCTGGGTTCACGTGATCATCGTAGACGTGATGCATGTTGCGCTCATCCTGACGGAAGAGAACAATCACGTTGGCATTGTCACGAATCAACTGTTTTGGTATTCGCGAATAGGTTTGAGCGAGATAAAAACAATCAATATATTTATGACGTCCCATGCTAAAGTAAGCCTGAATAATACCCTGTCGTTCTGTGGCCACATCGTCAAAAATCATAAGCGAATGGGGGCGAACATTGTCTGGAGAAATGACATCTTCGTGTGCTGCGAATGTGAAGTAGCCCATGTTGCGCAGACCTGACATGACCTGTTCCAAGAACACATACAGCGGTTGATACAGCGATTTGGCAAAAATATAGATATTTTGAAAGCGCACTCCGTTTAAGGAGGTGATGAGGGTAAGCAGAAGATTGTTTTTTCCACATCCCGATGGGCCGGCGATGAGACAGCGAATGGAGGATGGGAAGAGTGATCCATGACGTTGTTCGGACGATGATGAGAAGAGGTTTGAAACCAAGTCTCCCACCGGAAGTGAATGTTGTTGCTTAATAATCTGCATATCAACTAAATGTGAAAGGGGAAGAGCTGGTCTCTATATACATGAGGCAAACGGGTGTTTCAGTTCCAGTGTAACCATGGACGCCTTTGGAAGAACTCTCAAAACAAATGAACGATTTTCTTTGACAAACGATCCAAAACATGATACAGATCCGGCTACTAAACGATATGTCGATGCTAATGTATTGTCACGCACTACAGATGGCAATTACGACTTCAATGGAAAGCGATTGACCAATATAACAGAACCCGTATTACCCTCGGACGCATGTTCAAAAAAGTATGTAGATTATTACCGATTACGACGTATCAAAGGAGATTATGAGGCTCAGAATAAACGTATTACGGGCGTTGCAGATCCTGTGAACGATCAAGATGTGTGCACCAAAGCCTATGTGTTAACCAATGCTGTGGTTTTAACAGAAGCAAAGGACTATGACGTACACCAACGTCGAATCACTCAGCTGGCTCTTCCAACAAACAACACGGACGCTGCTCGAAAGGACTATGTAGATAACAAGGTGAAACAGGTGCTCAGTATTGTGCCCACCCTAACTGTAAAGGGCTATACAGCAAATAATGCACGCCTTGTGCATGTGGCCGATCCTGAAGATGATCAAGATGTTTGTACAAAACGGTTTTTAAACTCTGAAATGGAAAAGGTGTGGGAAATTAAGGAGAACGCTCTACAGATGAAGCGAAGACGAATAGCCGAAGTTGCTGATCCTGTGCAACCTCACGACGTGACGACCAAACGATTTTTGGAACAACGGTTATCGCTTTTTATTAAATCAATACCCTCTATATTTCTGCTTCACATTGTAAACCAACAACCGGTAAAAGATCCCAATAACCTCGCCTACATACTACGTTCGGGGTATGACAATTACCGTTTAATGTATGATGGTGCCATTCGTGTAATTGAGTATGCACCAGATTTGAAACATTTAGAGGTACGATTAAACGGTAGTGTTCAACCACTTATTGATCAACCGGTGAAAGCCGGAGACAAATTATTCTTTCACTTGAAACTCTCGTCTGAAGAAAAAGAGGCGGGGAAAACGATGAACGATTTTCCTCTGTATATAGAACTTGAATATACAGCCACCATTGAATAAATAACTACAGGTTCCCTTCCTGAGGAGTGTTAGTTGCGTTCTATACTTTGCGGTGTGAGGTTGTCTTGTTCTTTGGTCGCGATGGTGAAACAGAGATATGTGGTGAAGAAGAGGAAGAAGTTGTCAAGAAAGGGAGGCTTTAAAGCTATTCTTCATGCGGCACGTCAAGCTTCGCGCGGAGAAACAAATAGTGAGTTGGCTATTAAGAAAGCACTCCGAGCAGCACGATTGCATGCGAATCCCAAAAGTAAACTACGTTTTAGAAAACGTGCCCGAGTTATTCCTGTGCCGAAACGTGGTGGATTTTTACCTGCACTGTTTGCTGGACTAGCAGCCCTGGGTTCACTTCTTGGAGGAGCAAGTGCGGTAGCACGAACGGTGAAAGCTGTTGAGGAGGCGAAGCAACAGATGAAGGAAAGTGAAAGGCATAATAAAACTATGGAGGCCATAGCACTGCGCGGTAAAGGTGTGAACATGAAGCTAGCACCCTACAAGAAAGGACTCGGCATTTACATGTCGCCAAAAAACGGTTAATCGATGCACTGCCACGACGAGCCATGACGCATGAGGAAGTTATAAGATATGCAAAACAGCTTAAGATCTCCCACTTTCGAGGCGTGTTTATGCGCAACCAACTACCGTCTCGACCACGGAGCCATGAAAGTGCAGTTGTCAATTTGGATGACAGTCATGGACCGGGAACGCATTATGTGGCCTACATAAAGCATGGTCGAACCGTGTGGTACTTTGACAGTTTTGGAAATCTTCCTCCTCCGACAGAGCTTGTTCGCTATTTTGGAAGCAGTGCAACAATACACTATAATGTGAAACGAGTGCAAAATTTTAACACGCAACAGTGCGGTCGTCTATGTTTGACTTTTCTATATAAGACCGAGCACGGCGGGTGACGTGGTCATTATGACAACAGAAAGTAGAACGTTTACAGTGCACGGACAAGGTGCGGAAGTAACTGTTGACTTTTATCCTCCTATTGAATTGGGACGACGACCCTACGTGCTGGGACTTGTTTCGTTTGAAGGCTATAATAGAATCTGCAACATAATTGAAGACGTCAATGATAAGTTCTACTACGATGACTATGTGTTAACTCTACCGTCTGGCAGCTACACCGTAGATGTATGTGTTAACTCTACCGTCTGGCAGCTACACCGTAGATGATATTCACGATCACATCTACACAACTCTCACCAAAGAATTTAGTCTAAAAGCATTTCTGGACGGGACACGCAAGTTTGAACTCATAGCCAACAACGTGACACATCGCTGCAGTATTCTTTCTTCTTTTAGGATTGATTTTAAATCTCAACCAGATTCGATTGGGTCATTGTTGGGCTATTCACCACAAGTGTTAGTACCGAACGTGATACACAAGTCTGACCAACCGGTGAAAATAATTGAAGATCATCACGTATCTGTCACGTGTAATATTATTACAGACGTCTACACCAATCAAGATCCCTCGCATTCGCTTTATGATTTTATTGTTACTTCACCTGGTGGTTATATCATCCGCGAAAACCCGTCGGTGGTGCTCTATCATCCTGTGAGTGTGAGCAACGTCAGGAATATTACCTTAAGACTGGTGAATAGAAACCAACGTCTCATCCGATTAGACCCTCATACACCTGTGACCTACAAACTGTATTTGAAACCAGCATGAAACAAGTGTATAAAGCGGCAACGCTGTCAAGAGCAGGTGTTAGTTGTGGTCAACGCGTGTACAGGTTAACACGTGTCAACAAGCAGATCCTACAACAACTTGGTTACATCTTACGTCATGAATTCGATTCTAGACGTGACAAACCCTGTCGAAGTTCAGGAGGGTATTGTAAGAATTGAACACCATTCCTACCAACCGTATACTCAGGGACTAAATAATAATGATGAGATTCGAATTACTATTAACCAACAAGATATCTACACGCTTCCACATGAAAGTTACATCCAGATTGAAGGGCAACACACCAAATTGGATGGTACCATTCCAACAACGTCAAAGTTGGCCAACAATGCTTTGGCCTTTTTGTTTTCTGAGGTTCGCTACGTGATCAACGGTATTGAAGTGGATACTACTCGAAATGTTGGCATAACAAGTGTCATGAAACTTTATCCCTCGTACGGAAGCGAAGAGAGTAAAGCTTTTTGTATGGCTGGTTGGTGTCCCAACTCAACCAACGACTGGATGATTAACGATGATGGTACATTTACTGGACATTTACCTCTAAAATTAATACTAGGCTTTGCAGAGGATCATAAGCGCATTGTTGTGAACGCAAGACAGGATCTGATTCTTGTACGAGACAGGAGTGATTATAATGCGCTAAAGGGAGCTGATACAGCGCCAATAGATACAAAAATTCTACTGCAACGAATTCTATGGAAAGTACCGCACGTTACTCTATCAGATCAGAAAAAATTGAGTCTGCTCAAGATTGTGGAGAAGGATACAGCTTTACCCATTCAATTTAGAAGCTGGGAGCTGCATGAATACCCGGTATTACCACTCTCCGATACACATACTTGGTCTATAAAAACCTCACGGTATACAGAGCGGCCACTCTACGTCCTGGTTGGATTTCAAACAGATCGCAAATATCAACAGAATAAAGATGCATCAAAATTTGACCACATCCAATTACGAAATATACGTCTCTTTTTGAACGGAGTTACCTTTCCCTATGAGGGAATGGATTTAAACTTTAACAAGAACAAATATGGTAAGCTCTATGGCATGTTTGTAAACTTTCAGTCTTCCTATTATCAGAAAGAGGCATGTCCGCTATTATCACCACAAGACTTCAAGTCCAAGGCGCCTCTGGTGGTGATGGACTGTTCGTATTTGGAGGAGTCGATGAAGGAAACAACAATTGATATCAGACTAGAATTTGAAACATCTACAGTTATTCCAGAAAAAACAACAGCCTATTGCCTTATTGTTCACGAGGCGCAAGTGTTTTATCAACCGCTGTCCAATATGGTGACCAGAGTATAAATAGCATGTCTTCCTCCATTGTCCTTCACAGTCATGGAAAGCTACGATGAAGTCACAACCCCCTCTGCGAGGTGGGTCTGCAAATGTGAAAGTGATTCACCAGGTTCAGATGAAGATTCAAGGTTTACCATTTATCGCGCCCTAGTGAGTGAAGCTATAACTGCCTATCACAAGAATCATACTGTGCTTAGAATGCCGCCGCATCTGGTTCACTATTTACCAGATGGATTCATGTCTACGTTTGGTATTCATGACAGGGGCTACAACAACAAGCCCATCGCTAATCAAACAAATAATGTGGACGATGGCGTTGCCAAAGCTTCATCTTGTCATGTTGGAGAGCGGGTAGATTGTATGGACTGCAAATGCGATCGTTGCTCAACAAGTCGAGACGCTGATGCAGCATTTGAGATTTATCGCACCCTGGTGAGCTTAGCAATACGCGCCTACCATAAAGCACAATTTCTTCGTGAAATGCCGCAGCATCTGATTGCCTATTTACCAGCTGGATTTCTGACCGCGTACGGTGCACACGACATTGACCTTAATTGGGATAAGCTACCATTACACCTCCGTATGTCGGCGGATGTTGCAGCCTGTCGTCCTTGTCGTAGACACTTTATGCATCGAGGAGATTCTCACTGTGATTGGGATGGTCCAAATCCTATGATAAAAAATTGTAAGCGATGTACTGATAACTTTGTGAATAAAATTGTGTAATTGATTCTTTGTGTGTATATTATTTTCCCGCTCCTATCCAATCAGTTAGTTGTTAAGAAGCAGCGGTGGTGGAAGGTCTGATATCCGTCGCCATGCCGAAAACATTGATTGTCGACGTGCAGGGTTTCAAGGTGAACGGAAACAAGTTTGTATTTAAAGAAGTAGGAATTATTGACTGCACAACCATGTGGGCACCAAGAGTAACCAGTTTTGTCTTTGAACCACCGTTTCCATTGCATTTGCAGTCAGACGAGGACAGAAGACAAACAGAGTGGTTGCAACGCAATTTGGGACTAGTCTGGAAAGAAGGCGACATTCCTTACCAGCATCTATCACTTGTTCTGAAAGCTCACTTGTTTGGTGCTGACCTTGTATTTGTAAAGGGAAGTGAAAAAAAGGAATGGTTGCGTCAGTATGTTAATTCAACATGTCAACTTGTTGACCTTCATGATCTGGGATGTCCTGCACTGTACAACCTGTCCGTGCCTGATGAACCTCTACAAAATAAAACACTTCAAAATGTTTGGAAGCTTTTTGATTGGCTAGCTCGCAGAGCATGTCAAAACTTGCATGTTGAGTGCAAAGCGTCGTAACGTCAGCTTTAGTGTGAGACATACCAGTGATCAGTGTGGACGTGTAGTAATATGGCAGCAATTGAAGGTTTGGACTCAAACCCCACAGAGCGAGCTATTGTCAAGTTTTTTGCCTGTAAAAAAAAAGCTTGACAGTTTCACAGATGAGGAATTGAACGCTTTGCCCAAGGCGTTCCTTTTTTATGTTGCTTCAAACGCGGTGAAAAATATTTGGCACAGTGTACCTAGTGAATGGAGCAGAGATCCTGGTCTGCGTGAACTACAACCATGCACTGACTTTAGTCATCACCAGCAAGTGTCTATTACTAAAATGCCATCCATTAGACAGTGTGGAACGTGTCAGCTCATCAAATTGTACCACGGCCATACAAATATACCGTCCTGTAAAGACTTTGCTTCATCATTCCATGGTTGCGATGAAGAAGAGGAAGAAGAGACAGCAGCGGTCATATCGCCAGCACCAAAAAGTAAGACAACGCTTGAAAAAGATATATCGGACCTTTGCTGGTCATGGTCTAGTTAACAAGGCCATTGATGTACTTCCCATTGAACTGCATATTCCCGGCTATCAATTTTGTGGACCTGGGACTAAACTAAACCAACGTCTAGCACAAGGTAATTCTGGAATCAACAAATTGGATGCTGCGTGTAGAGATCATGACATTGCTTACAGCAACAAGAATGCAGAAGTACGTCCAGTTGCAGACCACATTCTTCTAAGAAAGGCTGTGCAGCGCGTGACATCATCTACTGCTTCCATTGGTGAAAAGATTGCAGCCTTGATCGTGGCAGGAGCTATGAAGTCAAAGCTAATGATTGGTGGTGGTTGTGGATTAGCGAGGAAAAGGACAAAGAAATAACCATGAATCAAATATTGTTAAGTATTTATTTGAGAGTCAGTCCACCAGATTACAGCATTCACAAAAGATGTTTTGGTTTCTTCTTGTAAAAACATACAATTGTAATAAAAAAGAATTGAAAAATTAAAGTGTGTTCTTATTTACTAGGTGTGGAAATGTCCAAAAGGCAAGCTATTTACACCATCCCACAACCGTTTATTGTCATATGTAGACAGCGATGTTTTATTTTGATTTACTGTAAATATATTATGGTTCTTTGAAAGAATGCGTGTTTGCTGGTACAAGCGAGAGGTGTTTGTGTAGAGTACACATCGATATTCCTCAACATTGAGGAATTGTGTGACGCTACGAAGAACACCCTTCGCTTTGCATTGACCTTTATTCTTTTGTGTTGAAAATGCGTACATTTTCGGCGCCAAAGCCACAAATTCCGTCATAACATCGCCAGCACACTCATCCTTAAATAGACCAATGTGTTTTTTATTCATGGGAATTATGCAAAACATATTGTTAACCTCATAGTTTGAGGTATCAAAGTAACTTGGATGTTCTCTCATCACAGAGTAAATATCCGTCTTATTGGTTTGATAAATAAGACTGTCTGTATCCATATACAGTAATTTTACATCTCCAAACTTTTGTTTGGCAAACTCATAATGAAATTGATACATTACAAATTTTGAATAGTCAAGTATTACCATTCCTAAGTAAATTGGTTTGTTATACATGATTTCTGTCTTTGACAATTCAATGGTTACTAAATCAGTTTCAATAACTCGTACTGAATGGAAATTGGGCATAGCAATATATTTTCGTGCGCCATATCGACCATCCCAGTGGTTTACCAAATGAATAGTTCTTTGCTTTCTAATATTTTCCATAGATTTACCGTAGCATGCATTGTTCATTAATTTATAAAAATTTGACTCGAATGTAGTCTTGGCGTGCTGCCGATAATGAGTATTTAATTGCATGTACGGTTGTAACCATGGTTTCTGGTCAAAACAAATAATGCGGTGAATGGTTTGTAGCTTCAAACCGTGTTTCAAACATTGCATTAAATTTTCGATGTGTATGACGTAGCGATTTTTTGGATTTAACGTTGCCAGCAACTTTTTATTGTTGGAACGTGAACTGGGAGGTTGTAGTTTTTCAACACAAAATGGTAGATCAGAATGATCATTGTGTATCTCGCGGGGATATAATATGTCAACTTCTAGAACATAGCCACGTGTGTTATTGCTCAACGCGTCCTGTAAATTAAAATTTGAAACTTCATCTGAAGTCAGCCATCGAAAATTTTGATACGGAAGCGGTTTTTCCATAGCATATCCGTATAAATTGTTACAATCCAGGTAGGTGAGGTATGTTGTAGGTTGCTTTGGTTTGTATGTATCCATATATGGATTATTTGCTTTGGCATGCTTTTGCACAAGCGATACAAGCCCGCCACGTATCCCGCGTTCAAAAAAGAGCAACATGTCGATGTCAGTTAATAGTTCCAGTTCTATTTCAGTCACCTTCAACATACAGTCCCAACTGTATCCGGCAAGGGTGTAGTAATGGGCTGGATCTAGATTGTAGATTTCAAGACACAGTTTGCGAAAGTGTTCAAACACGTCTGTCAAAAGTAGTGTATCAATTTTGAGGTATAAATCAGCATACTCGCCCAAAGTTGATATCTTGAACACGTCCCATACTTTTTGGGCGTGTAAATAGTCTTCTTCAGAAATATGACTTTTTGTTAAGTCATTGTAAAATTTATCCTTTGAAGGGAGTGCAGTTTCCTGCAAACATGCCCAATTGTTTACATGATTATAGGGAAACACCCCTTTTCGAATGCATAATTCAAATTGTTCGTCACCAGTAAAGTTTTGACGTACAGAATTCAAATTGTTTGGGTGAAGCCCTTGAACCAGCGCATCCAATGATGATGCGAGGAATCTATACGAATCTAAAAATCGTATACTAATTCCATTTCGCCATTTTGTAAACGAAATAAAATTTTCATGATTTTGTGGAATTAAAGAAAACTTTTGGTTTTCAAGGTTAACAAATTCCTTAATAATTAGATGACTGTCATACCGAGACATGTTGTGCAAGAAACAAGAAATATAGCGTGCTCTTTTATAGGCCAAATTACATGCACTATGAGCCGCTCCTCTAAATTTGCCAGTGTACCGATTATGGTCCCTCACCGGCGTGTCACAAGTTGCTATTGGTTTTTGACAAATGTGGCAAGTGGTTGCTGTTGCAAAAGCCACCTCGTCTGCATCCAACATTTGAAGCGGAATTGGGTTTTCCAGGATATTGTACACCCGATCTGCCAAGGCGTCCAATTCATTTAAAAACCAAGCAGCAGCATTTGCATCGCGATAAGATTTGAAGTAAGAAAGCGAAGGGTCATATGAGCAAATCACGTTTAGAGCACAACTGAATGGCACATGTTGCTGTACTTGTTGAGTGTACGGGCGTGCTGGATCCGGGTTACATGTGTCAATGGGTGTGGTTAAACATTCAAAATCTGCATATACTGTAAATGGAAGCGGTTCTTGACGAGACACATTTTGAAATTTCATACTGGCTTTATCCTTTTCTGGGAATGTAATTTTTACAGCTGGTTGTGTAATGCAATCAATAGTATGGGCTGTCAACTTTTGATTGCTAGTAAAATATTGCAAACAGCGATCACATATATATATACCCTATTTTTACTCTTTGTAACTTGTGAACGAACTAGTCTGGAAAGATCTTTGATATAACAATAATGGTTGCACAATTCCCCTTCAATGTACAATAAATTAAAATGCTTTTCTTTTTTTTCCTTTGTCACATAGAGTGGCCCAATAACTTTGTCCCCTTCAACTCCGTATACATTAATGGAGTAAAGCAGATTTTTAGATTCAAAACGAGAAATGGCGTTGAGGTCCATTGGGAATTCTATGTCTGCTAAATTTAGACTGATCATTAATTCCATAAATTTCTGGTGATATTTGCCCATTCTGTGAACATTTTTACTTGCAGAACATAGCCCAGCAGCCAGGGTCCACACAAAGCAGAAAACATCATTATTATCCACATTGATAACTGCGTGACGGTTTTCCAACTGTTTAGGCAAATTAACATGAGATGACCCACTATTTATGGGATCAAAGGTGCATACATTAATTTTAAGATGATTGATAGCTTCCAGCGATTTGCCGCTTTCTAATTCTTGAAACTCAGCAAAGCGTGTTGTGAGTTTATCAACAATGTTTTTACTATACCAACTGTGTATATTATCAGTGCGGTATAATTTAGTCATGTGTGTGTGTAAATAGATCGGCTGAATAATTTCGACACCTTGTTTCAAAATAGCAAAGTCACATAATAATTCAGCGTTAACCTTTAACGCTACATGTTCTCTTAAACAGTCTTGTATTTTGTTTTGAAAAATGTTGTAACTAGTGTTTAAATATTCATTGAGATTTAAAATGTTTGCATCATTATTGACTTTAGTGCAACATATATTGTTATTGAAACAACTATCCACATCTTGCCAACTTTGTATCGGTGACGACATGATGTCCCTTAGTACTTAACAATTACAAAAACTGAACGGTTTGCAGAGAGAGTGAACCAAAGTTTATTTTCCCTGCAAATTCCGTTTTTACATAAACTAATTTTAAATTTTATTTTTTTCTTCTATGAATTCAACAAGACATCTTTTGTTTTCCAGTCCCATGTATTTTAAATAGATGGTCCCTTTGTTGAGATCGGCTACATCTTCCTCGCTGAGTTCCTTGAATCTCGACGGTAGAAATACTACAAAGTCCTCCAGTTCACAAAGAATACGTTCCCCAAATTTCGTCTTGACTCGACGAACAGCAGTTACCAAATAAGACTCGTTTACCTGCAGATCCTGTAGTCGTTTAGTCTCTGGTCCAGCATCTTTCCCTATGGAATTCGCATTTTTTATTGCCGACATTCTGAAATCGAATTTGATATCTATAATAGTGTTTTAGTATACCTAAGCCATTAGCAAATATGTATATACACACAAAAGTTATCAAAACCCTTCTACACACCCATTATCGCTAGCCACTAATTTAATTGTCAGCAGCTTGCGTTCACCATTTTCCTACTTCTCCTCATTCCATTACAAGAACACAGGTTATCAAACAAGTTATACACCCAGGTGCTACATGGTCAGGTGCTGGCCATGACTGTACTTTGATGAAACCGGGTCAGATTGTTTGTATAATTTAACTGTTCCCTGGCAAAGCCGGGGCAAACTGCTTGTGTAATTTAACTGTCCCCCGGGCGAAGCCGGAGCGGGTTTCTAGTATAATATATAACTGTTCCCGGGTGAAGCTGGGGTGAATTTCTTGTATAATTTAACTGTTCCCGGGCGAAGCCGGAGCGGGTTTCTAGTATAATATATGACTGTTCCCGGGTGAAGCCATGGCAGATTGCCTGTATAATTTAACTGTTCCCGGGCGAAGCCAGGGCAGATTGCTTGTATAGTTTAACTGTCCACCGGGTGAAGCCGGAGCGGGTTTCTAGTATAATATATAAATGTTCCCGGGTGAAGTCGGGCAGATTGCTTGTATAATGTATAACTGTTCCCAGACGAAGCCGGAGCGGGTTTTTAGTATAATATATAACTGTTTACGGGCGAAGCCGGGGAAGATTACTTATATCATTTAACTGTCTCCCGGGCGAAGCCGGAGCGGGTTTCTAGTATAATATATAACTGTACTTGGGTGAAGCCAGGGCAGATTGCTTCTATAATTTAACTGTTCCCGGGAGAAGCCAGAGCGGTTTACAACTGTTCCCGGGCGAAGCCGGGGCGGATTGTTTGTATAATTTAACTGTTCCCGGACAAAGCCGGGGCAGATTGCATGTATAATTTAACTGTTCTCGAGCGAAGTCGGTACATGCTTTTGGTATAATATAACTGTTCGCGGGCGAAACCGGGTTGGGTTTCTGGTATAACATAACTGTTCACAGGCGAAGCCGGGACGGGTTGTTTGTATATTATATCTGTTCCCGGGTGAAGCCGGGGGCAGGTTGCTTAAATAATTTATCTGTTCAATACACCCTAGTGCATGGGGGCCTACATTAGTTGGGAGGTGATGATTTAAATGTCCTTAACTAAATATGTTACTTGACTAGGAGCGGATGTATAAAAGTGAATGCCTGTCTCGGTGCTAATGTTACATAAATCCTTCACCTTTGCAATACATAAGAGATCATTATCTATTACGATGACTGCCTCGAGCACTGTCATTATCTTGCGGGGCAATGCAGTGAAATCGGCAACATTTAATTGGATAATAACAGTAATTATATATAATTGAGCTGCATTCATTTTATATATCCCAGGCAGCTAGTGGTTTAAGATGCAAGTCACGTTAAAATCAATCTTATTACATGCTATGAATTCTGCTCGTTTCAAACTTGAAGTAATTATTGCTTGTCTGATTCATACCGTCTGACTTTTAAACCAGCTTTGTCAATAGGCCATTATACTATTAAAATTCTAAACATCTTCATGTGGATTTAAACATACCATCTCAGCATTTACAAGTACTGTAATGTACAGTTGTTGTTTGAGTCTTCAGTCTTTTGACTGGTTTGACGCAGCTCTCCATGCCTCCCTGTCCTGAGCTAATCGTTTCATCTCTACATAGCTCCGACACCCTACACCCGACACAATCTGTTTAACATATTCTAACCTTGGTCTACCCCTACAGTTTTTGTCCTCGAACCTTCCTTCCATAACTTAGCTTGCTATTCCAGGGTGTCTTAATATGTGTCCTACCAATGTATCTCTTCTCTTCATTAGCAGTCGCCAGAAACATCTCTCCTCTCCCACTCGTCTTAATACCTCTTTATTTGTTACTCTCTCTCTACCCATCTGATCTTCATCATTCTCCTGTAACACCACATTTCAAATGCTTCAATTCTCCTCTTTTCTGTACAGTACAATCACTTATTTTGTAAACCATTTGGTTGAGTTAGTCTCCCAGTAGCACATAGTCAAATATATACACTAGGATATACTTTAAAGTTATATACTTAAGTATGTTGAATATTACCTGATAGACAAGGATCCAATTACAATCTGGTGTGAACGCTGTAAGCTCGTAGCCAACTCTACCTTCATTTCAATTCTGCTCGAGTATTTATACCCCTCCGAATACAGGAAACGTCTCTGGATTACCTTCCTTTCACACAAACATGACCTCCATACGGCATTACCCTGCGTTAATACAGGAATCGTTACTGACCTTCCTTTCACCAGAAATAGCTCCACACTGTATAACCCTGTACAACTAGCTTAAACACTTCTAATTAATCCGCCTTTCACCACAAAACACACAGTATATAAAGAGAATGTTCCTTTTCACAACATATCACTCGCTGCAATGTCTGGGGACAAAATCAATGAAGTCATGGAGATGGAAGAAGAAGAAGATAACCAGGAGGAGTTGACGCTGGATCTGTTAATGTAAGTATTACTTATTTACTAAAGCCTTATGTAGCAGCACGCCAGTCTCTCACGGCTGGGTGCGTGGTTCAATTCCAGTCACTTTATGTTAGATCTGTGCTGGGCAAACCAAAAGCAGACAGGTTTTTCTCTGGGAACACCAGTTTTCCCTGTCAAAATTTTCTTCCGGCAACACCCTCCACTATCATTTCTTTTTATCTGTCATTCACTTAAACATTGACTGACAAAAGTGAGACAGGCTTTGGCAGCCAACACAGATCTTTCTCGCCGCTAGATGGAGTTTAATTCATTCCATTCCTGATCTGGTCAAATACTGGAAGCAAGCGGTGTTTTTTTTTCTTCTTCAAAATGATTAGAAATACTGAGCGTAGTTACCGCCTTTGTAGCCCATGTTTACTTGGGTGTGAGTAGAATTTGTCTGATAACCCGTGTTATTGGGATGAATAAAAAAAAAAGGATTGGGAAGGAGGTCAGATTTTTTTTTTAGGTGTGTTAAAATCCTTTAGTATGCCTTCCTTTGGAGGGGGAGTAAAGCCAGTGGTTACATGTTCTCACTTTATGACATGTAAAAGATCCGTCCACAGACTAAACTTGTATGAAGCTAAATTGACAGGTTAGATTTTGTCAAAACAAGTTCCAACATTTACCACTAGATGGCATTATTATCTGGTAGCAAAAAACTTGGAACTTGTAGCTCACTCTAATGGCGTTCGTTGGAAGCACCTACATACTCAAGTGAGTCACACATGTTCGTGAACACTGCCAGCACTGAAACCCATACTCAAGTTCCAACATTCACCACTAGGTATCATTAATATCTAGTAGCAAAATTTTGAAACTACTTAAAAATGAACAGAACTTGTAGCTCACCCTAAGGGCGTCCGCTGGAAGCTGCTGCAGACTTAGGTGAACTGTACTTGCTCTCACACACTCCCAGCAATTCACAGCACCTACATACTCAAGTGAGTCACACATGTTCGTGAACACTGCCAGCACTGAAACCCATACTCAAGTTCCAACATTCACCACTAGGTATCATTAATATCTAGTAGCAAAATTTTGAAACTACTTAAAAATGAACAGAACTTGTAGCTCACCCTAAGGGCGTCCGCTGGAAGCTGCTGCAGACTTAGGTGAACTGTACTTGCTCTCACACACTCCCAGCAATTCACAATACAATATTTAGATAAACAAGCGTAATAAAACAATTTTGTTGTACTCTTTATTGTATACATTTTTTTTTATAGCTTTGGAAATGATCCAGTGTTGGTGGAGTTTTTTACGCAGTTAATGACGGCGATGGAAGGGTGTGAGAGAGTTGGAGAGGATGAAGAAGAAGAAGATGATGATGATGAAGAGGAAGATGAAGAGGAAGAAGAATAAGGATTAATAAATCAGATCTGGTGTACACCTTCTTGTTTTTATTTCATGTCGAGCTGGCCGACTCAACATGCTATGCGATTTGTATCCTACCCCCCACCCTACCATTTACAGGAAATACTACTCCAGATTCATTGACGTTTGTTTACCATTGAGCACATTCAACAACCAGTTCATTCCCCCTCTCCCTCAATTCCATTCACTACTCCCGATACCATTGATGTTTGTTTACCATTGAGCGCTTTCAACCCCATCTTGTTTGTCTCTCAGACCCATTCACACCTAACCAACCTACCACGTCAGGGTCCAAACAACCACCGCCATCCACCGCCATTCATGTTTTCCATTCAAAACACTCCCGTTCATGACCTACCTCACATCCCGTAATCTGCTGTGACGTCACACACACACCAGTTGACCGTTCAATTCTCTGACGATTCATTCACAACCAAGGATTCGGAAACCTTCGGCAACACTCGGATCTCGTCGGGATCAAAGCAAAGCTATATAGCCCAGGATAATATCAGAGAAGGCGCTCAGTCCAAGAGAGAGACTGGGTCGAGGAGGGTCTCGTGCAGACCCTCTTCCATCCTTCCCCCTCATCCCCCAACCTCGCCACCCCCCCCCCCTCCCCCTCCCCACCCCCACTCCCCCTCCCCCCCCCACTCCTCCCCCTCCACCCACACCCCCTCAAACCGGTTCCTGGACCCTCCGAAAGGTTTGTTTACCTTCCGGGGTCCCGGCGACCTTGGGGGTCAATGACCTACCTCAAGGTCATTGATCATGACCTACCTCAAGGTCATTGACCTTGCCACGCCCCCTAATTTGCATAAATAACGGTATTTGAGTCAAAACCCCCCCCAGCCTCCCTACTCTCGATAATGGACACACGACTAACAATCTGTTTTTGGAACTGTGAGGGTCTGATTAGGCAGAGATATGAGTTCGAAGCTTTTATCTCTGCCCATGACGTGGACGTCTGTCTATTGAACGAGACATGGCTGGATTCAAATAACCAGCTTTCCTTCAAAAATTATACTTTATATAGAAAAGATAGGTTATATGCAATTCGTGGCGGTGTAGCCGTGCTGATTAAGTCTAGGCTTACTCATCATGTGCTGGACCCCCTCCCTATCTCAACAATAGAATCTTTAGGCATAGAAGTTAAACTTAATAACCTGCATTACAGGTTTTTCGCTGTTTATTTGCCGCCTAGAGCTGCACTTCATCCCGATGATTTGCTAGTTCTTTTGGATAACGAAAACCATGTCCCGTCAATTGTCGCAGGGGATCTCAATTCCAAAAACCCAGATTGGAACTCCAGAATTACTAATCCCAAGGGTCGATTGTTGAGAACATACATTTCAGAGCATGACGACATATCGGTATTTGCACCGACAGAGCCCACTATATATCCGCATAATGGTCTGCCTGACGTCATAGATATTACAGTCACTAAATTCCTCAGGCATGAACTGACTTTTACAGTTCCCAACTGGTTAAATTCTGACCACCAGCCTGTTCTTTTTAATCTTGCATGGGATCGCTTATCAGAACCTAGCTTGCGCCTACGATCTAGGAACTTTAATTGCATTAAATACAGATGGCATGTAGACAAAAATCTACGTATATCCACCCCTAGAACTCGTGCGGAAGTCGATTCGAGCATTATGCATCTTACTAATAAGATGCATAATGCTAAAAAGTACGTTAATCGACTATCAAACAGCACCCAGGACTACTACTCTCAGGCTGTGATAGCAAAGCACCTGAAAGGTGCAATGCAGGGTGAAAAATTAAGAGTCTGGTGCCCGTGAACCGGGCTCCTTTCACTCTAGTTTGATGGTATGAAGTGTGAAAAATAATGATAATAATACTATTAGATCTGGACGCTACCTCTGGCTTTAGTCTAATGAGTGACTTATGGCCAGAGTATTTGCAGTGAATGACGTGAGTTTTGCTAGGATAAAAGTATTGTTGTTTTAATTGACTAAATATATAAGCAATTAATCAATTATTAGGGGCAGTGCAAGATGAAATAGAGAGTAGCAGATCCGTTCCAGCTTAGGTTCGGAACAGGATGTGCCTGCTGGCCATTGTGGGCCAGTGCACACTCCTGCCGATGCTGTAGTTGTTAAAATTATCGCTACGCTCGCCATGGTTAAAATGTATGTGATATTGCGGTGTGTGTGAGAAGTTTTAAGCTGTGCAGCAGCTTCTTAAAATTAGGGAGATGTGCAGATAGCATTAAATTGCTACTAGAAATGTGCCAAGACTGTCACTGGAGCGGGGAGTTTGAATTTGGAAATGCTGTGCTCTGATTGGCTGTGTGCTGAATGGAGTTTAATAGTGTTTGTATGTGGAAATAAAGCTGTATTGTGAATAATTAAGTTAAATTAGGATTATTAATTGTGTAATGTGATGGTTTGGAAATGTATTGAGGTGTGGAGGCCAGTGTAATATATGCCAAACATTGAGGTTGGTCAATGTAACTGTGCCTCCTAGTGTGTACTAAGTTCGAGTCTCGTAATACGCTCCAGTGCAGTCTTGTGAACTTACGATTTACCGCCCGCTGTCCGCACCCCGGAAGGAGTCCGCCGCGGCCGACGTCCTCCCAGGGGTAGGCCCGCTAGGCAGGAAGTGTATAATGTGTAGTTAATGAGTGTATTGGTCAAGAGTGCCAGGGAAAGGGAGGGCTTAAATTAGGAAATTGAATTATAAAATATTTAATGGTAAAAATTATAAAAATTTAAAAAATTAAAAATTAAGAAGTTAAAAAATTTAAAGAAAAATTTAAGATTTTGAAAAAAGAAGTTAATAGTTAAATAAATGGGTCTCGGCGGGTGTGCAAAAATATCGGCCCTTCTCCGTGGTAATGATGTAACAAAAAGTTGTTGGTTCCTTGAATGGTAATGATGTTAGCGCAGAACGCATGTCGCACCATCCCGGGCGGAGTCGGCCGTGGCCTTCCCCCGAGCAGGGACGACATACTGCTCTGGTATCAATTTTAGTTAGTTCCTTCGGAGTTCAGGGCTTTAAATGTGGTAGGGAGTTATGAATGAATCGAGTAATGAGTTGACTTGGATGATTTATCCAAATTACGTAGGTTTGAATGTTTATTTTTAAAATTGGTTGATAATGTTTATGGGTTAGATGTCTGGGTTTTCTAGTAGTCTTCGTATGATGAGGATGTACTTCGGTCTGCGTTTAATACGTTGTAGTGGGTCTACTTGGTAAGTGCCTAGTTGTCTAATGAGTTCGTTAGAATGTGTGGCAGTTCTTTGATAGAATTTCGTAGTTAATTGAGTAAGATGATCGAGTAGGTATTGAGTCTTTGTTTTAGAATGGATGAAGTGCGTTGATTTGCGTCGTTCGTCTTTTTTTAGGTTTGGTGGCAAGTCTTAATAGCCAGTTTTGAACTGTTTGAAGTTTCTTGAGATTTGTGATTGATTGGAAACCTATAGCGGGATACGCATACGTGAGTATGGGTCGTATAAGCACTTTATAGATTAAGGTGACATTTTTACTGGACAGGTGTGACGACGGGTGAACTTGTGGGTAGAGTGTTTTAATTTGTGTTTTAGTTTTGTGTACTGTATTGACTGTATGTCTTTGGAGAATTAATTTAGGATCCAGTGTTATTCCTAGGTATTTATAATTATTTGTGAATGTGATGTCTGTATTGAATAATTGTAGCGGAAGGTTAGGTTGTCTGTGTCTCCATGTGAAGTGGACGGCTTTGGTTTTAGCTAGGTTGACTTGAATTTTATTTTGTACTAGCCATGGTTCTAGCTGCGTTATGTGGTTTTGTAGGTCTCTATTAGCTATTTCTGGATCTCTTGATTTGGCCATAATGGCCGTATCATCCGCGAAGATAGCAGTCAAGGTGTTAAGCGGTTGTGGGATGTCATTGATATAAATTAAGAACAGGATCGGGCCAATAATGTTGCCTTGGGGCACGCCCGACTGTATTTGTCTGACTGATGATTTAATGTTGTTGATGCTGATATAGAATTTACGATTTGAAAGGTATTGATTTATTAATTTAATATAAGTGGCTGGGATGTTGAAGTTTATGAGTTTATGTATTAATATGCTGTGAATTACCCTGTCGAAGGCTTGTTGATAGTCAAGGAATAGTGCTAACGTGCCCTGGTTATGATTGTAACCATGCGTTATGTATTCAGTGACTCGCAACAGCTGGTGAGTGGTGGAGTGTCCGGTTCTGAAGCCAAATTGTTGCCTGATGAGGCGTTCATTTACTTGAGTGATTATTTGTTTGTACAGTATTTTTTCAAATAGTTTTGATATGATGCTTAAAAGGCTTATTGGTCTGTAGTTTTCAGGGTCTCTTCGATTTTTGCCTGCTTTGGGGAAGACTATAATTTTAGCCATTTTCCATTGTTGTGGGAAATATTCTAATTTGATTATTGAATTTAGTATGAGTGCGAGATGTGCGAATGCTTTGGCTGTTAGGTTTTTAAGCATTACTGAATGTATGTCGCTGTCTCCTGGAGCCTTGTCTGGCATTTTTTTAATTAGGTTGGCGATGAGATTGTTGGAGATAAGAGGTGATTCAGTGGTGTTAGGAGTATGCAAGTAATTTTGAACAGTATTATTGGTGTAGTTATCATAATTGACATCACGCAGGTTGTTGTTTGGCTGAAAGTGATGCTCTAATGTTTCGGCTAGTAGTTCGGCTTTATCTTTGGTGCACGTAATTATTTGTCTGTTTCTATGAAGAGGGGGGATAGTGGTGTTTTGCCTGGTTAATATTTTAGTTGTTTTCCATAGGTTGAGGTTAGTATTGTCAGCATTGATGCTTTGTAGTTTTTTTGTCCAACGTTCGTTGGAGTACTTATTTAGTTCTTTTTTGACTTTTGCATGGAGTCTGTTGTACTCTATTTTTGCTTGGATGGTAAGAGTTCTTTTGAATATTTTATTTGCATTGTTTTTCTCTTGTATTAGTTGTTTAATGTTTTCAGGAATGGAGTAAGGCGTTTGATTTAGGGATACTGTGCTAATTTTGGCGGCAGTAATTAGGGTTTCAGTGAATAATTTTAAATGTTCGTCTAGTTGCGCTGTGTTAGATATAATTGGAAGTTCTTGGGGGAATAATATGTCAAGTTGTTCTTTATATTTAGCGAAATTGATTCTTTTGGGGTTTATAATTTTGTGGCTATTTAAGTAAGGTAGTTTAGTTCCTACATCAAGAATGACTGGTAGGTGATCGGAAGAGAGAGAATGTATTACATCAAGTTGTGTATTATGTGGAATATTTTTTATTAGGGCGATATCCAATATGTCACCACTGAGTCTTCCATTTCTGAAGCAGTAGTGCGTTGGTTCAGTTGGGGCGGTGATGAAATAGGGTTTGTTTAGACTATGTTTTAGTAAATGTCTACCGTTGTTATTGGTAGCTATGCTATGCCAATTAGAATGTTTGGAATTAAGGTCGCCAAATACAATAGTCTTGGGATGGGCTAGAACAATGTCAAGATCGTGATCTAGGATGCGTTTTTGTGGAGGGTTGTAGGCTGAAATTATGCGATAAGAGATATTGTTAATTGTTATAATTATGGCAGTGGCCTCCATGTGTATCAGTGGCTGCAGTTCGTCTTCATAGAGAGGTATGTTGTTTTTTATTGCTATAAGAGTGCCACCTCCTGGGTCAGGTCGATCGTTTCTGTAGATTCTGTAATTAGGTATGTTAAAGCGGGTCTCATTATTTAATTTTGTTTCCTGAATTAATAAAATGTCGATGTTGTGTTCTTTTAGGAAGTGAGTAAGTTCAATTTTTTTATATCGGAAATACGCACCATCTGCGTTCCAGGCGCATAATAGTAGATGTTTTAGACGCATTGTGGTTGTTGATTTCCCATGGTATTGGTTAATTGAGTGAGGCTATTACTTAATTGTTGAATGCCTTTGAAGAGGTATTCTACGAGGCTATTTAGTGCGGTTTGAAGGTTGCGAATGATGAGTTTGACTGTTTCTGGAAGGGTTTCAGGTATGTTCATACGATTAAAGAATGGTATATTTGAGGTTGTGGAGCCATTACTTGGAGTTGGGTTTAAGGGAGGATTAATTATTGGGTTTTGTGGAGCAGTGTTTGAATGGTTAACGACCCTTTGGGTATGGTTGTTATTTGCTCTTGCATATGAGGGTTGAAGAGGAGGGGCACTGGATTCTGGGACGAAATCGTCGCTGTGGTTTGTATGTGATGGGCGAAGCAAGGAAGAGCCTGTTTGCGTGTTGTCGAGGCGGCGTCTGTCTCTCTGTGGATTTGTCTGACTGTGATCCACCGAGGTGTCAGAGCTGTAGTCGTATTGGTTGAATGACGTGCGTTTGCGATTTTGAGCTGGCCGTCTAGGCGCATTTTTTTGCCTGTGATTGTTGGTAGTGGGATTGTTGGCTTCGAATGTAGGGAAGTCTTCTTCTTGTTCTGCTTCTGATAAGGCTTGGAACCTATTGTGAGTTGTGGGCGATTGAGGTTCGGGTAAAAAATGGTTGCGTTCTATTTTTGGATGAGGATTGCGTCTATCCAACTGTCTGGGTTCGGGCCTCGTGGATAACTTGTTAGCTAAAGCTTGTTTGAATTTGGGGCAGCTTCTTGAGGATGCTACGTGGTCCCCTTGACAGTTGGCGCAATGTCTAGGTTCGTTTGGAGTTATTGGACATTCGGAGGGCTTGTGAGGGCCTGCACATTTAACGCATTTAGGGGGTAGTGAACAGTATCCCCTGGAGTGGCCGAATTGTTGACAGTTAAAGCACTGTGTTACTGTGGCTCTTGAAGAGTCCCTGTAGTCTTCAATTTTAATGCGTTGGCAGATTAAGTAGTCTATGTTATGGAGATTTGCATTATTGGGAGTGAGTTGATAAGTGATTAGAAACAGTGGCATTGTTGTGACCTTGTTAGGATTGGTACTACGAGGGTTGAATTTGGTTAGTTGCTTGATGAATTGGACTGTAAAATTTTTCGTGGTGAGGTCCTCGGTTATTTCCCCTATTGTGGTGTCGTGTGGAAGTCCGCGGATGACGACTTGCCTTGTGGGACGCTTGGCTATTGGATGGGTAAAGTAATTTATCCTAGCTCCTTTGAGGTGTTCAATTACTTTGTCGTGATCTGTCAGATTGGTGAGAATGAGTGTGGCACCGTCTGGAGTGGGCTTTAAGTCGTATCTGCGATCAGTAGTTACAGCGTCTAGCATTTGACGTAGGTCCCTCCACTTTTTGGATGTTCGGATGTTAATTGGAGGGAGTCTGGTTGGAGCTGTGTTAGAGCTTGAGGTTGAGGGCATAGACGCTAGATTTGTAGTGTTTGAGCCTGAGGTTGAGGGCATAGACGCTAGATTTGTGGTGCTAATTCTAGGTGTAGATGCAGTTGGTGCGCTAGAAGTGGAGACGAATGTTATGTTGGAGATAGGTTGGTTTGAGTTTGTAGGTGCTGTGTTTCCACTGGAGTTGGTGTTTGTAGCTATTGTAGTATATACCTGTGCAGGAATGGAAGTAGTTTGTTGCTCGGTTGCAACAATGGGTTGGTTAGTGTTGGATGAGGGCTGTGCCGGGAGAGATATTATTGATTCGCTAGTGCTTGGTGTGCTCATGATGGATTGCGATTGCCGTGTATTTACCATTGTGAATAATTAGGTGATTGTTGTTTTGTAGAGAGTGGAAGACGTTATTATGAATTAGATGTTGGTCTATTAAGGCTTATATCTCTAGTGTTTCCCCCCGGGGGGGAAAGAATGTATTGTTGTGTTGTAACCTAACTGTGTAAAGTTTAATTCAAACACTTAAGTGGAATAAAAAATAAAAATAACTGCCGGTGGTGAAAAACAGGTCGCTACAGGCTACAGTTTTAGCAAGGGGTCTCCTTGGCAGGTAGCGATTGCTGTTTCAGCCGGTAGTTAGGTGTATTTAATGCAGGATTTCGGTTCCGGCTCAGGCGCGCCGCGAGCGCGACTTTCGAAGTGCCCGCAACTAGCAGCCAACCACTAGGCGTCTCCTCAGTGATGGGCAGAATATTACGAGGTCACAAGTGTGACCCTGATTAATTTCTCGATGCACCCGAAGGCCGCCGGCGCGCAGATAATGGTCCAGACCTTGGGATATGCCCAGCCGTTGTCCCGTGGTTCAGCTGCCAAGCGGTTATGATGCGACGAAGGAAGGCCTAGCGGAAAACGGCAGCGTGGTAATATATATGCACTCAGAAGAAGTGGTCCCCCTTCCGGGGAACACCCTGGAGCCTACCGCTTCCACTCAAGCCTCTGCACCCTCCCAGACCAATCCGGCGAAGCAATGAACAACCCAATATTCCTGCCAATAATACCTAACTGCCGCCCTGCCCTTCAAACCAGTTCGCCAAAACAATGCTGGCCTCCTTGTCCAACAATGCTCGGCGAGACTGGAGTAGCCGCTGAGCCAGTGACGCGTATGGTCGCGGCCGCCCGTTAGGGCTGGCACTGAGAAGTCACGGCTAGTTCTTCTCTCTATTCGGCTATAATAACTGAAAGCCCAGTCTCCAACTAAATAATAGCTACCGTGCCGGTAGCAGTTTCCCAGCTAATCGGCTAATCAAGGTGGGATCCCACGGAAAACCTAAGCATCAATTGTGGCTGATCGAGGAGCTGTGGACTCACACGACCGACCTGGCGTACGTAGACCCATGCAATCGAAGCCGGCTACGCTAAACATGCGTTGATGTTTAGCCCATCAGCCCTGAGGCCTTGAGTGCTGTGACAAATAGTTGCGACCGACTACAATTGTTTATTGGTTTTTTGGGGTGATTACCGTGAGTCAAACTGATCAGGATATGATCTTATGTACTAAGACATGTGAAATACAGAAATTTAAAGGATAGTAGAAGTAAGAGGTTCGTGAAAGAGAAATCTGAAGGTTGGAAAATGTAAAGATAGAGAATTTTGAGAGAAGAGAAAAAGAGCTATAGTAGCATGGTTGAGAAAGTTTATTCTATAATAATACGGGGGCGTTTATGACGACACCCCCGTGCTCGGTAATCACCCAAATTGTTTACAAGAGGGTTGGTGCTGAGTGTAGTTGTTCTATATGTTTTTACTGCCTGTCTATGGATCCTCTGACTGATGGTCGAGAGATTGTAGTCGGTGTGAAGTTGAGTGTTACGTACGAACCAGGGGGCGCCCGATATCGTACGCAAGGCTCGGTTCTGAACAGTCTGAAGTTTCCGGAGAGTGGAGGGAGCTGCGTAGCCCCAGACCGGGCTGGCATATTCCATTACAGGACGCACAATTGTGCTATAAGACAGGACCTTGCTGAATTCATCTAAAGAGCTCTGGGCTTTGAGAAGTGGCCAGAGCTGCGCTTGGACCGCCTTCGCTTTGTTAGCGCGCTGTGAAACCTCCTGAGCGAAGGTGAGGCCTCGGTCCAGCGTGACTCCCAAGTATTTAGTAGCAGGTTGCCAACTGATTACCTCGCCAAAGAAGTTAAGATCCTGGACTTCTGTATGCTTGCGTTTCTTGGTAAACAGAGTAGCGGAACATTTATTGACGTTAATCTTGATTCTCCAATCCCTAAACCAGGATTCTAGGGTGTCTAATGCGACTTGGAGGTTGGAATCAACTCTATGTCCTCTCGTGGAGGTAGTGGAGATTGCAGTATCGTCTGCATACAGGTGGAGACTGGTAGCGTCAGTTTTGGGCATGTCAGAGACATAGATATTAAAGAGGGCTGGGGCAATGACGCTACCCTGAGGCACTCCGGCCTTAATCCTTCTCAAGGAGGATTTTTCGTCTGCCACCTGGACATAGAATTTCCTTTTCCTAAGATATGATTTAATGACCTTTAGTAGATGACCTGGGAAGCCTTTGTGTTTCATTTTGAATAATAGTCCACTGTGCCAGACTTTGTCAAAGGCACGACTAATGTCCAAAAAGCAAACTCTTGTCATACGATTTTCATTGTAGGCGCGCGTGATGACCTCTGTGAGTCTCAAAAGTTGATGTACAGTGGAATGGCCTTTGCGGAAACCGAACTGCTCGTCATTAATAGTATTACTGATATGAGAGTCCAGCCTGGAAAGCAAGGTCATTTCGAATAGTTTGGAAATGATTGATAGTAAACTGATAGGTCTGTAGTTTTGGGGGAAGGTTCCATCAGTGTTGGGCTTCCCTATCATTATGACCTTGGCTACTTTCCAGGCTGGAGGGAAGTACCCAAAACGGTAGATAACATTGAACATTTTTGTGAGGCAGGTTAATGCATTTTTAGTCAGATTCTTGAGATATGAAGCGGAGACCTCGTCTGGGCCAGGGGCTTTGCGGGTTTTAAGTTTCTTAATAAGTCTGAGCAGCTCGGAGGGGGAGACAAACCTGAAACCTCTGGGGAGACCCTCCTGAAAACCACCACGAAGATCATGACGGACGAGATCAATGAAGTCATCGTCACAAGGTTCGCGGTTCGGTTCACAGGCTCTCTCGAAGGTGTCAGCCAGGGCATCAGCCTTGTCTAAATTAGTGAATACCATTCCACGTACCCCGTGCAATGGTGGAATACCAGTCCTTTTCCTGATGAGCTTTCTGGCCATACCGTACAGTGATTTAGCATCGCCTGCCATGTTTTGAAGTTTGGATTGCCAGTGCTTATTACGTAGATTGACCATGGCTGTATGGATATGTCTTTTAAGAACATACCACTCTCGCTTAAAGCGAAGATCACGTGTGGTTTGCCACCCCCGCCAGATCACATTCTTCCGCTTAATGAGAGCTTGTAGTGTAGGGGGGATGCAGAAGGGCTTGTGTTTCTTATGTTTGGGACCGATAGCTGCGGTTTGGGCTGCTTGTAGGAGGGATTTGGTGAACTTCTCTACGTGGACGTCTATGTCGTCCTCGCAGCGAATGCTGGGGTTACCAGCGACGGTAGTTTTGATGATGGATTGGAAATGTTCCCAATCGATCTTGCGGAGGTGAAGAGGGATTTCGGAGCGGGATGGTCTGAAGCTAGAGTTTAGCTGTATAAGGATCGGGTCATGGTCAGAATCGAGGGCTGAGTAGTTTGTGACTGTAATAGGGATGTCTAGGTCCTTGCTGATGGCAACGTCCAAGAGATCCGGTAGTAGGTTAGGATTAAACGGGAAGAAAGTGAACCCAGGCGGGCCGTGGACTAGGCACCCGTGATCATCGCAGAACTTCTCGAGAAGCCTACCCCTTGCCTCCGTGTATCGACTGCGCCATAGTCGATTTTTGGAATTAAAATCACCCGCCAATATCACTGGCATATTGTCAGGCAATAGAGCTTCCAGATCGGCCGGCACGAAGGGGACACCCGGGGGGAAGTAGCAGGAGACGATGCGGTATGTACCGGAGGAAAGTTCAACCTGTACGATGGTGGCTTCCAAAAACCTCAGACTGTCGGGCGTGGGGATACGTTGGTGTACCAGGTCAGAGAGTACGGCTATGGCAGTTCCCCCACTTGGACGTCCTACCCGGTCATTTCTGTATATGTGATAACCAGGGATATAAAATCTGGTGTCAGGCTTAATTGAAGTTTCTCCGAGGAGAGCAATATGTATACGTTCCTGCTGTAGGACGTCCGTGAGTTCCCCTATCTGTTCTTGTAGGTGGAAGGTATTCCACGCCATGATCTTGATATTGACACCAGCCTGCCGGTTATTACCCATTAAAGAGGTGTTGCGAGCAGACATCTATAATAATTTGCAACCTGCGAGCTCCTAAGCGCAGACCTGCGCCCCGGGGCCTCGACCCCGAGCTCTGAGTCGCATATAGCCTCTCCGTGCACCTCCGAGCTAGCCGTGTCCGAGAAGAGTGGAACGCCAGGACCGGCTAGCCCCCTGCCACCAGACAACCCAGTCAGTCTGGACCCCCAGTTCAGCTGGGCGAGCGACGTGAGCTTGGACACCGTGCAAGGGCACCCTGGGTCTCCGGGCCCAGGCTCCGAGTCGCCACGGCGTCACGACCCTAGCTCCTGGGCTATGCTTGTTTATTTCAGGACAGACCGCGACCCGGAGGAAGAACGGAAACACATCGCGGCCACCCTGGACCACGCTGTGTACTATACGGGAGGCACGGACGCGACCCAGGATGACATCGAAGCCTGCCTACCGAGCGGCGTCCTGATCAGGCCCCGCCTGTTCGCGACGCTGAATCTGTACACAGCGCTGCTGGCTGAGCACTGGCAGATTCCGGCTGTAGCGGGCGCTACTACGGGCCCACCCGGGCACCTGGTTAGTGCCCAAGTAACCGTACATCGTTCCACGCGCTCAACCCAGACGGACGTCGCGACGCCCGAGGAAGGGACCCAGCCGGGGCCCTCGTCGCAGACCCGATGGCCAGCAGTTCCAGGACCTCAGGCGAGGCCTTCAGCGGGGCAACTCGCGCCCGCCACCCAGGAGGACGGCCATCCAGCACCTCAGGCGAGGCCTTTAGCGGGGCAACTCGCGCCCGCCACCCAGGAGGAGCAGTCAGTACCTCAGGTGAGGCCTTTAGCGGGGAAACTCGCGCCCGCCATCCGGGAGGAGCAACCAGCGACGGCCGGGGCCAACCAGGCGGCCCCGCAGAAGAGGAGACGCCGCCGCAGAGGACGCCGCCACCCGCACTCCCAGGAGGGAGAAGCTGGGCTCCGCGACGCCGCCAGCCAGGGACGCCGGCCCAACCCATACTCCCAGGAGGGTGGGGAGGGGCAACGGGACGTCAACAGCAGCAGCCAGCCGAAGCAGCAGCCAGGTAATATGCGGCCCCGCTTAGACGAGCTTTTACAGTGTTTCCGCTGTCTAAGATGGGGCCATTCCCAGGGATCTTGCGGCTCCCCAGTCCGCTGTAACCGGTGCTCAGGTGGTCACCACCACACCGGCTGCACGGTGCCGCGAGACGCGCCGGTGTGCGCCAACTGCAGGGGAGACCATCCGTCTTCCCACCGCAGTTGCCCAGTTTACCGGTCCATGGTAAGAGCAGAGAGGAAGGCGGCTCGTTGCCATGGATCATCCGCTAGGCCCCTGCCTCGGCAGGCGGGCCTCCCTCCCACTCTCCGGCAACGGAGACTCGGCACCAGGGACCCCAAGGAGACCAGGTGGTGGTGCAAGTCCTTGGACTTCTGTCATCACTGCTTGGTAGCCGGAAAGGCCCGCGCTAGACCCAGCAGTGCCGAGTTGATCTGACTCCCCGGATGACGGACCAGGCGAGAAGTTGGACATGAACTGGTGCATGATACCTTCTCCCAATTCTAACATAACCCACACATGTCCTTCCCACATTCCTTGCATGTGGCTATCACCCAAACTGCCAGGTTTTTACGGATAGGCGCTCTTTCTTTCAGTCTATCCGGTTTTTCCCTGGCCCTTCAAATTCCCCTTATATATGTGTGCATTTATGCACACATATATAAATACCTAATGTTAACATCCTTAATGATGCCAGGTAAATTGCAACCGCAATCGGACTGGCGCGAAGCCTCAAACGGCATCTCCTTCCTTCACCCCTATGCTTTCTCTTAGTAGACTAATGCATGTCGGAGGCAGCAGTAGTAAGGTCGGCTGCCACGCGGGGGGTGCGGGTTCTCTTTTCGGGGCCCCCCCGAAAAAGAAAAAAAAAAGCAAGCCAGCCGGCCTCCTATTGGCTCGCCCTCCGGTCAGCCTCTTTTTTTTTTTTTTTTTTTTTTATTTTTTTTTTTTTATTGTTTGCTCTTCATTGGGTGTGCCGAGTCTGATGAACGACTCTCTACACATCGATATTGTTTGCTCTTCATTGGGTGTGCCGAGTCTGATGAACGACTCTCTACACATCGATATTGTTTGCTCTTCATTGGGTGTGCCGAGTCTGATGAACGACTCTCTACACATCGATATTGTTTGCTCTTCATTGGGTGTGCCGAGTCTGATGAACGACTCTCTACACATCGATATTGTTTGCTCTTCATTGGGTGTGCCGAGTCTGATGAACGACTCTCTACACATCGATATTGTTTGCTCTTCATTGGGTGTGCCGAGTCTGATGAACGACTCTCTACACATCGATATTGTTTGCTCTTCATTGGGTGTGCCGAGTCTGATGAACGACTCTCTACACATCGATATTGTTTGCTCTTCATTGGGTGTGCCGAGTCTGATGAACGACTCTCTACACATCGATATTGTTTGCTCTTCATTGGGTGTGCCGAGTCTGATGAACGACTCTCTACACGTCGATATTGTTTGCTCTTCATTGGGTGTGCCGAGTCTGATGAACGACTCTCTACACATCGATATTGTTTGCTCTTCATTGGGTGTGCCGAGTCTGATGAACGACTCTCTACACGTCGATATTGTTTGCTCTTCATTGGGTGTGCCGAGTCTGATGAACGACTCTCTACACATCGATATTGTTTGCTCTTCATTGGGTGTGCCGAGTCTGATGAACGACTCTCTACACATCGATATTGTTTGCTCTTCATTGGGTGTGCCGAGTCTGATGAACGACTCTCTACACATCGATATTGTTTGCTCTTCATTGGGTGTGCCGAGTCTGATGAACGACTCTCTACACATCGATATTGTTTGCTCTTCATTGGGTGTGCCGAGTCTGATGAACGACTCTCTACACATCGATATTGTTTGCTCTTCATTGGGTGTGCCGAGTCTGATGAACGACTCTCTACACATCGATATTGTTTGCTCTTCATTGGGTGTGCCGAGTCTGATGAACGACTCTCTACACATCGATATTGTTTGCTCTTCATTGGGTGTGCCGAGTCTGATGAACGACTCTCTACACATCGATATTGTTTGCTCTTCATTGGGTGTGCCGAGTCTGATGAACGACTCTCTACACATCGATATTGTTTGCTCTTCATTGGGTGTGCCGAGTCTGATGAACGACTCTCTACACATCGATATTGTTTGCTCTTCATTGGGTGTGCCGAGTCTGATGAACGACTCTCTACACATCGATATTGTTTGCTCTTCATTGGGTGTGCCGAGTCTGATGAACGACTCTCTACACATCGATATTGTTTGCTCTTCATTGGGTGTGCCGAGTCTGATGAACGACTCTCTACACATCGATATTGTTTGCTCTTCATTGGGTGTGCCGAGTCTGATGAACGACTCTCTACACATCGATATTGTTTGCTCTTCATTGGGTGTGCCGAGTCTGATGAACGACTCTCTACACATCGATATTGTTTGCTCTTCATTGGGTGTGCCGAGTCTGATGAACGACTCTCTACACATCGATATTGTTTGCTCTTCATTGGGTGTGCCGAGTCTGATGAACGACTCTCTACACATCGATATTGTTTGCTCTTCATTGGGTGTGCCGAGTCTGATGAACGACTCTCTACACATCGATATTGTTTGCTCTTCATTGGGTGTGCCGAGTCTGATGAACGACTCTCTACACATCGATATTGTTTGCTCTTCATTGGGGTGTGCCGAGTCTGATGAACGACTCTCTACACATCGATATTGTTTGCTCTTCATTGGGTGTGCCGAGTCTGATGAACGACTCTCTACACATCGATATTGTTTGCTCTTCATTGGGTGTGCCGAGTCTGATGAACGACTCTCTACACATCGATATTGTTTGCTCTTCATTGGGTGTGCCGAGTCTGATGAACGACTCTCTACACATCGATATTGTTTGCTCTTCATTGGGTGTGCCGAGTCTGATGAACGACTCTCTACACATCGATATTGTTTGCTCTTCATTGGGTGTGCCGAGTCTGATGAACGACTCTCTACACATCGATATTGTTTGCTCTTCATTGGGTGTGCCGAGTCTGATGAACGACTCTCTACACATCGATATTGTTTGCTCTTCATTGGGTGTGCCGAGTCTGATGAACGACTCTCTACACATCGATATTGTTTGCTCTTCATTGGGTGTGCCGAGTCTGATGAACGACTCTCTACACATCGATATTGTTTGCTCTTCATTGGGTGTGCCGAGTCTGATGAACGACTCTCTACACATCGATATTGTTTGCTCTTCATTGGGTGTGCCGAGTCTGATGAACGACTCTCTACACATCGATATTGTTTGCTCTTCATTGGGTGTGCCGAGTCTGATGAACGACTCTCTACACATCGATATTGTTTGCTCTTCATTGGGTGTGCCGAGTCTGATGAACGACTCTCTACACATCGATATTGTTTGCTCTTCATTGGGTGTGCCGAGTCTGATGAACGACTCTCTACACATCGATATTGTTTGCTCTTCATTGGGTGTGCCGAGTCTGATGAACGACTCTCTACACATCGATATTGTTTGCTCTTCATTGGGTGTGCCGAGTCTGATGAACGACTCTCTACACATCGATATTGTTTGCTCTTCATTGGGTGTGCCGAGTCTGATGAACGACTCTCTACACATCGATATTGTTTGCTCTTCATTGGGTGTGCCGAGTCTGATGAACGACTCTCTACACATCGATATTGTTTGCTCTTCATTGGGTGTGCCGAGTCTGATGAACGACTCTCTACACATCGATATTGTTTGCTCTTCATTGGGTGTGCCGAGTCTGATGAACGACTCTCTACACATCGATATTGTTTGCTCTTCATTGGGTGTGCCGAGTCTGATGAACGACTCTCTACACATCGATATTGTTTGCTCTTCATTGGGTGTGCCGAGTCTGATGAACGACTCTCTACACATCGATATTGTTTGCTCTTCATTGGGTGTGCCGAGTCTGATGAACGACTCTCTACACATCGATATTGTTTGCTCTTCATTGGGTGTGCCGAGTCTGATGAACGACTCTCTACACATCGATATTGTTTGCTCTTCATTGGGTGTGCCGAGTCTGATGAACGACTCTCTACACATCGATATTGTTTGCTCTTCATTGGGTGTGCCGAGTCTGATGAACGACTCTCTACACATCGATATTGTTTGCTCTTCATTGGGTGTGCCGAGTCTGATGAACGACTCTCTACACATCGATATTGTTTGCTCTTCATTGGGTGTGCCGAGTCTGATGAACGACTCTCTACACATCGATATTGTTTGCTCTTCATTGGGTGTGCCGAGTCTGATGAACGACTCTCTACACATCGATATTGTTTGCTCTTCATTGGGTGTGCCGAGTCTGATGAACGACTCTCTACACATCGATATTGTTTGCTCTTCATTGGGTGTGCCGAGTCTGATGAACGACTCTCTACACATCGATATTGTTTGCTCTTCATTGGGTGTGCCGAGTCTGATGAACGACTCTCTACACATCGATATTGTTTGCTCTTCATTGGGTGTGCCGAGTCTGATGAACGACTCTCTACACATCGATATTGTTTGCTCTTCATTGGGTGTGCCGAGTCTGATGAACGACTCTCTACACATCGATATTGTTTGCTCTTCATTGGGTGTGCCGAGTCTGATGAACGACTCTCTACACATCGATATTGTTTGCTCTTCATTGGGTGTGCCGAGTCTGATGAACGACTCTCTACACATCGATATTGTTTGCTCTTCATTGGGTGTGCCGAGTCTGATGAACGACTCTCTACACATCGATATTGTTTGCTCTTCATTGGGTGTGCCGAGTCTGATGAACGACTCTCTACACATCGATATTGTTTGCTCTTCATTGGGTGTGCCGAGTCTGATGAACGACTCTCTACACATCGATATTGTTTGCTCTTCATTGGGTGTGCCGAGTCTGATGAACGACTCTCTACACATCGATATTGTTTGCTCTTCATTGGGTGTGCCGAGTCTGATGAACGACTCTCTACACATCGATATTGTTTGCTCTTCATTGGGTGTGCCGAGTCTGATGAACGACTCTCTACACATCGATATTGTTTGCTCTTCATTGGGTGTGCCGAGTCTGATGAACGACTCTCTACACATCGATATTGTTTGCTCTTCATTGGGTGTGCCGAGTCTGATGAACGACTCTCTACACATCGATATTGTTTGCTCTTCATTGGGTGTGCCGAGTCTGATGAACGACTCTCTACACATCGATATTGTTTGCTCTTCATTGGGTGTGCCGAGTCTGATGAACGACTCTCTACACATCGATATTGTTTGCTCTTCATTGGGTGTGCCGAGTCTGATGAACGACTCTCTACACATCGATATTGTTTGCTCTTCATTGGGTGTGCCGAGTCTGATGAACGACTCTCTACACATCGATATTGTTTGCTCTTCATTGGGTGTGCCGAGTCTGATGAACGACTCTCTACACATCGATATTGTTTGCTCTTCATTGGGTGTGCCGAGTCTGATGAACGACTCTCTACACATCGATATTGTTTGCTCTTCATTGGGTGTGCCGAGTCTGATGAACGACTCTCTACACATCGATATTGTTTGCTCTTCATTGGGTGTGCCGAGTCTGATGAACGACTCTCTACACATCGATATTGTTTGCTCTTCATTGGGTGTGCCGAGTCTGATGAACGACTCTCTACACATCGATATTGTTTGCTCTTCATTGGGTGTGCCGAGTCTGATGAACGACTCTCTACACATCGATATTGTTTGCTCTTCATTGGGTGTGCCGAGTCTGATGAACGACTCTCTACACATCGATATTGTTTGCTCTTCATTGGGTGTGCCGAGTCTGATGAACGACTCTCTACACATCGATATTGTTTGCTCTTCATTGGGTGTGCCGAGTCTGATGAACGACTCTCTACACATCGATATTGTTTGCTCTTCATTGGGTGTGCCGAGTCTGATGAACGACTCTCTACACATCGATATTGTTTGCTCTTCATTGGGTGTGCCGAGTCTGATGAACGACTCTCTACACATCGATATTGTTTGCTCTTCATTGGGTGTGCCGAGTCTGATGAACGACTCTCTACACATCGATATTGTTTGCTCTTCATTGGGTGTGCCGAGTCTGATGAACGACTCTCTACACATCGATATTGTTTGCTCTTCATTGGGTGTGCCGAGTCTGATGAACGACTCTCTACACATCGATATTGTTTGCTCTTCATTGGGTGTGCCGAGTCTGATGAACGACTCTCTACACATCGATATTGTTTGCTCTTCATTGGGTGTGCCGAGTCTGATGAACGACTCTCTACACATCGATATTGTTTGCTCTTCATTGGGTGTGCCGAGTCTGATGAACGACTCTCTACACATCGATATTGTTTGCTCTTCATTGGGTGTGCCGAGTCTGATGAACGACTCTCTACACATCGATATTGTTTGCTCTTCATTGGGTGTGCCGAGTCTGATGAACGACTCTCTACACATCGATATTGTTTGCTCTTCATTGGGTGTGCCGAGTCTGATGAACGACTCTCTACACATCGATATTGTTTGCTCTTCATTGGGTGTGCCGAGTCTGATGAACGACTCTCTACACATCGATATTGTTTGCTCTTCATTGGGTGTGCCGAGTCTGATGAACGACTCTCTACACATCGATATTGTTTGCTCTTCATTGGGTGTGCCGAGTCTGATGAACGACTCTCTACACATCGATATTGTTTGCTCTTCATTGGGTGTGCCGAGTCTGATGAACGACTCTCTACACATCGATATTGTTTGCTCTTCATTGGGTGTGCCGAGTCTGATGAACGACTCTCTACACATCGATATTGTTTGCTCTTCATTGGGTGTGCCGAGTCTGATGAACGACTCTCTACACATCGATATTGTTTGCTCTTCATTGGGTGTGCCGAGTCTGATGAACGACTCTCTACACATCGATATTGTTTGCTCTTCATTGGGTGTGCCGAGTCTGATGAACGACTCTCTACACATCGATATTGTTTGCTCTTCATTGGGTGTGCCGAGTCTGATGAACGACTCTCTACACATCGATATTGTTTGCTCTTCATTGGGTGTGCCGAGTCTGATGAACGACTCTCTACACATCGATATTGTTTGCTCTTCATTGGGTGTGCCGAGTCTGATGAACGACTCTCTACACATCGATATTGTTTGCTCTTCATTGGGTGTGCCGAGTCTGATGAACGACTCTCTACACATCGATATTGTTTGCTCTTCATTGGGTGTGCCGAGTCTGATGAACGACTCTCTACACATCGATATTGTTTGCTCTTCATTGGGTGTGCCGAGTCTGATGAACGACTCTCTACACATCGATATTGTTTGCTCTTCATTGGGTGTGCCGAGTCTGATGAACGACTCTCTACACATCGATATTGTTTGCTCTTCATTGGGTGTGCCGAGTCTGATGAACGACTCTCTACACATCGATATTGTTTGCTCTTCATTGGGTGTGCCGAGTCTGATGAACGACTCTCTACACATCGATATTGTTTGCTCTTCATTGGGTGTGCCGAGTCTGATGAACGACTCTCTACACATCGATATTGTTTGCTCTTCATTGGGTGTGCCGAGTCTGATGAACGACTCTCTACACATCGATATTGTTTGCTCTTCATTGGGTGTGCCGAGTCTGATGAACGACTCTCTACATCGATATTGTTTGCTCTTCATTGGGTGTGCCGAGTCTGATGAACGACTCTCTACACATCGATATTGTTTGCTCTTCATTGGGTGTGCCGAGTCTGATGAACGACTCTCTACACATCGATATTGTTTGCTCTTCATTGGGTGTGCCGAGTCTGATGAACGACTCTCTACACATCGATATTGTTTGCTCTTCATTGGGTGTGCCGAGTCTGATGAACGACTCTCTACACATCGATATTGTTTGCTCTTCATTGGGTGTGCCGAGTCTGATGAACGACTCTCTACACATCGATATTGTTTGCTCTTCATTGGGTGTGCCGAGTCTGATGAACGACTCTCTACACATCGATAGTGTTTGCTCTTCATTGGGTGTGCCGAGTCTGATGAACGACTCTCTACACATCGATATTGTTTGCTCTTCATTGGGTGTGCCGAGTCTGATGAACGACTCTCTACACATCGATATTGTTTGCTCTTCATTGGGTGTGCCGAGTCTGATGAACGACTCTCTACACATCGATATTGTTTGCTCTTCATTGGGTGTGCCGAGTCTGATGAACGACTCTCTACACATCGATATTGTTTGCTCTTCATTGGGTGTGCCGAGTCTGATGAACGACTCTCTACACATCGATATTGTTTGCTCTTCATTGGGTGTGCCGAGTCTGATGAACGACTCTCTACACATCGATATTGTTTGCTCTTCATTGGGTGTGCCGAGTCTGATGAACGACTCTCTACACATCGATATTGTTTGCTCTTCATTGGGTGTGCCGAGTCTGATGAACGACTCTCTACACATCGATATTGTTTGCTCTTCATTGGGTGTGCCGAGTCTGATGAACGACTCTCTACACATCGATATTGTTTGCTCTTCATTGGGTGTGCCGAGTCTGATGAACGACTCTCTACACATCGATATTGTTTGCTCTTCATTGGGTGTGCCGAGTCTGATGAACGACTCTCTACACATCGATATTGTTTGCTCTTCATTGGGTGTGCCGAGTCTGATGAACGACTCTCTACACATCGATATTGTTTGCTCTTCATTGGGTGTGCCGAGTCTGATGAACGACTCTCTACACATCGATATTGTTTGCTCTTCATTGGGTGTGCCGAGTCTGATGAACGACTCTCTACACATCGATATTGTTTGCTCTTCATTGGGTGTGCCGAGTCTGATGAACGACTCTCTACACATCGATATTGTTTGCTCTTCATTGGGTGTGCCGAGTCTGATGAACGACTCTCTACACATCGATATTGTTTGCTCTTCATTGGGTGTGCCGAGTCTGATGAACGACTCTCTACACATCGATATTGTTTGCTCTTCATTGGGTGTGCCGAGTCTGATGAACGACTCTCTACACATCGATATTGTTTGCTCTTCATTGGGTGTGCCGAGTCTGATGAACGACTCTCTACACATCGATATTGTTTGCTCTTCATTGGGTGTGCCGAGTCTGATGAACGACTCTCTACACATCGATATTGTTTGCTCTTCATTGGGTGTGCCGAGTCTGATGAACGACTCTCTACACATCGATATTGTTTGCTCTTCATTGGGTGTGCCGAGTCTGATGAACGACTCTCTACACATCGATATTGTTTGCTCTTCATTGGGTGTGCCGAGTCTGATGAACGACTCTCTACACATCGATATTGTTTGCTCTTCATTGGGTGTGCCGAGTCTGATGAACGACTCTCTACACATCGATATTGTTTGCTCTTCATTGGGTGTGCCGAGTCTGATGAACGACTCTCTACACATCGATATTGTTTGCTCTTCATTGGGTGTGCCGAGTCTGATGAACGACTCTCTACACATCGATATTGTTTGCTCTTCATTGGGTGTGCCGAGTCTGATGAACGACTCTCTACACATCGATATTGTTTGCTCTTCATTGGGTGTGCCGAGTCTGATGAACGACTCTCTACACATCGATATTGTTTGCTCTTCATTGGGTGTGCCGAGTCTGATGAACGACTCTCTACACATCGATATTGTTTGCTCTTCATTGGGTGTGCCGAGTCTGATGAACGACTCTCTACACATCGATATTGTTTGCTCTTCATTGGGTGTGCCGAGTCTGATGAACGACTCTCTACACATCGATATTGTTTGCTCTTCATTGGGTGTGCCGAGTCTGATGAACGACTCTCTACACATCGATATTGTTTGCTCTTCATTGGGTGTGCCGAGTCTGATGAACGACTCTCTACACATCGATATTGTTTGCTCTTCATTGGGTGTGCCGAGTCTGATGAACGACTCTCTACACATCGATATTGTTTGCTCTTCATTGGGTGTGCCGAGTCTGATGAACGACTCTCTACACATCGATATTGTTTGCTCTTCATTGGGTGTGCCGAGTCTGATGAACGACTCTCTACACATCGATATTGTTTGCTCTTCATTGGGTGTGCCGAGTCTGATGAACGACTCTCTACACATCGATATTGTTTGCTCTTCATTGGGTGTGCCGAGTCTGATGAACGACTCTCTACACATCGATATTGTTTGCTCTTCATTGGGTGTGCCGAGTCTGATGAACGACTCTCTACACATCGATATTGTTTGCTCTTCATTGGGTGTGCCGAGTCTGATGAACGACTCTCTACACATCGATATTGTTTGCTCTTCATTGGGTGTGCCGAGTCTGATGAACGACTCTCTACACATCGATATTGTTTGCTCTTCATTGGGTGTGCCGAGTCTGATGAACGACTCTCTACACATCGATATTGTTTGCTCTTCATTGGGTGTGCCGAGTCTGATGAACGACTCTCTACACATCGATATTGTTTGCTCTTCATTGGGTGTGCCGAGTCTGATGAACGACTCTCTACACATCGATATTGTTTGCTCTTCATTGGGTGTGCCGAGTCTGATGAACGACTCTCTACACATCGATATTGTTTGCTCTTCATTGGGTGTGCCGAGTCTGATGAACGACTCTCTACACATCGATATTGTTTGCTCTTCATTGGGTGTGCCGAGTCTGATGAACGACTCTCTACACATCGATATTGTTTGCTCTTCATTGGGTGTGCCGAGTCTGATGAACGACTCTCTACACATCGATATTGTTTGCTCTTCATTGGGTGTGCCGAGTCTGATGAACGACTCTCTACACATCGATATTGTTTGCTCTTCATTGGGTGTGCCGAGTCTGATGAACGACTCTCTACACATCGATATTGTTTGCTCTTCATTGGGTGTGCCGAGTCTGATGAACGACTCTCTACACATCGATATTGTTTGCTCTTCATTGGGTGTGCCGAGTCTGATGAACGACTCTCTACACATCGATATTGTTTGCTCTTCATTGGGTGTGCCGAGTCTGATGAACGACTCTCTACACATCGATATTGTTTGCTCTTCATTGGGTGTGCCGAGTCTGATGAACGACTCTCTACACATCGATATTGTTTGCTCTTCATTGGGTGTGCCGAGTCTGATGAACGACTCTCTACACATCGATATTGTTTGCTCTTCATTGGGTGTGCCGAGTCTGATGAACGACTCTCTACACATCGATATTGTTTGCTCTTCATTGGGTGTGCCGAGTCTGATGAACGACTCTCTACACATCGATATTGTTTGCTCTTCATTGGGTGTGCCGAGTCTGATGAACGACTCTCTACACATCGATATTGTTTGCTCTTCATTGGGTGTGCCGAGTCTGATGAACGACTCTCTACACATCGATATTGTTTGCTCTTCATTGGGTGTGCCGAGTCTGATGAACGACTCTCTACACATCGATATTGTTTGCTCTTCATTGGGTGTGCCGAGTCTGATGAACGACTCTCTACACATCGATATTGTTTGCTCTTCATTGGGTGTGCCGAGTCTGATGAACGACTCTCTACACATCGATATTGTTTGCTCTTCATTGGGTGTGCCGAGTCTGATGAACGACTCTCTACACATCGATATTGTTTGCTCTTCATTGGGTGTGCCGAGTCTGATGAACGACTCTCTACACATCGATATTGTTTGCTCTTCATTGGGTGTGCCGAGTCTGATGAACGACTCTCTACACATCGATATTGTTTGCTCTTCATTGGGTGTGCCGAGTCTGATGAACGACTCTCTACACATCGATATTGTTTGCTCTTCATTGGGTGTGCCGAGTCTGATGAACGACTCTCTACACATCGATATTGTTTGCTCTTCATTGGGTGTGCCGAGTCTGATGAACGACTCTCTACACATCGATATTGTTTGCTCTTCATTGGGTGTGCCGAGTCTGATGAACGACTCTCTACACATCGATATTGTTTGCTCTTCATTGGGTGTGCCGAGTCTGATGAACGACTCTCTACACATCGATATTGTTTGCTCTTCATTGGGTGTGCCGAGTCTGATGAACGACTCTCTACACATCGATATTGTTTGCTCTTCATTGGGTGTGCCGAGTCTGATGAACGACTCTCTACACATCGATATTGTTTGCTCTTCATTGGGTGTGCCGAGTCTGATGAACGACTCTCTACACATCGATATTGTTTGCTCTTCATTGGGTGTGCCGAGTCTGATGAACGACTCTCTACACATCGATATTGTTTGCTCTTCATTGGGTGTGCCGAGTCTGATGAACGACTCTCTACACATCGATATTGTTTGCTCTTCATTGGGTGTGCCGAGTCTGATGAACGACTCTCTACACATCGATATTGTTTGCTCTTCATTGGGTGTGCCGAGTCTGATGAACGACTCTCTACACATCGATATTGTTTGCTCTTCATTGGGTGTGCCGAGTCTGATGAACGACTCTCTACACATCGATATTGTTTGCTCTTCATTGGGTGTGCCGAGTCTGATGAACGACTCTCTACACATCGATATTGTTTGCTCTTCATTGGGTGTGCCGAGTCTGATGAACGACTCTCTACACATCGATATTGTTTGCTCTTCATTGGGTGTGCCGAGTCTGATGAACGACTCTCTACACATCGATATTGTTTGCTCTTCATTGGGTGTGCCGAGTCTGATGAACGACTCTCTACACATCGATATTGTTTGCTCTTCATTGGGTGTGCCGAGTCTGATGAACGACTCTCTACACATCGATATTGTTTGCTCTTCATTGGGTGTGCCGAGTCTGATGAACGACTCTCTACACATCGATATTGTTTGCTCTTCATTGGGTGTGCCGAGTCTGATGAACGACTCTCTACACATCGATATTGTTTGCTCTTCATTGGGTGTGCCGAGTCTGATGAACGACTCTCTACACATCGATATTGTTTGCTCTTCATTGGGTGTGCCGAGTCTGATGAACGACTCTCTACACATCGATATTGTTTGCTCTTCATTGGGTGTGCCGAGTCTGATGAACGACTCTCTACACATCGATATTGTTTGCTCTTCATTGGGTGTGCCGAGTCTGATGAACGACTCTCTACACATCGATATTGTTTGCTCTTCATTGGGTGTGCCGAGTCTGATGAACGACTCTCTACACATCGATATTGTTTGCTCTTCATTGGGTGTGCCGAGTCTGATGAACGACTCTCTACACATCGATATTGTTTGCTCTTCATTGGGTGTGCCGAGTCTGATGAACGACTCTCTACACATCGATATTGTTTGCTCTTCATTGGGTGTGCCGAGTCTGATGAACGACTCTCTACACATCGATATTGTTTGCTCTTCATTGGGTGTGCCGAGTCTGATGAACGACTCTCTACACATCGATATTGTTTGCTCTTCATTGGGTGTGCCGAGTCTGATGAACGACTCTCTACACATCGATATTGTTTGCTCTTCATTGGGTGTGCCGAGTCTGATGAACGACTCTCTACACATCGATATTGTTTGCTCTTCATTGGGTGTGCCGAGTCTGATGAACGACTCTCTACACATCGATATTGTTTGCTCTTCATTGGGTGTGCCGAGTCTGATGAACGACTCTCTACACATCGATATTGTTTGCTCTTCATTGGGTGTGCCGAGTCTGATGAACGACTCTCTACACATCGATATTGTTTGCTCTTCATTGGGTGTGCCGAGTCTGATGAACGACTCTCTACACATCGATATTGTTTGCTCTTCATTGGGTGTGCCGAGTCTGATGAACGACTCTCTACACATCGATATTGTTTGCTCTTCATTGGGTGTGCCGAGTCTGATGAACGACTCTCTACACATCGATATTGTTTGCTCTTCATTGGGTGTGCCGAGTCTGATGAACGACTCTCTACACATCGATATTGTTTGCTCTTCATTGGGTGTGCCGAGTCTGATGAACGACTCTCTACACATCGATATTGTTTGCTCTTCATTGGGTGTGCCGAGTCTGATGAACGACTCTCTACACATCGATATTGTTTGCTCTTCATTGGGTGTGCCGAGTCTGATGAACGACTCTCTACACATCGATATTGTTTGCTCTTCATTGGGTGTGCCGAGTCTGATGAACGACTCTCTACACATCGATATTGTTTGCTCTTCATTGGGTGTGCCGAGTCTGATGAACGACTCTCTACACATCGATATTGTTTGCTCTTCATTGGGTGTGCCGAGTCTGATGAACGACTCTCTACACATCGATATTGTTTGCTCTTCATTGGGTGTGCCGAGTCTGATGAACGACTCTCTACACATCGATATTGTTTGCTCTTCATTGGGTGTGCCGAGTCTGATGAACGACTCTCTACACATCGATATTGTTTGCTCTTCATTGGGTGTGCCGAGTCTGATGAACGACTCTCTACACATCGATATTGTTTGCTCTTCATTGGGTGTGCCGAGTCTGATGAACGACTCTCTACACATCGATATTGTTTGCTCTTCATTGGGTGTGCCGAGTCTGATGAACGACTCTCTACACATCGATATCGTTTGCTCTTCATTGGGTGTGCCGAGTCTGATGAACGACTCTCTACACATCGATATCGTTTGCTCTTCATTGGGTGTGCCGAGTCTGATGAACGACTCTCTACACATCGATATTGTTTGCTCTTCATTGGGTGTGCCGAGTCTGATGAACGACTCTCTACACATCGATATTGTTTGCTCTTCATTGGGTGTGCCGAGTCTGATGAACGACTCTCTACACATCTACATGTGTTTGCCATTACGTTGGCGGTAGCACAGGGCGTACATATAGGAGGGAGAAAAACGTTCTGACTAATGGGAAAGGAGAACCGTAACCCATTAGCCAGAGCTGAAACCCTCAAAGCTGCAACTATCTGAGTAGATAGGGTAAGTAGATTAGTAGAGGGAAAGACTGCCAAGCGATTGAAAGAAGAAATTCAATCACCAGACAGCTTCAACAATGGTAATTAGCGGGCCAAAAGGATGTGAAATGTAAAATTTAGAGGTGCCATTAAAATAATTAAAAATTTAAATATTTATTTTAAATAGGTAAGCCAAGGACCGCGATATTTATATTTGGTCCTGGGCTTTGAGGTATGAATAATAGGATCCAAAATATGACGTCCACGGAGTTCAGATCGGATGCACTGGCGCATTCTAAGCTTAGTAAGCTTGCATAATTTCTCAGAGAGCAGATTAGAGGAATAGAGAATTCATGTCTTATCTGTGCATTGGTCTTTTGAAGGCAGCTAATCCTAAAAAAGGAGCGAAGAGTTCTATTCTGAAACCTTTGAAGTTTCAGAATATGAGACTTGGCTATATGAGACCAGGCCTGGCAGCCATACAAGAGTACGGGGCGTATGAGCGCAAGATAAAGCCTTCGCTTTATCTGCTCACTGAGATATTTATTGCTCGAAAGCGGATAAATAGCCCTGCACCGCACTTTTGCAAGCTGCAAGACCCGGTCTATATGCTGCTGAAAGGTCAGCTGTTTATCTAGTAAAATACCAAGATATTTAATAGAATTAGACCAAGGCAAGACAGTGTCACGAATTCGTAGCTGACTAAGCTGGGGCCTTCGCCTAGTAAAAATGACAGCACGGGTCTTATCATTATTTACCAGGACCCGGTTTCGAATACACCAGTCCGAAAAAAGATTTATCCAATCTTGCAGCACGCGGATAGCGTCGCAATGTCTACGCTTGGAGGCATAGATTGCAACGTCATCCGCGTATAGCTGCAATTCTACTCCTGTTTTCCTTGGAAGATCATCCAAGTATAAGCTAAACAGCACCGGCGAGAGGACTCCCCCCTGTGGGACACCGGCTCTCAGGGTTCGAACCGTAGACCTCTCGCCATCGCAGGTAGCATAAAAAGTTCTGTTCCTAAGATATGAATAGACGACCTTAATCAGGTAATTGGGAATAGTACCCAATTTAATCAATTTAACGATAAGTTTGTCTATCCATATCGTGTCAAACGCCCTTTCAATATCGAAAAAGACGGACGGAACATTACGTTTTAAGTTGAACGATCTTGAAGCGTATTGTACTAGTCGCAGCACGGCCAGGGGGGCACTTCGACCCGCGCGAAAGCCGAACTGCTCCAGTCTCAACACGCCACTGGAGTTCAAGTGAACATTTAGGCGCTTGAGAAGAAGTCTCTCAAAAATCTTAGAAAGATGCGAGAGCAAGCTGATAGGGCGATAGTTCTGAGGGAATAGGCGATTTTTACCAGGCTTAGGAATTAGACAGATTTTGGCTGTCTTCCAAGCCTGGGGAAAATAGCCTAGTATCAGACAAGAATTAAAAATATTCGCTAATAATATGAATGCTCGGAAAGGGAGAGCTTTAATTTCAAAGTTATTCAGCTTGTCATCACCTGGAGACTTCTTATCATTTTGCTGCCTGGCGACTTTCTTTACCTCTGCAGGGGAAATAGGGTTAATAAGGATAGGGTCTTGCGTCTTCCAGTTGAGCCTAAAATTAGTGGCCTGGGCTCGAATGTCATGAAATAAGTCATCGTCAGTATCGTCATTTGTGTCATTAATGTCTGGTATATCGCATTGACTCTCAATAGTGTCTGCGAAGGCCTCTGCTTTCTCAAGGGGAGAAAATACTAGCCCTCTACGACCGTGAAGCGCTCGTTTTACGTTAGGGGGGCGCCTCAAAGAACGAGCAACTTTCCAGAAGTCGTTATTTGAGGTATTTTCAGAGAATTTACTACAGGTCTCTTCCCACTTTTCGATCTTACTTTCCAACAGTCTATCGTGGATGATCTTCGCTATTTCGCGGTATTCAGCGTGATCAGCGGGATCCCTATATCTTTGCCAAAGCTTGCGAATGCGATTCTTAATAATAATTAGATCTTTAATTGCGTCAGGGATACAGCAACTGATGGCAGGGGAGTAGTAGTACTCTCTTTCAGTCCAATTATCGCTAAGTGCGATAGAAAAATGTTTGAAGTCTGGTGCCCTAATGGGCTCCTTTCACTTCATTAATACTTGGCTAAAATATTTGTTAGGATTATAATGTTTGATTTGATTTTATAATTTAATTTTACTCCCTTAAGACGTTACTGGATAATGCCTTAAGGGAGAGTTTAGTCCTTAGGAGTTGCCTGTCGAGTGATTTTAATTTTACTAAGATTTTATTTTTAAGTTAGATGTTGAGAGCACTAAAGCTTGTAATTGTGCCTGCAGAGCTGCGGGTTCGAACTTGGGTCAGCGGCATGGCTATTGACCATCCGACCCGCAGCGGCACTAGTTGTTAATACGTACAGTTCGCTCTGTCATGGCCTGGCAGCGGTCGCTTCAGCGAGGTTAATAATAATAATGATGGGTGTAATTTTATAGACTGAATTTTAGTGTTTAAGGAAGAGCGAAAGACCTCTAGTTAGGTTTGGTTTTATAGAAGGTGAAATTTATAGTCCTGTAGTAGGTATGAGAGAAATAATAATAATAATAAGCCTCAGTTGTGTGTTGTTATTTTTGTTTGTGATTGTTGGCATTCCCATGACCCGCGGCCCCTCATCCCAGGTAGGCAGGCGTTACACCTCACCCCCCAGGCAGATTGAGCCACTGAGTCAGGGATTATGGTTTAATTGAGGGGGGGGGGGGACTGACGGAAGTTTAAAGTGTTGTGGAAGCTAGGTGTTGTATGAAGTGCAGTATTTGAGTGAGGGCTGAGTTAGAGTTAAATGTAGGTGAGGGGACATTGAGTGACATGAGAGGGGGAATGTTTGTGTGAGAGCGTTGTCTGAGCTCCAACTGCTTTCGTCTAATTGCTGTTTTAATGTAGGGGCAACCTCCAAATGAGGCCGCGTGCGCACCTCCACAATTGACGCACTTTGGTTTGTCTTTAGGGATCTTGCAGACCGAATGGTGATGATTATCCCCACATCGGTTGCAGCGGATCCTGTGGGGGCAACACGCGGAGTTGTGGTTCAATTTTTGGCAGTTGAAGCACTGAAAAACTAGAGTAGTGTGTTGTTTGGAAGGGGGAGGCCGTGGCCTCTGTCTTTTTGAGGAGGGGGAAGAATTTACAGTGTTTGGGGCAGTGGAATTGACTGTGGTGTCTAGAGTAGTGTGTTGTTTGGCAGGGGAGGCCGTGGCCTCTGTCTTTTTGAGTTGGGGGAAGAATTTACAGGGTTTGTGGGAGTGGAATTGACTATGATGACGTCGGTCTCTGAGGGAGAGGCGACCGTCTGTGTGTTGGAAGGGTTTGGAGCTGTAAATATGTCTTCAAGTGGTTGAATTATTGGCTGTGTAGATAGCTGTTTGTTTACCAGGATGTGTCTGCTTGGACTGGTAAACTGTGTGTTTTTATGTTTGCGCTTTGGTCTGATGTGAGCAAGGTGTGTTTGAGTCCATCTCACGGCCACATCCGGCTCTGTTTGAGTATGCTCGTGAAGGAGCTCAGATGTGGCAGTTTGGACAGACTTCGTGTACTTGAGTGTAGGAGGAAGAGGCGGATGGATTGGGATTTCTGAGGTGAGAGTCTGTTCGGTTTGAGAGGACTTGGAAAGTATTTCTGTGGGTTTGTAAGGTATGAGGATGAATGTAGGGATGTAGGGATGGCTTCGAAGGGCATTAGTGATGGTGTTCAAGTGGCTGTTTGTTGTGGGAGTGATGGCTATATGGTAGTTTCTGAGTTCCTCGATGCAAGTGATGTGTTTAGCGATTGGTGCTAGCACGCTGATGATTGCTTCACGTGTGATCTGCAGTCGTTTTTGGCCCGGCGGGCTTATGAATATCAGCGTGCCTTTGGGTGAGTTGCGAGTAGGTGAGTCGTACCATAGCCGTTCCCCGAAGTCAAATTCCGGGAAAGTGCCATGGCACGGTGTAGGAGGTGGTGAGAGTTCCTGAAGGGATTCCTGATAAGGTGAGGAGGTGTATGAAGATCCAGACCATGAATCGTTCGTGACGGATGTAATAGCCGCAAATTCGGCCAGCATTGCTCGTTCGAAGCTCATGGTCTAGAATTAGTTAGCATGAGACTGACTGCCAGCTCTGGTCTGGTCTGGTGCCCGGCGACGTCAAGCCAGCGAAGCTGGCTTGCGCGCCTTGATTCTGGCCTCTCAGCTCAACTAGGAGCCTTTAGTGCCGTGTCAGTAGGGGGGAAGGTTCGGTAGACAGAACGTTTGGGTTTAGCTGGGTGAGCTAGGAAAGTCGTAGCTGGCCAGGATATGGCCTGGGATAGGGTATGGGAAAGGAGAAAGGGATGGGTAATATGGTGGGTATAGGAGGTTACCAATATTGGTATCATAGCTGGTCAGTAGACCGATGTAAATTGGTGATCAGGAAATAGTTTGTTTAGACCTGTGGGACCATTTTAAAAGAAGAGCGGAAAAGGAGCAGAAAGAAAGAAGTATAGCAAGAGATTCGTTTGAAGCATGTGCGTGAGGTGCGTGAGAGGGCTTGGCAGTGTGCTTGGGCCCGCGGACCACTGGGTACCATCCCGAAGGGGCTGGCCGTGGCCAGACACTCGAGCAGGCACACAGTGGTGTCACGGGGCGTGTCAGCCTGGTCTGGTCTGGTCTGGTGCCCGGCGACGTCAAGCCAGCGAAGCTGGCTTGCGCGCCTTGATTCTGGCCTCTCAGCTCAACTAGGAGCCTTTAGTGCCGTGTCAGTAGGGGGGAAGGTTCGGTAGACAGAACGTTTGGGTTTAGCTGGGTGAGCTAGGAAAGTCGTAGCTGGCCAGGATATGGCCTGAGGATAGGGTATGGGAAAGGAGAAAGGGATGGGTAATATGGTGGGTATAGGAGATTACCAATATTGGTATCATAGCTGGTCAGTAGACCGATGTAAATTGGTGATCAGGAAGTAGTTTGTTTAGACCTGTGGGACCATTTTAAAAGAAGAGCGGAAAAGGAGCAGAAAGAAAGAAGTATAGCAAGAGATTTGTTTGAAGCATGTGCGTGAGGTGCGTGAGAGGGCTTGGCAGTGTGCTAGGGCCCGCGGACCACTGGGTACCATCCCGAAGGGGCTGGCCGTGGCCAGCCACTCGAGCAGGCACACAGTGGTGTCACGGGGCGTGCGAGTGAGGGCTTAGCAGTGTGCTTGTGCTCGCGGACCACTGGGCACCATCCCGAAGGGGCCGGCCGTGGCCAGCCACTCGAGCAGGTACACAGCGGCGTCGCGGGGCGTGAGGGCGGGGGCCTGGAGTTGAGTGATGTTTGGAGGAGGGATGGAGAGTGACATGAGTGAGGGGATGTGTTGGCGCTTGTATGGTTGTTGCCAATGCCTGTGTTGTTGTTTCAGAGCAGCTTTGATGTACTTACAGCCCGGGTACGAGGCAGCGTGCCCTCCCCCACAGTTTACACACGTGGGGGTTTCACGGGGCACGTCGCATTTCGTGTGGCGGTGCGGACCGCCACAACGATTGCATCTGGCCTCGTACTTGCATTCAAATGCAGCGTGATGTAAGCGTTGGCATTGGTAACACTGTGTAATTAATGTAGTGCGTTGTTTAGGCGGTGGGCGCCGTGGCGCCTGTCTGTTTGGAGGTGTGCGGGGGGAGGCGGGTGATATTGGAGCAGTGTTCTCTGGAGAAGGAACAGCTGCTGTAGTCTTGGTGGAGGGGGGATGGCGGTAGGTTGCGGGCTGACGTCACACTCGGAAAGAGTAATGACCGGGACTGAGGTTTTGGGGATTTGAGGGGGAGAGGCCTGGATGCTCTTATTTTTCCTCCTGGGCTTGGCAGGAGGTTTAATGAGAGCACGGGAGGATTGGGTCCATCGGTCGCTCGTGTCCGTGATTGTTTGAGTCGACTCGTGGCGAAGGATTAGGGGGGTTTCAGTAGTGCTGGTTTGGGTGATTAATGTGAAGGAAGGAATGGCAGGGTGGCTACCAAGGGCTGACATAACAGCATTTGTATGTTCTGAGTTTTCATTGCCCATGGGAGTAATAGAGATGAAGTTGTTGGTGAGCTCCTCAATTAAGGCTACGGACCTTTCTACTGGGGAGAGCACATCAATGATTGCACCTCTAAGGGGGCTGCAATATCCACCTCTATTGGGGGGACGAACAATGATTGCTATACCTGAAGGGTATCTATTTTGGGGGGAGACGTAGAATAGTGGTTCAGTGGGATCGAGATATGGGAGGAAGGGTTTTGTGCGTGAGTTCATGTCTGTGAGATGTGCTTGTGACAGTGATGAAGTGGGGGGGGGGTCAAATGCTTGGCAGACCTTGAGAGTAGGGGGAGAGAAAGAAAAAGTAAACCCTAGATCAGTCGCTCAAGGTTATCCAGATTGAACAGATGAGCTGTGACAATGAGCGAGCTGAGTAGGGTTTAAAGAGAATTTAAAATTGCTGCTCGGTATGGTGGGAGGGAAGAGTTAAGGCTTAATTTTTAACTCAGGGGTGAGGGGATTTTCTTGAAGTGGATGGAGAGAAGGCGGGTATTAGTTAATTGCGGGGTATAGGTTGGTAGAGAGGGATTGGTAATGAATTTGGGAAGGATCCTGACTGACTTGGCACGGAGTTACGGCGTGAGAACTGCTTGGCGAGACGGTTGGGCTGCTTGGCGTGGTCGGAGCAGGGTCAGTCCACGGCCGGCTCGAGACTGTGAGCCATCTGGTCTGGTCTGGTCTGGTGCCCAGGCGATGTCAAGCCAGCGAAGCTGGCTTGCACGCCCTGGATTCTGGCCTCTCAGCTCAACTATGGAGCCTTTAGTGCCATGTCAGTAGGGGGGAAGGTTCGGTAAACAGAACGTTAGGGTTTTGCTGGGTAAGCTAGGAAATCATAGCTGGCCAGGATGTGGCCTGAGGGATAGGGCATGGGGAAGGAGAAGGGGATGGGTAGTTTGGTAGGTTTAGGGAGGTTACCAATATAATTTATCTTAACTGGTCAGTAGACCGATATATATATGGTGATCAAAAAGTAGAAAGTTTAGACCGTGGGACCATTTAAAGAGTAGCGAAGAGGGAGCAGAACGAAAGAGTAAGGCAAGAGGTCAGTAGTGTGAGGCATGTGCGTGAGGTGCGTGGAAGGGCTTGGCCCTGTGCTTGAGCTCGCGGACCACTGGGCACCATCCCTATGGGGCCGGCCGTGGCCAGCCACTCGAGCAGGTACACAGCGGTGTCACGGGGCAGGCGTACGGGTCATATTTATAGGCTCGTGTCCTGCACGGCTCGAGGCGGATTGACCAATGGGAGCGCTTCTGGCTTGCGACTGGCTAGCAACATCAGTCGCGCTCAAAGTGCTGGTAGCTCGCCGATTTATGTATTTTTTAGCATTATGTATCTTATTATTAAGATATATAATGGCAGAATCGACCTCATCAGGGGTTCTAGGGGTGGACAGTTTTAAATTTTTGTCAATATGCCATCTGTATTTGAAGTAATCAAGGTTCTTATGCCGAATAGGTAAGCGGGGCTGCAAAACTCTATCCCAAGCAAGTTGAAATAAAATGGGTTTATGATCTGCATTAAGCACGTTAGGTACTGTAACGGACAGTTCAGGCCCTAAGTGCAGTGAAACAGCAATATCTATGACATCAGGCTGACCGTTTGCAGGATATATGGTCGGCTCTGTAGGCGCATCAATTTTGATGTCGTCATGCTCTGAGATGTAGTCTCTCAGCAATCGACCCTTGGGATTTGTCATTCTAGAGTGCCAATCTGAGTGCTTGGAATTGAGATCTCCCGCAATTATGGATGGTACATGGTTGTCATTTTCCAAAAGAGCCCTCAAATCGTCAGGATTTAAGGGGGCTTTAGGAGGCAAATACACAGCGAAGAACCTATAATGCAAGTTATTCAGCTTGACTTCAATGCACAGGCTCTCTATAGTAGAGACAGAGTTCGTGTCTAGCACATGATGACAAAGTCGAGACTTTATCAGGATGGCCACACCACCACGAGGGGGTATGCTCTGGATAAGCCTGTCTTTACGATACATTGCGTAGTTTTTAATCGAAACGTGTGCATTTGAATCCAACCATGTCTCACTCATGAGGCAGATATCAATATTGTAGTCAGAAAGAAAAGCTTCAAGCTCATATTTCTGCCTATTAATACTTTGGCAATTCCAAGCACAAATAGTGAGAACTCTATCCATTGTCGAAATAAATAAGCTTAAGGCTCTGAGAAATACTGCATTGCAGCATCCACCAGGACCATAATCTTATCTATGGTAGTCGCACAAGAGCGAATACGGGTAGCAGTTTGTTTAATAAGTGGTATCAATTTTGTAAAATTCAACTCCCTAACGAGGTCAAAGATATCACTAAGGCCCGAAGAGGACTGGGAGCCAATGCCACCGTTTTCAGTGGCCGTTGCGTCTAGAGCGGAAGGAGGCGCTGTGGCGGCAGCGAAGCTCAGTTCCTGGGTTACACCCCGTGATGGTGCCCTGAGCGTTCGCTTAGATCTCAAATTATCTTTTTGCTTTAAAATGTTCAAGTGAACATCGCAGCCCCTGAAGGAGGCAACGTGATCTCCGCCACAGTTTGCGCACTTGGCCTTAGTTTCAGGGGTAAGCGGGCAGTCTTCCGCCCGGTGGGCTTCACCACACTTGACGCAACGGAGCGGCATTCTGCAATAATTGGCAGTATGACCATACCGCTGACACTTGTGGCATTGGGAGGGACCAGCCCTACCCTTGTATAGCTCAACGGTGACCCGGTTTCCACAAAGGTAACGTAGAGAGAAAACTGTCTTAGAGAACTCTGTATTGGGGAGCGTAACACTGATTACACTCAGAGGTGTATTTCGGCCCGTGGTTTGGTCACGTTTGGTGTACCGAAATACATCCCGGGGCTCGTAATTCTGTGCAACTAGCTCCTCGCGAACCCAGTCTAATTCCACCGTGTTAACTATGTTCCTAATGACGACTTTCAGACACTTGTCTGAGGGAAGCTGGTGGGTGTAGAAACTAGCATTAGAGTCCTCAAAGTAAGTTTTAACACGGTGGTAGTCTTCCACGGTGTCAACGAAAAATTTCAGGGACTCCCTGGTGTTGATGACCCTGATGTCCCCCTTGCAAACTGTCCTGAGGTACCTATAGTGCCGCTGATACTCAGACTTATCAGCGACAGCTATAGGTGGAATTCTCGGTGCCTTAGGAGGCGGAGGAGTCGCACTGGTCTCCATAGCAGTTATTTCATTTAAAAGGGGGGACGAAGAAGTCTCAGCTTGGCGGGTAGAGGTGGGAATATTAACCGGAGGTCGAGAAGCCATAGGGCTGCGAGACCTAACCGGGGATTGAGGGGTAGAGGGGATCAGGGCCTCGGGAGTCATGTCCCCGGCAGTGGGTAGAGTGGCTAAAATGTCAAATTTATTGCAAGTACTGGTGGGCACTGAGATTTTGGCTGCCTTGGCCTTAAGGGGAACTTTCTTTACTTTGAGGGTGGGCGGCTTTCTTTTCCCCGAACTTGGGTATCGGAACTGGCTGTCATAATTTAAATTAGCCTTGGCTTCCGCATTTTTTACTAACTCAAGAGCCCTGGAGAGCTCATGAGCAGTAGGGGTGGTTGACAGGACGTTAATGGAGGAGGAGCTACCGCGAGAGTCGCATGAAGGAGTCAGCGGGAAAGGGGACTTGGACGGGGGTAAGGCAGGCCAAATGGTCGTGATTTGAGAAAGACCAGATGGAGGACAGTAGTCAGGATGGGTGTTGGAGGTAGTAATTTGGTTTGGTAAAGCCAGGCAGGAAGAGGAAGGTAGGTTAGACTGGTTTAAACCCCCGGCTCCGACCGGGGGACCCGAAGACATGTTGGACGGAATCAGGGAACGCTGAGAGTTTCGGTACAGGAAGGGAGGAGAAAGGAAGGACCCAAATTTCTAAGATTGCTCTAGGCTATCGGTTTGTGGCCTGCCGAAACAGGGGCAAAGAGCAATCTTAGAAGTTCAGGAGAAGGTAAGGAGAAGTAGGAAGGTCAGGTGAATTAAACTTAAATGCCCTAAACGGCGAGACAAGCTCGCAAAGTTAGCCCGAGACAAACACTAAGAGAGAGTGGTGCCTTTTTAATTACGCAAAATGAAACGAGAGAGAGAAGCGCAGAACCTTTCAATTCGTAGAGGACCCATGCAAGCGAAGCCGGCGTAGCCGGGTGGCGATTAACGCAACAATAAGTGTGGCGGAGGATCAGCTTTTTTTTTTTTTTTTTTTTTCGGGGGGGGGGGGGCCGAAAAGGTACCCGCACCCCCCGCGTGGCACCCGACCTTACTACTGGTGCCTCCGACATGCAGTTAATCTACGATAGTAGAAGAGATAGCATAGGGGATTGGATAAGGAATGTCTTTTAGGACTTAGTGCCTGTCCCATCGCGGTCGCGATCTACCAGGCATAATGGATAGGTATTAACATTGGTATATGTTTATATATGAGCACATATAAATATGTACTCATATATAAGGGTAAGATTGTAGGGCCAGGGAAAACCGCATAGGCAGAAAGGAAAGATTGCCTACACGTAAAACCTGGCGGCTTGGTTATTGCCACATGCAAGGATAATGTGGGTATGGAAATGAGTAGGTATGTTAGTTGGGAGAAGGTATCATGCACCAGATCCATGTCCGTCTTCTCGCCAGTTTGTCTCCGGGGAATCAGATAGAACTCGGCACTGCTGGGATCAGCGCGGGCCTTGCCGGCTACCGAGCAATGGTACAAGGATCCGGAGAACCTGCGCCACTACCCGATCTCCATGGGGTCCCTGGTACCGAGCCTCCGTCGCCGGAGAGTGGAGGGGGGGCCTCGCCTGCCGAAACAGGGGCCTAGTGGGCGGTCCATGGGAACGAGCCACCTTCCTCTCTGCCCTTGCCATGGACCTGTAGACTGGGCAACTGCGATGGGATGACGGATGGTCACCCATGCAGTTGGCGCACACCGGCGCGTCCCGCGGCACCGTGCAGCCGGTGTGGTGGTGGCCACCTGAGCACCGGTTACAGCGGACTGGAGAGCCGCAGGATCCCTGGGAGTGGCCCCATCTCAGACAGCGGAAACACTGTAAAAGCTGGCCTGAGCGGGGCTTCATACTACCTGGCTGTAGCGGCTGTCCCTGGCTGCGGCTGGTGGCCTCGCGGCGTCCTGGTTCCCCTTCCTGGGGGCGCTGCGGGCGACGGTCCTCTGGGCTGCTGCGCTTCGTCTTCTTCCGCTGCTTTGGGGCCGTCCTGGTGGCCCCGGCCGTCTCTGGAGTCCCCTGTCTGGCGGTGGTGGCGGGCGCGAGTTGCCCCGCTAAAGGCCCCACCTGGGGCTCCGGTTGCTGCTCCTCCTGGATGGCGGGCGCGGGTTGCCCCGCTAATGACACCGCCTGAGGTGCTGGTTGTGGAGCCAGGGTCGCGACGTCCGCCTGGGTTGCCGCGTCCACGTAGATGCCTATCCTGGTGCGAAGGATCTGCGGAGGGTTCTCCGCCTGCATTCCTGGGATCACCACAATCTGCCAGGTGGTGCTCAAGGGCCCCATGCATCCCGGCAGGTATGGCCTGACCATGACCCCAGTAGGCAGGTAGGCCTCGATGTTCTCGCCTCGGCGTACTCCCGTCAGCCTGTAACGACAGTCGTCCAGGCACTGTTTGATGTCCTCGCGTTCATGTTCCTGGCTGCATTCAGGCCTGTAATAGATAAACAGAGCCAAGGAGCTGGGGTCGTAGCCACCTGCTAGCTCGAAGCCTGGGGAAGTGGCCCCAGGGTGCCCCTGCACTGTGTCCGAGCTAACATCGCTCGCCCAGCTGAACCTGGCTTCCGGGCTGCTGCTGATGTCCGGTCGCGGGGAGCTAGCCGGTCCTGGCGTCCGACTTTTCTCGGACTCGGCTAGCTCAGAGGGCCCTGGGGACGCTACTCCAGCGTTGCGTGCGCCAGCCGGGCTGTGAGGGACACCATCCTCTTCGCCGGCTGGCGGCTTCTGCGCCGCTGGCGTCTTCTCACCAAGGGCCTGCTGGCGCGCCCGCGTGCCCGGAGGTGAGGGCCCTGTGGAGGCTAGCTCACCTCTACCTCTCCGGGCGCGGTTGCGCCTGCTGAGGCCCCTGGCTGGCTCGCCGGTCCGCCGCTGCTTCCTCCACTCGATGGTCCCGCTGCTCGTAGTCTCCATCCTGGTGAGCTGTTACAACAACTTAGGCTGGTCTGCTGCTGCCACTGGCAAGGTGTCCTTCCTCTAACGATTCAGAGACGACCTCCGGAGGATCAGCTGGTCTGGTCTGGTCTGGTACCCAGCGACGCGTAGTCGGCGTAGCCGACTGCGCGCGCGTTTTTTATAGCCTGTCAGCCTTGCGGCCTTTAGTGCTATATCTATAAAGCGGTATGGACCTAACAGAACTGATATAGGGGTGTTGGGTGATTACCTTGTGTCATATCTGGTCAGGATGTGACCTGGTGCACGGGGCACCTTGAAATTCTTAAGTTTAAAGTTATGGAGAAGAAAGTATAAAGAAGGAGCTCATTTGAGCTGGTTTTAGAAGATTTGGAAAGTAGTTTAGAGCTGTAGTAGCTAAAAAGGTTTACTCAATTAGAATACGGGGCCGCTTGTGTCGGCACCCGGTGGCTTGGTAATCACCCAACCTGTTCACTAGAGGGTTGGAGTTTCGTGTTTTTGTTCTGTAGAGAGTGGCTGCCTGCTGTTTAATGCGGGTGCTGATGACCGGGAGTTGGTACTCAGCGTGTAGTTGGGCATTGCGCATGTACCAGGGAGCTCCTGATAGCATGCGCAAGGCTTTATTTTGAATAACCTGCAGTTTATTGATGTGTGTGGGAGCAGCGTAGCCCCACACTGGACAGGCATACTCCATAACTGGACGTACAAGAGTACGATAAGCCAAGAGTTTGCTAAAGTCATCGAGTGAACTTCTGGCCTTAATGAGAGGCCAGAGTTGCGCTAGAACGCCCTTTGCACTATCGGCGCGCTTTTTAACTTCCTTTGCAAAGGTGAGGCCGCGGTCTAGCGTGGTTCCCAGATACTTAGTAGCTTCTTGCCATCTTATTACTTCGCCGAAGAAGGCGAGATCCTGGACGTCTGTGAATTTACGTTTCTTAGTAAAAAGCGTGGCAGAACATTTATCAACATTAATTTTAATTCTCCATTTCTCGAACCAGGATTCGAGTATATCTAGAGCTTCTTGGAGGTTAATTGAAATTCTATCTCCTTTCCAGGAAGTGGTAGAAATAGCAGTATCGTCTGCATATAGGTGGAGGCTAGTGTTATTTGTCTTGGGCATGTCAGCGACATAGACGTTAAACAAGTGGGGGGAAATGACACTGCCCTGCGGTACACCGGCTTTTATCTTCCTCAGTGAGGATTGGGCGTCCTCCACCTGGACATAGAATTTTCTTTTCCTAAGATAGGAATTTATTATTTGTAATAAGTAGTCTGGGAGACCTCTGTGCTTCAACTTGTATAGCAATCCACCATGCCATACTTTGTCGAAGGCACGACTGATGTCTAGAAAGCAAACTCCTGTCATACGGTTTTCATTAAATGCGCGCGTGATAGTCTCAGTAAGTCTGAGTAGCTGATGAACTGTGGAGTGACCTTTACGAAAGCCGAACTGCTCTTCGTTTAGTGAATCATTAATAGTATTTTGAAGCCTGGAAAGTAAGGTCATCTCGAACAGTTTCGAGATGATTGAGAGGAGACTAATGGGTCTGTAATTTTGGGGGAAGGTGCCGTTGGTATGAGGTTTACCTATCATGATTACCTTGGCAGTTTTCCAGGCTGTGGGGAAGAAACCAAATCTATAAATAGCGTTAAATAGCTTTGTGAGGCAAGTGAGGACATTTTTAGGGATGTTTTTAAGAAAAGAAGCCGCTACCCCCGTCTGGCCCGGGTTCCTTACGGTTTTTCAGCTTTTTAATTAGTCTGAGCAGTTCGGTAGGGGTGACAAATTTGAAGTCTGGCGGCAGTCCCTCCTGAAAGCCACCATGAAGGTCGCGATGAACTTCTTCCATGAAGTTTTCATCGCAAGGTTCATCGTTTGGCTGACAGGTTTTCTCGAACGTGTCCGCCAGAGCATTCGCTTTGTCTGTATTTGTGTAGACCAGTCCACGTTCCCCGTGTAGTGGTGGAATGCCTGTCCGTTTCTTAAGAAGTTTTCTGGCCATACCGTACAGTGAGCTGGAGTTACCAGCCATGGACCCTAATTTATCGTTCCATGCTTTGTTTCGTAATTGTTGCATGTCAGCGTGAATTCGTCGCTTCATGCGGTACCATTCCTGTTTCTGTCCTAGATCACGAGTGACTTGCCAGCGCTTTCTGACCACGTTCTTTCTTTTAATTAAGGCTTTAAGGTAGGCTGGGATGGTGGATGCTTGTATCTTCTTGTGTTTAGGGCCTATAGCGGCCATGTTGGCAGCGTGTAGGAGGGAGTTAGTAATTTTCTCAACGAGGAGGTCAATGTCCCCCTCGCTTCGAATGCTGGGATTGCCAGCGACGGTTGACTGGAGAGTGTATTTGTAGAGGTCCCAGTCCATTTTCCGGAGATGAAGCGGGATTTCGGAGTGAGTAGGAATGTAGTCAGATCCTAGTGTGATTAGGATGGGGTCGTGATCAGAGTTGAGGACTCTAAGGTTATCTACCACGATTGGGATATCTAGATTTTTGCTGATAGCAATATCTAGGGTGTCAGGAAGTTGGTTGGGATTAAAAGGGAAGAACGTGGGTTCAGGCGGCCCATGTGCAAGGCAATCGTGATCGTGACAGAACTTTTCAAGCATCCTGCCCCTAGTCTCTGTGTACCGGCTTTTCCATAGCGTGTTTTTGGCGTTGAAATCACCCGCCAATATTACTGGAATATTAGCAGGGATTAGCGACTCCAAATCTGACGGAATAAACGGTACCCCGGGAGGTAGGTAGATGGATACTATTTGGTATGGTCCGCTATCTAATTCTACCTGTACAATAGTGGCTTCAATGAACTGCAGGTTATTTGGTGTCGGGACTCTGTGATGGACCAGGTCAGATTTAATTAGGATGCCTGTACCTCCCCCAGCTCTCCCGAGCCTATCATTCCGGTAAACTCTGTACCCCGGAATGTAGACTTTGTCGCCAGGTTTCGTGTGAGTCTCTCCCAGCAGAGCGATGTTAATATTCTCAGTGGTGAGTACTTCACACAATTCCTGTATCTCGGGTAGGAGGCGGAGAGTATTCCAGGCAATAATCTTAATGTGGGCACCAGCTTGCTGATTAGTTTGTGGCATTAAACAGGTAATTGGAGGCGGTTTCAAATAAAATTTGAACCTTTGTTGCGGTATCGGGAGCTGTGATGATTCGCAGGAGGGTAGTCTTTACGACTTGGATTAAGTCGCGCAGGGATGGGTCAGCCAGTAGGCGAAGGATTTCAAGCATATCGTTTGAAGAAGGAGGGGAGGCTGAGGAGGGAGTGGGTATGGTAGGGATTGATGATGATGATGATGATAATTGTTGTTTTAAGGGGCCTAACATCGAGGTTATCGGCCCCTAATGATCTGGGTGATAGCGAAAATGATAATGAAATGGAAACCAGAACAAAATTATCTGAGACGGAAAATACGTATATAAAAGAACTCAGATGGAAACAACTCACAATATGGTCTGAAAAAAGGGAATTTAGGACGAAAAGTAAAACACACACAAAACGTAGGCTAGATTCAAAATACGTACAAAGTGCAATGTAGCGTCGAAACACTTACAAAATGCAACTGAAATTCAAAATACTCACAAAATGCAAATGAGATCGAAATGACGTACAAAATGCAATTGAGGTTCAAAATACTTACAAAATGCAATTGAAATTGCAAATACACAATGCAATTCAGATTGAAATATCCCAGTTCCAATCCAAATTAATCACAAAGTGCAATTGAAATTCAAAATACTTACAAAATGCAATTGAAATTGAAAATGCTTACAAAATGTACGGTAGATTCAAACGACTCATGTGGATTGACAATACTTACAAAATGCAATTTAGATTGAAAATACTTGACAAAATGTAATTTAGATTCAAAATACCCACAAAATGCAATTAAGAATCAAAATATGTGCAAAATGCCCACCAAACAAAATGCAATTTAGATTCAAAATTCGTGCGAAATGCGGTTTTGGTTGAAAATACTTACAAAATGCAATTGAAATTCAAAATTCTCACTGAAAGGCCCCGCAACCTGCATTGAAAGACTTACCAAAAAGCAATTTAGATTGTCAATCTTTACAAAATGCAATTGAAGTTTAAAACAATCGCGAGATGTAATTTAGGTCGAAAAAACTTACAAAATGCAACGTAGATTAAAAATGCCTTAAAAAAATGGTAGAAGGGAATTTAGACACACGGTGAACCAAGTAACAAAAACAGTGCTGGAATCTTAAAGAGAAAAGTAAATATGAGGAAAAGGGGAGTGGAGAGGAGAGGAGAGGAGAGGAGAGGGGAGGGGAGAGAGGAGAAGGTCCGCCCCAAAGGGAAGGGATAAAAGGGGAAAACGGACCCAGCTCAGGAATCCCTCGGGGGCGCCAACTCCCGAACTCACCAACCGTGAGCCCCTGAGGGTGTAGCATTGTCGACGGTGCACCAGAAGGGATGGGGCTACATGCACCTTGCCTCCTTAAGGGCCTTGAGCACAAGGCAGGAGGTAAAAGGAAAAGAAAAAGAAGGCTGACCCCTCACAGAAGGAGGGTGTCAGGAAAGATGAGACAAGGGCCAATTAAGGCAGGAAATGAAAGACTCCCTAGGCCTCGGATAACCTAATACCGTCGGGGTCGGAAGAGAACAAGAGTTGACCAAGGGAGGTCGACAGGAAAGAAGAAAGAGAGGAGCCCGGCACAAGTAAGTGGAAGCAATGCCGGACTCAGCTGGGGCCCCGTGGGGTAGGGATTGCTCGGGATTGTTCCCTGTCAGGCATGGCAGGGAAGTTGTTAAGATTATTTTCTGGTGCAGCTACTGCTGCGGCGGAATGAGCGTTTGAAGGGGGGGGGGGGGGGGGGCGAGATATTGCCAGGAACTAGTGCGCTAGCAAAGCTGGTGCCTTGTCGGAGCCTATTTCTGGGTGCCACTGGCCCTTGTTGCCCTCTTGGAGCAGAGGGGAGTCGAGAGTTGAAGGTCGTGAGGAGCTTTTTATATTCCTCACACCCTCTGTAGTTGGCTGTGTGATCCTTTCCACAATTAGCGCATTTAGTGGGCTTGGTTTTGTCGCCGTTTTGCGGGCAGTCGGCGGCTCGGTGGTTTTGTGCACATATTACACATTTTTGTTGGCAGTGACACCCAGTCGACGCGTGCCCAAATTTTTGGCACTGAAAACATTGGACCGGCCCGGTTGGTCCCTGGTAGCGGGAGATGGAGACAATGCAGTATAATAATGAGGTGACGTTGTATATATTCAGTTCAGGATTGGTGGTGTTATGTACTACCAGAAAGAGGGGCAGTTTTCTTTTGCGATCGTTAGTCGCAGTGAGTTGGCACACCCGTTCGATCTCGTAGCCCAGTGAGACTAGAGCCGAGTGGATGCGATCTGTTGTGGTTGATTCATGCAGGCCACGAATGACAACCTTGCGGAGATTTTTGGGGGCGATAGGGCGGGTGTGGAATTCTGCTTTCATGGCTATGAGAACAGCTGTCAGCTTGCGATGGTCGTCTGGTGTTTTAACTGTAACCCTCACAGTGTTGGGCATGGATTTTATTTGGAAGTTAGTGAGTTTGTTGTCTACAAACAAGTCCGTGAGCTCGTTGATGTTGCCCACGTTCTTGATGTAGACAGGATGGATGGCCTGTCTCGGGGCGGGCTGAGCTCCGGTGGTGGCATCGGAGGTACCCGCAGGGGTCAGAATTGGGTTTTCGCCCGTAAATTGTTTTTTGGGGAGGGCTCCTAGGGAGCTGAACGGGTTTCTGGTGAGGACGAGGTCTGCCGTTGGGATCTCCTGCATAATTTTCTTGGCCCTTTTCTTCCGGGCGACCAGTTCGAAACCATCTGCGTCCACAATAGTTCTTCTTCCTCTTCTTCCATTTTCATCCTCCGATGAGCTGTCAGTGGAGGAGTACCCAGAAAATTTAGGGCCGTTGGTGGTCGCAGTGGAGATGGAGCAGTTGGGCTCAGGTGAGGTTTCATCAGTGGGCGTGCTCTCCCTGACAGGTGTTGGGGTGACGGCGGGCGTCATGATATTAGGCGGCGACGGGCCTGGCCGGTCCAACATCTTATTATTGTCCCTGACCTGGTCTGGTGGCTTAGTGTCCCTATTAAGGGCTTGGGGCGCAGCAGTACTGCGTGTCATCATTTTAGTTGTGTGGGCCAGGGCCCTGCCTGACGGGCAGGGTCCGGAAGGGGAAGAGGTGTAGCAGTTTATTTAATTTTTATGTGTGTGTGCAGGCAGCGTGTAACCTAATCAGTTCAGTAGGTGGGGCGGAAGGCCAGGGGAAACCTCGAACGCTCTAGAGCGGAGGTGAAATATCAAGCGCGCAATGGAGAAAGTAGGTCCAGCCCAACTCACAGCAGGTTTAGTTTTGACTGGTAGCGCAGTGACAAGCAGTGAGCGGGTTGGTTACTTCACCAGCTAATTCCCAAGATATGGTGATTTTACAGTCCCAGATACGATGGCCACAGAAGGTGACAGTGAAGGGGGAGTCCTATACTAGTCCTAGCTGTAGAGTAGGGTACCACGGCGCTAAATTAAACGCGGCCTACCAGCCGTGGTACACCAACGCGATGATGGCCTCCAGGCCCGATGTGTCCTCGTCGATCAACAGCGAGGAAGTCAAGTCAAGTTCTAGGGCAGTGTCGTCACCCTGGCGCGCGGAGCGCGCCAGTGGGCAACGTGAGCGCGTGAGCGCGAACAATTGCCCTTGGGACGGTGGAAGGCACTGGTGCTCCTATTGGTGCTCCTTTTAGCCTTTTTCGAGTTTTGCAAGGTTGAATTAAATCTTATTTCCTCGTCAGCTATGAGGAGATAAAATTTTTGGTTATTAAGTAGTTAGATTTTAATGTGCATTTTTATTAATTTATTAAGTTGCATTTTTGTAATTTTATTTTTAAGTATAAGTATAAGGAACTTGAAATGACAGTTGTCGATGCTTCCAATTATTCGCTCGCTCATTGGCTTGTAACAGTTGAATTTGTAGGTGTATGTGTCGAAATTATATGAATGTAAGTGAGTTTAATGATATGCGGTCTGTTTAGAGCGGTAGTGTGCTGTAATTGGACAGTTTAGGCCTGGTGAATGGCCGCTCGGTTAGTTTTGTAATATATAATGAGCTGAGGGCGTGGATTATTGTGTGCGAGCCGCATAGTAATGTGATTTTAATGATATGCGGCTGTAAAATTTGAAGATGTGCTGTAATTGGTCGGTTTAGGCCTGGGTAATGGCCGCGCTGCTTATTCTGTAATATATAATGAGTTATGGGCGTTGCTTTTCGAGCTAGCCGCATAGTAATGAGATGGGCAGTGTTTGTGTATATGAATTGCAGCGCTCCGATTGGCTGGGAGCCAGTCTGGTTTGAAGTTACTCGTAAGCAGTAGTAAGAGAAATGTGTTTGTGGCGCTAATAAAATGTTGTAATTTTGTAAATATTAGGTGAAAATGATGTAATTGTAGTTCGGTTTAGCGGTCCACCATCTGAGGCGATCCGGCAGTAGCCTTAGCATCCCAGTCTGATGGTCCACTTGACCGTGAATTTGAAAATTGGCACGGGTGCAGAATGAGTGTGCTGTTATAGGCAATAGCCTACTCGATGACGGTGGTCGCGGGTAGGTCTTCTGCGTTAGTTTATTGTATAGTGTGTCTGAAATGAGGGATGTATACTAATTTTGAGATTTGTGGGACGTGTTTCTGCGTTTTAATGGGGGTTTAGGAGTATCAGCTTAAGTTTTAGAAAAGTGGTTGCTGTTTTATCGAAGTATTTGTTGAATAGTATGTGTAATTATTATTTTTGGTTATCGGTTTCGTGGTCCTCCATCTAGGACGAGCCGGCAGAAGCATTAGCAACCCAGTCCGATGGACCACTTGGCCGAGAATTTGAATAATGGCACGGGTGCTGAATAAGGGGACGTTTTTAGACAATAGCCTACTCGATGAAGGAGTCATGGCTAGGTCTTCTGTGTTATTTTAGGAGATAGTGTATCCGAAATGAGGGATATAAATTGATTTTGAGAGTTATTGGGGGTATTGCTGATTTTTAAACGGAATTTTCGTGTATCTGCGGTAATGGTTCAGATAAGGTGAACATGTTTGGACGCTAGTCTAGTCCACTTAAGAGTAGTGACTATGCTTTCTATGGATGTTTAGTGTATAGTGGAAATAAAATGAGGGTGTTTACTGATTTTGGTTGTGTATGTGCCTGTATGGTTGGATTGAACCCGCATCCCGCAGGGAGCCATTCCAGGTGGAGTTGCCCGTAGCTTGAGATGTTAATTTTAAGCGAAGAGTACGATGGGAAGGCCATTGTGAGGAATGTACCTGAAGAAGTTAGCCAAGTTTGCCTTCTGGTGTTAATGGCATTGAAGTTAGCCAAGTTTGCCTTCTGGTGTTAATGGCATTTGTCACCCATAGTTGCATTATAGTTGTCGTCGTAATTAATCTGTGCTATGGGGAGGCCCTTATCGCTTGTTGTTTGTGGTTCGTAGTTCGTCAGTCTGGGGTCTCAATCAGTAGTAATCCACACGAGGAGTATCCCCTGATTTCGCTACTGATTGATAGTTCGTTGTGCTTGATTGTGATTGATTTTGTTGGGAAGTTGTAGTTTAGTTTTGTGAGTGGAGCGAGTTTTACTTGATTAGGGGGAATTTATTGGTTTTTAAAAGGTTTAGATGTCGTTGTTTTGCAGTATGTTTTTGAGTATTAGAATGTATTTGGGTTGGCGTTTGATTTTATCGGTTGGATCTGGTTCGTAATTTCCTAGGTTGTTGATTAGTGGATTATTATTTAGGGCTAGTTTGTTGTAGATTTTTGTCGTAGATTCGGTGAGGTAATCAAGGAGGTAGGGTATTTTTAGTGTTTTATGGATGTCTTTCGTGGGTTTATCCATACGGCTTGTTAGTTTAAGAGCTATTCTTAGTGCCCAGTTCTGGATTGTTTGTAGTTTTTGTATATGAGTTTTAGGTTGGAGGCCAATAGCTGGGTAAGCATACGTAAGGATTGGTCTTATGAGGGCTGTGTATATGTGTTTAACATTTTTGGTGCTGGTTTTACTTTTGGGGTGAATTATTGGGTAGAGGGTTATCATTTGGGTTTTAGCTTGGTGGATTGTGTTTTTATTATGTAGTTGAAGAGTTAACCTTTTATCTAGGGTGATTCCTAGGTATTTGTAATTATTTACCAGTTGAATGTTCTGATTGTGTAGTTTGAGGGGTGTGATACGTTGGTTGTGTTTCCAGGTGAAGATCATAGATTTGGTTTTGTTGATGTTGACTTGAATTTTGTTGTTGATAAGCCAGGGTTGTATTAGGTTTAGATGATTTTGTAGTTGAGTTTTAGCTGTGTTGATGTTCCTGGATTTTATCATTATTGCTGTGTCGTCTGCGAAAATTGCCGTGAATGTGTTTAAGGGTTTAGGTATGTCATTAATGTATATTAGGAACATTATTGGGCCCAGAAGGCTGCCTTGGGGCACGCCTGCTGAGATGTTTTTAGTAGTTGATTTAGCATTTAGTATATTTACGTAGAATTGTCTGTTGTTTAGATAGTGATTTAGGATTTTAATGTAGGTTGGGGGAATTTGGCATTGTATTAGTTTGTAGATTAGATTTTTGTGTATGACTCGGTCGAAAGCCTGTTGGTAGTCGAGGAAAATTGCCAGTGTGTCTTGCTTATGTTTAAACCCTAGTGTTACGTATTCAGTGACTCTGAGGAGCTGTTGCACAGTTGAGTGATTTTTCCTGAATCCAAATTGTTCATTTATGAGTTTATTATATATGAAGTTGCTTATTCTGTTCAGTAGGAGTTTTTCAAATAATTTAGATATTATGTTGAGTAAACTGATTGGTCTGTAGTTAGTTGGGAGTTTATGGTTTTTGCCTGGTTTAGGGAAGCAGATGATTTTGGCTATTTTCCATTGCGATGGAAAATATTCAAATTGGAGGATATGGTTAAATATGTTGGTTAGATGTATAAGTGCTTTTGGGATTAATTCTTTTAGCATTTTATTGTGAATTTCGTCGTCGCCTGGGGCTTTGTTGTTAGAGAGTTTTTTAATTAGATTATGTACTTCTCTTGTAGTGAATGGTTGTTGGTTGTTCGTGTTGTTGTTGTTGTTAGAGTGAGTGTTTAGATATTGATTTATGTAGGCGTTTATGAAGTTATCGTAGTTTAAATTTTGAAGTGTAAGGTTTGGTTGGAATTGTTGCTGAAGCGTTTCGGCTAGTAGTTCTGCTTTTTCTTGGTTTGAAGAGGCTACTTCGCCGTTGGGTTTGTTAAGTGGAGGTATTTGTAGGTTCTTTTTAGTGAAGATTTTAGCGGTTTTCCAAAGTGAGTTGAAATTATCGTTAGGTTTTAGTTCGTTGAGTTTTCTGTCCCAGAGGGTATTATTATGTTTGTTGAGTTCTCTTTTAGTTTTGGAGTGGAGTCTATTGTAGTTAATTCGGTCTTGGATGTTGTTATGTTTTTGAAGGCGGCTTCTGGCTTTATTTTTATCCTTGATAAGTTCAATTAGTTCGGGGGGGAGTTGGGGTTGTTTTAGCCTTTTAGGTATTGCGCTAGCTCTGGCGGCTGTTATTAGGGTTTGGGTGAAGGTATGAATGTGTTCATCTAATTCGTTTATATTTTCAAGATTAGGGGTGTTATCTGGGAGCATTAGGTCCAAGTTCACTTTGAATTGGTTCCAATCAATGTTTCTTGGGTTGATTAGTTTTTGGGAGTTTAGGAAGTTTATGTCTGCTCCAAATTCTATTATTACAGGGAGATGGTCAGATGTTAGTTCGTGAATTACTTCAATTTTAGTGTTGAATGGAATGTCTTTTAGCAAGGCTATATCCAGAATGTCACCCTTAAGTACTCCATTGATCATTTGGTAATGGGTGGGTTCTGTGGGTGCTAGTATGAAGTAGTGGCAGGGCTCTCGTATATATGTTGAAGTGGTCGGACCGCGAAGGGAACCTCGTGTAGGGTCCGCTTCGCAAAATGATGAAGGAGACAATCTGTGATTTTTTTCGCCCCCCCCCCCCCCCCCCCGAAAAAAAAACCGTGGGAGGATCAGCTCTGGTCTGGCCTGGTACCCAGGCGACGTCAAGCCAACCAAGCTGGCTTGCGCGCCCTGATTCTGGCCTCTCAGCTCAACTAGGAGCCTTTAGTGCCGTGTCAGTAGGGGGGAAGGTTCGGTAAGCAGAACGTTAGGGTTTGGTTGGGTAAACTAGGAGGTCTTAGCTGGCCAGGATATGGCCTGAGGGAAAGGGTATGGGGAAGGAGAAAGGGATGGGTAATTAGGTGGGTTTAGGAGATTACCAATATTAGTGTCATAACTGGTCAGTAGACCGATGTAATATGTGGTGATCAGAAAGTAGTAGGTTTAGACCTGAGGGACCGTTAGAAAGAAGAGCGAAAAGGAGCAGAACGAAAGAAGAATAGCAAGAGATCGTTAGAAGCATGTGCGTGAGGTGTGTGGGAGGGCTTGAGCCCGCGGACCTCTGGGTACCCTCCCGAAGGGGCCGGCCGTGGCCAGCCACTCGAGAAGGCACACAGCGGCGTCCCGGGTCGTGCTTGTGGGGGCTTAGTATTGTGCTTGTGCCCGCGGACCACTGTGCGCCATCCCGAAGGGGCCGGCCGTGGCCAACCACTCGAGCAGGTACACAGCGGCGTCGCGGGGCGTGAGGGCGGGGGCCTGGAGTTTTGTGGTGCATGGCGGGGGGGCCTGGGGTTGTGTAGTGCATGGAGGGGAGATGGAGAGCGAGAGTAGTGGGGGTATAGGTTTGTGCCTGTTTGCTTGTTGCCATTGCCTGTGCTGGTGTTTTAATGCAGATTTTATGAACCTACACCCCGGATACGAGGTCGCATGCCCCCCCCCCCCCACAGTTTACACACGTGGGGGAGTCGCGGGGCACTGAGCAATCTTTGTGACCGTGAGGACCGCCACAACGATTGCATCTAGCCTCGTATTTGCATTCAAATGCTGCGTGGTGTAGGCGTTGGCAACGGTAACATTGTGTAATAAGAGTTGAGCGTTGTCGGGGCGGGTGGCGCCGCGACGCCAGTTTATCTGTGGTTGTGGGAGGGGAGGGGGGCGGCGTTGAGGCAAGTGGTGCAGTGCTCTCTGATGGAGAAGCAGCAGCTGCAGTGTCAGTGGTTAGAGGGATGGAAGCGGGCTCCTGGCTGACGACTCCCTCAGAGGGAGGGGTGACAGGTGGCGTGACTTGAATGCTCTTATTCTTCCTCCTAGGTTTCTTAGGGGGCCTAATAAGAGCACGGGAGGATTGTGACCAGTTGTCTCTCGTGTCCGGGGTAGTTTGAGTAGACTCGTGGCGTAGGATTAGGGGGGGGGGGGGTGTCAGTGTATTCCTGCTGTGTGATGAGTGTGAAGGAAGGGATGGCCGGGTGGCTAGCGAGAGCTGCCATGACAGCTTTAGTGTGAGAAGAGTGTTCAGACCCCATGGGCGTAATGGAGACAAAATTATTGGTGAGCTCCTCAATTAAAGCTACAGACTTTTCAATTGGGGAGAGCACACCAATAATCGCCGCTCGAAGGGAGCTGCAAAATTCTCCTTTACTAGGGGGACGGACGATGATGGTTATACCTGAGGGGTACTTGTTTTGAGGGGACACGTAATACATCGCCTCTTCGGTATCTAGGTAAGGGAGGACAGGTGTAGTGAACGTGTTCATGTTGTGAGCTGTATGAGTATGGTGAAAAAGAAGGGGGGGGGGGGGTCAAATGCTTGGCAGACCTTGATAGTAGAGGGGAGAAAAGAAAAAGTAAAGCCCTAGATCAGTCGCTCAAGGTTATCCAGATTGAACAGATGGAGCTGTGACAATGAGCGCGCTGAGTAGGGTTTAAAGATAATTTAAGTTGATGCTTGGTAGGGTAGGAGGGAAGAGTTAGAGTTGAATTTTAACTCGGGGGTGAGGGGATTTTCTTGAAGTGGATGGAGAGAAGGCGGGTAACAGTTATATTAGGGGTATTGCTTGGATGGGAGGGACGGAGATGGATTAGGGAAGGATCCTGACTGGCTTGGCACGTCGATACGGTGTGAGAGAGGCTTGGCGAGACGGCTGGGCTGCTTGGCTTGGTCGGAGCAGGGTCCGATGAGTGGAGGATCAGCCTGGTCTGGTCTGGTGCCCAGGCGACGTCAAGCCAGCGAAGCTGGCTTGCGCGCCCTAGATTCTGGCCTCTCAGCTCAACTAGGAGCCTTTAGTGCCTTGTCAGTAGGGGGGGATTGTTCGGTAAACAGAACGTTAGGGTTTTGCTGGGCAAGCTAGGAAGTCATAGTTGGCCAGGATATGGCCTGAGGGATAGGGAATGGGGAAGGAGAAGGGATGGGTAATTTGGAGGGTTTAATGAGGTTACCAATACAATTTAATTTATCTTAACTGGTCGGTGGACCGAAAGAGTATATGGTGATCAAGGAGTATAGGGTTTAGACCAATGGGACCATTTAAAGAATAGCGAAGAAGGAGCAGAACGAAAGAGTAAAGCAAGAGGTCAGTAGTGTGAAGCATGTGCGTGAGGTGCGTGAGAGGGCTTGGCAGTGTACTAGCCCGCGGACCACTGGGCACTATCCCGAGGGGGCCGGCCGTGGCCAGCCTCTCGAGCGGGCGCACAGTGGCGTCACGGGGCGTGCATGAGAGAGCTTAGTGGTGTGCTTGTGCTCGCGGACCGCTGGGCACCATCCCGAGTGGGCCGGCCGTGGCCAGCCACTCGAGCAGGTACACAGCTGCGTCGCGGGGCGTGAGGGCGGGGGCCTGGAGTTGTGTAGTGCATGGAGGGGGGGCCTGGAGTTGTGTATTGCATGGAGGGGGGGCCTGGAGTTGTGTAGTGTATGGGGGGGGGGGGAGAGATGGAGAGCGAGAGTAGTGGGGGTATGGTTTTGTGCTTGTTAGTTAGTTGCCATTGCCTGTGCTGGTGTTTTAATGCTGATTTTATGATCCTACACCCCGGATACGAGGCCGCATGCCCCTCCCCCCCCCCCCCCACAGTTTACACACGTGGGGGAGTCGCGGGGCACTGAGCAATCTTTGTGACCGTGAGGACCGCCACAACGATTGCATCTAGCCTCGTATTTGCATTCAAATGCTGCGTGGTGTAGGCGTTGGCAACGGTAACATTGTGTAATAAGAGTTGAGTGTTGTCGGGGCGGGTGGCGCCGCGACGCCAGTTTATCTGTGGTTGTGGGAGGGGAGGGGGGCGGCGTTGAGGCAAGTGGTGCAGTGCTCTCTGATGGAGAAGCAGCAGCTGCAGTGTCAGTGGTTAGAGGAATGGAAGCGGGCTCCTGGCTGACGACTCACTCAGAGGGAGGGGTGACAGGTGGCGTGACTTGAATGCTCTTATTCTTCCTCCTAGGTTTCTTAGGGGGCCTAATAAGAGCACGGGAGGATTGTGACCAGTTGTCTCTCGTGTCCGGGGTAGTTTGAGTAGACTCGTGGCGTAGGATTAGGGGGGAGTGTCAGTGTATTCCTGCTGTGTGATGAGTGTGAAGGAAGGGATGGCCGGGTGGCTAGCGAGAGCTGCCATGACAGCTTTAGTGTGAGAAGAGTGTTCAGACCCCATGGGCGTAATGGAGACAAAATTATTGGTGAGCTCCTCAATTAAAGCTACAGACTTTTCAATTGGGGAGAGCACACCAATAATCGCCGCTCGAAGGGAGCTGCAAAATTCTCCTTTACTAGGGGGACGGACGATGATGGTTATACCTGAGGGGTACTTGTTTTGAGGGGACACGTAATACATCGCCTCTTCGGTATCTAGGTAAGGGAGGACAGGTGTAGTGAGCGTGTTCATGTTGTGAGCTGTACGAGTATGGTGAAAAAGAAGGGGGGGGGGGTCAAATGCTTGGCAGACCTTGATAGTAGAGGGGAGAAAAGAAAAAGTAAAGCCCTAGATCAGTCGCTCAAGGTTATCCAGATTGAACAGATGGAGCTGTGACAATGAGCGCGCTGAGTAGGGTTTAAAGATAATTTAAGTTGATGCTTGGTAGGGTAGGAGGGAAGAGTTAGAGTTGAATTTTAACTCGGGGGTGAGGGGATTTTCTTGAAGTGGATGGAGAGAAGGCGGGTAACAGTTATATTAGGGGTATTGCTTGGATGGGAGGGACGGAGATGGATTAGGGAAGGATCCTGACAGGCTTGGCACGGCGATACGGTGTGAGAGAGGCTTGGCGAGACGGCTGGGCTGCTTGGCTTGGTCGGAGCAGGGTCAATCCATGGCTGGCTCGAGCTGTCCGCGTGACGTCGTGATCGTCCTGTATGCCCAGCTTTTTTTTTTTTTTTTTTTTTCGGGGGGGGCCCGAAAGGTTTCCCGCTCCCCCCGCGTGGCACCCGACCTTACTACTGGTGCCTCCGACATGCAGTTAGTCTACGATAGTAGAAGAGAAAGCATAGGGGATTGGAAAGGAAGGATTGCCCTTTGAGGCTTTGCGCCTGTCCCATCGCGGTCGCGATCTACCAGGCATCATGGATTGTTGTTAACATTGGTATATAGTGTCATATATGTGCACATATAAATATGTACACATATACAACGGTAAGATAGTAGGGCCAGGGAAAAACCGCATAGACAGAAAGGAAAGATTGTCTACACGTAAAACCTGGCGGCTTGGTTATTGCCACATGCAAGGATAATGTGGGTATGGAAATGAATAGGTTTTGTTAGTACGGGAGGTGTATCATGCAACAGTTGCAAAATCCGTTTCCTCGCCGAGATTAGTATTTGTGGGAATCAGTTGGCTTGGCACTGCTGGGACTAGCGCGTCCGCAATGGCGGACGAACCGTACTTCCGGGGTTAGGTTCGGAGCACAGTCCGCCCGCCTAGAGCGTCCTAGTACCAAGTCTCCGTGATCCGGAGAGGGGAGCCACGCCTGCGAACAGGGGCTTCTTCTCTCGTGTCCTGGACATAGCTGATGGTTGTTATCAATCACTCCGCTGCTGCATACACTCGTCCTGGAACTATAAGCTAATGATTATTAATAATCCTCCCCCTGGCTATCCTTTCGGCAAGCCAGGGGAAGGGTTTTTAAAACTAGTTTTTTTTTAAATGCTGAAACATAGAAACAAACTGCTGGAACAGAGAGTCAGACGTGCACATGGACATAGACAATTAATTGCTACACATAGATATATACACTTCATGTATGCAGCAAGGGGAGCGCGTGCGGCCGCCTTGGTTGGCCTGAGCCGTGACCAAGGACTTCCTTGGGAATGTGGATTTGGGGTTATCCATGGGAGAGTTCCATGGGATGTGTATTTTGGGGGTGACATTTGTATTGTATGTCCCTGGGGTTATTGCCGCTTTGCGCTACTCATAGCACCTACCTTTACCTGACTTTACCTGAAGAGAATGTGTCGAGGGGTAGGGTATTTGCTATTTCGGCCCAAATCGTGTCGGCCAAGGGCTCTTACGAGTGGGTTTGCCGAATAGCGCAAACAGGGAGCAAACAATTACGGGGCTCTTACTCCTCCTGTCAGCCTGGACCCGAGTCTATAAATATGACACGGTTGGCAAAGATCAGGGCCACTCTACTGTACATCAATTACTCAGACTTACTGAGATTATCACGCGCGCTTTTAATGAAAACCGTTCAACAGGAGTTTGTTTTCTAGATATCAGCCGTGCTTTCGATAAGGTATGGCACAGTGGACTGCTATATAAAATGAAGCACAAAGGATTCCCAGATCACTTACTTAGGGTCATAAATTCCTACCTTAGGAACAGAAAATTTTATATCCAGGTGGAGGATGCCCAATCTTCTATCAGGAAGATCAGAGCTGGTGTACCACAGGGCAGTGTTATTTCGCCTTCTCTGTTTAACATATACGTCTCTGACGTCCCGAAAACAGATAACACTAACCTCCATCTGTACGCGGATGATACCGCGATTTCCACTACTTCCTGGAAAGGATATAAAATTCAAGATAACCTACAAGACGCCCTTGAAGTCCTTGAACCCTGGATGAGGGACTGGCGTGTCAAAATTAATGTCAATAAATGTTCTGCCACTCTGTTTACTAAAAAACGTAAAATCACGGGTATCCAGGATCTCACCTTTTTCGGTGAAGTAATCAGATGGCAGCCAGCAACTAAGTACCTGGGAGTCACGTTAGATAAGGGTCTTACTTTCGCCAAGGAAGTAAAGCAGCGCGCAAACATGGCGAAAGCCTATCTATCGAAGCTCTGGCCTCTCATGAGGTCCCAGAGCTACCTTGATACTTTTAACAAGCTCCTGGCTTACAGCACCATTGTACGACCAGTTATGGAATATGCCTGCCCTGTATGGGGCTACGCAGCCCCCACCCACATCAATAAATTGCAGGTTGTTCAGAACAAAGCGCTCCGCACGATATCAGGCGCCGACTGGTACGTGCGAAACGCTCAACATAGAGGTATAACGTAGTTAAAGCTCCTGCTGGTGTTGGCATGTCATTGATGTACAGGCTGAACAGCACGGGAGCTATAATACTCCCCTGCGGTACGCCTGCTCTGATCTGTCGCTTAGTGGACAGCACGTTCAGAATATCAACCTGGAATGTGCGGCCTTCTAGATATGATTGTATGAGTCGTATGTAGGCCGGGTGGAAATTACAGTCTATTAGCTTGGCTAGTAGGCCTGTGTGCCACACCTTGTCGAAAGCTTTCTGGATGTCTAAGAAGACAGCTCCGGTGTCGCGTTTTTGGTTGAACCCTACTGTGGCGTTTTCGACCAGCCTCATAAGCTGCTGCGTTGAGGAGTGGTGGTTTCGAAACCCGAACTGCTTTTTGAGGTTCGACTTAGCTGTGTAACCCCATACAGGGCTGGCGTACATGATAATGGGCCTTATGAGGGCTTTATACATGTTTACGCCCAGCGTCTTGTCGAGGCGACTCTTCCTATTTAGGAATGGGTAAAGCTGCAGTAATCGCATGTTGGCTTTACGCTGTAGCGTTTTGACATGGTGTAGCATGGTTAGTTTAGCATCTAGAGTTACTCCTAGATACTTAACTGTGCTTGTCCATGGTATGTCGCTTATCGGAACCTAGCATGCGCCTACGATCTAGGAACTTTAATTGCTTCAAATACAGATGGCATGTAGACAAAACCTACGTATTTCCACCCCTAGAACTCGTGCCGCCTAGAGCTGCACTTCATCCCGATGATTTGTTAGTTCTATTGGATAATAGCATGTTGAGTGGACAAAAGCCAGGCGGTTCTCTTCACCAAGAAAAACCGTATCACACGCCGACCTGAATCCATCCGGCCACTCACACTATTTGCGCGCGACATACCATGGACGAGCACAGTTAAGTATCTAGGAGTAACCCTAGATGCTAAACTAACCATGCTGCACCATGTCAAAACACTACAGCGCAAATCCAACATGCGATTACTGCAGCTTTACCCATTCCTAAATAGGAAGAGTCGCCTCGACAAGACGCTGGGCGTAAACATTGGTGCATTCTTGGAATGCACGGTACCTGAGATTATAATTTTGAATGCTTTTGCACGTTCTTTCCTTCCTTTTTGTCAAACACCAACAGTGATCATTTGTTTTCTCCTCTATGTGCAAATTTCTTATATTTTGTATGAGTCTGTTCCAGATATATATTCTGTGACCCACCTAGCGTCATATAACAACAAATCTCTGAAGCTCTTCAACTCTTCCTCGCGCAAGAGGAATTCCATATCCATTTGGCTACCAGATACTGTTGTCAACTCTTTGAAGACCAGCTCAGCAAAAGAAGATTATTTTGTTGTATTTAAGTTGGTTATGCTGATATGTATACCTTTTGTTTCCTACCCCCACTCTCTCCCCCTTCCGTGGTCTCTCTGTGCTCCGTTGAGCTGCTCTCACTTCTCCGTCTGCAGTTGCGTCGTTCAGTCAAAGCTCCTCTCGAGCTTGCCTCAAACCAAGAGGCACACACTCTTCTACGCCATGTTGGCTAGATAGTCTTCATAAGGAACTCCGACTTCAACATGAAATCGAGATAAGTACCATTTTTAAAAAGTTTTAACCTCATCTTCATGGTTTTAACTTCCAAGTGCTTTTAAATATAGGCAGTGTGAAATTATTTACTTTGGGGCAATAATCATTCTTCGTGGGTTTTGCCATGTTGAGCTTTTGCGTGTATAAGCCAACCTTACTATAAAAGAGCTTTTCTTAAGCGATTCAAACGAGAAATCCTCTCGCTACGTGGGATATTATCTAATACCCGCTGCCTATAATTATAAAATTATTTCCTCCGGTGGATTTTCTCAACCCCATTTTCTGCTAAGGTCGTTCTGGAACCTTCTAGACCTTGTTCTCTATCTGCGAGTCTTGTCGTCAAGTATTGTTCACGCACTGTGAAAATGCTAGTTAAAATGAGGAATCTTCCTTATAAATTTTTGCAATAGCTAACTTTCTTCCACCGCTGGAACCTCTGGAAAATTCTATGGCGCATTCAATTGTAAATTACAACTTTTTCAAGAAATAGACTCTCACCTATATAGTGCAATCAGTTCTTTCCATAATTGCAATAACTTTCTTTTCATGAACTTTAGTGTTTCTATAGTGAACTTTGAATCAATCTTTACAGACTATAGTGATGATAAGTGCTTTCTCCACGTTTCTACCGCGTCGCGATCGTCCGGTTATATTAAATACGGCCATGAACATTTTCCTTAATTCCCATTTCTCTTTCCTAAACCTTTCACTAACAATCTGCAACCTAGGTCTGTTTCAATAAGGTGTCATTCCAAGAAGTGCCCTTCCATTTTGTTGGTTTATCATTAAGTATCTCTGTATAATCTTTGTGATACGTGTCTAGCACACGTTTCAAACTTACATTGTTCCTCCCTTCAAAATCAGGGAAAACAATTCTCTAAACTCTTGAGCGAGTCATGTTCAGGTTTCACGAAATGGAAACTGCCCCATTTTTCTCGTGACTCCTAATTAAACATAGGAAGTCTAGAAACTTCCTTTTCACTTTCTCCAGGTTTCACAGTAAGTGACCTGCCCTCTTTGTATAATTCTCATATATTAACTCTGTATAAATATAAGAAGTTGTAGGAACTTCTATCTTATTTTTCACGTTGTTATTATTGTCATTTTCAAAATTGTCATTTTCTCTAGAACATTCTCTCAAGAATTTCTTAAGGTACACTTTTTGTACTCCAATTCACGTTCAAGCTTTAATTATTTCATTGTTTATTGGTTTAACTCTTATAAAGATTTTAGAAACATGTAAGGTTTGAAACCTTGTAAATTGTCAATTGCCTGGAGCAACCGTTTAATGTTTAAAGGTCAGCGACCCTATTTGTTAAAAAGTTCAAATGAACCATGTTTATTAAAATCATATTGCATAATTGTTAATTTCCTCAAACTTCCTGCATTGTTAAATAAATTAAATATTTGGTTTTGGATTCATCGTTTCTCTGATACTACAGTTAGGCAGGATCCTGGCTTTCCTAGCTCTTCCTAGGTTTATGCCCTTGTTCATATACAATAAAGCTTTTACTATTTGTCTGGCCAGATCATCACCCTTCCCTATAGTACTTTCATTCGTGCTTGGGAGGAAACACACTAAAGCCTCTCTCTGGCAAACTGCCCAAGCCTTAGCTGCTGTTCCCGTTAGCCTCGACCAAGCTCGTAGCCACTTTAGGTATCCGAGCACATATTTGCGGTGGCAACCGCTTCTAAATGGATTAAAAGTCAAATTAATAACTTTTGTGGGACTCTCCTCCTATTCTTCTATCCTTCTTTTCCAATCCCAAATCTACTTCCTTCTCTTAATCATCTTCCCTTGGTGGGTGGGTTATTCCCTAGCCTATAATCTACCCAAAAATTGGCGCCGAAACCCGGGAGAGTCCATTTTTTATGTCCATTGTTTGTCAAGTGTCATTTGACAATACTTTGCAAATTTTTAATATCTCCTTTGGATCTTTCAGCTATATCTACGTCATGCAAAGCCTGTGAACGGGAAAGAGGCCGCTCCTGTCTCCTTTGGTGTGTCCTGTTCTTTCTACTCTCTCGCTGTTGCCAACCTGACAGCATCTCCAAGGTTCTACAGTTTCGTGAGTTGTATTTCAATTTATTCTTTTTATCATGGCTCCTACTGAAAAAGATGAAACTCTCATTGCCAGACGTTCTTCTTATAAAGGGCAACTCACTAGATTCCGAAATTTCATCAGCAAATTAAATCCCGCCGAGTGTGATTTAGATATCTTAACACATCGTCTTAAGTTGTACGAACGGTCTTAGGATTATTATGACCAAATTCAAACCGAGATCGAATCCGCTTGTCCAGAACTTCAATCGGATCGGGATGAGGTCGAACCCTTGTACTTTGAAGGAATTGCAAAGGCCCACCAACTGATCCGCAATATCTCAGAACCGGACACTAGGGTCATCAATCCGGCCCAGTTCGCTCCCGCTTCAGTTCACGAGAACAAACCGAAACCGTTACTTCCCAAGATAAGCCTACCGCACTTCTCAGGCAAGGAAGGTGAATGGTATTCTTTTTACGAACTTTACTGCTCTTTAATTCATGAAAATATCGAGATCCCAGACATACATAAATTTTACTACCTCCGTACGTCTTTGGAATCTGAGGCCTTGACCTTGGTGGAGTCACTGCCTTTAAGCGCAGACAACTACCACATCGCCTTTAATCTCCTTAAAGAGAGATATGGCAATTTACGTTTGAGTGTCGCTCGACACATCCGTTGTCTCTTCAACTTACCTGCCGTCAAACCTAATGACGTCACATCTTTAAGAGACCTCTTAGATTCTATGCAGTTAAATGTCAGAGCGTTATACCAGCTAAAACAGCCTGTCCAAACATGGGACACCATACTTATTCACCTAGCTACATCAAGATTCGATTTTTCGACACTGAAGGCCTGGGAGATCGAACTCGCCTGCAACAAGGAACATTCGTTCGAACACCTCATCTCGTTTCTCAACAGTCGATGTCAATTCCTTACAGCACTCGCATTTCAGTGCGAAAAAGTCGAAACGAATCCTCAGTGTCAAATTTTTGAAAAAAAACTTGCTTCTTCAAAGGGACATCAGCCCCCATTTGTCGAAAACAAACAAACCCGTTCTTCTTTTAATCATTCAAGAGAAGATATCAGGCCGCTTAACAAATCATTAAAATGCACGCTCTGTAAAAAGCTTCACACATTGTATTTGTGCAAATACTTTAAAGAATTGTCAGTCGAAGATCGAAGAAAGTTTGTCTTAAACAGCAAGCATTGTTTCAATTGCTTGTCACCTAAGCATTCTTCTTCGAACTGTACGTCATTAAATCTCTGTTTCCATTGTAAAAAACCGCATCATTCTTTATTGCACGTTCACGATAAATCGAGGTCATCAGTACCTGCCTCATCAAGCTCCATGCAGAGCAGCTCCGAACAAACTAATGCTTCTTCCTGCATTTCCCACGCCGACACTTTTCACAGTGCGCAAACCCTGTTGACCACTGTACAATTTGAAATCCAAGATAAATTTGGAAATTGGTTCAAAACCCGTGGTCTTCTCGATTCCGCTTCAACGCACAACTTTGTTTCGCAATCGTTGATTAAAAAACTAGGTCTTTCGTCATCGCCTACTTCTATCAATGTGACCGGCATTGACAATTTGAAAACTCAAGTTTTGCAGTCTTCAAAATTGAAAATCAGAGACGTTTGTCAAAGAAACACCAATCTTAATTTAAACTGTCTCATTCTTACCAGTATTGGCAAGGACACTCCAAGTCACTCCATTAATACTTCCGGTTTAAAGATTCCCTCGCACTTAAGGTTAGCCGATCCTCAGTTTAATGCTCAAGGTCCCATTGATGTGCTTTTCAGTGCCAATGTTTTTTGGAATTGCATTCGCAAACAAACACGCAAGTTATCTTCAACCGTGGTCGCCAGAGACACCGATTTTGGTTGGGTTATTACTGGTGAAATCAAACATACCAGTGTTCAAACCAAAGCTCAATGTCATTTCGTTACGGCTGACATAAATCCCATTTCTGAAAAAGAGAACGCTCATGTTTCAGATTTCAATATTTTTGAAAACCACTTGTCGAAACGATGTCTTATCGTGAACAACTGCGCTAACCCTGTAAGTTGTTTAAATAGCTTTTCCTTCTTCCCGCACAAGATGGCCATTCAAGTTCGCCTTGCTTTGTGTTATTTCGTCTATCTTCTTATGTCATTTTTATAGCAGTTAATTGCTTAAACTATTCCTCGAAAACTATCTTCCCCTTGTGTAAAACCATGGCTATCAGTCACCATCACTTTGCTGTACGCTATGTTTCACTTCTTTCGTTATGTAGAAGGATGGCCACGGCCGGCTCCTCCCCCCTTCCTCGCAATTGGAAGTCGCTCATGAAACCGATTGAAACTCTGAATTCTATAGCATCTAGAATAACTATTCTTATGCATAACCTTCGTCTCAATGTCCCAGCTTGTCTTCTTTGCTCGGAAGAATTAAGCTTCTTTTTGTTGAAAATTGTCCGATTTCGTGATCCTCTCAATTATGCGAAATTGATTTCCTACTTTATTTCATATAGCTTTAAATTGCCTTTTCACGTCCAAGTTACGATTGACTGCATGCCGTTCAAACTGAATATCTGCTTTAAGTTACAGCTGATTCAGCCAGTGTGTGTGTACTCCGAACTGCTTGTTTTTCAAACCTGTTTGTTTACAAGCCTGAATAACGCCAAGTTGTTGTTTATTTCCTGTACGATTGACAAAGGTCAAAACAAGTTTCTCTTATCTCAACTTTGGCTGATTGCCAAGCATTGTCTGGCGAGTTGCTACTATAAGTACAGAAGCCGTTTACCTACTTCCCAAAATAAACTTGTTCCGCTTAAGGACTCTGTCAGCTATTTATATGTCTTATCTCGTTGTACTATGTGTGTCAAGGCCGTGCTTGTTTACGTCCCTCACTCACTCACGCTCGTATCTTACAATTGTTTCGATCCTTGTTTCAAAACTTCGTTACGTATTTCTCACGCGCTTATGTATTGCAATTTGCTTACATATTTTGCGATCTTAATGTTCATTGATGAACAAACTGGTTTTTTCTCGTCGTCACATTCGATGTGTTTTTGTATTCATACTTGTCCTGTCACGTTTTTCGCTGACTTAAGTATTTTTCTGAGTAACCCCTTTGATACTCATTACAACTTGAGGTCATTGTTTATGGCTACTCGTTTGTTACCTATGGCGTTCTTGCTTTCTACTCGCATAGTTCCTTTGTTTATTTGGTATATTCTTGTCTTGAATAGATGTACTTATTTCTATACGCTTTGTTTAAACTTGTTAATTCTCCTTTTGCATTGTATCGTAATCTTTACTAGTGCTTTATTTCCCTCAGCTTCCAGCTATTTTGTGATTGAAAGTGTTGATAATTCTCGCCTTTCAACTCCGCTTTCCAATGACCCTGATAACCTCCTTCCACTTACACCTGGTCGCTTCTTTACACGCACTTCTCTCTCTGCCCATCCTCCCCTTCCTAATTCTTTCAGGGATTCTGATTTACCTATTGTTTGGTGTAAACTTGAAGCCCTCCGTAATTCCTTTTGGAAGAGGTGGAACTTGGAATATTTAACTTCCTTGCAGGGGAGACAGAAGTGGTTTCTTTCCAGTTCCGACATTCAAGTGGGAGACTTGGTCTTGGTTAGGGATGTTCCACCCCCCCCCCCTAGTCGGGCCTTTTGAAAAGTGACTAAGTGTTGCCCTGGGAGAGATAGGAGAGTCAGGGTATTCAGAGTCTTGACCACTAATGGTCAGATCACAAGACTACTTTTCGACAATTGTTCATTACTGTACTTGTTTTTCTTGTTCCCTGATGGTGTCTGGCCCTCCCAGTATGGTGCATTCTTGGAATGCACGGTACCTGAGATTATAATTTTGAATGCTTTTGCACGTTCTTTCCTTCCTTTTTGTCAAACACCAACAGTGATCATTTGTTTTCTCCTCTATGTGCAAATTTCTTATATTTTGTATGAGTCTGTTCCAGATATATATTCTGTGACCCACCTAGCGTCATATAACAACAAATCTCTGAAGCTCTTCAACTCTTCCTCGCGCAAGAGGAATTCCATATCCATTTGGCTACCAGATACTGTTGTCAACTCTTTGAAGACCAGCTCAGCAAAAGAAGATTATTTTGTTGTATTTAAGTTGGTTATGCTGATATGTATACCTTTTGTTTCCTACCCCCACTCTCTCCCCCTTCCGTGGTCTCTCTGTGCTCCGTTGAGCTGCTCTCACTTCTCCGTCTGCAGTTGCGTCGTTCAGTCAAAGCTCCTCTCGAGCTTGCCTCAAACCAAGAGGCACACACTCTTCTACGCCATGTTGGCTAGATAGTCTTCATAAGGAACTCCGACTTCAACATGAAATCGAGATAAGTACCATTTTTAAAAAGTTTTAACCTCATCTTCATGGTTTTAACTTCCAAGTGCTTTTAAATATAGGCAGTGTGAAATTATTTACTTTGGGGCAATAATCATTCTTCGTGGGTTTTGCCATGTTGAGCTTTTGCGTGTATAAGCCAACCTTACTATAAAAGAGCTTTTCTTAAGCGATTCAAACGAGAAATCCTCTCGCTACGTGGGATATTATCTAATACCCGCTGCCTATAATTATAAAATTATTTCCTCCGGTGGATTTTCTCAACCCCATTTTCTGCTAAGGTCGTTCTGGAACCTTCTAGACCTTGTTCTCTATCTGCGAGTCTTGTCGTCAAGTATTGTTCACGCACTGTGAAAATGCTAGTTAAAATGAGGAATCTTCCTTATAAATTTTTGCAATAGCTAACTTTCTTCCACCGCTGGAACCTCTGGAAAATTCTATGGCGCATTCAATTGTAAATTACAACTTTTTCAAGAAATAGACTCTCACCTATATAGTGCAATCAGTTCTTTCCATAATTGCAATAACTTTCTTTTCATGAACTTTAGTGTTTCTATAGTGAACTTTGAATCAATCTTTACAGACTATAGTGATGATAAGTGCTTTCTCCACGTTTCTACCGCGTCGCGATCGTCCGGTTATATTAAATACGGCCATGAACATTTTCCTTAATTCCCATTTCTCTTTCCTAAACCTTTCACTAACAATCTGCAACCTAGGTCTGTTTCAATAAGGTGTCATTCCAAGAAGTGCCCTTCCATTTTGTTGGTTTATCATTAAGTATCTCTGTATAATCTTTGTGATACGTGTCTAGCACACGTTTCAAACTTACATTGTTCCTCCCTTCAAAATCAGGGAAAACAATTCTCTAAACTCTTGAGCGAGTCATGTTCAGGTTTCACGAAATGGAAACTGCCCCATTTTTCTCGTGACTCCTAATTAAACATAGGAAGTCTAGAAACTTCCTTTTCACTTTCTCCAGGTTTCACAGTAAGTGACCTGCCCTCTTTGTATAATTCTCATATATTAACTCTGTATAAATATAAGAAGTTGTAGGAACTTCTATCTTATTTTTCACGTTGTTATTATTGTCATTTTCAAAATTGTCATTTTCTCTAGAACATTCTCTCAAGAATTTCTTAAGGTACACTTTTTGTACTCCAATTCACGTTCAAGCTTTAATTATTTCATTGTTTATTGGTTTAACTCTTATAAAGATTTTAGAAACATGTAAGGTTTGAAACCTTGTAAATTGTCAATTGCCTGGAGCAACCGTTTAATGTTTAAAGGTCAGCGACCCTATTTGTTAAAAAGTTCAAATGAACCATGTTTATTAAAATCATATTGCATAATTGTTAATTTCCTCAAACTTCCTGCATTGTTAAATAAATTAAATATTTGGTTTTGGATTCATCGTTTCTCTGATACTACAGTTAGGCAGGATCCTGGCTTTCCTAGCTCTTCCTAGGTTTATGCCCTTGTTCATATACAATAAAGCTTTTACTATTTGTCTGGCCAGATCATCACCCTTCCCTATAGTACTTTCATTCGTGCTTGGGAGGAAACACACTAAAGCCTCTCTCTGGCAAACTGCCCAAGCCTTAGCTGCTGTTCCCGTTAGCCTCGACCAAGCTCGTAGCCACTTTAGGTATCCGAGCACATATTTGCGGTGGCAACCGCTTCTAAATGGATTAAAAGTCAAATTAATAACTTTTGTGGGACTCTCCTCCTATTCTTCTATCCTTCTTTTCCAATCCCAAATCTACTTCCTTCTCTTAATCATCTTCCCTTGGTGGGTGGGTTATTCCCTAGCCTATAATCTACCCAAACATGTATAAAGCCCTCATAAGGCCCATTATCATGTACGCCAGCCCTGTATGGGGTTACACAGCTAAGTCGAACCTCAAAAAGCTGCAGATGATCCAAAACAAATGCTTGCGGTTAGCACAAAAGCTCCCGCGGGATACACCCACGCGGGAGCTAGAAAGCATAACAAATACGCCAAGCATCAAAGCCTTTGTGCGACAACTTGCACTAAGGTCACTACGCTCCAGGCGCTATTCGGCAAACCCACTCGTAAGAGCCCTTGGCCGACACGATATGGGCCGAAATAGCAAATACCCTACCCCTCGACACATTCTCTTCAGGTAAAGTCAGGTAAAGGTAGGTGCTATGAGTAGCGCAAAGCGGCACTAACCCCAGGGACATACAATACAAATGTCACCCCCAAATACACATCCCATGGAATTCTCCCATGGATAACCTCAACTCCACATTCCCAAGGAAGTCCTTGGTCACGGCTCAGGCCAACCAAGGCGGCCGCACGCGCTCCCCTTGCTGCATACATGTAGTGTATATATTTATGTGTAGAAATTGTCTATGTCCATGTGCACGTCTGACTCTCTGTTTCAGTTTGTTTCTATGTTTCAGCCTAAAAAAAAAAAAAATAGTTTTAAAAACCCTCCCCCTGGCTTGCCGAAAGGATAGCCAAGGGGAGGACTATTAATAATCATTAGCTTATAGTTTCAGGACGAGTGTATGCAGCGACGGAGTGATTGATATAACAACCATCAGCTATGTCCAGGACACGAGAGAAGAAGCCCCTGCTCGCAGGCGTGGCTCCCCTCTCCGGATCACGGAGACTTGGTACTAGGACGCTCTAGGCGGGCGGACTGTGCTCCGAACCTAACCCCGGAAGTGCAGTTCGTCCGCCATTGCGGACGCGCTAGTCCCAGCAGTGCCAAGCCAACTGATTCCCACAAATACTAATCTCGGCGAGGAAACGGATTTTGCAACTGTTGCATGATACACCTCCCGTACTAACAAAACCTATTCATTTCCATACCCACATTATCCTTGCATGTGGCAATAACCAAGCCGCCAGGTTTTACGTGTAGACAATCTTTCCTTTCTGTCTATGCGGTTTTCCCTGGCCCTACAATCTTACCGTTGTATATGTGTACATATTTATATGTGCACATGTATGACACCATATACCAATGTTAACAACAATCCATGATGCCTGGTAGATCGCGACCGCGATGGGACAGGCGCAAAGCCTCAAAGGGCAATCCTTCCTTTCCAATCCCCTATGCTTTCTCTTCTACTATCGTAGACTAACTGCATGTCGGAGGCACCAGTAGTAAGGTCGGGTGCCACGCGGGGGGAGCGGGAAACTTTCCCCCCCCCCCCGAAAAAAAAAAAAAAGCTGGCAGCCAGTCTCATGCTAACTCCCCTGCCACCAGTTACTGTATCCCTGACGCAATTAAAGATCTAAATATTATTAAGAATCGCATTCGCAAGCTTTGGCAAAGATATAGGGATCCCGCTGATCACGCTGAATACCGCGAAATAGCGAAGATCATCCACGATAGACTGTTGGAAAGTAAGATCGAAAAGTGGGAAGAGACCTGTAGTAAATTCTCTGAAAATACCTCAAATAACGACTTCTGGAAAGTTGCTCGTTCTTTGAGGCGCCCCCCTAACGTTAAACGAGCGCTTCACGGTCGTAGAGGGCTAGTATTTTCTCCCCTTGAGAAAGCAGATGCCTTCGCAGACACTATTGAGAGTCAATGCGATATACCAGACATTAATGACACAAATGACGATACTGACGATGACTTATTTCATGACATTCGAGCCCAGGCCACTAATTTTAGGCTCAACTGGAAGACGCAAGACCCTATCCTTATTAACCCTATTTCCCCTGCAGAGGTAAAGAAAGTCGCCAGGCAGCAAAATGATAAGAAGTCTCCAGGTAATGACAAGCTGAATAACTTCGAAATTAAAGCTCTCCCTTTCCGAGCATACATATTATTAGCGAATATTTTTAATTCTTGTCTGATACTAGGCTATTTTCCCCAGGCTTGGAAGACAGCCAAAATCTGTCTAATTCCTAAGCCTGGTAAAAATCGTCTATTCCCTCAGAACTATCGCCCTATCAGCTTGCTCTCGCATCTTTCTAAGATTTTTGAGAGACTTCTTCTCAAGCGCCTAAATGTCCACTTGAACTCCAGTGGCGTGTTGAGACTGGAGCAGTTCGGCTTTCGCGCGGGTCGAAGTGCCCCCCTGGCCGTGCTGCGACTAGTACAATACGCTTCAAGATCGTTCAACTTAAAACGTAATGTTCCGTCCGTCTTTTTCGATATTGAAAGGGCGTTTGACACGATATGGATAGACAATCTTATCGTTAAATTGATTAAATTGGGTACTATTCCCAATTACCTGATTAAGGTCGTCTATTCATATCTTAGGAACAGAACTTTTTATGCTACCTGCGATGGCGAGAGGTCTACGGTTCGAACCCTGAGAGCCGGTGTCCCACAGGGGGGAGTCCTCTCGCCGGTGCTGTTTAGCTTATACTTGGATGATCTTCCAAGGAAAACAGGAGTGGAATTGCAGCTATACGCGGATGACGTTGCAATCTATGCCTCCAAGCGTAGACATTGCGACGCTATCCGCGTGCTGCAAGATTGGATAAATCTTTTTTCGGACTGGTGTATTCGATGATGATGATGATGATAATTGTTGTTTTAAGGGGCCTAACATCTAGGTTATCGGCCCCTGATGGATTGGGTGATCGTGAAGATGAAAATGAAAAGCGAACTAACTACTAACCTACATACTAGAAGAAGAAATGGAAAACTAAAGGAGAAGAAGGCAAATAAAGGACAAGAGGAAAATAAACGCCCTCAACCCTCGAAGAAGGCGGATTGAGGGACTTGGAAGGAAGGAGAGCCATGAAAGGCAGATAGGAAAGCGAAAGAGGAGAGGGTCCACCCCAAAGGTAAGGGACAAAAGGGGAAAACGGACCCAGCTCAGGAATCCCTCGGGGTCGCCAACTCCCGAACTCACCAGCCATGAGCCCCTGAGGGTGTAGCATTATCTAGGGTGCACCAAAGTGGTGGGGCTACATACACCCGGCCTCCTTGAGGGCCTTAAGCAGAAGGCAGGAGGTAACATGAAAAGAAAAAGAAGGCTGACCCCTCGCAGGAGGGAATCAGAAAAGATGAGACAAGGGCCAATTAAGGCGGGAAAGGAAAAGACTCCCTAGGCCTCGGATACCCTAATACCGTCGGGGTCGGAAGAGAACAAGAGTTGACCAAGTGAGGTCGACAGGAAAGAAGACAGAAAGGAGCCCGGCACAAGTAAGTGGAAGCAATGCCGGACTCGGCTGGGGCCCCGTGGTCGCCAACCCACGCCCACTAGATGTGAGCCCCTGGGGGGTGGTGTATTCGAAACAGGGTCCTGGTAAATAATGATAAGACCCGTGCTGTCATTTTTACTAGGCGAAGGCCCCAGCTTAGTCAGCTACGAATTCGTGACACTGTCTTGCCTTGGTCTAATTCTATTAAATATCTTGGTATTTTACTAGATAAACAGCTGACCGTTCAGCAGCATATAGACCGGGTCTTGCAGCTTGCAACAGTGCGGTGCAGGGCTATTTATCCGCTTTCGAGCAATAAATATCTCAGTGAGCAGATAAAGCGAAGGCTTTATCTTGCGCTCATACGCCCCGTACTCTTGTATGGCTGCCAGGCCTGGTCTCATATAGCCAAGTCTCATATTCTGAAACTCCAAAGGTTTCAGAATAGAACTCTTCGCTCCTTTTTTAGGATTAGTTGCCTTCAAGAGACCAATGCACAGATAAGACATGAATTCTCTATTCCTCTAATCTGCTCTCAGATTGAGAAATTATGCAGGTTGACGAAGCTTAGAATGCGCCAGTGCATCCGATCTGAACTCCGTGGACGTCATATTTTGGATCCTATTATTCATACCTCAAAGCCCAGGACCAAATATAAATATCGCGGTCCTTGGCTTACCTATTTAAAATAAATATTTAAATGTTTAATTATTTTATTGCACCTCTAAATTTTACATTTCACATCCTTTTGGCCCGCTAATTACCTTTGTTGAAGCTGTCTGGTGATTGAATTTCTTCTTTCAATCGCTTGGCAGTCTTTCCCTCTACTAAACTACTTACCCTATCTACTCAGATAGTTGCAGCTTTGAGGGTTTCAGCTCTGGCTAATGGGTTACGGTTCTCCTTTCCCATTAGTCAGAACGTTTTTCTCTCTCCTATATGTACGCCCTGTGCTACCGCCAACTTAATGGCAAACACATGTAGATGTGTAGAGAGTCGTTCATCAGACTCGGCACACCCAATGAAGAGCAAACAATAAAAAAAAAAAAAAAAAATCCCCCTAACCTCAGGTCATATTCTGACCAGTTTGATACACATGTACCTAACCCGCATCCTAAATTATTAAGCTCCAGGTCCCAACTCCCCTTGATAAAGCTCTTATGGCCCCAAAGTGGGTGCCGACAGGCTAAAAATGCACGCAGTGAAGCCGGCTACGCCGGCTCCACTTGCTTGGGTTCAGGCAGGATGGTTTGGGTGATCGTGAAGATGAAAATGAAATGCAAACTTAAAACTAAAACTAACTACCAACCTACATACTAGAAGAAGAAATGGAAAACTAAATGAGAATAAGGCAAATAATGGACAGGAGGAAAATAAATGCCCTCAACCCTCGAAGAATGCGGATTGAGGGACTTGGAAGGAAGGAGAGCCCTGAAAGGCAGATAGGAAAGTGAAAGAGGAGAGGGTCCGCCCCGAAGGTAAGGGACAAAAGGGGAAAACGGACCCAGCTCAGGAATCCCTCGGGGTCGCCAACTCCCGAACTCACCAGCCGTGAGCCCCTGAGGGTGAAGCATTATCTAGTGTGCACCAAAAGTGGTGGGGCTACATACACCCGGCCTCCTCGAGGGCCTTGAGCAGAAGGCAGGAGATAACAGGAAAAGAAAAAGAAGGCTGACCCCTCGCAGAAGGAGGGAATCAGAAAAGATGAGACAAGGGCCAATTAAGGCGGGAAAGGAAGAGACTCCCTAGGCCTCGGATACCCTAATACCGTCGGGGTCGGAAGAGAACAAGAGTTGACCAAGTGAGGTCGACAGGAAAGAAGACAGAGAGGAGCCCGGCACAAGTAAGTGGAAGCAATGCCGGACTCAGCTGGGGCCCCGTGGTCGCCAACCCACTTCCCACTAGATGTGAGCCCCTGGGGGAACACAATTTATAGAAAAGATAGGTTAAATGCAATTATGCATCTTACTAATAAGATGCATAATGCTAAAAAGTACGTTAATCGACTATCAAACAGCACCCAGGAGACGGCTGAAGGTGCTAGCCTATCGCAGCAAGCCAGCCGGCCTCCTATTGGCTCGCCCTCCGGCCAGCCTGGACCCGAGTCTATAAATATGACTGTTCACGAAAAAGAGAAAATTCACTGAAGTCCAGGATCTAAATTTCTTTGGTGAAGTGATCAGATGGCAGACAGCCACTAAGTACCTGGGAGTCACGCTAGATCGCCAACTGACATTCGCTCAGGAGGTCTCACAGCGCGCAAACCAAGCGAAGGGGATCCTAGCGCAGCTCTGGCCTTTACTAAGGTCCCTGAGCTCACTAGATGTCTTTAGCAAGCAACTCGCATACAGCACTATAGTGCGACCAGTCATGGAATATGGCTGTCCAGCATGGGGGTTCGCAGCCCCCACTTCGATCAGGAAACTTCAGGTTATTCAGAATAGGGCTTTACGTACGATATCCGGCGCCCCTTGGTACGTACGTAACACCCAACTACACCAGGACTATCACCTCGAGACCATCAGTCAGAGGATCAGGAAGCAGGCAGTCAATCTTTACAAATCAAGTACAAGAAGCACCAACCCTCTTATAAACAGGTTGGGCGATTACCAAGCTACGGGGTGCCGCCATAAGCGCCCTCGAATTATCATAGAGTAAACTCTACTACTCAATCTTTCAGCTCCTATAGCTAATCAGATTTCTTCCCTTTCACTCTCTCACTTCATAAAAACTGTCTATACTATTTTTATCTTCCATATTAAGTATTCTTCAGTGCCATTTGTGCACTTAGCCATATCCTGGCTAATTAAGAAATAAAATGGTAATCACCCAACACCCCTAAACAGTGCTGTTAGGTCACTCGCATTAGGGACATAGCTCTAAAGGCCCCCGGGCCGAAAGGCTAAAATTTCATGCTCGCAAAGCCAGCTTTGCTGACTTTGCGCGCGGGGTTCGATTCGATTCGATTCCACAGCAGTTCACGGGTGCACAGCCCATTCCTGTGCAAACCCCAGGATCCCCAGGCACATCAGCCAGGGCTACTCCTGCCAACCCTCCCCGCCAGATTGTTCATCCTGTGTACATTAAAAATGTCACAGACATCAACGAGCTCACCGACCTGCTAGTGGACAACAAACTCCAGTTCAAAATGAAAGTCATGCCTAACACCGTGAGAGTAACAGTGGCGACACCGGAACAACATAAGCTTCTGACGTCACTCCTCATCCAAGTCAACGGGGAATTTCACACCAGGCCCACTATGCCACGCAATACCCGCAAGGTCGTAATCCGCGGTTTGCACGAAACCTGCTCCACTGACCGCATCCAACAAGCCCTTGAGAAACTTGGCTACCACATTGAAAAAGTATGCCAACTGACTGCGACGAATGACCGCTCCAAAAAGTTACCCCTCTTTCTGGTAACATACTCCACCACATCTCCTGAGCTGAATATATACAACCTCAACTCACTTCTATTCAATCAAGTAACCGTCACCAGATACCAAGGACCTGCAGGACCCGTGCAGTGCTACCAATGCCAAGGCTTTGGGCACGCTTCCAACGGCTGCCACTGCAAGCAAAGGTGCGTGATATGCGCAGCAAACCATCGTGCCAAAGATTGTCCCATTAATGGCAAAAACGAGACGCCTACATGCGCTAACTGTGGGAAAGCGCACACAGCCAGCTTCCGCGGGTGCGAAACCTACCGAAAACTGATTAGCACCTTCAACAACAGGCTGCCAGCTGCCAGAAAGGCTCCAGCGGGTCACATACCCAACAGGAACTCCATCCGATCAGGTACCAGCTTTGCAGGGGCCGCCGCACCCCGCAACGCAGTCGAAGAAGCCCCTATTCAGACTGCAGCCCCTATCCCCCCTCCTATTAACAGTACATCCATCTTTCCGGGTCTTCCTCCTGCTACTGCTCCACTACTCCCCACACCAGTCCCTGCCCCTACTCCCACGCCTATTCCTTCTTCTAGCCACCTTCCCTCAAACGATATGTTTGAGATTTTCAAACTGTTATCTGACCCCTCCCTTCGCGACCTCATTTCAGTCGTGAAGGGCATTCTGCTACGCCTCATCAGCGCTCCTGACCTTGCCTCCAAGATGCAAATTATTATTGAAATCGCCTCCCAATACATACTCAATAATGGGAGCAATTAATCAGCAAGCTGGTACCAAACTGAAGATTATGGCGTGGAACGCCTACCACTTAAAATCCCAAGAGGGGGAATTCTGCGAGGTTCTACAAGAACAGGATATAGATGTCGCACTACTAGGCGAAACTAATATCAAACCAGGAACCAACTTCTACGTCCCTGGATACACCATCTACAGAGATGATCGCCCCCCCCCCCCCCCTCGTCGAAGTGGAGGCACCGCCATTCTCATCAGAACAGACCTGGTGCATCACCGCATCCCCACACCTAATAACCTGCAGTTTCTTGAGGCCACGATCGTACAGATTGAATTAGATAACGGACCATATCGCATTGTGTCCTACTACAGGCCCCCTAGCACACCGGTTGTACTGACGGACTTTCAGGAGCTATTAACTGACAATATTCCTGTAATATTGGCAGGTGATATCAACTGTAAAAACACGCTATGGAACAGCCGATATACTGAGGCCAAAGGCAGAATGCTTGCTGGCTTCTGCGAAGATCACGAGTGCCTTACCCATGCGCCGCCTGGACCCACATATTATCCGTTTAATGCCAACTCACTCCCGGATGTCCTAGATATTGCCATAAGCAAAAATCTAGACATACCGATCACCGTTGACAATTTACGCGCCTTAAACTCTGACCACGATCCCATCCTCATTACATTAAACTCAAGCTACAGACCATCCCGTACCAAAATCCCACTTCATCTCCGCAAGCTAGACTGGGACCTCTACCGGTCTACGCTTCAAGCTACCGTTGCTGGCAATCCCAGCATTCTCTGCAAAGGGGACATAGACTCCCATGTAGAGAAGTTCACTTCTGAAATCCTGCACGCTGCCCACACGGCCGCCATAGGCCCCGCTCACAGACAACACAAGCCATTCTCCATCCCACTCACACTAAAGGCACTTATTAAGCGTAAAAATATGACCAGGTGGCGCTGGCAAGTCACGCGGGACCTGCGGCTGAAGCAGGAATGGTACCGATTAAAACGTCAAATTGACTCAGCTATGCAGAACCTCCGTAATAAAGCATGGCAAGATAAATTAGTTAATATGGCTGGCAACTCCAGCTCTCTGTACGGAATGGCTAGAAGGCTACTTAAGAAAAGGACAGCCATCCCACCATTACACGGGGAACGGGGGATGGTCTATACTAAAGAAGGCAAGGCTGACGCTCTGGCGGACACTTTCGAGAAAGCCTGCGAGCCAAATTATGAACCCAGCAATGAAGACTTTATCGAAGAAGTCTATCGCGACCTTCATAATGGCTTCCAGGGAGAGCTTCCGCCGGGCTTCAGGCTTGTCTCACCTACTGAACTGCTCAGTCTTATTAAAAAGCTGAAAAACCGGAAGGCCCCAGGGCCTGACGGGGTCGCAGCTTCTTTCCTTAAAAATTTAACCAAGAACGCCCTCACCTGCCTAACAAAAATTTTTAATGCTATATATAGATTTGGTCACTTCCCCCATGCCTGGAAGGTCGCCAAGGTGATTATGATTGGAAAGCCTAACACCAATGGCACTTTCCCCCAGAATTACAGACCCATTAGTTTACTTTCCATCATCTCAAAGCTATTTGAGATGACCCTACTTTCCAGGCTCCAAGTGTTCATTAACAACACCATTAATGACGAGCAGTTCGGTTTCCGTAAAGGCCACTCCACGGTCCAACAACTACTTAGACTTATAGAAATTATTACGCGCTCTTTCAACGAAAACCGTATGACAAGAGTTTGCTTCTTAGACATCAGTCGTGCTTTCGATAAGGTATGGCATAGCGGTCTGCTATACAAACTGAAACACAATGGCTTCCCAGAGCACTTACTTAAGATAATAAATTCCTACCTAAGGAACAGGAGATTCTATGTCCAAGTGGAGGACGCCCAATCCTCTATGAGGGACATTAAAGCTGGTGTACCACAGGGCAGTGTCATTTCCCCCTCCCTCTTCAATATATATGTAGCTGACATGCCCAAGTCTAGAGACACGGAACTCCACCTGTATGCGGATGATACCGCCATCTCAACTACCTCCTTGAGAGGACATAGAGTCAACCACAACCTCCAAGTCGCCCTAGACGCTCTAGTAGCCTGGCTAGAGAGATGGAGAATCAAAATTAATGTCAATAAATGTTCTGCCACACTGTTCACGAAAAAGAGAAAATTCACTGAAGTCCAGGATCTAAATTTCTTTGGTGAAGTGATCAGATGGCAGACAGCCACTAAGTACCTGGGAGTCACGCTAGATCGCCAACTGACATTCGCTCAGGAGGTCTCACAGCGCGCAAACCAAGCGAAGGGGATCCTAGCGCAGCTCTGGCCTTTACTAAGGTCCCAGAGCTCACTAGATGTCTTTAGCAAGCAACTCGCATACAGCACTATAGTGCGACCAGTCATGGAATATGGCTGTCCAGCATGGGGGTTCGCAGCCCCCACTTCGATCAGGAAACTTCAGGTTATTCAGAATAGGGCTTTACGTACGATATCAGGCGCCCCTTGGTACGTACGTAACACCCAACTACACCAGGACTATCACCTCGAGACCATCAGTCAGAGGATCAGGAAGCAGGCAGTCAATCTTTACAAATCAAGTACAAGAAGCACCAACCCTCTTATAAACAGGTTGGGCGATTACCAAGCTACGGGGTGCCGCCATAAGCGCCCTCGAATTATCATAGAGTAAACTCTACTACTCAATCTTTCAGCTCCTATAGCTAATCAGATTTCTTCCCTTTCACTCTCTCACTTCATAAAAACTGTCTATACTATTTTTATCTTCCATATTAAGTATTCTTCAGTGCCATTTGTGCACTTAGCCATATCCTGGCTAATTAAGAAATAAAATGGTAATCACCCAACACCCCTAAACAGTGCTGTTAGGTCACTCGCATTAGGGACATAGCTCTAAAGGCCCCCGGGCCGAAAGGCTAAAATTTCATGCTCGCAAAGCCAGCTTTGCTGACTTTGCGCGCGGGGTTCGATTCGATTCGACACACACATGGACTGACCCTGCTCCGACCAAGCCAAGCAGCCCAACGTCTCGCCAAGCCTTCTCACGCCATATCGCCGTGCCAAGCCAGTCAGGATCCTTCCCTAAATCCATTTCCCATCACTTCCCCACCAACCAATACCCCTAAATTAATTGATACCCGCCTTCTCTCCATCCACTTCAAGAAAATCCCATTGCCCCCGAGTTCAAACTAAACTCAGCTCCTCCCTCCTTCCCCACCAATCATCAAGTAAATTTAATCTTTTTAAACCCTACTCAGCGCGCTCATTGTCACAGCTCCATCTGTTCAATCTGGTTAACCTTGAGCGACTGAACTAGGGTTTACCTTTCTATTCCCCATCTCCGCAAGGTCTGCCAAGCATTTGACCCCCCCCCCCCCCCCCCTCTTTTTCTTAACTAACTCATACAGCCCACAGACATGAACACAGTCACTACACCGGTCCTCCCATACCTTAACACCGATGAGGAGATGTACTACGTGTCCCCTCAAAACAGATACCCCTCAGGTATTACTATCATCGTCCGGCCCCCCAGTAAAGGAGAATTTTGCAGCTCCCTTAGAGCAGCAATTATTGGTGTGCTCTCCCCAATCGAAAAGTCTGTAGCTTTAATTGAGGAGCTCACCAATAATTTTGTCTCCATTACGCCCATGGGGGCAGAACACTCATCACACACAAAAGCTGTCATGGCAGCTCTCTATAGTCACCCGGCCATCCCTTCCTTCACACTTATTACTCAGCAGGAATACACAGAACCACCCCCCCCCCCTAATCCTACGCCACGAGTCTACTCAAACTGCCCCGGACACGAGAGACAACTGGTCACAATCCTCCCGAGCTCTTATTCGACCCCCTAAGAAGCCCAGGAGGAAGAATAAGAGCATACAAGTCACCTCACCTCCGGCCACTCCTCCCACTGAGGATGACGTCAGCCCCGAACCCATTTCCATCCCTCTCGCCCCTGACACTACAGCTGCTACCTCTCCATCAGAGAGCGCCACTCCACTTGCCTTAACTTCGCCCCCCTCCCCGCCCACACCTACAGATAAACAGGCGTCGCGGCGCCAGCCGCCCAGACAACACACAACACTCATCACACAATGTTACCGTTGCCAACGCCTACACCACGCAGCCTACGAGTGCAAATACGAGGCCAGATGTAATCGATGTGGCGGTCCTCACGGCCACAAAGATTGCTCAGTGCCTCGCGACTCACCCACGTGTGTAAACTGTGGGGGGGGGGGGGGGCACGCGGCTTCGTATCCGGGGTGTAGGTTCATAAAATCTGCACTAAAACATCAGCACAGGCAATGGCAACAAGCAAACAGGCACAAACCTATACCCCCACTACTCTCGCTCTCCATCTCCCCTCCATGCACTACACAACCCCAGGCCCCCCCTCCATGCACCACACAACTCCAGGCCCCCGCCCTCACGCCCCGCGACGCCGCTGTGTACCTGCTCGAGTGGTTGGCCACGGCCGGCCCCTTCGGGATGGCGCACAGTGATCCGCGGGCACAAGCACAATACTAAGCCCCCACACGCACGACCCGGGACGCCGCTGTGTGCCTTCTCGAGTGGCTGGCCACGGCCGGCCCCTTCGGGAGGGTACCCAGAGGTCCGCGGGCTCAAGCCCTCCCACACACCTCACGCACATGCTTCTACGATCTCTTGCTATTCTTCTTTCGTTCTGCTCATTTTCGCTCTTCTTTCTAACGGTCCCTCAGGTCTAAACCTACTACTTTCTGATCACCACATATTACATCGGTCTACTGACCAGTTATGACACTAATATTGGTAATCTCCTAAACCCACCTAATTACCCATCCCTTTCTCCTTCCCCATACCCTTTCCCTCAGGCCATATCCTGGCCAGCTAAGACCTCCTAGTTTACCCAACCAAACCCTAACGTTCTGCTTACCGAACCTTCCCCCCTACTGACACGGCACTAAAGGCTCCTAGTTGAGCTGAGAGGCCAGAATCAGGGCGCGCAAGCCAGCTTCGCTGGCTTGACGTCGCCTGGGTACCAGACCAGACCAGACCAGAATCCTCTCAGAGGAAAATAAGGGCTGGCGTGCCCCAAGGCAGTGTCATTTCCCCCCACTTATTTAACGTCTATGTCGCTGACATCCCTCAGTCTGTAAACACTAGCCTCCACCTTTATGCAGATGATACTGCTATTTCTACCACTTCCTGGAAAGGACATAAAATTCAGGACTACTTGCAAAAAGCCCTAGACGAGCTCGAATCCTGGTTCGAGAAATGGCGCATTAAGATTAATGTTGATAAATGTTCTGCCACTCTTTTTACTAAGAAACGTAAATTCACAGACGTCCAGGACCTTGCCTTTTTCAGCGAAGTAATCAGATGGCAGACAGCGACTAAGTATCTGGGAACCACGCTAGATCGCGGCCTCACCTTTGCACAGGAAGTTAAGCAGCGCGCAAACCGTGCAAAAGCCGTTCTAGCGCAGCACTGGCCCCTCACGAGGGCCAGGAGCGAACTAGATGAATTTAGCAAGCTTCTGGCATATCGTACTCTTGTACGCCCAGTCATGGAGTATGCCTGTCCAGTGTGGGGCTACGCAGCACCCACACACATCAGGAAACTGCAAGTTATTCAGAATAAGGCCTTACGCACGATATCAGGAGCCCCCTGGTACGTGCGTAACGACCAACTTCATGCTGAGTACAACCTCCAAGTACTCGGCGACCGTATCAAACAACAGGCAGCAAACCTCTACAAAACAAAAACACGTAACACCAACCCACTAGTGAACAGGTTGGGTGATTATCAAGCCAGCGGGTGCCGACACAAAAGGCCCCGCATTCTCATAGAATAAACCAGCTTCTCCAGCTCTTAAAAGAAATATTTCCATCTTCTAATTAAGCTTACCTAAGCCCTTACTTTTACTATTCTTTCACTTTCATTTTAAGAACTCCAAGTAATGCCCCAGGGCATCAGACCATATCCTGGTCAATTAATAAACTCAAGATATAATCACCCAACACCCCATAGCAGTTCTGTCAGGTCAATCGTATTAGGATATAGCTCTAAAGGCCCCTTTGGCTGATAGGCTATAATTATCAAGCGCGCTAAGACAGCTTCGCTGTCTTAGCGTCGCTGGGCAAGGAAGGAAGGAAGGAAGGATGCTGATTGTCTCGTCACGCGGACAGTTCGAGCCGGCCATGGACTGAACCTGCTCCGACCAAGCCAAGCAGCCCAACGTCTCGCCAAGCCTTCTCACGCCATATCGCCGTGCCAAGCCAGTCAGGATCCTTCCCTAAATCCATTTCCCATCACTCCCCACCAACCAATACCCCTAAATTAATTGATACCCGCCTTCTCTCCATCCACTTCAAGAAAATCCCATTGCCCCCGAGTTCAAACTAAACTCAACTCCTCCCTCCTTCCCCACCAATCATCAAGTAAATTTAATCTTTTTTAAACCCTACTCAGCGCGCTCATTGTCACAGCTCCATCTGTTCAATCTGGTTAACCTTGAGCGACTGAACTAGGGTTTACCTTTCTATTCCCCATCTCCGCAAGGTCTGCCAAGCATTTGACCCCCCCCCCCCCCCTCTTCTTCTTAACTAACTCATACAGACCACAGACATGAACACAGTCACTACACCGGTCCTCCCATACCTTAACACCGATGAGGAGATGTACTACGTGTCCCCTCAAAACAGATACCCCTCAGGTATTACTATCATCGTCCGGCCCCCTAGTAAAGGAGAATTTTGCAGCTCCCTTAGAGCAGCAATTATTGGTGTGCTCTCCCCAAGCGAAAAGTCTGTAGCTTTAATTGAGGAGCTCACCAATAATTTTGTCTCCATTACGCCCATGGGGGCAGAACACTCATCACACACAAAAGCTGTCATGGCAGCTCTCTCTAGTCACCCGGCCATCCCTTCCTTCACACTTATTACTCAGCAGGAATACTCAGAACCCCCCCCCCCCCCCAATCCTACGCCACGAGTCTACTCAAACTGCCCCGGACACGAGAGACAACTGGTCACAATCCTCCCGAGCTCTTATTCGACCCCCTAAGAAGCCCAGGAGGAAGAATAAGAGCATACAAGTCACCTCACCTCCGGCCACTCCTCCCACTGAGGATGACGTCAGCCCCGAACCCATTTCCATCCCTCTCGCCCCTGACACTACAGCTGCTACCTCTCCATCAGAGAGCGCCGCTCCACTTGCCTTAACTTCGCCCCCCTCCCCGCCCACACCTACAGATAAACAGGCGTCGCGGCGCCAGCCGCCCAGACAACACACAACACTCATCACACAATGTTACCGTTGCCAACGCCTACACCACGCAGCCTACGAGTGCAAATACGAGGCCAGATGTAATCGATGTGGCGGTCCTCACGGCCACAAAGATTGCTCAGTGCCCCGCGACTCACCCACGTGTGTAAACTGTGGGAGGGGGGCACGCGGCTTCGTATCCGGGGTGTAGGTTCATAAAATCTGCACTAAAACATCAGCACAGGCAATGGCAACAACCAAACAGGCACAAACCTATACCCCCACTACTCTCGCTCTCCATCTCCCCTCCATGCACTACACAACCCCAGGCCCCCCCCGCCATGCACCACACAACCCCAGGCCCCCCCTCCTTGCACCACACAACTCCAGGCCCCCGCCCTCACGCCCCGCGACGCCGCTGTGTACCTGCTCGAGTGGTTGGCCACGGCCGGCCCCTTCGGGATGGTGCCCAGTGGTCCGCGGGCACAAACACACTACTAAGCCCTCACACACACACGGCCCGTGACGCTGCTGTGTGCCTTCTCGAGTGGCTGGCCACGGCCGGCCCCTTCGGGAGGGTACCCAGTGGTCCGCGGGCTCTAGCCCTCACACGCACCTCTCGCACATGCTTCAAACGACCTCTTGCTATTCTTCTTTCGTTCTGCTCCTCTTCGCTCTTCTTTTTAATGGTCCCTCAGGTCTAAACCTATTTTATCCTGATCACCATATATTACATCGGTCAAATGACCAGCTATGACTATAATATTGGTAACCTCCTAAACCCACCTAATTACCCATCCCCTTTTTCCTTCCCCACACCCTATCCCTCAGGCCATATCCTGGCCAGCTAAGACTTCCTAGCTTACCCAACAAAACCCTAACGTTCTGTCACCGAACCTTCCCCCCTACTGACACGGCACTAAAGGCTCCTAGTTGAGCTGAGAGGCCAGAATCTAGGGCGCGCAAGCCAGCTTCGCTGGCTTGACGTCGCCTGGCTACCAGACCGGACCAGATGCTATCATCACTACCGACACATCAGACAGCGGAGCCAGCCATGGATTGACCCTGCTCCGACCAAGCCAAGCAGCCCAACCGTCTCGCCAAGCCGCTCTCACGCCGTATCACCGTGCCAAGCCAGTCAGGATCCTTCCCTAACTCATCTCCGTCCCTCCTTACCAAGCAATACCCCTAAAATAACTATTACCCGCCCTCTCTCCATCCACTTCAAGAAAATCCAATCACCCCCGAGTTAAAAATTCAACTCTAACTCTTCCCTCCTACCATACGAAGCATCAAATTAAATCATCTCCAAACCCTATTCAGCGCGCTCATTGTCACAGCTCCATCTGTTCAATCTGGATAACCTTGAGCGACTGATCTAGGGTTTTACTTTTTCTTTTCTCTCCCTCTACTATCAAGGTCTGCCAAGCATTTGACCCCCCCCCCCCCTTCTTCTTTTCATCATGATGATGATGATGATAATTGTTGTTTTAAGGGGCCTAACATCTAGGTTATCGGCCCCTAATGATCTGGGTGATAGCGAAAATGATAATGAATCTGAAACCAGAACGAAAATTAAGTGAGACGGAAAATACTTACAAAAAGGAACTCGGATTGAAACGACTCACAAAATGTTCTTACAAAAGGGAATTTAGAACGAAAAGATTCACAAAAGGAATAGATTGAAATATACCCACAAAATGAAGGCTAGGTTCAAAATACGTACAAAATGCAATGTAGCGTCGAAATACTTACAAAATGCAACTGAAATTCAAAATACTTACAAAATGCAAATGAGATCGAAAATACGTACAAAATGCAATTGAGGTTCAAAATACTTACAAAATGCAATTGAAATTGAAAATACACAATGCAATTCAAATTGAAATAGGCCTTATCCCAGTTCCAATCCAAATTATTCACAAAGTGCAATCGAAATTCAAAATACTTACAAAATGCAATTGAAATTGAAAATGCTTACAAAATGTACGGTGATTCTAACGACTCATGTGGATTGACAATACTTACAAAAAGCAATTTAGATTGAAAATACTTGACAAAATGTAATTTAGATTCAAAATACCCACAAAATGCAATTGAGAATCAAAATATGTGCAAAATGCCCACCAAACAAAATGCAATTTAGATTCAAAATTCGTGCGAAATGCGGTTTTGGTTGAAAATACTTACAAAATGCAATTGAAATTCAAAATACTCACTAAAAGGCCCCGCAACCTGCATTGAAAGACTTACTAAAAAGCAATTTAGATTGTCAATCTTTACAAAATGCAATTGAGGTTGAAAACAATCGTGAGATGTAATTTAGATCGAAAAAACTTACAAAATGCAACATAGATCAAAAATGCCTTAAAAATCGCTAAAAGGGAATTTAGATACACGGTGATTCGAGTAACAAAAACAGTGCGGGAATCTTAAAGAGAAAAGGAAATAGAAGGAAAAGAGGAGAGGAGAGGAGAGGGGAGAGAGGAGAAGGTCCGCCCCAAAGGGAAGGGACAAAAGGGGAAAACGGACCCAGCTCAGGAATCCCTCGGGGTCGCCAACGCCCGAACTCACCAGCCGTGAGCCCCTGAGGGTGTAGCATTATCGACGGTGCACCAGAAGTGGTGGGGCTACATACACCCTGCCTCCTTAAGGGCCTTGAGCACAAGGCAGGAGGTAAAATGAAAAGAACAAGAAGGCTGACCCTTCACAGAAGGAGGGTATCAGGAAAGATGAGACAAGGGCCAATTAAGGCGGGAAAGGAAGAGACTCCCTAGGCCTCGGATACCCTAATACCGTCGGGGTCGGAAGAGAACAAGAGTTGACCAAGGAAGGTCGACAGGAAAGAAGAAAGAGAGGAGCCCGGCACAAGTAAGTGGAAGCAATGCCGGACTCAGCTGGGGCCCCGTGGTCGCCAACCCACAACCCACTAGATGTGAGCCCCTGGGGGGTCTTTTCATCATACACATACTGCTCACAACATGAACACACTCACTACACCTGTCCTCCCTTACCTCAATACCGAAGAGGCGATGTACTACGTGTCCCCTCAAAACAAGTACCCCTCAGGTATAACCATCATCGTCCGTCCCCCTAGTAAAGGAGAATTTTGCAGCTCCCTTCGAGCGGCAATTATTGGTGTGCTCTCCCCGATTGAAAAGTCTGTAGCTTTAATTGAGGAGCTCACCAATAATTTTGTCTCCATTACGCCCATGGGGTCAGAACACTCTTCCCACACCAAAGCTGTCATGGCAGCTCTCTCTAGTCATCCGGCCATCCCCTCCTTCACACTCATCACACAGCATGACTACACTGAACCCCCCCCCCCCTAATCCTACGCCACGAGTCTACTCAAACTACCCCGGACACGAGAGACAACTGGTCACAATCCTCCCGTGCTCTTATTAGGCCCCCTAAGAAACCTAGGAGGAAAAATAAGAGCATTCAAGTCATGCCACCTGTCACCCCTCCCTCTGAGGGAGTCGTCAGACATGAACCCGCTTCCATCCCTCTCACCTCTGACACTGCAGCTGCTGCTTCTCCATCAGAGAGCACTGCACCACTTGCCTCAACACCGCCCCCCCCCCCTCCCATACCTACAGATAAACTGGCGTCGCGGCGCCACCCGCCCCGACAACGCTCAACTCTTATAACACAATGTTACCGTTGCCAACGCCTACATCACGCAGCATTTGAATGCAAATACGAGGCCAGATGCAATCGTTGTGGCGGTCCTCACGGTCACAAAGATTGCTCAATTCCCCGTGACTCCCCCACGTGTGTAAACTGCGGGGGGGGGGGGGGGGGGCATGCGGCCTCGTATCCGGGATGTGGGTTCATAAAATCTGCATTAAAACACCAGCACAGGCAATGGCAACAAATAAACAAGCACAAAACAATACCCTCACTACTCTCACTCTCCATCTCCCCTCCATACACTACACAACTCCAGGCCCCCCCTCCATGCTCTACACAACCCCAGGCCCCCCCTCCATGCACTACACAACTCCAGGCCCCCCTCCATGCTCCACACAACTCCAGACCCCCGCCCTCACGCCCCGCGACGCCGCTGTGTACCTGCTCGAGTGGCTGGCCACGGCCGGCCCACTCGGGATGGTGCACAATGGTCCGCGGGCACAAGCACACTACTAAGCCCTCTCACGCCTGCCCCGTGACACCGCTGTGTACCTGCTCGAGTGGCTGGACACGGCCGGCCCCTTAGGGATGGTGCCCAGTGGTCCGCGAGCTCAAGCACAGGGCCAAGCCCTCCCACGCACCTCACGCACATGCCTCACACTACTGACCTCTTGCCTTACTCTTTCGTCCTGCTCCCTCTTCGCTACTCTTTAAATGGTCCCACGGTCTAAACTTTCTACTTTTTGATCACCATATATATATCGGTCTACTGACCAGTTAAGATAAATTATATTGGTAACCTCCCTAAACCTACCAAACTACCCATCCCCTTCTCCTTCCCCATGCCCTATCCCTCAGGCCACATCCTGGCCAGCTATGATTTCCTAGCTTGCCCAGCAAAACCCTAACGTTCTGTTTACCGAACCTTCCCCCCTACTGACATGGCACTAAAGGCTCCATAGTTGAGCTGAGAGGCCAGAATCCAGGGCGTGCAAGCCAGCTTCGCTGGCTTGACATCGCCTGGGCACCAGACCAGACCAGACCAGATGCAATTAAAGATCTAATTATTATTAAGAACCGCATTCGCAAGCTTTGGCAAAGATATAGGGATCCCGCTGATCACGCTGAATACCGCGAAATAGCGAAGATCATCCACGATAGACTGTTGGAAAGTAAGATCGAAAAGTGGGAAGAGACCTGTAGTAAATTCTCTGAAAACACCTCAAATAACGACTTCTGGAAAGTAGCTCGTTCTTTGAGGCGCCCTCCTAACGTTAAACGAGCGCTTCACGGTCGTAGAGGGCTAGTATTTTCTCCCCTTGAGAAAGCAGAGGCCTTCGCAGACACTATTGAGAGTCAATGCGATATACCAGACTTAAATGACGCTAATGACGATACTGACGATGACTTATTTGATGACATACGAGCCCAGGCCACTGATTTCAGGCTCAACTGGAAGACACAAGACCCTATTTTAATTAACCCCGTTACCCCTGCAGAGGTCGCGAGGGTTGCCAGGCAGCAAAATGAGAAGAAGTCTCCTGGTGATGACAGACTTACAAACCTTGAAATTAAATCCCTCCCTTTCAGAGCATACATTCTGCTGGCTAATATTTTCAATACCTGTTTGATATTAGGCTATTTTCCCCGGGCATGGAAGACAGCCAAAGTCTGTTTAATTCCGAAGCCTGGGAAAAATCGCCTATTTCCACAGAATTATCGCCCTATTAGTCTGTTATCACATCTCTCCAAGATTTTCGAGAGACTCCTTCTCAAGCGCCTAAATGTTTATTTAAATTCCGGTGGCGTGCTGAGACTGGAGCAATTCGGCTTTCGCGCGGGTCGAAGTGCCCCTCTGGCCGTGCTGCGACTAGTACAGTACGCTACAAGATCATTCAACCTTAAACGACATGTTCCGTCCGTCTTTTTCGATATAGAGAGGGCGTTTGACACCGTATGGACTGACAATCTTATCGTTAAGTTGTTAAAATTGGGTTCCATCCCCAATTATCTGATAAAGGTCGTCAGTTCATACTTAAGGAACAGAACTTTTTATGCCACCTGCGATGGAGAGAGGTCTACGGTTCGAACCCTTCGAGCCGGTGTCCCACAGGGGGGAGTCCTCTCGCCGGTGCTTTTTAGCCTCTATTTGAATGATCTTCCTAGAATCGCAGGAGTGGAACTGCAGCTATACGCGGATGATGTTGCGATCTACGCTTCTAAACGTAGACATTGCGATGCCATTCGCGTGCTGCAAAATTGGATTACTCTGTTTTCAGAATGGTGCTTTCTGAACAAGGTCCAAATTAATAACACTAAAACCAGGGCAGTAATCTTTTCAAGGCGAAGGCCTCAACTTAGTAAACTCAAAATTCATGACACTACTCTACCTTGGTCTAATAGTATTAAATATTTAGGGATTTTATTAGATAATAAGCCGACATTTCAGCAACATGTCGACCAGGCCTTGCAGCGTGCGGCAGTGCGGTGCAAAGCTATTTATCCGCTCTCGGGCAATAAATATCTAAGCGCGACCATAAAGCGAAAGCTTTATCTAGCACTCATTCGCCCCGTAATGCTGTATGGATGTGAAGCCTGGTCTCACATTGCTAAAACACATATTTTGAAACTTCAGACGTTTCAAAATAAAACTTTAAGATCTTTTTTCAGGCTCAGCCGTTTGCAAAAGACCAATGTTCAGATAAGACATGAATTTCGAATCCCTACTATTTCCACCCAGATTGATAGGATTTGTAAAATGACCAAGTTCAGAATGCGCCGGTGTATCCAAGCGGAACTCCGTGGACGTCACATTTTAGAACCCATTATTCATACGTCCAAGCCCAGGACCAAGTACAAGTACCGTGGTCCTTGGCTTACGTATTCTAAATTTTAATACCATTTAAATTCCAAATTATATTTTAACCCTTTTGGCCCCCTATTTGCTACCATTGTTGAAGCTGGTTTGGTGCTAAGATCTTCTTCTTTTTGTCTTCTAACTCCCCCTCCTTCTTACATACCTATTAAATTACTAAATTTTTCTGAGGGTTTCAGCTCTGGCCAATAAGTTATGGTTCCCCTCTCTTAGTGGCCAGAATGCTTTCCCCCTCCTATTTGTATCGCCCCCTTGAACCCGCCTACTTACAGGCATCTTAATTTACCGATGAGTAAAAAGCTGTTTTGTCAAGCTTGAAACTCCCAACTAAGAGCAAACAATTAAAAAAAAAAAAAAGTTGCGCAACCCCTGTCGGCCTCAGCACGTCAGCTGCCGCCGCTCCTTCACAAGCAAATCCTCCCGCAACAGCGCCTCCAGCCCTGAATAAAACCAACTTCCCTGACTTCCTTCCCCCCACCACTCCTAACCCCGCTCCTACTTCTACCACCTCGACCTCGAACGACATGTTCGAGATTTTCAATCTCCTAAGGAGCCCCTCCCTTCGCGATTTAATGCAAATCGTGAAGGACACCCTCAGACGCCTAGTAGGCGCCCCTGATACCTCCACAAGGCTTCAAATTATCATCGAAGTAGCCACCCAACATCTCTTTGGTAATGGGGAGCCTTAATCAGCAAACTGATGCCACCTTTAAGATAATGGCATGGAACTCTTTCCATCTCAAATCATAGGAGGGGGAGTTCACAGACTTCCTCAACTCGGAGGGCATACATATGGCCCTACTTGGAGAAACAAACCTCCAAGCAGACACCTCAATATACATCCCTGGGTACAAGATCTACAGGGATGATCGACTCCCCCCCCCCCCCCCGAGGTGGAGGAGGAACTGCCATAATCGTGCGAGCCAATTTAATCCATCACAGAATCCCTACTCCGTTCAACCTGCAATTTATTGAGGCCACAATCGTACAGATTCAATTAGAAAAAGGACCATACCAAATAGTGTCCTGCTACCTCCCGCCGGGTGCCCCGTTTATTCCGGCTGATTTGGAATCATTGTTGCCCGCTAATATGCCTGTAATATTGGCGGGTGATTTTAATTGCAAAAACACACTATGGAATAGTCGGGTCACCCGGCGGGATGGCAGACTACTGGAAAAATTCTGTCAAGATCACGACTGCCTTACACACGCCCCACCTGGGTACACATATTTTCCTTTTGATGCCAATCGACTACCAGACGTCCTGGATATAGCCCTCAGTAAAGATCTGGACGTCCCCATTGAGGTCTCCAACCTCAGACTCTTCAACTCTGACCACGACCCTATCCAAATTACACTTTATTCCAAACACAAACCTATTAATTCCGAAATCCCCCTCCATCTTCGAGAAATAGACTGGGACCTCTACAGGTCTATCCTGCAATCCACCGTCGCTGGCAATCCCAGCATTCGCAGTGAGGGAGACATTGACTCCCTCACTGAGAAAATATCTAGCTCCCTCCTACATGCAGCCCGCACAGCTACGGCTGGTCCCACACACAGGAAACAACGCAATCCCTTCACAATACCTACCACACTTCGAGAACTCATCAAAAGGAAAAATATGGCCCGCTGGCGCTGGCAGGTCACTCGTGATCTATGGCAGAAACAGGAATGGTACAGACTTAAGCGCCAAATCCAAGCTGCCATGCAAAATATTCGAAACAAAGCATGGAATTCAAAATTAGTTGATATGGCTGGCAACTCCAGCTCTCTGTACGGTATGGCCAGGAAATTACTTCAGAAAAGGACAGGCATTCCGCCATTACACGGGGAACGGGGATTGGTCTTTACTAATGCTGACAAGGCAAATGTCCTGGCGGACACTTTTGAGAAAACATGCGAGCCAAACGACGAACCTAGCAATGAAGACTTCATAGAAGAAGTCTATCGCGATCTTCGTGGTGGCTTTCAGGGAGAGCTTCCGCCTGGCTTTCGACTTGTCACACCCGCCGAACTGCTCAAATTTATTAAAAAGCTGAAAAACCGAAAGGCTCCCGGGCCTGACGGGGTAGCGGCTTCTTTTCTTAAAAATATCAGTAAAAATGTCCTCACTAGCCTCACTAAGCTTTTTAACGCTATTTATAGATTTGGATACTTCCCCCCCCCCCCCCCGCCTGGAAAGTCGCCAAGGTTATTATGATAGGCAAACCGCAAGCCGATGGCACATTCCCCCAAAACTATAGGCCCATTAGTCTCCTCTCCATCATTTCGAAACTTTTCGAAATGACACTGCTTTCCAGGCTAAATGTCTACATTGAAGACACACTTAATAACGAGCAATTCGGCTTTAGACAGGGCCACTCTACTGTACATCAACTACTCAGACTTACTGAGATTATCACGCGCGCTTTTAATGAAAACCGTTCAACAGGAGTTTGTTTTCTAGATATCAGCCGTGCTTTCGATAAGGTATGGCACAGTGGACTGCTATATAAAATGAAGCACAAAGGATTCCCAGATCACTTACTTAGGGTCATAAATTCCTACCTTAGGAACAGAAAATTTTATATCCAGGTGGAGGATGCCCAATCTTCTATCAGGAAGATCAGAGCTGGTGTACCACAGGGCAGTGTTATTTCGCCTTCTCTGTTTAACATATACGTCTCTGACGTCCCGAAAACAGATAACACTAACCTCCATCTGTACGCGGATGATACCGCGATTTCCACTACTTCCTGGAAAGGATATAAAATTCAAGAGAACCTACAAGACGCCCTTGAAGTCCTTGAACCCTGGATGAGGGACTGGCGTGTCAAAATTAATGTTAATAAATGTTCTGCCACTCTGTTTACTAAAAGACGTAAAATCACGGGTATCCAGGATCTCACCTTTTTCGGTGAAGTAATCAGATGGCAGCCAGCAACTAAGTACCTGGGAGTCACGTTAGATAAGGGTCTTACTTTCGCCAAGGAAGTAAAGCAGCGCGCAAACATGGCGAAAGCCTATCTATCGAAGCTCTGGCCTCTCATGAGGTCCCAGAGCTACCTTGATACTTTTAACAAGCTCCTGGCTTACAGCACCATTGTACGACCAGTTATGGAATATGCCTGCCCTGTATGGGGCTACGCAGCCCCCACCCACATCAATAAATTGCAGGTTGTTCAGAACAAAGCGCTCCGCACGATATCAGGCGCTGACTGGTACGTGCGAATCGCTCAACTTCATGCCGACTACCGGCTCCCCCAAATTAAAGATAGAATTTTGAATCAAGCAACCAGCCTATACAGGAAAAGCTCACAGAATTACAACCCCCTAGTCAAGAGGTTGGGTGATTACCGAGCCACAGGGTCCCGCTATAAAAGGCCCAGAATACTAATAGAATAAAAAAAAAAATTCACTACCATACAGCTACTACAGCTCTTTGATTCTTTAATTCTTCTTTCTCAACCATGCTTCTCTAAGCAGCGTAACGTTTCACCTCTCATCTTCTGTAGTTCCACGTGCCAAGAGCACTAGGTCATATCCTGACCAATCAAGATATCTCAGGTAATCACCCACCCCAGCCCAAATCAATACTGTTAGGTCAATAATCGTTTGTCATAGCTCTAAAGGCCTCCGGGCTGAAAGGCTAAAAGTCACGCGCGCAAAGTCAGCTTCGCTGACTTTACGTCGCTGGGTACAGGACAGGACAGGGGCTGGCAGTCAGTCTCATGCTAACTCCCCTGCCACTAGCTACTGTATCCCTGACACAGACAGAGGCTGGCTGCAGGCACATCGAGACCTTCCCCACTGGACATCGAGAGAGGTGATTGGCTGACACTATATCCCACACCTCTCTGGACTCCGAACCACTCTGTGGTGAACGGTTCTCCCGGCTGAATCTCCTGGCAAGCCCAGGCGGGCCACTGCCGCTGCTGCTACTCGAGGTTCTCTGCGCGGTCCGACCACCTGGTTATATAGCAGGTTGTCCCTGCAAAACCAGCACAAAGGTATGTAATGCGCGCCCCGGCGAACCAGACTCCCCCTGATGCGTTCGTAGCCGCTCTCAAGGAGATGGACCTTCCCGCCATCTCTATTGAGACAATGCGCACTAACCCAGACAAAAAACAGTGCCCTCTGTACCTGGTAACAGTGGCGGACGAAGCTGGCTCTAAGAAAATTCTCAAAGTACAAGAACTCTTGAGCATGCGCGTCCGGTTCGAACCATTTCGTAAACCCGAGAAGGCAGCACAGTGCGGAGTCTGCCAGAGGCTTGGTCACACCTCGAAAGGTTGCCATGACGAGCCCCGCTGCAGGCGATGTGCTGATGCGCACCTATCGGCCAACTGTCCCAACGGTGCAGACCGCGCATTTTCTAAATGCGCCAACTGCGAGGGTAAACACGCGGCAAATTTTATGAGCTGCCCGAGCCGCAGGGCCTACGAAGCCGCAAGGCAAAACAGGAAGCCATTAAAGGGGAAGACTGGTGGAGCTTCCCTGGCACCTGTAGACCCATCAGGTAAAAAGGCCCCATCAGGGCCCCCAGGCTCCTCAAGCACCGGCCAACAGAATAGTGGGGGGACAGATAGAGTAACACCTACAGATCACCCCAACACTGAGGTCGACCCCAAGCCAGGCCCCTCAACTCGACCCGACCCAGTGACTCTGGCTCCCAAGGAACAGAGAATTAAGAAGGCCAAACAACCCCCAGCCCCCAAAGAGAACGCGACCCTAGTAGAAACCACCAAGGCACCGGCACAGGAGGCTCTGGAGGACTATCCCCCAGCCACCTCCACCCCTCGCATGCCTAAGCTAGTAGTCGCATTGCCCCCTACTCCTACGAAACCGCCACCCTACTGCTCTCCTCAAGAGACTGCCCAAACACGCCCACCCCACAGCGACAACCACGTCAGCCCTGAGACTGAACCATCCTTTCTCGAAAGGATTGAGGCCTTCCTACGGACGCTCAACCCTGAGCTCACGATAGGCGGTGTCCTCATGGCAGTATTTAAGCTCATTATCGAGCTAAGTACAGCCCCGTCCAGTCAATGGCTGACGATGGCTATGTCCACTATCGCCAACCTCTGCTCCACCCGTCATGGCTGACACACCAAACGAAGAAAATATCGCCGCACAACCTAACAACACAGGAATACGCGTACTAAACTGGAATGCCGATGGCATAAAGTTTAAAAAGTACGAACTAGAAACATTCCTGCGCACACATGACATACATATCGCCATATTAACAGAAACTCACCTACAACCCGGCGAATCGCTCACTACCCATGGCTACAAAGTCGCAGCTAGAAGGGACAGGAGAGAGTTTCTGGATCAAACTAAAGGTGGCGCAGCAGTACTAGTCCGCAGGGATATACAGTACCAGCTACTACAAATGCCTGAACTGGCCCACCTAGAAGCATGCGGAATCCGCTTGCCCGTACACAATACGCACATTAACATAGTCGCCGTGTACAATAACAACAGCCGCCGCATTGACACACATGACATTGAAACTCTCTTCAGAGTAGGCCCCCACACCATTCTGGGTGGCGATTTCAATGCCAAAAGTGTTCACTGGGGCTGCGCCCGCCCCAATCCTGCGGGTACCCAACTCTACAGGCACATGATAGCCAACGAGTATGTGGTAGCAGCACCTAGAGAGCCAACATACATACCACGCAGACGTAACGGGATCCCTGACATACTGGACATATGCCTGATGAATAATGTTACATTAAGGCACCGAGCTGAGGTAATTAATGACCTCAGCTCGGACCACATACCAGTAATTGTTAAACTGTCAGCCGACCCCCAGTTCACCGGAGAGGTCCCTAGGCAGCTGCGCAACTACAAAGCGGCTAACTGGGAAAAGTTCACGGAAGTCCTGAACTTGGACCTAACCAGCAGAGACGACCCCCCGCTCAATTCTCCCCACGACATAGACGAGGCCGTAACCTCACTTATAACAGCAATCCAACACGCCACGGACGCCAGCGTGCCCACACACACAAGACGTGAGCGGGACCTTAAGATCCCGGAACACATCAAGGCACTCATTCGGCACCGTAATAAACACAGGCGCCTCTGGACTCGACACCACAGAGACCAAGATCGGGTGATTAAAAATCAACTAAACGCCCAGATCAAGGAACAACTACCACGACATCGCCATGAAAAATGGGGCAAACTGCTCGAACAGTTTGACACAAACACTAGGCCTGTATGGAACCTAGCGCGACACTTTACTCGCGAGCCTCATATAATCCCTACGCTCCAAGGCCCAAATGGCCCAGTGTTCGGAACCCACGATAAAGCTGAAGTCATCGCTGATACCCTCGAAGAGGCATTCACGCCAAATGACGACCCCTCTGATCCTGAATTCACTCGCAGGGTGGACGCCAAGGTTGAGGAATACCTCGCTAATGCACCAAACCCGGAAGTGAGGAAAACCAACATTCATGAGATCAAGTGGATAATTCGGCACCTCCATCCCACCAAAGCACCAGGCCCAGATAATATACAGAACCTTACACTACTCAGGCTGACAGACACCGCCCTACGTCTTCTCACAAAGATATACAACTCCATGCTGAGGCTCAAGTACTACCCCAAGCAATGGAAAAGGGCGAAAATCCTAGTATTTGGCAAACCCAATAAGGACAAGTCAGACCCTGGCAACTATCGGCCCATCAGCCTACTAGACTCACTCGGCAAAGTATTTGAAAAAATATTGCTGAAGAGACTAGTAGGCCACACCAAAGAACGAGGCCTGCTTAAAAACGAACATGATGATGATGATGATAATTGTTGTTTTAAGGGGCCTAACATCTAGGTTATCGGCCCCTGATGGTTTGGGTGATCGTGAAGATGAAAATGAAAAGCGAACTTAAAACTAAAACTAACTACTAACCTACATACTAGAAGAAGAAATGGAAAACTAAAGGAGAATAAGGCAAATAAAGGACAGGAGGAAAAGAAATGCCATCAACCCTCGAAGAAGGCGGATTGAGGGACTTGGAAGGAAGGAGAGCCATGAAAGGCAGATAGGAAAGTGAAAGAGGAGAGGGTCCGCCCCAAAGGTAAGGGACAAAAAGGGAAAACGGACCCAGCTCAGGAATCCCTCGGGGTCGCCAACTCCCGAACTCACCAGCCATGAGCCCCTGAGGGTGTAGCATTATCTAGGGTGCACCAAAAGTGGTGGGGCTACATACACCCGGCATCCTTGAGGGCCTTAAGCAGAAGGCAGGAGATAACATGAAAAGAAAAAGAAGGCTGACCCCTCGCAGAAGGAGGGAATCAGAAAAGATGAGACAAGGGCCAATTAAGGCGGGAAAGGAAGAGACTCCCTAGGCCTCGGATACCCTAATACCGTCGGGGTCGGAAGAGAACAAGAGTTGACCAAGTGAGGTCGACAGGAAAGAAGACAGAGAGGAGCCCGGCACAAGTAAGTGGAAGCAATGCCGGACTCAGCTGGGGCCCCGTGGTCGCCAACCCACAACCCACTAGATGTGAGCCCCTGGGGGGTAAAAACGAACAATTCGGATTTAGGAATAAACACTCGTCCACACTACAACTCATGCGATTAATTGAACATGCCACCGTAGGCTTCAATAAACGTCGCGACACGGGCGTAGTTTTTCTAGATATTCAAAAGGCTTTCGACAAGACATGGCATAATGGCCTACTTGCTAAGCTAATTGATTATGATTTCCATCCTGGATACATAAGGCTCATTAAGTCTTACCTAGAAGACAGAAAGTTCCAGGTCGACATACACAATATACTGTCGACAGAGAGAAGGATTAGAGCGGGCGTGCCCCAAGGTTCCCTAATTGGACCAATCCTCTACATCCTCTACACAAACGACATGCCTATGCCGGAGGAGCGACTCACAGCAACATACTTGTTTGCTGATGATACGGCTATGTCCGCCCAAAATGCACAACTCGCTTGCATACTAAGACGGCTACGAGATGCACTACACCGGCTCGAACTATGGTTCACCAAATGGAGAATCAAGGTGAACGCTGGTAAGAGCCAGGCAGTGCTGTTCACTAAAAAGAACAGACCATCACGCCAGATAGCCAACCTTAGACCGCTCCAACTGTTCAACCAGGACATCCAATGGACTAACACGGTCAAGTATCTAGGAGTAACACTAGATAAAAAGTTGACCATGCGACACCACGTACTCGATGTCAAAAAGAAGGTGAACAGGCGACTGATACAACTGTACCCTATCCTAAATAGGAAGAACAGACTTAACACCAAGGTAGGGGTGAGCATGTACAAGTCACTGATTAGACCAGTTATGACGTACGCCGCCCCTGCTTGGGGCTACACAGCGAAGTCAAACGTACAGGCTCTACAAGTTGTACAAAACAAATGCCTGCGGTTAGCAACAAAGCTCCCGTATGAAACACCAATACGGGAGCTTGAAGAAATTGCCAACACGCCGAGCCTGGAACAACACATTCTTAAACTCACTTGCAAAACATATCGCGCCACACTAGCTAACACGGTGAATCCACTTGTACACTGCATTGGTAGGTACAACAATCACCGTGGAAGCAAATACCCTACGCCTAAACACATCTTGTGGAGGCACTGACGTGGAGCAGATACGGCACAGGAGTTTCCAAGCGGCAAATCAATCCCGCACACAAATCTGGCCACCCCTCAATACAAGACGGCCACCAAACGCATCCCCACAAATAGCGGCAAAAAAAAAAAAAAAACTGTACATATGTTTTATTAGCTATTAGTGTTTGACTAGTGTTATATTAGCTCTAGGACGTCCTTCTAGGCGGTTTGCTAGTTGGTACATAACTAGATACTAGATTCCATTTTGCTTCCTTTAGATCTAGGACGTCCAACTAGGCGGTTTGCTAGTTGGATAACATTAACATTAGACTAGATTCTTATTTACACCCCAGGACGACCAACTAGGCAGATGCTAGCTGGAATAAACTAGCTGTAGATGTATATTAGATTAGACTAGGCTAGAACAAATTAAACGACACAGCCAGGCTTAAAATAAGACAAGGGACACACATCCCAACACACTGACCGGGTGCCATCCACCTACACCTTTGTATATTTGTATATATGTACATATCCCTGCCTGTGCCGTTTGTTTGTTCCAGCAGCAGCTAAGGGGAGCACGCCGCTCCCGGCGGACCGCCGGGACCAGGATGAGAGCGAGCGCCCCTGTATTTGCAGGCAGGTACCCTCTCCGGATCGGAGAACTGTTACAGGACGCATGGGCTAGTGGATAGTGCTGCCTTCGGGTGTGGCGATCCGCTACCCATGCGACCGCGCGCTAGCCCCAGCAGTAACAGTAGACCAGATCCCCATATGACAACAAGGCAAGTAAAGGACGCTGCGTTGCGCTGCGCGTGCGTGCATGACACAACTCCTCTACTAACAACAACCCAACCAATCCTTCCACATCCTTGCATGTGGCTATCTCCCATTCGCCAGGTTTTACTTGTAGGCAATCTTTCTTTCTGCCTATGAGGTTTTTTCCTGGCCCTTCGCTCAACCTAAACCCACTTATGTATCCCAATCCAAATGATGATGCCTGGTAGAGTACTTGGTACTGGGACAGGCAATAAGGCTCGCACGGCTCATCAAACCCCCCTCTGTTTCTCCTACTATCGTAGTTTTAACAGCATGTCGGAGGCAGCAGTAGTAAAGGTCGGCTGTCACGCGGGGGGTGCGGGCTTTAACTTTTTCGGAGCCCCCCCCGAAAAAAAAAAAAAAAAAAAAAAAATTGGCCTCGCTGACAAATTAAACATCCATCACACCTACATCACACTGATACAGCAATACCTCACTAACAGACAATTCTACACCTCAATTAATAACGTAAACTCATCCTACAGAAATATTCAAGCCGGAGTAGCCCAGGGTAGCATAATCGGACCTCATTTGTTCCTCGTGGCAATAAATGATATCCCATTATCGGATTTTACATCCACCCATGTCTTCGCCGACGACACGGCAATATTAGCTAAATCCAGAAACTCAGCTATTGCTATCAGACACCTACAAGCACACGTTAACGAACTCCAAATATGGCTCATTAAAAACAAAATTCAAATTAATTTAAACAAAACTAAAACTATACACTTCACGCATAAATACGCTCAGCCTCAGCAACACGTAAGATTATTTAACAACAACATCCAGTGGGCCCCTGAAATCAAGTACCTAGGGATCACACTGGACAAACGATTAAATTTACAAACACATATCAACAACATTATTGCCAAAACCAAAAGAAATATCAAACTACTTTATCCCATGATTAACCCCAGATCTAAACTCTCTTGCAAAAACATAAAATTAACTTACACAACGCTCATTAGGCCAGTCATGACATACGCAATTCCAGCAATAGGCTCTATGTCCATCACCAACATAAAAAAACTCCAAACAATACAAAATACAATGCTCAGGATGGCCCTCAAAACCACACGAGACACGCCAATTCGAGACCTACATATCAGGACAAACACACCATATTTACTAGATTACATGATTAAACTGACAAGAAAATACTACGACACCGCTCAACTACATCCTAATCCGCTAGTTAACGCTCAGGGAGCTTACGAACCCGACAGACGCGACACTAGGAAACGAAGACCTAAATACATATTTTTAATAAAAGACATTCTACTAAATAACGACGTTTAAATCCCTCACCCACCCTCTGGGACGGGGTATGTCTACCTCAGGTGCATCACCCTTATGGAGGGACATGCCGCGCCCCACAGGACAAATTAACATATTTAATAATTATATCAATAATCCCAAAGCCACGAAATAATCACGCTACGAACTACGCTACAAAAACGACTACTAGCAACGCAAAAAAACTGAATAAATTAATCAAAACCCTCCCTACCGCCCAAAGGGCCGTTTTAACTGCAAATAGGCATAACATCAGCCATTAATAGGAAGTCATTAGGCCACTCATCTCGGCAGAGAACTTTAACCATCTTACAGGCAAACCTGATACTCTTGGAGACCTCAGATCCGAGCGACCAATCAGCGCTGTCCACAATCAAATTTAAACACAGTGCCACAGCGGCACACTAAACTGAATTTTATACTTCACTACACCACAATGCTTCGTCATATCCGGCTCGCGGCCCCGTGGGGTAACTGCCGGGGGGGCTGGCCACGGCCGACCCACCGAGGGTGGTGCTCCGTGGGTCGCGGGCTCGGATGGGACGATCACAACACAGCTCTATCAAACAATTACCACGCTGAAGCAGCTGCTGCAAGTCGCCACGGACATCACAAGCGAGCGAGCGAAAGCCTGGTGAACATTTGTCCTTTTCTAAGTAATCAAACAACGTAAATTAACAACAACCAAATAAACAAATTTTTAATCTCTACAAAGTCCACTATTAAATTCAATCCCCTAATACTTCAATTACAAGCTGGCGGGGCTCTATCGGCCGCTTCGCGGCCGACAGCAGCCCGCGCCAGCCAAATGTAATTTTATTTAAATATTAACTACTATAAATACCAGGAAAAATAATAATAATTCCAATTACTTATAAATCATTCCCAGGCAAAGGAGCGCATTGTGTCGCACCGCGTACCTGGTTCCAAGCGTCGCTGACTGCTCGCTCCGCTCGCAGCCAGCGACTTCAAACAGAGATTAGGCCTCGCTGACCTGATAGAAAGCCTATACAAACTAATAACCAGGCTTAGCACTCATCTGTCCAACCTGGTAGACACCATGAGCCAAGGAACATGGATGTAAAAAAAATTTAAACTGTGCACTTGGAACGCGGACGGCATATACTTCCGCTACAAAAAATTAGAACTACAACAATTTTTAAAAGACAACAATGTAGACATATTATTGGTACAAGAAACTAAATTCAAACCCACCACACGCTTCACAATTAGAAACTACACAATTTACCGAAATGACAGAGACGGTGACGGAGGAGGCACTCTCATCGCCATAAAAAACACAATCTCGCATTACGAAGAACCGCTTCAACCACTAACACATATGGAAGCAACAGCAGTAACAATTGACATAAACAACAATAAATACACAATTATATCAGCTTACAATGCATCTGGCAGAACCATCCAATACAGTGACCTAGACACAATCATAGACTTCGAACATGTTATAATTGCAGGAGACCTAAACAGCAAACATAACACCTGGTACAGCAAAGTAAATAATAACAATGGAATACGTCTACTAAGACACAATACAAACAATCAATATCAGATAATAGCTCCAACAGAACCCACTCATTATACCAAGCGAAACGGTGTCCTAGACGAAGGGGACATTCTAGACATAGCACTAGTGAGAGACATTCCCCTCAACATTAATATCAATGTAATACACGCACTCTCATCTGACCACCTACCAGTATTAATTGATATAGGGGCTGACGTCCACTATATGAATACTAAAAAACTAATAAATCCCAGGAAAATAGACTGGGAACAATATAAATACCAATTAGACATGCTTCTACCACCAATAGTTCCCAAAATAAATTCCACTAGTATGCTAGAAAATAATTTAAATATGTTCACGAAAACCTTAATAACGGCCGCCAGAGCCAGCTACACCCCCTCCACTCATACTCCCTATAATCTCCCAGAAAACATTCAGCAACTAATTAAAGACAAAAATAAAGCAAATAAATTATACAAGCGCACACGGTCCATGCAACATAAAATAGAGTATAACAGGCTGCATTCCCAAACTAAAAGAGCTCTCGTTAAACACTCCAATGAATCCTGGGACACTAAACTTAACAATATCAAACCAAATGATAATAATGTAAACTCACTTTGGAAAACCGCAAAAATATTCACTAAACAAAACCTAAAAATTCCCCCTCTCAACAAGCCTGATGGCACAAAAGCTACCTCTAATTATGAGAAAGCAGAACTTTTAGCTACAACATTAAGAGAACAATTTAAACCTAATAATCACCTTATCGACCAAATACATGACAATAATACTAAAATTGCAGTTAAAAATTATCTTCTCACCCCAAATAATACTCCCTCTCCACAAATAACAATAAATGAATTAAGTAATCATATCAAAAATCTATCAAACAATAAAGCCCCAGGGCATGATGAACTACACAACATAATGTTAAAAAATTTAAATCATTTAGCACTCCAACACTTAACAGAACTCTACACCGCAATGCTAAACTTAGAATATTTTCCAGATCAATGGAAAATAGCCAAGATAGTATGCTTCCCAAAGCCAGGCAAAAACCGAAACATACCTAGCAACTATAGACCAATTAGTCTACTGAGCATGCTATCGAAATTGTTCGAAAGAATAATTTTCTCCAGAATCTCACCACAAATAAACAACCAACTAATAAACGAACAATTTGGCTTCAGAGCTAACCATTCCACAACTCAACAACTATTAAGAGTAACTGAAAACATAATACAAGGGTTCCACCACAACCAGGGGACACTAGCACTGTTCCTGGACTATAAACAAGCCTTCGACAGAGTTTCCCACCCCCATCTAATACATAAACTAATTAAACTCAACCTACCTCCGACCTATGTCAAACTAATTAATCAATATCTAAAAAATCGCAAATTCTACATAAATATCTTTAATACAAACTCCAAAACTTACAACATACACGCAGGTGTCGCCCAAGGGAGTATCCTGGGACCAATCCTGTTCCTAGTATATATAAATGACATTCCAAAACACCCTAGAACCTTCACTGCCATATATGCAGATGACACAGTTATAATGGCCAAATCTCGAGACCCAGAGATAGCAAGGAGACATATACAGGAACACGTCTCACAACTCGAACCCTGGCTCATACAGAACAAAATTCAAACAAACATAACTAAAACAAAGGCAACCTACTTTACATGGAGGCAAAGACATCCACAACAAGCAATAACCCTACATAATGCTAACATTGAATATGTAACACGCATTAAATATCTAGGAGTAGAACTAGACAAACGATTGTTATTAAACAACCATATTAAAACTACCATCCAGCGAGCCAAGGCACAGATTACAACTTTATATCCATTAATAAACATCAAGAGTAAACTAAGCACAAAAAATGTCATACATATGTACACGGCCCTCATAAGACCAATTCTCACCTATGCTTACCCAGCAATAGGATTTATCTCGCTCTCCAACCTACGGAAAATTCAATCCATTCAAAATTGGATGCTAAGGCTGGCAATTAAATCACCCTATCACCCACGCACAACTGATCTACATAAATCCACTAAAGTCCCCTACATCTTAGACTTTGTAACCAAGTTAACACGCGAATTCTATAACAATACAGTTACCAGCACAAATCCACTAATCAGGAATCTAGGAAATTATGAACCAGACCCAGAAACCAAAATAAAACGCACACCGAAATACATTCTTATACTTAAAGACATACTTCAAAATCACGACAACTAATATCAAACTAAACTATAAAACAACAATGAAACAGATCGAGCAGTGAAAAAGTGTGGCATCTGCTCGAGGGGCAGCGGCCACGGCCGACCCATCTCGGGATGGTGCATCACGCGGATTATTGCTCAAATAAATACATACATATCTCTTTAACACATACTCCAAAACCCCGACAACTACAAAATATCACACCCACGTGCACTTGGGTGAAAAGCTAGGTGAAACAAACTCATAAAAGAAAGGCATCTGCTCAAGGGGACACGGCCACGGCCGACCCAACTTGGGATGATGCAACATGAGGATCATTACTCAAATACATACACACATAAAAAACATTAAATACCACTTCTCTTACCGCAATACATCCACATGTACTTGGGTGAAATTCCAAAACGAACGTCTACACTAGCAAAATAAACCCATATCAAACAAGATAATAAAACAACAATGAAACCACAATTAAACCACAGCCCCAAGCAAAAACCTTTCCAAACAAAATACTAAAACAACAATAAAACAGATTGAACAATGCTAAAGCAGGGCATCTGCTCGGGGGGCAACGGCCACGGCCGACCCATCTCGGGATGATGCATCTTGCTGATTAATACTCAAACACACTTTCACATACCAAGCTAATACTCATTAAACCCTGATAAGGACCCCTAGGCAAAGCAAACGGCAAAAACATCTACAAAACCAAGGGAGCACTTTACTAGCCTATTAACATCTAATAGGCACCGTTTTTTCTTTACACATCTTCTTCTCCATCATGGCAACTAAACAGCGCCAAAACAAAATCCAGGATGCTACACAACACCTCCAGGGCTTATAGCTGCTGCTGAAACAAAATATTTATCACCCTGTCCCCTGGCCAAACGATGGCCAATTTTGACCCATATATCCGGAACCAGGGGAACAGACACATGGCAACTAAACACTGCTGACGATAATCATAAACACTCGAAAAACTTTTAAAAAACATACTAAACGACCAAAACAACTCAAACTAACATTGTACCCACTACTGGTATACCTTCAGTATGGTACAATAAAACCACAAATCAACTGTAACGTAAGTTAATAAAAAATTACATCACAAAAGGGACAAAAGGAGCTCGTATAGAGCACCAGGTTCCCGCGATTTCAATGGCGCATTTTTATGCGCCCACAAGTCTGATTATCGGCCTCGCTGTTGCACACACACACACACTCGAGAGCAAGCTACCAGGCAGGAAGCACGTCGGCCAAGCACGCAAGCGACACAGCGATCACCGAGCGCGCACTGTAGTACGCAAGACGGCCACCCTGAGCGCTGCCACGACTTCACTACAGCTGTAACCAGGGCTCAGACGTCCATTCAGCATCCTACCCATAATCCCAGCCAAGAAAAATCCCCGCCAAGTATCTCAGCCAAGCAAATTCTTACCCTGAACCTATTATCCGCCCCGCAGCAAGACTCCTACCCACGCCAGCCCAAATTACCCCTACCCCTCCATTCTCACTCAAGTAACGGTACTGCTCGCGCACTGTCACGGCCCATCCGTAAAAACTGGAAACCTTGTGCGACAGTACCATACTTGAAATATCTTCTTCGGCGAAGCCACTCCCCCTCATAACGGTCTGCCGAGGCATTTGACCGATTCATTCATATTACATTTACTCACTCCACACGCACAAGCACATCATGTCCTTCAATAGCTCCTCATCAGGACAGGAAGTTGAAGACATGCTAAACGGACTCAGCCAATACATGCACATCAATTCACCGCCACCACAGGAAATACACATACCGGTCCACGGCACCTTCCCAGAATTTGACTTTGAGGAGATGCTGTGGTTCGAATCCCCACGCCGCGCCCCTAAGAGCACGCTAATAGTCATCCGTCCACCGAGAACAATACAATTAAGACCCACAATCAGACAAGCAATAATTAACGTGCTCACACCAATAGCTGCATACATCACATTAATCGAAGAAACACACAATCATTTCATAACAATTACACCTACCAAGAATTACCGCATTAACTCAATCACTAAGGCACTGCGAAGCCACCCAGCCATTCCAACATTCACGTTCATAGCCACAAGCTACACAGAGCCAACTGATGCACAGACTCAAACTAACACAGAAACCTGCACACTTGAGATTCAGCACGAAATTAATCCACCAGCCGACACAGAAACTCAAACCATTCCTATTCCTCCTCCTATGCCAGTATACAAACACACTAAACATGCGCAAACAGACGCCCCTGAAACACATATTCCCGCCACTAATACAGAACCAGATCCCATACCTGAACATCCACACTCGTCCACAGAACCAACGTCGCAAAAACACAAGCCAACCGGCACAGCAAGGACACGCACACGGGCGCCGCGACGCCGCCCCAGACGCACCCAACATAGTACACTAATCATACAGTGCTTTCGATGCCAACGCCTGCACCACGACGCCGCGAATTGCAGTCATAAGGCCCGCTGTAACAGGTGCGGTGGAGAACATCGCCACACTGTCTGCGAGGTGCCAAAGGACAACCCCACGTGTGTAAACTGTGGGGGCAATCACGCGGCGTCTTTCCAGGGGTGCAGGTACATCAAAAACGCCATAAAACACAGGCAAAAAGCACTCACAAGACAAAAAACCCAGGCCAGAAACAACATTCCTTCACTGCTTACACTTAACACAGCCCCTCCTCAAGCCACTCACGCCACTGCACTTACACAACTATTACAACTACTTTCACAACTCTCAGCCATCACACTAACATAAGAAACCACTAGCATGGTCAAGCCCAGGAATGAAGACCATGCACAAACACCTAGGGTCCGACGGACGTCTGCTCGGGGGGTAGGCCACGGCATACTCACCCGGGATGGCGGTCGGCGGGACTAGGACCACACTATCAATCCACAAATACAAAAACTATTCAAACTCCAGAAACAATACAACGAAACCAAAACTACTAAAACTCATAATCATCATTCCCAAAAGCGAGGCATTATTATTATTATCATTATTCTTCAAACAACTACCTACTACAGGTCTTAAACAAAAATTTCATACTCTCAAAAGCTAACCTACTACAGGTCTTTATCTTCCTTCCTTAAAATCAATCACAATTCAACAACAAAACATTATTATATTTATTACCAACTGAAGCTGCTGCTGCTGTCAAAAATATATACAAAACCCAATTAAACATGTAACATCGCTCAAACGAATATTCAAACTCCCTAGTCGCCCACGGCGGAAAAATTTATTATTATTACAACTAAATTCTTTATTCAAACACCACTTAGTTAAAAATCCAGGTAGAGTAGCGCATGACGCAACGGCACCTGGCCCCAACGCAGTTGGCTGCTCGCTACCGCTCGCAGCCAACTGCTCAAAAATTAGACTGGCCTCGCTGTTGATCGACGACTCGCCGAGAGAGCACATCGGGCCTGAACGGCCGGCAACTCATCGGTGTACCACGGCCGGTAGGTCGCGCTTAGCTTAGCGCCGTGGTGCACAGGTTAGGAGTAGTATAGGACCCCCCCCCCCCCTCTCTGTCACCCTCAGTGGCCTACATAAAGGGACTAAATTTAACTTCACCGTATCTCGGGTTATTTAGCCAGGAAGGTACCTAGCCCGCTCACAACTTGTCACTGCGCTACCAGTTTTAAACTACACCTGTTGTGAGTTGGACTAGTCTATCTTCTCTGCTGCGCGCTTGTTTATTTACATATCCGCCCTTGGGCGTTAGATAACCCCTGGCAACTTTTGCCCCCCCCCCCCCACCTACAGCATTGGTTAGGGTTACACGCTGCCTGCAAATCTATAATATCTCTGCTAGGCCTTCACACCCCCCCCCCCCCTCTTTGCCCCTGCCCCTCTGGCAGGGGGCACACACTAAATGAAGCCGGTCACACGTTCTACCAAGCGTAATAATTCTGATGACAGCATGCAGTCAGAACCCAATCTACCCTCACACCAGGCCGATCGTACTGACGAAGCCATGAACCGGCCAGGTCCATCCCCACCTACGATCAGGGAGCTTTCTACGCCCCTTCCGAGGAGCCATAACGACCCTGATTCCTTCGTACGGGAGGAATTACCGGTTCACCCCACCTCTCCGGTGGCCGCCCAGATACTACCCCCCCCCCCCCCCCCCGGAGAACTCGCAAATCTGCCTGGACGCCGCCCCAGCTACACCGACGCCTTCCACCTCAACTGCCACTGAAGAGAACGTTTCACTGGAGAATACACCCTCAGCCCGATTCTCGGCTGACTCCAGCTCAGAAGAAGAAGGCTGGACCGAACAGAAAAGAAGGAAGAAACTGAAGACTGGCCAAGTGAAGAAAATCTCCCAGACAGTTCCAACTGATAAATTAATACTGACGTCCCGGAACCCGTTCGACGAGCTGAAGAAGCTTCCAAATGATCAGTTCTCCGGGGACCAACCTCTTCAAATCCCTGCGGGTACCCCTGGCAGTTCAGCTGGGGCCCAGCCCGCCCCAAAACCCCCTAGGCTCAATATCCACCCGGTCTATATCAAGAACGTGAAGGACATACACGCCCTCACAGACCTACTAGCAGCAAACAAAATTAATTTTAAAATCAAGGCCATGCCCAACACCATCAGGGTAACGGTCAGCTCAGAGGCTGAACACCGCCTACTGACATCTTTGCTAATCGCCTCAAATGGCCAATTTCACACTCGCCCCATCACTCCAAAAAACACCAGGAAAGTGGTCATGAAAGGGCTACACGAATCTACTTCTCCCGACAGGATTCACTCTGCCCTAGCCTCTATGGGGTACGAGATAGAGCGGGTTTGCCAATTGACGGCCACAAATGACCGCTCAAGAAAGCTGCCCATCTTTTTGGTGGTACACTCCACGGCAAACCCAGAGCTGAACATTTACAATGTCACCTCCCTCCTGTACAGTATTGTCACCGTCTCCCGCTACCAGGGGCCAACCGGGCCGGTTCAATGCTTCCAATGCCAAAGCTATGGACATGCTTCGAACGGGTGTCACTGCCAGGCCAGATGCGTCATCTGCGCCCAGAATCACCGAGCCAGTGAATGCCCACAGAATGGGAAAAGAACCATACCGCCCAAATGCGCAAACTGTGGTGAGAGCCACACTGCCAACTACAGAGGCTGCGCCACCTACAAGAAGATGATTAACACCTTCAACACCCGACTACCAAATGCTACAAAAGCCCCATCTGGACCAGTGGCACCCAGAAATCGCATTAGAAATGGCACCAGCTTCGCATCTGCCTTAACACCTCAAGTCGCTCCCCCTCCAGCCAATAATGCAGTAAACGTCATTCCAGCCAATAATCAAACCAACTTCCCAGATCTGCCTCAACCTAATCACAGCCAAACCGTCATGCCAAACCTCACCTCAAATGTCACGACTGGCATTCCCCCCCCCCCCCCCCCCCTCCTCCCTCCCCGAACGACATGTTCGAAATATTTCGCCTCCTCTCTGACCCCTCCCTCCGAGATCTATTCCATATTGTTAAGGATGTCCTTCGACGCCTCATCGCCGTCCCCGACACCGCCACCCGGTTTCAAATAATTATGGAAGCCGCCTCACAATATTTCTTCAATGGGAGCGACTAATACACAAGCTGGCATTAAAATTAAGATTATGGCCTGGAACACCCTCAGGCTACTACCACAGATATATGAGCTCAGTGAAGAACTCCTCGACAACGATATACAAGTCGCACTTCTCCAAGAGACCTGGATTAAACCTGAGGATAAGGTATATATCCCAAATTATAAAATATATCGCAATGACAGAGCAGGAGCTCGTCCTGGGGGTGGTACAGCCATTTTAGTACGATCGGACCTGGTCCACCACCGTGTCCCTACCCCAAATGACCTGCAGTTTATTGAAGCCACTATTGTACAGGTAGTTCTAGATAGCGGCCCATACCAACTGGTCTCCTGCTACTTTCCCCCCGGGGCACCGTTTATTCCGTCGGATTTGGAGTCTTTATTCCCTGCCAATATTCCAGTAATACTGGCGGGTGATTTAAACTCCAAAAACACGCTATGGCATAGCCGGTATACAGAGACAAGGGGCAGGAGACTAGAAAAGTTTTGTCAGGATCACGAGTGTCTAACACATGCGCCGCCTGGACCCACGTACTTCCCCTTTCACCCGAACGCCCTTCCTGACACCCTAGATATTGCTATTAGCAAAAATCTGGACATCCCTATCATGGTCGATAACCTCTCTGCACTTGACTCAGACCATGACCCTACCATCATTACACTTGACTCAACTTACATCCCAACCCGCTCCGCCATCCCACTTCATCTCCGCAAAATCGACTGGGACCTATACAGAAACACACTTCAGTCTTCCGTTGCTGGCAATCCCAGCATTCGCTGCGAGGGGGACATAGACTCCCTTGTAGAGAAAGTTACCAACTCACTCCTACATGCCGCCAACACGGCCGCTACCGGCCCTAAACACTGGAAAAACAACACCTTCTCTATCCCACCTCAATTAAAAGCACTCATTAAGAGGAAGAACATGGTAAGATGGCGGTGGCAAACCTCTCGTGACCTCTGACTAAAACAGGAATGGTACCGTATGAAGCGCCAAATTAGCACTGCCATGCTACAACACCGCAAGAAAGCATGGGATGATAAGTTAGGGAATATGGCTGGCGACTCCAGCAAACTGTACGGTATGGCACGAAAATTACTTCGTAAACGGAAGGGCATACCACCACTACACGGGGAACGTGGCATGGTCTATACCTCGATTGACAAGGCGAATGCTCTGGCGGACACGTTCGAAAAAGCCTGCCAACCAAACGATGAACCTTGCGATCAGGACTTTGTCGCAGAAGTCTATCGTGATCTTCATGGTGGTTTCCAGGAGGAACTCTCGCCAGACTTCCGGTTTGTCACTCCAGCCGAATTGCTCAAACTTATTAAAAAGCTGCAGAACCGGAAGGCACCCGGGCCAGATGGTGTAGCGGCTTCGTTTCTTAAAAACGCCCCCAAAAACGTCCTCACTAGCCTCACTAAGATTTTTAATGCAATTTACAGATTTGGTTACTTCCCCGCAGCCTGGAAAATTGCCAAGGTCATTATGATTGGTAAACCTCGCACCAATGGCACTTTCCCTCAAAATTATAGGCCCATTAGTCTCCTCTCCGTCATCTCGAAGCTGTTCGAGATGACTCTACTCTCCAGGCTGCAAAATATCATAGATGATTCTTTAAATGAAGAGCAGTTCGGTTTCCGTAAAGACCACTCCACGATACATCAATTACTCAGACTCACTGAGGTTATCACGCGCGCCTTTAATGAAAATCGCAGCACAGGAGTTTGCTTTTTAGACATCAGTCGTGCTTTTGATAAGGTATGGCACAGTGGACTGCTGTACAAACTAAAGCACAGAGGTCTCCCAGACCACTTACTAAGAGTCATAAATTCCTACCTTAGGAAAAGGCAATTTTATGTCCAGGTGGAGGAAGCCCAATCCTCACTGAGAAAGATCAAAGCCGGCGTACCGCAGGGCAGTGTTATTTCCCCCCACCTCTTTAACGTCTATGTCTCTGACATCCCTACAACTGAGAACACTAGCCTCCACCTCTACGCAGACGATACTGCTATTTCCACCACTTCCTGGAAAGGACATAAAATCACCGCCTATCTACAAGAAGCTCTAGACAAATTAGAAACCTGGCTAAAACTCTGGAGAATTAAGATTAACGTTTCTAAATGTTCTGCCACTCTTTTCACTAAGAAACGTAAATTCACTGACGTCCAGGACCTTGCCTTTTTCGGCGAAGTGATAAGATGGCAGACAGCTACTAAGTACCTGGGAACCACGCTAGACCGCGGACTCACCTTTGCACAGGAAGTCAAACAACGCGCCAACAATGCAAAGACGGTCCTAGCGCAGCTCTGGCCCATTTTGAGGTCCAAGAGCGAACTCGATGACTTTAGTAAACTCCTGGCTTACCGCACTATTGTGCGACCTGTCTTGGAATATGCCTCTCCTGTGTGGGGCTACGCAGCTCCCACACACCTCAATAAACTGCAGGTCATTCAAAACAGAGCACTGATCATGATATCAGGTGCCCCCTGGTACATACGCAACGCTCAACTTCACGCTGATTACCAGCTTCCGGTAATCCGCACACGCATCAGAAAGCAGGCAGCCCAGCTCTATAAAACATCAACACTAAACACCAACCCTCTAGTGAACAGGTTGGGCGATTACCAAGCCACCGGGTGCCGACACAAAAGGCCCCGAATTATTATTGAATAAAACAAGCTTCTCCAGCTCTTTCTAAGTTACTTTTCACTCTTCTAAATATGCTTACCTAAGCACTTACTTTACTTTCTTTCTCCTAAAATTTAAGAAATCCTAAAGTGCCCCTCCGGGCACCAGGCCACATTCTGGTCAATTAGTACACTCTAGGTAATCACCCAACACCCCCATAACCATGCTGTCAGGTCAAAATTGTTCTATAGATATAGCTCTTAAGGCCCCCTGTGGGCTGACAGGCTATAATTGCGCGGGCTAAGCCAGCTTCGCTGGCTTAGCGTCGCGGGGTTCGGTCCGGTCCGGTACTGTATCCCTGATGCAATTAAAGATCTAATTATTATTAAGAACCGCATTCGCAAGCTTTGGCAAAGATATAGGGATCCCGCTGATCACGCTGAATACCGCGAAATAGCGAAGATCATCCACGATAGACTGTTGGAAAGTAAGATCGAAAAGTGGGAAGAGACCTGTAGTAAATTCTCTGAAAACACCTCAAATAACGACTTCTGGAAAGTAGCTCGTTCTTTGAGGCGCCCTCCTAACGTTAAACGAGCGCTTCACGGTCGTAGAGGGCTAGTATTTTCTCCCCGTGAGAAAGCAGAGGCCTTCGCAGACACTATTGAGAGTCAATGCGATATACCAGACTTAAATGACGCTAATGACGATACTGACGATGACTTATTTGATGACATACGAGCCCAGGCCACTGATTTCAGGCTCAACTGGAAGACACAAGACCCTATTCTAATTAACCCCGTTACCCCTGCAGAGGTCGCGAAGGTTGCCAGGCAGCAAAATGAGAAGAAGTCTCCTGGTGATGACAGACTTACAAACCTTGAAATTAAATCCCTCCCTTTCAGAGCATACATTCTGCTGGCTAATATTTTCAATACCTGTTTGATATTAGGCTATTTTCCCCGGGCATGGAAGACAGCCAAAGTCTGTTTAATTCCGAAGCCTGGGAAAAATCGCCTATTTCCACAGAATTATCGCCCTATTAGTCTGTTATCACATCTCTCCAAGATTTTCGAGAGACTCCTTCTCAAGCGCCTAAATGTTTATTTAAATTCCGGTGGCGTGCTGAGACTGGAGCAATTCGGCTTTCGCGCGGGTCGAAGTGCCCCTCTGGCCGTGCTGCGACTAGTACAGTACGCTACAAGATCATTCAACCTTAAACGACATGTTCCGTCCGTCTTTTTCGATATAGAGAGGGCGTTTGACACCGTATGGACTGACAATCTTATCGTTAAGTTGTTAAAATTGGGTTCCATCCCCAATTATCTGATAAAGGTCGTCAGTTCATACTTAAGGAACAGAACTTTTTATGCCACCTGCGATGGAGAGAGGTCTACGGTTCGAACCCTTCGAGCCGGTGTCCCACAGGGGGGAGTCCTCTCGCCGGTGCTTTTTAGCCTCTATTTGAATGATCTTCCTAGAATCGCAGGAGTGGAACTGCAGCTATACGCGGATGATGTTGCGATCTACGCTTCTAAACGTAGACATTGCGATGCCATTCGCGTGCTGGAAAATTGGATTACTCAGTTTTCAGAATGGTGCTTTCTGAACAAGGTCCAAATTAATAACACTAAAACCAGGGCAGTAATCTTTTCAAGGCGAAGGCCTCAACTTAGTAAACTCAAAATTCATGACACTACTCTACCTTGGTCTAATAGTATTAAATATTTAGGGATTTTATTAGATAATAAGCTGACATTTCAGCAACATGTCGACCAGGCCTTGCAGCGTGCGGCAGTGCGGTGCAAAGCTATTTATCCGCTCTCGGGCAATAAATATCTAAGCGCGACCATAAAGCGAAAGCTTTATCTAGCGCTCATTCGCCCCGTAATGCTGTATGGATGTGAAGCCTGGTCTCACATTGCTAAAACACATATTTTGAAACTTCAGACGTTTCAAAATAAAACTTTAAGATCTTTTTTCAGGCTCAGCCGTTTGCAAAAGACCAATGTTCAGATAAGACATGAATTTCGAATCCCTACTATTTCCACCCAGATTGATAGGATTTGCAAAATGACCAAGTTCAGAATGCGCCGGTGTATCCAAGCGGAACTCCGTGGACGTCACATTTTAGAACCCATTATTCATACGTCCAAGCCCAGGACCAAGTACAAGTACCGTGGTCCTTGGCTTACGTATTCTAAATTTTAATACCATTTAAATTCCAAATTATATTTTAACCCTTTTGGCCCCCTATTTGTTACCATTGTTGAAGCTGGTTTGGTGCTAAGATCTTCTTCTTTTTGTCTTCTGACTCCCCCTTCTTCTTACATACCTATTAAATTACTAAATTTTTCTGAGGGTTTCAGCTCTGGCCAATAAGTTATGGTTCCCCTCTCTTAGTGGCCAGAATGCTTTCCCCCTCCTATTTGTATCGCCCCCTTGAACCCGCCTACTTACAGGCATCTTAATTTACCGATGAGTAAAAAGCTGTTTTGTCAAGCTTGAAACTCCCAACTAAGAGCAAACATTAAAAAAAAAAAAAAAAAAAAAAAGTTGCGCGCCTCTACTGAAAATCGCCATTGTTGGCTTCGCAAGGAGTCGCCATTTTATTGTTGTCGTCGTTAAATTAAATTCATCGCGCTCTTAGTTGGGGTTCCCACTGTTTCCTTTATAGTGATTATTCACTTTTTAAGTGAGTTTTAGCTCGCATTCAAATAAATTTAACTCTCTACCTATTTAACCATCCTCTCCTAAAACCTTGGAATTTCGTTTCTTGCCCCTGTTTCGGCAGGCTTAAAACCGATAGCCTGAAGCGATTTTCCAAAGTTTGGGCCTCCTTTCTACCCCCCTCCTGTCCCTGATACACTCCTTTTTCTGACTTCCCTTTTTAACATTGCTTCGGGCCCCCCGCTCGGTGGCGGGGCCCCTAATCATGTCACCCAACTGCCTCCTACTTCCTGCATGTCTCTACCAGCATCCAAATTCTTTGATACTAACACCACAGCTGACCCTAATTTCCCTGGTATTGCCACCTCATGGCCTGCGCTACCTCATACGTCCTCTGGAATAATCACGCCGAATTCCTCCTGCCCTTCTCGTGGTAGCTGCGGTTCCATCCAAGTTCTGGCAAAATCGCCGACTGCTCCAGAGCTCATTAAGGCCCTGGAGTTTGTCAAGGCTGCGGAAGCCAAGGCCAATAGCGGCTATGACGCGGCATGGAACCCAGTTAAAGGGAAAAGGAAGCCGCCGAAAATGAGGCTGCGCAAAGGCTCTATCCATTCCAAAGCTGCAAAAATTTCAGTCCCTACTAGTATTTCAAATTCCTTCACGATTTTGTCTGCCCTTCCCACTGCTGGGAATACTAGTCCAATGGAATTCGTACCATCTCCCACCACTAGCCGGTCTAGAAGTCCAGTCACTGAACGGCCACTAACTCAAGCTCCTAGCACTTCTGTCTCAAAGTCCAGGACTGATGCCCATGCTCAAGTTTCCCAGCAGTCGGAACCGGCCCCTGTTTCAATGGAAACAAATTCAAATCCTCCCCCGCCTGTTAAGGCTCCCAGAATCCCACCTGTAGTGGTAGCTGATAAAAGTCAATATCAGCGCCACTACAGATACTTGAAATCAGTCTGTCAAGGTGACATCAGGGTTGTCAATACCAGGGACACCCTAAAATTTTTTATGGACACCACGGAGGATTACCGCCGTGTTAAGCAATATTTCGAAGACAGCAACGCTGCCTTCTATACTCATCAGCTCCCTGCTGATCGTTTATTGAAGGTCGTAGTGAGAAATATTGCTCACACGGTGGAAACCGATTGGGTACGAGAGGAGCTGGAGGCGCTCAGTTACGAGCCCAGGGACGTGTACCAGTACACTAAACTGAATGCAGCTACCGGTACTGACACGCCCTTGAGCGTAATGAGTGTCACGCTCCCGAATACTGATTATTCCAAGACCATCTACTCCCTGAGATACCTCTGCGGATGTAAAGTAAACATTGAGGCTTACAAAGGTAGGACTGGCCCCGCTCAGTGTTACAAGTGCCAGCGTTATGGGCATACTGGCAACTATTGCAAGATGCCCTTGCGCTGTGTTAAATGTGGAGAAGGCCATAAAGCCGAAGATTGCCCTCTTACCCCGGATCAGAAGGCAATCTGTGCTAACTGCAAGGGTGATCACACCGCCTCTTATAGGGAGTGTCCTGCTTATAAGGAACTCGAAAAGGAACGCCAGACCAGGGCTGAAACCAGAAAAGATAAGCTGAAGCGCCTTGTCAATTCACGGGCAGTAACCCAGGACTTGAGCTTCGCTGCAGCCATGGGTGGATCGAACCCAAGCACTTCCACTTCTGACGCAGCACAATCTGGCGATAACGCTGGCGCTAGTGATACTGGGCCACAGTCCGGCCTCACAGGCTTAGGTGATATCTTCGCGCTCTGCAGGGAGCTTAACTTTGCAAAACTGATCCCCCTCCTTAAAACTACTGCTACCAGGATTCGAACCTGTTCGAATACTATCGAGAAGGTTATGGTCCTGCTGGACGCTGTGATGCAGTACTTCAGCGAACCTTAGGCTCCTCGATAATGGACACAAGACTAACAATCTGTTTTTGGAACTGTGAGGGTCTGATTAGGCAGAGATATGAGTTTGAAGCTTTTATCTCTGCCCATGACGTGGACGTCTGTCTATTGAACGAGACATGGCTGGATGCAAATAACCAGCTTTCCTTCAAAAATTATACTTTATATAGAAAAGATAGGTTATATGCAATTCGTGGCGGTGTAGCCGTGCTGATTAAGTCTAGGCTTACTCATCATGTGCTGGACCCCCTCCCTATCTCAACAATAGAATCTTTAGGCATAGAAGTTAAACTTAATAACCTGCATTACAGGTTTTTCGCTGTTTATTTGCCGCCTAGAGCTGCACTTCATCCCGATGATTTGCTAGTTCTTTTGGATAACGAAAACCATGTCCCGTCAATTGTCGCAGGGGATCTCAATTCCAAAAATCCAGATTGGAACTCCAGAATTACTAATCCCAAGGGTCGATTGTTGAGAACATACATTTCAGAGCATGACGACATATCGGTATTTGCACCGACAGAGCCGACTATATATCCGCATAATGGTCAGCCTGACGTCATAGATATTACAGTCACTAAATTCCTCAGGCATGAACTGACTTTTACAGTTCCCAATTGGTTAAATTCTGACCACCAGCCTAGGACCTCAGGCGAGGCCTTCAGCGGGGCAACTCGCGCCCGCCACCCAGGAGGACGGCCATCCAGCACCTCAGGCGAGGCCTTTAGCGGGGCAACTCGCGCCCGCCACCCAGGAGGAGCAGTCAGTACCTCAGGCGAGGCCTTTAGCGGGGAAACTCGCGCCCGCCATCCGGGAGGAGCAATCAGCGACGGCCGGGGCCAACCAGGCGGCCCCGCAGAAGAGGAGACGCCGCCGCAGAGGACGCCGCCACCCGCACTGCCAGGAGGGAGAAGCTGGGCACCGCGACGCCGCCAGCCAGGGACACCGGCCCAAACCATACTCCCAGGAGGGTGGGGAGGGGCAACGGGACGTCAACAGCAGCAGCCAGCCGAAGCAGCAGCCAGGTAATATGCGGCCCCGTTAGACGAGCTTTTACAGTGTTTCCGCTGTCTAAGATGGGGCCATTCCCAGGGATCTTGCGGCTCCCCAGTCCGCTGTAACCGGTGCTCAGGTGGTCACCACCACACCGGCTGCACGGTGCCGCGAGACGCGCCGGTGTGCGCCAACTGCAGGGGAGACCATCCGTCTTCCCACCGCAGTTGCCCAGTTTACCGGTCCATGGTAAGAGCAGAGAGGAAGGCGGCTCGTTGCCATGGATCATCCGCTAGGCCCCTGCCTCGGCAGGCGTGGCCTCCCTCCCACTCTCCGGCAACGGAGACTCGGCACCAGGGACCCCAAGGAGACCAGGTGGTGGTGCAAGTCCTTGGACTTCTGTCATCACTGCTTGGTAGCCGGAAAGGCCCGCGCTAGACCCAGCAGTGCCGAGTTGATCTGACTCCCCGGATGACGGACCAGGCGAGAAGCTGGACATGAACTGGTGCATGATACCTTCTCCCACTTCTAACATAACCCACACATGTCCTTCCCACATTCCTTGCATGTGGCTATCACCCAAACTGCCAGGTTTTTTACGGATAGGCGCTCTTTCTTTCAGTCTATCCGGTTTTTCCCTGGCCCTTCAAAATCCCCTTATATATGTGTGCATTTATGCACACATATATAAATACTTAATGTTAACATCCTTAATGATGCCAGGTAGATTGCAACCGCAATGGGACTGGCGCGAAGCCTCAAAAGGCATCTCCTTCCTCCACCCCTATGCTTTCTCTTAGTAGACTAATGCATGTCGGAGGCAGCAGTAGTAAGGTCGGCTGCCACGCGGGGGGTGCGGGTTCACTTTCGGCCCCCCCCCCCCCGAAAAAGAAAAAAAAGGGGGGATGTTCTTTTCAATCTTGCATGGGATCGCTTATCAGAACCTAGCTTGCGACTGCGATCTAGGAACTTTAATTGCATTAAATACAGATGGCATGTAGACAAAAATCTGCGTATATCCACCCCCAGAACTCGTGCGGAAGTCGATTCGAGCATTGTGCATCTTACTAATAAGATGCATAATGCTAAAAAGTACGTTAATCGACTATCAAACAGCACCCAGGAGACGGCTGAAGGTGCTAGCCTATCGCAGCAAGCCAGCCGGCCTCCTATTGGCTCGCCCTCCGGCCAGCCTGGACCCGAGTCTATAAATATGACACGAGTCCGGGCTGGCCCATGGTACAACAACACAGGCATTGGCAACAACCATACAAGCGCCAACACATCCCCTCACTCATGTCACTCTCCATCCCTCCTCCAAACATCACTCAACTCCAGGCCCCCGCCCTCACGCCCCGCGACGCCGCTGTGTACCTGCTCGAGTGGCTGACCACGGCCGGCCCCTTCGGGATGTTGCCCAGTGGTCCGCGAGCACAAGCACACTGCTAAGCCCTCACTCGCACGCCCCGTGACACCACTGTGTGCCTGCTCGAGTGGCTGGCCACGGCCAGCCCCTTCGGGATGGTACCCAGTGGTCCGCGGGCCCTAGCACACTGCCAAGCCCTCTCACGCACCTCACGCACATACTTCAAACGAATCTCTTGCTATACTTCTTTCTTTCTGCTCCTTTTCCGCTCTTCTTTTAAAATGGTCCCACAGGTCTAAAAAAACTATTTCCTGATCACCAATTTACATCGGTCTACTGACCAGCTATGATACCAATATTGGTAACCTCCTATACCCACCATATTACCCATCCCTTTCTCCTTTCCCATACCCTATCCTCAGGCCATATCCTGGCCATCTACGACTTACCTAGCTCACCCAGCTTAACCCAAACGTTCTGTCTACCGAACCTTCCCCCCTACTGACACGGCACTAAAGGCTCCTAGTTGAGCTGAGAGGCCAGAATCAAGGCGCGCAAGCCAGCTTCGCTGGCTTGACGTCGCCGGGCACCAGCTGGCCCATGGGATCATTGATCATCGATCGATCCATCCATCAGATCGGAGGAGGTCGTCTCTGAATCGTTAGAGGAAGGACACCTTGCCAGTGGCAGCAGCAGACCACACCAGGATGGAGACTACGAGCAGCGGGACCATCGAGTGGAGGAAGCAGCTGAGGACCAGCCAGCCATCCAGGGGCTTGAGCAGGCGCAACCGCGCCCGGATAGGTAGAGGGGAGCTAGCCTCCACAGTGCCCTCACCTCCGGTCACGCGGGCGCGCCAGCAGGCCCTTGGTGAGAAGACGTCAGCGGCGCAGAAGCCGCCAGCCGGTGAAGAGGTGCGGGTGCCTCTAATCCCGGCTGGCGCACGCATCGCTGGAGGAGCTCCCGGCCCGGGGAGCACAGGTAGCTCGGACATATTGCAGGTGTCCATGCGGTCCGAGTCAACCGACGCCTCCCCTGGGCCCTCTGAGCTAGCTGAGTCCGTGAAGAGTCGGACGCCAGGACCGGCTAGCTCCCCGCGACAGGAGAGCAGCAGCAGCAGCCCGGACGCCAGGTTCAGCTGGGCGAGCGATGTGAGCTCGGACACCGTGCATGGGCACCCTGGGGCCACTTCCCCAGGCTCCGAGCAAGCATGTGGCTACGACCCCAGTCGCCTGGCTCTGTTTGTTTATTACAGGCCCGGCGTCAACCAGGAAGAAGAACAGGACGTCATCAGGGACTACATGGCCCAGGCCCATGAAGTCACGACGGGAGGAGCTGAACGTGTCCGTCCGGACATTGAAGCCTACCTCCCCACTGGAGTGCTGATCAGGCCACACCCGGACGTGGTCATCATCTACATGGCAGCAATCTCCAAGATCTGGCAGGTCGCGGCGGTACCAGGCTGTAAGCCAGGTGCCCTTCCGCACCTTCTCCGTCATGCGGGGGAGACTCGCCCAGACTTTGGAGAGAGAAGGGCCACCACGCCGCATGCAGACGTCGGGACCCAGGTGGGCCCCCCGACCCTCTCCGAGACGACGCAGGCGCCACCTCCAGCACCTCAGGCGGTGCCATTAGCGGGGCAACCCGCGCCCGCCATCCAGGAGGAGCGACTACCAGAGTCCCAGGTGGGGCCGTTAGCGGGGCAACTCGCACCCGCCACCACCGCCAGGCAGGGGACTCCAGAGACGGCCGGGGCCACCAGGACGGCCCCAAAGCAGCGGAAGAAGAAGCGCCGCAGCAGCCCAGAGGACCGTCGCCCGCAGCGTCCCCAGGAGGGGGAGCCAGGACGCCGCGAGGCCACCAGCCGCAGCCAGGGACAGCCGCTACAGCCAGGTAGTATGAAGCCCCGCTCAGGCCAGCTTTTACAGTGTTTCCGCTGTCTGAGATGGGGCCACTCCCAGGGATCCTGCGGCTCTCCAGTCCGCTGTAACCGGTGCTCAGGTGGCCACCACCACACCGGCTGCACGGTGCCGCGGGACGCGCCGGTGTGCGCCAACTGCATGGGTGACCATCCGTCATCCCATCGCAGTTGCCCCGTCTACAGGTCCATGGCAAGGGCAGAGAGGAAGGTGGCTCGTTCCCATGGACCGCCCACTAGGCCCCTGCTTCGGCAGGCGAGGCCCCCCCTCCACTCTCCGGTGTCGGAGGCTCGGTACCAGGGACCCGATGGAGACCGGGTAGTGGCGCAGGTTCTTCGGATACTTGTACCATTGCTCGGTAGCCGGCAAGGCCCGCGCTGATCCCAGCAGTGCCGAGTTCTATCTGATTCCCCGGAGACAAACTGGCGAGAAGACGGACATGGATCTGGTGCATGATACCTTCTCCCAACTAACATACCTACTCATTTCCATACCCACATTATCCTTGCATGTGGCAATAACCAAGCAGCCAGGTTTTACGTGTAGGCAATCTTTCCTTTCTGCCTATGCGGTTTTCCCTGGCCCTACAATCTTACCCTTATATATGAGTACATATTTATATGTGCTCATATATAAACATATACCAATGTTAATACCTATTCATGATGCCTGGTAGATCGCGACCGCGATGGGACAGGCACTAAGTCCTAAAAGACATTCCTTATCCAATCCCCTATGCTATCTCTTCTACTATCGTAGATTAACTGCATGTCGGAGGCACCAGTAGTAAGGTCGGGTGCCACGCGGGGGGTGCGGGTACCTTTTCGCCCCCCCCCCCGAAAAAAAACCATCGGATCGATCATCATCCATCATCGATCAGATCATCATCATCGGATCATCATCGATCAGTTCGAGTTCAGCATCCAAGCCAGCTGGTCGCCACTGCTCCAAGCTCCACTGCTCCAAGCTTCAACCGATGAAATTGATGCCCTGCCTACCGTGCCCACTACGTTAGCGCCGCCAAGTCGTCCGCTGCTTTGCCTGACCGCACGTTTTACTTCGCGGTCCGACCTCTTCAGCACTTAAGAGGGCTGAACCTGCTCGACAGCGCTCTTGAGAGCAAGTCAAGCCGAGCCGCCAATCACCGTCCAGCAAGATCGCTACCAAGCACCGAGCGACGTCCGCACTCCACGTCCGCGCTAACAAGCCGACCAGACCAGCCGAGCCGAGACCAGCCATCGCCAGCCGCCAAGTATTTTCCCACCCTGCCTAACTTATCCATCCCTCTCAAGAAAATCCTATTGCCCCGAGTTTAATAATAATAAACTCATCCCTTCCCACTACCCAATACAGCCAAGACCCAGCTCGCCTGTTGTCACGGCCCACAAGCCGCTCAAAACTGTTAACCTCAGGCGACTGGGTTCTGCAGCTTCTACTACGTCCGCCTTCCTCGCCGAGTCCACCCAAGGTCAGCCAGGTCCGCCACGGCGTTTGACAAACTCCACACCACACACAACATGGACCCCACTGCTGAACTCGACCAGGCCCCAGACCTGGATTACAACCTCCATCTCCTCTACGAACACCCTGACAATAGACCAGCCCCAAGGTGCACCGTCATCATGATTAAGCCACCCCAGGTCACGGATCTTGTATCCTACCGGATGGCGATCATGTTGGCGATCAACCCCCTATGGAACACCGTCTCCCAAATAGAAGAAACAGTTAACCACTTCATCCTCATTACCCCCACCAGCAATAAACGCCTGGAGAAACTCAGAAGTTTACTCCGGGGCCACCCCGCCATTCCACAGCACTTCCTCGTCTCCCCGCTCCCCACCGAGGAAACTGAACCCTCCTCCCTAACCGAGACCCCTTCCAACACCAAAGCCCAAACCGAGCCCCCTCCCGAATCCAGCGCTCAAACCGACCCCCTGCCCCCTGTCCGCAACAAGACTACTCAAACAGACAATCAGGACAGATGGCATGAACACACCCAAACGCACACTGAAACAGGAGAGAGATTCACACAAGTGCGCAAGCACAAAAACAAACATGCAGACCCACTCACTCCCTCTCAGGAGGGTGCTGATACAACACAACCTTCCACTGCAGTCGCCCATCCCTCTGGGGGCACTGCATCACCTGCCTCCCCCTCTACCAACACAACTACAAAAACACAGATGCCTAGGCGTCCACCTCCCAGACAACGCAACACACTCGTAACACAGTGCTATAACTGTCAACGCCTGGGGCATGCCGCATATGACTGCAAGTACGGGGCCAGGTGCAACCGATGTGGTGGGCCTCACTGCCACAAAGACTGTACCGTGCCAAGAGAAACCCCCACATGTGTTAACTGTGGGGGGGGCACGCGGCCTCGTTCCCGGGTTGCGGTCATATAAAAGCTGCCCTAAAACATCAACACAGGCAATTACAGCGGACCCACCAACATAAAAAACACATCCCCTCCCTACTCTCGCTCCCCATCTCCCCACCAAGCCCTCCCCAACTCCAGAACTCAGCCCTCACATGTATCCTCCAACTTCTCCAACACCTAGGTACCGTCACCCACTAAAGTCAGCACCACCTACCCCCTAGCTCCGCTAAGCTGCTGCGTGCCTGCTCGGGAGCCCGGTCTCGGCCGGCCTGCCCGGGATGATGCGCAGCAGTCGGCGGGTCCACGCCTACCTGCCTCAATGGTCGTGCACACTAATTCACTGTGCCCGACCAAGCAGAAACATAAATACTAACAGAACACCAACTCAAATTCCCAGGAATTAGCCAACCGAATCATCTCGCTGTACCAAGCAATTTTCAAACAGGCCAAGGGACAAAGGACCTAAGTTAGGTCGGTGGTCCCATACCACATAGTTGCCGTGTCGCCCCTTCGGGGAGCCACGGCAACAGTACATAGAGTTCTGACTCTGGTCAGCGGACGGACTTGGACTTGAACGAGAGAGGTCACGTTACTGCAGGAGAGAGCCGACTGAGTACTTCAGGACTTCGCCGCGGGGAGCGCTTCGGCGAGCCCCGCCAGACCAGTCTTCGCCCAGCCGGCACGAGCTCACCAGCCAAGGACGCCAGGAGTCCGAGGCAACTGCAGCCAACCAGGACCGCCTAGGCCCGCCCGCCCGCATATCATCACATCACCGCACTTCACTTCATCATTTCATTCCCCAACCAGTTGTGGGCTATCCACACTTAGGGTTAGGTTAGGGCACGCCGTGAGTCAGGGACCCGTTCGTGTCGGATCATCCCGCGCTCACTAGCTCGCTTTTAGATTTTATCCCCTCATCACATATATAGGCTAGCACCAGGCCAACTCCGAAAGAGCTAGTTGTCTGACTCCGAAAGAGCAATTTGTCTGGCAACCCCTCTTGGCTCTGGTGCGACCCCTATTATTTCATAAGCTGTTCACTTCTACTACCCCTCATGTTTTCATTCCCCACCCCGCGCCGCGCACTCCCCACCACCCCTTACGCCCCCATTCTCCCCTCATTTGCCTCCCCCCGAACCCATCAGGATCTAATAAACCTGGCTGAATGGTGGAGAGATAATCCCATGGCAAACCTGTGCGTGACCCCGGTGACTAGCCCCGCTACACCCGGCAGCCCGCACGGGAACCAAAGGAATCTCTACACGCTCACACCCAAGCACACCATGTCCCCCGTGCTTGGCACCCCACATGAAAAGCTGCGCAAGATAGGCAGCACTGTAAGCGTGACCCAGGCGCAGCGGCTTGCCGCGCCCTGCAGCCCGCTACAGGAAGCACCTGTCCAGCTTGCTCCCGCAGCGCCCCAGATCACAGACGGCACCCCAGCGAGGCTGTCGAGTTGCGGAGATTTCCCGGACGGCTGCCTGGACTTGCCCAGCAGTCCGCCAATGGGAGAGCCCGACTCCAGCCCCGTCGCACCAGCGACACCACAAGGCGCGGCATTGGTGCCAACATTGACAGAAGGCAAGGAGACGCCCATCCTGGAGACCACAAGACCGGCAGCGAAAGCCGCCACGTCAGTGGTCCAGGAGAAGGTAATCCCAGCCCTATTGTCAATGGTGATCGACATGGGAAGCCATGCGACTGACCCCAACCCTACGGGAGGCCGGTTAGTAATGGACGTGTCGCCTGACCAGCCACGTCACACGAAAGCCGGTAATACCAAAGGGAAGGACAAGTCAAAGGCCCCTAAGTCGGCAGCCCAGCAGTCCCAGTCTCCGACTAGCACGGCGACTCCAACCACAGGCCTAGGCCCGGAAGGAGCTCCGCCAGCGACATCGTCGAGCGGGAAGGCTGGCAATGGCACCCGAGCAAAGGTTAAGAAGCCAGCACCAGCGCGGACTTCCAAACCTGGGCAGGGTAAAACCAAACAAAAGCCCTCCACGCAACCTGGAGCCTCTGAGTCCAGGAAACAGACTCCAGAGCTTGGGGAACAGGAGGAGGGCTTCACACCGGTCCTGTCGAGGAGGGCGAAAACCGATGCCAAGAGGCAAGCCCGAGCGGCTGATGCTGAAGACGGGCAGAGGCGGAGTGGTTCGCGGGACTCGTCCGGCTCGACCACTTCCACCTTCCCCGACAGACCGCGCAGGCCACAGCCTAAAAAGCCGCCGCCACTCACGCTTTACACTACCGACATTACCAAAATTGATAAGGGACTTGCAACAGCACTACCACATGAGTACCGTAGCAAGTACCATTTCAAAACCCCCAAGCGAGACCCCGGCACGTCTGTCTGGCTTCTATGCGATAGCTGGAAAGCCTACCACTTTTGCGTGGAGTACCTGGAAACCGTTAATGCGCCGTACTCACAGATCGTTTCAGCTAAGCCTGTAAAGCGATATGTGCTGCGCACACCGGCAAACCAGATGACGTGTGCCGACCTCGCAGCCGCATTCAAAGCGATAGATTTCCCAGTGGAAAATATCGAAACGATGCGCACGAAGTCCTCCCGCATACACTCCCCACTGTACTTGGTGACAATCCAGGCGGGGCCGGAAGCGGACAGTATTTTAAAAGTAAAAATGCTGGCTCGCATGGAGGTGAGCATCACCCCATTCCGGACTCCCGCGCATGCGCCGCAATGCAGCAACTGTCAAAGGCTGGGTCACACCTCCAAGGGGTGCCACGATAGGCCTTGCTGCAGGCGCTGTGCGGATGGACACCACTCTGCCAAATGCCCATATGGTTCCAATGAGGCAAAATCCAAGTGCAGAAACTGCAAGGGACCACACGCGGCTAACTTTAAGGACTGCCCCACCCGCAGGGCATACGAAGCCAACAGGCGAAGCACGGTGCAAACTGGTGCGCATCAAGGTGGCATGCACCAGGCACGTGGAGGCCCCTCAGGCACCAAGGCATCATCAATGCCTAAAGGCCCATCAGGCAGGACCGAAATTAGATTTGAAGGGGGGACACAGCCATCCCTTAACAAAGACACACACCCAAACACTGAGATCAATCCCCAGCCCGGCACTTCCACCAGCCCAGACCCGATCTCAGTGCCTCCTCCCAAGGAACAACGGAAGAAGAAGGTCCGGTCCAAACGCCCCAATAAAACCGAAGTAAAGACCACCATGGCTGCGGAGCAAACGAGAGAAGCCCAACAAGCTTCTAGCTCCATCCCTTGCCAGCCACAGGAAGTCGCATCGCCCCCAGCTACTCTCCTCCCCATTGCCCCCACCCCTCCCTCAAACACAGCCACTCAGGCCAGCCCACCACTGGATCAGGATCCCAGCACCATCTGGGACAAAATCAATGCCTTCTTAAATCAACTCTTTCCAGGGTTGACGATGGGAACATTGTGCCAGGCCGTGATGGCGCTAATTATGCAGCTTATCACAGCCCCTATGAACCAGTGGATGAGCATTTTCACCACATTTATTAACACCACCTTCACATCCCGTCATGGATAATACACCTGACCTACCTGAAGGGAACGAGGGGAACCCAAATAATACCCCCAACTACACACACACGGACGGAATCCGCGTCCTAAATTGGAACGCTGATAGAGTCCGCAAAAAGAAAACGGAACTCGCGTTATTCCTCCAAACTCATGACATACACGTGGCACTTATCACCGAAACTCACTTACAGCCCAGGCAGAAATTCACCGTAAGAGGCTTTCACACAGTAAGACGCGATCGCCGCGAACACACGGACATGTCGAAAGGAGGAGTGGCAGTACTGGTCCGTAAAGAAATAGCTCACATGGAGTTAGACAAACCAGAACTGCATTCACTCGAGGCCTGCGGTATCCGCTTGCCAGTGCAAGGTACATACCTGAATATTTATTCAGTGTACAATCACACCGCCGATCGGATAAATACACAGGACATAGAAACCCTCTTCAAAACTGGCACTCATACCATACTTGGAGGGGATTTCAATGCCAAAAGTGCCCACTGGGGATGTCTCCGCCCCAATCACTCGGGGAGGAGGCTTTATGCGCACATGATAGCCAATGACTACATAGTCGCTGCCCCCAACGAGCCAACCTTCGTACCGCAACGTAATTCGACGGACATTGCTGACATTCTGGACATATGCCTGATGAACCAGGTAACGCTCAGTCACAGAATCAGTGTGATAAATGACCTTTCGTCAAATCACAAGCCAACGATTATTACACTTGCGACCCCCCCCCCCCCGAAGTCATCGAAACTGGAACCAGGCCCATACGCAACTACAAAGCTGCTAACTGGAACCAGTTCAAGGCCATACTAGACCAAGAACTAGATGGCAAAGATGACATGCCCCTACACACAAACAGGAGCTAGACACTGCCGTGGAAACCCTGGTAACAGCCATCCAAGTCGCCTTGGACTCAAGTGTTCCCCTTGTAAACACCCGCGAGCGGAAACTGGAAATTCCAGCACGCATCCGGGCTCTAATAAGGTTGATGATGATGATAATTGTTGTTCAAGGGGCCTAACATCGAGGTTATCGGCCCCTAATGATCTGGGTGATAGCGAAAATGATAATGAAATGGAAACCAGAACAAAATTATCGAAGACTGAAAATACGTACAAAAAGGAACTCACACGGAAACAACTCACAATATGGTCCTACAAAAGGGAATTTAGAACGAAAAGTTGCACAAAAAGAATAGATTGAAAAAGACCCACAAAACGTAGGCTAGATTCAAAATACGTACAAAATGCAAAGTAGCGCCGAAATACTTACAAAATGCAACTGAAATTCAAAATACTTACAAAATGCAAATGAGATCGAAAGTACGTACAAAATGCAATTGAGGTTCAAAATACTTACAAAATGCAATTGAAATTGAAATGACACAATGCAATTCAGATTGAAATATCCCAGTTCCAATCCAAATTATTCACAAAGTGCAATTGAAATTCAAAATACTTACAAAATGCAATTGAAATTGAAAATGCTTACAAAATGTACGGTAGATTCAAACGACTCATGTGGATTGACAATACTTACAAAAAGCAATTTAGATTGAAAATACTTGACAAATGTAATTTAGATTCAAAATACCCACAAAATGCAATTGAGAATCAAAATATGTGCAAAATGCCCACCAAACAAAATGCAATTTAGATTCAAAATTCGTGCGAAATGCGGTTTTGGTTGAAAATACTCACAAAATGCAATTGAAATTCAAAATACTCACTAAAATGCCCTGACGCCTGCATTGAAAGACTTACTAAAAAGCAATTTAGATTGTCAATCTTTACAAAATGCAATTTGAAAACAATCGCGAGATGTAATTTAGATCGAAGAGACTTACAAAATGCAACATAGATCAAAACTGCCGTTAAAAAAATGGTAAAAGGGAATTTAGATACACGGTGATTCGAGTAACAAAAACAGTGCGGGAATCTTAAAGAGAAAAGGAAATAGAAGGAAAAGAGGAGAGGAGAGGGGAGAGAGGAGAAGGTCCGCCCCAAAGGGAAGGGACAAAAAGGGGAAAACGGACCCAGCTCAGGAATCCCTCGGGGTCGCCAACGCCCGAACTCACCAGCCGTGAGCCCCTGAGGGTGTAGCATTATCGACGGTGCACCAGAAGTGGTGGGGCTACATACACCCTGCCTCCTTAAGGGCCTCGAGCACAAGGCAGGAGGTAAAAGGAAAAGAAAAAGAAGGCTGACCCCTCGCAGAAGGAGGGAATCAGAAAAGATGAGAAAAGGGCCAATGAAGGCGGGAAAGGAAGAGACTCCCTAGGCCTCGGATACCCTAATACCGTCGGGGTCGGAAGAGAACAAGAGTTGACCAAGGGAGGTCGACAGGAAAGAAGAAAGAGAGGAGCCGGCACAAGTAAGTGGAAGCAATGCCGGACTCAGCTGGGGCCCCGTGGTCGCCAACCCACTTCTCACTAGTCGTGAGCCCCTGGGGGAGCTCTAATAAGGGAAAGGAACAACATAAGGCGGGACTGGACTAAATACCACAGGGACCACGACAGAGTCAGGAAAAAACAACTTAATGTTGAAATCCAGAACGCTCTCCATGAACATCGGTGCAGCTCTTGGGGTAATCTCATATCAAAATTTGGTACCAACCCCACAGAGAATACACCATCAGTGTGGCCCCTCGCGAGACACTTCACCCGCGAAACCCATCAGGTGCCGACCCTTGAAACTCCGACAGGACCGGCCTATTCGACACGGGACAAACTGGAGGCCCTAGCGAACTCCCTAGAGGAAGCATTTACTCCCAATGACACACCCTCTAACCCGGAGTTTACGCTCAGGATGGACGCAAAGGTAAATGATTACATAACCAATGCGCCCAAGCCGGAAGTCCGCAAAACCAACATTCACGAAATTAAGTGGATCATCCGGCACCTCCCCAATCGCAAAGCCCCGGGCCCAGACAACCTACAGAATATAGTACTGAAGTGGTTGTCTGACAAGGCCCTACTAATACTAACCTCCATCTTTAATGCAATGCTCACGCTACAGTACTATCCTGAGTGCTGGAAACAAGCAAAAATTCTAGTATTCGGTAAACCGGGCAAAAACAAGTCCAATCCCGACAACTACCGCCCAATAAGCCTACTAGACTCCCTAAGCCAAGTATTCGAGAAAATACTGCTAAAGAGAATAGTAGCGCACGTTAAGGAGAATGGACTGCTCAGGAACGAGCAGTTCGGGTTTCGGAACCACCACTCCTCAACGCAGCAGCTTATGAGGCTGGTCAAAAACGCCACAGTAGGGTTCAACCAAAAACGCGACACCGGAGCTGTCTTCTTAGACATCCAGAAAGCTTTCGACAAGGTGTGGCACACAGGCCTACTAGCCAAGCTAATAGACTGTAATTTCCACCCGGCCTACATACGACTCATACAATCATATCTAGAAGGCCGCACATTCCAGGTTGATATTCTGAACGTGCTGTCCACTAAGCGACAGATCAGAGCAGGCGTACCGCAGGGGAGTATTATAGCTCCCGTGCTGTTCAGCCTGTACATCAATGACATGCCAACACCAGCAGGAGCTTTAACTACGTTATACCTCTATGCTGATGACTCGGCAATGACAGCCCAACACTACCGCATAGCCAGCATTCGGAAACGGCTGCAGGAAGCGCTATGGGCCCTGGAACCCTATTTCAGAGACTGGCGGATTAAAGTCAACGTGGACAAAAGCCAGGCGGTTCTCTTCACCAAGAAAAACCGTATCACACGCCGACCTGAATCCATCCGGCCACTCACACTATTTGCGCGCGACATACCATGGACGAGCACAGTTAAGTATCTGGGAGTAACCCTAGATGCTAAACTAACCATGCTGCACCATGTCAAAACACTCCAGCGCAAAGCCAACATGCGATTACTGCAGCTTTACCCATTCCTAAATAGGAAGAGTCGTCTCGACAAGACGCTGGGCGTAAACATGTATAAAGCCCTCATAAGGCCCATTATTATGTACGCCAGCCCTGTATGGGGTTACACAGCTAAGTCGAACCTCAAAAAGCTGCAGATGATCCAAAACAAATGCTTGCGGTTAGCACAAAAGCTCCCGCGGGATACACCCACGCGGGAGCTAGAACGCATAACAAATACGCCAAGCATAAAAGCCTTTGTGCGACAACTTGCACTAAGGTCACTACGCTTCAGGCGCTATTCGGCTAACCCACTCGTAAGAGCCCTTGGCCGATACGATATGGGCCGAAATAGCAAATACCCTACCCCTCGACACACTCTCTTCAGGTAAAGTCAGGTAAAGGTAGGTGCTATGAGTAGCGCAAAGCGGCACTAACCCCAGGGACATACAATACAAATGTCACCCCCAAATACACATCCCATGGAATTCTCCCATGGATAACCTCAACTCCACATTCCCAAGGAAGTCCTTGGTCACGGCTCAGGCCAACCAAGGCGGCCGCACGCGCTCCCCTTGCTGCATACATGAAGTGTATATATTTATGTGTAGGAATTGTCTATGTCCATGTGCACGTCTGACTCTCTGTTTCAGTTTGTTTCTATGTTTCAGCTTAAGTAAAAAAAAAAAGTTTAAAAAACCCTTCCCCTGGCTTGCCGAAAGGATAGCCAAGGGGAGGACTATTAATAATCATTAGCTTATAGTTTCAGGACGAGTGTATGCAGCGGCGGAGTGATTGATTACAACCATCAGCTATGTCCAGGACACGAGAGAAGAAGCCCCTGTTCGCAGGCGTGGCTCCCCTCTCCGGATCACGGAGACTTGGTACTAGGACGCTCTAGGCGGGCGGACTGTGCTCCGAACCTAACCCCGGAAGTACAGTTCGTCCGCCATTGCGGACGCGCTAGTCCCAGCAGTGCCAAGCCAACTGATTCCCACAAATACTAATCTCGGCGAGGAAACGGATTTTGCAACTGTTGCATGATACACCTCCCGTACTAACAAAACCTATTCATTTCCATACCCACATTATCCTTGCATGTGGCAATAACCAAGCCGCCAGGTTTTACGTGTAGACAATCTTTCCTTTCTGTCTATGCGGTTTTCCCTGGCCCTACAATCTTACCGTTGTATATGTGTACATATTTATATGTGCACATATATGACACCATATACCAATGTTAACAACAATCCATGATGCCTGGTAGATCGCGACCGCGATGGGACAGGCGCAAAGCCTCAAAGGGCAATCCTTCCTTTCCAATCCCCTATGCTTTCTCTTCTATTATCGTAGACTAACTGCATGTCGGAGGCACCAGTAGTAAGGTCGGGTGCCACGCGGGGGGAGCGGGAAACCTTTCGGGGCCCCCCCGAAAAAAAAAAAAATACTCTGGTCAGTCTTCTGAACGTCGCTCTCGAGGCAACATCGATCCTCCCAGACCCTCCCGTACCTAACAATCCCGTCCTGAACCCCGTCAAGCAGCCTTAACTCATATTAGCGCGCTCAGTGTCACAGCACCATCTGTCTCAATCTGGCAAACCCTGAGCGACTAAGACCGAGTTAATTTATTTCTTCTTCTTTTCACTTTCAAGATCTGCCAGGAGCATTTGATCACCCCCCCCCCTTAATAACTTCACTCCAACAAAATCATGTCTGCCCTCCAAGCTTCCCCTACAAATGTTCAGAAGCCGAAAGAGTTTTCTTTCCCGGACCTTGACTACGAGAAAACCATGTGGTTCAGGAACGACCATCTCGTCTCTCAGAACTTTAAGAGAACGATGATTTTAGTTCACCCCCCAAATGGCCTCAAACGGGTGCCTGTAGTCAGGGAGGCTATAATCAACGCCCTCACCCCTGTAGTCAATCACGTCACATCCATTGAGGAACTCGGACATGGCCACTTTGGCATCTCTCCTTTTAAAGAGAGTAGCCTGAGCCTCCTCACTGATGCACTCATGAGCCATCCAGCCATCCCCCCCTTCTCGTTAATCAAATTCAGGCCCTTCGAAACTTATCCCTCAGTACACCACTTGGATGATCTTGAGTTCGAGCGGAGGGCCGTTAGCGAGGCTGCTAGCGACACATCCGACTCGAGCTCGGAATCAGAGGAGGAAATCCACCATGAGTCCACGCAAACAACCCCGGAGGTGCGCGTAACTTGGACTCAAACCTCTAAGGCCCTTATTCGGCTTCCTAGCAAACCTAGGAGAAAGAATAAGTGTACCCAAACTCCAGTGGATCTGATCACACATTCAGGCACTACTACAGCAGCTACTCCTTCAGATAGCGCTGTCACACTTTCTCCCTTAGCGTCCCAAACAGTAGCCTCTCCCTCAGAAGGCTCTGTTACATTAATTTCCCAAGCGTCCCTCCCCCCTACACCTACAAACACTCTGACGCCGCGACGCCCGCCACCTCGTCGGACGTCGTGGCGCCTGCCTCCTAGACAACACACTACACTAATCATTCAATGTTACCGGTGCCAAAGACTGAATCATAACGCATCTGAATGCAAATATGATGTCAGATGCAATCGCTGCGGAGGTCCACACCGCCACAGTGAATGCATAACCCCAAGGGACTCCCCCGCGTGTGTAAACTGCGGGGGGGGGGGGGGGGGGGGCATGCCGCGTCTTATCAGGGATGTAATTACATCAAAGACGCGCTAAAACAGCAACACCGGCATCGGCAACGCTCAAACAACACGCAATACATTCCCTCCCTCCTCTCCATGGCCATTCACCCTCCAAGCAAAATCCCTAACAACAACGCTGCCCTCTCAAGTATCTTACATATCCTCCAACAGCTAATCGCCCACTAAATCAGCTCCCCCACACTCCAGGTACACTCTCACCGCCCCGCTTGCCCCGCGGCCCTGCTGCGTGCCTGCTCGGAGGGACGGCCTCGGCCGGCCCCTTCCGGGATGGTGCCCAGTGGTCCGCGGGCCCCCTGCACACTGCCACTCTTCGCCTCACCTCATGCCTCTCTTGGCTCTAAATTAATTGCCTCTCTGGCACCCACTCTATTTTGACTTTCTCTTCATAAATTCTTTCGCCACTATGGCTCTCTGATACCTTACTCTTTGTGCTATATGCACCAGGTCACATCCTGACCAGTTATGATGTACAGGTCAAAACCAAACCCCCTTTTTCAAACCAATCCTGCTTAAACCCTATTCCGTCATCGATATAGCTCTCAAGGCCCGTAAGGGCTGATAGGCTATAAATATGCGCGCAAAGTCGGCTTCGCCGACTTTACGTCGCATGGTTTGCTTGCTGACCCATGCTGCGTCCTACTTGGGTTGCAAATTCATAAAGGACGCACTAAAACACCAACACTGGCAACGGCAGCGCACTCACACGCCAAGAAACGATGATGATGATGATGATGATAATTGTTGTTTTAAGGGGCCTAACATCTAGGTTATCGGCCCCTGATGGTTTGGGTGATCGTGAAGATGAAAATGAAAAGCGAACTTAAAACTAAAACTAACTACTAACCTACATACTAGAAGAAGAAATGGAAAATTAAAGGAGAATAAGGCAAATAAAAGGACAGAAGGAAAAGAAATGCCCTCAACCCTCGGAGAAGGCGGATTGAGGGACTTGGAAGGAAGGAGAGCCATGAAAGGCATATAGGAAAGTGAAAGAGGAGAGGGTCCGCCCCAAAGGTAAGGGACAAAAGGGGAAAACGGACCCAGCTCAGGAATCCCTCGGGGTCGCCAACTCCCGAACTCACCAGCCGTGAGCCCCTGAGGGTGTAGCATTATCTAGGGTGCACCAGAAGTGGTGGGGCTACATACACCCGGCCTCCTTAAGGGCCTTGAGCACAAGGCAGGAGGTAAAAGGAAAAGAAAAAGAAGGCTGACCCCTCACAGAAGGAGGGTATCAGGAAAGATGAGACAAGGGCCAATTAAGGCGGGAAAGGAAGAGACTCCCTAGGCCTCGGATAACCTAATACCGTCGGGGTCGGAAGAGAACAAGAGTTGACCAAGGGAGGTCGACAGGAAAGAAGAAAGAGAGGAGCCCGGCACAAGTAAGTGGAAGCAATGCCGGACTCAGCTGGGGCCCCGTGGTCGCCAACCCACAACCCACTAGATGTGAGCCCCTGGGGGGACGCCAAGAAACATTCCCTCCCTTCTCTCCATGCACGTTCCCCCTCCAGGCCCCAGTAATTTCAATAACTCTGCCCTCACTAGTATTTTACACATACTCCAGCAGCTAATTACCTGCTAATTAGCTCCCCCACACTCCAGAATACACTCAATGCCCCTCTTGCCCCGCTGCTCCGCTGCTTGCCTGCTCGGAGGGCTGGCCACGGCCGGCCCCTTCCGGGATGGTGCCCAGCGGGCCGCGGGCCCTCTGCACGATGCCACCGGCATGCGGATGGCTATCCTTGCTCTCTTCTTCTTGTCTTGATAACTTCAAGCACGCCAGGAGCTTAGGCTCAATCCGATTTCGAATGCTAGCTGCACCTCTAACCTACCCTTCCTAAAATCCTTTCTCCTTCCCACACTCCACCCTCAGGTCATATCCTGGCCAATTGAAAATGAAAATCCACAGCCTGTTTCCAGTCTCCGACCGGGTCAGGAATGGAATGAATGAAGCCCCCATCTAGCGGCGAGGATATGAACTGTGCCGGCTGCCGAGGCCTGACGCACTCCTCTGGGGCAATGATTAAATGAATGACAGATGAAATGAAATGATAGTGGAGAGTGTTGCTGGAATGAAATTTTGACAGGGAAAACCGGAGTACCCGGAGAAAAACCTGTCTGCCTCCGTTTTGTCCAGCACAGATCTCACATGGAGTGACCGGGATTTGAACCACGGACCCAGCGGTGAGAGGCCAGCGTGCTGCCGCCTAAGCCACGGAGGCTTCATCCTGGCCAATTAATGACATAAATTGTACCATACCCTACATCCTAACCTATTAAGTCTCACTAATCCTGTCCACACCTTGTTATAGCTCTAAAGGCCCCAAAATGGGAGCTGAGAGGCTACAAACGCACGCAGCGAACCCGGCTACGCCGGCTTCGCTTGCATGGGTCCTCTCTCTGGCAGTCAGCGGACGGACTTGGACTTGAACGAGTGAGGTCACGCTACTGCAGGAGAGAGCCGACTGAGAACTTCAGGACTTCGCCGCGGGGAGCGCTTCGGCGAGCCCCGCCAGACCAGTCTTCGCCCAGCCGGCACGAGCTCACCAGCCAAGGACGCCAGGAGTCCGAAGCAACTGCTGCCAGACAGGACCGCCTAGGCCCGCCCGCCCGCATATCATCACATCACCGCACTTCACCATTTCATTCCCCAACCAGTTGTGGGCTATCCACACTTAGGGTTAGGTTAGGGCACGCCGTGAGTCAGGGACCCGTTCGTGTCGGATCATCCCGCGCTCACTAGCTCGCTTTTAGATTTTATCCCCTCACCACATATATAGGCTAGCACCAGGCCACATCCAAAAAGAGCTATTTGTCTGACTCTGAAAGAGCAATTTGTCTGGCAACCCCTCTTGGCTCTGGTGCGAACCCTATTATTTATAAGCTACTCTACTTCAACTATCCCTCATCATGTTTCGCCAGCTATCACCCGTCACTCCCATCGCCACTTCATCCAACACCCCCCGCCGCATTCTACCCCATACCCCGCTGACCCGACTCATGCGCGATTACGTGAACCCGGATATAAGCCCAGCGCTTACCGGCAGCCCGTTCGCCTTGTCAAGGGATCCCCTAATCATTGCGCTAGCGCCCCAATCATCCCCGGTGTATGGCACGCCTGCCCCACTACTGCGCCTCAGAGGCAAAGTCGTAAGCGTGACCCAGGTGCCTCCCGCGCCCTGCAGCCCGCTAGCGGAAGAGCCCACGCAGATTACACCCGCAGCGCCCCAGCCCACACACGGCACCTCAGCGAGGCTGTCGAGTTGCGGAGATTTCCCGGACGGCTGTCTGGACTTGCCCAGCAGGCCGCCAATGGGAGAGCCCGACTCCAGCCTCGTCGCGCCAGCGACACCACTAGGCGCGGCATTGGTGCCAACAGGGACAGAAGGCAAGGAGACGCCCATCCTGGAGACCACAAGACCGGCAGCGAAAGCCGCCCCGTCAGTGGTCCAGGAGAAGGTAATCCCAGCTCTAATGTCCATGGTCATCGACTTGAAAAGCCATGCGACTGACCCCAACCCTACGGGAGGCCGGTTAGTAATGGACGTGCCGCCTGATCAGCCACGTCGCAGGAAAGCAGGTATTACCAAAGGGGGGGGGGGCAAGTCAAAGGCCCCCAAGTCGACAGCCCAGCAGTCCCAGTCTCCGAGTAGCACGGCGACTCCAACCACAGGCCTAGGCCCGGAAGGAGCTCCGCCAGCGACATCGTCGAGCGGGAAGGCTGGCAATGGCACCCTAGCAAAGGTTAAGAAGCCAGCACCAGCGCGGACTTCCAAACCTGTGCAGGGAAAAACCAAAGAAAAGCCCTCCACGCAACCTGGAGCCCCTGAGCCCAGGAAACAGACTCCAGAGCTTGGGGAACAGGAGGAGGGCTTCACACCGGTCCTGTCGAGGAGGGAGAAAGCTGATGCCAAGAGGCAAGCCCAAGCGGCTAATGCTGAAGACGGGCAGAGGCGGAGTGGTTCGCGGGATTCGTCCGGCTCGACCACTTCCACTTTCCCCGATAGACCGCGCAGGCCACAGCCTAAGAAGCCGCCGCCACTTACGCTTTACACTACCGACATTACCAAAATTGATAAGGGACTTGCAACAGTACTACCACATGAGTACCGTAGCAAGTACCATTTCAAAACCCCCAAGCGAGACCCCGGCACGTCTGTCTGGCTTCTATGCGATAGCTGGAAAGCCTACCACTTTTGCGTGGAGTACCTGGAAACCGTCAATGCGCCGTACTCACAGATCGTTTCAGCGAAGCCTGTAAAGCGATACGTGATGCGCACACCGGCAAACCAGAAGACGTGTGCCGACCCCGCAGCCGCATTCAAAGCGATAAATTTCCCAGTGGAAAATATCGAAACGATGCGCACGAAGTCCTCCCGCATACACTCCCCACTGTACTTGGTGACAATCCAGGCGGGGGCGGAAGCGGACAGTATATTAAAAGTAAAAATGCTGGCTCGCATGGAGGTGAGCATCACCCCATTCCGGACTCCCGCGCATGCGCCGCAATGCAGCAACTGTCAAAGGCCGGGTCACAAGTAGAGATGCTATGGGGGTTCTGCTTCAAATACCGTTATTTATGCAAATGAGGGGGGCGTGGCAAGGTCAATGACCTTGAGGTAGGTCATGGTCAATGACCTTGAGGTAGGTCATTGACCCCCAAGGTCGCCGGGACCCCGGAAGGTAAACAAACCTTGGAGGGTCCAGGAACCGGTTTGAGGGGGTGTGGGTGGAGGGGGAGGAGTGGGGGTGGGGAGGGAGGGTGGGGGAGGGAAGGGTGGGGTGGGGGACGAGGGGGGAAGGATGGAAGAGGATCTGCACGAGACCCTCTTCGACCCAGTCTCTCTCTTGGACTGAGCGCCTTCTCTGTTATGGTCTCGTGCTATATAGCTTTGCTTTGAGCACGATGAGATCCGAATGTTGCCGAAGGTTTCCGAATCTTTGTCGGTGAATGAATCGTCAGAGAATTGAACGGTCAACTGGTGTGTGTGTGTGACGTCACAGCAGATTACGGGATGTGAGGTAGGTCATGGACGGGAGTGTTTTGAATGGAAAACATGAATGGTGGTGGGTGGTGGTTGTTGAACCCTGACGTGCTAGGTTGGCGGGTAAACAAACGTGAATAAAGATGGAACTGTGAATGGAGGTTGGGACGTCACAGGCAGAATGTAGTGTAGGTCATGGATGGGATTGTTTTTTCTAATACTTAACGGTAAACAAATTGTTAATGGGTGGGGGATACAAAACGCATGGCATGTCGGTTCAGCCAGCTCGACATGAAATAAAAACAAGATGGTGTAATGTCTATTGATGACATTGGAATATTCCATCTAGTTGTGAAGATATGAACTGTGCCGACTGTCGAAGCCTATCGCACTCCTCTGAGTCAGCGATTGAATAAATGACTGATAAAATTAAATGATGGTGGAGAGTGTTGGTGGAATAAAAGTTTGTCTGGAAAACTAGGGTACCCGGAGAAAAACCAGTCTGCTTCTGTTTTGTCCAGCACAGATTTTACATGGAGTAACTGGGATTTGAAACACAGACCCAGCGGTGAGAGGTTGGCATGCTTCTCCCTAAGCCATGGAGGCATAATCACAGAGACCTAGTGCAGCCGAAGGATTTTTTTATTTATGCTGACTTGGGAGATTTGAATTTATGTGTTATGGAGCTGAGGATATGGAAGGCGTGCTAGATGGTTAATGGACATGGATGGGTGTTAGAATGAATAATCTGATTTGAACGGTCAACCGATGTGTGATGTCACAGGAGTGAATTTCTGAGATTGACACCTGACATGTTGGCTCGCTCAGCTTCATATAAAAAAAATAATAGTGGGAATGATAGACAAATAAATCAATCAAAACAAGAATATTTTTTTTTATTATTATTGTTTTTTTTCTTTTTGGTACATTACTCGTTTAAATTATTATTTTTGGGTAGCTTCTTCTGCCTCCTCTTCTGCCTCCTCTTCACTTTCGCTGCTATCCACATTTTCATTTTCTGCCTCCATCATCATGCGGACGAAAAACTCCGCCATGACACGGTCATTCGAGAAACTATAAAATAGAAAAAATGTCTATCAATGTCATTAGAATACCCAATCTAGCGGCAAGGATATAAACTGTCTTGATGTTTGTGTCAGGGAAAATTAAAGTACACAGCAGAAAACCTCCTAAGTTATGGAGGCATACTCCTTGCACTTCTCTGCATCAATGATTAAATGACAGGCAGAAGGTAGGAAATAATGGGAAAAGAATACTGGCCTCTTGCAGAAGGAGGGAATCAGAAAAGATGTGGCAAGGGCCTTGGATACTCTAATACTGTTGGAGTTGGAAGAGAACAAGAGTTGACCAAGCGAGGTTGATAGGAAAGAAGACAGAGAGGAGCTTGACACAAGTAAGTGGAAGCAATGCTGAACTCGGCTGTCGCCTCTGTAGTTGTAAAATCCGCGTTCTGCTATATGTAAGCTTTTGGAAGCTGAGTTTAAAAAATGTTTTGCAAGAAGAGAATAATACTGTTAATTTTGTTATCCTTAATTCAACCTTCTTGATTACTCATGCTTCAAAGATCCTGTCCAGAATGATTTACAAAAGGATTGAAAGCCAGATAGAAACAGAGTTGGGCGAAGATCAGTTTGGTTTCAGGAGAAATGTAGGAACAAGGGAAGCTGTACTAAGTCTTAGGCTGATTTTAGAAGATAGAATAAGGAAAGACAAGAGAACGTTCATGGCTTTTGTAGATTTAGAAAATGCTTTTGATAAAGTTGATTGGACTAAATTGTTTGACATTTTAAAACCAATTGGAATAAAGTACTCCGTCTTACGGAAAGAATACATGATGAAAATAAATGTAAAACATAAATACTGGAATGCAACCGAAATAAATCAGAAACCTCTATGGAGATCAAATTGACAGGTGAAAAGCTGAAGGAAGTAGGAGACTTCTGTTACTTAGGAAGCGGAATAACCAGTGATGGACGAAGCAAGTAGGTTGGCTCAGACAAAGAAAGCATTTCTACAAAAAAAAGGAATCTGCTGACATCGAATATAGATTTAGGTATTAGGAAGTCATTTTTGAAAGCCTTTGTCTGGAGCGTGGCGCTCTATGGAAGTGAAACTTGGACTATTGGTGCAGCAGAAAAGAGGAGAATAGAAGCATTTGAAATGTGGTGTTACAGGAGAATGATGAAGATCAGATGGGTAGATAGGGTTACAAACAAAGAGGTATTAAGACGAGTGGGAGAGGAGAGATGTTTCCGGTGACTGCTAATGAAGAGAAGAGATAGGTTGGTAGGACACATACTAAGACACCCAGGAATAGCAAGCTTAGTTATGGAAGGAAGGGTCGAGGACAAGAACTGTAGGGGTAGACCGAGGTTAGAGTATGTTAAACAGATTGCCTCCGATGTAGGGATGTTGGAGCTATGTAGAGATGAAACGATTAGCTCAGGACAGGGAGACATGGAGACCTGCATCAAACCAGTCAAAAGACTGAAGACTCAAACAACAACAACAATTCAACTTTTGCGGTACCATACACAGATCTCACATGAAGTGAGTAAGAAGCTGGAATACTAATGCTAATTTACATAACAGCGCAACACAATTTTAATGTATGAGATATTGAAAGCTCGTTTGACATTAGACTGGTATCAAGATTGATGATGTAGGCTATTAACTTTTATTTTTGTTAAAGCGGTATGTCTTGGCAATATAATGAAAGCCATTATATTTGACAGCGGCAATAAATTTAACAGGTCTTCAACCGGTAATACAATTTGCATTAAATTACAATAAATTTGTCATGTTTCTTAAGTCGGACTGGGAGAAAAAGAAAGCTGTCTGTTCCAAGTAGGATGCAATACACTGTATTTTTAAAATCGTCAACATGTGTGTGCTTATGTAACATAAAATGTAGGTATATATGATATTATTACAAGGCTGAAACGATGCACCTAGGTCATGAGTCCAAACTCTCTGCTTACTCGGTAGACGCGTGGGTTCGAGCCCCACCGTCGGTCGTCCTTGAAATGGTTTTCCGTGGTTTCCCATTTTCAACACCAGGCAAATGCTGGGACGGTACCTTCTGATAGGCCACGGCCGATTCCTTCCACATGCAAATGCTGGGACGGTACCTTCTGATAGGCCACGGCCGATTCCTTCCACATCCTTGCCCAGTTTCATCTTCCATGGTTTTCCGTGGTTTCCCATTTTCAACACCAGGCAAATGCTGGGACGGTACCTTCTGATAGGCCACGGCCGATTCCTTCCACATGCAAATGCTGGGACGGTACCTTCTGATAGGCCACGACCGATTCCTTCCACATGCAAATGCTGGGACGGTACCTTCTGATAGGCCACGGCCGATTCCTTCCACATCCTTGCCCAGTTTCATCTTCCATGGTTTTCCGTGGTTTCCCATTTTCAACACCAGGCAAATGCTGGGACGGTACCTTCTGATAGGCCACGGCCGATTCCTTCCACATGCAAATGCTGGGACCGTACCTTCTGATAGGCCACGGCCGATTCCTTCCACATGCAAATGCTGGGAACGGTACCTTCTGATAGGCCACGGCCGATTCCTTCCACATCCTTGCCCAGTTTCATCTTCATCCACTCCATACCGACGCGCAGCTCGCCCACGGACGTCGAATAGAAAGACCTGCACTCGGCCTCTGAGGAGGTCACACGACAAAAAAACTAGCTATGAAATTAAATTAAAAGTTTTGCAGGATGAATTAATGAGTAATGAAACTAATGGTAGGTAATGAATAATGATTGTGCGACCTCTGGAGAGGTCAAGTGTATGTCTTTCTAGTTAACACCCGTGGGCGACTTGAGCCCTATGACATAACGCTGCGCTTTAGTGAGTGGAGCTGCTGTTATTATAGTTAATATATATGAACAAGTGTTGAAGAAAGTACTACTTGCATACAATTTGCATTCTCGACTAGTACAAGTTATTACACAAAGGTCACACCCGGCTAAGTTTATAAAACCTTAACGCGTATCTAAGTGTTCAAAGCTACTTGACCACAATTTGACAAACGCTATTAACATTAACAGCAATAGTGTTAGCCAAGCTTGACATTGCATTTAAACAATAGTGTAATAATTAACTTGACTGCTTATTGCGAGACAAGATACAACTATGTGTTTAGCTGTGTAGCTCAACTATACTGTTCTTGGCACTGTTAGACTCTGAACTGGAGGGTCCTGGGTTAGATTTTTGGGAGGTCTGTGGGGATTGTATTTTCTGGTGATTAATTCCCCTGGCTTGGGGACCGGGTGTTTGTATTGTCTTAATTAAAAATATATTCCAGTCCCATGGTTAATTGGTTAGCGTTCTAGGCTTTGATTTAATTTTTTTAGTCTGGTATCAATTTAAAAAAAATGAATATTACTTACATGAAAATGTCTAGGGATGAATCCCAATTTGCGGATTCTTCTTCTTCATGGGTGTTTTCATGATCCGACATAGCAGTAGCAGCGAATGATAATTCTTTGTAAAGTAGCAGGTTCATTTATACTAAATATGGAGGTCATCCAGTTACTGAGAAAGCGGACACTAAATATGGAGGTCATCCAGTTACTGAGAAAGCGGGCAAACCGGCGTGTTGCCTCTGATTGTAAGGGTATATAAGCCCTGACATTATTGTTGCTAGCCAGAGAAGTCCACGAGTTGGTGGTATACACATCGCTTTGCTGCAAAGATCTTCTATCAGGTAATATTGACCACAGTACCTTTAGTTTCTCTAACTGTCGATGGTTATACAGTTGACCTTAAATATTTATCAAGTGGATAATAATAATAATATCAAATGGGTATATAAAACTATTATTGCAACTAACAGTCATTACCAGGCTTGACGTCAGTCAAAAGAGATATTATCTTATCTCGCTCTATCCGACTGATTTACTGGGACTGAGCGCTGTTACAGACTCCTCGTCTTCGCAAATAAGTTTTGTATACACATTTGATGGTTTAGTCTAGAGGTTTGGATGGGGATGTAGGACACACTACTCAAGTGGATATATGAAACTATTATTGCAACTAACAGTCATTACCAGGCTTGACGTCAGTCAAAAGAGATATTATCTTATCTCGCTCTATCCGACTGATTTACTGGGACTGAGCGCTGTTACAGACTCCTCGTCTTCGCAAATAAGTTTTGTATACACATTTGATGGTTTTGTCTAGAGGTTTGGATGGGGATGCAGGACACACTACTCAAGTGGATATATGAAACTATTATTGCAACTAACAGTCATTACCAGGCTTGACGTCAGTCAAAAGAGATATTATCTTATCTCGCTCTATCCGACTGATTTACTGGGACTGAGCGCTGTTACAGACTCCTCGTCTTCGCAAATAAGTTTTGTATACACATTTGATGGTTTAGTCTAGCGGTTTGGATGGGGATGCAGGACACACTACTCAAGTGGATATATGAAACTATTATTGCAACTAACAGTCATTACCAGGCTTGACGTCAGTCCAAAGAGATATTACCTTATCTCGCTCTATCCGACTGATTTACTGGGACTGAGCGCTGTTAGGACACTCCTCGTCTTCGCAAATAAGTTTTGTATACACATTTGATGGTTTAGTCTATAGATCAGGGTTTGAGTTAATGTGCTAATAAATAAAGGTGGAGGGTACCTGAACCTTTTTAATAGTTTACCTAAACACTTTATAATTACCTTTCAGAACCAATATGTCTGCTATAACAGTTGCGAATCTCATTGGCAGAGCAACAGGTCTGGAGACTAAACGATTACAGGACCTGCCAGTTAACGAGTCCTATTTGGTGAGAGCTGTTCGCAGGGTAAGCACGAAATATGGGGGAAGAATAGTTTGTGAACTAGAAGATTTCGCTGTCTTCTTACCTGCGAGGTTCATGGAACTCAACGACGAAGCTGTAAATGACCTCAACAAAGGAACCATCTACCTAAAATATTTGGGACTAGAAAACAAAAGATGTTTGGTAGAATTTATTGAAGAATCAAATAAAATTTAAAATTTGTTAATGTTAAAACAGAATTTGCAGAGACAATAAACTTTGTTTGTTTTCATTCTCTGCAAACTGTTCAGTGATTTGCTGTTTTTGTAGTAAATGTAATTACTGTAAGTGTCATGACGTCAGCACCAGAACTTAGTTGGCAGGACGTGGATAGTTGTTTTAATAATAAGTTATGTAGCTTAAAAATTAATAATGATGCTAAATTTTTAGACCCAAATGAATTTTTAAACGCTAGCTACAACATTTTTCAAAATAAAATGCAAGACTGTTTAAGAGAACATGTAGCGTTAAAGATTAACGCTGAGTTATTATGTGATTTTGTTATTTTAAAACAAGGTGTTGAAGTAACCAAACCGATTTATTTACATACGAAAATGTGTGAATTGTACCGCACTGATAATATACACAGTTGGTATAGTAAAAACATTGTCGATAAGCTCATGACGCGCTTTGCCGAGTTTCAAGAATTGGAAAGTGGCAAATCGCTGGAAACTATCAATCATCTTAAAATTAATGTATGCACCTTTGATCCCATGAACAGTGGTTCATCTCATGTTAATTTGCCTAAACAGTTGGAAAAACATCACGCAGTCATCAATGTGGATAATAATGACGTTTTTTGCTTTGTGTGGTCCCTGGCTGCTGGGTTAAGTCCTGCAACTGAAAATGTTCACAGAATGGGAAAATATCACCAGAAATTTATGGAATTAATGATCAGCCTAAATTTAGCAGACATAGAATTCCCAATGGACCTCAACGCCATTTCTCGTTTTGAATCTAAAAATCTGCTTTACTCCATTAATGTATACGGAGTTGAAGGGGACAAAGTTATTGGGCCACTCTATGTGACAAAGGAAAAAAAAGAAAAGCATTTTAATTTATTGTACATTGAAGGGGAATTGTGCAACCATTATTGTTATATCAAAGATCTTTCCAGACTAGTTCGTTCACAAGTTACAAAGAGTAAAAATAGGGTATATATATGTGATCGCTGTTTGCAATATTTTACTAGCAATCAAAAGTTGACAGCCCATACTATTGATTGCATTACACAACCAGCTGTAAAAATTACATTCCCAGAAAAGGATAAAGCCAGTATGAAATTTCAAAATGTGTCTCGTCAAGAACCGCTTCCATTTACAGTATATGCAGATTTTGAATGTTTAACCACACCCATTGACACATGTAACCCGGATCCAGCACGCCCGTACACTCAACAAGTACAGCAACATGTGCCATTCAGTTGTGCTCTAAACGTGATTTGTTCATATGACCCTTCACTTTCATACTTCAAATCTTATCGCGATGCAAATGCTGCTGCTTGGTTTTTAAATGAATTGGATGCCTTGGCAGATCGGGTGTACAATATCCTGGAAAACCCAATTCCGCTTCAAATGTTGGATGCAGACGAGGTGGCTTTTGCAACAGCAACCACTTGCCACATTTGTCAAAAACCAATAGCAACTTGTGACACGCCAGTGAGAGACCATAATCGGTACACTGGCAAATTTAGAGGAGCGGCTCATAGTGCATGTAATTTGGCCTATAAAAGAGCACGCTATATTTCTTGTTTCTTGCACAACATGTCTCGGTATGACAGTCATCTAATTATTAAGGAATTTGTTAACCTTGAAAACCAAAAGTTTTCTTTAATTCCACAAAATCATGAAAATTTTATTTCGTTTTCGAAATGGCGAAATGGAATCAGTATACGATTTTTAGATTCGTATAGATTCCTCGCATCATCATTGGATGCGCTTGTTCAAGGGCTTCACCCAAACAATTTGAATTCTGTACGTCAACACTTTACTGATGCCAAACAATTTGAATTATGCATTCGAAAAGGAGTGTTTCCCTATAATTATGTAAACAATTGGGCATGTTTACAGGAAACTGCACTCCCTTCAAAGGACAAATTTTACAATGACTTAACAAAAAGTCATATTTCTGAAGAAGACTATTTACACGCCCAAAAAGTATGGGACGTGTTCAAGATATCAACTTTGGGCGAGTATGCTGATTTATACCTCAAAATTGATACACTACTTTTGACAGACGTGTTTGAACACTTTCGCAAACTGTGTCTTGAAATCTACAATCTAGATCCAGCCCATTACTACACCCTTGCCGGATATAGTTGGGACTGTATGTTGAAGGTGACTGACATAGAACTGGAACTATTAACAGACATCGACATGTTACTCTTTTTTGAACGTGGAATACGTGGTGGTCTTGTTTCGCTTGTGCAAAAGCACGCCAAAGCAAATAATCCATACATGGATACATACAAACCAAACCAACCTACAACATACCTCACCTACCTAGATTGTAACAATTTATACGGATATGCTATGGAAAAACCTCTTCCATATCAAAATTTTCGATGGTTGACTTCAGATGAAGTTTCAAATTTTAATTTAAAAGATGTGTTGAGCAATGACACGCGTGGCTACGTTCTAGAGGTCGACTTATTATATCCCTGTGAGATACACAATGATCATTCTGATCTACCATTTTGTGTTGAAAAATTACAACCTCCCAGTTCACGTTCCAACAATAAAAAGTTGCTGGCAACGTTAAATTCAAAAAATCGGTACGTCATACACATTGAAAATTTAATGCAATGTTTAAAACATGGTTTGAAACTGCAATCCATTCACCGCATTATTTGCTTTGACCAAAAACCATGGTTACAACCGTACATGCAATTGAATACTCATCATCGGCAGCACGCCAAGACCACATTTGAATCAAATTTTTATAAATTAATGAACAATGCGTGCTACGGTAAATCAATGGAAAATATTCGAAAGCATAGAACTATTCATTTGGTAAACCACTGGGACGGTCGATATGGCGCACGAAAATATATAGCTATGCCTAATTTCCATTCTGTACGAGTTATTGAAACTGATTTAGTAACCATTGAATTGTCAAAGACAGAAATCATGTATAACAAACCAATTTACTTGGGAATGGTAATACTTGACTTTTCAAAATTTGTAATGTATCAATTTCATTATGAGTTTGCCAAACAAAAGTTTGGAGATGTAAAATTACTGTATATGGATACAGACAGTCTTATTTATCAAACCAATACGATAGATGTTTACTCAGAGATGAGAGAACATCCAAATTACTTTGATACCTCAAACTATGAGGTTAACAATATGTTTGGCATAATTCCCATGAATAAAAAAAATAGGTCTATTTAAGGATGAGTGCGCCGGTGATGTTATGACAGAATTTGTGGCTTTGGCGCCGAAAATGTACGCATTTTCGACACAAAAGAATAAAGGTCAATGCAAAGCGAAGGGTGTTCTTCGTAGCGTCACACAATTCCTCAATGTTGAGGAATATCGATGTGTACTCTACGCAAACACCTCTCGCTTATACCAGCAAACACGCATTCTTTCAAAGAACCATAATATTTTTACAGTAAATCAAAATAAAACATCGCTGACAGCATATGACAATAAACGTCTGTGGGATGGTGTAAATAGCTTGCCTTATGGACATTTCCACACCTTGTAAAAAAAGAACACACTTTCATTTTCAATTCTTTTTATTAAAATTGTATGTTTTTTACAAGAAGAAAACTAAACCATATTTTGTGTATACTATGAACTGGTGGACTGTCTCTCAAATAAATACTTCACAATATTTGATTCATGGTTATTACTTTGTCCTTTTCCTCACTAATCCACCACCAATCAATAGCTTTGACTTCATCGCTCCTGCTACAATCAAGGCTGCAATCTTCTCACCAATAGAAGCAGTAGATGACATCACACGCTGCATGGCCTTTCTTAGAAGAATGCGGTCTGCAACTCGACGTACTTCTATATTCTTGTTGTTGTAAGCAATGTCATGATCTCTACACGCTGCATCCAATATGTTGATTCCAGAGTTCCCTTGTGCTAGACGTTGGCTTAGTTTAGTTCCAGGTCCACAAAATTGATAGCCAGGAATATGCAGTTCAATGGGAAGTAGATCAATGGTCTTGTTAACTAGACCATGACCAGCAAAGGTCTGGCATATCTTTTTCAAGCGTTGTCTTACTTTTTGGTGCTGGCGATACTGCCGCTGCTGTCTCTTCTTCCTCTTCTTCATCGCAACCATGGAATGATGAAGCAAAGTCTTTACAGGACGGTATATTTGTATGGCCGTGGTACAATTTGATGAGCTGACACGTTCCACACTGTCTAATGGATGGCATTTTAGTGATAGACACTTGCTGGTGATGACTAAAGTCAGTGCATGGTTGTAGTTCACGCAGACCAGGATCTCTGCTCCACTCACTAGGTACACTGTGCCAAATATTTTTCACCGCGTTTGAAGCAACATAAAAAAGGAACGCCTTGGGTAAAGCGTTCAATTCCTCATCTGTGAAACTGTCAAGCTTTTTTTTACAGGCAAAAAACTTGACAATAGCTCGCTCTGTGGGGTTTGAGTCCAAACCTTCAATTGCTGCCATATTACTACACGTCCACACTGATCACTGGTATGTCTCACACTGAAGCTGACGTTACAACGCTTTGCACTCAACATGCAAGTTTTGACATGCTCTGCGAGCTAGCCAATCAAAAAGCTTCCAAACATTTTGAAGTGTTTTATTTTGTAGAGGTTCATCAGGCACGGACAGGTTGTACAGTGCAGGACATCCCAGATCATGAAGGTCAACAAGTTGACATGTTGAATTAACATACTGACGCAACCATTCCTTTTTTTCACTTCCCTTTACAAATACAAGGTCAGCACCAAACAAGTGAGCTTTCAGAACAAGTGATAGATGCTGGTAAGGAATGTCGCCTTCTTTCCAGACTAGTCCCAAATTGCGTTGCAACCACTCTGTTTGTCTTCTGTCCTCGTCTGACTGCAAATGCAATGGAAACGGTGGTTCAAAGATAAAACTGGTTACTCTTGGTGCCCACATGGTTGTGCAGTCAATAATTCCAACTTCCTTAAATACAAACTTGTTTCCGTTCACCTTGAAACCCTGCACGTCGACAATCAATGTTTTCGGCATGGCGACGGATATCAGACCTTCCACCACCGCTGCTTCTTAACAACTAACTGATTGGATAGGAGCGAGAAAATAATATACACACAAAAATCAATTACACAATTTTATTCATAAAGTTATCAGTACATCGCTTACAATTTTTTATCATAGGATTTGGACCATCCCAATCACAGTGAGAATCTCCTCGATGCATAAAGTGTCTACGACAAGGACGGCAGGCTGCAACATCCGCCGACATACGGAGGTGTAATGGTAGCTTATCCCAATTAAGGTCAATGTCGTGTGCACCGTACGCGGTCAGAAATCCAGCTGGTAAATAGGCAATCAGATGCTGCGGCATTTCACGAAGAAATTGTGCTTTATGGTAGGCGCGTATTGCTAAACTCACCAGGGTGCGATAAATCTCAAATGCTGCATCAGCGTCTCGACTTGTTGAGCAACGATCGCATTTGCAGTCCATACAATCTACCCGCTCTCCAACATGACAAGATGAAGCTTTGGCAACGCCATCGTCCACATTATTTGTTTGATTAGCGATGGGCTTGTTGTTGTAGCCCCTGTCATGAATACCAAACGTAGACATGAATCCATCCGGTAAATAGTGAACCAGATGCGGCGGCATTCTAAGCACAGTATGATTCTTGTGATAGGCAGTTATAGCTTCACTCACTAGGGCGCGATAAATGGTAAACCTTGAATCTTCATCTGAACCTGGTGAATCACTTTCACATTTGCAGACCCACCTCGCAGAGGGGGTTGTGACTTCATCGTAGCTTTCCATGACTGTGAAGGGCAATGCAGGAAGACATGCTATTTATACTCTGGTCACCATATTGGACAGCGGTTGATAAAACACTTGCGCCTCGTGAACAATAAGGCAATAGGCTGTTGTTTTTTCTGGAATAACTGTAGATGTTTCAAATTCTAGTCTGATATCAATAGTTGTTTCCTTCATCGACTCCTCCAAATACGAACAGTCCATCACCACCAGAGGCGCCTTGGACTTGAAGTCTTGTGGCGATAATAGCGGACATGCCTCTTTCTGATAATAGGATGACTGAAAGTTTACAAACATGTCATAGAGCTTACCATATTTGTTCTTGTTAAAGTTTAAATCCATTCCCTCATAGGGAAAGGTAACACCGTTCAAAAAGAGTCGTATATTTCGTAATTGGATGTGGTCAAATTTTGATGCATCTTTATTCTGTTGATATTTGCGATCTGTTTGAAATCCAACCAGGACGTAGAGTGGCCGCTCTGTATACCGTGAGGTTTTTATAGACCAAGTATGCGTATCGGAGAGTGGTAATACCGGATATTCATGCAGCTCCCAGCTTCTAAATTGAATGGGTAAAGCTGTATCCTTCTCCACAATCTTGAGCAGACTCAATTTTTTCTGATCTGATAGAGTAACGTGCGGTACTTTCCATAGAATTCGTTGCAGTAGAATTTTTGTATCTATTGGCGCTGTATCAGCTCCCTTTAGCGCATTATAATCACTCCTGTCTCGTACAAGAATCAGATCCTGTCTTGCGTTCACAATAATGCGTTTATGATCCTCTGCAAAGCCTAGTATTAATTTTAGAGGTAAATGTCCAGTAAATGTGCCATCATCGTTAATCATCCAGTCGTTGGTTGAGTTGGGACACCAACCAGCCATACAAAAAGCTTTACTCTCTTCGCTTCCGTACGAGGGATAAAGTTTCATGACACTTGTTATGCCAACATTTCGAGTAGTATCCACTTCAATACCGTTGATCACGTAGCGAACCTCAGAAAACAAAAAGGCCAAAGCATTGTTGGCCAACTTTGACGTTGTTGGAATGGTACCATCCAATTTGGTGAGTTGCCCTTCAATCTGGATGTAACTTTCATGTGGAAGCGTGTAGATATCTTGTTGGTTAATAGTAATGCGAATCTCATCATTATTATTTAGTCCCTGAGTATACGGTTGGTAGGAATGGTGTTCAATTCTTACAATACCCTCCTGTACTTCGACAGGGTTTGTCACGTCTAGAATCGAATTCATGACGTAAGGTGTAACCAAGTTGTTGTAGGATCTGCTTGTTGACACGTGTTAACCTGTACACGTGTTGAGCACAACTAACACCTGCTCTTGACAGCGTTGCCGCTTTATACACTTGTTTCATGCTGGCTTCAGATACAGTTTGTAGGTCACAGGTGTATGAGGGTCTAATCGGATGAGACGTTGGTTTCTATTCACCAGTCTTAAGGTAATATTCCTGATGTTGGTCACACTCACAGGATGATAGAGCACCACCGACGGGTTTTCGCGGATGATATAACCACCAGGTGAAGTAACAATAAAATCATAAAGCGAATGCGAGGGATCTTGATTGGTGTAGACGTCTGTAATAATATTACACGTGACAGATACGTGATGATCTTCAATTATTTTCACCGGTTGGTCAGACTTGTGTATCACGTTCGGTACTAACACTTGTGGTGAATAGCCTAACAATGACCCAATCGAATCTGGTTGAGATTTAAAATCAATCCTAAAAGAAGAAAGAATACTGCAGCGATGTGTCACGTTGTTGGCTATGAGTTCAAACTTGCGTGTCCCGTCCAGAAATGCTTTTAGACTAAATTCCTTGGTGAGAGTTGTGTAGATGTGATCGTGAATATCATCTACGGTGTAGCTGCCAGACGGTAGAGTTAACACATAGTCATCGTAGTAGAACTTATCATTGACGTCTTCAATTATGTTGCAGATTCTATTATAGCCTTCAAACGAAACAAGTCCCAGCACGTAGGGTCGTCGTCCCAATTCAATAGGAGGATAAAAGTCAACAGTTACTTCCGCACCTTGTCCGTGCACTGTAAACGTTCTACTTTCTGTTGTCATAATGACCACGTCACCCGCCGTGCTCGGTCTTATATAGAAAAGTCAAACATAGACGACCGCACTGTTGCGTGTTAAAATTTTGCACTCGTTTCACATTATAGTGTATTGTTGCACTGCTTCCAAAATAGCGAACAAGCTCTGTCGGAGGAGGAAGATTTCCAAAACTGTCAAAGTACCACACGGTTCGCCCATGCTTTATGTAGGCCACATAATGCGTTCCCGGTCCATGACTGTCATCCAAATTGACAACTGCACTTTCATGGCTCCGTGGACGAGACGGTAGTTGGTTGCGCATAAACACGCCTCGAAAGTGGGAGATCTTAAGCTGTTTTGCATATCTTAAAACTTCCTCATGCGTCATGGCTCGTCGTGGCAGTGCATCGATTAACCGTTTTTTGGCGACATGTAAATGCCGAGTCCTTTCTTGTAGGGTGCTAGCTTCATGTTCACACCTTTGCCGCGCAGTGCTATGGCCTCCATAGTTTTATTATGCCTTTCACTTTCCTTCAACTGTTGCTTCGCCTCCTCAACAGCTTTCACCGTTCGTGCTACCGCACTTGCTCCTCCAAGAAGTGAACCCAGGGCTGCTAGTCCAGCAAACAGTGCAGGTAAAAATCCACCACGTTTCGGCACAGGAATAACTCGGGCACGTTTTCTAAAACGTAGTTTACTTTTGGGATTCGCATGCAATCGTGCTGCTCGGAGTGCTTTCTTAATAGCCAACTCACTATTTGTTTCTCCGCGCGAAGCTTGACGTGCCGCATGAAGAATAGCTTTAAAGCCTCCCTTTCTTGACAACTTCTTTCTCTTCTTCACCACATATCTCTGTTTCACCATCGCGACCAAAGAACAAGACAACCTCACACCGCAAAGTATAGAACACAACTAACGCTCCTCAGGAAGGGAACCTGTAGTTATTTATTCAATGGTGGCTGTATATTCAAGTTCTATATACAGAGGAAAATCGTTCATCGTTTTCCCCGCCTCTTTTTCTTCAGACGAGAGTTTCAAGTGAAAGAATAATTTGTCTCCGGCTTTCACCGGTTGATCAATAAGTGGTTGAACACTACCATTTAATCGTACCTCTAAATGTTTCAAATCTGGTGCATACTCAATTACACGAATGGCACCATCATACATTAAACGGTAATTGTCATACCCCGAACGTAGTATGTAGGCGAGGTTATTGGGATCTTTTACCGGTTGTTGGTTTACAATGTGAAGCAGAAATATAGAGGGTATTGATTTAATAAAAAGCGATAACCGTTGTTCCAAAAATCGTTTGGTCGTCACGTCGTGAGGTTGCACAGGATCAGCAACTTCTGCTATTCGTCTTCGCTTCATCTGTAGAGCGTTCTCCTTAATTTCCCACACCTTTTCCATTTCAGAGTTTAAAAACCGTTTTGTACAAACATCTTGATCATCTTCAGGATCAGCCACATGCACAAGGCGTGCATTATTTGCTGTATAGCCCTTTGCAGTTAGGGTGGGCACAATACTGAGCACCTGTTTCACCTTGTTATCTACATAGTCCTTTCGAGCAGCGTCCGTGTTGTTTGTTGGAAGAGCCAGCTGAGTGATTCGACGTTGGTGTACGTCATAGTCCTTTGCTTCTGTTAACACCACAGCATTGGTTAACACATAGGCTTTGGTGCACACATCTTGATCGTTCACAGGATCTGCAACGCCTGTAATACGTTTATTCTGAGCCTCATAATCTCCTTTGATACGTCGTAATCGGTAATAATCTACATACTTTTTTGAACATGCGTCCGAGGGTAATACGGGTTCTGTTATATTGGTCAATCGCTTTCCATTAAAGTCGTAATTGCCATCTGTAGTGCGTGACAATACATTAGCATCGACATATTGTTTAGTAGCCGGATCTGTATCATGTTTTGGATCGTTTGTCAAAGCAAATCGTTCATTTGTTTTGAGAGTTCTTCCAAAGGCGTCCATGGTTACACTGGAACTGAAACACCCGTTTGCCTCATGTATATAGAGACCAGCTCTTCCCCTTTCACATTTAGTTGATATGCAGATTATTAAGCAACAACATTCACTTCCGGTGGGAGACTTGGTTTCACACCTCTTCTCAACATCGTCCGAACAACGTATTGGATCACTCTTCCCATCCTCCATTCGCTGTCTCATCGCCGGCCCGTCGGGATGTGGAAAAACCAATCTTCTGCTTACCCTCATCACCTCCTTAAACGGAGTGCGCTTTCAAAATATCTATATTTTTGCCAAATCGCTGTATCAACCGCTGTATGTGTTCTTGGAACAGGTCATGTCAGGTCTGCGCAACATGGGCTACTTCACATTCGCAGCACACGAAGATGTCATTTCTCCAGACAATGTTCGCCCCCATTCACTTATGATTTTTGACGATGTGGCCACAGAACGACAGGGTATTATTCAGGCTTACTTTAGCATGGGACGTCATAAATATATTGATTGTTTTTATCTCGCTCAAACCTATTCGCGAATACCAAAACAGTTGATTCGTGACAATGCCAACGTGATTGTTCTCTTCCGACAGGATGAGCGCAACATGCATCACGTCTACGATGATCACGTGAACCCAGACATGACCTTTCAAGCCTTTACACAGTTGTGCGCCATGTGTTGGAACGCTCATCACCACAGTTGTCTTGTTATTGATAAGCAGAGCAACATCAACAATGGACGCTACCGCATGGGATTTGATCATTTCATTCGTATTTAAGTAGCTGCATTGCTTTTCTGAACATCATTTGTTCAGATGTCATGGCGACAACAGGGAGTCAATTAAAAAAGCACATAATCCGTGCACGAAATAGCATTCGACAAAAGTTTCGCTATCTAAAACGTGCACATGCCGACAGTGAACTGTTTGTCGAAAAACATTTGAAGTCACCTCTGGAAGCTGTGTTGAAAGGAACATCAAAACCTAGTACACGCTCAAAAGAAACACAAACAATTGAAGAGGAGGAAGAAAATGATGAAGAACCTGAGGATGTTTTTTCTCCATTGCTTCCGTCTTCTAGCTCCAAAGAATCACCGCTGCCCCAGTTTTTGAAAACATCAATAATTGCTGAAACACCCACTAGAGCCAAAGAAAAGCAGCCTACTCTTAAAGAAATATTAAATACGCCCGAACAATATGTGCGGTTAAAATCCATTTTACTACAAAATTATGGTGCGTTGGTTACTCCCTTCCTTGAAGATCTTTTTACTAAGAAAACTGATACTACCTATGGTGTTCGCTATGAAAACAATAGATTTCGAATTGGTGATTCACCAATCAAGATAAGTGACAATGTTTTGATTGTTAAAACAGTTCGTTATAAATTGACGCCAGGTCTTTTAGAACTTTTATTTTCACGTACACCTTCTACCGAGGAGTATGATAAAGAAGATCTTGAAAAGTATAAAGACATCTTGATGGCTACAAATGGTTTTAGACGTAATTATAAACGTTCTGAAGCAGTAAATGCTAATAAGAGCTTCAAATATAAAACCATCATATCAAAATTGTTTCCCGCCTATGCAAGTGTTCGCCGTGCAAATTCAGCGTCCGGTATCACGTTTAATACTTTGAAACCATTCATCGATTTCGCCTATTGGAACAATCCAAATAAGTTGGTTAAACGTCTGCAACTGTTGCGTGCATCAGAACAGGCTGGTCATACCGGACACGAGGCGGAAGTTTTAGAAATAGAAGAGGAGCTTCGTCATGCTGGCATTATTGTCTAATGAGTCAACGTGTTCATACACCCTCGCCTGTTAAGGCTGGCATTGCTCGCGAGTTGCATAGACCAGCTCGTCGTCTCTACCATCGTCGTCATGTCATCACACGGGGCGTTGACGATCTTTGGCAAGCTGATCTGGTTGACATGATTCCCTATGCCAAAGCTAACAACGGGGTCAACTATCTGCTCACCGTCATCGACGTTTATTCCAAAATGGCCTTTGTTGAACCTGTTCGGAATAAATCTGCACAACTGGTCACCGCTGCATTCAAGACCATCGTTCAGCGGTCAAGACGACAACCTCGTTTGCTTCAAACAGATCAAGGCAAAGAATTTTTCAACAAGACTTTTTCCGCTTATCTCAAATCACTTGACATCCATCACTATTCCACTTTTAGCAATCTAAAGGCAAGTGTTGTAGAACGTTTCAACCGCACACTCAAGACGCGCATGTGGGAACAATTTACAGCAAGAGGATCCTATCGCTGGCTTGAACTTGTAGGCGACCTGGTGACACGTTACAACAACACTAAACATAGAACCATCAAAATGAAACCACGCCTTGTAACCAAGAACATTGCGCAATTGGATCGCATTCATCACAAAATCAAAACAGTAGATCCACGACGTCATCAATTACGTATTGGTGATTATGTGCGCATCAGTAAACATAAAACAATCTTCGCCAAAGGATACACACCAAACTGGAGCACAGAAATATTTCGTATTCGCAAGGTAAAACTTTCTAATCCAGTTGTTTATTTACTTGATGACCTCAACAAGCAGCCAATCCAAGGAGGATTCTACATGGAGGAACTGCAAAGGACGCAATATCCCAAGCATTATCTTGTTGAAAAAATTGTACAAAAACGTGGCAATAAACTTTTTGTTAAGTGGCTAGGTTTTAATGCCACATATAATTCATGGATTAATAAATCAGATCTGGTGTACACCTTCTTGTTTTTATTTCATGTCGAGCTGGCCGACTCAACATGCCATGCGATTTGTATCCTACCCCCACCCTACCATTTACAGGAAATACTACTCCAGATTCATTGACGTTTGTTTACCATTGAGCACATTCAACAACCAGTTTATTCCCCCTCTCCCTCAATTCCATTCACTACTCCAGATACCATTGATGTTTGTTTACCATTGAGCGCTTTCAACCCCATCTTGTTTGTCTCTCAGACCCATTCACACCTAACCAACCTACCACGTCAGGGTTCAACAACCACCGCCATCCACCGCCATTCATGTTTTCCATTCAAAACACTCCCGTCCATGACCTACCTCACATCCCGTAATCTGCTGTGACGTCACACACACACACCAGTTGACCGTTCAATTCTCTGACGATTCATTCACCGACAAAGATTCGGAAACCTTCGGCAACATTCGGATCTCATCGTGCTCAAAGCAAAGCTATATAGCACGAGACCATAACAGAGAAGGCGCTCAGTCCAAGAGAGAGACTGGGTCGAAGAGGGTCTCGTGCAGATCCTCTTCCATCCTTCCCCCCTCGTCCCCCACCCCACACTTCCCTCCCCCACCCTCCCTCCCCACCCCCACTCCTCCCCCTCCACCCACACCCCCTCAAACCGGTTCCTGGACCCTCCAAGGTTTGTTTACCTTCCGGGGTCCCGGCGACCTTGGGGGTCAATGACCTACCTCAAGGTCATTGACCATGACCTACCTCAAGGTCATTGACCTTGCCACGCCCCCCTCATTTGCATAAATAACGGTATTTGAAGCAGAACCCCCATAGCATCTCTACTGTCACACCTCCAAGGGGTGCCACGATAGGCCTTGCTGCAGGCGCTGTGCGGATGGACACCACTCTGCCAAATGCCCATATGGTTCCAATGAGGCAAAATCCAAGTGCAGAAACTGCAAGGGACCACACGCGGCTAACTTTAAGGACTGCCCCACCCGCAGGGCATACGAAGCCAACAGGCGAAGCACGGTGCAAACTGGTGCGCATCAAGGTGGCATGCACCAGGCACGTGGAGGCCCCTCAGGCACCAAGGCATCATCAATGCCTAAAGGCCCATCAGGCAGGACCGAAATTAGATTTGAAGGGGGGACACAGCCATCCCTTAACAAAGACACACACCCAAACACTGAGATCAATCCCCAGCCCGGCACTTCCACCAGCCCAGACCCGATCTCAGTGCCTCCTCCCAAGGAACAACGGAAGAAGAAGGTCCGGTCCAAACGCCCCAATAAAACCGAAGTAAAGACCACCATGGCTGCGGAGCAAACGAGAGAAGCCCAACAAGCTTCTAGCTCCATCCCTTGCCAGCCACAGGAAGTCGCATCGCCCCCAGCTACTCTCCTCCCCATTGCCCCCACCCCTCCCTCAAACACAGCCACTCAGGCCAGCCCACCACTGGATCAGGATCCCAGCACCATCTGGGACAAAATCAATGCCTTCTTAAATCAACTCTTTCCAGGGTTGACGATGGGAACATTGTGCCAGGCCGTGATGGCGCTAATTATGCAGCTTATCACAGCCCCTATGAACCAGTGGATGAGCATTTTCACCACATTTATTAACACCACCTTCACATCCCGTCATGGATAATACACCTGACCTACCTGAAGGGAACGAGGGGAACCCAAATAATACCCCCAACTACACACACACGGACGGAATCCGCGTCCTAAATTGGAACGCTGATAGAGTCCGCAAAAAGAAAACGGAACTCGCGTTATTCCTCCAAACTCATGACATACACGTGGCACTTATCACCGAAACTCACTTACAGCCCAGGCAGAAATTCACCGTAAGAGGCTTTCACACAGTAAGACGCGATCGCCGCGAACACACGGACATGTCGAAAGGAGGAGTGGCAGTACTGGTCCGTAAAGAAATAGCTCACATGGAGTTAGACAAACCAGAACTGCATTCACTCGAGGCCTGCGGTATCCGCTTGCCAGTGCAAGGTACATACCTGAATATTTATTCAGTGTACAATCACACCGCCGATCGGATAAATACACAGGACATAGAAACCCTCTTCAAAACTGGCACTCATACCATACTTGGAGGGGATTTCAATGCCAAAAGTGCCCACTGGGGATGTCTCCGCCCCAATCACTCGGGGAGGAGGCTTTATGCGCACATGATAGCCAATGACTACATAGTCGCTGCCCCCAACGAGCCAACCTTCGTACCGCAACGTAATTCGACGGACATTGCTGACATTCTGGACATATGCCTGATGAACCAGGTAACGCTCAGTCACAGAATCAGTGTGATAAATGACCTTTCGTCAAATCACAAGCCAACGATTATTACACTTGCGACCCCCCCCCGAAGTCATCGAAACTGGAACCAGGCCCATACGCAACTACAAAGCTGCTAACTGGAACCAGTTCAAGGCCATACTAGACCAAGAACTAGATGGCAAAGATGACATGCCCCTACACACAAACAGGAGCTAGACACTGCCGTGGAAACCCTGGTAACAGCCATCCAAGTCGCCTTGGACTCAAGTGTTCCCCTTGTAAACACCCGCGAGCGGAAACTGGAAATTCCAGCACGCATCCGGGCTCTAATAAGGTTGATGATGATGATAATTGTTGTTCAAGGGGCCTAACATCGAGGTTATCGGCCCCTAATGATCTGGGTGATAGCGAAAATGATAATGAAATGGAAACCAGAACAAAATTATCGAAGACTGAAAATACGTACAAAAAGGAACTCACACGGAAACAACTCACAATATGGTCCTACAAAAGGGAATTTAGAACGAAAAGTTGCACAAAAAGAATAGATTGAAAAAGACCCACAAAACGTAGGCTAGATTCAAAATACGTACAAAATGCAAAGTAGCGCCGAAATACTTACAAAATGCAACTTAAATTCAAAATACTTACAAAATGCAAATGAGATCGAAAGTACGTACAAAATGCAATTGAGGTTCAAAATACTTACAAAATGCAATTGAAATTGAAATGACACAATGCAATTCAGATTGAAATATCCCAGTTCCAATCCAAATTATTCACAAAGTGCAATTGAAATTCAAAATACTTACAAAATGCAATTGAAATTGAAAATGCTTACAAAATGTACGGTAGATTCAAACGACTCATGTGGATTGACAATACTTACAAAAAGCAATTTAGATTGAAAATACTTGACAAATGTAATTTAGATTCAAAATACCCACAAAATGCAATTGAGAATCAAAATATGTGCAAAATGCCCACCAAACAAAATGCAATTTAGATTCAAAATTCGTGCGAAATGCGGTTTTGGTTGAAAATACTTACAAAATGCAATTGAAATTCAAAATACTCACTAAAATGCCCTGACGCCTGCATTGAAAGACTTACTAAAAAGCAATTTAGATTGTCAATCTTTACAAAATGCAATTTGAAAACAATCGCGAGATGTAATTTAGATCGAAGAGACTTACAAAATGCAACATAGATCAAAACTGCCGTTAAAAAAATGGTAAAAGGGAATTTAGATACACGGTGATTCGAGTAACAAAAGCAGTGCGGGAATCTTAAAGCGAAAAGGAAATAGAAGGAAAAGAGGAGAGGAGAGGGGAGAGAGGAGAAGGTCCGCCCCAAAGGGAAGGGACAAAAAGGGGAAAACGGACCCAGCTCAGGAATCCCTCGGGGTCGCCAACGCCCGAACTCACCAGCCGTGAGCCCCTGAGGGTGTAGCATTATCGACGGTGCACCAGAAGTGGTGGGGCTACATACACCCTGCCTCCTTAAGGGCCTCGAGCACAAGGCAGGAGGTAAAAGGAAAAGAAAAAGAAGGCTGACCCCTCGCAGAAGGAGGGAATCAGAAAAGATGAGAAAAGGGCCAATGAAGGCGGGAAAGGAAGAGACTCCCTAGGCCTCGGATACCCTAATACCGTCGGGGTCGGAAGAGAACAAGAGTTGACCAAGGGAGGTCGACAGGAAAGAAGAAAGAGAGGAGCCGGCACAAGTAAGTGGAAGCAATGCCGGACTCAGCTGGGGCCCCGTGGTCGCCAACCCACTTCTCACTAGTCGTGAGCCCCTGGGGGAGCTCTAATAAGGGAAAGGAACAACATAAGGCGGGACTGGACTAAATACCACAGGGACCACGACAGAGTCAGGAAAAAACAACTTAATGTTGAAATCCAGAACGCTCTCCATGAACATCGGTGCAGCTCTTGGGGTAATCTCATATCAAAATTTGGTACCAACCCCACAGAGAATACACCATCAGTGTGGACCCTCGCGAGACACTTCACCCGCGAAACCCATCAGGTGCCGACCCTTGAAACTCCGACAGGACCGGCCTATTCGACACGGGACAAACTGGAGGCCCTAGCGAACTCCCTAGAGGAAGCATTTACTCCCAATGACACACCCTCTAACCCGGAGTTTACGCTCAGGATGGACGCAAAGGTAAATGATTACATAACCAATGCGCCCAAGCCGGAAGTCCGCAAAACCAACATTCACGAAATTAAGTGGATCATCCGGCACCTCCCCAATCGCAAAGCCCCGGGCCCAGACAACCTACAGAATATAGTACTGAAGTGGTTGTCTGACAAGGCCCTACTAATACTAACCTCCATCTTTAATGCAATGCTCACGCTACAGTACTATCCTGAGTGCTGGAAACAAGCAAAAATTCTAGTATTCGGTAAACCGGGCAAAAACAAGTCCAATCCCGACAACTACCGCCCAATAAGCCTACTAGACTCCCTAAGCCAAGTATTCGAGAAAATACTGCTAAAGAGAATAGTAGCGCACGTTAAGGAGAATGGACTGCTCAGGAACGAGCAGTTCGGGTTTCGGAACCACCACTCCTCAACGCAGCAGCTTATGAGGCTGGTCGAAAACGCCACAGTAGGGTTCAACCAAAAACGCGACACCGGAGCTGTCTTCTTAGACATCCAGAAAGCTTTCGACAAGGTGTGGCACACAGGCCTACTAGCCAAGCTAATAGACTGTAATTTCCACCCGGCCTACATACGACTCATACAATCATATCTAGAAGGCCGCACATTCCAGGTTGATATTCTGAACGTGCTGTCCACTAAGCGACAGATCAGAGCAGGCGTACCGCAGGGGAGTATTATAGCTCCCGTGCTGTTCAGCCTGTACATCAATGACATGATGATGATGATGATAATTGTTGTTTTAAGGGGCCTAACATCTAGGTTATCGGCCCCTGATGGTTTCGGTGATCGTGAAGATGAAAATGAAAAGGAAAATGAAAAGCGAACTTAAAACTAAAACTAACTACTAACCTACATACTAGAAGATGATGATGATGATGATGATAATTGTTGTTTTAAGGGGCCTAACATCTAGGTTATCGGCCCCTGATGGTTTGGGTGATCGTGAAGATGAAAATGAAAAGCGAACTTAAAACTAAAACTAACTACTAACCTACATACTAGAAGAAGAAATGGAAAACTAAAGGAGAATAAGGCAAATAAAAGGACAGAAGGAAAAGAAATGCCCTCAACCCTCGGAGAAGGCGGATTGAGGGACTTGGAAGGAAGGAGAGCCATGAAAGGCATATAGGAAAGTGAAAGAGGAGAGGGTCCGCCCCAAAGGTAAGGGACAAAAGGGGAAAACGGACCCAGCTCAGGAATCCCTCGGGGTCGCCAACTCCCGAACTCACCAGCCGTGAGTCCCTGAGGGTGTAGCATTATCTAGGGTGCACCAGAAGTGGTGGGGCTACATACACCCTGCCTCCTTAAGGGCCTAGAGCACAAGGCAGGAGGTAAAAGGAAGAGAAAAAGAAGGCTGACCCCTCGCAGAAGGAGGGTATCAGAAAAGATGAGACAAGGGCCAATGAAGGCGGGAAAGGAAGAGACTCCCTAGGCCTCGGATACCCTAATACCGTCGGGGTCGGAAGAGAACAAGAGTTGACCAAGTGAGGTCGACAGGAAAGAAGACAGAGAGGAGCCCGGCACAAGTAAGTGGAAGCAATGCCGGACTCAGCTGGGGCCCCGTGGTCGCCAACCCACAACCCACTAGATGTGAGCCCCTGGGGGGCATCAATGACATGCCAACACCAGCAGGAGCTTTAACTACGTTATACCTCCATGCTGATGACTCGGCAATGACAGCCCAACACTACCGCATAGCCAGCATTCGGAAACGGCTGCAGGAAGCGCTATGGGCCCTGGAACCCTATTTCAGAGACTGGCGGATTAAAGTCAACGTGGACAAAAGCCAGGCGGTTCTCTTCACCAAGAAAAACCGTATCACACGCCGACCTGAATCCATCCGGCCACTCACACTATTTGCGCGCGACATACCATGGACGAGCACAGTTAAGTATCTGGGAGTAACCCTAGATGCTAAACTAACCATGCTGCACCATGTCAAAACACTCCAGCGCAAAGCCAACATGCGATTACTGCAGCTTTACCCATTCCTAAATAGGAAGAGTCGTCTCGACAAGACGCTGGGCGTAAACATGTATAAAGCCCTCATAAGGCCCATTATTATGTACGCCAGCCCTGTATGGGGTTACACAGCTAAGTCGAACCTCAAAAAGCTGCAGATGATCCAAAACAAATGCTTGCGGTTAGCACAAAAGCTCCCGCGGGATACACCCACGCGGGAGCTAGAACGCATAACAAATACGCCAAGCATAAAAGCCTTTGTGCGACAACTTGCACTAAGGTCACTACGCTTCAGGCGCTATTCGGCTAACCCACTCGTAAGAGCCCTTGGCCGATACGATATGGGCCGAAATAGCAAATACCCTACCCCTCGACACACTCTCTTCAGGTAAAGTCAGGTAAAGGTAGGTGCTATGAGTAGCGCAAAGCGGCACTAACCCCAGGGACATACAATACAAATGTCACCCCCAAATACACATCCCATGGAATTCTCCCATGGATAACCTCAACTCCACATTCCCAAGGAAGTCCTTGGTCACGGCTCAGGCCAACCAAGGCGGCCGCACGCGCTCCCCTTGCTGCATACATGAAGTGTATATATTTATGTGTAGGAATTGTCTATGTCCATGTGCACGTCTGACTCTCTGTTTCAGTTTGTTTCTATGTTTCAGCTTAAGTAAAAAAAAAAAAGTTTAAAAAACCCTTCCCCTGGCTTGCCGAAAGGATAGCCAAGGGGAGGACTATTAATAATCATTCGCTTATAGTTTCAGGACGAGTGTATGCAGCGGCGGAGTGATTGATTACAACCATCAGCTATGTCCAGGACACGAGAGAAGAAGCCCCTGTTCGCAGGCGTGGCTCCCCTCTCCGGATCACGGAGACTTGGTACTAGGACGCTCTAGGCGGGCGGACTGTGCTCCGAACCTAACCCCGGAAGTACAGTTCGTCCGCCATTGCGGACGCGCTAGTCCCAGCAGTGCCAAGCCAACTGATTCCCACAAATACTAATCTCGGCGAGGAAACGGATTTTGCAACTGTTGCATGATACACCTCCCGTACTAACAAAACCTATTCATTTCCATACCCACATTATCCTTGCATGTGGCAATAACCAAGCCGCCAGGTTTTACGTGTAGACAATCTTTCCTTTCTGTCTATGCGGTTTTCCCTGGCCCTACAATCTTACCGTTGTATATGTGTACATATTTATATGTGCACATATATGACACCATATACCAATGTTAACAACAATCCATGATGCCTGGTAGATCGCGACCGCGATGGGACAGGCGCAAAGCCTCAAAGGGCAATCCTTCCTTTCCAATCCCCTATGCTTTCTCTTCTATTATCGTAGACTAACTGCATGTCGGAGGCACCAGTAGTAAGGTCGGGTGCCACGCGGGGGGAGCGGGAAACCTTTCGGGGCCCCCCCCGAAAAAAAAAAAAAATACTCTGGTCAGTCTTCTGAACGTCGCTGTCGAGGCAACATCGATCCTCCCAGACCCTCCCCTACCTAACAATCCCGTCCTGAACCCCGTCAAGCAGCCTTAACTCATATTAGCGCGCTCAGTGTCACAGCACCATCTGTCTCAATCTGGCAAACCCTGAGCGACTAAGACCGAGTTAATTTATTTCTTCTTCTTTTCACTTTCAAGATCTGCCAGGAGCATTTGATCACCCCCCCCCCCCCCTTAATAACTTCACTCCAACAAAATCATGTCTGCCCTCCAAGCTTCCCCTACAAATGTTCAGAAGCCGAAAGAGTTTTCTTTCCCGGACCTTGACTACGAGAAAACCATGTGGTTCAGGAACGACCATCTCGTCTCTCAGAACTTTAAGAGAACGATGATTTTAGTTCACCCCCCAAATGGCCTCAAACGGGTGCCTGTAGACAGGGAGGCTATAATCAACGCCCTCACCCCTGTAGTCAATCACGTCACATCCATTGAGGAACTCGGACATGGCCACTTTGGCATCTCTCCTTTTAAAGAGAGTAGCCTGAGCCTCCTCACTGATGCACTCATGAGCCATCCAGCCATCCCCCCCTTCTCGTTAATCAAATTCAGGCCCTTCGAAACTTATCCCTCAGTACACCACTTGGATGATCTTGAGTTCGAGCGGAGGGCCGTTAGCGAGGCTGCTAGCGACACATCCGACTCGAGCTCGGAATCAGAGGAGGAAATCCACCATGAGTCCACGCAAACAACCCCGGAGGTGCGCGTAACTTGGACTCAAACCTCTAAGGCCCTTATTCGGCTTCCTAGCAAACCTAGGAGAAAGAATAAGTGTACCCAAACTCCAGTGGATCTGATCACACATTCAGGCACTACTACAGCAGCTACTCCTTCAGATAGCGCTGTCACACTTTCTCCCTTAGCGTCCCAAACAGTAGCCTCTCCCTCAGAAGGCTCTGTTACATTAATTTCCCAAGCGTCCCTCCCCCCTACACCTACAAACACTCTGACGCCGCGACGCCCGCCACCTCGTCGGACGTCGTGGCGCCTGCCTCCTAGACAACACACTACACTAATCATTCAGTGTTACCGGTGCCAAAGACTGAATCATAACGCATCTGAATGCAAATATGATGTCAGATGCAATCGCTGCGGAGGTCCACACCGCCACAGTGAATGCATAACCCCAAGGGACTCCCCCGCGTGTGTAAACTGCGGGGGGGGGGCATGCCGCGTCTTATCAGGGATGTAATTACATCAAAGACGCGCTAAAACAGCAACACCGGCATCGGCAACGCTCAAACAACACGCAATACATTCCCTCCCTCCTCTCCATGGCCATTCACCCTCCAAGCAAAATCCCTAACAACAACGCTGCCCTCTCAAGTATCTTACATATCCTCCAACAGCTAATCGCCCACTAAATCAGCTCCCCCACACTCCAGGTACACTCTCACCGCCCCGCTTGCCCCGCGGCCCTGCTGCGTGCCTGCTCGGAGGGACGGCCTCGGCCGGCCCCTTCCGGGATGGTGCCCAGTGGTCCGCGGGCCCCCTGCACACTGCCACTCTTCGCCTCACCTCATGCCTCTCTTGGCTCTAAATTAATTGCCTCTCTGGCACCCACTCTATTTTGACTTTCTCTTCATAAATTCTTTCGCCACTATGGCTCTCTGATACCTTACTCTTTGTGCTATATGCACCAGGTCACATCCTGACCAGTTATGATGTACAGGTCAAAACCAAACCCCCTTTTTCAAACCAATCCTGCTTAAACCCTATTCCGTCATCGATATAGCTCTCAAGGCCCGTAAGGGCTGATAGGCTATAAATATGCGCGCAAAGTCGGCTTCGCCGACTTTACGTCGCATGGTTTGCTTGCTGACCCATGCTGCGTCCTACATGGGTTGCAAATTCATAAAGGACGCACTAAAACACCAACACTGGCAACGGCAGCGCACTCACACGCCAAGAAACGATGATGATGATGATGATGATAATTGTTGTTTTAAGGGGCCTAACATCTAGGTTATCGGCCCCTGATGGTTTGGGTGATCGTGAAGATGAAAATGAAAAGCGAACTTAAAACTAAAACTAACTACTAACCTACATACTAGAAGAAGAAATGGAAAATTAAAGGAGAATAAGGCAAATAAAAGGACAGAAGGAAAAGAAATGCCCTCAACCCTCGGAGAAGGCGGATTGAGGGACTTGGAAGGAAGGAGAGCCATGAAAGGCATATAGGAAAGTGAAAGAGGAGAGGGTCCGCCCCAAAGGTAAGGGACAAAAGGGGAAAACGGACCCAGCTCAGGAATCCCTCGGGGTCGCCAACTCCCGAACTCACCAGCCGTGAGCCCCTGAGGGTGTAGCATTATCTAGGGTGCACCAGAAGTGGTGGGGCTACATACACCCGGCCTCCTTAAGGGCCTTGAGCACAAGGCAGGAGGTAAAAGGAAAAGAAAAAGAAGGCTGACCCCTCACAGAAGGAGGGTATCAGGAAAGATGAGACAAGGGCCAATTAAGGCGGGAAAGGAAGAGACTCCCTAGGCCTCGGATAACCTAATACCGTCGGGGTCGGAAGAGAACAAGAGTTGACCAAGGGAGGTCGACAGGAAAGAAGAAAGAGAGGAGCCCGGCACAAGTAAGTGGAAGCAATGCCGGACTCAGCTGGGGCCCCGTGGTCGCCAACCCACAACCCACTAGATGTGAGCCCCTGGGGGGACGCCAAGAAACATTCCCTCCCTTCTCTCCATGCACGTTCCCCCTCCAAGCCCCAGTAATTTCAATAACTCTGCCCTCACTAGTATTTTACACATACTCCAGCAGCTAATTACCTGCTAATTAGCTCCCCCACACTCCAGAATACACTCAATGCCCCTCTTGCCCCGCTGCTCCGCTGCTTGCCTGCTCGGAGGGCTGGCCACGGCCGGCCCCTTCCGGGATGGTGCCCAGCGGGCCGCGGGCCCTCTGCACGATGCCACCGGCATGCGGATGGCTATCCTTGCTCTCTTCTTCTTGTCTTGATAACTTCAAGCACGCCAGGAGCTTAGGCTCAATCCGATTTCGAATGCTAGCTGCACCTCTAACCTACCCTTCCTAAAATCCTTTCTCCTTCCCACACTCCACCCTCAGGTCATATCCTGGCCAATTAATGACATAAATTGTACCATACCCTACATCCTAACCTATTAAGTCTCACTAATCCTGTCCACACCTTGTTATAGCTCTAAAGGCCCCAAAATGGGAGCTGAGAGGCTACAAACGCACGCAGCGAACCCGGCTACGCCGGCTTCGCTTGCATGGGTCCTCTCTCTGGCAGTCAGCGGACGGACTTGGACTTGAACGAGTGAGGTCACGCTACTGCAGGAGAGAGCCGACTGAGAACTTCAGGACTTCGCCGCGGGGAGCGCTTCGGCGAGCCCCGCCAGACCAGTCTTCGCCCAGCCGGCACGAGCTCACCAGCCAAGGACGCCAGGAGTCCGAAGCAACTGCTGCCAGCCAGGACCGCCTAGGCCCGCCCGCCCGCATATCATCACATCACCGCACTTCACCATTTCATTCCCCAACCAGTTGTGGGCTATCCACACTTAGGGTTAGGTTAGGGCACGCCGTGAGTCAGGGACCCGTTCGTGTCGGATCATCCCGCGCTCACTAGCTCGCTTTTAGATTTTATCCCCTCACCACATATATAGGCTAGCACCAGGCCACATCCAAAAAGAGCTATTTGTCTGACTCTGAAAGAGCAATTTGTCTGGCAACCCCTCTTGGCTCTGGTGCGAACCCTATTATTTATAAGCTACTCTACTTCAACTATCCCTCATCATGTTTCGCCAGCTATCACCCGTCACTCCCATCGCCACTTCATCCAACACCCCCCGCCGCATTCTACCCCATACCCCGCTGACCCGACTCATGCGCGATTACGTGAACCCGGATATAAGCCCAGCGCTTACCGGCAGCCCGTTCGCCTTGTCAAGGGATCCCCTAATCATTGCGCTAGCGCCCCAATCATCCCCGGAGTATGGCACGCCTGCCCCACTACTGCGCCTCAGAGGCAAAGTCGTAAGCGTGACCCAGGTGCCTCCCGCGCCCTGCAGCCCGCTAGCGGAAGAGCCCACGCAGATTACACCCGCAGCGCCCCAGCCCACACACGGCACCTCAGCGAGGCTGTCGAGTTGCGGAGATTTCCCGGACGGCTGTCTGGACTTGCCCAGCAGGCCGCCAATGGGAGAGCCCGACTCCAGCCTCGTCGCGCCAGCGACACCACTAGGCGCGGCATTGGTGCCAACAGGGACAGAAGGCAAGGAGACGCCCATCCTGGAGACCACAAGACCGGCAGCGAAAGCCGCCCCGTCAGTGGTCCAGGAGAAGGTAATCCCAGCTCTAATGTCCATGGTCATCGACTTGAAAAGCCATGCGACTGACCCCAACCCTACGGGAGGCCGGTTAGTAATGGACGTGCCGCCTGATCAGCCACGTCGCAGGAAAGCAGGTATTACCAAAGGGGGGGGGGGGCAAGTCAAAGGCCCCCAAGTCGACAGCCCAGCAGTCCCAGTCTCCGAGTAGCACGGCGACTCCAACCACAGGCCTAGGCCTGGAAGGAGCTCCGCCAGCGACATCGTCGAGCGGGAAGGCTGGCAATGGCACCCTAGCAAAGGTTAAGAAGCCAGCACCAGCGCGGACTTCCAAACCTGTGCAGGGAAAAACCAAAGAAAAGCCCTCCACGCAACCTGGAGCCCCTGAGCCCAGGAAACAGACTCCAGAGCTTGGGGAACAGGAGGAGGGCTTCACACCGGTCCTGTCGAGGAGGGAGAAAGCTGATGCCAAGAGGCAAGCCCAAGCGGCTAATGCTGAAGACGGGCAGAGGCGGAGTGGTTCGCGGGATTCGTCCGGCTCGACCACTTCCACTTTCCCCGATAGACCGCGCAGGCCACAGCCTAAGAAGCCGCCGCCACTTACGCTTTACACTACCGACATTACCAAAATTGATAAGGGACTTGCAACAGTACTACCACATGAGTACCGTAGCAAGTACCATTTCAAAACCCCCAAGCGAGACCCCGGCACGTCTGTCTGGCTTCTATGCGATAGCTGGAAAGCCTACCACTTTTGCGTGGAGTACCTGGAAACCGTCAATGCGCCGTACTCACAGATCGTTTCAGCGAAGCCTGTAAAGCGATACGTGATGCGCACACCGGCAAACCAGAAGACGTGTGCCGACCCCGCAGCCGCATTCAAAGCGATAAATTTCCCAGTGGAAAATATCGAAACGATGCGCACGAAGTCCTCCCGCATACACTCCCCACTGTACTTGGTGACAATCCAGGCGGGGGCGGAAGCGGACAGTATATTGAAAGTAAAAATGCTGGCTCGCATGGAGGTGAGCATCACCCCATTCCGGACTCCCGCGCATGCGCCGCAATGCAGCAACTGTCAAAGGCTGGGTCTCAAGTAGAGATGCTATGGGGGTTCTGCTTCAAATACCGTTATTTATGCAAATGAGGGGGGCGTGGCAAGGTCAATGACCTTGAGGTAGGTCATGGTCAATGACCTTGAGGTAGGTCATGGTCAATGACCTTGAGGTAGGTCATTGACCCCCAAGGTCGCCGGGACCCCGGAAGGTAAACAAACCTTGGAGGGTCCAGGAACCGGTTTGAGGGGGTGTGGGTGGAGGGGGAGGAGTGGGGGTGGGGAGGGAGGGTGGGGGAGGGAAGGGTGGGGTGGGGGACGAGGGGGGAAGGATGGAAGAGGATCTGCACGAGACCCTCTTCGACCCAGTCTCTCTCTTGGACTGAGCGCCTTCTCTGTTATGGTCTCGTGCTATATAGCTTTGCTTTGAGCACGATGAGATCCGAATGTTGCCGAAGGTTTCCGAATCTTTGTCGGTGAATGAATCGTCAGAGAATTGAACGGTCAACTGGTGTGTGTGTGTGACGTCACAGCAGATTACGGGATGTGAGGTAGGTCATGGACGGGAGTGTTTTGAATGGAAAACATGAATGGTGGTGGGTGGTGGTTGTTGAACCCTGACGTGCTAGGTTGGCGGGTAAACAAACGTGAATAAAGATGGAACTGTGAATGGAGGTTGGGACGTCACAGGCAGAATGTAGTGTAGGTCATGGATGGGATTGTTTTTTCTAATACTTAACGGTAAACAAATTGTTAATGGGTGGGGGATACAAAACGCATGGCATGTCGGTTCAGCCAGCTCGACATGAAATAAAAACAAGATGGTGTAATGTCTATTGATGACATTGGAATATTCCATCTAGTTGTGAAGATATGAACTGTGCCGACTGTCGAAGCCTATCGCACTCCTCTGAGTCAGCGATTGAATAAATGACTGATAAAATTAAATTATGGTGGAGAGTGTTGGTGGAATAAAAGTTTGTCTGGAAAACTAGGGTACCCGGAGAAAAACCAGTCTGCTTCTGTTTTGTCCAGCACAGATTTTACATGGAGTAACTGGGATTTGAAACACAGACCCAGCGGTGAGAGGTTGGCATGCTTCTCCCTAAGCCATGGAGGCATAATCACAGAGACCTAGTGCAGCCGAAGGATTTTTTTATTTATGCTGACTTGGGAGATTTGAATTTATGTGTTATGGAGCTGAGGATATGGAAGGCGTGCTAGATGGTTAATGGACATGGATGGGTGTTAGAATGAATAATCTGATTTGAACGGTCAACCGATGTGTGATGTCACAGGAGTGAATTTCTGAGATTGACACCTGACATGTTGGCTCGCTCAGCTTCATATAAAAAAAATAATAGTGGGAATGATAGACAAATAAATCAATCAAAACAAGAATATTTTTTTTATTATTATTGTTTTTTTTCTTTTTGGTACATTACTCGTTTAAATTATTTTTTTTGGGTAGCTTCTTCTGCCTCCTCTTCTGCCTCCTCTTCACTTTCGCTGCTATCCACATTTTCATTTTCTGCCTCCATCATCATGCGGACGAAAAACTCCGCCATGACACGGTCATTCGAGAAACTATAAAATAGAAAAAATGTCTATCAATGTCATTAGAATACCCAATCTAGCGGCAAGGATATAAACTGTCTTGATGTTTGTGTCAGGGAAAATTAAAGTACACAGCAGAAAACCTCCTAAGTTATGGAGGCATACTCCTTGCACTTCTCTGCATCAATGATTAAATGACAGGCAGAAGGTAGGAAATAATGGGAAAAGAATACTGGCCTCTTGCAGAAGGAGGGAATCAGAAAAGATGTGGCAAGGGCCTTGGATACTCTAATACTGTTGGAGTTGGAAGAGAACAAGAGTTGACCAAGCGAGGTTGATAGGAAAGAAGACAGAGAGGAGCTTGACACAAGTAAGTGGAAGCAATGCTGAACTCGGCTGTCGCCTCTGTAGTTGTAAAATCCGCGTTCTGCTATATGTAAGCTTTTGGAAGCTGAGTTTAAAAAATGTTTTGCAAGAAGAGAATAATACTGTTAATTTTGTTATCCTTAATTCAACCTTCTTGATTACTCATGCTTCAAAGATCCTGTCCAGAATGATTTACAAAAGGATTGAAAGCCAGATAGAAACAGAGTTGGGCGAAGATCAGTTTGGTTTCAGGAGAAATGTAGGAACAAGGGAAGCTGTACTAAGTCTTAGGCTGATTTTAGAAGATAGAATAAGGAAAGACAAGAGAACGTTCATGGCTTTTGTAGATTTAGAAAATGCTTTTGATAAAGTTGATTGGACTAAATTGTTTGACATTTTAAAACCAATTGGAATAAAGTACTCCGTCTTACGGAAAGAATACATGATGAAAATAAATGTAAAACATAAATACTGGAATGCAACCGAAATAAATCAGAAACCTCTATGGAGATCAAATTGACAGGTGAAAAGCTGAAGGAAGTAGGAGACTTCTGTTACTTAGGAAGCGGAATAACCAGTGATGGACGAAGCAAGTAGGTTGGCTCAGACAAAGAAAGCATTTCTACAAAAAAAAGGAATCTGCTGACATCGAATATAGATTTAGGTATTAGGAAGTCATTTTTGAAAGCCTTTGTCTGGAGCGTGGCGCTCTATGGAAGTGAAACCTGGACTATTGGTGCAGCAGAAAAGAGGAGAATAGAAGCATTTGAAATGTGGTGTTACAGGAGAATGATGAAGATCAGATGGGTAGATAGGGTTACAAACAAAGAGGTATTAAGACGAGTGGGAGAGGAGAGATGTTTCCGGTGACTGCTAATGAAGAGAAGAGATAGGTTGGTAGGACACATACTAAGACACCCAGGAATAGCAAGCTTAGTTATGGAAGGAAGGGTCGAGGACAAGAACTGTAGGGGTAGACCGAGGTTAGAGTATGTTAAACAGATTGCCTCCGATGTAGGGATGTTGGAGCTATGTAGAGATGAAACGATTAGCTCAGGACAGGGAGACATGGAGACCTGCATCAAACCAGTCAAAAGACTGAAGACTCAAACAACAACAACAATTCAACTTTTGCGGTACCATACACAGATCTCATATGAAGTGAGTAAGAAGCTGGAATACTAATGCTAATTTACATAACAGCGCAACACAATTTTAATGTATGAGATATTGAAAGCTCGTTTGACATTAGACTGGTATCAAGATTGATGATGTAGGCTATTAACTTTTATTTTTGTTAAAGCGGTATGTCTTGGCAATATAATGAAAGCCATTATATTTGACAGCGGCAATAAATTTAACAGGTCTTCAACCGGTAATACAATTTGCATTAAATTACAATAAATTTGTCATGTTTCTTAAGTCGGACTGGGAGAAAAAGAAAGCTGTCTGTTCCAAGTAGGATGCAATACACTGTATTTTTAAAATCGTCAACATGTGTGTGCTTATGTAACATAAAATGTAGGTATATATGATATTATTACAAGGCTGAAACGATGCACCTAGGTCATGAGTCCAAACTCTCTGCTTACTCGGTAGACGCGTGGGTTCGAGCCCCACCGTCGGTCGTCCTTGAAATGGTTTTCCGTGGTTTCCCATTTTCAACACCAGGCAAATGCTGGGACGGTACCTTCTGATAGGCCACGGCCGATTCCTTCCACATGCAAATGCTGGGACGGTACCTTCTGATAGGCCACGGCCGATTCCTTCCACATCCTTGCCCAGTTTCATCTTCCATGGTTTTCCGTGGTTTCCCATTTTCAACACCAGGCAAATGCTGGGACGGTACCTTCTGATAGGCCACGGCCGATTCCTTCCACATGCAAATGCTGGGACGGTACCTTCTGATAGGCCACGACCGATTCCTTCCACACGCAAATGCTGGGACGGTACCTTCTGATAGGCCACGGCCGATTCCTTCCACATCCTTGCCCAGTTTCATCTTCCATGGTTTTCCGTGGTTTCCCATTTTCAACACCAGGCAAATGCTGGGACGGTACCTTCTGATAGGCCACGGCCGATTCCTTCCACATGCAAATGCTGGGACGGTACCTTCTGATAGGCCACGGCCGATTCCTTCCACATGCAAATGCTGGGAACGGTACCTTCTGATAGGCCACGGCCGATTCCTTCCACATCCTTGCCCAGTTTCATCTTCATCCACTCCATACCGACGCGCAGCTCGCCCACGGACGTCGAATAGAAAGACCTGCACTCGGCCTCTGAGGAGGTCACACGACAAAAAAACTAGCTATGAAATTAAATTAAAAGTTTTGCAGGATGAATTAATGAGTAATGAAACTAATGGTAGGTAATGAATAATGATTGTGCGACCTCTGGAGAGGTCAAGTGTATGTCTTTCTAGTTAACACCCGTGGGCGACTTGAGCCCTATGACATAACGCTGCGCTTTAGTGAGTGGAGCTGCTGTTATTATAGTTAATATATATGAACAAGTGTTGAAGAAAGTACTACTTGCATACAATTTGCATTCTCGACTAGTACAAGTTATTACACAAAGGTCACACCCGGCTAAGTTTATAAAACCTTAACGCGTATCTAAGTGTTCAAAGCTACTTGACCACAATTTGACAAACGCTATTAACATTAACAGCAATAGTGTTAGCCAAGCTTGACATTGCATTTAAACAATAGTGTAATAATTAACTTGACTGCTTATTGCGAGACAAGATACAACTATGTGTTTAGCTGTGTAGCTCAACTATACTGTTCTTGGCACTGTTAGACTCTGAACTGGAGGGTCCTGGGTTAGATTTTTGGGAGGTCTGTGGGGATTGTATTTTCTGGTGATTAATTCCCCTGGCTTGGGGACCGGGTGTTTGTATTGTCTTAATTAAAAATATATTCCAGTCCCATGGTTAATTGGTTAGCGTTCTAGGCTTTGATTTAATTTTTTTAGTCTGGTATCAATTTAAAAAAAATGAATATTACTTACATGAAAATGTCTAGGGATGAATCCCAATTTGCGGATTCTTCTTCTTCATGGGTGTTTTCATGATCCGACATAGCAGTAGCAGCGAATGATAATTCTTTGTAAAGTAGCAGGTTCATTTATACTAAATATGGAGGTCATCTAGTTACTGAGAAAGCGGACACTAAATATGGAGGTCATCCAGTTACTGAGAAAGCGGGCAAACCGGCGTGTTGCCTCTGATTGTAAGGGTATATAAGCCCTGACATTATTGTTGCTAGCCAGAGAAGTCCACGAGTTGGTGGTATACACATCGCTTTGCTGCAAAGATCTTCTATCAGGTAATATTGACCACAGTACCTTTAGTTTCTCTAACTGTCGATGGTTATACAGTTGACCTTAAATATTTATCAAGTGGATAATAATAATAATATCAAATGGGTATATAAAACTATTATTGCAACTAACAGTCATTACCAGGCTTGACGTCAGTCAAAAGAGATATTATCTTATCTCGCTCTATCCGACTGATTTACTGGGACTGAGCGCTGTTACAGACTCCTCGTCTTCGCAAATAAGTTTTGTATACACATTTGATGGTTTAGTCTAGAGGTTTGGATGGGGATGTAGGACACACTACTCAAGTGGATATATGAAACTATTATTGCAACTAACAGTCATTACCAGGCTTGACGTCAGTCAAAAGAGATATTATCTTATCTCGCTCTATCCGACTGATTTACTGGGACTGAGCGCTGTTACAGACTCCTCGTCTTCGCAAATAAGTTTTGTATACACATTTGATGGTTTTGTCTAGAGGTTTGGATGGGGATGCAGGACACACTACTCAAGTGGATATATGAAACTATTATTGCAACTAACAGTCATTACCAGGCTTGACGTCAGTCAAAAGAGATATTATCTTATCTCGCTCTATCCGACTGATTTACTGGGACTGAGCGCTGTTACAGACTCCTCGTCTTCGCAAATAAGTTTTGTATACACATTTGATGGTTTAGTCTAGCGGTTTGGATGGGGATGCAGGACACACTACTCAAGTGGATATATGAAACTATTATTGCAACTAACAGTCATTACCAGGCTTGACGTCAGTCCAAAGAGATATTACCTTATCTCGCTCTATCCGACTGATTTACTGGGACTGAGCGCTGTTAGGACACTCCTCGTCTTCGCAAATAAGTTTTGTATACACATTTGATGGTTTAGTCTATAGATCAGGGTTTGAGTTAATGTGCTAATAAATAAAGGTTGATGATGATGATGATAATTGTTGTTTTAAAGGGGCCTAACATCTAGGTTATCGGCCCCTAATGATCTGGGTGATAGCGAAGATGATAATGAAACGGAAACCAGAACGAAAATTAAGTGAGACGGAAAATACTTACAAAAAGGAACTCGGATTGAAACGACTCACAAAATGTTCTTACAAAAGGGAATTTAGAACGAAAAGATTCACAAAAGGAATAGATTGAAAAATACCCACAAAATGAAGGCTAGGTTCAAAATACGTACAAAATGCAATGTAGCGTCGAAATACTTACAAAATGCAACTGAAATTCAAAATACTTACAAAATGCAAATGAGATCGAAAATACGTACAAAATGCAATTGAGGTTCAAAATACTTACAAAATGCAATTGAAATTGAAAATACACAATGCAATTCAGATTGAAATAGGCCTTATCCCAGTTCCAATCCAAATTATTCACAAAGTGCAATCGAAATTCAAAATACTTACAAAATGCAATTGAAATTGAAAATGCTTACAAAATGTACGGTGATTCCAACGACTCATGTGGATTGACAATACTTACAAAAAGCAATTTAGATTGAAAATACTTGACAAAATGTAATTTAGATTCAAAATACCCACAAAATGCAATTGAGAATCAAAATATGTGCAAAATGCCCCCAAACAAAATGCAATTTAGATTCAAAATTCGTGCGAAATGCGGTTTTGGTTGAAAATACTTACAAAATGCAATTGAAATTCAAAAAACTCACTAAAAGGCCCCGCAACCTGCATTGAAAGACTTACTAAAAAGCAATTTAGATTGTCAATCTTTACAAAATGCAATTGAGGTTGAAAACAATCGCGAGATGTAATTTAGATCGAAAAAACTTACAAAATGCAACATAGATCAAAAATGCCTTAAAAATCGATAAAAGGGAATTTAGATACACGGTGATTCGAGTAACAAAAACAGTGCGGGAATCTGAAAGAGAAAAGGAAATAGAAGGAAAAGAGGAGAGGGGAGGGGAGAGAGGAGAAGGTCCGCCCCAAAGGGAAGGGACAAAAGGGGAAAACGGACCCAGCTCAGGATCCCTCGGGGTCGCCAACGCCCGAACTCACCAGCCGTGAGCCCCTGAGGGTGTAGCATTATCGACGGTGCACCAGAAGTGGTGGGGCTACATACACCCTGCCTCCTTAAGGGCCTTGAGCACAAGGCAGGAGGTAAAAGGAAAAGAACAGGAAGGCTGACCCCTCACAGAAGGAGGGTATCAGGAAAGATGAGACAAGGGCCAATTAAGGCGGGAAAGGAAGAGACTCCCTAGGCCTCGGATACCCTAATACCGTCGGGGTCGGAAGAGAACAAGAGTTGACCAAGGAAGGTCGACAGGAAAGAAGAAAGAGAGGAGCCCGGCACAAGTAAGTGGAAGCAATGCCAGACTCAGCTGGGGCCCCGTGGTCGCCAACCCACGCCCACAAGATGTGAGCCCCTGGGGGGCGATAAATAAAGGTGGAGGGTACCTGAACCTTTTTAATAGTTTACCTAAACACTTTATAATTACCTTTCAGAACCAATATGTCTGCTATAACAGTTGCGAATCTCATTGGCAGAGCAACAGGTCTGGAGACTAAACGATTACAGGACCTGCCAGTTAACGAGTCCTATTTGGTGAGAGCTGTTCGCAGGGTAAGCACGAAATATGGGGGAAGAATAGTTTGTGAACTAGAAGATTTCGCTGTCTTCTTACCTGCGAGGTTCATGGAACTCAACGACGAAGCTGTAAATGACCTCAACAAAGGAACCATCTACCTAAAATATTTGGGACTAGAAAACAAAAGATGTTTGGTAGAATTTATTGAAGAATCAAATAAAATTTAAAATTTGTTAATGTTAAAACAGAATTTGCAGAGACAATAAACTTTGTTTGTTTTCATTCTCTGCAAACTGTTCAGTGATTTGCTGTTTTTGTAGTAAATGTAATTACTGTAAGTGTCATGACGTCAGCACCAGAACTTAGTTGGCAGGACGTGGATAGTTGTTTTAATAATAAGTTATGTAGCTTAAAAATTAATAATGATGCTAAATTTTTAGACCCAAATGAATTTTTAAACGCTAGCTACAACATTTTTCAAAATAAAATGCAAGACTGTTTAAGAGAACATGTAGCGTTAAAGATTAACGCTGAGTTATTATGTGATTTTGTTATTTTAAAACAAGGTGTTGAAGTAACCAAACCGATTTATTTACATACGAAAATGTGTGAATTGTACCGCACTGATAATATACACAGTTGGTATAGTAAAAACATTGTCGATAAGCTCATGACGCGCTTTGCCGAGTTTCAAGAATTGGAAAGTGGCAAATCGCTGGAAGCTATCAATCATCTTAAAATTAATGTATGCACCTTTGATCCCATGAACAGTGGTTCATCTCATGTTAATTTGCCTAAACAGTTGGAAAAACATCACGCAGTCATCAATGTGGATAATAATGACGTTTTTTGCTTTGTGTGGACCCTGGCTGCTGGGTTAAGTCCTGCAACTGAAAATGTTCACAGAATGGGAAAATATCACCAGAAATTTATGGAATTAATGATCAGCCTAAATTTAGCAGACATAGAATTCCCAATGGACCTCAACGCCATTTCTCGTTTTGAATCTAAAAATCTGCTTTACTCCATTAATGTATACGGAGTTGAAGGGGACAAAGTTATTGGGCCACTCTATGTGACAAAGGAAAAAAAAGAAAAGCATTTTAATTTATTGTACATTGAAGGGGAATTGTGCAACCATTATTGTTATATCAAAGATCTTTCCAGACTAGTTCGTTCACAAGTTACAAAGAGTAAAAATAGGGTATATATATGTGATCGCTGTTTGCAATATTTTACTAGCAATCAAAAGTTGACAGCCCATACTATTGATTGCATTACACAACCAGCTGTAAAAATTACATTCCCAGAAAAGGATAAAGCCAGTATGAAATTTCAAAATGTGTCTCGTCAAGAACCGCTTCCATTTACAGTATATGCAGATTTTGAATGTTTAACCACACCCATTGACACATGTAACCCGGATCCAGCACGCCCGTACACTCAACAAGTACAGCAACATGTGCCATTCAGTTGTGCTCTAAACGTGATTTGTTCATATGACCCTTCACTTTCATACTTCAAATCTTATCGCGATGCAAATGCTGCTGCTTGGTTTTTAAATGAATTGGATGCCTTGGCAGATCGGGTGTACAATATCCTGGAAAACCCAATTCCGCTTCAAATGTTGGATGCAGACGAGGTGGCTTTTGCAACAGCAACCACTTGCCACATTTGTCAAAAACCAATAGCAACTTGTGACACGCCAGTGAGAGACCATAATCGGTACACTGGCAAATTTAGAGGAGCGGCTCATAGTGCATGTAATTTGGCCTATAAAAGAGCACGCTATATTTCTTGTTTCCTGCACAACATGTCTCGGTATGACAGTCATCTAATTATTAAGGAATTTGTTAACCTTGAAAACCAAAAGTTTTCTTTAATTCCACAAAATCATGAAAATTTTATTTCGTTTTCGAAATGGCGAAATGGAATCAGTATACGATTTTTAGATTCGTATAGATTCCTCGCATCATCATTGGATGCGCTTGTTCAAGGGCTTCACCCAAACAATTTGAATTCTGTACGTCAACACTTTACTGATGCCAAACAATTTGAATTATGCATTCGAAAAGGAGTGTTTCCCTATAATTATGTAAACAATTGGGCATGTTTACAGGAAACTGCACTCCCTTCAAAGGACAAATTTTACAATGACTTATCAAAAAGTCATATTTCTAAAGAAGACTATTTACACGCCCAAAAAGTATGGGACGTGTTCAAGATATCAACTTTGGGCGAGTATGCTGATTTATACCTCAAAATTGATACACTACTTTTGACAGACGTGTTTGAACACTTTCGCAAACTGTGTCTTGAAATCTACAATCTAGATCCAGCCCATTACTACACCCTTGCCGGATATAGTTGGGACTGTATGTTGAAGGTGACTGACATAGAACTGGAACTATTAACAGACATCGACATGTTACTCTTTTTTGAACGTGGAATACGTGGTGGTCTTGTTTCGCTTGTGCAAAAGCACGCCAAAGCAAATAATCCATATATGGATACATACAAACCAAACCAACCTACAACATACCTCACCTACCTAGATTGTAACAATTTATACGGATATGCTATGGAAAAACCTCTTCCATATCAAAATTTTCGATGGTTGACTTCAGATGAAGTTTCAAATTTTAATTTAAAAGATGTGTTGAGCAATGACACGCGTGGCTACGTTCTAGAGGTCGACTTATTATATCCCTGTGAGATACACAATGATCATTCTGATCTACCATTTTGTGTTGAAAAATTACAACCTCCCAGTTCACGTTCCAACAATAAAAAGTTGCTGGCAACGTTAAATTCAAAAAATCGGTACGTCATACACATTGAAAATTTAATGCAATGTTTAAAACATGGTTTGAAACTGCAATCCATTCACCGCATTATTTGCTTTGACCAAAAACCATGGTTACAACCGTACATGCAATTGAATACTCATCATCGGCAGCACGCCAAGACCACATTTGAATCAAATTTTTATAAATTAATGAACAATGCGTGCTACGGTAAATCAATGGAAAATATTCGAAAGCATAGAACTATTCATTTGGTAAACCACTGGGACGGTCGATATGGCGCACGAAAATATATAGCTATGCCTAATTTCCATTCTGTACGAGTTATTGAAACTGATTTAGTAACCATTGAATTGTCAAAGACAGAAATCATGTATAACAAACCAATTTACTTGGGAATGGTAATACTTGACTTTTCAAAATTTGTAATGTATCAATTTCATTATGAGTTTGCCAAACAAAAGTTTGGAGATGTAAAATTACTGTATATGGATACAGACAGTCTTATTTATCAAACCAATACGATAGATGTTTACTCAGAGATGAGAGAACATCCAAATTACTTTGATACCTCAAACTATGAGGTTAACAATATGTTTGGCATAATTCCCATGAATAAAAAAAAAATAGGTCTATTTAAGGATGAGTGCGCCGGTGATGTTATGACAGAATTTGTGGCTTTGGCGCCGAAAATGTACGCATTTTCGACACAAAAGAATAAAGGTCAATGCAAAGCGAAGGGTGTTCTTCGTAGCGTCACACAATTCCTCAATGTTGAGGAATATCGATGTGTACTCTACGCAAACACCTCTCGCTTATACCAGCAAACACGCATTCTTTCAAAGAACCATAATATTTTTACAGTAAATCAAAATAAAACATCGCTGACAGCATATGACAATAAACGTCTGTGGGATGGTGTAAATAGCTTGCCTTATGGACATTTCCACACCTTGTAAAAAAAGAACACACTTTCATTTTCAATTCTTTTTATTAAAATTGTATGTTTTTTACAAGAAGAAAACTAAACCATATTTTGTGTATACTATGAACTGGTGGACTGTCTCTCAAATAAATACTTCACAATATTTGATTCATGGTTATTACTTTGTCCTTTTCCTCACTAATCCACCACCAATCAATAGCTTTGACTTCATCGCTCCTGCTACAATCAAGGCTGCAATCTTCTCACCAATAGAAGCAGTAGATGACATCACACGCTGCATGGCCTTTCTTAGAAGAATGCGGTCTGCAACTCGACGTACTTCTATATTCTTGTTGTTGTAAGCAATGTCATGATCTCTACACGCTGCATCCAATATGTTGATTCCAGAGTTCCCTTGTGCTAGACGTTGGCTTAGTTTAGTTCCAGGTCCACAAAATTGATAGCCAGGAATATGCAGTTCAATGGGAAGTAGATCAATGGTCTTGTTAACTAGACCATGACCAGCAAAGGTCTGGCATATCTTTTTCAAGCGTTGTCTTACTTTTTGGTGCTGGCGATACTGCCGCTGCTGTCTCTTCTTCCTCTTCTTCATCGCAACCATGGAATGATGAAGCAAAGTCTTTACAGGACGGTATATTTGTATGGCCGTGGTACAATTTGATGAGCTGACACGTTCCACACTGTCTAATGGATGGCATTTTAGTGATAGACACTTGCTGGTGATGACTAAAGTCAGTGCATGGTTGTAGTTCACGCAGACCAGGATCTCTGCTCCACTCACTAGGTACACTGTGCCAAATATTTTTCACCGCGTTTGAAGCAACATAAAAAAGGAACGCCTTGGGTAAAGCGTTCAATTCCTCATCTGTGAAACTGTCAAGCTTTTTTTTACAGGCAAAAAACTTGACAATAGCTCGCTCTGTGGGGTTTGAGTCCAAACCTTCAATTGCTGCCATATTACTACACGTCCACACTGATCACTGGTATGTCTCACACTGAAGCTGACGTTACAACGCTTTGCACTCAACATGCAAGTTTTGACATGCTCTGCGAGCTAGCCAATCAAAAAGCTTCCAAACATTTTGAAGTGTTTTATTTTGTAGAGGTTCATCAGGCACGGACAGGTTGTACAGTGCAGGACATCCCAGATCATGAAGGTCAACAAGTTGACATGTTGAATTAACATACTGACGCAACCATTCCTTTTTTTCACTTCCCTTTACAAATACAAGGTCAGCACCAAACAAGTGAGCTTTCAGAACAAGTGATAGATGCTGGTAAGGAATGTCGCCTTCTTTCCAGACTAGTCCCAAATTGCGTTGCAACCACTCTGTTTGTCTTCTGTCCTCGTCTGACTGCAAATGCAATGGAAACGGTGGTTCAAAGATAAAACTGGTTACTCTTGGTGCCCACATGGTTGTGCAGTCAATAATTCCAACTTCCTTAAATACAAACTTGTTTCCGTTCACCTTGAAACCCTGCACGTCGACAATCAATGTTTTCGGCATGGCGACGGATATCAGACCTTCCACCACCGCTGCTTCTTAACAACTAACTGATTGGATAGGAGCGAGAAAATAATATACACACAAAAATCAATTACACAATTTTATTCATAAAGTTATCAGTACATCGCTTACAATTTTTTATCATAGGATTTGGACCATCCCAATCACAGTGAGAATCTCCTCGATGCATAAAGTGTCTACGACAAGGACGGCAGGCTGCAACATCCGCCGACATACGGAGGTGTAATGGTAGCTTATCCCAATTAAGGTCAATGTCGTGTGCACCGTACGCGGTCAGAAATCCAGCTGGTAAATAGGCAATCAGATGCTGCGGCATTTCACGAAGAAATTGTGCTTTATGGTAGGCGCGTATTGCTAAACTCACCAGGGTGCGATAAATCTCAAATGCTGCATCAGCGTCTCGACTTGTTGAGCAACGATCGCATTTGCAGTCCATACAATCTACCCGCTCTCCAACATGACAAGATGAAGCTTTGGCAACGCCATCGTCCACATTATTTGTTTGATTAGCGATGGGCTTGTTGTTGTAGCCCCTGTCATGAATACCAAACGTAGACATGAATCCATCCGGTAAATAGTGAACCAGATGCGGCGGCATTCTAAGCACAGTATGATTCTTGTGATAGGCAGTTATAGCTTCACTCACTAGGGCGCGATAAATGGTAAACCTTGAATCTTCATCTGAACCTGGTGAATCACTTTCACATTTGCAGACCCACCTCGCAGAGGGGGTTGTGACTTCATCGTAGCTTTCCATGACTGTGAAGGGCAATGCAGGAAGACATGCTATTTATACTCTGGTCACCATATTGGACAGCGGTTGATAAAACACTTGCGCCTCGTGAACAATAAGGCAATAGGCTGTTGTTTTTTCTGGAATAACTGTAGATGTTTCAAATTCTAGTCTGATATCAATAGTTGTTTCCTTCATCGACTCCTCCAAATACGAACAGTCCATCACCACCAGAGGCGCCTTGGACTTGAAGTCTTGTGGCGATAATAGCGGACATGCCTCTTTCTGATAATAGGATGACTGAAAGTTTACAAACATGTCATAGAGCTTACCATATTTGTTCTTGTTAAAGTTTAAATCCATTCCCTCATAGGGAAAGGTAACACCGTTCAAAAAGAGTCGTATATTTCGTAATTGGATGTGGTCAAATTTTGATGCATCTTTATTCTGTTGATATTTGCGATCTGTTTGAAATCCAACCAGGACGTAGAGTGGCCGCTCTGTATACCGTGAGGTTTTTATAGACCAAGTATGCGTATCGGAGAGTGGTAATACCGGATATTCATGCAGCTCCCAGCTTCTAAATTGAATGGGTAAAGCTGTATCCTTCTCCACAATCTTGAGCAGACTCAATTTTTTCTGATCTGATAGAGTAACGTGCGGTACTTTCCATAGAATTCGTTGCAGTAGAATTTTTGTATCTATTGGCGCTGTATCAGCTCCCTTTAGCGCATTATAATCACTCCTGTCTCGTACAAGAATCAGATCCTGTCTTGCGTTCACAATAATGCGTTTATGATCCTCTGCAAAGCCTAGTATTAATTTTAGAGGTAAATGTCCAGTAAATGTGCCATCATCGTTAATCATCCAGTCGTTGGTTGAGTTGGGACACCAACCAGCCATACAAAAAGCTTTACTCTCTTCGCTTCCGTACGAGGGATAAAGTTTCATGACACTTGTTATGCCAACATTTCGAGTAGTATCCACTTCAATACCGTTGATCACGTAGCGAACCTCAGAAAACAAAAAGGCCAAAGCATTGTTGGCCAACTTTGACGTTGTTGGAATGGTACCATCCAATTTGGTGAGTTGCCCTTCAATCTGGATGTAACTTTCATGTGGAAGCGTGTAGATATCTTGTTGGTTAATAGTAATGCGAATCTCATCATTATTATTTAGTCCCTGAGTATACGGTTGGTAGGAATGGTGTTCAATTCTTACAATACCCTCCTGTACTTCGACAGGGTTTGTCACGTCTAGAATCGAATTCATGACGTAAGGTGTAACCAAGTTGTTGTAGGATCTGCTTGTTGACACGTGTTAACCTGTACACGTGTTGAGCACAACTAACACCTGCTCTTGACAGCGTTGCCGCTTTATACACTTGTTTCATGCTGGCTTCAGATACAGTTTGTAGGTCACAGGTGTATGAGGGTCTAATCGGATGAGACGTTGGTTTCTATTCACCAGTCTTAAGGTAATATTCCTGATGTTGGTCACACTCACAGGATGATAGAGCACCACCGACGGGTTTTCGCGGATGATATAACCACCAGGTGAAGTAACAATAAAATCATAAAGCGAATGCGAGGGATCTTGATTGGTGTAGACGTCTGTAATAATATTACACGTGACAGATACGTGATGATCTTCAATTATTTTCACCGGTTGGTCAGACTTGTGTATCACGTTCGGTACTAACACTTGTGGTGAATAGCCTAACAATGACCCAATCGAATCTGGTTGAGATTTAAAATCAATCCTAAAAGAAGAAAGAATACTGCAGCGATGTGTCACGTTGTTGGCTATGAGTTCAAACTTGCGTGTCCCGTCCAGAAATGCTTTTAGACTAAATTCCTTGGTGAGAGTTGTGTAGATGTGATCGTGAATATCATCTACGGTGTAGCTGCCAGACGGTAGAGTTAACACATAGTCATCGTAGTAGAACTTATCATTGACGTCTTCAATTATGTTGCAGATTCTATTATAGCCTTCAAACGAAACAAGTCCCAGCACGTAGGGTCGTCGTCCCAATTCAATAGGAGGATAAAAGTCAACAGTTACTTCCGCACCTTGTCCGTGCACTGTAAACGTTCTACTTTCTGTTGTCATAATGACCACGTCACCCGCCGTGCTCGGTCTTATATAGAAAAGTCAAACATAGACGACCGCACTGTTGCGTGTTAAAATTTTGCACTCGTTTCACATTATAGTGTATTGTTGCACTGCTTCCAAAATAGCGAACAAGCTCTGTCGGAGGAGGAAGATTTCCAAAACTGTCAAAGTACCACACGGTTCGCCCATGCTTTATGTAGGCCACATAATGCGTTCCCGGTCCATGACTGTCATCCAAATTGACAACTGCACTTTCATGGCTCCGTGGACGAGACGGTAGTTGGTTGCGCATAAACACGCCTCGAAAGTGGGAGATCTTAAGCTGTTTTGCATATCTTAAAACTTCCTCATGCGTCATGGCTCGTCGTGGCAGTGCATCGATTAACCGTTTTTTGGCGACATGTAAATGCCGAGTCCTTTCTTGTAGGGTGCTAGCTTCATGTTCACACCTTTGCCGCGCAGTGCTATGGCCTCCATAGTTTTATTATGCCTTTCACTTTCCTTCAACTGTTGCTTCGCCTCCTCAACAGCTTTCACCGTTCGTGCTACCGCACTTGCTCCTCCAAGAAGTGAACCCAGGGCTGCTAGTCCAGCAAACAGTGCAGGTAAAAATCCACCACGTTTCGGCACAGGAATAACTCGGGCACGTTTTCTAAAACGTAGTTTACTTTTGGGATTCGCATGCAATCGTGCTGCTCGGAGTGCTTTCTTAATAGCCAACTCACTATTTGTTTCTCCGCGCGAAGCTTGACGTGCCGCATGAAGAATAGCTTTAAAGCCTCCCTTTCTTGACAACTTCTTTCTCTTCTTCACCACATATCTCTGTTTCACCATCGCGACCAAAGAACAAGACAACCTCACACCGCAAAGTATAGAACACAACTAACGCTCCTCAGGAAGGGAACCTGTAGTTATTTATTCAATGGTGGCTGTATATTCAAGTTCTATATACAGAGGAAAATCGTTCATCGTTTTCCCCGCCTCTTTTTCTTCAGACGAGAGTTTCAAGTGAAAGAATAATTTGTCTCCGGCTTTCACCGGTTGATCAATAAGTGGTTGAACACTACCGTTTAATCGTACCTCTAAATGTTTCAAATCTGGTGCATACTCAATTACACGAATGGCACCATCATACATTAAACGGTAATTGTCATACCCCGAACGTAGTATGTAGGCGAGGTTATTGGGATCTTTTACCGGTTGTTGGTTTACAATGTGAAGCGGAAATATAGAGGGTATTGATTTAATAAAAAGCGATAACCGTTGTTCCAAAAATCGTTTGGTCGTCACGTCGTGAGGTTGCACAGGATCAGCAACTTCTGCTATTCGTCTTCGCTTCATCTGTAGAGCGTTCTCCTTAATTTCCCACACCTTTTCCATTTCAGAGTTTAAAAACCGTTTTGTACAAACATCTTGATCATCTTCAGGATCAGCCACATGCACAAGGCGTGCATTATTTGCTGTATAGCCCTTTGCAGTTAGGGTGGGCACAATACTGAGCACCTGTTTCACCTTGTTATCTACATAGTCCTTTCGAGCAGCGTCCGTGTTGTTTGTTGGAAGAGCCAGCTGAGTGATTCGACGTTGGTGTACGTCATAGTCCTTTGCTTCTGTTAACACCACAGCATTGGTTAACACATAGGCTTTGGTGCACACATCTTGATCGTTCACAGGATCTGCAACGCCTGTAATACGTTTATTCTGAGCCTCATAATCTCCTTTGATACGTCGTAATCGGTATTAATCTACATACTTTTTTGAACATGCGTCCGAGGGTAATACGGGTTCTGTTATATTGGTCAATCGCTTTCCATTAAAGTCGTAATTGCCATCTGTAGTGCGTGACAATACATTAGCATCGACATATCGTTTAGTAGCCGGATCTGTATCATGTTTTGGATCGTTTGTCAAAGCAAATCGTTCATTTGTTTTGAGAGTTCTTCCAAAGGCGTCCATGGTTACACTGGAACTGAAACACCCGTTTGCCTCATGTATATACAGACCAGCTCTTCCCCTTTCACATTTAGTTGATATGCAGATTATTAAGCAACAACATTCACTTCCGGTGGGAGACTTGGTTTCACACCTCTTCTCAACATCGTCCGAACAACGTCATGGATCACTCTTCCCATCCTCCATTCGCTGTCTCATCGCCGGCCCGTCGGGATGTGGAAAAACCAATCTTCTGCTTACCGTCATCACCTCCTTAAACGGAGTGCGCTTTCAAAATATCTATATTTTTGCCAAATCGCTGTATCAACCGCTGTATGTGTTCTTGGAACAGGTCATGTCAGGTCTGCGCAACATGGGCTACTTCACATTCGCAGCACACGAAGATGTCATTTCTCCAGACAATGTTCGCCCCCATTCACTTATGATTTTTGACGATGTGGCCACAGAACGACAGGGTATTATTCAGGCTTACTTTAGCATGGGACGTCATAAATATATTGATTGTTTTTATCTCGCTCAAACCTATTCGCGAATACCAAAACAGTTGATTCGTGACAATGCCAACGTGATTGTTCTCTTCCGACAGGATGAGCGCAACATGCATCACGTCTACGATGATCACGTGAACCCAGACATGACCTTTCAAGCCTTTACACAGTTGTGCGCCATGTGTTGGAACGATCATCACCACAGTTGTCTTGTTATTGATAAGCAGAGCAACATCAACAATGGACGCTACCGCATGGGATTTGATCATTTCATTCGTATTTAAGTAGCTGCATTGCTTTTCTGAACATCATTTGTTCAGATGTCATGGCGACAACAGGGAGTCAATTAAAAAAGCACATAATCCGTGCACGAAATAGCATTCGACAAAAGTTTCGCTATCTAAAACGTGCACATGCCGACAGTGAACTGTTTGTCGAAAAACATTTGAAGTCACCTCTGGAAGCTGTGTTGAAAGGAACATCAAAACCTAGTACACGCTCAAAAGAAACACAAACAATTGAAGAGGAGGAAGAAAATGATGAAGAACCTGAGGATGTTTTTTCTCCATTGCTTCCGTCTTCTAGCTCCAAAGAATCACCGCTGCCCCAGTTTTTGAAAACATCAATAATTGCTGAAACACCCACTAGAGCCAAAGAAAAGCAGCCTACTCTTAAAGAAATATTAAATACGCCCGAACAATATGTGCGGTTAAAATCCATTTTACTACAAAATTATGGTGCGTTGGTTACTCCCTTCCTTGAAGATCTTTTTACTAAGAAAACTGATACTACCTATGGTGTTCGCTATGAAAACAATAGATTTCGAATTGGTGATTCACCAATCAAGATAAGTGACAATGTTTTGATTGTTAAAACAGTTCGTTATAAATTGACGCCAGGTCTTTTAGAACTTTTATTTTCACGTACACCTTCTACCGAGGAGTATGATAAAGAAGATCTTGAAAAGTATAAAGACATCTTGATGGCTACAAATGGTTTTAGACGTAATTATAAACGTTCTGAAGCAGTAAATGCTAATAAGAGCTTCAAATATAAAACCATCATATCAAAATTGTTTCCCGCCTATGCAAGTGTTCGCCGTGCAAATTCAGCGTCCGGTATCACGTTTAATACTTTGAAACCATTCATCGATTTCGCCTATTGGAACAATCCAAATAAGTTGGTTAAACGTCTGCAACTGTTGCGTGCATCAGAACAGGCTGGTCATACCGGACACGAGGCGGAAGTTTTAGAAATAGAAGAGGAGCTTCGTCATGCTGGCATTATTGTCTAATGAGTCAACGTGTTCATACACCCTCGCCTGTTAAGGCTGGCATTGCTCGCGAGTTGCATAGACCAGCTCGTCGTCTCTACCATCGTCGTCATGTCATCACACGGGGCGTTGACGATCTTTGGCAAGCTGATCTGGTTGAAATGATTCCCTATGCCAAAGCTAACAACGGGGTCAACTATCTGCTCACCGTCATCGACGTTTATTCCAAAATGGCCTTTGTTGAACCTGTTCGGAATAAATCTGCACAACTGGTCACCGCTGCATTCAAGACCATCGTTCAGCGGTCAAGACGACAACCTCGTTTGCTTCAAACAGATCAAGGCAAAGAATTTTTCAACAAGACTTTTTCCGCTTATCAAAATCACTTGACATCCATCACTATTCCACTTTTAGCAATCTAAAGGCAAGTGTTGTAGAACGTTTCAACCGCACACTCAAGACGCGCATGTGGGAACAATTTACAGCAAGAGGATCCTATCGCTGGCTTGAACTTGTAGGCGACCTGGTGACACGTTACAACAACACTAAACATAGAACCATCAAAATGAAACCACGCCTTGTAACCAAGAACATTGCGCAATTGGATCGCATTCATCACAAAATCAAAACAGTAGATCCACGACGTCATCAATTACGTATTGGTGATTATGTGCGCATCAGTAAACATAAAACAATCTTCGCCAAAGGATACACACCAAACTGGAGCACAGAAATATTTCGTATTCGCAAGGTAAAACTTTCTAATCCAGTTGTTTATTTACTTGATGACCTCAACAAGCAGCCAATCCAAGGAGGATTCTACATGGAGGAACTGCAAAGGACGCAATATCCCAAGCATTATCTTGTTGAAAAAATTGTACAAAAACGTGGCAATGAACTTTTTGTTAAGTGGCTAGGTTTTAATGCCACATATAATTCATGGATTAATAAATCAGATCTGGTGTACACCTTCTTGTTTTTATTTCATGTCGAGCTGGCCGACTCAACATGCCATGCGATTTGTATCCTACCCCCACCCTACCATTTACAGGAAATACTACTCCAGATTCATTGACGTTTGTTTACCATTGAGCACATTCAACAACCAGTTTATTCCCCCTCTCCCTCAATTCCATTCACTACTCCAGATACCATTGATGTTTGTTTACCATTGAGCGCTTTCAACCCCATCTTGTTTGTCTCTCAGACCCATTCACACCTAACCAACCTACCACGTCAGGGTTCAACAACCACCGCCATCCACCGCCATTCATGTTTTCCATTCAAAACACTCCCGTCCATGACCTACCTCACATCCCGTAATCTGCTGTGACGTCACACACACACACCAGTTGACCGTTCAATTCTCTGACGATTCATTCACCGACAAAGATTCGGAAACCTTCGGCAACATTCGGATCTCATCGTGCTCAAAGCAAAGCTATATAGCACGAGACCATAACAGAGAAGGCGCTCAGTCCAAGAGAGAGACTGGGTCGAAGAGGGTCTCGTGCAGATCCTCTTCCATCCTTCCCCCCTCGTCCCCCCCCCCCACCCTTCCCTCCCCCACCCTCCCTCCCCCCCCCCCCACTCCTCCCCCTCCACCCACACCCCCTCAAACCGGTTCCTGGACCCTCCAAGGTTTGTTTACCTTCCGGGGTCCCGGCGACCTTGGGGGTCAATGACCTACCTCAAGGTCATTGACCATGACCTACCTCAAGGTCATTGACCTTGCCACGCCCCCCTCATTTGCATAAATAACGGTATTTGAAGCAGAACCCCCATAGCATCTCTACTGTCACACCTCCAAGGGGTGCCACGATAGGCCTTGCTGCAGGCGCTGCGCGGATGGACACCACTCTGCCAAATGCCCATATGGTTCCAATGAGGCAAAATCCAAGTGCAGAAACTGCAAGGGACCACACGCGGCTAACTTTAAGGACTGCCCCACCCGCAGGGCATACGAAGCCAACAGGCGAAGCACGGTGCAAACTGGTGCGCATCAAGGTGGCATGCACCAGGCACGTGGAGGCCCCTCAGGCACCAAGGCATCATCAATGCCTAAAGGCCCATCAGGCAGGACCGAAATTAGATTTGAAGGGGGGACACAGCCATCCCTTAACAAAGACACACACCCAAACACTGAGATCAATCCCCAGCCCGGCACTTCCACCAGCCCAGACCCGATCTCAGTGCCTCCTCCCAAGGAACAACGGAAGAAGAAGGTCCGGTCCAAACGCCCCAATAAAACCGAAGTAAAGACCACCATGGCTGCGGAGCAAACGAGAGAAGCCCAACAAGCTTCTAGCTCCATCCCTTGCCAGCCACAGGAAGTCGCATCGCCCCCAGCTACTCTCCTCCCCATTGCCCCCACCCCTCCCTCAAACACAGCCACTCAGGCCAGCCCACCACTGGATCAGGATCCCAGCACCATCTGGGACAAAATCAATGCCTTCCTAAACCAACTCTTTCCAGGGTTGACGATGGGAACATTGTGCCAGGCCGTGATGGCGCTAATTATGCAGCTAATCACGGCCCCTATGAGCCAGTGGATGAGCATTTTCACCACATTTATTAACACCACCTTCACATCCCGTCATGGATAATACACCTGACCTACCTGAAGGGAACGAGGGGAACCCAAATAATACCCCCAACTACACACACACGGACGGAATCCGCGTTCTAAATTGGAACGCTGATGGAGTCCGCAAAAAGAAAACGGAACTCGCGTTATTCCTCCAAACTCATGACATACACGTGGCACTTATCACCGAAACTCACTTACAGCCCAGGCAGAAATTCACCATAAGAGGCTTTCACACAGTAAGACGCGATCGCCGCGAACACACGGACATGTCGAAAGGAGGAGTGGCAGTACTGGTCCGTAAAGAAATAGCTCACATGGAGTTAGACAAACCAGAACTGCACTCACTCGAGGCCTGCGGTATCCGCTTGCCAGTGCAAGGTACATACCTGAATATTTATTCAGTGTACAATCACACCGCCGATCGGATAAATACACAGGACATAGAAACCCTATTCAAAACTGGCACTCATACCATACTTGGAGGGGATTTCAATGCCAAAAGTGCCCACTGGGGATGTCTCCGCCCAAATCACTCGGGGAGGAGGCTTTATGCGCACATGATAGCCAATGACTACATAGTCGCTGCCCCCAACGAGCCATTGCTGACATTCTGGACATTTGCCTGATGAACCAGGTAACGCTCAGTCACAGCATTAGCGTGATAAATGACCTTTCGTCAAATCACAAACCAACGATTATTACACATGCGACCACCCCTGAAGTTATCGAAACTGGAACCAGGCCCATACGCAACTATAAAGCTGCTAACTGGAACCAGTTCAAGGCCATACTAGACCAAGAACTAGATGGCAAAGATGACATGCCCCTACACACTAAACAGGAGCTAGACACTGCCGTGGATACCCTGGTTTCAGCCATCCAAGTCGCCTTGGACACAAGTGTTCCCCTTGTGAACACCCGCGAGCGAAAACTGGAAATACCAGCACGCATCCGGACACTAATAAGGGAAAGGAACAACATAAGGCGGGACTGGACGAAATACCACAGGGACCACGACAGAGTCAGGAAAAACCAACTTAATGTTGAAATCCAGAACGCTCTCCATGAACATCGGTGCAGCTCTTGGGGTAACCTCATATCAAAATTTGGTACCAACCCCACAGAAAATACACCATCAGTGTGGCCCCTCGCGAGACACGTCACCCGCGAAACCCATCAGGTGCCGACCCTAGAAACTCCGACAGGACCGGCCTATTCGACACGGGACAAACTGGAGGCCCTAGCGAACTCCCTAGAGGAAGCATTTACTCCCAACGATACACCCTCTAACCCGGAGTTCACGCTCAGGATGGATGCAAAGGTAAATGACTTCATAACCAATGCACCCAAGCCGGAAGTCCGAAAAACCAATATACACGAAATTAAGTGGATCATCCGGCACCTCCCCAATCGAAAAGCCCTGGGCCCAGACAACCTACAGAATATAGTTCTGAAGTGGCTGTCTGACAAGGCCCTGCGAATACTAACCTCCATCTTCAATGCAATGCTCACACTACAGTACTATCCTGTGTGCTGGAAGCAAGCAAAAATATTAGTATTCGGCAAACCGGGCAAAAACAAGACCAATCCCGACAACTACCGCCCAATAAGCCAACTAGACTCACTAAGCAAAGTATTCGAGAAAATACTGCTAAAGAGAATAGTAGCGCACGTTAAGGAAAATGGACTGCTCAGGAACGAGCAGTTCGGGTTTCGGAACCACCACTCCTCAACGCAGCAGCTTATGAGGCTGGTCGAAAACGCCACAGTAGGGTTCAACCAAAAATGCGACACCGGAGCTGTCTTCTTAGACATCCAGAAAGCTTTCGACAAGGTGTGGCACACAGGCCTACTAGCCAAGCTAATAGACTGTAATTTCCACCCGGCCTACATACGACTCATACAATCATATCTAGAAGGCCGCACATTCCAGGTTGATATTCTGAACGTGCTGTCCACTAAGCGACAGATCAGAGCAGGCGTACCGCAGGGGAGTATTATAGCTCCCGTGCTGTTCAGCCTGTACATCAATGACATGCCAACACCAGCAGGAGCTTTAACTACGTTATACCTCTATGCTGATGACTCGGCAATGACAGCCCAACACTACCGCATAGCCAGCATTCGGAAACGGCTGCAGGAAGCGCTATGGGCCCTGGAACCCTATTTCAGAGACTGGCGGATTAAAGTCAACGTGGACAAAAGCCAGGCGGTCCTCTTCACCAAGAAAAACCGTATCACACGCCGACCTGAATCCATCCGGCCACTCACACTATTTGCGCGCGACATACCATGGACGAGCACAGTTAAGTATCTGGGAGTAACCCTAGATGCTAAACTAACCATGCTGCACCATGTCAAAACACTCCAGCGCAAAGCCAACATGCGATTACTGCAGCTTTACCCATTCCTAAATAGGAAGATGATGATGATGATGATGATAATTGTTGTTTTAAGGGGCCTAACATCTAGGTTATCGGCCCCTGATGGTTTGGGTGATCGTGAAGATGAAAATGAAAAGTGAACTTAAAACTAAAACTAACTACTAACCTACATACTAGAAGAAGAAATGGAAAACGAAAGGATAATAAGGCAAATAAAGGACAGGAGGAAAAGAAATGCCCTCAACCATCGAAGGCGGATTGAGGGACTTGGAAGGAAGGAGAGCCATGAAAGGCAGATAGGAAAGTGAAAGAGGAGAGGGTCCGCCCCAAAGGGAAGGGACAAAAAGGGAAAACGGACCCAGCTCAGGAATCCCTCGGGGTCGCCAACTCCCGAACTCACCAGCCGTGAGCCCCTGAGGGTGTAGCATTATCGACGGTGCACCAGAAGTGGTGGGGCTACATACACCCTGCCTCCTGAAAGGCCTAGAGCACAAGGCAGGAGGTAAAAGGAAGAGAGAAAGAAGGCTGACCCCTCGCAGAAGGAGGGTATCAGAAAAGATGAGACAAGGGCCAATTAAGGCGGGAAAGGAAGAGACTCCCTAGGCCTCGGATACCCTAATACCGTCGGGGTCAGAAGAGAACAAGAGTTGACCAAGTGAGGTCGACAGGAAAGAAGACAGAGAGGAGCTCGGCACAAGTAAGTGGAAGCAATGCCGGACTCAGCTGGGGCCCCGTGGTCGCCAACCCACGCCCACAAGATGTGAGCCCCTGGGGGTTAAATAGGAAGAGTCGTCTCGACAAGACGCTGGGCGTAAACATGTATAAAGCCCTCATAAGGCCCATTATTATGTACGCCAGCCCTGTATGGGGTTACACAGCTAAGTCGAACCTCAAAAAGCTGCAGATGATCCAAAACAAATGCTTGCGGTTAGCACAAAAGCTCCCGCGGGATACACCCACGCGGGAGCTAGAACGCATAACCAATACGCCAAGCATCAAAGCCTTTGTGCGACAACTTGCACTAAGGTCACTACGCTCCAGGCGCTATTCGGCAAACCCACTCGTAAGAGCCCTTGGCCGACACGATATGGGCCGAAATAGCAAATACCCTACCCCTCGACACATTCTCTTCAGGTAAAGTCAGGTAAAGGTAGGTGCTATGAGTAGCGCAAAGCGGCACTAACCCCAGGGACATACAATACAAATGTCACCCCCAAAATACACATCCCATGGAATTCTCCCATGGATAACCTCAACTCCACATTCCCAAGGAAGTCCTTGGTCACGGCTCAGGCCAACCAAGGCGGCCGCACGCGCTCCCCTTGCTGCATACATGTAGTGTATATATTTATGTGTAGAAATTGTCTATGTCCATGTGCACGTCTGACTCTCTGTTTCAGTTTGTTTCTATGTTTCAGATTAAGTTAAAAAAAAAATATTAGTTTTAAAAAACCCTTCCCCTGGCTTGCCGAAAGGATAGCCAAGGGGAGGACTATTAATAATCATTAGCTTATAGTTTCAGGACGAGTGTATGCAGCGGCGGAGTGAATGATACAACAACCATCAGCTATGTCCAGGACACGAGAGAAGAAGCCCCTGTTCGCAGGCGTGGCTCCCCTCTCCGGATCACGGAGACTTGGTACTAGGACGCTCTAGGCGGGCGGACTGTGCTCCGAACCTAACCCCGGAAGTACAGTTCGTCCGCCATTGCGGACGCGCTAGTCCCAGCAGTGCCAAGCCAACTGATTCCCACAAATACTAATCTCGGCGAGGAAACGGATATTGCAACTGTTGCATGATACACCTCCCGTACTAACAAAACCTATTCATTTCCATACCCACATTATCCTTGCATGTGGCAATAACCAAGCCGCCAGGTTTTACGTGTAGACAATCTTTCCTTTCTGTCTATGCGGTTTTTCCCTGGCCCTACAATCTTACCGTTGTATATGTGTACATATTTATATGTGCACATATATGACACCATATACCAATGTTAACAACAATCCATGATGCCTGGTAGATCGCGACCGCGATGGGACAGGCGCAAAGCCTCAAAGGGCAATCCTTCCTTTCCAATCCCCTATGCGTTCTCTTCTACTATCGTAGACTAACTGCATGTCGGAGGCACCAGTAGTAAGGTCGGGTGCCACGCGGGGGGAGCGGGAAACCTTTCGCCCCCCCCCCCGAAAAAAAAAAAGCTGGCAGTCAGTCTCATGCTAACTCCCCTGCCACTAGCTACTGTATCCCTGATGCAATAAAAGATCTAATTATTATTAAGAACCGCATTCGCAAGCTTTGGCAAAGATATAGGGATCCCGCTGATCACGCTGAATACCGCGAAATAGCGAAGATCATCCACGATAGACTGATGGAAAGTAAGATTGAAAAGTGGGAAGAGACCTGTAGTAAATTCTCTGAAAACACCTCAAATAACGACTTCTGGAAAGTAGCTCGTTCTTTGAGGCGCCCTCCTAACGTTAAACGAGCGCTTCACGGTCGTAGAGGGCTAGTATTTTCTCCCCTTGAGAAAGCAGAGGCCTTCGCAGACACTATTGAGAGTCAATGCGATATACCAGACTTAAATGACGCAAATGACGATACTGACGATGACTTATTTGATGACATACGAGCCCAGGCCACTGATTTCAGGCTCAACTGGAAGACACAAGACCCTATTTTAATTAACCCCGTTACCCCTGCAGAGGTCGCGAAGGTTGCCAGGCAGCAAAATGAGAAGAAGTCTCCTGGTGATGACAGACTTACAAATCTTGAAATTAAGTCCCTCCCCTTCAGAGCATACATTCTGCTGGCTAATATTTTCAATACTTGTTTGATATTAGGCTATTTTCCCCGGGCATGGAAGACAGCCAAAGTCTGTTTAATTCCGAAGCCTGGGAAAAATCGCCTATTTCCACAGAATTATCGCCCTATTAGTCTGTTATCACATCTCTCCAAGATTTTCGAGAGACTCCTTCTCAAGCGCCTAAATGTTTATTTAAATTCCGGTGGCGTGCTGAGACTGGAGCAATTCGGCTTTCGCGCGGGTCGAAGTGCCCCTCTGGCCGTGCTGCGACTAGTACAAGTCGCTACAAGATCATTCAACCTTAAACGACATGTTCCGTCCGTCTTTTTCGATATAGAGAGGGCGTTTGACACCGTATGGACTGACAATCTTATCGTTAAATTGTTAAAATTGGGTTCCATCCCCAATTATCTGATAAAGGTCGTCAGTTCATACTTAAGGAACAGAACTTTTTATGCCACCTGCGATGGAGAGAGGTCTACGGTTCGAACCCTTCGAGCCGGTGTCCCACAGGGGGGAGTCCTCTCGCCGGTGCTTTTTAGCCTCTATTTGAATGATCTTCCTAGAATCGCAGGAGTGGAACTGCAGCTATACGCGGATGATGTTGCGATCTACGCTTCTAAACGTAGACATTGCGATGCCATTCGCGTGCTGCAAAATTGGATTACTCATTTTTCAGAATGGTGCTTTCTGAACAAGGTCCAAATTAATAACACTAAAACCAGGGCAGTAATCTTTTCAAGGCGAAGGCCTCAACTTAGTAAACTCAAAATTCATGACACTACTCTACCTTGGTCTAATAGTATTAAATATTTAGGGATTTTATTAGATAATAAGCTGACATTTCAGCAACATGTAGACCAGGCCTTGCAGCGTGCGGCAGTGCGGTGCAAAGCTATTTATCCGCTCTCGGGCAATAAATATCTAAGCGCGACCATAAAGCGAAAGCTTTATCTAGCTCTCATTCGCCCCGTAATGCTGTATGGATGTGAAGCCTGGTCTCACATTGCTAAATCACATATTTTGAAACTTCAGACGTTTCAAAATAAAACTTTAAGATCTTTTTCCAGGCTCAGCCGTTTGCAAAAGACCAATGTTCAGATAAGACATGAATTTCGAATCCCTGCTATTTCCACCCAGATTGATAAGATTTGCAAGATGACCAAGTTCAGAATGCGCCGGTGTATCCAAGCGGAACTCCGTGGACGTCACATTTTAGAACCCATTATTCATACGTCCAAGCCCAGGACCAAGTACAAGTACCGTGGTCCTTGGCTTACGTATTCTAAATTTTAATACCATTTAAATTCCAAATTATATTTTAACCCTTTTGGCCCCCTATTTGCTACCATTGTTGAAGCTGGTTTGGTACTAAGATCTTCTTCTTTTTGTCTTCTGACTCCCCCTCCTTCTTACATACCTATTAAATTACTAAATTTTTCTGAGGGTTTCAGCTCTGGCCAATAAGTTATGGTTCCCCTCTCTTAGTGGCCAGAATGCTTTCCCCCTCCTATCTGTATCGCCCCCTTGAACCCGCCTACTTACAGGCATCTTAATTTACCGATGAGTAAAAAGCTGTTTTGTCAAGCTTGAAACTCCCAACTAAGAGCAAACAATTAAAAAAAAAAAAAAAAAAAGTTGCGCGCCACTATTCGCCGAACCGCGAACCTTGTGACGATGACTTCATTGATCTCGTCCGTCATGATCTTCGTGGTGGTTTTCAGGAGGGTCTCCCCAGAGGTTTCAGGTTTGTCTCCCCCTCCGAGCTGCTCAGACTTATTAAGAAACTTAAAACCCGCAAAGCCCCTGGCCCAGACGAGGTCTCCGCTTCATATCTCAAGAATCTGACTAAAAATGCATTAACCTGCCTCACAAAAATTTTCAATGCTATCTACCGTTTTGGGTACTTCCCTCCAGCCTGGAAAGTAGCCAAGGTCATAATGATAGGGAAGCCCAACACTGATGGAACCTTCCCCCAAAACTATAGACCTATCAGCTTACTATCAATCATTTCCAAACTATTCGAAATGACCCTGCTCTCCAGGCTGGACCCCCATATCAGTAATACTATTAATGACGAGCAGTTCGGTTTTCGCAAAGGCCATTCCACTGTACATCAACTTTTGAGACTCACAGAGGTCATCACGGCGCCTACAATGAAAATCGTATGACAGGAGTTTGCTTTTTGGACATTAGTCGTGCCTTTGACAAAGTCTGGCACAGTGGACTATTATTCAAAATGAAACACAAAGGCTTCCCAGGTCATCTACTAAAGGTCATTAAATCCTATCTTAGGACAAGGAAATTCTATGTCCAGGTGGCAGACGAAAAATCCTCCTTGAGAAGGATTAAGGCCGGAGTGCCTCAGGGTAGCGTCATTGCCCCAGCCCTCTTTAATATCTATGTCTCTGACATGCCCAAAACTGACGCTACCAGTCTCCATCTGTATGCAGATGATACTGCAATCTCCACTACCTCCACGAGAGGACATAGAGTTGATTCCAACCTCCAAGTCGCATTAGACACCCTAGAATCCTGGTTTAGGGATTGGAGAATCAAGATTAACGTCAATAAATGTTCCGCTACTCTGTTTACCAAGAAACGCAAGCATACAGAAGTCCAGGATCTTAACTTCTTTGGCGAGGTAATCAGTTGGCAACCTGCTACTAAATACTTGGGAGTCACGCTGGACCGAGGCCTCACCTTCGCTCAGGAGGTTTCACAGCGCGCTAACAAAGCGAAGGCGGTCCAAGCGCAGCTCTGGCCACTTCTCAAAGCCCAGAGCTCTTTAGATGAATTCAGCAAGGTCCTGTCTTATAGCACAATTGTGCGTCCTGTAATGGAATATGCCAGCCCGGTCTGGGGCTACGCAGCTCCCTCCACTCTCCGGAAACTTCAGACTGTTCAGAACCGAGCCTTGCGTACGATATCGGGCACCCCCTGGTTCGTACGTAACACTCAACTTCACACCGACTACAATTTCTCGACCATCAGTCAGAGGATCCATAGACAGGCAGTAAAAACATATAGAACAACTACACTCAGCACCAACCCTCTTGTAAACAATTTGGGTGATTACCGAACACGGGGGTGTCGTCACAAACGCCCCCGTATTATTATAGAATAAACTTTTCTCAACCATGCTACTATAGCTCTTTTTCTCTTCTCTCAAAATTCTCTACCTTTACATTTTCCAACCTTTAGATTTCTCTTTCACGAACCTCTTACTTCTACTATCCTTTAAATTTCTGTATTTCATATGTCTTAGTACATAAGATCATATCCTGATCAGTTTGACTCACGGTAATCACCCAAAAACCCCAATAAACAATTGTAGTCTGTCGCAACTATTTTGTCACAGCACTCAAGGCCTCAGGGCTGATGGGCTAAATATCAACGCATCGAAGCCGGCGTAGCCGGCTTCGATTGCATGGGTCTACGTACGTCGCCATACAGATTGTCTACTCGCCATTGTTGACTTCGCAAGGAGTCGCCATTTTATTATTGTCGTCGTTAATTTAAATTCATCGCGCTCTTAGTTGGGGTTCCCACTGTTTCCTTTATAGTGATTATTCACTTTCTAAGTGAGTTTTAGCTCTCATTCAAATAAATTTAACTCTCTACCTATTATAACCATCCTCTCCTAAAACCTTGGAATTTCGTTTCTTGCCCCTGTTTCGGCAGGCTTAAAACCGATAGCCTGAAGCGATTTTCCAAAGTTTGGGCCTCTTTTCTACCCCCCTCCTGTCCCTGATACACTCCTTTTTCTGACTTCCCTTTTTAACATGGCTTCGGGCCCCCCGCTCGGTGGCGGGGCCCCTAATCATGTCACCCAATTGCCTCCTACTTCCTGCATGTCTCTACCAGCATCCAAATTCTTTGATATTAACACCACAGCTGACCCTAATATCCCTGGTATTGCCACCTCATGGCCTGCGCTACCTCATACGTCCTCTGGAATAATCACGCCGAATTCCTCCTGCCCTTCTCGTGGTAGCTGCGGTTCCATCCAAGTTCTGGCAAAATCGCCGACTGCTCTAGAGCTCATTAAGGCCCTGGAGTTTGTCAAGGCTGCGGAAGCCAAGGCCAATAGCGGCTACGACGCGGCATGGAACCCAGTTAAAGGGAAAAGGAAGCAGCCGAAAATGAGGCTGCGCAAAGGCTCTATCCACTCCAAAGCCGCAAACATTACAGTTCCTACTAGTATTTCAAATTCCTTCACGATTTTGTCTGCCCTTCCCACTGCTGGGAATACTAGTCCAATGGACTTCGTACCATCTCCCACCACTAGCCGGTCTAGAAGTCCAGTCACTGAACGGCCATTAACTCAAGCTCCTAGCACTTCTGTCTCAAAGTCCAGGACTGATGCCCATGCTCAAGTTTCCCAGCAGTCGGAACCGGCCCCTGTTTCAATGGAAACAAATTCAAATCCTCCCCCGCCTGTTAAGGCTCCCAGAATCCCACCTGTAGTGGTAGCTGATAAAAGTCAATATCAGCGCCACTACAGATACTTGAAATCAGTCTGTCAAGGTGACATCAGGGTTGTCAATACCAGGGACACCCTAAATTTTTTTATGGACACCACGGAGGATTACCGCCGTGTTAAGCAATATTTCGAAGACAGCAACGCTGCCTTCTATACTCATCAGCTCCCTGCTGATGGTTTATTGAAGGTCGTAGTGAGAAATATTGCTCACACGGTGGAAACCGATTGGGTACGAGAGGAGCTGGAGGCGCTCAGTTACGAGCCCAGGGACGTGTACCAGTACACTAAACGGAATGCAGCTACCGGTACTGACACGCCCTTGAGCGTAATGAGTGTCACGCTCCCGAATACAGATTATTCCAAGACCATCTACTCCCTGAGATACCTCTGCGGATGTAAAGTAAACATTGAGGCTTACAAAGGTAGGACTGGCCCCGCTCAGTGTTACAAGTGCCAGCGTTATGGGCATACTGGCAACTATTGCAAGATGCCCTTGCGGTGTGTTAAATGTGGAGAAGGCCATAAAGCCGAAGATTGCCCTCTTACCCCGGATCAGAAGGCAATCTGTGCTAACTGCAAGGATGATCACACCGCCTCTTATAGGGAGTGTCCTGCTTATAAGGAACTTGAAAAGGAACGCCAGACCAGGGCTGAAACCAGAAAAGAAAAGCTGAAGCGCCTTGTCAATTCACGGGCAGTAACCCAGGACTTGAGTTTCGCTGCAGCCATGGGTGGATCGAACCCAAGCACTTCCACTTCTGACGCAGCGCAATCTGGCGATAACGCTGGCGCTGGTGATACTGGGCCACAGTCCGGCCTCTCAGGCTTAGGTGATATCTTCGCGCTCTGCAGGGAGCTTAATTTTGCAAAACTGATCCCCCTCCTTAAAACTACTGCTACCAGGATTCGAACCTGTTCGAATACTATCGAGAAGGTTATGGTCCTGCTGGACGCTGTGATGCAGTACTTCAGCGAACCTTAGGCTCCTCGATAATGGACACAAGACTAACAATCTGTTTTTGGAACTGTGAGGGTCTGATTAGGCAGAGATATGAGTTTGAAGCTTTCATCTCTGCCCATGACGTGGACGTCTGTCTATTGAACGAGACATGGCTGGATGCAAATAACCAGCTTTCCTTCAAAAATTATACTCTATATAGAAAAGATAGGTTATATGCAATTCGTGGCGGTGTAGCCGTGCTGATTAAGTCTAGGCTTACTCATCATGTGCTGGACCCCCTCCCTATCTCAACAATAGAATCTTTAGGCATAGAAGTTAAACTTAATAACCTGCATTACAGGTTTTTCGCTGTTTATTTGCCGCCTAGAGCTGCACTTCATCCCGATGATTTGCTAGTTCTTTTGGATAACGAAAACCATGTCCCGTCAATTGTCGCAGGGGATCTCAATTCCAAAAACCCAGATTGGAACTCCAGAATTACTAATCCCAAGGGTCGATTGTTGAGAACATGCATTTCAGAGCATGACGACATATCGGTATTTGCACCGACAGAGCCGACTATATATCCGCATAATGGTCAGCCTGACGTCATAGATATTACAGTCACTAAATTCCTCAGGCATGAACTGACTTTTACAGTTCCCAATTGGTTAAATTCTGACCACCAGCCTGTTCTTTTCAATCTTGCATGGGATCGCTTATCAGAACCTAGCTTGCGCCTACGATCTAGGAACTTTAATTGCATTAAATACAGATGGCATGTAGACAAAAATCTGCGTATATCCACCCCCAGAACTCGTGCGGAAGTCGATTCGAGCATTATGCATCTTACTAATAAGATGATGATGATGATAATTGTTGTTTTAAGGGGCCTAACATCTAGGTTATCGGCCCCTGATGGTTTGGGTGATCGTGAAGATGAAAATGAAAAGCGCCCGTAAAACTAAAACTAATTACTAACTTACATACTAGAAGAAGAAATGGAAAACTAAAGGAGAATAAGGCAAATAAAGGACAGGAGGAAAATAAATGCCCTCAACCCTCGAAGAAGGCGGATTGAGGGACTTGGAAGGAAGGAGAGCCATGAAAGGCAGATAGGAAAGTGAAAGAGGAGAGGGTCCGCCCCAAAGGTAAGGGGAAAATGGGGGAAACGGACCCAGCTCAGGAATCCCTCGGGGTCGCCAACTCCCGAACTCACCAGCCATGAGCCCCTGAGGGTGTAGCATTATCTAGGGTGCACCAAAAGTGGTGGGGCTACATACACCCAGCCTCCATGAGGGCCTTAAGCAGAAGGCAGGAGATAACATGAAAATAAAAAGAAGGCTGACCCCTCGCAGAAGGAGGGAATCAGAAAAGATGAGACAAGGGCCAATTAAGGCGGGAAAGGAAGAGACTCCCTAGGCCTCGGATACCCTAATACCGTCGGGGTCGGAAGAGAACAAGAGTTGACCAAGTGAGGTCGACAGGAAAGAAGACAGAGAGGAGCCCGGCACAAGTAAGTGGAAGCAATGCCGGACTCAGCTGGGGCCCCGTTGTCGCCAACCCACGCCCACTAGATGTGAGCCCCTGGGGGATTACTTACTAATAAGATGCATAATGCTAAAAAGTACGTTAATCGACTATCAAACAGCACCCAGGAGACGGCTGAAGGTGCTAGCCTATCGCAGCAAGCCAGCCGGCCTCCTATTGGCTCGCCCTCCGGCCAGCCGGGACCCGAGTCTATAAATATGACACGAGTCCGGGAGCTGTTTACGGCCGGTAGGCGCGCTTAGCTTAGCGCCGTGGTCCACAAGATAGGATTAGTCTAGGCTCCCCCTCTTTGTCACCCTCAGTGGCCACCATAAAGGGATTTAACTTAAACTCACCGTATCTCGGGTAACTTAGCCAGGGACGTACCTATCCGCTCACTGCTTGTCACTGCGTTACCAGTATAAACTACACCTGCTGTGAGTTGGGTAGCCTACTCTCTCTGCTGCGCGCTTACTATTTTCATTACCTCCGCCCTCGGGCGTGAGAGGCTCCCCTCCTGGCACCAGTTGCCGCCCACCTACAGCATTAGTTTAGGGACACACACTGCCTGCTCTAAACACGATTAGCGCTCCCTACACCACAGTCCAACAGCTCCTGCCTTGGCAGGAGGCTGTCCAGGCCCCGATATGACCAAGTTCCAATCTAAAGGGTTGGTAACCCATGCCAAGAAGTCCCCGATAGGCACCAGGTCTGCCCTAACGAGAAAACTAGACATGGAAATCACTGCACGCGCGGGTCCTTCTACGCCTAACATCATCTTTAAGACTGGCCCCACTGCCACACTGCCGGAAAACCCTGCTGAGCATTTCAGTGGTGAAGAAACTCCTCGTTCTCCTGAGCAATCCGCGGCCACGACGAGCCACGCCCCAATAATTATTCCGACCACTCCCAACCACTCGGATGATGATGGCTCCCACACCTCGACTGATGATAACACTGGCTTCCACCTTGTGACCGGAAGGAAGAAAACCAACAGGATACGACAAACCATACCAGCGGAGAAGATGGTCATCAGCCGCAACCCGTTCGGTCCCCTGAAAGAGCTCCCTAAAGAGCAGTTCACGGGTGCACAGCCCATTCCTGTGCAAACCCCAGGATCCCCAGGCACATCAGCCAGGGCTACTTCTGCCAACCCTCCCCGCCAGATTGTTCATCCTGTGTACATTAAAAATGTCACAGACATCAACGAGCTCACCGACCTGCTAGTGGACAACAAACTCCAGTTCAAAATGAAAGTCATGCCTAACACCGTGAGAGTAACAGTGGCGACACCGGAACAACATAAGCTTCTGACGTCACTCCTCATCCAAGTCAACGGGGAATTTCACACCAGGCCCACTATGCCACGCAATACCCGCAAGGTCGTAATCCGCGGTTTGCACGAAACCTGCTCCACTGACCGCATCCAACAAGCCCTTGAGAAACTTGGCTACCACATTGAAAAAGTATGCCAACTGACTGCGACGAATGACCGCTCCAAAAAGTTACCCCTCTTTCTGGTAACATACTCCACCACATCTCCTGATCTGAATATATACAACCTCAACTCACTTCTATTCAATCAAGTAACCGTCACCAGATACCAAGGACCTGCAGGACCCGTGCAGTGCTACCAATGCCAAGGCTTTGGGCACGCTTCCAACGGCTGCCACTGCAAGCAAAGGTGCGTGATATGCGCAGCAAACCATCGTGCCAAAGATTGTCCCATTAATGGCAAAAACGAGACGCCTACATGCGCTAACTGTGGGAAAGCGCACACAGCCAGCTTCCGCGGGTGCGAAACCTATCGAAAACTGATTAGCACCTTCAACAACAGACTGCCAGCTGCCAGAAAGGCTCCAGCGGGTCACATACCCAACAGGAACTCCATCCGATCAGGTACCAGCTTTGCAGGGGCCGCCGCACCCCGCAACGCAGTCGAAGAAGCCCCTATTCAGACTGCAGCCCCTATCCCCCCTCCTATTAACAGTACATCCATCTTTCCGGGTCTTCCTCCTGCTACTGCTCCACTACTCCCCACACCAGTCCCTGCCCCTACTCCCACGCCTATTCCTTCTTCTAGCCACCTTCCCTCAAACGATATGTTTGAGATTTTCAAACTGTTATCTGACCCCTCCCTTCGCGACCTCATTTCAGTCGTGAAGGGCATTCTACTACGCCTCATCAGCGCTCCTGACCTTGCCTCCAAGATGCAAATTATTATTGAAATCGCCTCCCAATACATACTCAATAATGGGAGCAATTAATCAGCAAGCTGGTACCAAACTGAAGATTATGGCGTGGAACGCCTACCACTTAAAATCCCAAGAGGGGGAATTCTGCGAGGTTCTACAAGAACAGGATATAGATGTCGCACTACTAGGCGAAACTAATATCAAACCAGGAACCAACTTCTACGTCCCTGGATACACCATCTACAGAGATGATCGCCCCCCCCCCCTCGTCGAAGTGGAGGCACCGCCATTCTCATCAGAACAGACCTGGTGCATCACCGCATCCCCACACCTAATAACCTGCAGTTTCTTGAGGCCACGATCGTACAGATTGAATTAGATAACGGACCATATCGCATTGTGTCCTACTACAGGCCCCCTAGCACACCGGTTGTACTGACGGACTTTCAGGAGCTATTAACTGACAATATTCCTGTAATATTGGCAGGTGATATCAACTGTAAAAACACGCTATGGAACAGCCGATATACTGAGGCCAAAGGCAGAATGCTTGCTGGCTTCTGCGAAGATCACGAGTGCCTTACCCATGCGCCGCCTGGACCCACATATTATCCGTTTAATGCCAACTCACTCCCGGATGTCCTAGATATTGCCATAAGCAAAAATCTAGACATACCGATCACCGTTGACAATTTACGCGCCTTAAACTCTGACCACGATCCCATCCTCATTACATTAAACTCAAGCTACAGACCATCCCGTACCAAAATCCCACTTCATCTCCGCAAGCTAGACTGGGACCTCTACCGGTCTACGCTTCAAGCTACCGTTGCTGGCAATCCCAGCATTCTCTGCAAAGGGGACATAGACTCCCATGTAGAGAAGTTCACTTCTGAAATCCTGCACGCTGCCCACACGGCCGCCATAGGCCCCGCTCACAGACAACACAAGCCATTCTCCATCCCACTCACACTAAAGGCACTTATTAAGCGTAAAAATATGACCAGGTGGCGCTGGCAAGTCACGCGGGACCTGCGGCTGAAGCAGGAATGGTACCGATTAAAACGTCAAATTGACTCAGCTATGCAGAACCTCCGTAATAAAGCATGGCAAGATAAATTAGTTAATATGGCTGGCAACCCCAGCTCTCTGTACGGAATGGCTAGAAGGCTACTTAAGAAAAGGACAGCCATCCCACCATTACACGGGGAACGGGGGATGGTCTATACTAAAGAAGGCAAGGCTGACGCTCTGGCGGACACTTTCGAGAAAGCCTGCGAGCCAAATTATGAACCCAGCAATGAAGACTTTATCGAAGAAGTCTATCGCGACCTTCATAATGGCTTCCAGGGAGAGCTTCCGCCGGGCTTCAGGCTTGTCTCACCTACTGAACTGCTCAGTCTTATTAAAAAGCTGAAAAACCGGAAGGCCCCAGGGCCTGACGGGGTCGCAGCTTCTTTCCTTAAAAATTTAACCAAGAACGCCCTCACCTGCCTAACAAAAATTTTTAATGCTATATATAGATTTGGTCACTTCCCCCATGCCTGGAAGGTCGCCAAGGTGATTATGATTGGAAAGCCTAACACCAATGGCACTTTCCCCCAGAATTACAGACCCATTAGTTTACTTTCCATCATCTCAAAGCTATTTGAGATGACCCTACTTTCCAGGCTCCAAGTGTTCATTAACAACACCATTAATGACGAGCAGTTCGGTTTCCGTAAAGGCCACTCCACGGTCCAACAACTACTTAGACTTATAGAAATTATTACGCGCTCTTTCAACGAAAACCGTATGACAGGAGTTTGCTTCTTAGACATCAGTCGTGCTTTCGATAAGGTATGGCATAGCGGTCTGCTATACAAACTGAAACACAATGGCTTCCCAGAGCACTTACTTAAGATAATAAATTCCTACCTAAGGAACAGGAGATTCTATGTCCAAGTGGAGGACGCCCAATCCTCTATGAGGGACATTAAAGCTGGTGTACCACAGGGCAGTGTCATTTCCCCCTCCCTCTTCAATATATATGTCGCTGACATGCCCAAGTCTAGAGACACTGAACTCCACCTGTATGCGGATGATACCGCCATCTCAACTACCTCCTTGAGAGGACATAGAGTCAACCACAACCTCCAAGTCGCCCTAGACGCTCTAGTAGCCTGGCTAGAGAGATGGAGAATCAAAATTAATGTCAATAAATGTTCTGCCACACTGTTCACGAAAAAGAGAAAATTCACTGAAGTCCAGGATCTAAATTTCTTTGGTGAAGTGATCAGATGGCAGACAGCCACTAAGTACCTGGGAGTCACGCTAGATCGCCAACTGACATTCGCTCAGGAGGTCTCACAGCGCGCAAACCAAGCGAAGGGGATCCTAGCGCAGCTCTGGCCTTTACTAAGGTCCCAGAGCTCACTAGATGTCTTTAGCAAGCAACTCGCATACAGCACTATAGTGCGACCAGTCATGGAATATGGCTGTCCAGCATGGGGGTTCGCAGCCCCCACTTCGATCAGGAAACTTCAGGTTATTCAGAATAGGGCTTTACGTACGATATCAGGCGCCCCTTGGTACGTACGTAACACCCAACTACACCAGGACTATCACCTCGAGACCATCAGTCAGAGGATCAGGAAGCAGGCAGTCAATCTTTACAAATCAAGTACAAGAAGCACCAACCCTCTTATAAGCAGGTTGGGCGATTACCAAGCTACGGGGTGCCGCCATAAGCGCCCTCGAATTATCATAGAGTAAACTCTACTACTCAATCTTTCAGCTCCTATAGCTAATCAGATTTCTTCCCTTTCACTCTCTCACTTCATAAAAACTGTCTATACTATTTTTATCTTCCATATTAAGTATTCTTCAGTGCCATTTGTGCACTTAGCCATATCCTGGCTAATTAAGAAATAAAATGGTAATCACCCAACACCCCTAAACAGTGCTGTTAGGTCACTCGCATTAGGGACATAGCTCTAAAGGCCCCCGGGCCGAAAGGCTAAAATTTCATGCTCGCAAAGCCAGCTTTGCTGACTTTGCGCGCGGGGTTCGATTCGATTCGAGCTGTTTACCGAACAATCCCCCCCTACTGACAAGGCACTAAAGGCTCCTAGTTGAGCTGAGAGGCCAGAATCTAGGGCGCCTGGGCACCAGACCAGACCAGACCAGGCAGATTGTCTCGAGGATGATCATTGTCTCCTTCAATCGTCGATCCTCATCACACATCGAGGAGCCAGCCATGGATTGACCCTGCTCCGACCAAGCCAAGCAGCCCAACCGTCTCGCCAAGCCGCTCTCACGCCGTATCACCGTGCCAAGCCAGTCAGGATCCTTCCCTAACTCATCTCCGTCCCTCCTTACCAAGCAATACCCCTAAAATAACTATTACCCGCCCTCTCTCCATCCACTTCAAGAAAATCCAATCACCCCCGAGTTAAAAATTCAACTCTAACTCTTCCCTCCTACCATACCAAGCATCAAATTAAATTATCTCCAAACCCTATTCAGCGCGCTCATTGTCACAGCTCCATCTGTTCAATCTGGATAACCTTGAGCGACTGATCTAGGGTTTTACTTTTTCTTTTCTCTCCCTCTACTATCAAGATCTGCCAAGCATTTGACCCCCCCCCCTTTTTTCTTTTCATCATACACATACTGCTCACAACATGAACACACTCACTACACCTGTCCTCCCTTACCTCAATACCGAAGAGGCGATGTACTACGTGTCCCCTCAAAACAAGTACCCCTCAGGTATAACCATCATCGTCCGTCCCCCTAGTAAAGGAGAATTTTGCAGCTCCCTTCGAGCGGCAATTATTGGTGTGCTCTCCCCGATTGAAAAGTCTGTAGCTTTAATTGAGGAGCTCACCAATAATTTTGTCTCCATTACGCCCATGGGGTCAGAACACTCTTCCCACACCAAAGCTGTCATGGCAGCTCTCTCTAGTCACCCGGCCATCCCCTCCTTCACACTCATCACACATAATGACTACACTGAACCCCCCCCCCCTAATCCTACGCCACGAGTCTACTCAAACTACCCCGGACACGAGAGACAACTGGTCACAATCCTCCCGTGCTCTCATTAGGCCCCCTAAGAAACCTAGGAGGAAAAATAAGAGCATTCAAGTCATGCCACCTGTCACCCCCTCCCTCTGAGGGAGTCGTCAGACATGAACCCGCTTCCATCCCTCTCACCTCTGACACTGCAGCTGCTACTTCTCCATCAGAGAGCACTGCACCACTTGCCTCAACACCGCCCCCCTCCCCTCCCATACCTACAGATAAACTGGCGTCGCGGCGCCACCCGCCCAGACAACGCTCAACTCTTATAACACAATGTTACCGTTGCCAACGCCTACATCACGCAGCATTTGAATGCAAATACGAGGCCAGATGCAATCGTTGTGGCGGTCCTCACGGTCACAAAGATTGCTCAGTTCCCCGTGACTCCCCCACGTGTGTAAACTGCGGGGGGGGGGGCATGCGGCCTCGTATCCGGGATGTGGGTTCATAAAATCTGCATTAAAACACCAGCACAGGCAATGGCAACAAACAAACAAGCACAAAACAATACCCTCACTACTCTCGCTCTCCATCTCCCCTCCATACACTACACAACTCCAGGCCCCCCCTCCATGCTCTACACAACCCCAGGCCCCCCCTCCATGCACTACACAACTCCAGGCCCCCCCTCCATGCTCCACACAACTCCAGACCCCCGCCCTCACGCCCCGCGACGCCGCTGTGTACCTGCTCGAGTGGCTGGCCACGGCCGGCCCACTCGGGATGGTGCACAATGGTCCGCGGGCACAAGCACACTACTAAGCCCTCTCACGCCTGCCCCGTGACACCGCTGTGTACCTGCTCGAGTGGCTGGCCACGGCCGGCCCCTTAGGGATGGTGCCCAGTGGTCCGCGAGCTCAAGCACAGGGCCAAGCCCTCCCACGCACCTCACGCACATGCCTCACACTACTGACCTCTTGCCTTACTCTTTCGTTCTGCTCCCTCTTCGCTACTCTTTAAATGGTCCCACGGTCTAAACTTTCTACTTTTTGATCACCATATATATATCGGTCTACTGACCAGTTAAGATAAATTATATTGGTAACCTCCCTAAACCTACCAAACTACCCATCCCCTTCTCCTTCCCCATGCCCTATCCCTCAGGCCACATCCTGGCCAGCTATGATTTCCTAGCTTGCCCAGCAAAACCCTAACGTTCTGTTTACCGAACCTTCCCCCCCTACTGACATGGCACTAAAGGCTCCATAGTTGAGCTGAGAGGCCAGAATCCAGGGCGTGCAAGCCAGCGAAGCTGGCTTGACATCGCCAGGGCACCAGACCAGACCAGAGCAGATTGTCTCACAGGAACAGGCAGATCATCGATACATCACAGGAGCTCGAGCCAGCCATGGATTGACCCTGCTCCGACCAAGCCAAGCAGCCCAACCGTCTCGCCAAGCCGCTCTCACGCCGTATCACCGTGCCAAGCCAGTCAGGATCCTTCCCTAACTCATCTCCGTCCCTCCTTACCAAGCAATACCCCTAAAATAACTATTACCCGCCCTCTCTCCATCCACTTCAAGAAAATCCAATCACCCCCGAGTTAAAAATTCAACTCTAACTCTTCCCTCCTACCATACCAAGCATCAAATTAAATTATCTCCAAACCCTATTCAGCGCGCTCATTGTCACAGCTCCATCTGTTCAATCTGGATAACCTTGAGCGACTGATCTAGGGTTTTACTTTTTCTTTTCTCTCCCTCTACTATCAAGGTCTGCCAAGCATTTGACCCCCCCCCCCCTTTTCTTTTCATCATACACATACTGCTCACAACATGAACACACTCACTACACCTGTCCTCCCTTACCTCAATACCGAAGAGGCGATGTACTACGTGTTCCCTCAAAACAAGTACCCCTCAGGTATAACCATCATCGTCCGTCCCCCTAGTAAAGGAGAATTTTGCAGCTCCCTTCGAGCGGCAATTATTGGTATGCTCTCCCCGATTGAAAAGTCTGTAGCTTTAATTGAGGAGCTCACCAATAATTTTGTCTCCATTACGCCCATGGGGTCAGAACACTCTTCCCACACCAAAGCTGTCATGGCAGCTCTCTCTAGTCATCCGGCCATCCCCTCCTTCACACTCATCACACAGCATGACTACACTGAACCCCCCCCCCCCCCCTAATCCTACGCCACGAGTCTACTCAAACTACCCCGGACACGAGAGACAACTGGTCACAATCCTCCCGTGCTCTTATTAGGCCCCCTAAGAAACCTAGGAGGAAAAATAAGAGCATTCAAGTCATGCCACCTGTCACCCCTCCCTCTGAGGGAGTCGTCAGACATGAACCCGCTTCCATCCCTCTCACCTCTGACACTGCAGCTGCTACTTCTCCATCAGAGAGCACTGCACCACTTGCCTCAACACCGCCCCCCTCCCCTCCCATACCTACAGATAAACTGGCGTCGCGGCGCCACCCGCCCAGACAACGCTCAACTCTTATAACACAATGTTACCGTTGCCAACGCCTACATCACGCAGCATTTGAATGCAAATACGAGGCCAGATGCAATCGTTGTGGCGGTCCTCACGGTCACAAAGATTGCTCAGTTCCCCGTGACTCCCCCACGTGTGTAAACTGCGGGGGGGGGGGGGGGGGGGGCATGCGGCCTCGTATCCGGGATGTGGGTTCATAAAATCTGCATTAAAACACCAGCACAGGCAATGGCAACAAACAAACAAGCACAAAACAATACCCTCACTACTCTCGCTCTCCATCTCCCCTCCATACACTACACAACTCCAGGCCCCCCCCTCCATGCTCTACACAACCCCAGGCCCCCCCTCCATGCACTACACAACTCCAGGCCCCCCCTCCATGCTCCACACAACTCCAGACCCCCGCCCTCACGCCCCGCGACGCCGCTGTGTACCTGCTCGAGTGGCTGGCCACGGCCGGCCCACTCGGGATGGTGCACAATGGTCCGCGGGCACAAGCACACTACTAAGCCCTCTCACGCCTGCCCCGTGACACCGCTGTGTACCTGCTCGAGTGGCTGGCCACGGCCGGCCCCTTAGGGATGGTGCCCAGTGGTCCGCGAGCTCAAGCACAGGGCCAAGCCCTCCCACGCACCTCACGCACATGCCTCACACTACTGACCTCTTGCCTTACTCTTTCGTTCTGCTCCCTCTTCGCTACTCTTTAAATGGTCCCACGGTCTAAACTTTCTACGTTTTGATCACCATATATATATCGGTCTACTGACCAGTTACGATAAATTATATTGGTAACCTCCCTAAACCTACCAAACTACCCATCCCCTTCTCCTTCCCCATGGCCTATCCCTCAGGCCACATCCTGGCCAGCTATGATTTCCTAGCTTGCCCAGCAAAACCCTAACGTTCTGTTTACCGAACCTTCCCCCCTACTGACATGGCACTAAAGGCTCCATAGTTGAGCTGAGAGGCCAGAATCCAGGGCGTGCAAGCCAGCTTCGCTGGCTTGACATCGCCTGGGCACCAGACCAGAGGCTGCCAGAGGCATCACACAGCTCCGACCAAGCCAAGCAGCCCAACGTCTCGCCAAGCCTTTCTCACGCCATATCGCCGTGCCAGGATCCTTCCCTGAATTCATATCCAATCACTCCCTACCATCCAATACCCCTAATTTAACTGATACCCGCCTTCTCTCCATCCACTTCAAGAAAATCCCATTGCCCCCGAGTTCAAACTAAACTCAACTCCTCCCATCTTCCCCACCAATCATCGAGTAATTTAAATCTTTTTAAACCCGACTCAGCGCGCTCATTGTCACAGCTCCATCTGTTCAATCTGGTTTAACCTTGAGCGACTGAAATAGGGTTTACCTTTCTATTTCCCATCTTCGCAAGGTCTGCCAAGCATTTGACCCCCCCCCCCCCCTTTTCTTCTTAACTAACTCACACAGCTCACAGACATGAACACAGTCACTACACCGGTCCTCCCATACCTTAACACCGATGAGGAGATGTACTACGTGTCCCCTCAAAACAGATACCCCTCAGGTATTACCATCATCGTCCGGCCCCCTAGTAAAGGAGAATTTTGCAGCTCCCTTAGAGCAGCAATTATTGGTGTGCTCTCCCCAATCGAAAAGTCCGTAGCTTTAATTGAGGAGCTCACCAATAATTTTGTCTCCATTACGCCCATGGGGGCAGAACACTCTTCACACACAAAAGCTGTCATGGCAGCTCTCTCCAGTCACCCGGCCATCCCTTCCTTCACACTTATCACACAGCAGGACTACACTGAACCCCTCCCCCCCCCCTAATCCTACGCCACGAGTCTACTCAAACTGCCCCGGACACGAGAGACAACTGGTCACAATCCTCCCGTGCTCTTATTCGGCCCCCTAAGAAGCCCAGGAGGAAAAATAAGAGCATACAAGCCACCTCACCTCCGGTCACTCCTCCCACTGAGGGTGACGTCAGCCCCGTACCCGCTTCCATCCCTCCTGCCCCTGACACTACAGCTGCTACCTCTCCATCAGAGAGCACCGCTCCACTTGCTTTAACTTCGCCCCCCTCCCCGCCCACACCTACAGATAAACAGGCGTCGCGGCGCCAGCCGCCCAGACAACGCACAACACTTATCACACAATGTTACCGTTGCCAACGCCTACACCACGCAGCCTTCGAGTGCAAATACGAGGCCAGATGTAATCGATGTGGCGGTCCTCACGGTCACAAAGATTGCTCAGTGCCCCGCGACTCCCCCACGTGTGTAAACTGTGGGGAGAGGGGCCACGCGGCCTCGTATCCGGGGTGTAGGTTCATAAAATCTGCATTAAAACATCAGCACAGGCAATGGCAACAAACAAACAGACACAAAACTATACCCTCACTACTCTCGCTCTCCATCTCCCCTCCATGCACTACACAACCCCAGGCCCCCCCTCCATGCACCACACAACTCCAGGCCCCCTCCCTCACGCCCCGCGACGCCGCTGTGTACCTGCTCGAGTGGTTGGCCACGGCCGGCCCCTTCGGGATGGCGCCCAGTGGTCCGCGGGCACAAGCACAATACTAAGCCCCCACACGCACGGCCCGTGACGCCGCTGTGTGCCTCCTCGGGTGGCTGGCCACGGCCGGCCCCTTCGGGAGGGTACCCAGAGGTCCGCGGGCTCAAGCCCTCCCACGCACCTCACGCACATGCTTCTAACGATCTCTTGCTATTCTTCTTTCGTTTCTGCTCCTTTTCGCTCTTCTTTCTAATGGTCCCTCAGGTCTAAACCTACTACTTTCTGATCACCACATATTACATCGGTCTACTGACCAGTTATGACACTAATATTGGTAATCTCCTAAACCCACCTAATTACCCATCCCTTTCTCCTTCCCCATACCCTTTCCCTCAGGCCATATCCTGGCCAGCTAAGACCTCCTAGCTTACCCAACCAAACCCTAACGTTCTGCTTACCGAACCTTCCCCCCCTACTGACACGGCACTAAAGGCTCCTAGTTGAGCTGAGAGGCCAGAATCAGGGCGCGCAAGCCAGCTTCGCTGGCTTGACGTCGCCTGGGTACCAGACCAGACCAGCTGCCAGAGGTCGTCTCTGAATCGTTAGAGGAAGGACACCTTGCCAGTGGCAGCAGCAGACCAGCATAGTTGTGCTAACAGCTCACCAGAATGGAGACTACGAGCAGCGGGACCATCGAGTGGAGGAAGCAGCAGAGGAACGGCGAGCCAGCCAGGGGTCAGAGCAGGCGCAACCGCGTCCGGAGAGGTAGAGGGCCACGATCGGCAGGCTCCTTGGGTGGGGAGTTAACCTCCACAGAGCCCTCTCCTCCGGTCACGCGGGCACGCCAGCAGGCCCTTGGTGAGAAGACGTCAGCGGCGCAGAAGCCGCCAGCCGGCGAAGAGGATGGTGTGCCTCACAGCCTGGCTGGCGCAAGCAACGCTGGAGTAGCTCCCGGCCCGGGGAGCACAGGTAGCCCGGACATAACGCAGGTGTCCCTGCGGTCCGAGTCAACCGACGCCTCCCCAGGGCCCTCTGAACTAGAGCTAGCCGAGTCCGAGAAGAGTCGGACGCCAGGACCGGCTAGTTCCCCGCGACAGGAGAGCAGCAGCAGCCCGGACGCCAGGTTCAGCTGGGCGAGCGATGTGAGCTCGGACACCGTGCATGGGCACCCTGGGGCCACTTCCCCAGGCTCCGAGCAAGCAAGTGGCTACGACCCCAGTGACCTGGCTTTGTTTGTTTATTACAGGCCAGGCACCAACCAGGAAGAAGAATGGGAAGTCATCAGTGCCTACAGGGACAAGATCCACGTAGTCGCAACGGGAGGAGTTGAACGTGTCCACGAGGACATCGAAGCTGTCCTCTCTACTGGAGTCCTGATCAGGCCACGCGAGAGCGCGGCCATGAGCTACGTCTACATCAGGGCATTCTCCGAGCACTGGCAGGTAGCGGTGGTATCAGGCTGTGCGCCAGGTGCCCCTCCGCACGTCCTCAGCCACGCTCGGAAGCGCTGTCCAGACTTTCTCATCGAGATGGCAGATGTTGGGATCCAGGCAAGCCCCCTGACCTTCTCCAAGAGAACGCAGGCTCCACAACCAGCACCTCAGGCGGTGCCTTTAGCGGGGCAACCCGCGCCCGCCAACCAGGAGGAGGCGCGACTACCAGAGCTCCAGGTGGGGCCTCTAGCGGGGCAACCCGCGCCCGCCAACCAGGAGGAGCGACTACCAGAGCCCCAGGTGGGGCCTTTAGCGGGGCAACTCGCGCCCGCCACCACCGCCAGGAAGGGGACACCCGAGACGGCCGGGGCCACCAGGACGGCCCCAAAGCAGCGACAACCAGAGCCCCAGGTGGGGCCATTAGCGGGGCAACTCGCGCCCGCCACCACCGCCAGGATGGAGACGGCCGGGGCCACCAGGACGGCCCCAAAGAAGCAGCGTAAGGTCAACCGCAGCAGCCCAGAGGACCGTCGCCCGCAGCGCCCCCTGGAGGGGGAACCAGGACGCCGCGGGACCACCAGCCGCAGCCAGGGACAGCCGCTACAGCCAGGTAGTATAAAGCCCCGCTCAGGCCAGCTTTTACAGTGTTTCCGCTGCCTGAGATGGGGCCACTCCCAGGGATCCTGCGGCTCTCCAGTCCGTTGTAACCGGTGCTCAGGTGGCCACCACCACACCGGCTGCACGGTGCCGCGGGACGCGCCGGTGTGCGCCAACTGCATGGGTGACCATCCGTCATCCCATCGCAGCTGCCCAGTCTACAGGTCCATGGCAAGGGCAGAGAGGAAGGCGGCTCGTTCCCATGGACCGCCCACTAGGCCCCTGCTTCGGCAGGCGAGGCCCCCCCTCCACTCTCCGGTGACGGAGGCTCGGTACCAGGGACCCCATGGAGATCGGGTAGTGGCGCAGGTTCTTCGGATACTTGTACCATTGCTCGGTAGCCGGCAAGGCCCGCGCTGATCCCAGCAGTGCCGAGTTCTATCGGATTCCCCGGAGATGATGATGATAATTGTTGTTTTAAGGGGCCTAACATCGAGGTTATCGGCCCCTAATGAAATGGAATGACGTGAAATGAAAGGATGTAGATAAAAACAACTCACTGCCATGGATGAAGCGAAAACGGATGACGAGGTCAGCTGACGGCTCGTCATCACGGAGAATAAGGGAGAGGGCATTAGGCAGTTTAAGAGTCCTGCGCAGATCGGCCAGATCCACACACTCCAAGAGAAGGTGTGCCACGGTTAGGTGGGCGCCGCAAGTACACACAGGAGGATCTTCTCTCTTGAGCAAGTGGGAGTGCGTAGCAATCCCATGGCCGATCCGGAGTCGACAGAGTACCACAGCTTCCTTCCGGAGAGATCGGAAGGAAGATTTCCACACCTTCGTTGTCTCCTTGATGCCTCTCAGTTTGTTGGGTGGAGGCGTGGCACGCCATGCCTCCTCCCAATGCGACAGGATCGTATGCCGCAACTGAGAGCGCACATCACTAGCAGGCACCTTATACGGTAGCGAGGGCAGTGCGACTGCCTCTCTCGCCGCCTGATCAGCAAGCTCGTTTCCCGCAATACCCATGTGGCTAGGAAGCCACACAAAGGTCACCCCGGTTCCAGCGTTACGCGAACTGACGAGCAGGTCGTGCACACGCTGGACCAACGGGTGCTTCGGGAAACACACATCGATCGCCTGCAGCGCACTCAGAGAGTCAGTACACAAAAGAAAGTGCTGGTGATCGTCTGATAACGTGTACCGCAGAGCCTCTAAGATGGCATAGAGCTCCGCAGTGTACACGCTACACGCCTCGGGAAGTGAAAAGAGAAACCGACGATCCTCAACCACAAATGCACAGCCTACTTTCTCGTTTACCCTCGAACCGTCCGTGAATACAAGCCCTGATCCCGGATACCGTGTCACCACGGACTGGAACAACCTCCGATGGACGGAGGAGTCCGTGTCCGACTTGGGGCCGGTGTGCAGATCCAGGATGATATCAGGGCGAGAGACCATCCACGGAGGGGCCTTGCTAGGTACTCGGACGATACAGGAGACAGAAGGAAATCGGAACTGACGGTATAAGTCATCCAAGCGAATCCCCGCCGGCCGAGTGGCTCGGGCGAGCACACCATACAGCCGGCGATTCGGAATGGAGAACAAACATGGATAGCTTGGATGAAGTGGCATCTGTCGAATAGTTGCAGCATAGGTCAGCAGTACTTGTTGGCGCCTCAGGTGTAAAGGAGGTACGCCAGCCTCAGCGAGCAAGCTGACGACTGGGCTTGTCCGAAAGGCACCCGTCGCCAGCCTCACACCGCCGTGGTGGACACTGTCCAGTTTAACAAGCACTGACTTACGGGCCGAACCATATGCTACACTGCCATAATCTAACCTAGATAAAATCAGTGACTTATAAAAGCGCAGGAGCACCACGCGGTCCGCCCCCCATGATGTGCCGCTAAGAAACCGCAACATGTTGAGTTTCTTAGCGCAGGCAGTTTTCAAACACCGCACGTGTGGCTCCCACGTCAATTTCTGATCGAAAAGGAGCCCAAGGAACCGGTACGCAGCAACAACAGGCAAAGCTACATTGCCCAGATAAAGCTCAGGATCTGGATGGAGGGTGCGCTTTCGGCAGAAATGGACAACCGAGGACTTAGCGGTTGAGAATCGAAAGCCATGCTCCAGTGTCCAGCGTTCCACTCCCCGAATAGCTTGTTGTAGCTGTCGTTCAGCGACCGCCATATTTTGCGCACTATAATGTAGAGCAAAGTCGTCTACATATAGCGACGGTACCACTGCTGGACCAGCAGCAGCGACTATACCGTTTATGGCAAACGCAAATAATGTTACGCTAAGCACCGATCCCTGTGGGACTCCGTTTTCCTGTATATGATATTGCGAATATGTCCCCCCTATTCGGACACGGAACAGGCGAAGGGACAGAAAATTCGCAATAAAAACCGGCAAGTTACCTCGGAATTTCCATTGATGCAGGGTAGAGAGGATGCCGTAACGCCAAGTGGTGTCATAGGCCTTCTCGAGGTCAAAGAAAACAGCGACTAGGTGCTGTCTCCGGAGAAAAGCGTCCTGTATGGCAGTCTCCAGGCGTACCAGATGGTCGTTGGTACACCGTGACGCCCTGAAACCACACTGGTATTCAGACAGGAGTCCCCGTTTCTCCAGGACCCACACCAGGCGCCGATTGACCATCCTCTCAAAGAGCTTGCACAAACCGTTTGTGAGACAAATAGGTATGTAACTCCCTGACAATTTGGGATCCTTATCGGGCTTCAGGATAGGTATAATGATACCTTCCTGCCATTGCGCTGGAAACACACCTGCCAACCAGATACGATTAAACACCCTGAGCAAATAGCGAATGCTCTCATCGTTAAGGTGTTTAAGCATCTGGTTGTGAATATTATCCGGGCCAGGAGACGTGTCCCTGCAGAGCGCCAGCGCTCCGCGGAGTTCCCACTCCGTAAAGGGCACGTTGTACTCCTCCGAAGCGCGGGAAGCAAAACTAAGATGGAAACGTTCCGCTTCGCGCTTCAGGGCCACGAAGGCAGGGTCATAGTTATCGGAACCGGATATATCCGCAAAATACGAGGCGAGATGGTTTGCAACGCGATAAGGATCTGTAACCAGTTCATTAGCAATGGAAATTCCCGGTACAGTAGAAGATGTCTGAATTCCCGAAATGCGTCGCAGTTTAGTCCACACTTGAGAGGAGGGGGTATGTGCCGTAATAGAAGACACATACCGTTCCCAGGATTGTTTCTTACTCTGGCGAATAAGAATCCGTGCCTTGGCACGGAATTTCTTAAACGCCACCAAATTGGCCATGGTTGGACGCCGACGGTAGTGCTTATGAGCTCGACGACGGTCTCTTATTGCCGCTGCAATATCCGCTGTCCACCAAGGGACGAGTTTGCGACGAGGAGACCCAGAAAAGGATGGAATGGACTCCTCGGCGGCAGCAAGAAGCACATCGGTGATGTGCTGTACCTCGTCATCGACGCTCCGGCAACCAAGATCAACGAATACAGCTCGTTCTTGAAACGAGGGCCAATTTGCCCGCTTAAGAACCCAACGACTGGGGAACTCAACGGGCGTCTGGTTCAGAAGGGTAAGAACGATCGGGAAATGGTCACTGTCACAGAGGTCATCGTGTACATACCAGCCAAATAAGGGGACCAGCGCACGGCTACACACACTCAAGTCAATGTGTGAGTACGTGCCGTGCGCTAAGCTAAAATGTGTAGCTTCCCCTGTATTTAATAGACATAAATCCAACCCTTGAATTAAGCCTTCCACGTCCCTTCCTCTGGGGCAGGAAGATGGTGATCCCCATTGGGGGTGATGAGAGTTGAAATCACCCACGAGTAGGAAAGGGACTGGAAGTTGATCAACAAGATCTAAGACATCATTAATATCAAGGGGTTGGTTCGGTGGAAGGTACACGTTACAAACAGTTGTCATAGCAGGCAAGGACACGCGAACTGCAATAGCTTCCAGAGGAGTGGCGAGTGGAAACTCCTCACTATAGCAGTCAGAGCGAACGAAGGTACAAACGCCCCCGGAAGCCCGGGCGGCGTCTTGTCGCTCTTTAGAGTATAGTCGGAAACCTCTCAGAACAGTCTCGTGATCAGGTCTGAGGTTTGTTTCCTGTAGGCAGACTATACTCGCCGCGTATTGGGCAATAAGCTGACGGAGCTCTGTCAAATGCCTGTCATAACTGTTACAATTCCACTGTAACAGTCCCCGGAGACAAACTGGCGAGAAGACGGACATGGATCTGGTGCATGATACCTTCTCCCAACTAACATACCTACTCATTTCCATACCCACATTATCCTTGCATGTGGCAATAACCAAGCCGCCAGGTTTTACGTGTAGGCAATCTTTCCTTTCTGCCTATGCTGTTTTCCCTGGCCCTACAATCTTACCCTTATATATGAGTACATATTTATATGTGCTCATATATAATATATACCTATGTTAATATCTATTAATTATGCCTGGTAGATCGCGACCGCGATGGGACAGGCACTAAGTCCTAAAAGACTCCTTCCTATCCAATCCCCTATGCTTTCTCTTCTACTATCGTAGATTAACTGCATGTCGGAGGCACCAGTAGTAAGGTCGGGTGCCACGCGGGGGGTGCGTGTACTCTTTTCGCCCCCCCCCCCCCCCCCCGAAAAAAAAAAGCTGGCAGTCATCAACAGGAGTTTGTTTTCTTGATATCAGTCGTGCTTTTGACAAGGTATGGCACAGTGGTTTGCTATACAAACTTAAGCACAAAGGAATCCCACATTTCTTGCTCAGAATCATCAATTCCTACCTTAGGAAACGACAATTTTATGTTCAAGTGGAAAATGCCCAATCCTCTCTGAGGGTAATCAAAGCCGGTGTACCGCAGGGCAGCGTTATCTCCCCTACTCTTTTCAACTACTATGTCGCTGACATTCCCTCTACTGATAACGTCAAACTCCACATGTACGCAGATGACACTGCAATTTCCACTACTTCCTGGAAAGCACATATCATTGATCGCAACCTCCAAAGCGCCCTAATGATTTAGAACTTTGGCTGAGAAAATGGCGCATCAAAATTAACGTTAATAAATGCTCTGCCACTCTTTTCACCAAAAGAGTCAAAAACACAGCCACTAATAATCTCCACTTCTTTGGCGAAGTGATCAGGTGGCAGACCAAAACTAAATACCTGGGAATCTCGCTAGATCGCAAACTAACATTCGCTGAGGAAGTAACTCAACGCGCAAATCAAGCGAAAGCGACCCTAGCGCAGCTTTGGCCCATATTAAGGGCCAACAGCGGCCTGCATATCAAAAACAAACTCCTTGCGTACCGTACAATTGTACGTCCCATCATGGAATATGCCAGTTCCGTTTGGGGCTATGCCGCCCCATCTACCATCAAGAAATTGCAAGTTGAGCAAAACAAGGCACTCCGATCACTATCTGGAGCTCAATGGTATGAGCGTAACGCACAACTTCATGAGGAGTATAACCTCGAAACCATTCAGGCCCGTATTAGAAAACATGCTACTAAATTCTACAGAAAAGCCACTATAAACCCCAACCATCTAATCAACACGTTGGGTGATTACCAAGCTACTGGGGCGAAACACAAACGTCCCAGAATTCTCATAGAATAAAACTACAAATCATCACCTCTAAGGTCTCACTTTCACTATCATATAACTCTCAGATAATACAAGCCTCTCTTGGCAATACTTTTCTCTTAGCTCCGTCTCTTCTCCTATAACTACGCCCCTTTGGCTCTATCTGATTCTTCTCTCTTCGTGCACAAGGCACTAGGTCATATCCTGACCAATAATGCTACAAATGGTAATCACCCAAACCCCCCCCCCCCAAACAAGTGCTGTTAAATTTTAAAATTTTTGCAAACTAAACAGCTCTAAAGGCCCTATGGGCTGAAAGGCTTTTTCTATCGCACGCAAAGTCAGCGAAGCTGACTTTGCGATGCGGTTTTGCTTGCTTGCTGGCAGTCATCATCATTCAGCGCCAAGGCTCGACTGAGTACACATCGTTATTACTGCTCCAAGAACTTCCAGACTGAGCGACGTGCTTTGCATGGTCTCAGCAACGTTGGACTTCGTGCAGTGATACACCCGGCCGGGTCGTTCATTGCTGCTGCAGAGTCAGACCATTCCCTGCGCGGTCCGACCACTTCATATATAGGAAGGCTCAAGACCGTACCTCGGTTTTCATTCCAGTCGTCGACAGCGCTCGAGAGAGAAGTACCAGCAGCGCACTCTACCTCTTGCCGGTGGCAGAAAGGAGAAGCTTCGCCGTCAGCAGCAGCAGTCGCCTCCCGGGTCTCCCACCCTGGGGCTCGCTTCGCCGCACTACCTGAACAGCTGGGACCGGATCTACGCTGAGGTTCGCCGCTGTGAGCTTGCGTCTGGTGGCCCCTTGGGGTTACCTGGCCAGTTGTCACGGAGCGCCTTCGGTGTACCACCACGGTGGTTACACCCTGAGCTAAGATTGTCTGTTCCCTGGCACCGAGTCCCACGGTCCACCCAGGCCTTTGTTCGTTGCGCGCCAGTTGTCGTGGAGACACCACTCCTAAAAACTGTGCCCTCTGGCGACAACGGCAAAGCACCTGGGCCCTCTATTGCCTCCCTTGCCTCGTCCGGCACCCCAACATTTCAACAGCCGGCCTTCGGGCCCTTGGCTTTCAATACATAGGTACAGCTAGAAATTCATATTAACCATACCATACACTCAGGCGCTCACCACAACATCAGACACAGCCGCGGCCATGTCAGGCCAAGGCAAACTCAAACAACACGCTAACACGGCTAGCCGAACCGGGGTGGATAGAGTAGCTCCGCTAGGCGACTCCGTGAAGGCACCCACACAGCCGAGAAACGCATACAGAAGGTCAGAACTAAACCCGCACACACCTGAACAAAAGGAGCAGAAGAAGTCACAGACACTCACCGCAAAAAAGGCAGCAGCACCTAAACAGGCCGTAATTTCCACACCAAATGGAAAACTCATAGCGGAAGAATTTTTAAACAAATCCTACCCCACCACACCTGAGGATGCCCTCCGCAAACACCATCAAGAGACAAGGCCATCAACGTCAACAGAAAACAAGGCTGCGACTGCCACACCAGAACATTCCAAGAGATCTGAAGAACAGCTCGAGGACGCCCACGACGACGAGGGATACAGCATGCCGCTGAAGCGCAAAACAGCCAGGAGCCTCCCGCCACAAGAGACACCTCCTATCAGAACCTCAAACCAGTTCGAGGCACTGAACATCGTCACAGAAGCACCTCCAGTTATAAAAACTACACCGCCGCCAATAGTAATACACCGTGACCCACAGCCATCCTACCAAAGACGAGCCTTCCTCAGGCAGAACACGGTTCACGGATTCACGGCCCGAACTATCAGCACAAACGTCATTAAATACCAGATGAACAACATGGAGGACTACAAAGTAGCCATAGCAGAACTCAAGAAAGAAGGCATTGAATTCTTCACGCACGCCACTGAACCAGCAAAAGCAGTGCACGTAATCTTACGTAAACTACCCATTGACACCCGAGTAGAGGACATTCAAGAGGCTCTCACTGAAAAAGGATACCCAGTAAGACAAGTAACACAACTCACAAAAGCCTACCCAATTGAAAATGGGGACACAACTGACCCGAACAGACCTGAGCGAAAACGAAGCACAATCCCTCTGTTTGCGGTAATAATGACGAAACAGTGAAAAATCAAAAGAAATTTATCACGAAACCAGCCTCCTCGACCACATCATAACAGTTGAAGCATACAGACGCCCATCAGGACCCCCCCAATGCAAGCGATGTCAGCGCACGGGGCACACACAGAGACACTGTAATCTGACACCAAGATGCGTGAAGTGCCCGGGGAAACACGCTACAGATGAGTGTCCAATAACTAAATGGAGCGAATTCAAATGCTGCAACTGTGGCGGCAAACATGCAGCAAATTACCGTGGCTGTGAAACCATCAAGGAAGCAGCACAAAAATACAAAACCAACCAAGCCAGCCAGCAAACAGCGAGAAAAACAGTACGAGAAGAAAACCCACTTCAAGGAACCGATTTCCCAGTCTTGCAGAACCCAGAAGAACAGACGAGACAGAAGGCTGCACACGGACCCTGGCAAACGAGAATACCTCCCCCAATGGGAGCCTCACAACCGAGACCAGCGCTACTGCCTACCCCTGTCTGGAATGCAGGGGCCCCTCCGAGGACAACAAGCCAACAGCATGACTCACCTCCACCGGAAATTATACTAGCCAGCGGCAGAGCCACAGCCCAGCGTCAACTAGCAAACCTACCCCCACAAGTAGCATACCAAGCACTCAATAAAAAATCACCAACAAGAAAACCGAACTAACAAAAGTACTACAAGACTATAATATTGACGTGGCATTACTCCAAGAAACAATGCTAAAACCCAATAACAGATTCCGAATACAGGGATATAAATGCTTCAGAACGGACCGCTCAACACCAGGAGGAGGAACAGCTATCCTTTTTAAGCATCATCTCCCTTGTAAACAGCTGCTAATCCCTGAACTGGAAACAATAGAAGCCACGGCAGTGAAACTACAGTTAAGAACAGGACCACTAACACTCGTCTCAGTATATAAACAACCAGCAAAGCAACTAATTACCTCAGACCTTGACCTCCTCCTAGGATATGGCACCCCAACAATCCTAGCTGGAGACTTCAACTGCAAGCATCCGGCCTGGAACTCCATGGCCATCAACCCGCAGGGACGCACACTACTGCAGTACTGCGATACAAATGGAGTCTACCCAATAGGACCAGTGGAACCAACGCACATCCCCCGCAACCCCAACCATAAACCAGACATAATAGATATAGCGCTAATTCAAGAGGTAAAGCAGTCAGTAGAAATCACAACAATAAATGCTACTGACTCGGACCACAACCCGGTCCACCTGGAAATAGGGGACACTCCGAGCACCGCACCACCGAAGTCAGCAGCCATAAACTGGAAGAGGATTGACTGGGCCCCCTTCAAAGAGCACCTAAACACCTACTACTCAACACACATACCTGAACCACAAACGGAGGACGAAATAGATGCAGCGATTGATGACATAACAGCCACCATACGAACTGCTGCCAAAGCGGCTCGCTCACCGCTTACCCAGAAGTCTCACATGGATCTACCGGACCGCATAAAGCACATAATGAAATTAAAGAACATTGCAAGAAAGCAATGGCAAACTACCAGGCAACCACTACAAAAAACCATATTCAACCGACTGCGCAGAATCTGTACAAGGGAGATAAAAGAGCACCTCAACAAGCAATGGGAACAAAAACTCACTGACCTCAGCACCAAGGACCATAGCCTCTGGAAAGTCACCAAATCCCTCAAGAAAAAGCCCATACACACCCCTAAGCTGCAGAAGGGAGATGTCACAGCCATCACTGATGGAGAGAAAGCAGAACTACTGGCTGACAGCCTCGAGCAACGCTTCCAACCCAACCCGGACACCAAGACAGGAGACTACAGTTACCACGTCGAAAACGCCATGAAAATCCACAAAGAAAAGAAACTTCAAGGAACACCTCAAATCATCACAACAGAAGAAATAAAAGCCACCCTCAAGACACTCCGAAACCAAAAGGCCCCGGGCCCGGACGGCATCCCAAACAAAATACTCAAAGAACTACCAGACTCAGCAATATGGCAGATAGAAATAATACTCAACGCAGCACTCAAACTAGCCTACTTCCCCAAGAGATGGAAAATCGCAAAGATCATACCAATACCAAAGCCAAACAAGCAGCATTCAAACCCGGATAACTATCGGCCAATCAGCCTCCTGGACGGGTTGGGAAAACTGTTTGAAAAACTCATATACGTAAGGCTCCAAGGAACAAACTCAGTACAGAACGCAATCCCTGCAGAACAATTCGGCTTCCGAGCGGAACATTCAACTACCCAACAGCTAATCAGGGTCATCAACCTGATAACCAAATCCCTCAACTTCAGAAGAGCCCGCCCCATGGTATACCTGGACGTAGCCGAAGCTTCTGACAGAGTCTGGATTCCGGGGCTGCTGCTCAAGCTCAGAAGACTAGACATTGATAACACCTACTGGCGGCTACTGGCGAGTTACTTACAAGATAGAACGTTCTATGTGTCGCTAAACGGAGAAGACTCTAACCGCAAAAAGATGAGGGCAGGTGTCCCGCAGGGGAGTATCCTAGGCCCGCTCCTGTACCTTATCTTCGTCCATGACATTCCCCACACATCAGGGACAGAAATAGCTTTATATGCTGACGATACAGTTGTAACTGCGGACTCATTCAAGGCAACAGTAGCCACAGCAAAGGTCCAAGAGGCCCTAAACAAGATTCAGGAATGGTTTGAGCTCTGGAGAATTAAGATCAACCCCCTGAAAACGGTGGCAGTAATGCATACGAACAGAAAAGACCAACAGCCGACCACAAAAATAAAGATTAATAACACCGAAATAGAATGGTCCAAGGAGGGGAAATACCTTGGGGTCATCCTAGATGAAAAACTAACCTACCAGAGTCACATCGAACAAACACTCCTAAAAACCAAACAAGCCATTGGCCACATCTATCCGCTTCTCTGCAGAAAATCACCCCTCAATGAACACAATAAATTACTGCTGTACAAAATGCTAATACGCACAGTAATCCTCTACGCGGCCCCAGCCTGGGGAACGGCAAAGGACACTCTCATAAGCAAACTCCAAACTCGACAAAACATTGTGCTCCGCATGGTAGCGAACGCATCATGGTTTGACTCAAATGAAGACATCCGCAAATACCTGAAAGTCAGAACGATCAAAGAAGAGATAACTCACATAACCAGAAATTTCTATAAAAAGAGAACAGGCAGCAGGAACCCACTAATAGCAGAAATTCACGACATGGACGAGAGTGTTTACTACAAGAAAAAGCACCCCAAAACACTCATACTGTAAGACGCAGCACAGGCTTGCTCCAGAAATGATGTAAATAAAATGTAAATAAACCTGACATAAACAATTGTACAAAACTGTAAATAATATATGATAGCCATTAAGAAACACTGTGCTCACGCACAACGCAGAACAAGGGCAGGAGAAAAGCCTACACTAATTAGAGCAAACAAGTCTAGCCCTACAATTGACAGCCTCCTAATGGAGCGCACACACTTCTTTCACCATCTATGATCCTACTCTTCTTCTTTTACAATCTTTACCTGAAAAGGACCAAGCAGAAATATAAATACTAACAGAACACCAACTCAAATTCCCAGGAATTAGCCAACCGAATCATCTCGCTGTACCAAGCAATTTTCAAACAGGCCAAGGGACAAAGGACCTAAGTTAGGTCGGTGGTCCCATACCACATAGTTGCCGTGCCGCCCCTTCGGGGCGCCACGACAACAGTACATAGAGTTCTGACCTCGGTTTAGTCTTCCGTCCATCGCCGCCGAGTCAACACCGGGCTCTCTGCCCCGGTCCTGTCAGACCGACCGTCCTCTGCGCGGTCCGACCTCCTACTATAACTGAAGGCTCAAAACCGTCCCTCGGTTTAGTCTTTCAGCCATCGTCGTCGAGGTACCTTCGGGCCTCGTGCCCGCCTGGGCCACCCGGCTCCCTTAACCGCTCGCTCCGCACGCTACGACACTCCCTACGACCGCAAAAAAAAATTTAAAGCAACTTATTAAATTAACTTAACTTTTTAAACTAACTTATTAAATTTAAACTCATTTCGCTTGCCCATTAAATTAACTTCTCCCGTATTGCCTCAAGTGTTATCCAGTGTGCCTTCAGGCCACCAGTTCGCAACTTGTCACAGCTCCAACTGTTAAAACTGGTTACCTGCTGCGACTGGCCCAGTCTGTTCTCACTGTTGCGCGACTCTGAAAATTGAAACTTTGGAAATTGAAATTTTTTTTTTTTTTTTTTTTTTAACCGCACTTCGGTTTCTTGCGCACTTGTTTAGGGAACATACACAACTACTCATTTAAACCAACCCACTCAATTTTTCATCTCCAACAACCATATCTGCCCCTGCCACGGCAGGCAGATGCCAGCCTTCAGCTATGGTCAGAAAAGGTAAGAGACAGGAGAGTCCTCCTGGTGATCCTTTGACCAGAGAATCCTACTTAAAGATGAGCCCGTCTTTCACACCCGATGCATCAAGGTCGTCTCTGAATCGTTAGAGGAAGGACACCTTGCCAGTGGCAGCAGCAGACCAGTCTAAGTTGTGCTAACAGCTCACCAGGATGGAGACTACGAGCAGCGGGACCATCGAGTGGAGGAAGCAGCAGAGGACCGGCGAGCCAGCCAGGGGCATGAGCAGGCGCCAGCGCGCCCGGAGAGGTAGGGGGCCACGATCGGCAGGCTCCTTGTGTGGGGAGTTAACCTCCACAGAGCCCTCTCCTCCGGTCACGCGGGCACGCCAGCTGGCCCTTGGTGAGAAGACGACAGCGGCGCAGAAGCCGCCAGCCGTTGAAGAGGATGGTGTCCCTCTCAACCCGGCTGGCGCAAGCAACGCTGGAGTAGCTCCCGGCCCGGGGAGCACAGGTAGCCCGGACATAACGCAGGTGTCCCTGCGGTCCGAGTCAACCGACGCCTCCCCAGGGCCCTCTGAGCTAGAGCTAGCCGAGTCCGAGAAGAGTCGGACGCCAGGACCGGCTAGCTCCCCGCGACCGGACATCAGCAGCAGCCCGGAAGCCAGTTTCAGCTGGGCGAGCGATGTGAGCTCGGACACCGTGCATGGGCACCCTGGGGCCACTTCCCCAAGCTCCGAGCAAGCAAGTGGCTACGACCCCAGCGCCTGGGCTATGTTTGTTTATTTCAGGCCAGGCGAGCCAGCGGGTGAAGAATGCTGGTACATCAGGGACTGCCTGCGCAAGGGCCACCAAGCCATGACGGGAGGAGCCGAACGTGCCCGAGAGGACATCGAAGTGCTCTCCCACACAGGAGTCCTTGTCAGGCCACACCTGGCTTGGACCTTCAGCCAGTACTACATCAATCTGGCACGAATCTGGCAGGTGGCTCTCATCCCAGGCTCCACGAAGGAGTACATCCCAGGCATGCTCAGTGAGGGGAAACCGACTGCATTCCTGACGGACGTCGCGACGCAGACACTGCAGCCAGCACCTCAGGCGGTGCCTTTAGCGGGGCAACCCGCGCCCGCCATCCAGGAGGAGCAACCACCAGAGCCCCAGGTGGGGCCTTTAGCGGGGCAACTCGCGCCCGCCACCACCGCCAGGAAGGGGACGGCCGGGGCCACCAGGACGGCCCCAACGCAGCGACTACCAGAGCCCCAGGAGGGGCCTTTAGCGGGGCAACCCGCGCCCGCCACCACCGCCAGGAAGGGGACATCAGAGACGGCCGGGGCCACCAGGACGGCCCCAAAGCAGCGGAAGGTCAACCGCAGCAGCCCAGAGGACCGTCGCCCGCAGCGCCCCCAGGAGGGGGAACCAGGACGCCGCGAGGCCACCAGCCGCAGCCAGGGACAGCCGCTACAGCCAGGTAGTATGAAGCCCCGCTCAGGCCAGCTTTTACAGTGTTTTCGCTGTCTGAGATGGGGGCACTCCCAGGGATCCTGCGGCTCTCCAGTCCGCTGTAACCGGTGCTCAGGTGGCCACCACCACACCGGCTGCACGGTGCCGCGGGACGCGCCGGTGTGCGCCAACTGCATGGGCGACCATCCGTCATCCCATCGCAGTTGCCCCGTCTACAGGTCCATGGCAAGAGCAGAGAGGAAGGTGGCTCGTTCCCATGGACCGACCACTAGGCCCCTGTTTCGGCAGGCGAGGCCCCCCCTCCACTCTCCGGTGACGGAGGCTCGGTACCAGGGACCCCATGGAGACCGGGTAGTGGCGCAGGTTCTCCGGATCCTTGTACCATTGCTCGGTAGCCGGCAAGGCCCGCGCTGATCCCAGCAGTGCCGAGTTCTATCGGATTCCCCGGAGACAAACTGGCGAGAAGACGGACATGGATCTGGTGCATGATACCTTCTCCCAACTAACATACCTACTCATTTCCATACCCACATTATCCTTGCATGTGGCAATAACCAAGCCGCCAGGTTTTACGTGTAGGCAATCTTTCCTTTCTGCCTATGCGGTTTTCCCTGGCCCTACAATCTTACCCTTATATATGAGTACATATTTATATGTGCTCATATATAATATATACCAATGTTAATACCTACTCATTATGCCTGGTAGATCGCGACCGCGATGGGACAGGCACTAAGTCCTAAAAGACTCCTTTCTATCCAATCCCCTATGCTTTCTCTTCTACTATCGTAGATTAACTGCATGTCGGAGGCACCAGTAGTAAGGTCGGGTGCCACGCGGGGGGTGCGGGTACTCTTTTCGGGGCCCCCCCGACAAAAAAAAAAAAAAAAAAAAAAAAAACACCCGATGCTCCCTTACCCAAGCGTAACAATAAACGCAAAAGCCGCAATAGTGTGAGCCCAGCTTCTACCCCAACTGGCACTGGTAACAGACCTGGCCCCTCACCTGCTAATTTACTACCATATTCATCACCCCCAGCCCTGATTGAGGGATCCCCCAGGGAATCCCCTGAAAGTCCGGAACCTACGGAGTCATCTAGCTGCACCTCAGCTAGTCCCGCTCTCTCTCCTGACTCGGCAAATCAAGACACCCCACTAGTCTCCTCTGCTGCAGATGACTGTACCACTTCTGAGGAGGAAGAAAACTTCGTGACTCCAGGGAGGAGGAAGACGAACAAAATTTCCCAAACCATCCCCTCGTCTAAGCTCATTATCACTAAAAATCCATTTGCCGCTCTATCTAACCTACCAGAAACGCAATTCTCTGGTAATGAACCCATTCTCTCCGATCAGCCCTGCCCCCCTGGCACTCAGGCCGAGGAATCTGCCCCCCCCCCCCCTCTTCTGACCAACCGGCCCCCTCCGGCTCTTCAGCCGCAGGACCTGCCATTCCCAACAAACCTAAAATTAATGTACACCCAGTGTACATTAAAAACGTCACCAGCTTCGACAATCTTCACGATCTTCTGGTGGCAAACAAACTAAACTTCAAGATTAAAAACCTTAATGACTCTGTCAGGGTGACGGTCTCCACCCCTGGTGAACACCGTCTCCTCACCTCCCTTCTCATTGAGACTAAAGGGCAATTTCACACCCGCCCATCTCAACCCAAACTACTCCGAAAAGTCGTCATCAAAGGATTACATCCTACGACGTCCACTGACCGCATCCAGCAAGCCCTCACCATGAGAGGCTACAACATTGAGAGAGTTGCTCAACTCACCTCAACCACTGACAGGAATAAGAAACTCCCTCTATTCCTCATCTGCCATTCCACTGACACCACTGAAGCCAACATTTATAATCTCACTGAGCTACTCCATAACTCAGTGGTAGTCACTAAATACCGCGGACCCTCAGGTCCAATTCAATGTTACCAGTGCCAAGCCTACGGACACGCTTCAAATGGTTGCCACTGTGCAAGAAGATGCGTCATATGCGCGCAAAACCACGCAGCCTCCGAATGTCCAAATCGTCGCAAAGCAGACACCAAACCCACCTGCGCAAACTGTGGCAAAGAACACACCGCAAACTACAGAGGTTGTGAAACATATCGCAACCTCATCAACCTCAACAACAATCGTCTTCAGTCAACCAGAAGAGCACCTGCAGGCCCAGTTCCCCCGAGGAATCAGTTAAGAAATAATGTATCCTTCGCCAACGCCATGAACCAGGGGGCTCCCGCCGAACCTCCCTAACTTCCCTCTCCATCCCCCCCTCCCCTCACCCAAACCCACTTCCCCTCCCTCTCCACTGAACAACCTCAAACAAGCTCCACCTCAACTACTAGTGACTTCTTTGAAAATTTTAAAATGCTTACAGATCCCTCATTCCGTGACATCATCACCCTAATCAAATCTACTCTACTTCAAATCAAATCCGCTCCTGATACTCCTTCCAAGATGCAAATCATCCTTGAAGCCGTCTCATCCTTCTTCTGCAATGGACCCTAATCCCCCTGGCTTCAACATTATGGTTTGGAATGCCGAGCACCTCAAACCCCGAGAAGGCGAACTCGAAGATCTACTCCGCGAGAAGAAATTTGAAGTGGTGCTGATCGGCGAAACAGATGTTAAACCCGACATCAAACTATACTTTAACGGATACAGGCTGTACAGAAACGACAGACCTGGAAATCGTCCAAGCGGAGGCACCGCCATACTAGTGAAAGCTGGGCTCAAACACTGTAGAATCACTACCCCCGCCAACTTGCAATATCTTGAAGCCACTGTCATACACATCGAACTTAGCTCAGGAACTTATAGGCTTGTCTCCTGCTACTGGCCTCCTGGAACCCCGTTTGTCCCTGATGATCTCGCATTGGTGTTGCCTGTGGATGACACTCCTGTAATCCTTGCGGGTGACTTCAATGCGAAGAATCAGCTCTGGGGCAGCCGGCTTACCAAGCCCAGGGGCAGGCAGCTGGCAAAATTCTGCGAGGATCATGACTGCCTTATCCACGGGCCGCCTGGCTATACTTATTTTCCTCACGATGCTAATAAACTTCCGGATATCCTTGACATTGCCATCAGCAAAAACCTGGATATCCCTATCACTGTCAATAACCTTTCAGCTCTCAACTCAGACCACGACCCCATAACCCTCACACTTAACTCACAATACATTCCCTCTCATCCCATCATCCCTCTTCACGCCCGCAAAATCAATTGGGACCTCTTCAAAAACACACTACAAACTACCGTTGCTGGAAACCCCAGCATTCGAAACAAGGATGACATAGACATCCTTGTTGAGAAATTAACCTCTTCCATCCTTCACGCAGCCAACACAGCCGCCACTGGCCCCACACATAGACGCAATAAACCGCCCTCCATTCCAATTACACTTCAATCCCTCATCAAGAGGAAAAATATGATCAGGCGTAGGTGGCAAGTCACTCGTGACCTTCGCACGAAATACGAATGGTATCACCTTAAAAGACAAATTCACTTGTCCTTACTAGACATACGTAACAAAGAATGGACCAACAAAATCAATCAGCTCAATGATCACTCTAACGAGATGTATGGCATGGCTAGGAAGCTCAACAGAAAACGAACTGGCATACCTCCCCTGCATAGCACACGTGGAATGGTCTACACTAATCCGGACAAGGCTGAAGCTCTGGCGGATACTTTCGAGAAAGCATGTGAACCCAATCGTGAACCTAGCGATGAGGACTTCATTGCCGAAGTCTATCGAGATCTTCGCGAGGGTTTTCAGGGAGAGCTACCGCCGGACTTCAGGTTCGTCACACCCAGAGAACTGCTCAGTCTTATCAAGAAACTGAAAAATCGTAAAGCGCCTGGCCCTGACGATATTTCAGCTAGTTTCCTCAAAAACATCACGAAAAACGTCCTCACAGCTCTAACAAAGCTTTTCAATGCAATATTTAGATTTGGTCACTTCCCCACAGCCTGGAAAATCGCCAAGGTGATAATGATAGGAAAACCTAATACCGATGGCACCTTCCCACAAAATTATAGGCCCATTAGTTTACTCTCCACCATCTCGAAGTTATTCGAGACCATATTGCTCTCCAGGCTTTCCCAATTCACAAATGGATTAATAAATGACGAGCAGTTCGGCTTTCGAAAAGGCCACTCCACGGTCCACCAGCTCTTCAGATTAACTGAGATCATTACACGCGCGTTCAACGAAAATAGGATGACAGGAGTTTGTTTTCTTGATATCAGTCGTGCTTTTGACAAGGTATGGCACAGTGGTTTGCTATACAAACTTAAGCACAAAGGAATCCCACATTTCTTGCTCAGAATCATCAATTCCTACCTTAGGAAACGACAATTTTATGTTCAAGTGGAAAATGCCCAATCCTCTCTGAGGGTAATCAAAGCCGGTGTACCGCAGGGCAGCGTTATCTCCCCTACTCTTTTCAACTACTATGTCGCTGACATTCCCTCTACTGATAACGTCAAACTCCACATGTACGCAGATGACACTGCAATTTCCACTACTTCCTGGAAAGCACATATCATTGATCGCAACCTCCAAAGCGCCCTTAATGATTTAGAACTTTGGCTGAGAAAATGGCGCATCAAAATTAACGTTAATAAATGCTCTGCCACTCTTTTCACCAAAAGAGTCAAAAACACAGCCACTAATAATCTCCACTTCTTTGGCGAAGTGATCAGGTGGCAGACCAAAACTAAATACCTGGGAATCTCGCTAGATCGCAAACTAACATTCGCTGAGGAAGTAACTCAACGCGCAAATCAAGCGAAAGCGACCCTAGCGCAGCTTTGGCCCATCTTAAGGGCCAACAGCGGCCTGCATATCAAAAACAAACTCCTTGCGTACCGTACAATTGTACGTCCCATCATGGAATATGCCAGTTCCGTTTGGGGCTATGCCGCCCCATCTACCATCAAGAAATTGCAAGTTGTGCAAAACAAGGCACTCCGATCACTATCTGGAGCTCAATGGTATGAGCGTAACGCACAACTTCATGAGGAGTATAACCTCGAAACCATTCAGGCCCGTATTAGAAAACATGCTACTAAATTCTACAGAAAAGCCACTATAAACCCCAACCATCTAATCAACACGTTGGGTGATTACCAAGCTACTGGGGCGAAACACAAACGTCCCAGAATTCTCATAGAATAAAACTGCAAATCATCACCTCTAAGGTCTCACTTTCACTATCATATAACTCTCAGATAATACAAGCCTCTCTTGGCAATACTTTTCTCTTAGCTCCGTCTCTTCTCCTATAACTACGCCCCTTTGGCTCTATCTGATTCTTCTCTCTTCGTGCACAAGGCACTAGGCACTACAAATGGTAATCACCCAAACCCCCCCCCCCCCCCAAACAAGTGCTGTTAAATCTTAAAATTTTTGCAAACTAAACAGCTCTAAAGGCCCTATGGGCTGAAAGGCTTTTTCTATCGCACGCAAAGTCAGCAAGCTGACTTTGCGATGCGGGTTTGCTTGCTTGCTTGCTGGCAGTCAGTCACTTCCACATTGTTGTGGCTCTGAGTAAGAGCCCCGTAATTGTTTGCTCCCTGTTTGCGCTCTATTGACGGCACTCTATACTAGTGTTACGAGTCACGGTCTCTGTTTTGCGAGCTAGCCTCGCCGTATAGGGCAATAAATTCTTTCTTTCCTGACCTTCCTACCTATCCTGATTTACACCTAAGCTTCAAGACTTGTATCTTGCCCCTGTTCCGGCAGGTTCAAACCGGTAGCCTGCTACAAGTTTTGAAGTTTGGGTATAATTTCCTTTCCTCCCTCACTGTCCCTGAAACCCTCATAGCTATTAGGACTCCTCTCGCACATGGCTTCAGGCCCCCCGTTCGGAGACGGGGGTCTCTCGAAACCCACTGGCCTTCCTTCCTCTTCCTGCTTGGCCCTGCCTCCACCCATGAAGCAATCTAAATTTTTTCAATCTGGCCCTGCCCCTAATTATGACACCTGCTTTCCACCGCTCGCCAACTCTGGCCCTACCACTCCCGCCTCCTACTGCTCCTCACGTGGCAGTACGAGCAATATAAATGTAATGTCCCTCACGCCTTCTGCCCCTGAGCTAGCTAAAGCTCTTGAGTTCATCAAACATGCAGAGGCTAAGAACAATGACTCTTATAATCAAGAGTGGAAAGTTTCGGTCAAGGGCAAGCGGAAGCCTCCAAAAATGAAACTGATTAAGAACCCTGCTCTCAGAACCAAGTCAGCCAAGGTTACTGTTACGACGCCCACCTCCAATTCCTACACTATTTTGTCTACTCTCCCAACTGAAGGCAATAATAAGCCGGAAGATTTTACCCCCTCTCCAACCTCAATGAGATCATTGAGCCCTGTAGCACCAAGGCAATCAATAGCTAATCCTAGCACTTCGTCTGCCAGGCCCGCGATAGCTGCCTCAGCTCCCCAGCCCATGGACATCAATGCCCCTACTGTTCCGCCCGTCAAGGCTGTCAGAATTCCACCTGTAGTGGTAGCTGATAAATCCCAATATCAGCGCCACTACAGATACCTGAAGTCAGTGTGCGAGGGAGATATTAGGGTCATTAATACTCAGGATTCATTAAAATTCTTCACTGACACCAAGGAGGATTATCACCGTGTGTTCAAGTATTTCGAAGAAAGTAACGAATCTTTCTACACCCATCAGCTTCCGGCTGATAGGCCGTTGAAAGTAGTTGTGCGAAATATTGCGCACACGGTCGATACAGATTGGGTTCGCGAAGAGCTTGAGGCACTACATTACCAGCCTATGGATGTGTACCAATACACCAAACGGGATGAGAACACCGGTATTGTCACACCCTTAAGCGTGATGAGTGTCATGCTCCCAAACAATGATTTCTCCAAGACCATTTACTCTCTGCGCTACCTTTGTGGATGCAAAGTGAACATTGCGTCTTATAAAGGCAGAACTGGACCAGCCAGGTGTACCAAGTGTCAGCGTTTCGGGCATACAGCTAATTACTGTAAGATGCCCGTACGTTGTGTTAAATGCGGAGAAGGCCATAAGCCTGACGATTGCCCTCTTACCCCAGAACAGAAGGCAATCTGTGCAAACTGCAAGGGAGACCACCCTGCCTCCTTCAGAGGATGTCCTGCATTGAAGGACATAGAGGAACGCCAGACCAAGGCTGCTAATAAAATGAAAAAATCAAGCGAACGTTCACTTCACGGGCTACTACCCAAGAACTAAGCTTCGCAGCAGCCATGGGTGGTTCGAACCCTAGTACTCCTGCAGCTAACGCAACGTCATCTGGCGGAAACGCTGACACAGGCAACATTGGACCCCAGTCTAGCCTTTCAGGCCTAGGCGATATTTTTACGCTCTGCAGGGAACTGAACTTTGTTAAATTAATCCCCCTTTTAAAAATAACTGCCACCAGGATTCGAAATTGTTCGAATACCATTGAGAAAGTTATGGTCCTGCTGGACGCTGTCATGCAGTACTTCAGCGAACCTTAAATTTCTCAATTAATGGACACACGACTTACAATCTGCTTTTGGAATTGCGAAGGTCTGATTAGGCAGAGATATGAGTTTGAAGCTTTTATCTCTGCCCATGACGTGGACGTCTGTCTATTGAACGAGACATGGCTGGATGCAAATAACCAGCTTTCCTTCAAAAATTATACTTTATATAGAAAAGATAGGTTATATGCAATTCGTGGCGGTGTAGCCGTGCTGATTAAGTCCCGGCTTACTCATCATGTGCTGGACCCCCTCCCTATCTCAACAATAGAATCTTTAGGCATAGAAGTTAAACTCAATAACCTGCATTACAGGTTTTTCGCTGTTTATTTGCCGCCTAGAGCTGCACTTCATCCCGATGATTTGTTAGTTCTATTGGATAATGAAAGCCATGTCCCGTCAATTTTCGCAGGGGATCTCAATTCCAAAAGCCCAGATTGGAACTCCAGAATTACTAATCCCAAGGGTCGATTGTTGAGAACATACATTTCAGAGCATGATGACATATCGGTATTTGCACCGACAGAGCCGACTATATATCCGCATAATGGTCAGCCTGATGTCATCACTAAATTCCTCAGGCACGAACTAACTTTTACAGTTCCAAATTGGTTAAATTCTGACCATCAGCCTGTTCTTTTCAATCTTATATGGGATCGCTTATCGGAACCTAGCATGCGCCTACGATCTAGGAACTTTAATTGCTTCAAATACAGATGGCATGTAGACAAAAACCTACGTATTTCCACCCCTAGAACTCGTGCGGAAGTCGATTCGAGCATTATGCATCTTAGTAATAAAATGCATAATGCTAAAAAGTACGTTAATCGACTATCAAACAGCACCCAGGAGACGGCTGAAGATGCTAGCCTATCGCAGCAAGCCAGCCGGCCTCCTATTGGCTCGCCCTCCGGTCAGCCTGGACCCGAGTCTATAAATATGACACGAGTCCGGGCTGCACAACATTTAATTGTTGCGTTAATCGCCGAATTGAAACCAACAGCAAGAACCTCACCAGGATACTGCTATCACAATCGCTTCTCTCCACATCGGAGTTAAGCAACATTGACCGGCAGTGACTGGTGGATAATGCTAAGTGGGTGACCGTCGACTGGAGTCGTCAAATTGAAGAATTCTCTGAGCGGTCCGACCACTTGTAACTTAGGAGGGCTCGATACCATCACTCAAATTACGTCGTTTACGTTGCACTCGAGCAAGCTACCAGGAAGGAAGCACGTCGGCCAAGCACGCTAGCGACGCAGCATCCACCGAGCGCGCACTGTAGTACGCAAGACGGCCACCCAGAGCGCTGCCACGACTTCACTACAGCTGTAACCAGGGCTCAGACGTCATTCGAGGCTTAAAGCGACGTCCATTCAGCATCCTACCCATAATCCCAGCCAAGAAAAATCCCCGCCAAGTATCTCAGCCAAGCAAATTCTCACCCTGAACCTATTATCCGCCCCGCAGCAAGACTCCTACCCACGCCAGCCCAAATTACCCCTACCCCTCCGTTTTCTCACTCAAGTAACGGTACTGCTCGCGCACTGTCACGGCCCATCCGTTAAAACTGGAAACCTTGTGCGACAGTACCCTACTTGAAATATCTTCTTCGGCGAAGCCACTCCCCCTCATAACGGTCTGCCAAGGCATTTGACCGATTCATTCATATTACATCACCACCTCCACGCACTTACAGCCACTCTAGCAACATGAACACCCGCAGAAAACTGCCCATCCCCACATTCGAGTTTACTGAATCCCTCTTTTACACACATCCAACCCGTACTTCCCCCTACACAGACATAGTCATGATCATGCAACCCATGGATCCCGTTGCCTTAAGGATGATGGTCATAGAGGTATTAACACCGATATGGCCTACTATCATAAGCATCGAGGAGACAATAAATGGATACATCATCATCACTCCCACACACAACAGGCACATAGACCTTATCAGAAATGCCCTCTGCACACACCCTGGCATTCCCCCTAACTTCCCCATACATACAAATAGGTCTGCTCGCGAACCACCTCCCCCAAATCCCATAACTAGATCTGACATAGATATCATCTCCATCAACCCCGAGCCACACCTTAACTTCACCACTGCAACAGTAGCTCAAACCCAAACTGAATCCCAATCCAACCTAACCATTACAACCTTAAAACCAATCTCCCTGTCTCCAGCTCCTGAAACCAACGCACAAACCCAATCAGAACTCGCCCTTGAATCCAGTGCCCCCCCCCCCCCCCCCCGAACTCAGTATCCATGAAGACACGTCTCCCTCAGGTAACGTCACCGAACAATTGCCAAGCACTCAGGAAGCCACATCCCCCTCAGGTCACGACATCTCACCTGCAAAAACACCGACGTCGCGACGCCCAACTCAGGCGCCGCGACGCCCAATGCCCAGACCACACCCAACACTGGTCATCCAATGCTTCCGTTGCCAACGCCTGCACCACACAGCGGCCGAGTGCACTCACAAGGCCAGATGTAACAGGTGCGGTGGCCCTCACCGGCACTCTGAATGCACAGTGCCAAGGGAGTCTCCCACATGTGTAAACTGTGGTGAGAAGCACGCGAGCTCGTTCCCTGGGTGCAGGTACATTAAACAAGCCATCAAACACCGGCAATGGAAGGTACTACAACGCCCTAAACACCGCCCCAGCCATAACCACATTCCCTCACTTCTATCCCTCAAAACCTCACCTCCATCAAGCATTCCCCCCCCCCCCTCAAGCTTCCCCTCACACCCGCCGAACCCTAATGCCACTGCCAACACGCTCATCATCACCCAAATATTGCAGCTACTCCAACAACTCACCACTACACAGCTGCAATAATCATACAGACCCTGCCTGGCACTGAACACAGTGCTGTGCGCGCGCCTGCCCGGGGGTCGGCCACGGCATACCCACCTGGGATGGCGCGGCGCGGGGCTGTGAACAGGCGCCAAAATCACGTCTCACAAACATACATCATTCATACCCATCCCACAAACAGCGAGGCTTATTATTATTATTATTATTTCTCCACCAAATACCTACTAAAGGTCTATACTTTTCACTCCTCAAAAGCTAACCCACTAGAGGTCTTCTCTTCCTTTCTTAAAATACATAAATTAATAACTCAACCAACTTCGCAATCATTATATTTACATTATTATTATTATTACCTCACTCTGAAGCTACTGCTGTGTAAACATCACACAACCATGGCGAACCGCGATATCACCAACCTAGTTTGCACGCTATCTCTTTATACATAAATCAATCAAACCAACTTTAGTTCACCTAGCCAACATCTTACCTTGCTCACACCATTACCCTGCCTGGACCACTATCGAAGGACCAGGAGGATAATTAAATATCAACGCTAGCCAACACCAAAGTCAATTAATTCCTTCTTCAAGGGTAAAAGGAGCTCAATAGAGCACCAGTCCCTGCACACTGCAAACCCCACTCTGTGGGGTTTGCCAGCTAGCCAGAGAATAGCGCACTCAAATTTTACACCCGCATATCATTAAAATCTCATTACTATGCGGCTCGCTCACAATAATCCACGCCCTCAGCTCATTATATATTACAATACCTAACCGAGCGGCCATTCAACAGGCCTAAACTGTCCAATTACAGCACACTACTACTCTAAACAGCCCGCATATCATTAAACTCACTTACATCCATACAATCTCGACACATACATTACCTACAAATTCAAAATTACACAACTGAGGCTATTATTATATTATTAATTTCATAACTGCAACCTACTATAGGTCTTTATATTTCCATTCTACCAAAAACCAGCCTGCTAGGGGCCTTTCTCATTTCATATAACTACTAAACTCTCTTCAAACTATATTTTCTTTTACCATTTGCCATATTATTATCACTCTCTGAAGCTGCTGCTACAGGCCAATGAGCGAACGAATAGTCAATCAATCTCATGTCATTTCAAGTTTTTTCATACTTAAAAAATAAAATTACGAAATGCAACTTAATCAATAAAAATCCACGTTAAAATCCAAACTACTTAAAAACTAAAAATTTTATCTCCTCATAGCTGACGAGGAAATAAAATTTAATCTAACTCTTCAAATACTCGAAAAAGGCTAAAAGGAGCACCAATAGGAGCACCAGTGCCTTCCACCGTCCCAAGGGCAATTGTTCGCGCTCACGCGCTCACATTGCCCACTGGCGCGCTCCGCGCGCCAGGGTGACGATACTGCCCTAAAACTTGACTTGACACTGTTCCTGCCGACGCCGAGGAGTCAACACCGGGTCTGGAGCCCACCCCGGCCTCTACCAGAGCCGACCAGCCGCTGTCCGTACTGTGCCCGGCCGAGGTGACTGCCTGACCTTCTTGGAGCCCGCTGGGCCGCTGTTACTGTCAGCTGGGAAGCCGAACCCCGGCACTCTCTGCCGGGTTCGCCCATCTCTAGCACAAACACCGGCCTTGCCGCTCACTCACACACGGTTGCGTGCCGTCAAGACGCCAACGGGCCCAAATTCACACTCAGTCGACTGCAGCAGCCTCAGCAGGAAGAGACCGCAGGCCCTAGTAGGCAGCGGTCGGAGGGGACGAAGCCACCGGCTTGCCATCCGGCTCGCCGGGCTGCGGATCTGCCAGAAGCGCGGAAGGGGACTTCCGCCAGGCCAGGAGGTCTCCCCCTTATGAGCCGACAGACAGTGGTTGTCTATTGAAAGAGCAATATCCAAAGAGCTACCACGAAACCACTGCTGTTCTGGCTGCCCCCCTGCACGATCAGCTCGCGACACTTAGGCGCGATTGATTATCAGTCGACGAGCTGGCATTTTTGATTCCTAGGTCCCCTTGCCGTCTTCAACGGATATAATTAGTTTACCCCCTTGTCTTTTCTTTCCGCTAACTGCATTGGACTAGCCAGAGCCTAGATCGCCGACTCGCAGCTTGTCACGGCTCCATCCGATCAACTGGTAAACCTGCTGCGACCGGCTCAATCTCGGCTTCTGTTGCGCGTTAAAAATTAACTTCACCGCCCTAGGGCGTTTGACTTTCCTCCCTTCTCTCCCCCCTGGCGCCTCACGCCAAACCCCCTTACCACTACAATTGTTTAGGGACACACCTGCCTGTCACTACACTCGCACACACACACAGCCCCCTGCCTTGGCAGGGTGCTGAACCCCTTCTGCAGCCATGGGGAGCAAGAAACGAAATAGAGCTAGCCCCCATAGTCCAAGCTACAAGTTGCAGCACAGGGATGCTCGCAAACTAGCTAAAGCGAGGACCAGATCGGAGAGTGCGACGCCCGTGACTAGGGCTAGCGCTGCTAGGGAAGGCCCCTCCCGGCCCGTGAGGACTCCTCCTAAGCCCCCTGACCCCTCACTTGAGCCCCCTGTAGACAGGGATTCTTTTTCTCCAGAAGGCTCACTCCGGCCTCAGATTGCCTCTGAGATTGCCCCGCCCAGACCACAGTCCAACTTAGATTCCCCCCACCCACCTTCGAGGACCTCCCCCCCAGTCTTCAACGGATGCCCCCTCAGCTCAGGCTACTGATTCTTCAGACTTCAGCCCTTCCTCCACTCCCCCCCTCTCGTCGCTCAGCCCCTACTAGCCCAGCTTCCTCCCCCTCACCCCCCCATCGTCGGTCATCTCTCTCTGATATTGAGACCTCTGTAGTCTCATCAACCGACAACGAGGAATTCAGATTGCCTCGAAACCCTATCAAGGTCCGAGCGAACCCTCCCCCTCCCCCCCTTATGTCCCTTAATGTCTTCAACAATTTAAACCATCTCCCCCCCACTCAATTCTCAGGCGCTCAGCCCATTCCTGAGCCACAACCTGGTACCTCTGGTACTTCTGCCAGGACCCCTGCTCCTCCCAAGATTAATGTTCACCCCGTTTACATTAAAAACGTCAGTGACATTAATAATCTAATCAAAGAATTGGTGAAGCTTGACCTCAACTTCACCATCAAAAATCTTCCCAACGCCGTCAGGGTAACTGTCAGGACCGCAGAACAGCATAGGATCCTCACCGACTTCCTATTGAATATTAACGGTGAATTCCATACTAGGCCCTCCGCTCCGAAGAATATTCGGAAAGTCATCATCAGAGGTCTCCACGAATCCACCTCCCCTGGACTAATTCATGAGGCTCTGACTGAGTTGGGCTACTCCGTAGACAGAGTGACTCAACTCAGCCAGACTAGAGATCGCTCCAAGAAGCTTCCTCTCTTTTTGGTCGCTCACTCCACCACCTCGCCTGAGCTGAATATCTACGAGGTAAATCACCTACTGTACAGTATTGTAACAGTCTCACGGTACCAGGGACAGTCCGGACCAGTGCAGTGCTACCGCTGTCAGGGTTTCGGCCATGCTTCCAGCGGCTGCCACTGTCAACCCCGCTGTGTAATTTGATGATGATGATGATAATTGTTGTTTTAAGGGGCCTAACATCGAGGTTATCGGCCCCTAATGATCTGGGTGATAGCGAAAATGATAATGAAATGGAATACCAAAACAAAATTATCGAAGACTGAAAATACGTACAAAAAGGAACTCACATGGAAACAACTCACAATATGGTCCTACAAAAGGGAATTTAGAACGAAAAGTTGCACAAAAAGAATAGATTGAAAAAGACCCACAAAACGTAGGCTAGATTCAAAATACGTACAAAATGCAAAGTAGCGCCGAAATACTTACAAAATGCAACTGAAATTCAAAATACTTACAAAATGCAAATGAGATCGAAATGACGTACAAAATGCAATTGAGGTTCAAAATACTTACAAAATGCAATTGAAATTGAAAATACACAATGCAATTCAGATTGAAATATCCCAGTTCCAATCCAAATTATTCACAAAGTGCAATTGAAATTCAAAATACTTACAAAATGCAATTGAAATTGAAAATGCTTACAAAATGTACGGTAGATTCAAACGACTCATGTGGATTGACAATACTTACAAAAAGCAATTTAGATTGAAAATACTTGACAAATGTAATTTAGATTCAAATACCCACAAAATGCAATTGAGAATCAAAATATGTGCAAAATGCCCACCAAACAAAATGCAATTTAGATTCAAAATTCGTGCGAAATGCGGTTTTGGTTGAAAATACTTACAAAATGCAATTGAAATTCAAAATACTCACTAAAATGCCCTGACGCCTGCATTGAAAGACTTACTAAAAAGCAATTTAGATTGTCAATCTTTACAAAATGCAATTGAGTTTGAAAACAATCGCGAGATGTAATTTAGATCGAAGAGACTTACAAAATGCAACATAGATCAAAAATGCCTTAAAAAAAAGTGGTAAAAGGGAATTTAGATACACGGTGATTCGAGTAACAAAAACAGTGCGGGAATCTTAAAGAGAAAAGGAAATAGAAGGAAAAGGGGAGAGGAGAGGGGAGAGAGGAGAAGGTCCGCCCCAAAGGCAAGGGACAAAAAGGGGAAAACGGACCCAGCTCAGGAATCCCTCGGGGTCGCCAACGCCCGAACTCACCAGCTGTGAGCCCCTGAGGGTGTAGCATTATCGACGGTGCACCAGAAGTGGTGGGGCTACATACACCCTGCCTCCTTAAGGGCCTTGAGCACAAGGCAGGAGGTAAAAGGAAAAGAACAAGAAGGCTGACCCCTCACAGAAGGAGGGTATCAGGAAAGATGAGACAAGGGCCAATTAAGGCGGGAAAGTGAAAGACTCCGTAGGCCTCGGAAAACCTAATACCGTCGGGGTCGGAAGAGAACAAGAGTTGACCAAGGAAGGTCGACAGGAAAGAAGACGGAGAGGAGCCCGGCACACGTAAGTGGAAGCAATGCCGGACTCAGCTGGGGCCCCGTGGTCGCCAACCCACGCCCACAAGAAGTGAGCCCCTGGGGGGGCTGTGTAATTTGTGCCCAAAACCACAGGGCAAACGAATGCCCTCAATACCACGTCAAGGAAGCCACTACTAAATGTGCCAACTGTGGCAAGCAACACACCGCCAGCTATCGTGGTTGTGAAACCTATATAAAGCTCACAACCACCTTCAACTCTAGGCTTCCATCCACACGCAAAGCCCCTGCGGGACACGTGGCAGACCGTAACAAAGTCAGGACTGGCACCAGCTTTGCGGGAGCAACATCATCGCCCACCACTCCCACGCCTCCCCCCCCCCCCCCAGCTCATCGACCTACCCCTCCCCCTCCTCCACCCCCTGCTCAAAGTGAGAGCAATTTCCCGGGCCTCTCCCCTTCGGCCCCCGTTACTACTGCGCCATCCACCTCAAGCGATATGCTTGAAATTTTAAGATTGTTCACCGACCCCTCACTTAAAGATCTTCTTACCCTTGTTAAGAATATTCTCCTCAAATTAGTTAATGCCCCAGATACCTCCTCCAGGCTACAAATTATAATTGAAGTCTGCACCCAATACCTTTTCAGTAATGGGAACTAACCCGCAGGCTGGTGTCACTATTAGGATTATGGCATGGAATGCCTTTCATCTGCATTCTCAGTCAGGAGAATTCACGGACGTCCTACAGCAAGAACAAATTCATATTGCTCTCTTAGGAGAAACATCCTTAAAACCAGATTCTAACATCTACTTCCCTGGTTACAGTACATACCGTAACGACCGTGTGGGACGTCCGAGCGGAGGAGCTGCCATAGCCGTGCTCTCCGATCTGGTGCACCGTCGCATCCCCACTCCCGATAACCTGAGGTTTGTTGAAGCCACCATCGTGCAGGTCGAACTGTCTACCGGCCCATACCGCATTGTCTCCTGCTACTTGCCTCCCAACGTGCCGTTTGTAACACTCATTACCCAATGCTACCGTTGCCAAAGGCTTAATCACTCAGCTCACGAGTGTACACATGATGTCAGGTGTAACCGCTGCGGCGGGCCGCACCGGCATACTGAATGTGTAGTGCCTAGGGACACCCCTACATGTGTAAACTGTAAGGGATCCCATGCTGCGTCCTACTTGGGTTGCAAATTCATAAAGGACGCACTAAAACACCAACACTGGCAACGGCAGCGCACTCACACGCCAAGAAACATTCCCTCCCTTCTCTCCATGCACGTTCCCCTTCCAGGCCCCAGTAATTTCAATAACTCTGCCCTCACTAGTATTTTACACATACTCCAGCAGCTAATTACCTGCTAATTAGCTCCCCCACACTCCAGAATACACTCAATGCCCCTCTTGCCCCGCTGCTCCGCTGCGTGCCTGCTCGGAGGGTCGGCCACGGCCGGCCCCTTCCGGGATGGTGCCCAGCGGGCCGCGGGCCCTCTGCACGATGCCACCGGCATGCGGATGGCTATCCTTGCTCTCTTCTTCTTGTCTTGATAACTTCAAGCACGCCAGGAGCTTAGGCTCAATCCGATTTCGAATGCTAGCTGCACCTCTAACCTACCCTTCCTAAAATCCTTTCTCCTTCCCACACTCCACCCTCAGGTCATATCCTGGCCAATTAATGACACAAATTGTACCATACCCTACATCCTAACCTATTAAGTTTCACTAATCCTGTCCACACCTTGTTATAGCTCTAAAGGCCCCAAAATGGGAGCTGAGAGGCTACAAACGCACGCAGCGAACCCGGCTACGCCGGCTTCGCTTGCATGGATCCTCTACGAATTGAAAGGTTCTGCGCTTCTCTCTCTCGTTTAATTTTTGCGTACTTAAAAAGGCACCACTCTCTCTCAGTGTTTGTCTCGGGCTAACTTTGCGAGCTTGTCTCGCCGTTTAGGGCATTTAAGTTTAATTCACCTGACCTTCCTACTTCTCCTTACCTTCTCCTGAACTTCTAAGATTGCTCTTTGCCCCTGTTTCGGCAGGCCACAAACCGATAGCCTAGAGCAATCTTAGAAATTTGGGTCCTTCCTTTCTCCTCCCTTCCTGTACCGAAACCCTCAGCGTTCCCTGATTCCGTCCAACATGTCTTCGGGTCCCCCGGTCGGAGCCGGGGGCTCAAACCAGTCTAATCTACCTTCCACTTCCTGCCTGGCTTTACCAAACCTAATTACTACCTCCAACACCCATCCTGACTACTGTCCTCCATCTGGTCTTTCTCAAATCACGACCATTTGGCCTGCCTTACCCCCGTCCAAGTCCCCTTTCCCGCTGACTCCTACATGCGACTCTCGCGGTAGCTCCTCCTCCATTAACGTCCTGTCAACCACCCCTACTGCTCATGAGCTCTCCAGGGCTCTTGAGTTAGTAAAAAATGCGGAAGCCAAGGCTAATTTAAATTATGACAGCCAGTTCCGATACCCAAGTTCGGGGAAAAGAAAGCCGCCCACCCTCAAAGTAAAGAAAGTTCCCCTTAAGGCCAAGGCAGCCAAAATCTCGGTGCCCACCAATACTTGTAATAATGATGATGATGATGATAATTGTTGTTTTAAGGGGCCTAACATCTAGGTTATCGGCCCCTGATGGTTTGATGATGATGATAATTGTTGTTTTAAGGGGCCTAACATCTAGGTTATCGGCCCCTGATGGTTTGGGTGATCGTGAAGATGAAAATGAAAAACGAACTTAAAACTAAAACTAACTACTAACCTACATACTAGAAGAAGAAGAAATGGAAATTAAAGGAGAATAAGGCAAATAAAAGGACAGAAGGAAAAGAAATGCCCTCAACCCTCGGAGAAGGCGGATTGAGGGACTTGGAAGGAAGGAGAGCCATGAAAGTCATATAGGAAAGTGAAAGAGGAGAGGGTCCGCCCCAAAGGTAAGGGACAAAAGGGGAAAACGGACCCAGCTCAGGAATCCCTCGGGGTCGCCAACTCCCGAACTCACCAGCCGTGAGCCCCTGAAGGTGTAGCATTATCTAGGGTGCACCAGAAGTGGTGGGGCTACATACACCCTGCCTCCATAAGGGCCTAGAGCACAAGGCAGGAGGTAAAAGGAAGAGAAAAAGAAGGCTGACCCCTCGCAGAAGGAGGGTATCAGAAAAGATGAGACAAGGGCCAATTAAGGCGGGAAAGGAAGAGACTCCCTAGGCCTCGGATACCCTAATACCGTCGGGGTCAGAAGAGAACAAGAGTTGACCAAGTGAGGTCGACAGGAAAGAAGATGATGATGATGATAATTGTTGTTTTAAGGGGCCTAACATCTAGGTTATCGGCCCCTAATGATCTGGGTGATAGCGAAGATGATAATGAAACGGAAACCAGAACGAAAATTAAGTGAGACGGAAAATACTTACAAAAAGGAACTCGGATTGACACGACTCACAAAATGTTCTTACAAAAGGGAATTTAGAACGAAAAGATTCACAAAAGGAATAGATGGAAAAATACCCACAAAAGGAAGGCTATTTTCAAAATACGTACAAAATGCAATGTAGCGTCGAAATACTTACAAAATGCAACTGAAATTCAAAATACTTACAAAATGCAAATGAGATCGAAAATACGTACAAAATGCAATTGAGGTTCAAAATACTTACAAAATGCAATTGAAATTGAAAATACACAATGCAATTCAGATTGAAATAGGCCTTATCCCAGTTCCAATCCAAATTATTCACAAAGTGCAATCGAAATTCAAAATACTTACAAAATGCAATTGAAATTGAAAATGCTTACAAAATGTACGATGATTCCAACGACTCATGTGGATTGACAATACTTACAAAAAGCAATTTAGATTGAAAATACTTGACAAAATGTAATTTAGATTCAAAATACCCACAAAATGCAATTGAGAATCAAAATATGTGCAAAATGCCCCCAAACAAAATGCAATTTAGATTCAAAATTCGTGCGAAATGCGGTTTTGGTTGAAAATACTTACAAAATGCAATTGAAATTCAAAATACTCACTAAAAGGCCCCGCAACCTGCATTGAAAGACTTACTAAAAAGCAATTTAGATTGTCAATCTTTACAAAATGCAATTGAGGTTGAAAACAATCGCGAGATGTAATTTAGATCGAAAAAACTTACAAAATGCAACATAGATCAAAAATGCCTTAAAAATCGATAAAAGGGAATTTAGATACACGGTGATTCGAGTAACAAAAACAGTGCGGGAATCTGAAAGAGAAAAGGAAATAGAAGGAAAAGAGGAGAGGGGAGGGGAGAGAGGAGAAGGTCCGCCCCAAAGGGAAGGGACAAAAGGGGAAAACGGACCCAGCTCAGGATCCCTCGGGGTCGCCAACGCCCGAACTCACCAGCCGTGAGCCCCTGAGGGTGTAGCATTATCGACGGTGCACCAGAAGTGGTGGGGCTACATACACCCTGCCTCCTTAAGGGCCTTGAGCACAAGGCAGGAGGTAAAAGGAAAAGAACAAGAAGGCTGACCCCTCACAGAAGGAGGGTATCAGGAAAGATGAGACAAGGGCCAATTAAGGCGGGAAAGGAAGAGACTCCCTAGGCCTCGGATACCCTAATACCGTCGGGGTCGGAAGAGAACAAGAGTTGACCAAGGAAGGTCGACAGGAAAGAAGAAAGAGAGGAGCCCGGCACAAGTAAGTGGAAGCAATGCCGGACTCAGCTGGGGCCCCGTGGTCGCCAACCCACGCCCACAAGATGTGAGCCCCTGGGGGTCAGGAAAGAAGACAGAGAGGAGCCCGGCACAAGTAAGTGGAAACAATGCCGGACTCAGCTGGGGCCCCGTGGTCGCCAACCCACGCCCACAAGATGTGAGCCCCTGGGGGGGACTTGTAATAAATTTGACATTTTAGCCACTCTACCCACTGCCGGGGACATGACTCCCGAGGCCCTGATCCCCTCTACCCCTCAATCCCCGGTTAGGTCTCGCAGCCCTATGGCTTCTCGACCTCCGGTTAACATTCCCACCTCTACCCGCCAAGCTGAGACTTCTTCGTCCCCCCTTTTAAATGAAATAACTGCTATGGAGACCAGTGCGACTCCTCCGCCTCCTAAGGCGCCGAGAATTCCACCTATAGCTGTCGCTGATAAGTCTGAGTATCAGCGGCACTATAGGTACCTCAGGACAGTTTGCAAGGGGGACATCAGGGTCATCAACACCAGGGAGTCCCTGAAATTTTTCGTTGACACCGTGGAAGACTACCACCGTGTTAAAACTTACTTTGAGGACTCTAATGCTAGTTTCTACACCCACCAGCTTCCCTCAGACAAGTGTCTGAAAGTTGTCATTAGGAACATAGTTAACACGGTGGAATTAGACTGGGTTCGCGAGGAGCTAGTTGCACAGAATTACGAGCCCCGGGATGTATTTCGGTACACCAAACGTGACCAAACCACGGGCCGAAATACACCTCTGAGTGTAATCAGTGTTACGCTCCCCAATACAGAGTTCTCTAAGACAGTTTTCTCTCTACGTTACCTTTGTGGAAACCGGGTCACCGTTGAGCTATACAAGGGTAGGGCTGGTCCCTCCCAATGCCACAAGTGTCAGCGGTATGGTCATACTGCCAATTATTGCAGAATGCCGCTCCGTTGCGTCAAGTGTGGTGAAGCCCACCGGGCGGAAAACTGCCCGCTTACCCCTGAAACTAAGGCCAAGTGCGCAAACTGTGGCGGAGATCACGTTGCCTCCTTCAGGGGCTGCGATGTTCACTTGAACATTTTAAAGCAAAAAGATAATTTAAGATCTAAGCGAACGCTCAGGGCACCATCACGGGGTGTAACCCAGGAACTGAGCTTCGCTGCCGCCACAGCGCCTCCTTCCGCTCTAGACGCAACGGCCACTGAAAACGGTGGCATTGGCTCCCAGTCCTCTTCGGGCCTTAGTGATATCTTTGACCTCGTTAGGGAGTTGAATTTCACAAAATTGATACCACTTATTAAACAAACTGCTACCCGTATTCGCTCTTGTGCGACTACCACAGATAAGATTATGGTCCTGGTGGATGCTGCAATGCAGTATTTCTCAGAGCCTTAAGCTTATTTATTTCGACAATGGATAGAGTTCTCACTATTTGTGCTTGGAATTGCCAAAGTATTAATAGGCAGAAATATGAGCTTGAAGCTTTTCTTTCTGACTACAATATTGATATCTGCCTCATGAGTGAGACATGGTTGGATTCAAATGCACACTTTTCGATTAAAAACTACGCAATGTATCGTAAAGACAGGCTTATCCAGAGCATACCCCCTCGTGGTGGTGTGGCCATCCTGATAAAGTCTCGACTTTGTCATCATGTGCTAGACACGAACTCTGTCTCTACCATAGAGAGCCTGGGCATTGAAGTCAAGCTGAATAACTTGCATTATAGGCTCTTTGCTGTGTATTTGCCTCCTAAAGCCCCCTTAAATCCTGACGATTTGAGGGCTCTTTTGGAAAATGACAACCATGTACCATCCATAATAGCGGGGGATCTCAATTCCAAGCACTCAGATTGGCACTCTAGAATGACAAATCCCAAGGGTCGATTGCTGAGAGACTACATCTCAGAGCATGACGACATCAAAATTGATGCGCCTACAGAGCCGACCATATATCCTGCAAACGGTCAGCCTGATGTCATAGATATTGCTGTTTCACTGCACTTAGGGCCTGAACTGTCCTTTACAGTACCTAACGTGCTTAATTCAGATCATAAACCCATTTTATTTCAACTTGCTTGGGATAGAGTTTTGCAGCCCCGCTTACCTATTCGGCATAAGAACCTTGATTACTTCAAATACAGATGGCATATTGACAAAAATTTAAAACTGTCCACCCCTAGAACCCCTGCTGAGGTCGATTCTGCCATTATATATCTTAATAATAAGATACATAATGCTAAAAAATACATAAATCGGCGAGCTACCAGCACTTTGAGCGCGACTGATGTTGCTAGCCAGTCGCAAGCCAGAAGCGCTCCCATTGGTCAATCCGCCTCGAGCTGTGCAGGACACGAGCCTATAAATATGACCCGTTTCCGACCACTTGGATATATATATGGGACCAGTTCCTAGGCCTCACTGTTGATCGACGACTCGCCGAGAGCACATCGGGCCTGGAGGCCGGCAACCTCACCGGTGTACCACGGCCGGTAGGTCGCGCTTAGTTTAGCGCCGTGGTACACAGATTAGGTGTAGTATAGGCCCCCCCCCTCTCTGTCACCCTCAGTGGCCATCGTAACTGGGTTTTAAAAAGTAAACTCGCCGTATCTCGGGATATTTCAGCCAGAGAAGTACCTACCCGCTCACAGCTTGTCACTGCGTTACCAGTTCTAAACTACACCTGCTGTGAGTTGGGCTAGCATACTCTCCCTGTTGCGCGCTTGTTATTTTCTTTCACCTCCGCCCTAGGGCGTGAGAGGCTCCCCCCCCCCCCCCCCTGGCACCTACTGCCCTCCCACCTACAGAACTGTTAGGGCTACACACTGCCTGTTGAAAATAAAAACAATTTCACCACACCTCTCAAAGCCCCTGCCCATATGGCAGGGGACACATCCCCTAGCATGACGCGCTCTAGAAATAAGAACCAGGACGATCGCACTACAGCCATTATGAACCGGCCCGGCCCTGAACTTGCCCACATAAGGGCCCCAACTACGCCCCCGGCAGAACAACAGGAACACCTCCCTGACGACACAACGCCATGCCCCTCAAATACATCGGAAGGAGCCACTACGAACTCTACTCCGTCCTCCTCGGAGAAACTAACCACCCGCCCCACCTTCTCAGGGTACGATAGCTCTTCCGAGGAAGACGATCACCGCTCGAAGGACGAGGAACATAATCCCAACCCATGGATTGTCCAGAAGAAGAACTCCGGAAGGAAATTGACCCAACTGATCGCCTCCAAGGATCTGGTTCTCGATAAAAATCCATTCGAGACCCTAAAGACTCTCCCCACAGAGCAATTCTCCGGGGAGACTCCCATCCAAATTCAACCTGCTGTGGGTACCTCTAACACATCTACTAGAGCCCAGCCCGCTCCTCAAACAGCTAAGCCACACATCCACCCTGTTTATATCAAAAATGTCAAAGATATAAACAAACTCACAGACCTGCTCAACGACAATGGGCTGGTTTCATTTAAACTCAAAACCATGCCCAACTCCACCAGGGTGACAGTTAATTCTGAAAGTGACCACCGCCTACTCACCTCCTTACTCATCGCATCCAAGGGGGAGTTCCACACCCGCCCAAGCACACCCAAAAACACCAGGAAAGTGGTCATCCGTGGCCTCCATGAAACCACCTCAACCGACAGAATTCATCAAGCCCTTACCACCATGGGCTTTGAAGTTGAAAGAGTATGCCAGCTCACAGCCACAAACGACCGTTCTCGCAAACTACCCCTCTTCATGGTAGTCCACAGCACAACAAACCCTGAGATTAACATCTACAATGTTAAATCTCTCCTCTACTGTTCAATCGACGTCAGCCGATATCAGGGCCCCTCAGGGCCGGTTCAGTGCTTCCAATGCCAGAAGTACGGGCACGCCTCCAATGGATGCCACTGCCAGCCCAGATGTGTCATCTGCTCGCTTAGTCACAGAGCTAGCGAGTGCCCTCAAAATGGCAAAAGAGAGATACCGCCCAAGTGCGCTAACTGCGGAGAAAGACACACGGCCAACTACAGGGGTTGTGCCGAATATAAGAAACTGATCAGCACCTTCAACTCCCGACTACCAGGCGCACCTAAGGCCCCACCTGGTCCAGTAGCACCTCGAAATAAAATTCGAAATGGCACCAGCTTCGCAAACGCTATTAACCCTACCGCCGTAAACCCTACCCCTTCAAACCCACCTACTGACACTGCTCCCACCGCACCGATCAATAACCTGATCAACTTCCCAGCCTTCGGTCAGCCAAGCCAGGCGCCACCTCCAGCTCCACCTGCCAACCCTCCCCCTACCCCCTCCCCTGTCTCCACAAACGACATGTTTGAGATCCTGCGCCTCATGTCTGATCCCTCCCTTCGCGAGCTATTCCAACTCGTGAAGGACGTCCTCCGCCGCCTCATTGAGGCCCCTGACACCGCCACACGGTTTACTATACTAATGGACGCCGCCTCTCAATACATCCTCAATGGGAGCGCTTAATCCTCAAGTTGGTGCCACTGTTATTAATATCATGGCCTGGAACACCCTCAGGCTAAAAGAACAAGAAGGTGAACTACATGAAGAGCTAACCGCCCGAGATATAAAAAACGCCCTCCTAGGCGAAACCTGGACAAAGCCTGAAGACAAAATCTACATACCTGGCTTCAAGATATATAGAAACGACCGCTCTGGAAATAGACCTGGGGGTGGTACAGCCATATTAGTGCGATCGGACCTGGTTCACCATAGAATTCCAACCCCAAATAACTTGCAGTTTGTTGAGGCCACTATCGTACAGGTAGAGTTAGAGAACGGACCATACCAAATAGTCTCCATATACCTGCCTCCCGGGGTTCCGTTTATTCCGACGGATTTGGAGTCGTTATTACCCCCCAATATTCCAGCAATATTGGCGGGCGATTTCAACGCCAAAAACACGCTATGGAATAGCCGATACACAGAGGCTAGGGGTAGGAAGCTGGAAAAATTCTGTCACGACCACGATTGTCTCGCACACGGGCCGCCTGGACCCACGTACTTTCCCTTTAACCCTAACGCCATTCCCGACACCCTAGATATCGCCATCAGCAAGAATCTAGACATCCCCATTGTTGTCGATAACCTTCGCATTCTTAACTCTGATCACGACCCCATCCTTATCAAATTAAATTCAGACTACGTCCCTACCTGTTCCACAATCCCTCTTCATCTCCGTAAAATGGACTGGGACCTTTACAGACACACTCTACAGTCCACCGTCGCTGGAAACCCCAGCATTCGCTGCGAGGGGGACATAGACCCCCTCGTAGAGAAAATCACCTCATCCCTCCTACATGCTGCCAACACGGCCGCTATAGGCCCAAAACACAGGAAAACCAAATCGCCCACCATCCCAGCCTACCTCAAAGCCCTAATCAAGAGAAAGAACATGGCCAGATGGCGCTGGCAAGTCACTCGCGATCCGCGACAGAAAACGGAATGGTACCGATTAAAGCGTGGAATTCACACGGCCATGCTACAAATCCGTAAAAAGGCATGGGATGACAAATTAATAGCTATGGCTGGAAACTCCAGCGACCTGTACGGTATGGCCCGAAAGCTCCTCCGGAAACGGACAGGCATTCCTCCATTACACGGGGAACGTGGTATGGTCTATACTTCTACAGACAAGGCGAACGCTCTGGCGGACACATTCGAAAAAACCTGTCAGCCTAACGACGATCCTTGCGATGAAGACTTCGTAGAAGAAGTCTATCGCGATCTTCGTGATGGCTTTCAGGATAAATTGCCGCCCGACTTCCGCTTCGTCACCCCAGCCGAATTGCTCAAACATATTAAAAAGCTGAAAAACCGGAAGGCACCCGGGCCAGATGGTTTATCAGCCTCGTTTCTTAAAAACATTCCCAAAAATGTCCTCACTAGCCTCACTAAGCTCTTTAATGCAATTTATAGATTTGGTTACTTCCCCGCAGCCTGGAAAATTGCCAAAGTCATTATGATAGGCAAACCTCAGACTGACAGCACATTCCCACAAAACTATAGGCCCATTAGTCTCCTCTCCATCATCTCAAAATTATTTGAGATGACCCTACTATCCAGGCTGCAAAATATTATTAATGATTCATTAAACAATGAGCAATTCGGCTTCCGTAAAGGCCACTCCACAGTCCATCAACTCCTCAGACTCACCGAGGTTATTACGCGCGCATTTAATGAAAACCGCATGGCAGGAGTTTGCTTCTTAGACATCAGTCGTGCTTTCGATAAGGTATGGCACAGTGGACTGCTATACAAACTGAAGCACAGAGGTCTCCCAGACTACTTATTACGAGTCATAAATTCCTACCTTAGGAATAGGCAATTTTACGTCCAGGTGGAGGACGCCAAATCCTCTCAGAGGAAAATAAGGGCTGGCGTGCCCCAAGGCAGTGTCATTTCCCCCCACTTATTTAACGTCTATGTCGCTGACATCCCTCAGTCTGTAAACACTAGCCTCCACCTTTATGCAGATGATACTGCTATTTCTACCACTTCCTGGAAAGGACATAAAATTCAGGACTACTTGCAAAAAGCCCTAGACGAGCTCGAATCCTGGTTCGAGAAATGGCGCATTAAGATTAATGTTGATAAATGTTCTGCCACTCTTTTTACTAAGAAACGAAAATTCACAGACGTCCAGGACCTTGCCTTTTTCGGCGAAGTAATCAGATGGCAGACAGCGACTAAGTATCTGGGAACCACGCTAGACCGCGGCCTCACCTTTGCACAGGAAGTTAAGCAGCGCGCAAACCGTGCAAAAGCCGTTCTAGCGCAGCTCTGGCCCCTCATGAGGGCCAGGAGCGAACTAGATGAATTTAGCAAGCTTCTGGCATATCGTACTCTTGTACGCCCAGTCATGGAGTATGCCTGTCCAGTGTGGGGCTACGCAGCACCCACACACATCAAGAAACTGCAAGTTATTCAGAACAAGGCCTTACGCACGATATCAGGAGCCCCCTGGTACGTGCGTAACGACCAACTTCATGCTGAGTACAACCTCCAAGTACTCGGCGACCGCATCAAACAACAGGCAGCAAACCTCTACAAAACAAAAACACGTAACACCAACCCACTAGTGAACAGGTTGGGTGATTATCAAGCCAGCGGGTGCCGATACAAAAGGCCCCGTATTCTCATAGAATAAACCAGCTTCTCCAGCTCTTAAAAGAAATATTTCCATCTTCTAAAAAGCTTACCTAAGCCCTACTTTTACTATTCTTTCACTTCCATTTTAAGAACTCCAAGAAATGCCCCAGGGCATCAGACCATATCCTGGTCATTTAATAAACTCAAGGTATAATCACCCAACACCCCATAGCAGTTCTGTCAGGTCAATCGTATTAGGATATAGCTCTAAAGGCCCCTTTGGCTGATAGGCTATAATTATCAAGCGCGCTAAGACAGCTTCGCTGTCTTAGCGTCGCTGGGCAAAGGAAGGAAGGAAGGAAGGATACTGACATCGAGACCTTCCCCACTGGACCTCGAGAGAGGTGATTGGCTGACACTATATCCCACACCTCTCTGGACTCCGACCCACTCTGTGGTGAACGGTTCTCCCGGCTGAATCTCCTGGCAAGCCCAGGCGGGCCACTGCCGCTGCTGCTACTCAAGGTTCTCTGCGCGGTCCGACCACCTGGTTATATATATGGGAGCAGTTCCTTGGCCTCGCTGTTGATCGTCGACTCGCCGAGAGAGCACATCGGGCCTGAACGGCCGGCAAATCATCGGTGTACCACGGCCGGTAGGTCACGCTTAGCTTAGCGCCGTGGTGCCCTACTCTACAGCTAGGACTAGTATAGGACTCCCCCTTCACTGTCACCTTCTGTGGCCATCGTATCTGGGACTATAAAATCACCGTATCTTGGGAATTAGCTGGTGAAGTAACCAACCCGCTCACTGCTTGTCACTGCGCTACCAGTCAAAACTAAACCTGCTGTGAGTTGGGCTGGACCTACTTTCTCCATCGCGCGCTTGATATTTCACCTCCGCTCTAGAGCGTTCGAGGTTTCCCCTGGCCTTCCGCCCCACCTACTGAACTGATTAGGTTACACGCTGCCTGCACACACACATAAAATTAAATAAACTGCTACACCTCTTCCCCTTCCGGACCCTGCCCGTCAGGCAGGGCCCTGGCCCACACAACTAAAATGATGACGCGCAGTACTGCTGCGCCCCAAGCCCTTAATAGGGACACTAAGCCACCAGACCAGGTCAGGGACAAAAATAAGATGTTGGACCGGCCAGGCCCATCGCCGCCTAATATCATGACGCCCGCCGTCACCCCAACACCTGTCAGGGAGAGCACGCCCACTGATGAAACCTCACCTGAGCCCAACTGCTCCATCTCCACTGCGACCACCAACGGCCCTAAATTTTCTGGGTACTCCTCCACTGACAGCTCATCGGAGGATGAAAATGGAAGAAGAGGAAGAAGAACTATTGTGGACGCAGATGGTTTCGAACTGGTCGCCCGGAAGAAAAGGGCCAAGAAAATTATGCAGGAGATCCCAACGGCAGACCTCGTCCTCACCAGAAACCCGTTCAGCTCCCTAGGGGCCCTCCCCAAAAAACAATTTACGGGCGAAAACCCAATTCTGACCCCTGCGGGTACCTCCGATGCCACCACCGGAGCTCAGCCCGCCCCAAGACAGGCCATCCATCCTGTCTACATCAAGAACGTGGGCAACATCAACGAGCTCACGGACTTGTTTGTAGACAACAAACTCACTCACTTCCAAATAAAATCCATGCCCAACACTGTGAGGGTTACAGTTAAAACACCAGACGACCATCGCAAGCTGACAGCTGTTCTCATAGCCATGAAAGCAGAATTCCACACCCGCCCTATCGCCCCCAAAAATCTCCGCAAGGTTGTCATTCGTGGCCTGCATGAATCAACCACAACAGATCGCATCCACTCGGCTCTAGCCTCACTGGGCTACGAGATCGAACGGGTGTGCCAACTCACTGCGACTAACGATCGCAAAAGAAAACTGCCCCTCTTTCTGGTAGTACATAACACCACCAATCCTGAACTGAATATATACAACGTCACCTCATTATTATACTGCATTGTCTCCATCTCCCGCTACCAGGGACCAACCGGGCCGGTCCAATGTTTTCAGTGCCAAAAATTTGGGCACGCGTCGACTGGGTGTCACTGCCAACAAAAATGTGTAATATGTGCACAAAACCACCGAGCCGCCGACTGCCCGCAAAACGGCGACAAAACCAAGCCCACTAAATGCGCTAATTGTGGAAAGGATCACACAGCCAACTACAGAGGGTGTGAGGAATATAAAAAGCTCCTCACGACCTTCAACTCTCGACTCCCCTCTGCTCCAAGAGGACAACAAGGGCCAGTGGCACCCAGAAATAGGCTCCGACAAGGCACCAGCTTTGCTAGCGCACTAGTTCCTGGCAATATCTCGCCCCCCCCCCTTCAAACGCTCATTCCGCCGCAGCAGTAGCTGCACCAGAAAATAATCTAAACAACTTCCCTGCCATGCCTGACAGGGAACAATCCCGAGCAATCCCTACCATACCCACTCCCTCCTCAGCCTCCCCTCCTTCTTCAAACGATATGCTTGAAATCCTTCGCCTACTGGCTGACCCATCCCTGCGCGACTTAATCCAAGTCGTAAAGACTACCCTCCTGCGAATCATCGCAGCTCCCGATACCGCAACAAAGGTTCAAATTTTAATTGAAACCGCCTCCAATTACCTGTTTAATGCCACAAACTAATCAGCAAGCTGGTGCCCACATTAAGATTATTGCCTGGAATACTCTCCGCCTCCTACCCGAGATACAGGAATTGTGTGAAGTACTCACCACTGAGAATATTAACATCGCTCTGCTGGGAGAGACTCACACGAAACCTGGCGACAAAGTCTACATTCCGGGGTACAGAGTTTACCGGAATGATAGGCTCGGGAGAGCTGGGGGAGGTACAGGCATCCTAATTAAATCTGACCTGGTCCATCACAGAGTCCCGACACCAAATAACCTGCAGTTCATTGAAGCCACTATTGTACAGGTAGAATTAGATAGCGGACCATACCAAATAGTATCCATCTACCTACCTCCCGGGGTACCGTTTATTCCGTCAGATTTGGAGTCGCTAATCCCTGCTAATATTCCAGTAATATTGGCGGGTGATTTCAACGCCAAAAACACGCTATGGAAAAGCCGGTACACAGAGACTAGGGGCAGGATGCTTGAAAGGTTCTGTCACGATCACGATTGCCTTGCACATGGGCCGCCTGAACCCACGTTCTTCCCTTTTAATCCCAACCAACTTCCTGACACCCTAGATATTGCTATCAGCAAAAATCTAGATATCCCAATCGTGGTAGATAACCTTAGAGTCCTCAACTCTGATCACGACCCCATCCTAATCACACTAGGATCTGACTACATTCCTACTCACTCCGAAATCCCGCTTCATCTCCGGAAAATGGACTGGGACCTCTACAAATACACTCTCCAGTCAACCGTCGCTGGCAATCCCAGCATTCGAAGCGAAGGGGACATTGACCTCCTCGTTGAGAAAATTACTAACTCCCTCCTACACGCTGCCAACACGGCCGCTATAGGCCCTAAACACAAGAAGATACAAGCATCCACCATCCCAGCCTACCTTAAAGCCTTAATTAAAAGAAAGAACGTGGTCAGAAAGCGCTGGCAAGTCACTCGTGATCTAGGACAGAAACAGGAATGGTACCGCATGAAGCGTCGAATTCACGCTGACATGCAACAATTACGAAACAAAGCATGGAACGATAAATTAGGGTCCATGGCTGGTAACTCCAGCTCACTGTACGGTATGGCCAGAAAACTTCTTAAGAAACGGACAGGCATTCCACCACTACACGGGGAACGTGGACTGGTCTACACAAATACAGACAAAGCGAATGCTCTGGCGGACACGTTCGAGAAAACCTGTCAGCCAAACGATGAACCTTGCGATGAAAACTTCATGGAAGAGGTTCATCGCGACCTTCATGGTGGCTTTCAGGAGGGACTGCCGCCAGACTTCAAATTTGTCACCCCTACCGAACTGCTCAGACTAATTAAAAAGCTGAAAAACCGTAAGGCACCCGGGCCAGACGGGGTAGCGGCTTCTTTTCTTAAAAACATCCCTAAAAATGTCCTCACTTGCCTCACAAAGCTATTTAACGCTATTTATAGATTTGGTTTCTTCCCCACAGCCTGGAAAACTGCCAAGGTAATCATGATAGGTAAACCTCATACCAACGGCACCTTCCCCCAAAATTACAGGCCCATTAGTCTCCTCTCAATCATCTCGAAACTGTTCGAGATGACCTTACTTTCCAGGCTTCAAAATACTATTAATGATTCACTAAACGAAGAGCAGTTCGGCTTTCGTAAAGGTCACTCCACAGTTCATCAGCTACTCAGACTTACTGAGACTATCACGCGCGCATTTAATGAAAACCGTATGACAGGAGTTTGCTTTCTAGACATCAGTCGTGCCTTCGACAAAGTATGGCATGGTGGATTGCTATACAAGTTGAAGCACAGAGGTCTCCCAGACTACTTATTACAAATAATAAATTCCTATCTTAGGAAAAGAAAATTCTATGTCCAGGTGGAGGACGCCCAATCCTCACTGAGGAAGATAAAAGCCGGTGTACCGCAGGGCAGTGTCATTTCCCCCCACTTGTTTAACGTCTATGTCGCTGACATGCCCAAGACAAATAACACTAGCCTCCACCTATATGCAGACGATACTGCTATTTCTACCACTTCCTGGAAAGGAGATAGAATTTCAATTAACCTCCAAGAAGCTCTAGATATACTCGAATCCTGGTTCGAGAAATGGAGAATTAAAATTAATGTTGATAAATGTTCTGCCACGCTTTTTACTAAGAAACGTAAATTCACAGACGTCCAGGATCTCGCCTTCTTCGGCGAAGTAATAAGATGGCAAGAAGCTACTAAGTATCTGGGAACCACGCTAGACCGCGGCCTCACCTTTGCAAAGGAAGTTAAAAAGCGCGCCGATAGTGCAAAGGGCGTTCTAGCGCAACTCTGGCCTCTCATTAAGGCCAGAAGTTCACTCGATGACTTTAGCAAACTCTTGGCTTATCGTACTCTTGTACGTCCAGTTATGGAGTATGCCTGTCCAGTGTGGGGCTACGCTGCTCCCACACACATCAATAAACTGCAGGTTATTCAAAATAAAGCCTTGCGCATGCTATCAGGAGCTCCCTGGTACATGCGCAATGCCCAACTACACGCTGAGTACCAACTCCCGGTCATCAGCACCCGCATTAAACAGCAGGCAGCCACTCTCTACAGAACAAAAACACGAAACTCCAACCCTCTAGTGAACAGGTTGGGTGATTACCAAGCCACCGGGTGCCGACACAAGCGGCCCCGTATTCTAATTGAGTAAACCTTTTTAGCTTCTACAGCTCTAAACTACTTTCCAAATCTTCTAAAACCAGCTCAAATGAGCTCCTTCTTTATACTTTCTTCTCCATAACTTTAAACTTAAGAATTTCAAGGTGCCCCGTGCACCAGGTCACATCCTGACCAGATATGACACAAGGTAATCACCCAACACCCCTATATCAGTTCTGTTAGGTCCATACCGCTTTATAGATATAGCACTAAAGGCCGCAAGGCTGACAGGCTATAAAAAACGCGCGCGCAGTCGGCTACGCCGACTACGCGTCGCTGGGTACCAGACCAGACCAGATGGCTCACAGTAATGGTCCCTCAGGTCTAAACCTACTATATCCTGATCACCATATATACATCGGTCTAATGACCAGTTATGACAATAATATTGGTAACCTCCTAAACCCACCTAATTACCCATCCCTTTTTTCCTTCCCCACACCCTATCCCTCAGGCCATATCCTAGCCAGCTAAGACTTCCTAGCTTACCCAGCAAAACCCTAACGTTATGTTTACCCAACCTTCCCCCCTACTGACACGGCTCTAAAGGCTCCTAGTTGAGCTGAGAGGCCAAAATCAGGGCGCGCAAGCCAGCTCCGCTGGCTTGACGTCGCCTGGGCACCAGACCAGACCAGACCAGATGGCTCACAGTCATATGCTAAACCTCCTGAGACCCGTTTCTGTATCCCTGAAGTAATAAAGGATCTTATTATTATTAAAAATCGAATACGTAAGCGTTAGCAGCAATATCGCTACCCACCTGATCGTGCTGAATACAAGGAACTAGCACAGATTATCCACGATAGATTGTTGGAGCGCAAGATTGAACTATGGGAAGAAACATGCAATAATCTCTCTGAGCACACTTCAGGGAGCGACTTTTGGCGATTAGCTCGCTCTCTGAAGGGTCCTAATAGGATAAATCGCGCGCTTCACGGGCGACAAGGACTTGTTTTCTCTCCCCTTGAAAAAGCTGAGGCCTTTGCTGACTCAATTGAGAGTCAATGCGACATTCATGACATTAATAACGATGACTACGATACTGACGATGACAATATTGATGACGTCGCAGCCCAGGTTAATCAGTTTAGGCACAACTGGAAGACCCATGATCCAGTTTTCATAAATCCCATCACTCCTGCCGAGGTCAAACGTGTTGCTTCTGTCCAGAACGAAAAGAAGTCTCCCAGTGATGACAGGATTACAAATAAGGATATTAAGGCCCTCCCTTTCAGGGCTTACATATTTTTAGCTACCATATTTAATACCTGTTTAATTCTCGGCTATTTTCCCCAGGCTTGGAAGAATGCTAAAGTCGTTCTTATTCCCAAGCCTGGCAAAAATAGAATTTTTCCCCAGAATTACCGTCCTATAAGCCTGTTGTCACATATATCGAAGATATTCGAGAGACTTCTTCTTGTGAGACTCAATAGACACCTGAATTCCAGTGGCGTATTGCGACAGGAGCAGTTTGGCTTTAGAGCGGGCAGAAGTGCCCCTCTGGCCGTGCTGCGGCTAGTACAATACGTCACGAGATTATTCAACTTAAGACGTTCTGTTCCTGCTGTTTTCTTCGATATTGAACGTGCTTTCGATTCTGTTTGGATAGAAAATTTAATTGCTAAATTAATTAATTTAAATTGCCTTCCAAATTATCTAATTAAAATCATTTATTCCTATCTCAGGAACAGAACGTTTTATGCTGTCTGCGATGGCGAGAGGTCCACTGTTCGAGCCCTGAGGGCTGGCGTCCCTCAGGGGGGAGTCCTCTCGCCAGTGCTTTTCAGCATATATTTGGATGATCTCCCAAGGAAGCCTGGAGTAGAACTGCAGCTATACGCTGATGATATTGCCATTTATGCTTCCAAGAAGAGAAATTGTGATACCATTAGCGTGCTGCAATCTTGGATTACCCTGTTTCGGAAATGGTGCATTCGAAACAAAGTGCGAGTAAATAATGCAAAGACTAGGGCTGTATTATTTACTCAGCGCAGACCGATATTTGGTCACTTAAAGATAGACAACTTCACGCTACCATGGACTAATGTTATTAGGTATCTTGGCATCACTCTTGACGCAAAACTGACTTTTGAGCAACATGTGAGCAAGGCTATGCAGATGGCAATGGCCCGGGCGAGGGCGATTTGTCCCCTTACGGGGAATAAACGCCTGAGTAACCGAATAAAGCGGCAGCTTTATTTGGCTCTCATTCGCCCGGTATTATTATACGGATGCGAGGCCTGGTCACATATTGCCAAATCCCATATCCAAAAATTGCAGACTTATCAGAACAAGCCGTTACGACGCTACTTACGAGTTAACAACTATGTTAGGACGAATCGTCAGATTCGTCATGACCTTAAAATTCCCACCATCCGACAACAAATTGACAAAGTATGCCAAATGACAAAAATTCGAATGCGTCATTGCATCCAGTCTACTCCCAGGGGCTTTGATATTCTGAAACCCATCATCTTCACTTCAAAACCTAATACTAGATTCAAATATCGAGGTCCCTGGCTCACTTATCTACGGTGTCAACGTTAACATTTTAAATCTTTGAATTAAATTTTCCAAATTTCAAGTGCTACCTTGCCCTGTAAAATGGCTGTTTTTGAGGCTGGCTGGTTTTCTTCGACCTATCGGCTTTCTTTGCCCCCTTTCCGCTTTCCCTGTCCCCATTCTCCATCTTTCCACTGAGGGTTTCGGCTCCGCTCATTTGGATACGGTCTGCCCTTTCCTCTTGAGTGGATTGTTTTCCCCTCCCTATCAGTATTGCCCACTGCAAGCGCCGTACTTAGGCAATCTAATTTACCGAGAGTAAGAGGGCGTATTGTTCCTGGCACTCATAATAAATATCAGAACACAAAAAAAAAAAAAAAAAAAGGATGGCTCACAGTAATGGTCCCTCAGGTCTAAACCTACTATATCCTGATCACCATATATACATCGGTCTAATGACCAGTTATGACAATAATATTGGTAACCTCCTAAACCCACCTAATTACCCATCCCTTTTTTCCTTCCCCACACCCTATCCCTCAGGCCATATCCTGGCCAGCTAAGACTTCCTAGCTTACCCAGCAAAACCCTAACGTTATGTTTACCCAACCTTCCCCCCTATTGACACGGCTCTAAAGGCTCCTAGTTGAGCTGAGAGGCCAAAATCAGGGCGCGCAAGCCAGCTCCGCTGGCTTGACGTCGCCTGGGCACCAGACCAGACCAGACCAGATGGCTCACAGTCATATGCTAAACCTCCTGAGACCCGTTTCTGTATCCCTGAAGTAATAAAGGATCTTATTATTATTAAAAATCGAATACGTAAGCGTTGGCAGCAATACCGCTACCCACCTGATCGTGCTGAATACAAGGAACTAGCACAGATTATCCACGATAGATTGTTGGAGCGTAAGATTGAACTATGGGAAGAAACATGCAATAATCTCTCTGAGCACACTTCAGGGAGCGACTTTTGGCGATTAGCTCGCTCTCTGAAGGGTCCTAATAGGATAAATCGCGCGCTTCACGGGCGACAAGGACTTGTTTTCTCTCCCCTTGAAAAGGCTGAGGCCTTTGCTGACTCAATTGAGAGTCAATGCGACATTCATGACATTAATAACGATGACTACGATACTGACGATGACAATATTGATGACGTCGCAGCCCAGGTTAATCAGTTTAGGCACAACTGGAAGACCCATGATCCAGTTTTTATAAATCCCATCACTCCTGCCGAGGTCAAACGTGTTGCTTCTGTCCAGAACGAAAAGAAGTCTCCCGGTGATGACAGGATTACAAATAAGGATATTAAGTCCCTCCCTTTCAGGGCTTACATATTTTTAGCTACCATTTTTAATACCTGTTTAATTCTCGGCTATTTTCCCCAGGCTTGGAGGAATGCTAAAGTCGTTCTTATTCCCAAGCCTGGCAAAAATAGAATTTTCCCCCAGAATTACCGTCCTATAAGCCTGTTGTCACATATATCGAAGATATTCGAGAGACTTCTTCTTGTGAGACTCAATAGACACCTGAATTCCAGTGGCGTATTGCGACTGGAGCAGTTCGGCTTTAGAGCGGGCAGAAGTGCCCCTCTGGCCGTGCTGCGGCTAGTACAATACGTCACGAGATTATTCAACTTAAGACGTTCTGTTCCTGCTGTTTTCTTCGATATTGAACGTGCTTTCGATTCTGTTTGGATAGAAAATTTAATTGCTAAATTAATTAATTTAAATTGCCTTCCAAATTATCTAATTAAAATCATTTATTCCTATCTCAGGAACAGAACGTTTTATGCTGTCTGCGATGGCGAGAGGTCCACTGTTCGAGCCCTGAGGGCTGGCGTCCCTCAGGGGGGAGTCCTCTCGCCAGTGCTTTTCAGCATATATTTGGATGATCTCCCAAGGAAGCCTGGAGTAGAACTGCAGCTATACGCTGATGATATTGCCATTTATACTTCCAAGAAGAGAAATTGTGATACCATTAGCGTGCTGCAATCTTGGATTACCCTGTTTCGGAAATGGTGCATCCGAAACAAAGTGCGAGTAAATAATACAAAGACTAGGGCTGTATTATTTACTCAGCGCAGACCGATATTTGGTCACTTAAAGATAGACAACTTCACGCTACCATGGACTAATGTTATTAGGTATCTTAGCATCACTCTTGACGCAAAACTGACTTTTGAGCAACATGTGAGCAAGGCTATGCAGATGGCAATGGCCCGGGCGAGGGCGATTTGTCCCCTTACGGGGAATAAACGCCTGAGTAACCGAATAAAGCGGCAGCTTTATTTGGCTCTCATTCGCCCGGTATTATTATACGGATGCGAGGCCTGGTCACATATTGCCAAATCCCATATCCAAAAATTGCAGACTTATCAGAACAAGACGTTATGACGCTACTTACGAGTTAACAACTATGTTAGGACGAATCGTCAGATTCGTCATGACCTTAAAATTCCCACCATCCGACATCAAATTGACAAAGTATGCCAAATGACAAAAATTCGAATGCATCATTGCATCCAGTCTACTCCCAGGGGCCTCGATATTCTGAAGCCCATCATCTTCACTTCAAAACCTAATACTAGATTCAAATATCGAGGTCCCTGGCTCACTTATCTACGGTGTCAACGTTAACATTTTTAAATCTTTGAATTAATTTTTCCAAATTTTAAGTGCTACCTTGCCCTGTAAAATGGCTGTTTTTGAGGCTGGCTGGTTTTCTTCGACCTGTCGGCTTTCTTTGCCCCATTTCCGCTTTCCCTGTCCCCATTCTCCATCTCTCCACTGAGGGTTTCGGCTCCGCTCATTTGGATACGGTCTGCCCTTTCCTCTTGAGCGGATTGTTTTCCCCTCCCTATCAGTATTGCCCACTGCAAGCGCCGTACTTAGGCAATTTAATTTACCGAGAGTAAGAGGGCGTATTGTTCCTGGCACTCATAATACTATCAGAACACAAAAAAAAAAAAAAAAAGGATGGCTCACAGTCATATGCTAAACCTCCTGAGACCCGTTTCTGTATCCCTGAAGTAATAAAGGATCTTATTATTATTATTAAAAATCGAATACGTAAGCGTTGGCAGCAATACCGCTACCCACCTGATCGTGCTGAATACAAGGAACTAGCACAGATTATCCACGATAGATTGTTGGAGCGTAAGATTGAACTATGGGAAGAAACATGCAATAATCTCTCTGAGCACACTTCAGGGAGCGACTTTTGGCGATTAGCTCGCTCTCTGAAGGGTCCTAATAGGATAAATCGCGCGCTTCACGGGCGACAAGGACTTCACACATCACAGACAGATTGTCTCCATACAGACACGACATCCTGACACACACATCCTGGTCAGGTCGACTGCTTCGAGCTCCAGCATCAACCATTGAAATTGATGCCCACCAGCCCTGCCTGCCTAGCCGTGCCTTCAACTACTCCTTCGTGAGCGCCGCCAAGTCGTCGCGCTACTCCGCTCGTTCGGCCGTTTTACTTCGCGGTCCGACCTCTCCAGCACTTAAGAGGGCTGAACCTGCTAACCACCCAAGGTCTGCTACGGCATTTGGCCTTTCCCCACCATTCGTATCACTCATTTACACTTCCTCAAGCACGCTCACCAAACATGCACCACTACACTGCTGATGAGGCCGACACCAGAGTAGACTGGTCCATCAGCTCACTCCCAGAGTACCCTACCGAAGCGGCCGACCCCAACGTAGACTGGTCCATCAGCACTCTCCCTGAGTACGCTGACAAGTACGGACAACCTCCGGAAAAAGCCGCCGACTCATCTTTTTTCACATTACCGCCCCATGGCACCTTCCCCGATTTTGACCTAACCTTACCGCTCTACTACGATTCACCCACGCGTTATTCTCCCAAGAGCACGCTAATTGTCATCCTCCCTCCCAGAACATCTGAACCGAGGCACTCAATCAGAGAAGCCATCATTGACGTGCTCTCACCTATTGCAAAACGTATCACCACAATAGAGGAGACCCGTAATCACTTCATTACGGTCACTCCTACCAAAAACCTACACCTAGACGCTGTCACTGAAGCACTCCGTAGCCACCCCATCATACCAACTTTCACACTAATTCCCGCACTTCCACAGGATACAACCGTCTCACAAACCGAAACCGACACCTCTCCACCGCCTCCTCAAGTTGCCGACCCCACATTTAAACGTAATAGAGGCACACAGACAAAGAAAATCCGCCCCGTCAAAGTCAGATGCAAAACCATAGCCTCCCAAACCAGCTCTCAAACCGTCATCTCTCCTTCAGAGAAAACTAGCACGCCTCAAGAAAACAGTAAGACGCCGCCCACAAACACTGAAACAACCGAGCCCACTCAAGTTGCCGTCACTCCTCCAGTGACCGACAGCCCACCTGCCACTCTGAACGCTCCCACATCCACACCAGCGTCGCGAAGCAATACAGAAAACACAAGTTCCGAGGAACAAGCGTCGCGACGCCTGACAACACAACCAAACTCTGCGCCCTCAGCGCCTCCCCTTCAGCCCACCCAAGCTGTCGCTCCTCCATCAGAGAACGACAGAGCGCCTAAAGCACCCACTAAAAAACGCACACCTACCAGAACACAGGCGTCCCGACGCCCGGCGCCCAAACCACATCCTACACTCACCATACAGTGTTTCAACTGCCTGCGACTGCATCATTCAACATATGAATGCAAGAATGACGCCAGGTGCAACAGGTGCGGTGGCCCTCACAGGCACACTGTGTGCACCGTGCCCAAAGAAAGCCCTACGTGTGAAAACTGTGGAGGTGGGCACGCGGCGTCTTTCCAGGGTTGCAAGATCTTTAAAAAGGCTATTAAACACCAGCAGTTGAGAAGAAGCAAACAACAGCCACACATCCCTGCACTACTCTCCCTTCAACTTTCACCTCCATACAGCACGCAACTCTCACCTCCAAACAGCACGCCTAGCACACTAACACAGATCCTCCAACTCATTCAGCAAATAGCCGCCCTCTCAGCACACTAAAGCACATTTCAAAACACACCCTGATCCACGGTACAGTGGCGAGGTGCCTGCTCGGGGGCTAGGCCGCGGCCGACCCCTCCCGGGATGGCGCCGCGTCACTGAACTCGTATAGTGGCGAGGTGCCTGCTCGGGGGATAGGCCACGGCCGACCCCGCCCGGGATGGCGCCGCGTCACTGGACTCACAACACAAATCATTCATCCTGAGGCTTATTGTTATTATTACTAACTTAAAAACAAATACCTACTAAAGGTCTATACTTAACTACCTTTTCCTTACGTACTACCAAAAATTAACCTACTTAAGGTCTGCTTTCTTCCTTTCAATTTCAAAATTATTACGCCAGTCAAAATTTTTTATTATTATTACTATTACATCATCACATGCTGAAGCTGCTGCTGATCTGCCATCCCAACATCCAATCTACCCATCAGGGAGCAAATGGCCATTATAGCCACATATATTTGCTTCCCTGATGGGTACTGAGCTAAACTAAAACAATCCGGTCGTAATCTCAATATTCTTTAAACCATTTCATTCAAATAAATCACGCCATTCAAAAGCTCTCACAGTGAAATATTCCGAATCTCACTGTGATTGCATTTTATACATTATTCAATTAAAAACTAAAAACTAAATTCATTCTCACAAATTAATTAAATCTTGAAGGGGCGAAAGGAGCACAGCAGTGCACCAGGTTCCCATATCAGACATCACTGTATGTCCTTGCCTGAGATTACGCGCGACTCTGGTCAGTCATCCAGTCGTCGACAGCGCTCGTGAGAGCAAGTCAAGCCGAGCCGCCAATCACCGTCCAGCAAGATCGCTACCAAGCACCGAGCGACGTCCGCACTCCACGTCCGCGCTACCAAGCCGACCAGACCAGCCGAGCCGAGACCAGCCATCGCCAGCCGCCAAGTATCTTCCCACCCTGCCTAACTTATCCATCCCTCTCAAGAAAATCCTATTGCCCCGAGTTTAATAATAATAAACTCATCCCTTCCCACTACCCAAATACAGCCAAGACCCAGTTCGCCTGTTGTCACGGCCCACAAGCCGCTCAAAACTGTTAACCTCAGGCGACTGGGTTCTGCAGCTGCTACTACGTCCGCCTTCCTCGCCGAGTCCACCCAAGGTCAGCCAGGTCCGCCACGGCGTTTGACAAACTCCACACCACACACAACATGGACCCCACTGCTGAACTCGACCAGGCCCCAGACCTGGATTACAACCTCCATCTCCTCTACGAACACCCTGACAATAGACCAGCCCCAAGGTGCACCGTCATCATGATTAAGCCACCCCAGGTCACGGATCTTGTATCCTACCGGATGGCAATCATGTTGGCGATCAACCCCCTATGGAACACCGTCTCCCAAATAGAAGAAACAGTTAACCACTTCATCCTCATTACCCCCACCAGCAATAAACGCCTGGAGAAACTCAGAAGTTTACTCCGGGGCCACCCCGCCATTCCACAGCACTTCCTCGTCTCCCCGCTCCCCACCGAGGAAACTGAACCCTCCTCCCTAACCGAGACCCCTTCCAACACCAAAGCCCAAACCGAGCCCCCTCCCGAATCCAGCGCTCAAACCGACCCCCTGCCCCCTGTCCGCAACAAGACTACTCAAACAGACAATCAGGACAGATGGCATGAACACACCCAAACGCACACTGAAACAGGAGAGAGATTCACACAAGTGCGCAAGCACAAAAACAAACATGCAGACCCACTCACTCCCTCTCAGGAGGGTGCTGATACAACACAACCTTCCACTGCAATCGCCCATCCCTCTGGGGGCACTGCATCCCCTGCCTCCCCCTCTACCAGCACAACTACAAAAACACAGATGCCTAGGCGTCCACCTCCCAGACAACGCAACACACTCGTAACACAGTGCTATAACTGTCAACGCCTGGGGCATGCCGCATATGACTGCAAGTACGGGACCAGGTGCAACCGATGTGGTGGGCCTCACTGCCACAAAGACTGTACCGTGCCAAGAGAAACCCCCACATGTGTTAACTGTGGGGGGGGGGGGGGGGGCACGCGGCCTCGTTCCCGGGTTGCGGTCATATAAAAGCTGCCCTAAAACATCAACACAGGCAATTACAGCGGACCCACCAACATAAAAAGCACATCCCCTCCCTACTCTCGCTCCCCATCTCCCCACCAAGCCCTCCCCAACTCCAGAACTCAGCCCTCACATGTATCCTCCAACTTCTCCAACACCTAGGTACCGTCACCCACTAAAGTCAGCACCACCTACCCCCTAGCTCCGCTAAGCTGCTGCGTGCCTGCTCGGGAGCCCGGTCTCGGCCGGCCTGCCCGGGATGATGCGCAGCAGTCGGCGGGTCCACACCTACCTGCCTCAATGGTCGTGCACACTAATTCACTGTGCCCGACCAAGCAGAAACATAAATACTAACAGAACACCAACTCAAATTCCCAGGAATTAGCCAACCGAATCATCTCGCTGTACCAAGCAATTTTCAAACAGGCCAAGGGACAAAGGACCTGAGTTAGGTCGGTGGTCCCATACCACATAGTTGCCGTGTCGCCCCTTCGGGGCTCCACGGCAACAGTACATAGAGTTCTACTCTGGTCAGTCTTCCGTACGTCGCTGGCGTGGTAACATCGAGCCTCTCAGCCCCTCCTTCTGCCCACAACCCCTTCCTGATCCCGCCAAATCCCGTCAAGCAGCCATTCAACTAATTTTTAACACAGACCTATCAACTCACTCATCGTCACAGCTCCAACTGTTAAATCTGGGAACTTTGAGTGACTGGTACGCCTGGTTTTTACTCATTCTTTCAATTTTCACTGGTCTACCAAGTATTTGACCACTTCACCCCCCCCCCTTCTTACGCATTCACTTCAATATCACATTACAAACATGTCCTCCCCCTCAACTTCGTCTGGCCGTTCTAGCCCCCCTCTACCTTCCCCCGCTCAGGAAACGGAGATGGATTGTTGCCTCTTTCCGGAATTCGATTTCGAGGAGGAGCTGCTGTTCACCTCCGCCCTGAGCAAATACAGAAACCAGAAAAGAACGCTGATTCTAATTCACCCCCCCTTAGGCTTTGAGCGCATGCCCTCAGTTAGGGAAGCCATAATCAGCGTTCTCACCCCCATAGTTAAGTCTGTCTCTACCATAGAGGAACTTACTAACTCTCAAGTAGGCATCAATGCTATGAAAGAGAGCTGCCTTAGCCAAATCACTGAGGCACTTGAGAGCCACCCGGCCATTCCTCCCTATTCCCTGATTAAGTTTCGGCCCACTGAAACTTACCCTACAGTCCACAACCTGGATGACTCTGAGTTCGAAGCGTCCTCAGAGGACGATTCCGACTCGGAAGTAGAGGATTTTCACCACGAGTCCACGCAAACAGTCCCGGAGATTAGCGATAACTGGACACAAACCTCTAAAGCCCTTATTCGGCCTCCTAGCAAGCCTAGGAGAAAGAATAAGAGCATCCAGACTTCAGTGGGTCAACACAAACATTCCGACACTCCAGCAGCGGCTATTCCCTCAGATAGCCCTGTTACATCTGCGCCCTCAGCATCCCCCCCTCTACTCCGGTTCAAACAGTGTCCCCCCCTACTAGACCCTCACTAACTCCGGCGTCGCGACGCCCCATGCCCAGACAACATTCTACCCTCATTACCCAATGCTACCGTTGCCAAAGGCTTAATCACTCAGCTCACGAGTGCACTCACGAAGTCAGGTGTAACCGCTGCGGCGGGCCGCACCGGCATAGTGAGTGTCCAGTGCCTAGGGACTCCCCTACGTGTGTAAACTGTAGGGGATCCCATGCTGCGTCCTACTTGGGTTGTAAATTCATAAAGGACGCACTAAAACATCAACACTGGCAACGGCAGCGCTCATACAGGCCAAGTAACATTCCCTCCCTTCTCGCCATGCACATTCCCCCTCCAGGTCCAAGTAAACTCAATAACCCTGCCCTCACTAGCATTCTACACATCCTCCAGCAGCTAATTACCTGCTAATTAGCCCCCCCCCACACTCCAGGAACACTCTGACAACCCCACTTGCCCCGCGGCCCCGCTGCGCATCTGCTCGGACGGCCGGCCTCGGCCGGCCCCTTCCGGGATGGTGCCCAGTGGTCCGCGGGCCCACTGCTCGCCCCTTCAGGTATTTATTCATGTCCCCTCTTGCCCCATGGTCCGCTGTGCGCCTGCTCGGAGGGATGGCCTCGGCCGACCCCTCCCGGGACGGAGCCCAGAGGACCGTGGGCCCTCTGCACGACACTGTAGGTGTCATGAGCTGTCCTTCTGTTTCTTATTTCTTGTCTAGCCTCAATTTAAGCACGCTACGAGCCATATGGCTCACCTTGACTCAATATGCAGCTGCATTCTATCTCCCCCTAACCTACCCATCTCCAACTCCTAATCCTTCTCACCACCCTACCTCAGGTCATATCCTGGTCAATTTGATATAATGCAAATTACCCAAACCATTCATAACCCATTAAGTCAAATAGAAACCTGTTTACCCTTGATATAGCACTAAAGGCCCCTAGATGGGCTGAGAGGATATAAATCACGCAACGAAGCCGGCAGCCGGCTTCGTTTGCATGGGCGCTGACGCTGACGACAAGGACTTGTTTTCTCTCCCCTTGAAAAAGCTGAGGCCTTTGCTGACTCAATTGAGAGTCAATGCGACATTCATGACATTAATAACGATGACTACGATACTGACGATGACAATATTGATGACGTCGCAGCCCAGGTTAATCAGTTTAGGCACAACTGGAAGACCCATGATCCAGTTTTTATAAATCCCATCACTCCTGCCGAGGTCAAACGTGTTGCTTCTGTCCAGAACGAAAAGAAGTCTCCCGGTGATGACAGGATTACAAATAAGGATATTAAGTCCCTCCCTTTCAGGGCTTACATATTTTTAGCTACCATTTTTAATACCTGTTTAATTCTCGGCTATTTTCCCCAGGCTTGGAGGAATGCTAAAGTCGTTCTTATTCCCAAGCCTGGCAAAAATAGAATTTTCCCCCAGAATTACCGTCCTATAAGCCTGTTGTCACATATATCGAAGATATTCGAGAGACTTCTTCTTGTGAGACTCAATAGACACCTGAATTCCAGTGGCGTATTGCGACTGGAGCAGTTCGGCTTTAGAGCGGGCAGAAGTGCCCCTCTGGCCGTGCTGCGGCTAGTACAATACGTCACGAGATTATTCAACTTAAGACGTTCTGTTCCTGCTGTTTTCTTCGATATTGAACGTGCTTTCGATTCTGTTTGGATAGAAAATTTAATTGCTAAATTAATTAATTTAAATTGCCTTCCAAATTATCTAATTAAAATCATTTATTCCTATCTCAGGAACAGAACGTTTTATGCTGTCTGCGATGGCGAGAGGTCCACTGTTCGAGCCCTGAGGGCTGGCGTCCCTCAGGGGGGAGTCCTCTCGCCAGTGCTTTTCAGCATATATTTGGATGATCTCCCAAGGAAGCCTGGAGTAGAACTGCAGCTATACGCTGATGATATTGCCATTTATGCTTCCAAGAAGAGAAATTGTGATACCATTAGCGTGCTGCAATCTTGGATTACCCTGTTTCGGAAATGGTGCATCCGAAACAAAGTGCGAGTAAATAATACAAAGACTAGGGCTGTATTATTTACTCAGCGCAGACCGATATTTGGTCACTTAAAGATAGACAACTTCACGCTACCATGGACTAATGTTATTAGGTATCTTGGCATCACTCTTGACGCAAAACTGACTTTTGAGCAACATGTGAGCAAGCAACAAAAAAAAAAAGGCAGTCAGCACACCTCTCTGGACTCCGAACCACTCTGTGGTGAACGGTTCTCCCGGCTGAATCTCCTGGCAAGCCCAGGCGGGCCACTGTCGCTGCTGCTACTCGAGGTTCTCTGCGCGGTCCGAATACCTGGTTATATATATGGCTGTCATGGTCGCGGTGGTGCCTGGACTCCAGCCGGGATGTCCAAAGATACTCCGAGGTGCCTTCAACCTTGACAAGCCGAAGGACGCCTCAACGCAGACCGACGTCGCGACGCTGGACGAGGTCGGGACCCAGGCGGGTTCCCTGACCTTCTCTAAGAGGACTCAGGCGTCTCTACCAGCACCTCAGGCGGTGCCTTTAGCGGGGCAACCTGCGCCCGCCATCCAGGAGGAGAAGCGACCAGAGCCCCAGGTGGGGCCTTTAGCGGGGCAACTCGCCTGCTGTATGTCCTGTATGGCAGTCTCCAGGCGTACCAGATGGTCGTTGGTACACCGTGACGCCCTGAAACCACACTGGTATTCAGACAGGAGTCCCCGTTTCTCCAGGACCCACACCAGGCGCCGATTGACCATCCTCTCAAAGAGCTTGCACAAACAGTTTGTGAGACAAATAGGTCTGTAACTCCCTGACAATTTGGGATCCTTATCGGGCTTCAGGATAGGTATAATGATACCTTCCTGCCATTGCGCTGGAAATACACCTTCCAACCAGATACGATTAAACACCCTGAGCAAATAGCGAATGCTCTCATCGTTAAGGTGTTTAAGCATTTGGTTGTGAATATTATCCGGGCCAGGAGACGTGTCCCTGCAGAGCGCCAGCGCTCCGCGGAGTTCCCACTCCGTAAAGGGCACGTTGTACTCCTCCGAAGCGCGGGAAGCAAAACTAAGATGGAAACGTTCCGCTTCGCGCTTCAGGGCCACGAAGGCAGGGTCATATTTATCGGAACCGGATATATCCGCAAAATACGAGGCGAGATGGTTTGCAACGCGATAAGGATCTGTAACCAGTTCATTAGCAATGGAAATTCCCGGTACAGTAGAAGATGTCTGAATTCCCGAAATGCGTCGCAGTTTAGTCCACACTTGAGAGGAGGGGGTATGTGCCGTAATAGAAGACACATACCGTTCCCAGGATTGTTTCTTACTCTGGCGAATAAGAATCCGTGCCTTGGCACGGAATTTCTTAAACGCCACCAAATTGGCCATGGTTGGACGCCGACGGTAGTGCTTATGAGCTCGCCGACGATCTCTTATTGCCGCTGCAATATCCTCTGTCCACCAAGGGACGAGTTTGCGACGAGGAGTCCCAGAAAAGGATGGAACGGACTCCTCGGCGGCAGCAAGAAGCACATCGGTGATGTGCTGTACCTCTTCATCGACGCTCCGGCAACCAAGATCAACGAATACAGCTCGTTCTTGAAACAAGGGCCAATTTGCCCGCTTAAGAACCCAACGACTGGGGAACTCAACGGGCGTCTGGTTCAGAAGGGTAAGAACGATCGGGAAATGGTCACTGTCACAGAGGTCATCGTGTACATACCAGCCAAACCAGCGCACGGCTACACACACTCAAGTCAATGTGTGAGTACATGCCGTGCGCTAAGCTAAAATGTGTAGCTTCCCCTGTATTTAATAGACATAAATCCAACCCTTGAATTAAGCCTTCCACGTCCCTTCCTCTGGGGCAGGAAGATGGTGATCCCCATTGGGGGTGATGAGAGTTGAAATCACCCACGAGTAGGAAAGGGACTGGAAGTTGATCAACAAGATCTAAGACGTCATTAATATCAAGGGGTTGGTTCGGTGGAAGGTACACGTTACAAACAGTTGTCATAGCAGGCAAGGACACGCGAACTGCAATAGCTTCCAGAGGAGTGGCGAGTGGAAACTCCTCACTATAGCAGTCAGAGCGAACGAAGGTACAAACGCCCCCGGAAGCCCGGGCGGCGTCTTGTCGCTCTTTAGAGTATAGTCGGAAACCTCTCAGAACAGTCTCGTGATCAGGTCTGAGGTTTGTTTCCTGTAGGCAGACTATACTCGCCGCGTATTGGGCAATAAGCTGACGGAGCTCTGTCAAATGCCTGTCATAACTGTTACAATTCCACTGTAACAGTGCCATTGTGTGAACTTAGGGAATAAGTTGGAGCAGCAAGCTACTCCAACTTTGACTCTGGAGAATCTACAGTCACTACGTCGACTATAATCTCCATGTCCTCAGGCGAGTTCATGGAGTGAATCGACTCGGTAGATGATTTCCTGGACGCAGTTCGGCGGCGGGGGGATCTCCGTGGGGAGCGCGAAGATCTGGGGGCCGAAACGTCCCCAGGCGCAGAAGCATCCGCAGGTGTTGGCGCGGATGGCTTCCCCTTTTTTGGAGAAAGGGAATGCGTAGTGCGGGGTCCCTTCTTACCCGCCCCCGGCTCTTTAAGGTATATAGACGGGTCAGGAGCCGAAGTCCTGGCCCTGGACGACGATGCCGCCTCCGCCGGCTTCGGCGCGGCTTTCGCCGACCGTTTGGATGGGGAGGAAGACTTCGACTTCCTCCCGAGTGGGGAGGAAGTCTTCAACTTCCTCCCCTGCTGTGCGGGCGGAGCAGCCTTCGCTCGCACAGCCTTCGTGCTGGCCGAAGATGGAGTTGAAGTCACCTTCGGGCTTTCCGTTATAATCTTAGGAGCTGGTTTTGGAACAGGAAACTCATGATGATGATAATTGTTGTTTTAAGGGGCCTAACATCGAGGTTATCGGCCCCTAATGAAATGGAATGACGTGAAATGAAAGGATGTAGATAAAAACAACTCACTGCCATGGATGAAGCGAAAATGGTGTTTATAAAACAGACAGTGAGCCCCAAAAAATTATGCCTTATTTGAATTAAAAAGAATAAAAGGCGGATGGTAAAAAGGATAAAACAAATAAGGCATAGTGAACAATACAATACATAACACAATAAAAAACATAAAACAGATTTAACCTGAATTAAAAGTCGTAACTACACATTAAAACTTAAAAAAGTAACCACTCTCCCTCATGAACCTGATGACGAGGTCAGCTGACGGCCCGTCATCACGGAGAATAAGGGAGAGGGTATTAGGCAGTTTAAGAGTCCCTCGCAGATCGGCCAGATCCACACACTCCAAGAGAAGGTGTGCCACGGTTAGGTGGTCGCCGCAAGTACACACAGGAGGATCTTCTCTCTTTAGCAAGTGGGAGTGCGTAGCAATCCCATGGCCGATCCGGAGTCGACAGAGTACCACAGCTTACTTCCGGAGAGATCGGAAGGAAGATTTCCACACCTTCGTTGTCTCCTTGATGCCTCTCAGTTTGTTGGGTGGAGGCGTGGCACGCCATGCCTCCACCCAATGCGACAGGATCGTATGCCGCAACTGAGAGCGCACATCACTAGCAGGCACCTTATACGGTAGCGAGGGCAGTGCGACTGCCTCTCTCGCCGCCTGATCAGCAAGCTCGTTTCCCGCAATACCCATGTGGCTAGGAAGCCACACAAAGGTCACCCCGGTTCCAGCGTTACGCGAACTGACGAGCAGGTCGTGCACACGCTGGACCAACGGGTGCTTCGGGAAACACACATCGATCGCCTGCAGCGCACTCAGAGAGTCAGTACACACAAGAAAGTGCTGGTGATCGTCGGATAACGTGTACCGCAGAGCCTCTGAGATGGCATAGAGCTCCGCAGTGTACACGCTACAGGCCTCGGGAAGTGAAAAGAGAAACCGACGATCCTCAACCACAAATGCACAGCCTACTTTCTTGTTTACCCTCGAACCGTCCGTGAATACAAGCCCTGATCCCGGATATCGTGTCACCACGGACTGGAACAGCCTCCGATGGACGGAGGAGTCCGTGTCCGACTTGGGGCCGGTGTGCAGATCCAGGAGGATATCAGGGCGAGAGACCATCCACGGAGGGGCCTTGCTAGGTACTCGGACGATACAGGAGACAGAAGGAAATCGGAACTGACGGTATAAGTCATCCAAGCGAATCCCCGCCGGCCGAGTGGCTCGGGCGAGCACATCATACAGCCGGCGATTCGGATTGGAAAACAAACATGGATAGCTTGGATGAAGTGGCATCTGTCGAATAGTTGCAGCATAGGTCAGCAGTACTTGTTGGCGCCTCAGGTGTAAAGGAGGTACGCCAGCCTCGGCGAGCAAGCTGACGACAGGGCTTGTCCGAAAGGCACCCGGCGCCAGCCTCACACCGCCATGGTGGACACTGTCCAGTTTAACAAGTACCGACTTACGGGCCGAACCATATGCTACACTGCCATAATCTAACCTAGATAAAATCAGTGCCTTATAAAAACGCAGCAGCACCGCGCGGTCCGCCCCCCATGATGTGCCGCTAAGAAACCGCAACATGTTGAGTTTCTTAGCGCAGGCAGTTTTCAAACACCGCACGTGTGGTTCCCACGTCAATTTCTGATCGAAAAGGAGCCCAAGGAACCGGTACGCAGCAACAACAGGCAAAGCTACATTGCCCAGATATAGCTCTGGATCTGGATAGAGGGTGCGCTTTCGGCAGAAATGGACAACCGAGGACTTAGTGGTTGAGAATCGAAAGCCATGCTCCAGTGTCCAGCGTTCCACTCTCCGAATAGCTTGTTGTAGCTGTCGTTCAGCGACCGCCATATTATGCGCACTATAATGTAGAGCGAAGTCGTCTACATATAGCGACGGTACCACTGCTGAACCAGCAGCAGCGACTATACCGTTTATGGCAATCGCAAATAATGTTACGCTAAGCACCGATCCCTGTGGGACTCCGTTTTCCTGTATATGATATTGCGAATATGTCCCCCCTATTCGGACACGGAACAGGCGAAGGGACAGAAAATTCGCAATAAAAACCGGCAAGTTACCTCGGAATTTCCATTGATGCAGGGTAGAGAGGATGCCGTAACGCCAAGTGGTGTCATAGGCCTTCTCGAGGTCAAAGAAAACAGCGACTAGGTGCTGTCTTCGGAGAAAAGCGTCCTGTATGGCAGTCTCCAGGCGTACCAGATGGTCGTTGGTACACCGAGACGCCCTGAAACCACACTGGTATTCAGACAGGAGGCCCCGTTTCTCCAGGACCCACACCAGGCGCCGATTGACCATCCTCTCAAAGAGCTTGCACAAACCGTTTGTGAGACAAATAGGTCTGTAACTCCCTGACAATTTGGGATCCTTATCGGGCTTCAGGATAGGTATAATGATACCTTCCTGCCATTGCGCTGGAAACACACCTTCCAACCAGATACGATTAAACACCCTGAGCAAATAGCGAATGCTCTCATCGTTAAGGTGTTTAAGCATCTGGTTGTGAATATTATCCGGGCCAGGAGACGTGTCCCTGCAGAGCGCCAGCGCTCCGCGGAGTTCCCACTCCGTAAAGGGCACGTTGTACTCCTCCGAAGCGCGGGAAGCAAAACTAAGATGGAAACGTTCCGCTTCGCGCTTCAGGGCCACGAAGGCAGGGTCATAGTTATCGGAACCAGATATATCCGCAAAATACGAGGCAAGATGGTTTGCAACGCGATAAGGATCTGTAACCAGTTCATTAGCAATGGAAATTCCCGGTACAGTAGAAGATGTCTGGATTCCCGAAATGCGTCGTAGTTTAGTCCACACTTGAGAGGAGGGGGTATGTGCCGTAATAGAAGACACATACCGTTCCCAGGATTGTTTCTTACTCTGGCGAATAAGAATCCGTGCCTTGGCACGAAATTTCTTAAACGCCACCAAATTGGCCATGGTTGGACGCCGACGGTAGTGCTTATGAGCTCGACGACGGTCTCTTATTGCCGCTGCAATATCCTCTGTCCACCAAGGGACGAGTTTGCGACGAGGAGTCCCAGAAAAGGATGGAATGGACTCTTCGGCGGCAGCAAGAAGCACATCGGTGATGTGCTGTACCTCGTCATCGACGCTCCGGCAACCAAGATCAACGAACACAGCTCGTTCTTGAAACGAGGGCCAATTTGCCCGCTTAAGAACCCAACGACTGGGGAACTCAACGGGCATCTGGTTCGGAAGGGTAAGAACGATCGGGAAATGGTCACTGTCACAGAGGTCATCGTGTACATACCAACCAAATAGGGGGACCAGCGCACGGCTACACACACTCAAGTCAATGTGTGAGTACGTGCCGTGCGCTAAGCTAAAATGTGTAGCTTCCCCTGTATTTAATAGACATAAATCCAACCCTTGAATTAAGCCTTCCACGTCCCTTCCTCTGGGGCAGGAAGATGGTGATCCCCATTGGGGGTGATGAGAGTTGAAATCACCCACGAGTAGGAAAGGGACTGGAAGTTGATCAACAAGATCTAAGACGTCATTAATATCAAGGGGTTGGTTCGGTGGAAGGTACACGTTACAAACAGTTGTCATAGCAGGCAAGGACACGCGAACTGCAATAGCTCCCGGAGTGGCGAGTGGAAACTCCTCACTATAGCAGTCAGAGCGAACGAAGGTACAAACGCCCCCGGAAGCCCGGGCGGCGTCTTGTCGCTCTTTAGAGTATAGTCGGAAACCTCTCAGAACAGTCTCGTGATCAGGTCTGAGGTTTGTTTCCTGTAGGCAGACTATACTCGCCGCGTATTGGGCAATAAGCTGACGGAGCTCTGTCAAATGCCTGTCATAACTGTTACAATTCCACTGTAACAGTGCCATTGTGTGAACTTAGGGAGTAAGGTGGAGCAGCAAGCTACTCCAACTTTGACTCTGGAGAATCTACAGTCACTACGTCGACTATAATCTCCATGTCCTCAGGCGAGTTCATGGAGTGAATCGACTCTGTGGAAGATTTCCTGGACGCAGTTCGGCGGCGGGGGGATCTCCGTGGGGAACGCGCAGATCTGGGGACCGAAACGTCCCCAGGCGCAGACGCATCCGCAGGTGTTGGCGCGGATGGCTTCCCCTTTTTTGGAGAAAGGGAATGCGTAGTGCGGGGTCCCTTCTTACCCGCCTCCGGCTCTTTAAGGTATATAGACGGGTCAGGAGCCGAAGTCCTGACCCTGGTCGACGATGCCGCCTCCGCCGGCTTCGGCGCGGCTTTCGCCGACCGTTTGGGTGGGGAGGAAGACTTCGACTTCCTCCCGAGTGGGGAGTAAGTCTTCAACTTCCTCCCCTGCTGTGCGGGCGGAGCAGCCTTCGCTCGCACAGCCTTCGTGCTGGCCGAAGGTGGAGGTGAAGTCACCTTCGGGCTTTCCATTATAATCATAGGTGCTTTCTTCGGAACAGGTAACTCAGTTGCAGGTTTCACAGCTGGTACAAAAGATGACGTCGCCGGGACCAAATTTGGTATTATGGCCCTATAATCGATCGTTGGAGGAGGCGAAATCGTGGTATGGTACTTCTTGCGGGCCTCCTGGTAGGTGAGACCATCCAGGGTTTTGATCTCCCGGATTTTCTTCTCACTCAGGAAGACAGGGCAGTTCCTGTCCCGAGGAGAATGAAATCCAGGGCAATTAGTGCACTGATAAGGTGTTGTGCACTCTTCCGCTTCGTGGGGTACCTTACCGCATGTTCCACAGACGTCAGGGCTCGAGCATCGGGATAACATGTGCCCGAACTTCTGGCACTTATAACACCTCATGGGTGGAGGGATATAAGGCCGGACGTCACAACGATAACTTGTAACCTTGACTTTCTCCGGGAGCACCGAAAGCTCAAAGGAAATAATGAAAGCACCAGTATCCACGATTTGACCATTGACCTTGCGCGTAATGCGCCGGACATCAGTCACGTGACGGTGCCGCATATCCTCCTTGAGCTCCTCGTCAGTGTTCAGAATCAGGTCCCGGTGGAAAATAACTCCTCGGACCAGATTCAGGGACGTGTGCTTTTCCACTTTGACGGGAATGTCGCCAAAGTGGTCACATTGCAAAAGTTGTTCAACTTGCTCTCCAGTCCTAGTCTTGAGCAACAAGCTACCGTTCCTCATCTTTTGTACTTTCTCAAGCTCACCATAGACACCTTCTATGTGGCGAGAAAACAAAATACTCTTTACCAGCTTGAAATCACCCCCATCTGTTCTGGTAGCTACCAGAAACTTGGGGGTGTTAGTACCCAGATTTTCACGCACAGATTGTTCCCAGGGGGTTGATCCCCGTAGGGAATCAAATGTTAAAGACTTGGGTGTAGGACCACCCTGTTTGGGTGTACGTCCACCCTGGTTGGGGATTTTTCTTTTAGAACCCATGGCCAGATCATCCTCCCCGAATGCCACCGACATCCGATCACGGGCCGTCACAGTAGGCGCTACCCAGCCAGGGCAAGGCCCGCCTAGCTTGGAAGGCATTGCCCGGGGGTCCGATGTTTTACAATGCCGTATCGGCATGTACCCCTTGGCATATACTGGATTTTACAGCTCAGACATTCGGCTGTGCGGGGACCTGCGTAGTCAGGCGGATACTACTGAACGGGTACATGGCACACCCACCTGTCGGCGCGGCCAAGACCGGAACAGGCTTTTGAGCGTAGTCGCTAGCGTAAGTGGCCCATCCCCTAACAGCACGCACATATAGAAATTTTGGTTGCCAGACCCTGAAAGCAGTGACGGAAAGAAGTGCGATATAACCTAATGAGAGTTATACCGCACGGGTGTATGTCTTTTAGAGCTGACTGTCAAACCCTCGAAAGGGGACCGTTCCGAGAAGCCCTTTTAGTCGCCTTTTACGACTGGCAGGGAGTACCGTGGATGTATTCGCTTCCTCCCACCCACTGGGGGTCCAATTCACAAAACAACGCGGAGTCCTTAAAGTATAGCCAAGGTCGCCCCTTTTAGTCGCCTCTTACGACAGGCAGGGGATACCGTGGGTGTATTCTAAACCCCCCACCCACAGGGGGGGTGCGGTCCGAGTCAACCGACGCCTCCCCAGGGCCCTCTGAGCTAGAGCTAGCCGAGTCCGAGAAGAGTCGGACGCCAGGACCGGCTAGTTCCCCGCGACAGGAGAGCAGCAGCAGCCCGGACGCCAGGTTCAGCTGGGCGAGCGATGTGAGCTCGGACACCGTGCATGGGCACCCTGGGGCCACTTCCCCAGGCTCCGAGCAAGCAAGTGGCTACGACCCCAGTGACCTGGCTTTGTTTGTTTATTACAGGCCAGGCACCAACCAGGAAGAAGAATGGGAAGTCATCAGTGCCTACAGGGACAAGATCCACGTAGTCGCGACGGGAGGAGTTGAACGTGTCCACGAGGACATCGAAGCTGTCCTCTCTACTGGAGTCCTGATCAGGCCACGCGAGAGCGCGGCCATGAGCTACGTCTACATCAGGGCATTCTCCGAGCACTGGCAGGTTGCGGTGGTATCAGGCTGTGCGCCAGGTGCCCCTCCGCACGTCCTCAGCCACGCTCGGAAGCGCTGTCCAGACTTTCTCATCGAGATGGCAGATGTTGGGATCCAGGCAAGCCCCCTGACCTTCTCCAAGAGAACGCAGGCTCCACAACCAGCACCTCAGGCGGTGCCTTTAGCGGGGCAACCTGCGCCCGCCAACCAGGAGGAGGCGCGACTATCAGAGCTCCAGGTGGGGCCTCTAGCGGGGCAATCCGCGCCCGCCAACCAGGAGGAGGAGCGACTACCAGAGCCCCAGGTGGGGCCTTTAGCGGGGCAACTCGCGCCCGCCACCACCGCCAGGAAGGGGACACCCGAGACGGCCGGGGCCACCAGGACGGCCCCAAAGCAGCGACTACCAGAGCCCCAGGTGGGGCCATTAGCGGGGCAACTCGCGCCCGCCACCACCGCCAGGATGGAGACGGCCGGGGCCACCAGGACGGCCCCAAAGAAGCAGCGGAAGGTCAACCGCAGCAGCCCAGAGGACCGTCGCCCGCAGCGCCCCCTGGAGGGGGAACCAGGACGCCGCGGGACCACCAGCCGCAGCCAGGGACAGCCGCTACAGCCAGGTAGTATAAAGCCCCGCTCAGGCCAGCTTTTACAGTGTTTCCGCTGCCTGAGATTGGGCCACTCCCAGGGATCCTGCGGCTCTCCAGTCCGTTGTAACCGGTGCTCAGGTGGCCACCACCTCACCGGCTGCACGGTGCCGCGGGACGCGCCGGTGTGCGCCAACTGCATGGGTGACCATCCGTCATCCCATCGCAGTTGCCCAGTCTACAGGTCCATGGCAAGGGCAGAGAGGAAGGCGGCTCGTTCCCATGGACCGCCCACTAGGCCCCTGCTTCGGCAGGCGAGGCCCCCCCTCCACTCTCCGGTGACGGAGGCTCGGTACCAGGGACCCCATGGAGATCGGGTATTGGCGCAGGTTCTTCGGATACTTGTACCATTGCTCGGTAGCCGGCAAGGCCCGCGCTGATCCCAGCAGTGCCGAGTTCTATCGGATTCCCCGGAGACAAACTGGCGAGAAGACGGACATGGATCTGGTGCATGATACCTTCTCCCAACTAACATACCTACTCATTTCCATACCCACATTATCCTTGCATGTGGCAATAACCAAGCCGCCAGGTTTTACGTGTAGGCAATCTTTCCTTTCTGCCTATGCGGTTTTCCCTGGCCCTACAATCTTACCCTTATATATGAGTACATATTTATATGTGCTCATATATAATATATACCTATGTTAATATCTATTAATTATGCCTGGTAGATCGCGACCGCGATGGGACAGGCACTAAGTCCTAAAAGACTCCTTCCTATCCAATCCCCTATGCTTTCTCTTCTACTATCGTAGAGTAACAGCATGTCGGAGGCACCATTAGTAAGGTCGGGTGCCACGCGGGGGGTGCGGGTACTCTTTTCGGCCCCCCCCCCGAAAAAAAAACAAAAAAAAACAGACATTCGAGGTCGTCTCTGAATCGTTAGAGGAAGGACACCTTGCCAGTGGCAGCAGCAGACCAGCCTAAGTTGTTGTAACAGCTCACCAGGATGGAGACTACGAGCAGCGGGACCATCGAGTGGAGGAAGCAGCGGCGGACCGGCGAGCCAGCCAGGGGCCTCAGCAGGCGCAAACGCGCCCGGAGAGGTAGAGGTGAGCTAGCCTCCACAGGGCCCTCACCTCCGGGCACGCGGGCGCGCCAGCAGGCCCTTGGTGAGAAGACGTCAGCGGCGCAGAAGCCGCCAGCCGTGGAAGAGGTGCGGGTGCCTCTAATCCCGGCTGGCGCACGCAACGCTGGAGTAGCGTCCCCAGGGCCCTCTGAGCTAGCCGAGTCCGAGAAAAGTCGGACGCCAGGACCGGCTATCTCCCCGCGACCGGACGTCAGCAGCAGCCCGGAAGCCAGTTTCAGCTGGGCGAGCGATTTTAGCTCGGACACCGTGCATGGGCACCCTGGGGCCACTTCCCCAGGCTTCGAGCTAGCAGGTGGCTACGACCCCAGCTCCTTGGCTCTGTTTATCTATTACAGGCCTGAATGCAGCCAGGAACATGAACGCGAGGACATCAAGCAGTGCCTGGACGACTGTCGTTACAGGCAGACGGGAGTACGCCGAGGCGAGAACATCGAGGCCTACCTGCCTACTGGGGTCATGGTCAGGCCATACCTGCCGGGATGCTTCGGGCCCTTGAGCACGACCTGGCAGATCGTGGTGATCCCAGGAATGCAGGCGGGGGACCCTCCGCAGATCCTTCGCACCAGGATGGGCAGCTACGTGGACGCGGCAACCCAGGCGGACGTCGCGACCCAGGCTCCACAACCAGCACCTCAGGCGGTGCCATTAGCGGGGCAACCCGCGCCCGCCATCCAGGAGGAGCATCAGCCAGGGCCTCAGGCGGGGCCATTATCGGGGCAACCCGCGCCCGCCATCCAGGAGGTACAGCAATCGGAGCCCCAGGTGGGGCCTTTAGCGGGGCAACTCGCGCCCGCCACCACCGCCAGGCAGGGGACTCCAGAGACGGCCGGGGCCACCAGGACGGCCCCAAAGCAGCGGAAGAAGAAGAAGCGCCGCAGCAGCCCAGAGGACCGTCGCCCGCAGCGTCCCCAGGAGGGGGAGCCAGAACGCCGCGAGGCCACCAGCCGCTACAGCCAGGTAGTATGAAGCCCCGCTCAGGCCAGCTTTTACAGTGTTTCCGCTGTCTGAGATGGGGCCACTCCCAGGGATCCTGCGGCTCTCCAGTCCGCTGTAACCGGTGCTCAGGTGGCCACCACCACACCGGCTGCACGGTGCCGCGGGATGCGCCGGTGTGCGCCAACTGCATGGGTGACCATCCGTCATCCCATCGCAGTTGCCCAGTCTACAGGTCCATGGCAAGGGCAGAGAGGAAGGTGGCCCGTTCCCATGGACCGCCCACTAGGCCCCTGCTTCGGCAGGCGAGGCCCTCCCTCCACTCTCCGGTGACGGAGGCTCGGTACCAGGGACCCCATGGAGATCGGGTAGTGGCGCAGGTTCTTCGGATACTTGCACCATTGCTCGGTAGCCGGCAAGGCCCGCGCTGATCCCAGCAGTGCCGAGTTCTATCTGATTCCCCGGAGACAAACTGGCGAGAAGACGGACATGGATCTGGTGCATGATACCTTCTCCCAACTAACATACCTACTCATTTCCATACCCACATTATCCTTGCATGTGGCAATAACCAAGCCGCCAGGTTTTACGTGTAGGCAATCTTTCCTTTCTGCCTATGCGGTTTTCCCTGGCCCTACAATCTTACCCTTATATATGAGTACATATTTATATGTGCTCATATATAATATATACCTATGTTAATATCTATTAATTATGCCTGGTAGATCGCGACCGCGATGGGACAGGCACTAAGTCCTCAAAGACTCCTTTCTATCCAATCCCCTATGCTTTCTCTTCTACTATCGTAGATTAACTGCATGTCGGAGGCACCAGTAGTAAGGTCGGGTGCCACGCGGGGGGTGCGGGTACTCTTTTCGCCCCCCCCCCCCCCCGATTAAAATAATAAAAAAAAAATCAGACATTCCTCGCCGAGAGACTGGTAGGTGCAGACGTGATCAGCTCTCGCTCTGACCGCGCTGCGCCAAATCAGTATATCTTCGAAAGGAGCCTTAGGATTCGGGTGCTTGGGTTTTGTGAGCATCGTTGGCAGTTTTTGCTTAGCCTAGACGTCAACAAAGTAATTGACTTACTAGGATAGTAGGGCTTTAAGCGTCCAGCGTGCTGCCACGGCAGTACGCATAAGCGCCTTGATTACCGCAGCCCCACTTCTGGCAGTCTACGATCACGACTTGCTTCGCTCGGCTACTTTGGGAAGGCCTTCTCCAGACAACAGCGGGACAACTTGGCAACGGCGCGCAACTCGGCCGCGTGTCGCAGGTGTGGCACATTCCGTGAGCCGGGCCGCTCCCTGCTCCCATTGTACTGTCCAGCACTGCCTGGAGGCACGGCTACTGGTCAACATTCCAACGAGTCTGGCACGCCGCCTGGAAGGGAAGTATTTCAGCGCCTGTAGAGAGATCCACCCCAGTAATTGCTTCGTTACCTCTGACGCACAGCTCGATTATTGCCGTGGAGACACCACTTAAATCACTGTTGCCTTAACCGACTGACGTCAGAGGGAATCGAGGCGGGGACCGCTTGATTTGCGTTTGACCCCATTTGAATATTTATCACCTCGAAGCTGCTGCACTGCATACATTAATTAATATTCAACTACACTAGCTCGCCTCCCCATCAGGGGGGCAACACCATCAACAACATGAAATGCCAGGAAAAGCCATCCACTCGTCCACCTCCGCCCATCGAAGTACGCTCCAGCAAAGTCTGGCAAGAGCTGCGTACACTCATCCAAACATCAATAACAGATCAAAAATTCACCTTAAAGCCAACACCCGAAGGATGCAGAGTAGTGGTCACGAACGACGAAGACCATATTAGGCTCACCACCAAGTTAGATGAATTAAAAATTAATTACTTCACTCATCCTCTCAAGCGCCGTGTCATGAAACAGGCTGTAATCAAACCCCTGCCCACAGACATTACCGGCAACGAAGTAAGAGATGAATTCACTGCCATGGGTTACAAAATAGATTACATTCACCAAATGGTTAAAACAACACATCACGACAGCAATGTCACTACTCGACAGCCCCTACCCCTTTTTTTAATAGCATACGAACTCACTCCAGATAACAAGGGCATCGAACAAATAACCAACTTCCTCAACATTCCAGTGACAGTCAAAGAATATGTACCCAAAGATCAGGTTAGAGTTACGCAATGCCATAGATGCCAGGCCTTCGGGCATGCCAAACCTCACTGTCACCTTCCATACCGCTGCCTGAAATGTGCAGACGCCCATCCGACTACTGAATGCACAAAACCATACGAAGTCCCTCCAACATGTGCCAACTGCAAAGGCAACCACGTGGCCTCCTACTCCCAATGTCCAGTCTTCAAAGAAGCACTTCACAAACTCCAGGAAGCCAAAAACACTACACGAGCCCAAAACGGCGCTAGAGATATTGGAACCGGCCCTAATGTTCCGCCCACTGCCCCCCCCTGCTTCTCTTCCCCCCCCCCCCCCTCCACCCCCCACCCCCCTCAGTATGGCACACACAATACAAAGCAACCTTCCCTGCTCTGCAGCGAACCACCTTCCCCAGTACCTCCACATCAAATATGTTTAGTGCACTCGACCTATCACAGGCACAAATTGAAAATGATGACGTCCCAGATGAACAAACCATTCCACAGAGCACTCCAAAGGGTCGACAACAAAAGAAAACAAAAGCATCAGTCCATACCAAACGCAAATCACCAATCAGCAACACAAAAAAATCAACGCCGCCCCGTCCCACTCTACGAGCCACACCTGCCACTTCCCAAAAAAACACTCCGACCCCTCATTCGACTCCTACAGCTAAACCAAACGCAACGTCACATCTGCCAACCCCTCCTCACTACAACCCAGGCCAGCATAACTTCAGATTTGCCAAGCTCGAAGTTCCGGAACAACTTCCACTCAGCCTCCGCCTAGTCCTCTACAACCTCCAAACATTAATCAGCAACATCACCAAGACATTCATAGAAACCCTCAGCTCTCTTGACCACCTCCTCCAACAACTAATGGTAACAATAGAACACGCTTAAATGGCAAAAAGACCTCTGACATTGACTTCTTGGAACAGCCAAAGTCTAATTCAAGCCCCGAAAAAAATTAGAACTCAGACAATACATACGAGACCACGACGTGGACATATTGCTGATCCAAGAGACATGGTTCAAAGACAAACATAAATTCTCACTCCCAGGTTACATAATTTATCGAAACGACAGACCAACTCGCGGAGGAGGAACACTTATAGCAATTAAACGAACCATTTCACATAACGAAATCGTACTAAAACCAACTATTAACTTCGAAGCCACAGCAATTAACGTACATATACATAACACTACATACACAATAATTTCGACATACTTGCCGCCCACGAAATACATCCTCAACAGAGACATAAATACACTGCTCTCCCACAACGATCACGTTATAATAGCAGGTGACCTAAACTCAAAACATCATTGTTGGTGATCAGTTACCGAAAATATAAACGGCAAGCGTTTATTCAGACACTACACTAAAGACAGCTACATTATCCACGCCCCAGACACACCTACATTCTTTTATAAGCGCAACGGCATAATTTATCCAGACACGAACGACATTCTTTTAGCAAAAGACATTCCTTTTAACATAACGATCGAAACGCTCACAAAGCTAGACTCCGACCACGTGCCAGTTATCATTAAAATAGGAGCAGACATTAACTACATTAACACTCGCAAAATCATTAACGATAAACGAGTAGACCCAAATGAATTCGATATACAGCAAAACATACTTATTCCTGAAGCACTCCCACCTATTAACTCCACATACGAACTAGAGCAATCTATTCGCCTATTTAATAGCACTATAATTACAGCGGCACGAGCAAGCTACAAACCAAAAACAACTAAAATAACACAGACATTACCAGAAGAACTACAAAACCTAATTAAAGACAAAAATCGCGCAAGAAAACTATACCAAAGAACACAAACTCTGCCAAATAAAATCAACTACAACAGACTTCACTCTAAAGTGCGTAGGCAACTAATAACTCACAGGAACAACGCATGGGAAGACAAACTACAAAGTATTAGCCATAACCACGACCCTAAAACCCTCTGGAAAACGACTAAAATATTTACAAAAAACAACAGACCCGTTCCTCCTCTCGAAGACGACAACAATCGACTTATAACAGACAATCAAGGTAAAACCGAACTAATGGCCGACTCATTACAAGATCAATTTAAGCCAAATGCTCATCTCCAAGATATCAATTACGAAACAACTGTCCAAACCGAAAACAAACAATTTCTACTTCAACCAGCCGAAACAGATATCCCACCGATTACAATGCCCGAATTACTAGGTAACATTAAACTACTAAGCAGTAATAAGGCACCCGGTAAAGACGGAATTACAAATACACTAATAAAAAAATTCAACATTGCTACCCTCACACTTTTACTCCACATATTTAACGCTATATTAATCCTAAGACACTTTCCAAATGACTGGAAGGTAGCAAAAATAATCTGCTTTCCAAAGCAGGGGAAAAATCCACGGAAACCCAGTAACTACCGTCCAATTAGTCTTCTCTGTCATCTGTCAAAACTGTTCGAAAAAATACTACTTACAAGAATAAAACCGCACATTAACGACTCACTTATTCCACAACAATTCGGCTTTCGAACTCAACATTCTACGACTCAACAATTACTACGAGTTACGGAATGCATCACACAAGGCTATCAACACAATCAACACACGGTCGCCCTGTTCTTAGATATACAGCAGGCCTTTGACAGGGTACACCATCCATTAATCATTAATAAATTAATTAAATTAAACATCCATCACACCTACATCACACTGATACAGCAATACCTCACTAACAGACAATTCTACACCTCAATTAATAACGTAAACTCATCCTACAGAAATATTCAAGCCGGAGTAGCCCAGGGTAGCATAATCGGACCTCATTTGTTCCTCGTGGCAATAAATGATATCCCATTATCGGATTTTACATCCACCCATGTCTTCGCCGACGACACGGCAATATTAGCTAAATCCAGAAACTCAGCTATTGCTATCAGACACCTACAAGCACACGTTAACGAACTCCAAACATGGCTCATTAAAAACAAAATTCAAATTAATTTAAACAAAACTAAAACTATACACTTCACGCATAAATACGCCCAGCCTCAGCAACACGTAAGATTATTTAACAACAACATCCAGTGGGCCCCTGAAATCAAGTACCTAGGGATCACACTGGACAAACGATTAAATTTACAAACACATATCAACAACATTATTGCCAAAACCAAAATAAATATCAAACTACTCTATCCCATGATTAACCCCAGATCTAAACTCTCTTGCAAAAACATAAAATTAACTTACACAACGCTCATTAGGCCAGTCATGACATACGCAATTCCAGCAATAGGCTTTATGTCCATCACCAACATTAAAAAACTCCAAACAATACAAAATACAATGCTCAGGATGGCCCTCAAAACCACACGAGACACGCCCATTCGAGACCTACATATCAGGACAAACACACCATATTTACTAGATTACATGATTAAACTGACAAGAAAACACTACGACACCGCTCAACTACACCCTAATCCACTAGTTAACGCTCAGGGAGCTTACGAACCCGACAGACGCGACACTAGGAAACGAAGACCTAAATACATATTTTTAATAAAAGACATTCTACTAAATAACGACGTTTAACTCCCTCACCCACCCTCTGGGACGGGGTATGTCTACCTCAGGTGCATCACCCTTATGGAGGGACATGCCGCGTCCCACAGGACAAATTAACATATTTAATAATTAAATCAATAATCCCAAAGCCACGAAATAATCACGCTACGAACTACGTTACAAAAACGACTACTAGCAACGCCAAAAAACAAAAAAAAAAAAAAAAAAAACTGAATAAATTAATCAAAACCATCCCTACCGCCCAAAGGGCCGTTTTTTAACTGCAGATAGGCATAACATCAGCCATTAATAGGAAGTCATCAGGCCACTCATCTTGGCAGTGATCTTTAACCATCTTACAGGCAAACCTGATACTCTTGGCGACCTCAGATCCGAGCGACCAATCAGCGCTGTCCACAATCAAATTTAATCTCAGTGCCACAGCGGCACACTAAATTGAATTTTATACATCACTACACAATTTTATCCATCCTGCGGCATGCGGGGTGCCTGCCGGGAGGGGTGGCCACGGCCGGCTCATACGGGATGGTGCCCCGCGGATCGTGGGATGGATGGAAAGACCAAAATTAAACCAGACAACGCAAAACATAGCGGGCTTATCAAAACAGCAACATAATTAAAATTAAAACACTCTCCACACCAAACAAACATAAATTATTTTACACAAAATTAATCACAGCGAAGCAACAGCCGCAAGAGGCCATGGCAGGGCATAACGCACCCATTAAGGCAAGCCAACTAGCCAGTCTGTCTGTAACACAAATTAGTCTATTTTAACTAAATATACACCAACGAATAACTTAGGAACAACTAAAAATAAAACAGTCCACATAACTATCATTATTATTATAAATCAAACCCCAAAACACTTCATTAGCGAGGATACACTTCATTAGCGAGGATGACGGGGCTCTGTCGGCCGCTTCGCGACCGACAGCAGCCCGCGTCACCACGAATTAAGATTTAATTATAAATATAAATTACCTCAAAATAAAGCTACAAATACAATCAGTAACCACTTTCCCTTTTATCTACAAACCCAGGCAAAGGAGCGCAATGTGCCGCACCGTGTACCTGGTATCAAAACGTCGCTGACTGCTCGCTCCGCTCGCAGCCAGCGACTTCATTCAGAGAATAGGCCTCGCTGTCCGATTCCTCGCCGAGAGACTGGTAGGTGCAGACGTGATCAGGTCTCGCTCTGACCGCGCTGCGCTAAACCAGCATTTCTTCTTCAGGAGCTTTAGGCAATTGGTGCCTAGGTTTTGTGGGCTTCGTTTGCAGTCCTTGCTTGCCTAGACGTCAAAAAGTAATTGACTATCTGGGATAGTAAGGCTTCAAGCGTCCCGCGTGCTGCCAAGGCAGTACGCATAAGCGCCATAATAACGCAGCCCCACTCTCGGCACTTCAGGAGACTCTTGGCTTACTTCGCTCGGCACCAAGGGAGGGAATCAACGACAGCGGCAGCGGATCGACTTGGCAACGTCACGCATTCCTACTCGGCCACGCGCTGCAAGGTGTGGCACATTCCAGGAGAACCGGTAGTTACCTCCCCTTGCTCTGGCCAGGCCGGCCTGGGGGCACAGCGGCTAACGGGACCACATACCAACGTACATCCTGTACAGCGGACAGGGCGAGCTTCTGCGAAATAAAGTTGCATAGCATAAAATCACACTCCACAACTACTGGCGAATCGCTTCTTGCCGAGGAGGCACCTCATTAAAAATAACATAGCCTGAAGCGACCGACAGTAGTTGTCTTTCACAGGCCCCCAAAACTCACTCGTGTGAGAAGAGATCGAACCCTGGTAACGGCACTGCAACAACACTACAGACACTTACAGCGAGAACACAACACATACACAAATTCCCCACTAGGGGCAAACACAAAATGGCGTCCACCAGCACTGCACCGGACCCGCCACCGGCGCCACCAGACCAGACGCCACCGGCGCCGCTAAATAAGACGCCGCCGGCGCCACAGAATCAGAACCCACTTGCGACACACTCTCAACGTCCCCCCCCCCCCCCATTGAAGTACGCTCAGGAATACTATGGAAAGACCTGAGACAAATAATTAAACGCACGGTCACCGACCAGTCATTCACAATTAAGAACACACCTGAAGGAACAAAAATTTTCGTCAAAACCAAAGACGATCACATTAAACTAACCACTGAGCTACTAAAACAGAAATTATTCTTCTACACGCACCCATTGAACAGACGTATCATGAAGCAAGTAGTAATCCGGCCCCTTCCCTTAGACACAACTTCCGACGAAGTTAAAGAAGAACTCACCGCCCTGGGGTTCAAAATAGAATACGCCCAGCAGATGACAAAAAATCAAACCAACCCCAAAACAAATGTTCATACACGCAAGCCCCTCCCACTATTCATGGTAGTGTTTGAACCAACAATAGCCAACAATGAAATATACAAAATCACTAATCTTTTCAATAATATAGTCACAGTCGAAGATTTCCGCCCAATGAACCCAGTCAGGATCACACAATGCCACAACTGCCAGAACTTTGGACACACTAAAAAACATTGCCATCTTCCTCCCCGCTGCCTTAAATGCGCTCAATCCCATGTCACAAGAGATTGCCAAAAACCATTTGAAATACCACCAACATGCGCTAACTGCCAAGGTGAACATGTTGCTTCAAATCCAACGTGCAAAGCCATGAAGAAAGCACTGGAGAAACTTGAAGAAACACATGCAAAAAGAGAGGCAGGAAAGACAGGGCACACTACCTCCTCCTCCTCAAAAAACTACAGACCAGCACCCATTCCAGACAAAAACGTGTGGAACATACCAGCCACGTCTACCCAGAAATCTCATCTCTCCAAGAAATCATTTCCAACAATACAAGAGACCTTACGTCCCGTATTAACTAGCAATATGTTTGAAGGATTAAATACAACAGAATCAGAATACGAGACTGAATCTGACGCTAACCTACCTGCAGAACCCGATAGAAGGGCCAAAAGCCCAATACCAAGGAATTTTGAACCTAAACAGCAAAAACCCAAAAAAACAGAAAACGAGGTCATCAGCCGCACACAGTCGAGCTCCACTTCCTCCCACTGACGCCTCCCCCAGTCCATCACAAAACCACCGGCACTTGGCAAACAGCAGAGAACAGGAAAGCCAGAACACAGCCGAACAAGATAGCCAAACTACCATAGAGCAGGATAGCCAAGCAACAATAGACATAACACAAGAATCGGTTGACCAACGCGGTCAACGCCCACATTTACCAACTCCACCTCATTACCACCCAGGAGAGCTCAACTTAAAATTTGTTAAAAGACAAATAAATGAGGAACTTCCCTTAAGCACTAGAATAGTAATGCAACATCTCCAAGGGCTACTTTCAGAACTAACACGAGTATTCGTAGATGCCATTCGCAACTTAGACCACATGCTCCAGACCCTCCTGACCACAATGAACAATAATGGCGAACAATAGACGAACAGATAAACATTTAAAAATAACCACTTGGAACAGCAACGGACTAGCCAAAACCCCGAAAAGGCTAGAACTATTACAGTTTCTACGAGACCATGACATAGACGTACTACTAGGCTACTACAGGAGACCAAATTTGACGGTAACAGATTCACACTACCTGGATACATAATATATCGTAAGGACAGACCGACACTCGGAGGAGGGACACTAATAGCTATCAAAAAACACATCTCACACAATGAAATCCAATTACCTCCAACTACACACATAGAAGCTAATGCCATTAATATACAAATTCAAAACATCACGTACACCATAATATCAGCCTATAACCAACCTAAAAAACGAATACTTACACAAGACATTGAAACACTTCTCAACTATGACAGGGTAATACTAGCAGGAGATTTAAACTCAAAACACTCATCATGGGGCTCAGTAACGGACAACAATAACGGGAAAATTCTTTACAACCACAACCTCAACAATGACTACTTCATATCAGCACCAAATTCACCTACCTTCTTTTACAAAAGAAATGGAATACTCTACTCGGACACTAATGATATAGCACTTATTAAAAACATCCCACACAACATAAAAATAGATACACACACTAAATTGGACTCTGACCACCTACCAGTGGTAATTGAAATTGGAGCCAATATCAACTACTCAAACACAAGAAAGCTAATCAACACTAGGAAGATAGATTGGGACCAGTTCACAACACAACAAGACATTCTATTCTCAGAAACGCTCCCAAACATCACATCTACAGACCAATTAGAACAAGAAATACAACACTTCACGAACACAATAATTACAGCGGCAAGAGCCAGCACACAGGTGACAACAATGTTCTCACCCGCATCACTTCCTGACGAAATATTAAACTTAATTCGAGAAAAGAACCAAGCTAGAAAAACACATCAACGCACACAAACCCAACACTCCAGGATCACATTCAACAGGCTACAATCCCAAGTAAGAAGGCAACTAATCCTTCACCGCAACAATGCATGGGCAAACAAACTAAAAAACATTAAACACAATGAAAACCCAAGCACAATCTGGAAACTAGCTAAAGTATTTACTAAAAGCAACCAACCCATCCCTCCTCTCGAAAACGACAACAATGACCTTATCACAGACAACAAAGGAAAAGCCGAACTACTTGCAAACACACTACAAGAACAATTTCGACCCAATGACCACCTGCAAGACAACGAACACGATCAAACAGTACTAGACGAAGTCAATCAATTCCTACATAATCCACCGACAACTGATGTACCTCAATTCACAAATGACGAACTCCAACAATGCATACAACAATTAAAAACCAACAAGGCCCCAGGAACAGATGAAATACAAACGGCCTTAATCAAGAAATTCACAAACAATACTAAACGACACCTACTGCACTTATACAATGCAATGCTTACACTAAGACACTTCCCACAACAATGGAAAATAGCTAAGATCATCTGTTTTCCTAAACCAGGGAAAAATCAGAAAAAACCAGGTAACTACAGACCGATCAGCCTTCTAAGTCATCTATCTAAACTATTTGAAAGACTATTACTCAATCGCTTTAAAAATCAAATAAACACTGCACTAATTCCACAACAATTTGGCTTTCGCACTCAACACTCAACAACACAACAATTAGTAAGAGTTACAGAATACATCACAACAGGATTCCAGCACAGACAAAACACCATAGCACTATTTCTGGATATCCAACAAGCATTTGACAGAATACACCACCCTACAATAATACATAAATTAATTAATCTAGGAATCCATCACACATACATCACTCTCATTAACCAATATCTTAAACAACGATCCTTTTATATATCAGCCAACAACATTAACTCAACAAACAGGAACATTCATGCCGGCGTAGCCCAAGGAAGCATAATGGGACCTTATTTATTTCTGGTGGCAATAAACGATATCCCATTATCGGAGCATACCTCCACCTATATGTTCGCCGACGACACAGCCATCATGGCCAAATCACGAGACATTCAAATCGCCACAAGACACTTGCAAGAACACGCCACACTCCTACAAACATGGCTTATCCAAAACAAAATACAAATAAACATTAACAAAACAAAGACAGTTCATTTCACGCACAGATACGCTCAACCACAACAACAAATACAATTATTCAACAATGATATACTGTAACGTAATCTTGATTACGGTACAAATTATTATTATTATTATTATTTTTAAAGTCATTGTGTAATTATTATTATTATTATTATTATTATTATTATTGAAATATCAAAGTTATATCGTTTTATTCACCCATTAATATCAAGGGAGAGGCCATACCATATTCACGTCATTACCATAGTCATATATAATATTGTCAAGTGCTTAGATTAAGAAACAGGGTTTTTATAGAGGTCTAGGGCTGTTTTATTAGTTAAATTGTAAAGACAGGACGGGCATGGTTGGAAGAAGTTACGGACGGTGAAGCAACATATTGCAAGAAAATGTATTTCTGGAACGAAGCCACGCTGACTGGAGACAAGGGCTTGGAGAAAGATTTCGGCGGAATATATAGATGCGCAACGAGAGGAATAGCGGGTTCTGAGTGGAATATTTGAAGTACGCGGGCCTGTATTCCCGCTCGGAGAAGTTTTAGCGTCGCTTGAGGACTGAGAAATGCTTTGCTATAATTGGTCTGATGGGTCGCGGGCAAATTTATGCCGCGAAACATCGGGACCATTCAGAGTGTATAAAAGCCCAGCGCGACTTCAGCACTGGCTATTCTATAGATTCTATTCTGTCATTCACATATTCGATCACGCACTCACTCACTCACTGACTTTGTGAGTCGTAGACTCTGCCAGTCGCTCAGTAAGATGGGACTTAGTGAATTCAATTAGCCTGGTTTGTTCAAATTTGCTTACCATGGTGATCAAACTCAGAAACAAGCAGCAACAACAACAACAAGAAGAAGAAAACATATGTTTTCAAAGGTCAATAAACGTGTGTTGGCGTAAGATCTCAAATTAGACTGCAAGCAGACCAACGAGATGGACTTTGAACCACAAGGCACCAGGTATGTGGACCGAGTTATTATCAACACAGAAGATCAGCGCTAGCGAGAAGACAGTCAATATTGCCCCGCAATTAGGGAATATTAATGCACATATTGTACACAGCTCGAAACCTCAGATCAAATGTTATTAATAATTTTGTTGTAAATAAACCAGTATTAGTTAAAATGTCTTGTTCATTGGGAGTTGAATATATAGGATAGTTGGAATGCAAAGAGTATCTCATAGAGCAAGTTTATTGCCCTACGCTCCGATGATAGATCTTGGCTCAAGGAAGGGAGCGGCCGTGGCTAAATAAAATTTTAATGTGTTATCTTTACGATAACTGGCGCCCAGTAAATCTAAATTAATGAAGTGTATGTCGTCTGTCTAGACAGGCCAATGCTAAATAAGAACGATGAGGTGGTTTTAAGGAGTCTTGAGTGTAATATCTGTAGAAACGTTATAAATGATCGCCCAACTTGTATAGCGATATCCAACGACGAAGGAAGCCGTTACAAATGGCACAACCAATGTGGGGCTACGAAATATCGTACTGTAGTGAATGGATATTATGTATAAATCCAGTTTATTTCAAGTATGTTAAAGTTTAAAGTTGTTTTCATGTACGATATAAACGAGTACTCTTTGCATTCATTCCGAGTTTTTCAATAAAGAGGCATATATCAAGTTAGGGAACTACGGTTATAAATTAGGAGTGTTCTTTTGATGAGTTGTTTTTTGGGTAATGAGTAACAGGGATAATTTGGGGAATATACATTTGAGAAACCGTAGTATTATAAGATCAGTTAAAATGTCGAAATTAGATGTGCAGGGTACCAATGATGAGATGTCAAAAGTAAGCGAAAATCAGGAAACTGAGGAAAATAAACAAGACGGGGCTACAAACATCCAGATTAATGAGGGGGAGAATCCTTCCTGGCTTCGAAACCTGACGATGCTGATAACGGAACAAAGTAAGAAATTTGACGTGCGTAGTGATCAATTAGAAAAAGCAATAGATCTTAAGTTCACTGAGCATAGTAAGAAGCTTGATGAACAACGTAAGAAGTTTGATGAAGCTACAGAGAATTTCAATAGACAAATTAAAGAAGTAGGCCGAGAATTTCACAATAAGTTAGAAAACAGGATTAGTGAGGTGGAGGAATCATGGTCACTTAAGGTTGATGCCAGAATGCAACAAGTGTCGGAGCGAGTTGACAAAATTGACGAGGAAGTGAAAATTAAATGTAGTAAAGTTAGGGTTGACTTAGAAGGCGAAGTCAACAGTATGAAGGTCAAGTGTGATAATAATATTGCTAAAATAGGTAATTTAGAAAATAAACTAGAGAGCGATAATCAAGAAATTAGGGAAGAGGTTAACAGTAAATTTAACAGTATCAGTGAAGAAGTAGCGAGTAAAACAGATAAAATGGAGGAGAAATTGCAGAGATGTCAGAAGCAAATAGCAACAAATAGCGGTAATGTACAAATAGGAAATTTAAGTAGATTTCTAACTAAAGAGGCAGATTTGCCAGTATTCACAGGCAAGGCATATAACCCAATGGAATTCTTAAAAACAGTAGAAAAGAAGTTCGCTAAAGATTTAGAAGAGGGGATCGTTCAATGGGAACAAGTACTTGAGATGCTAGATAAATCTTTTGTTAGGGATTCAAGGTCATGGTTCAGTGTGTATAAATACCAGATGACTAGTTTTAGAAAATTTAAAGAGAAGTTCATAGCCAAGTACTGGAATGAAAATGTGCAAGAAAGAGAAAGATGTAACATTATTTTTGGGAAGTACCAAAGGAGAGATGGTGTTTCGTACACAGAGTATTTCTTAGCGCATGTACTTATATGCCAGAATTTAGAAGGTTTAGAGACTGAATCACAGGTAATTAAAACATTATTAAGGCATTTTCCTGATATAATTAAAGAAGCATTCTTCATGCAGAATATTACTACTATTGACGGGTTCGAGAAGCTATTGGAAAACTTTGACTCTCTTGAAAATAGTAGGACCGAACGCAAGCCAATAAGTCGAGGAGATAATTTCGGGCAGGGTGAGAGAGAGAGGGGAAGAGAACAAGGCAGGAATGCGAATTACGAAAGACGACTTGACAATGGGGGACGCACAGCAAATACGAGGAACGAGAATTTGAACAGAGTAGGGGAATGTACTAGGCCAGACAGACGTACAGGTCAACAACAACAATCTACATCAGGGGCAGGTAGGCCTAATTTAAACGAATAACGGGTTGCAGTGAGGTCAACAGACAGCCCGAAGTGATTGCAGTTCAATGTCCTAGGAATATTGAGTATTTAGGAGATTTTAATATAGATGTTAGAGAAGAACTGCTTTATGACCTAAATGGTGGAAATTTAGACAATGTTGAGAATGAGATTATGTCACCAGTAATTAAACTTAATGTGTGGGGTAAAGAAGTTGATGTTTTATTGGACAGTGGAAGCGAAAACTCTTGTATAAATTTAAGATTTTTGGAAGATGTAATGAGAGAAGGTATTCATGTTGATATAATTCCAGTTAAGTCCACTTTCATTGTCACAGCTGTAGGTAGTAGGTCTCAGAAAATATCTAAGCAAGTCGCAGTTCCAATTACCATTAGTGAGTTAGTTAAATTTCAGCCCTGTTTGGCAGTTCCAAATTTATTATATCCGGTGATTCTTGGTGCGGAATGGTTATCATTATATCAAGTTAAATTAGATTTTCATTTTGGCAGGATATGTTGATTTTGGCAGGATAAAGAAGTTCAGGTTACGTATAAGGTGTCTAAGACTGACAAACAGATGAAAGTGTGTATGTTTGAGGAAGAAAGCAACGTGGTTGTGAGTGATGAGTTTCCTGAAGTAAATGAGGTAGACCGCGGAGATGCTAGTGAGAGCAAAGTTTTTAAGGTGTGTCAGGTTGCAATGGAGTCTGAACTTAAGAGTAAGATCCATGATGCATTGTCACAATGTAAGCTGGATGAGGTGCAAGGTCATCAGTTACATGAGGTATTAATAAAATATAAGGAAATTTTCAGCTCAAAACCCGGAGCAACACACTTATATGAGCATAGTTTTGTCGTTAAAGACACAAGTAGTTTCGTAGGGCCTAGGTATCCTGTCGCAACTAAATATATGAAAGCCGTCGAAGAACAGATAGAATTAATGTTGGAAAACGACATAATTGAGCCTTCAGCTAGCCATTGTTTAAATCCATTAGTTGTAGTAGCCAAGAAAGACAATTCAGTGAGACTATGCATAGACGCCAGAATGTTAAATACTAGGGTCGAAAGCGACCAGCTGAGAACTGAAGCAGTGGAGGATTTAGTTCAACGTTTTCAGGGGCGGAAGTGGTTCTCAACAGTAGATTTTAGTAGTAGTTGCTCAACGTTAGTTAGGAAATTAGGTAGGACACTAGGTAGTTATTTCAGGTATGTATTGTTGACTCATGTGAGGTTATCGAGACTAGTCAGTGTTTTGTTGAGAGGTAGGAAGTACATGGAAGTTTGTAGCAACGATTGTTACGTAAGCCGTTGCCATCTTGTGCATTGGAAGGGAAAATGTCAAAGCTGTTTTTATTGTTTACTGGACCTTATGTCGTTTCGAAGAGGATAGGAAAGAATGCCTACTTATTGAAAGATCAGGAAAATTGTGTCATTGGTACATATAACATTTTCAATCTGAGGAAATATCATAGAAAAGAGCAAGTGCTGCAAGAAGGGCAGACTGCCGTGTGTTTATAATTAGAGTCGTGTCGTGGCTCTAAGGAATTGCTGGAAGTGAGATAAATCACTTGTGTTGCGTGAAACAAGAAGCAATATATATTGTGTTCTGTTATTGTAAGGGACTACAAGAACAAATGTAGCATGTAAATCCTGTATGACTGCACAGGACAATCAGAATGTTTATGTAACATTGCAAGAAGAGTGCAGATCAATCAAGGAAAATGAAAAGGGTATAATCATTATGTATGTAATTTGAAGGGTCATATATGTATATTCAGTGTATTTCCTGTTAAGTTTTAAAGGGAAGATTTGTGATTTCATCATTCATTACATTCTTTATGAAACCATGGGGACGTTTTGTAACGTAATCTTGATTACGGTACAAATTATTATTATTATTATTATTTTTAAAGTCATTGTGTAATTATTATTATTATTATTATTATTATTATTGAAATATCAAAGTTATATCGTTTTATTCACCCATTAATATCAAGGGAGAGGCCATACCATATTCACGTCATTACCATAGTCATATATAATATTGTCAAGTGCTTAGATTAAGAAACAGGGTTTTTATAGAGGTCTAGGGCTGTTTTATTAGTTAAATTGTAAAGACAGGACGGGCATGGTTGGAAGAAGTTACGGACGGTGAAGCAACATATTGCAAGAAAATGTATTTCTGGAACGAAGCCACGCTGACTGGAGACAAGGGCTTGGAGAAAGATTTCGGCGGAATATATAGATGCGCAACGAGAGGAATAGCGGGTTCTGAGTGGAATATTTGAAGTACGCGGGCCTGTATTCCCGCTCGGAGAAGTTTTAGCGTCGCTTGAGGACTGAGAAATGCTTTGCTATAATTGGTCTGATGGGTCGCGGGCAAATTTATGCCGCGAAACATCGGGACCATTCAGAGTGTATAAAAGCCCAGCGCGACTTCAGCACTGGCTATTCTATAGATTCTATTCTGTCATTCACATATTCGATCACGCACTCACTCACTGACTTTGTGAGTCGTAGACTCTGCCAGTCGCTCAGTAAGATGGGACTTAGTGAATTCAATTAGCCTGGTTTGTTCAAATTTGTTTACCATGGTGATCAAACTCAGAAACAAGCAGCAACAACAACAACAAGAAGAAGAAAACATATGTTTTCAAAGGTCAATAAACGTGTGTTGGCGTAAGATCTCAAATTAGACTGCAAGCAGACCAACGAGATGGACTTTGAACCACAAGGCACCAGGTATGTGGACCGAGTTATTATCAACACAGAAGATCAGCGCTAGCGGGAAGACAGTCAATATTGCCCCGCAATTAGGGAATATTAATGCACATATTGTACACAGCTCGAAACCTCAGATCAAATGTTATTAATAATTTTGTTGTAAATAAACCAGTATTAGTTAAAATGTCTTGTTCATTGGGAGTTGAATATATAGGATAGTTGGAATGCAAAGAGTATCTCATAGAGCAAGTTTATTGCCCTACGCTCCGATGATAGATCTTGGCTCAAGGAAGGGAGCGGCCGTGGCTAAATAAAATTTTAATGTGTTATCTTTACGATAACTGGCGCCCAGTAAATCTAAATTAATGAAGTGTATGTCGTCTGTCTAGACAGGCCAATGCTAAATAAGAACGATGAGGTGGTTTTAAGGAGTCTTGAGTGTAATATCTGTAGAAACGTTATAAATGATCGCCCAACTTGTATAGCGATATCCAACGACGAAGGAAGCCGTTACAATACAATGGGCTCCAGAAATCAAGTACCTAGGAGTCACCTTGGATAAAAGGCTAACATTCACGAAACACGTAACCAACTCAATATCCAAGGCAAAAGCAATTATTAAAATCCTCTTTCCAATAATTAACCCTAGGAATACACTCTCAACTAAAAATGCCACACTTATGCACAAAGCACTCATTAGACCCATTCTAACATACGCAACGCCAGCTATTGCATCCATGTCAATTACCAACATTCAGAGAATACAGAACTGGATGCTAAGAATAGCCCTTAAAAATACAGATCACACTACAAGCATACAAGATCTCCATCAAAGCACCAAGGTACCGTACATTCTAAATTTCATGACCAGGCTCACTACCAACTACTATGCAAAAACCCAACAACATCCAAATCCATTAATAAGAAATCAGGGCGCATATGAACCAGACCGACAGGACAAACTCAAAAGACGACCAAAATACATATTACTAATCAAAGACATCCTTCAAAACAATGACAACTGACAGCAAAGACAATTAAGAACGATGGCATTACCTACAGCCTCCATAACTCAATCATTACAGCCCCAGGGCGCAAACTACACCCAACCAAGAAACATTGAACGAGGTCATAAACTGGGACGGTAACCGTCACCAATTACTACATGCGAAGGCGAGGGGTGTCTGACTGGGGAGCTAAAGGCTCACCTAGGATGGCATTCTGCGCTCTCATGGCAAATCCAAATAACCCAACTCCCCCAACCAAGAAACATCGAACGTGGTCAAAAACTGGGACGGTGACCGATGCAAATTACTACGTGCGAAAACTAAATGTGTCTGCCTGGGGGGCTAAAGGCTCACCTGGGATGGCATATTACGCTCCCGTAATAAAACAAAACACACCAAACAAAAACAAGCCGACCAACAAAGAGATCGCAAACAAACAAAACAAAAACACCAAAACAAAGAAAAATTAAAAAAGAAACTGCATAACAAAGAGCCCGCAGATATAGTCCACAACCGGGACGAGAACCAAATAGGAACCTTAGGAAATGACAGTAAACACCATGTCAAACAAATCCACCCTAATCCAAGAGACTCCAAATCAAAGATGGCAACAAAAAGTCGAAAATAACAAATCGAACCAATTCAGCAGCTATTTTACAACAAAAGAAACATGATTAAAACATACTAAATCGCTCGAAAAACATATAAATAAATCGAAATCGCTCGAAGAACATAAATAAACAAAACATAACAATCAAGAAACATCCATCGCTTCGCTCGCAGCCAGCGGCGCAAACAATAGACTGGCCTCGCTGTTGATCGACGACTCGCCGAGAGGGCACATCGGGCCTGAACGGCCGGCAACTCATCGGTGTACCACGGCCGGTAGGTCGCGCTTAGTTTAGCGCCGTAGTACACAGGTTAGGAGCCCTCACTGTCACCCTCAGTGGCCTACATAAAGGGACTAAAGCTAACTTCACCGTATCTCGGGTTATTTAGCCAGGAAAGTAACTAGCCCGCTCACAACTTGTCACTGCGCTACCAGTTTTAAACTACACCTGTTGTGAGTTGGACTAGTCTATTTTCTCTGCTGCGCGCTTGTTTATTTACATATCCGCCCTTGGGCGTTAGATACCCCCTGGCAACTATTGCCCCCCCCCCCCCCCACCTACAGCACTGGTTAGGGTTACACGCTGCCTGCAAATTTATAATATCTCTGCTAGGCCTTCACCCCCCCCCCCCCCTCTTGCCCCTGCCCCTCCGGCAGGGGGCACACACTAAATGAAGCCGACCACACGTTCTACCAAACGCATTAATTCTGATGACAGCATTCAATCAGAACCCAATCTACCCTCACACCAGGCCGATCGTACTGATGAAGCCATGAACCGGCCCGGACCATCTACACCTACGATCAGGGAGCCCTCTACGCCCCTTCCAAGGAGCCATAACGACCCTAATTCCTTCGCACCGGAAGAATTACCGGTTCACCCCACCTCTCCGATGGCCGCCCAGATACTACCCCCCCCCCCCCCGGAGAACTCACAAAGCCGCCTGGACGCCGCCCCAGCCACACCGACTCCTTCCACCTCAACTGCCACTGAAGAAAACATCTCACTTGAGAATACACCCTCAGCCAGATTCTCAGCTGACTCCAGTTCAGAGGCAGAAGTAGAGATTACCGATCCAGAGGAATGGACCAGAGTAGAAAGAAACTCAAGAATGGCCATCAAGTCAAGAAAATCACCCAGACCGTCCCAACAGAAAAACTAATTTTACCGACCCGAAACCCGTTCGACGAGCTGAAAAAGCTACCAAACGAACAGTTCTCCGGGGATCAACCTCTTCTAACCCCTGCGGGTACCCCTGGCACTTCAGCTGGGGCCTAGCCCGCCCCTAACCCCCTAGGCTCAACATCCATCCTGTATATGTCAAGAACGTGAAGGACATACACGCCCTCATTGACTTATTAGTAGCAAACAAAATAAATTTCAAAATTAAGGCCATGCCCAACACTATCAGGGTAACGGTCAGCTCAGAGGCTGAACACCGCCTACTGACATCTCTGCTAATCGCCACAAATGGCCAATTCCACACTCGCCCCATCTCTCCCAAAAACACCAGAAAAGTGGTCATCAAAGGACTACATGAATCTACTTCCCCTGACAGGATTCACTCTGCCCTAGCCTCTATGGGGTACGAGATAGAGCGGGTTTGCCAATTGACGGCCACAAATGACCGCTCAAGAAAGCTGCCCATCTTTTTGGTGGTACACTCCACGGCAAACCCAGAGCTGAATATTTACAATGTCACCTCCCTCCTATACAGTATTGTCACCGTCTCTCGCTACCAGGGGCCAACCGGACCGGTTCAATGCTTCCAATGCCAAAGCTACGGACACGCTTCGAACGGGTGGCACTGCCAGGCCAGATGTGTCATCTGCGCCCAGAACCACCGAGCCAGTGAATGCCCACAGAATGGGAAGAGAACCATACCGCCTAAATGCGCTAACTGTGGCGAGAGCCACACTGCCAACTACAGAGGCTGCACCACCTACAAGAAGTTGATTAACACTTTCAACACCCGTCTACCAAACGCTACAAAAGCCCCATCTGGACCAGTGGCACCCAGAAATCGCATCAGGAATGGCACCAGCTTTGCGTCTGCCCTAACACCTCAAGTCGCTCCCCCTCCAGCTAACAATGCAGCAAACGTCATCCCAGCCAATAACCAAACCAACTTCCCAGATCTACCTCAACCAAATCACAGCCAAATCGTCATGCCAAACCCCACCTCAAATGTCACGACTGGCATTCCTACCCCCCCCCCCCCCCTCCTTCCTCCCCGAACGACATGTTCGAAATATTTCGCCTCCTCTCTGACCCCTCCCTCCGAGACCTATTTCAAATTGTGAAGGATGTCCTCCGACGCCTCATCGCCGCTCCAGACAACGCCACCCGGTTCCAAATAATTATGGAAGCCGCCTCACAATACTTCTTCAATGGGAGCGACTAATACACAAGCTGGCATTAAAATTAAGATTATGGCCTGGAACACCCTCAGGCTACTACCGCAGGTATATGAGCTCAGTGAAGAACTTATCGACAACGATATACAAGTCGCACTTCTCCAAGAGACCTGGATTAAACCTGAGGATAAGGTTTATATCCCAAATTATAAAATATATCGCAACGACAGAGCAGGAGCTCGTCCTGGGGGTGGTAGAGCCATATTAGTACGATCGGACCTGGTCCACCATCGAGTCCCTACCCCAAATGATCTGCAGTTTATTGAAGCCACTATTGTACAGGTAGTTCTAGATAGCGGCCCATACCAACTGGTCTCCTGCTACTTTCCCCCCGGGGCACCGTTTATTCCGTCGGATTTGGAGTCTTTATTCCCTGCCAATATTCCAGTAATACTGGCGGGTGATTTAAACTCCAAAAACACGCTATGGCATAGCCGGTATACAGAGACAAGGGGCAGGAGACTAGAAAAGTTTTGTCAGGATCACGAGTGTCTAACACATGCGCCGCCTGGACCCACGTACTTCCCCTTTCACCCGAACGCCCTTCCTGACACCCTAGATATTGCTATTAGCAAAAATCTGGACATCCCTATCATGGTCGATAACCTCTCTGCACTTGACTCAGACCATGACCCTATCATCATTACACTTGACTCAACTTACATCCCTACCCGCTCCGCCATCCCACTTCATCTCCGCAAAATCGACTGGGACCTATACAGAAACACACTCCAGTCTTCCGTTGCTGGCAATCCCAGCATTCGCTGCGAGGGGGACATAGACTCCCTTGTAGAGAAAGTTACCCACTCACTCCTACATGCCGCCAACACGGCCGCTACTGGCCCTAAACACTGGAAAAACAACACTTTCTCTATCCCACCCCAATTAAAAGCACTCATTAAGAGGAAAAACATGGTAAGGTGGCGGTGGCAAACCTCTCGGGATCTTCGACTAAAACAGGAATGGTACCGTATGAAGCGCCAAATTAGCTCTGCCATGCTACAACACCGCAAGAAAGCATGGGATGATAAGTTAGGGAATATGGCTGGCGACTCCAGCAAACTGTACGGTATGGCACGAAAATTACTTCGTAAAAGGAAAGGCATACCACCACTACACGGGGAACGTGGCATGGTCTATACCTCGATTGACAAGGCGAATGCTCTGGCTGACACGTTCGAAAAAGCCTGCCAACCAAATGATGAACCTTGCGATCAGGACTTCGTTGAAGAAGTCTATCGTGATCTTCATGGTGGTTTCCAGGATGAACTCTCGCCAGACTTCCGGTTTGTCACTCCAGCCGAATTGCTCAAACTTATTAAAAAGCTGAAGAACCGGTAGGCACCCGGGCCAGATGGTGTAGCGGCTTCGTTTCTTAAAAACGCCCCTAAAAACGTCCTCACTAGCCTCACTAAGATTTTTAATGCAATTTATAGATTTGGTTACTTCCCCGCAGCCTGGAAAATAGCCAAGGTCATTATGATTGGTAAACCTCGCACCAATGGCACTTTCCCTCAAAATTATAGGCCCATTAGTCTCCTCTCCGTCATCTCGAAACTGTTCGAGATGACTCTACTCTCCAGGCTGCAAAATATCATAGATGATTCATTAAATGAAGAGCAGTTCGGTTTCCGTCAAGGCCACTCCACGATACATCAGTTACTCAGACTCACTGAGGTTATCACGCGCGCCTTTAACGAAAATCGCAGCACAGGAGTTTGCTTTTTAGACATCAGTCGTGCTTTCGATAAGGTATGGCACAGCGGCCTGCTGTACAAACTAAAGCACAGAGGTCTCCCAGACCACTTATTAAGAGTCATAAATTCCTACCTTAGGAAAAGGCAATTTTATGTCCAGGTGGAGGAAGCCCAATCCTCACTGAGAAAGATCAAAGCCGGCGTACCGCAGGGCAGTGTTATTTCCCCCCACCTCTTTAACGTCTATGTCTCTGACATCCCTACAACTGAGAACACTAGCCTCCACCTCTACGCAGACGATACTGCTATTTCCACCACTTCCTGGAAAGGACTTAAAATCACCGCCTATCTACAAGAAGCTCTAGATAAATTAGAAACCTGGCTAAAACTCTGGAGAATTAAAATTAATGTTTCTAAATGTTCTGCCACTCTTTTCACTAAGAAACGTAAATTCACTGACGTCCAGGACCTTGCCTTTTTCGGCGAAGTGATAAGATGGCAGACAGCTACTAAGTACCTGGGAACCACGCTAGACCGCGGACTCACCTTTGCACAGGAAGTCAAACAACGCGCCAACAATGCAAAGACGGTTCTAGCGCAGCTCTGGCCCATCTTGAGGTCCAAGAGCGAACTCGATGACTTTAGCAAACTCCTGGCTTATCGCACTATTGTGCGACCTGTTTTGGAATATGCCTCTCCTGTGTGGGGCTACGCAGCTCCCACACAACTCAATAAACTGCAGGTCATTCAAAATAGAGCACTGCGTATGATATCAGGCGCCCCCTGGTACATACGCAACACTCAACTCCACGCTGATTACCAGCTTCCGGTAATCCGCACTCGAATCAGAAAGCAGGCAGCCCAGCTATACAAAACAACAACACTAAACACCAACCCTCTAGTGAACAGGTTGGGCGATTACCAAGCCACCGGGTGCCGACACAAAAGGCCCCGACTTATTATTGAATAAAATCAAGCTTCTCCAGCTCGTTCTAAGTTACTTTCCACTCTTCTAAATATGCTTACCTAAGCACCTACTTTACTTCTTTCCTTAAAATTAAGAAATCTAAAAGTGCCCTACGGGCACCAGGCCACATTCTGGTCAATTATTACACTCCAGGTAATCACCCAACACCCCCATAACCATGCTGTCAGGTCAAAATCGTTCTATAGATATAGCTCTTAAGGCCCCCTGTGGGCTGACAGGCTATAATTGCGCGCGTTCGCTGGCTTAGCGTCGCGGGGTTCGGTCGGTCGGTCTGGCAGTCAGTCTCATGCTAACTCCCCTGCCATCAGTTGCTGTATCCCTGACGCAATTAAAGATCTAATTATTATTAAGAATCGCATTCGCAAGCTTTGGCAAAGATATAGGGATCCCGCTGATCACGCTGAATACCGCGAAATAGCGAAGATCATCCACGATAGACTGTTGGAAAGTAAGATCGAAAAGTGGGAAGAGACCTGTAGTAAATTCTCTGAAAATACCTCAAATAACGACTTCTGGAAAGTTGCTCGTTCTTTGAGGCGCCCCCCTAACGTTAAACGAGCGCTTCACGGTCGTAGAGGGCTAGTATTTTCTCCCCTTGAGAAAGCAGATGCCTTCGCAGACACTATTGAGAGTCAATGCGATATACCAGACATTAATGACACAAATGACGATACTGACGATGACTTATTTCATGACATTCGAGCCCAGGCCACTAATTTTAGGCTCAACTGGAAGACGCAAGACCCTATCCTTATTAACCCTATTTCCCCTGCAGAGGTAAAGAAAGTCGCCAGGCAGCAAAATGATAAGAAGTCTCCAGGTGATGACAAGCTGAATAACTTCGAAATTAAAGCTCTCCCTTTCCGAGCATTCATATTATTAGCGAATATTTTTAATTCTTGTCTGATACTAGGCTATTTTCCCCAGGCTTGGAAGACAGCCAAAATCTGTCTAATTCCTAAGCCTGGTAAAAATCGCCTATTCCCTCAGAACTATCGCCCTATCAGCTTGCTCTCGCATCTTTCTAAGATTTTTGAGAGACTTCTTCTCAAGCGCCTAAATGTCCACTTGAACTCCAGTGGCGTGTTGAGACTGGAGCAGTTCGGCTTTCGCGCGGGTCGAAGTGCCCCCCTGGCCGTGCTGCGACTAGTACAATACGCTTCAAGATCGTTCAACTTAAAACGTAATGTTCCGTCCGTCTTTTTCGATATTGAAAGGGCGTTTGACACGATATGGATAGACAACCTTATCGTTAAATTGATTAAATTGGGTACTATTCCCAATTACCTGATTAAGGTCGTCTATTCATATCTTAGGAACAGAACTTTTTATGCTACCTGCGATGGCGAGAGGTCTACGGTTCGAACCCTGATGATGATGATGATAATTGTAGTTTTAAGGGGCCTAACATCTAGGTTATCGGCCCCTGATGGTTTGGGTGATCGTGAAGATGAAAATGAAATGCAAACTTAAAACTAAAACTACTAACCTACATACTAGAAGAAGAAATGGAAAACAAAACGAGAATAAGGCAAATAAAGGACAGGCGGAAAAGAAATGCCCTCAACCCTCGAAGAATGCGGGTTGAGGGACTTGGAAGGAAGGAGAGCCATGAAAGGCAGAAAGGAAAGTGAAAGAGGAGAGGGTCCGCCCCAAAGGTAAGGGACAAAAGGGGAAAACGGACCCAGCTCAGGAATCCCTCGGGGTCGCCAACTCCCGAACTCACCAGCCGTGAGCCCCTGAGGGTGTAGCATTATCTAGGGTGCACCAGAAGTGGTGGAGCTACATACACCCGGCCTCCTTAAGGGCCTTGAGCACAAGGCAGGAGGTAAAAGGAAAAGAAAAAGAGCCGGTGTCCCACAGGGGGGAGTCCTCTCGCCGGTGCTGTTTAGCTTATACTTGGATGATCTTCCAAGGAAAACAGGAGTAGAATTGCAGCTATACGCGGATGACGTTGCAATCTATGCCTCCAAGCGTAGACATTGCGACGCTATCCGCGTGCTGCAAGATTGGATAAATCTTTTTTCGGACTGGTGTATTCGAAACAGGGTCCTGGTAAATAATGATAAGACCCGTGCTGTCATTTTTACTAGGCGAAGGCCCCAGCTTAGTCAGCTACGAATTCGTGACACTGTCTTGCCTTGGTCTAATTCTATTAAATATCTTGGTATTTTACTAGATAAACAGCTGACCTTTCAGCAGCATATAGACCGGGTCTTGCAGCTTGCAAAAGTGCGGTGCAGGGCTATTTATCCGCTTTCGAGCAATAAATATCTCAGTGAGCAGATAAAGCGAAGGCTTTATCTTGCGCTCATACGCCCCGTACTCTTGTATGGCTGCCAGGCCTGGTCTCATATAGCCAAGTCTCATATTCTGAAACTTCAAAGGTTTCAGAATAGAACTCTTCGCTCCTTTTTTAGGATTAGCTGCCTTCAAAAGACCAATGCACAGATAAGACATGAATTCTCTATTCCTCTAATCTGCTCTCAGATTGAGAAATTATGCAAGCTTACTAAGCTTAGAAAGCGCCAGTGCATCCGATCTGAACTCCGTGGACGTCATATTTTGGATCCTATTATTCATACCTCAAAGCCCAGGACCAAATATAAATATCGCGGTCCTTGGCTTACCTATTTAAAATAAATATTTAAATGTTTAATTATTTTAATGGCACCTCTAAATTTTACATTTCACATCCTTTTGGCCCGCTAATTACCATTGTTGAAGCTGTCTGGTGATTGAATTTCTTCTTTCAATCGCTTGGCAGTCTTTCCCTCTGCTAATCTACTTACCCTATCTACTCAGATAGTTGCAGCTTTGAGGGTTTCAGCTCTGGCTAATGGGTTACGGTTCTCCTTTCCCATTAGTCAGAACGTTTTCTCCCTCCTATATGTACGCCCTGTGCTACCGCCAACGTAATGGCAAACACATATCGATGTGTAGAGAGTCGTTCATCAGACTCGGCACACCCAATGAAGAGCAAACAATTAAAAAAAAAAAAAAAAGGATGGCTCACAGTCATATGCTAAAACTCCTGAGACCCGTTTCTGTATCCCTGAAGTAATAAAGGATCTTATTATTATTAAAAATCGAATACGTAAGCGTTGGCAGCAATATCGCTACCCACCTGATCGTGCTGAATACAAGGAACTAGCACAGATTATCCACGATAGATTGTTGGAGCGTAAGATTGAACTATGGGAAGAAACATGCAATAATCTCTCTGAGCACACTTCAGGGAGCGACTTTTGGCGATTAGCTCGCTCTCTGAAGGGTCCTAATAGGATAAATCGCGCGCTTCACGGGCGACAAGGACTTGTTTTCTCTCCCCTTGAAAAAGCTGAGGCCTTTGCTGACTCAATTGAGAGTCAATGCGACATTCATGACATTAATAACGATGACTACGATACTGACGATGACAATATTGATGACGTCGCAGCCCAGGTTAATCAGTTTAGGCACAACTGGAAGACCCATGATCCAGTTTTTATAAATCCCATCACTCCTGCCGAGGTCAAACGTGTTGCTTCTGTCCAGAACGAAAAGAAGTCTCCCGGTGATGACAGGATTACAAATAAGGATATTAAGTCCCTCCCTTTCAGGGCTTACATATTTTTAGCTACCATTTTTAATACCTGTTTAATTCTCGGCTATTTTCCCCAGGCTTGGAGGAATGCTAAAGTCGTTCTTATTCCCAAGCCTGGCAAAAATAGAATTTTCCCCCAGAATTACCGTCCTATAAGCCTGTTGTCACATATATCGAAGATATTCGAGAGACTTCTTCTTGTGAGACTCAATAGACACCTGAATTCCAGTGGCGTATTGCGACTGGAGCAGTTCGGCTTTAGAGCGGGCAGAAATGCCCCTCTGGCTGTGCTGCGGCTAGTACAATACGTCACGAGATTATTCAACTTAAGACGTTCTGTTCCTGCTGTTTTCTTCGATATTGAACGTGCTTTCGATTCTGTTTGGATAGAAAATTTAATTGCTAAATTAATTAATTTAAATTGCCTTCCAAATTATCTAATTAAAATCATTTATTCCTATCTCAGGAACAGAACGTTTTATGCTGTCTGCGATGGCGAGAGGTCCACTGTTCGAGCCCTGAGGGCTGGCGTCCCTCAGGGGGGAGTCCTCTCGCCAGTGCTTTTCAGCATATATTTGGATGATCTCCCAAGGAAGCCTGGAGTAGAACTGCAGCTATACGCTGATGATATTGCCATTTATGCTTCCAAGAAGAGAAATTGTGATACCATTAGCATGCTGCAATCTTGGATTACCCTGTTTCGGAAATGGTGCATCCGAAACAAAGTGCGAGTAAATAATACAAAGACTAGGGCTGTATTATTTACTCAGCGCAGACCGATATTTGGTCACTTAAAGATAGACAACTTCACGCTACCATGGACTAATGTTATTAGGTATCTTGGCATCACTCTTGACGCAAAACTGACTTTTGAGCAACATGTGAGCAAGGCTATGCAGATGGCAATGGCCCGGGCGAGGGCGATTTGTCCCCTTACGGGGAATAAACGCCTGAGTAACCGAATAAAGCGGCAGCTTTATTTGGCTCTCATTCGCCCGGTATTATTATACGGATGCGAGGCCTGGTCACATATTGCCAAATCCCATATCCAAAAATTGCAGACTTATCAGAACAAGGCGTTACGACGCTACTTACGAGTTAACAACTATGTTAGGACGAATCGTCAGATTCGTCATGACCTTAAAATTCCCACCATCCGACAACAAATTGACAAAGTATGCCAAATGACAAAAATTCGAATGCATCATTGCATCCAGTCTACTCCCAGGGGCCTCGATATTCTGAAGCCCATCATCTTCACTTCAAAACCTAATACTAGATTCAAATATCGAGGTCCCTGGCTCACTTATCTACGGTGTCAACGTTAACATTTTTAAATCTTTGAATTAATTTTTCCAAATTTTAAGTGCTACCTTGCCCTGTAAAACGCTTGTTTTTGAGGCTGGCTGGTTTTCTTCGACCTGTCGGCTTTCTTTGCCCCATTTCCGCTTTCCCTGTCCCCATTCTTCATCTCTCCACTGAGGGTTTCGGCTCCGCTCATTTGGATACGGTCTGCCCTTTCCTCTTGAGCGGATTGTTTTCCCCTCCCTATCAGTATTGCCCACTGCAAGCGCCGTACTTAGGCAATTTAATTTACCGAGAGTAAGAGGGCGTATTGTTCCTGGCACTCATAATACTATCAGAACAAAAAAAAAAAAGGTCACATACACACACCATTCGTCGTAGATCTTCGAGACTGAGCACATCGCAGAGCCATCGAAGCAACAACAACAACACCTCGCCGTACTCCGCATATATCTACAGCCATTGGTTTCACCTTAGCTTGCTCCAATCCAGGAGTTAAGCAACTTCGGGCGACCATGGTCACTGGATAACACAAACTGGGTGACCGTTCACGGCGCGGTCCGACCACTTGGTTACATATATAGGCTCAGAGGTTGTCCCCAGGTTTTACGTGTAGGCAAATCTTTCCTTTCTGCCTATGCGGTTTTTCCCTGGCCCTACGTTTTGACCTAACCCGCTTATGTCCTTAATCCCGCTTCATGATGCCTGGTAGAGTACTTAGTACTGGGACAGGCAGAGGTAGCCTCGCCAAACGGCTATCATACCCAAACCCCTATGCTTTCTCTTCTACTATCGTAGTTTAATTGCATGTCGGAGGCAGCAGTAGTAAAGGTCGGCTGCCACGCGGGGGGTGCGGGTACTCTTTCGGGCCCCCCCCGGAAAAAAAAAAAAAAAATGTCCCGGAGGGCCCTTGGCGAGAAGACGTCAGCGGCGCAGAAGCCGCCAGCCGGTGAAGAGGTGCGGGTGCCTCTAATCCCGACTGGCGCACGCATCGCTGGAGGAGCTCCCGGCCCGGGGAGAACAGGTAGCTCGGACATATCGCAGGAGTCCATGCGGTCCGAGTCAACCGACGCCTCCCCTGGGCTCTCTGAGCTAGCCGAGTCCGAGAAGAATCGGACGCCAGGACCGGCTAGCTCCCCGCGACCGGACATCAGCAGTAGCCCGGAAGCCAGGTTCAGCTGGGCGAGCGATGTGAGCTCGGACACAGCGCACGGGCGCCCTGGGGCCACTTCCCCAGGCTCCGAGCTTGCATGTAGCAACGACCCCAGTACCTGGGCTATGTTTGTTTATTTCAGACTAGACCGCAACCAGGAAGACGAGTGCCGGGACATCAAGGAGTGCCTGGACTCAGGCAACGAGTTCTTGACGGGAGGAGCCGAACGTGACCACGAGGATGAGGACATCGAGGCCTACCTCCCCACTGGAGTCATGGTTAGGCCTCACGACATCAGCGCCTACCAACCGTACCTCGCAGCGCTGTCATCCAATTGGCAGGTCGCGGTGGTGCCTGGACTCCAGCCGGGGTGTCCAAAGATACTCCGAGGTGCCTTCAACCTTGACAAGCCGAAGGACGCCACAACGCAGACCGACGTCGCGACGCTGGACGAGGTCGGGACCCAGGCGGGTTCCCTGACCTTCTCTAAGAGGACTCAGGCGTCTCTACCAGCACCTCAGGCGGTGCCTTTAGCGGGGCAACCTGCGCCCGCCATCCAGGAGGAGAAGCGACCAGAGCCCCAGGTGGGGCCTTTAGCGGGGCAACTCGCGCCCGCCACCACCGCCAGGAAGGGGACACCAGAGACGGCCGGGGCCACCAGGACGGCCCCAAAGCAGCGGAAGAAGAAGAAGCGCAGCAGCCCAGAGGACCGTCGCCCGCAGCGCCCCCAGGAAGGGGAACCAGGACGATGCGAGGCTACCAGCCGCAGCCAGGAACAGCCGCACCAGCCAGGTAATATGAGGCCCCACTCAGGCCAGCTTTTACAGTGTTTTCGCTGTCTGAGATGGGGCCACTCCCAGGGATCCTGCGGCTCTCCAGTCCGTTGTAACCGGTGCTCAGGTGGCCACCACCACACCGGCTGCACGGTGCCGCGGGACGCGCCGATGTGCGCCAACTGCATGGGTGACCATCCGTCATCCCATCGCAGTTGCCCCGTCTACAGGTCCATGGCAAGAGCAGAGAGGAAGGTGGCTCGTTCCCATGGACCGCCCACTAGGCCCCTGTTTCGGCAGGCGAGGCCCCCCCTCCACTCTCCGGCGACGGAGGCTCGGTACCAGGGACCCCATGGAGATCGGGTAGTGGCGCAGGTTCTCCGGATCCTTGTACCAATGCTCGGTAGCCGGCAAGGCCCGCGCTGATCCCAGCAGTGCCGAGTTCTATCTGATTCCCCGGAGACAAACTGGCGAGAAGACGGACATGGATCTGGTGCATGATACCTTCTCCCAACTAACATACCTACTCATTTCCATACCCACATTATCCTTGCATGTGGCAATAACCAAGCCGCCAGGTTTTACGTGTAGGCAATCTTTCCTTTCTGCCTATGCGGTTTTCCCTGGCCCTACAATCTTACCCTTATATATGAGTACATATTTATATGTGCTCATATATAATATATACCTATGTTAATATCTATTAATTATGCCTGGTAGATCGCGACCGCGATGGGACAGGCACTAAGTCCTAAAAGACTCCTTCCTATCCAATCCCCTATGCTTTCTCTTCTACTATCGTAGATTAACTGCATGTCGGAGGCACCAGTAGTAAGGTCGGGTGCCACGCGGGGGGTGCGGGTACTCTTTTCGGGCCCCCCCCGAAAAAAAAAAAAATGCCGGCAGCTCAGTGTGAGTTGAGTTCAGCTCGGGAGAGTCACGAGGACGAGCAAGCAAGCAGGACGCACGCCAGCCAAGCCCGACCTTGATCGCTGCCAAGCTAGCGACCCACCGAGCGCGCGACCTAGTTCCTGCTGTCGCCACCCCTAGCGCTGCCACGAGACTCGCCACGCTGTCATACTCACTGCGGGGCTTCAAGTACATCGACGCCTCTCGACGCCATAACGACGCCCTACCAAGCTCCATACCCATCCCAGCCAAGTAAACTCCCTGCCACGCAACTCAATCCAAGTCATTCATACCTTCTACCTTATTCCTCCCCGCAGCAAGTCTCCCGCCCAAATAACCAAGACCCCTCACCTTCGCCCCTCCTCACGACGCTCAGCTAAGACACAGTCGCTTATTGTCACGGCCCCTAAGCCGAACAAAACTAGTAACCTTAAGCGACTGCGCTCTGAAACTGAACAGAATCTTCTTGGACGAAGCCCCCCCCCCCCCCTCAGGTCTGCCACGGCGTTTGACCACTTCATTCTCATACATAACACATCATATATCACATACACTCGCAAACATGGCCAACTCTGAAATGTCCATCGACGACGCATTAACTTTATTCAGCAACCTTGAACGCGATCTCGGCATGTCACCTAAACTCAACTCGACACCAAACCACGCCCCTCATAAGAAAATAAAATCACCAGTTCAGGAAGCGTTCCCCGACGTAAACTTCTACAAACCGCTCACTTACTCAAACCCAAAATACAAATCTACACCGTGGTGCAAAGTCATCATGATCAAGCCATCCAGGGTCCCGGATCCTCTGTCCACCCGGATGGCGATCATGGAGACACTCACAAAACAATGGAACTCAATCACACAGATAGAAGAAACCGAAAACCACTACTTCATTATCACTCCAAAACACAACAGGCACCTGGAGAACATCAGGAGGGCCCTAATGAGCCACCCTGGCATTCCCCAACATTTACTAATTTCACCACTCCCTACAGAGAAACAAGAAATACAAACACAAACCGAACCTTTGCCAGAGACAGCCACTACACAAAATCAAACAGACACTCAGGACATCAGCCACGAGCAAACACAAACAATGCCTGACACAAGAGAAGCCTGGACCCAAACAAACAAAGGAACCATCCGAGCTAAACACAAGAACAAGACCATCCAAACCAGGTTTCCAACAGCTACCTCTCCATCAGAGTTACACAGAACACCTACTGAAGAGCCTACAGACCAGCCCATGCAAGCAGTCGCCTCTCCCTCTGAGAGCGACAACACTCCGCCGCATAATTCAGACCAACACGATGACGCCTCACTCACAGTGAGCGCCTGCACATCTCACCCTGATACAGTGGAACCTACACGCCCACAAGCAGTCGTCCCTCCTCCAGTGAACGGCTGCGCACCTAAATCTACATCTCCTCCATCCCACAAACGCACACCTACAAGAACACGGGCGTCTCGACGCCCTGCACCCAAACCACATCCAACACTTACAATACAATGCTTCAAATGCCAACGCCTGAATCATTCTACTTATGAATGTAAGTACGACGCCAGGTGCAACAGGTGCGGTGGACCCCATCGGCACTCTGAATGCACAGTGTCCAAAGACAACCCCACGTGTGCAAACTGTGGAGGTGGGCACGCGGCGTCTTTTCAGGGTTGCCAGTACTTCAAAAAGGCCATAAAACACCGGCATTTGAAGAACAAACAACAACAACATATTCCGTCACTGCTCTCACTAAAACTTTCACCTCCAACATGCACACCAAACCCGCTCACACAGATCTTACAGCTCATCCAGCAAATAGCCACTCTCACTACACAGTAAAAATCAGCACCAAACATACTGATCCAAGGCACAGAGGCGAGGCGACTGCCCGGGGGATAGGCCACGGCCGACCCCGCCCGGGATGGCGCCGCGCCCGCCTGGGCAGCTAACAGACACACCCAAGCACACGCGGGCTTCCGCCAGCCGCAGCCCACAACCGATTACATCATACTTCACTCAAACACTTAAAACTATTAAAAACACATACGATTCATTCTCATTCCAACAACGAGGCTTATTATCATTATTATTAAATTTAACAATCACCTACTAAAGGTCTTTAGATTTCATACTACCAAACTAACCCACTAGAGGTCTCTCTTCCCTTCCATATTACGTAAACTAAAAACTTAACAACTTTCAAATTTTATTATTATTATTATTAAATACTGAAGCAGCTGCTGTGTCTCACAACACCAAATCATGGCAAACTACAAGAGCGTAACTAAAGTAAGAGCATGATCGATCTTAAACACAAGAATTCAATTGAATAAAAATTAAATAACTACACCAATTCATTCCCCGTCTGCCATTCACTCTGGAGATTGGGGAAGCAAAATGATACGAATAAATTAATCAACTCAATTCAACCAACACCTATGTGCCAGTAAGAGGAGCCCTATATCGGGCACCGGTGACTGGCTTTTATAAAGTCGCTGGTCGCGCTTCGCGCTCCCAGCTCCCAGCTGGCGCGCTGCGCGCGCCTAGCGAACACGACTGCACTAAAGATCGATCGGCAGCTCAGTGTTCCTGCCGACGCCGACGAGACAACACCGGGCCTGGAGCCCACCCGGGCCACTCCGGCCTCTACCAGAGCCGACCAGCCGCTGTCCGTACTGTGCCCGGCCGAGGTGACTGCCTGACCTTCTTGGTGCCCGCTGGGCCGCTGTTCCTGTCAGCTGGGAAGCCGAACCCCGGCACTCTCTGCCGGGTTCGCCCATCTCTAGCACGAACACCGGCTTTGCCGCTCACTCACACTCGGTTGCGAGCCGTCAAGACGCCAACGGGCCCAAATTCACACTCAGTCGACTGCAGCAGCCTCAGCAGGAAGAGACCGCAGGCCCTAGTAGGCAGCGGTCGGAGGGGACGAAGCCACCGGCTTGCCATCCGGCTCGCCGGGCTGCGGATCTGCCAGAAGCGCGGAAGGGGACTTCCGCCAGGCCAGGAGGTCTCCCCCTTATGAGCCGACAGACAGTGGTTGTCTTTTGAAAGAGCAATATCCAAAAGAGCTTCTACGAAACCACTTCTGTTCTGGCTGCCCCCCTACACGACCAGCTCGCGACACTTAGGCGCGATTGATTATCAGTCGACGAGCTGGCATTTTTGCTTCTTAGGTCCCCTTTGCCGTCTTCAACGGATATAATTAGCATAATCCCTTGTCTTTTCCCGCTAATTGCACAGGACTAGCCAGAGCCCAGATCACCGACTCGCAGCTTGTCACGGCTCCATCCGATCAACTGGTAAACCTGCTGCGACCGGTTCAATCTTGGGTTCTGCTGCGCGCTTAAAATTAACTTCACCGCCCTAGGGCGTTTGACTATCCTCCCTTCTCTCCCCCTGGCGCCTAACGCCAAACCCCTTATCCACTACAATTGTCGAGGGACACAACTGCCTGTCACTACACACACAGCCCCCGTCTCGGCAGGGAGCTGGGCCCCATTACAGCCATGACTGGCAAGAAGGCGAAGCGTAACAGAGCTAGCCCTAACTATAAGAAGTTGCATCTGAATGAACGAAAGTTAAGCAAAGCGCGATCCAGGTCAGAGAGCGCGACGCCCGTGACTAGGGCTAGTGCTGCCAGGGACGGCCCCTCCCTGCCCAACAAATCTCCCCCTAAGCCGCTCGACCCCTTGCCTGAGCATCATACTGACAAGAATTCATTCACCCCTGAAGGCACTCAGCCGCCCAAGATTGCTTCGGAGATTTCTCTAACTTTGAAAACCCCCCCCTCATCCCCCTTCAGATTCACCTTCCACCCAACCCTCACAGATTTCTGAAAGCTCTGACATGTCATCAGATTCCACCCCGCCCTCTCGTCGCTCAGCTGACACCAGTCCAGCCTCTTCCTCCCCGGAACGCCGCTCAGGTTTGACTGACATTGATTCCTCTGTCATATCGCCTAGCGATGACGAGGATCAAGGCCGGCAAGCGGCAGACCATGAAGGTTCGCGAGGCTCCCAAACTCAAGTCCCTTCTGGACATTAACCCCTATGACCCCATTTCTCAACTTCCCCCTTCTCAATTCTCTGGTGCTCAGCCCATTCCTGAACCCCAACCTGGCACATCCGGCAATTCAGCCAGGAACTCCAGGCCCGTCAAGATTAATGTTCACCCCGTATACATAAAAAACGTGAGTGACATTAACAATCTTCTCCAGAACTTAGTGAAGCTAGACCTCAACTTCACTATCAAGAACCTACCGAATGCTGTGCGGGTTACTGTTAAAACCCCTGATCAACACAGGATCCTCACAGACTTCCTTCTAAACAGCAATGGCGAATTCCACACCAGGCCATCAGCCCCTAAGAACATTCGGAAGGTAGTCATCCGAGGTCTTCATGAGTCTACCTCCCCAGGACTCATCCATGAGGCGCTGACTGAACTGGGCTACTCCGTCGAGCGAGTGACTCAACTCAGCCAGACCAGTGACCGCTCTAAAAAGCTACCCCTCTTCATGGTAGCACACTCCACTACCTCCACCGACCACAATATTTACGAGCTGACTCACCTCCTCTACAGTATCATCTCAGTATCGAGATATCAAGGGCAAGCCGGACCTGTGCAGTGCTACCGCTGTCAGGGTTTCGGCCACGCATCCAACGGCTGCCACGTACAACCACGTTGCGTAATCTGTGCTCAGGACCACAGGGCCAACGAATGTCCACTCTACGGCAACAAGGAAGCCACCACTAAGTGTGCCAACTGTGGGAAACAGCACACTGCTAGCTACAGAGGTTGTGAGACCTACATCAAACTCACAACCACCTTCAACAACAGGTTTCCCTCGACGCGTAAAGCTCCAGCTGGACACGTGGCAGACCGCAACAAAATTAGGTCAGGCACCAGCTTTGCAGGCGCAACATCTTCGCTCCCCCAACCAACGCCTCCTCCTCCCCCAGCCCCTCTCCAACCCCCACCCTCTCCCTCACCCCCTGCTCTCAACGAAAGCAACTTCCCGGGCCTCTCCCCTTCGGCCCCCCCTACCTCTGCGCCTTCCACCTCAAGCGATATGCTTGAAATATTAAGACTGATCACGAACCCCTCGCTCAAAGATCTTCTTACCCTAGTCAAGAACACGTTACTAAAACTTGTCAATGCCCCCGATACCTCCACGAGGCTACAGATCATTATTGAAGTCTGCACCCAGTATCTCTTCAATAATGGGAACTAACCTGCAAGCTGGTGTTAACATCAGGATAATGGCATGGAACGCCTTTCACCTACACTCTCAGATAGGCGAACTTACGGACGTCCTACAACGGGAACAAATACACATAGCTCTCCTCGGAGAGACATCCATTAAGCCAGGGACTAACTTCTACCTTCCTGGGTATCGTATTTATCGCGATGATCGTGTGGGACGTCCGAGTGGAGGGACAGCCATAGCCGTGCTCTCTGACTCGGTTCACCAGCGCATCCCCACGCCCGACAACCTGAGGTTTGCTGAAGCCACCATCGTGCAGGTCCAACTCTCCACCGGCCTATACCGCATCGTCTCCTGCTACATGCCTCCTGGTGCTCCGTTTGTACCGACCGATCTGGAGGCGCTGTTGCCTGGTAATATCCCTGTGATATTGGCGGGTGGCTTCAGCTCCAAAAACCGGCTATGGCGCAGCCGGATCACGGAGGCTAGGGGCAGGCTATTAGAGAAGTTCTGCGATGACCACGGGTGCCTTGTACACGGCCCGCCTGGATTCACTTTCTTTCCGTTTGATCCCAACAGACTCCCGGATCTCCTTGATATTGCCATCAGCAAGGACCTCGACATCCCGATTGCTGTTTCAAACTACTCTGCCCTGAACTCAGATCACGACCCCATCATGATAGAACTTAACTCCAGCTACAGCCCATCCCGCTCCACAATCCCGCTTCATAACCGAAAGATTAACTGGGACTACTTCCAGACTATCCTTAAATCTACCGTTGCTGGTAATCCCAGCATTCTTTGCGCGGACGACATAGACGTCCAAGTAGAGAAATTTACTCAATCCCTCTTACAGGCCGCCCAATCCGCAGCTATCGGACCCAAGCATAGATCACACAAGCCCCTCCAAATTCCCACTACTCTACAGGCTCTCATCAAGCGGAAGAATATGATCAGGTGGAGGTGGCAAGTCACCCGTGATCTTCGCATTAAGCAGGATTGGTACAAGTTACATAGACAAGTTCAATCAGCCATGGCTAACATTCGCAACAAACTTTGGCAAAACAAATTAGAAAATATGGCAGGTAATTCAAAATCCCTGTTCGGTATGGCTAGAAAGCTGCTTAGAAAACGGACTGGCATACCACCATTACACGGGGTACGTGGAATGGTATTCACTAACATAGACAAAGCTAACGCCCTGGCGGATACCTTCGAAAGAGCCTGTGAGCCAAATCGTGAACCTTGTAACGACGACTTCGTAGACCTCGTTCGTCATGATCTTCGCGATGGCTTTCAGGGGGATCTCCCTCGGGGCTTTAAATTTGTCTCTCCTACCGAACTGCTCAAACTCATCAAGACTCGCAAGGCCCCCGGACCTGACGAGATCGCTGCGCAATACATTAAAAACCTTAGCAAAAACGCCTTAACTTGTCTAGTTAAAATCTTTAACTCCATCTACCGATATGGGTATTTCCCTGCAGCCTGGAAAGTAGCTAAAGTCATTATGATTAAGAAACCTAACGCCGACGGCACTTTCCCTCAGAATTACAGACCGATCAGTCTGCTTTCCATAATCTCGAAGCTATTCGAGATGACTCTACTTTCCAGGCTGAATACCTTCTTCTCTAATGTCATTAACGATGAGCAGTTCGGATTCCGCCAAGGCCATTCCACTGTACATCAACTAATAAGACTTATTGAAGTCATCACGCGCGCCTTTAACGAGAACCGTATGACAGGAGTTTGCTTTTTGGACATAAGTCGTGCTTTTGATAAAGTCTGGCACAGCGGTTTGCTGTACAAAATGAAGCACAATGGATTCCCAGATCATCTACTCAAGGTCATTGATTCCTACCTCAGGAAAAGGAAATTCTATGTCCAGGTGGCAGACGATAAATCCTCCATGAGAAGGATTAAGGCCGGTGTGCCTCAAGGCAGCGTCATAGCCCCAGCCCTTTTTAACATCTATGTCTCTGACATGCCCAGAACTGACGCTACCAGTCTCCACCTTTACGCAGATGATACTGCTATTTCCGCCACCTCCTGGCGTGGACATAGAGTTCATTCCAAACTCCAAGCGGCTTTACGCTCCTTAGAAACCTGGCTAAGGGATTGGAGAATCAAGATTAATGTCAATAAATGTTCCGCCACACTGTTTACCAAGAAACGCAAACACACTGAAGTCCAGGATCTCAGCTTCTTTGGCGAGGTAATCAGGTGGCAACCTGCTACTAAGTATCTGGGAGTCACGCTGGATCGATGATGATAATATGATGATGATAATTGTTGTTTTAAGGGGCCTAACATCTAGGTTATCGGCCCCTGATGGTTTGGGTGATCGTGAAGATGAAAATGAAAAGCGAACTTAAAACTAAAACTAACTACTAACCTACATACTAGAAGAAGAAATGGAAAACTAAAGGAGAATACGGCAAATAAAGGACAGGAGGAAAAGAAATGCCCTCAACCCTCGAAGAAGGCGGATGGAGGGACTTGGAAGGAAGGAGAGCCATGAAAGGCAGATAGGAAAGTGAAAGAGGAGAGGGTCCGCCCCAAAGGTAAGGGACAAAAAGGGAAAACGGACCCAGCTCAGGAATCCCTCGGGGTCGCCAACTCCCGAACTCACCAGCCGTGAGCCCCTGAGGGTGTAGCATTATCTAGGGTGCACCAAAAGTGGTGGGGCTACATACACCCTGCCTCCTTAAGGGCCTTAAGCACAAGGCAGGAGGTAAAAGGAAAAGAAAAAGAAGGCTGACCCCTCACAGAAGGAGGGTGTCAGATAGATGAGACAAGGGCCAATTAAGGCGGGAAAGGAAGAGACTCCCTAGGCCTCGGATACCCTAATACCGTCGGGGTCGGAAGAGAACAAGAGTTGACCAAGGGAGGTCGACAGGAAAGAAGAAAGAGAGGAGCCCGGCACAAGTAAGTGGAAGCAATGCCGGACTCAGCTGGGGCCCCGTGGTCGCCAACTCACGCCCACTAGAAGTGAGCCCCTGGGGGAACGCTGGATCGAGGCCTTACTTTCGCTCAGGAGGTTACACAGCGAAAGCGATCCAAGCGCAGCTCTGGCCTTTAATTAAAGCCCAGAGCTCCCTAGACGATGCCAGCAAGCTCTTGTCTTATAGCACCCTTGTGCGCCCTGTGATGGAATATGCCAGCCCTGTTTGGGGTTATGCAGCTCCCTCAACCCTCAGGAAACTTCAGGTTGTCCAAAACCGAGCCTTGCGAACGATATCAGGAGCTCCCTGGTACGTTCGCAACGACCAACTACATACAGACTTTAACCTCTCGACCATCAGCCAGAGGATTCACCGACAGGCAGTTAAAATGTACAGAACATCTACACTCAGCACAAACCCTCTCATCAACAGATTGGGTGATTACCGAGCAAGGGGCTGCCGTCACAAGCGCCCCCGTATCATTATAGAGTAAATTCTTATCCTAACCATGCTACTATAGCACTTTTATTTCCTTCAGAACCGTTATCTTCACAACTCTTTACTTTCGATTTCACCTTCACGAACTTCTCACTTCTACTATCCTATTCAACTTCTGTATTTATATTGTCTTAGTGCAACAGGTCATATTCTGGCCAATTTGACTCACGGTAATCACCCAAACCCCCTCATTCAATTGTAGTTGGTCGAAATTTTTTGTAAGAGCTCTTAAGGCCTTCGGGCCGACAGGCTATAAAGCACGCAGCGAAATCGGCTACGCCGATTTCACTTGCCGGGGTCGAGACCGAGACGAGGGTCGTCTCTGAATCGTTAGAGGAAGGACACCTTGCCAGTGGCAGCAGCAGACCAGCATAGTTGTGCTAACAGCTCACCAGGATGGAGACTACGAGCAGCGGGACCATCGAGTGGAGGAAGCAGAGGACCGGCGAGCCAGCCAGGGGTCTGAGCAGGCGCAACCGCGCCCGGAGTGGTAGAGGGCCACGATCGGCAGGCTCCTTGGGTGGGGAGTTAACCTCCACAGAGCCCTCTCCTCCGGTCACGCGGGCACGCCAGCAGGCCCTTGGTGAGAAGACGCCAGCGGCGCAGAAGCCGCCAGCCGGCGAAGAGGATGGTGTGCCTCACAGCCCGGCTGGCGCAAGCAACGCTGGAGTAGCTCCCGGCCCGGGGAGCACAGGTAGCCCGGACACAACGCAGGTGTCCCTGCGGTCCGAGTCAACCGACGCCTCCCCAGGGCCCTCTGAGCTAGAGCTAGCCGAGTCCGAGAAGAGTCGGACGCCAGGACCGGCTAGCTCCCGGCGACAGGAGAGCACCAGCAGCAGCCCGGACGCCAGGTTCAGCTGGGCGAGCGATGTGAGCTCGGACACCGTTCATGGGCACCCTGGGGCCACTTCCCCAGGCTCCGAGCAAGCAAGTGGCTACGACCCCAGCACCTGGGCATTGTTTGTATATTACAGGCCAGGCTTCAACCAGGAAGATAAGCGGAGCCTCATCACGACGGCGGTGAACAAGAACCACGACTACCTGACGGGAGGAGCGCCGCGACAACAGGAGGACATCGAGGCCTACCTTCCGACTGGAGTCATGGTCAGGCCATACCTGCCGGGGGCCGCCGACCTATACCTCCAATTGATGTCTCTGAGGTGGCAGGTCGCACCGATAGCAGGCTCCCAACCGGGGGCCTGTCACCGGATCCTGGAGTGCACCACTCGTGGCGCTCAGGCTGAGGCCTCAACCCAGACGGACGTCGCAGCGCAGGTGGGGGTTGGAACCCAGGCGGGCTCCCTGACCTTCTCCAAGAGAACTCAGGCGCCACAACCAGCACCTCAGGCGGTGCCTTTAGCGGGGCAACTCGCGCCCGTCAACCAGGAGGAGGAGCGACTTCCAGAGCCCCAGGTGGGGCCTTTAGCGGGGCAACTCGCGCCCGCCACCACCGCCAGGAAGGGGACACCCGAGACGGCCGGGGCCACCAGGACGGCCCCAAAGCAGCGGAAGGTCAACCGCAGCAGCCCAGAGGACCGTCGCCCGCAGCGCCCCCAGGAGGGGGAACCAGGACGCCACGAGGCCACCAGCCGCAGCCAGGGACAGCCAGGTAATATGAAGCCCCGCTCAGGCCAGCTTTTACAGTGTTTCCGCTGTCTGAGATGGGGCCACTCCCAGGGATCCTGCGGCTCTCCAGTCCACTGTAACCGGTGCTCAGGTGGCCACCACCACACCGGCTGCACGGTGCCGCGGGACGCGCCGGTGTGCGCCAACTGCATTGGTGACCATCCGTCATCCCATCGCAGCTGCCCAGTCTACAGGTCCATGGCAAGGGCAGAGAGGAAGGTGGCCCGTTCCCATGGACCGCCCACTAGGCCCCTGCTTCGGCAGGCGAGGCCCTCCCTCCACTCTCCGGCGACGGAGGCTCGGTACCAGGGACCCCATGGAGATCGGGTAGTGGCGCAGGTTCTTCGGATACTTGTACCATTGCTCGGTAGCCGGCAAGGCCCGCGCTGATCCCAGCAGTGCCGAGTTCTATCTGATTCCCCGGAGACAAACTGGCGAGAAGACGGACATGGATCTGGTGCATGATACCTTCTCCCAACTAACATACCTACTCATTTCCATACCCACATTATCCTTGCATGTGGCAATAACCAAGCCGCCAGGATTTACGTGTAGGCAATCTTTCCTTTCTGCCTATGCGGTTTTCCCTGGCCCTACAATCTTACCCTTATATATGAGTGCATATTTATATGTACTCATATATAAAATATACCAATGTTAATACCTATTCATGATGCCTGGTAGATCGCGACCGCGATGGGACAGGCCACGGCGTTCTTAAGTTAACAGGCGGGAACACTGCTGGCGGGGCTGTGACGTCATGGGTCTTACTACAGACAGCAAAGGGATGGTCAATCATGTTGGAGCGCTGTGATGTGGTCATTGTTTCTATGTTTCGAGGGTGACATTTCACAATATATTGCTTTTCCTGTTGTCCAGTGACAAGTGTTAAATATACCCGTGCCCCACGTGGTATATTTTAACAGCAAATACAATGTCACGGAGGTGTTATGTACCAGGATGTAGTAGTAATTTTCTAGTTCGTGGAGTTGAAACCGCCTACGTGAAATGTTTCTCTTTTCCCAAGGAAGTAAACTTGAGAAATAGATGGCTGAGAACCATCCCGAGGAAGGACTGGACACCTTCGGAGAACAGTGTTGTGTGTATTAAACATTTTCAACCGGACTGCATTATTTTACAGAATGAATACTGTGATTCTAATGGACAGAAACAAGTGTACCGTATAAATACGATCATCCTAAGCTAGTTATAGGTTCTTGTCTTACTATTGTTGAAGGTTTGCCGAAATACTTGACAAAGTAAAGTGAAATTAAGCGGAAACAACCAGAAGAGAGGAGAAGAGAAATCGAAGTGAGGAAGGAACATGCTCAAGAAAGTGCTGTTGCTGCTGCAGAATGGGACGATGTTATAATCAGTTTCGAGAATTTATGCAATTCTCTTGAGAAACGATTAGCAGATAATAGCACTAAAGTGAAAGGGGACTCAGCTATTAGTTTCAATATTTTTGACGATAGAGTGGTTATATATAGAATCAATTTTGAGTCTATGACTTTTGTTTCTTTATATTAATGTAGATAATCATTTACTTGTTTCGGCTTTCTATAGCAACTTGCAATTGTCTTCTACAGAACTTTCTTCAGTGTTTGGGAATTGAAACAGCTGTGAAGAGTTGGAGAACACTGTTCAGTTTGTTACAGTATCTTACTGAGAAGAGATTCCAAACCAACTTGGAAAATTACGTGGCCAATGTCTTAACATTGCTGGATGTCATTCAAGAAACTTTATTGGATAGTGGAGAAGAGGGAATTTCTCAGCAAGTTAATTTTTATCCGAGCAATTCTCTCTTATATTTAAGGCAATCCGCGAAGTGTTATGATACTATCAGGCAGAACAAATTTCTATCCCTTCCTCATTCCAAACATTTACAAAGATTGACTTCTTCCCTTAGTGTAGCTCCGGGTAATTTTAACAAAAACGTTCATTTCTTGAAGAAAAAAAAGCCGCTGAAAAGTGTAATGATAAGTGGGTAATTTTGCAACTTGATGAAATATATGTTAAAGAAGAAATTTCCCGTTTGTTAAAGTACATAAACAGATATGATATTCTCACTTAAATATATTCAACTAATTGATGATGATGATGATAATTGTTGTTTTAAGGGGCCTAACATCTAGGTTATCGGCCCCTGATGGTTTGGGTGATCATGAAGATGAAAATGAAAAGCAAACTTAAAACTAAAACTAACTACTAACCTACATACTAGAAGAAGAAATGGAAAACTAAAGGAGAATAAGGCAAATAAAAGGACAGAAGGAAAAGAAATGCCCTCAACCCTCGGAGAAGGCGGATTGAGGGACTTGGAAGGAAGGACAGCCATGAAAGGCATATAGGAAAGTGAAAGAGGAGAGGGTCCGCCCCAAAGGTAAGGGACAAAAGGGGAAAACGGACCCAGCTCAGGAATCCCTCGGGGTCGCCAACTCCCGAACTCACCAGCCGTGAGCCCCTGAGGGTGTAGCATTAACTAGGGTGCACCAGAAGTGGTGGGGCTACATACACCCTGCCTCCTTAAGGGCCTAGAGCACAAGGCAGGAGGTAAAAGGAAGAGAAAAAGAAGGCTGACCCCTCGCAGAAGGAGGGTATCAGAAAAGATGAGACAAGGGCCAATTAAGGCGGGAAAGGAAGAGACTCCCTAGGCCTCGGATACCCTAATACCGTCGGGGTCGGAAGAGAACAAGAGTTGACCAAGTGAGGTCGACAGGAAAGAAGACAGAGAGGAGCCCGGCACAAGTAAGTGGAAGCAATGCCGGACTCAGCTGGGGCCCCGTGGTCGCCAACCCACGCCCTATTCAACTAATTATTGTGTTCTGTAGAAGATACAAAACCGCCTACTTGTAGTGCATTCAAACATTAGTTTCCAGCATGCTCATTTTGTATACCGCTCTGGGCTGACTTGTATCGCAGTCATTTGCTTTAATCGCCCGTAGTGACAGCGGAAAACGTCTCACACAATTCATCGATCACTAAGGAAGGACTGTGGTGAAATTCGGAAGTCCATCCCAATTTCTTCTTAAACCAAACCGATTTAATTACATGAATGCATCTCTCTGCCATATGATTAGCGTGCTGTCCGCCGGCCAGCTAAGACCCCTGACGTCACTCGCCGGTGGCAGAGTGGGGGTACCGCTCCCGCCTGTAACTTGAGAACGCCGTGGACAGGCACTAAGTCCTAAAAGACATTCCTCCTATCCAATCCCCTATGCTATCTCTTCTACTATCGTAGATTAACTGCATGTCGGAGGCACCAGTAGTAAGGTCGGGTGCCACGCGGGGGGTGCGGGTACTCTTTTCGGGGCCCCCCCCCCCGAAAAAAAAAAGCTGGCAGTCAGTCTCATGCTAACTCCCCTGCCACCAGTTACTGTATCCCTGATGCAATTAAAGATCTAATTATTATTATTAAGAACCGCATTCGCAAGCTTTGGCAAAGATATAGGGATCCCGCTGATCACGCTGAATACCGCGAAATAGCGAAGATCATCCACGATAGACTGTTGGAAAGTAAGATCGAAAAGTGGGAAGAGACCTGTAGTAAATTCTCTGAAAACACCTCAAATAACGACTTCTGGAAAGTTGCTCGTTCTTTGAGGCGCCCTCCTAACGTTAAACGAGCGCTTCACGGTCGTAGAGGGCTAGTATTTTCTCCCCTTGAGAAAGCAGAGGCCTTCGCAGACACTATTGAGAGTCAATGCGATATACCAGACTTAAATGACGCTAATGACGATACTGACGATGACTTATTTGATGACATACGAGCCCAGGCCACTGATTTCAGGCTCAACTGGAAGACACAAGACCCTATTTTAATTAACCCCGTTACCCCTGCAGAGGTCGCGAAGGTTGCCAGGCAGCAAAATGAGAAGAAGTCTCCTGGTGATGACAGACTTACAAATCTTGAAATTAAGTCCCTCCCTTTCAGAGCATACATTCTGCTGGCTAATATTTTCAATACCTGTTTGATATTAGGCTATTTTCCCCGGGCATGGAAGACAGCCAAAGTCTGTTTAATTCCGAAGCCTGGGAAAAATCGCCTATTTCCACAGAATTATCGCCCTATTAGTCTGTTATCACATCTCTCCAAGATTTTTGAGAGACTTCTTCTCAAGCGCCTAAACGTTTATTTAAATTCCGGTGGCGTGCTGAGACTGGAGCAATTCGGCTTTCGTGCGGGTCGAAGTGCCCCTCTGGCCGTGCTGCGACTAGTACAGTACGCTACAAGATCATTCAACCTTAAACGACATGTTCCGTCCGTCTTTTTCGATATAGAGAGGGCGTTTGACACCGTATGGACTGACAATCTTATCGTTAAATTGTTAAAATTGGGTTCCATCCCCAATTATCTGATAAAGGTCGTCAGTTCATACTTAAGGAACAGAACTTTTTATGCCACCTGCGATGGAGAGAGGTCTACGGTTCGAACCCTTCGAGCCGGTGTCCCACAGGGGGGAGTCCTCTCGCCGGTGCTTTTTAGCCTCTATTTGAATGATCTTCCTAGAATCGCAGGAGTAGAACTGCAGCTATACGCGGATGATGTTGCGATCTACGCTTCTAAACGTAGACATTGCGATGCCATTCGCGTGCTGCAAAATTGGATTACTCAGTTTTCAGAATGGTGCTTTCTGAACAAGGTCCAAGTTAATAACACTAAAACCAGGGCAATAATCTTCACAAGGCGAAGGCCTCAACTTAGTAAACTCAAAATTCATGACACTACTCTACCTTGGTCTAATAGTATTAAATATTTAGGGATTTTATTAGATAATAAGCTGACATTTCAGCAACATGTAGACCAGGCCTTGCAGCGTGCGGCAGTGCGGTGCAAAGCTATTTATCCGCTCTCGGGCAATAAATATCTAAGCGCGACCATAAAGCGAAAGCTTTATCTAGCGCTCATTCGCCCCGTAATGCTGTATGGATGTGAAGCCTGGTCTCACATTGCTAAAACACATATTTTGAAACTTCAGACGTTTCAAAATAAAACTTTAAGATCTTTTTTCAGGCTCAGCCGTTTGCAAAAGACCAATGTTCAGATAAGACATGAATTTCGAATCCCTACTATTTCCACCCAGATTGATAAGATTTGCAAAATGACCAAGTTCAGAATGCGCCGGTGTATCCAAGCGGAACTCCGTGGACGTCACATTTTAGAACCCATTATTCATACGTCCAAGCCCAGGACCAAGTACAAGTACCGTGGTCCTTGGCTTACGTATTCTAAATTTTAATACCCTTTAAATTCCAAATTATATTTTAACCCTTTTGGCCCCCTAATTGTTACCATTGTTGAAGCTGGTTTGGTGCTAAGATCTTCTTCTTTTTGTCTTCTGACTCCCCCTCCTTCTTACATACCTATTAAATTACTAAATTTTTCTGAGGGTTTCAGCTCTGGCCAATAAGTTATGGTTCCCCTCTCTTAGTGGCCAGAATGTTTTCCCCCTCCTATCTGTATCGCCCCCTTGAACCCGCCTACTTACAGGCACCTAATTTACCGATGAGTAAAAAGCTGTTTGTCAAGCTTGAAACTCCTAACTAAGAGCAAAATTAAAAAAAAAAAAAAAAGTTGCGCGCCACTAGCATACACACAGACGACACAGTTCGGACAGACACAGGACAGGTCTCCAAGCTTGCTGATCGCCACTGCTCCAAGCCTCAACTGCATCAACCGATAAAATTGATGCTCCACCAGCCCTGCCTGCCATACCTTCGCTCACTCCTTCGTGATCGCCACAGAGTCGACCGCTGCATCGCTTGATCGGCCGTTTTACTTCGCGGTCCGACCTCTACAGCATTTAAGAGGGCTGATCCCATATCTCTGGTCATGGAGGTCGTCTCTGAATCTTTAGAGGAAGGACACCTTGCCAGTGGCAGCAGCAGACCAGCCTAAGTTGTTGTAACAGCTCACCAGGATGGAGACTACGAGCAGCGGGACCATCGAGTGGAGGAAGCAGCTGAGGACCAGCCAGCCATCCAGGGGCTTGAGCAGGCGCAACCGCGCCCGGATAGGTAGAGGGGAGCTAGCCTCCACAGGGCCCTCACCTCCGGTCACGCGGGCGCGCCAGCAGGCCCTTGGTGAGAAGACGTCAGCGGCGCAGAAGCCGCCAGCCGGTGAAGAGGTGCGGGTGCCTCTAATCCCGGCTGGCGCACGCATCGCTGGAGGAGCTCCCGGCCCGGGGAGCACAGGTAGCTCGGACATATCGCAGGTGTCCATGCGGTCCGAGTCAACCGACGCCTCCCCTGGGCCCTCTGAGCTAGCTGAGTCCGTGAAGAGTCGGACGCCAGGACCGGCTAGCTCCCCGCGACAGGAGAGCAGCAGCAGCCCGGATGCCAGGTTCAGCTGGGCGAGCGATGTGAGCTCGGACACCGTGCATGGGCACCCTGGGGCCACTTCCCCAGGCTCCGAGCAAGCAAGTGGCTACGACCCCAGCCTCCTGGCGCTGTTTGTTTATTACAGGCCCGGCGTCAACCAGGAAGACGAACAGGACGTCATCAGGGCCTACATGGACCAGGCCCATGAAGTCACGACGGGAGGAGCTGAACTTGTCCGCCCGGACATTGAAGCCTTCCTCCCCACTGGAGTGCTGATCAGGCCACACCCGGACGTGGTTATCATCTACATGGCAGCAATCTCCAAGATCTGGCAGGTCGCGGCGGTACCAGGCTGTAAGCCAGGTGCCTCTCCGCACCTCCTCCGTCATGCGGGGGAGATTGCGGGGGTGCCTCGCCCAGACTTTGGAGAGAGAAGGGCCACCACGCCGCATGCAGACGTCGGGACCCAGGTGGGCCCCCCGGCCCTCTCCGAGACGACACAGGCGCCACCACCAGCACCTCAGGCGATGCCATTAGCGGGGCAACCCGCGCCCGCCATCCAGGAGGAGCGACTACCAGAGCCCCAGGTGGGGCCTTTAGCGGGGCAACTCGCGCCCGCCACCACCGCCAGGAAGGGGACACCCGAGACGGCCGGGGCCACCAGGACGGCCCCAAAGCAGCGACTACCAGAGCCCCAGGAGGGACCTTTAGCGGGGCAACTCGCGCCCGCCGCCACCGTCAGGAAGGGGACATCAGAGACGGCCGGGGCCACCAGGACGGCCCCAAAGCAGCGGAAGGTCAACCGCAGCAGCCCAGAGGACCGTCGCCCGCAGCGCCCCCAGGAGGGGGAACCAGGACGCAGCGAGGTCACCAGCCGCAGCCAGGGACAGCCGCTACAGCCAGGTAATATGAAGCCCCGCTCAGGCCAGCTTTTACAGTGTTTCCGCTGTCTGAGATGGGGCCACTCCCAGGGATCCTGCGGCTCTCCAGTCCACTGTAACCGGTGCTCAGGTGGCCACCACCACACCGGCTGCACGGTGCCGCGGGACGCGCCGGTGTGCGCCAACTGCATGGGTGACCATCCGTCATCCCATCGCAGTTGCCCAGTCTACAGGTCCATGGCAAGAGCAGAGAGGAACGCGGCTCGTTCCCATGGACCGCCCACTAGGCCCCTGCTTCGGCAGGCGAGGCCCCCCCTCCACTCTCCGGTGACGGAGGCTCGGTACCAGGGACCCCATGGAGATCGGGTAGTGGCGCAAGTTCTTCGGATACTTGTACCATTGCTCGGTAGCCGGCAAGGCCCGCGCTGATCCCAGCAGTGCCGAGTTCTATCTGATTCCCCGGAGACAAACTGGCGAGAAGACGGACATGGATCTGGTGCATGATACCTTCTCCCAACTAACATACCTACTCATTTCCATACCCACATTATCCTTGCATGTGGCAATAACCAAGCCGCCAGGTTTTACGTGTAGGCAATCTTTCCTTTCTGCCTATGCGGTTTTCCCTGGCCCTACAATCTTACCCTTATATATGAGTACATATTTATATGTGCTCATATATAAACATATACCAATGTTAATACCTACTCATTATGCCTGGTAAATCGCGACCGCGATGGGACAGGCGCTAAGTCCTAAAAGACATTCCTTATCCAATCCCCTATGCTATCTCTTCTACTATCGTAGATTAACTGCATGTCGGAGGCACCAGTAGTAAGGTCGGGTGCCACGCGGGGGGTGCGGGTACCTTTTCGGGGCCCCCCCGATAAAAAAAATCTCTGGTCATTCCGAGATCAGCTCTCGTACTGTCAAGACGTCGCTACGCTGAGCTCCTGCCACGAGCACCATATCTACCACGCAATTGATGTAAACCGATGATCCACCTTCCGCCGAGACATCGCCATCGCATCGAATTCATCGCATCCTTCCAGCAAACCTATCCCTTCACACCCGCCTTCCAAGTTTAAATCAACAATCACTCCTAACCAACCGTTATCATTGTTGCTCCTCCAAGACCAAGCTAAATACTAAACCCGCCATTTTAACCATCCCAATCAAGCAAATCCCCTCAAACCCGAGCACAAGCCAAGCTCTACTCCTTCCATTAACCACAGCAGCCAATAATTAATTGATAATTATTAATTTAATTATTTAATTGATTATTTAATTTAACTAAAACCGGCTCGTCCACTGTCGCAGCCCATCTGCAATAACTGGTAACCTTGGACGACCGGTATTTTTTCTTTCTTGGGCGAAGCCATCTACGAGCCACCGGGTCTACCACGGTATTTGACCCATTCCTCCCTCTCTTCAACACCGCACTTTACAGCCATACACTATGTACTCCACGGATTCAGGCCTCACTAGCCATGCCCCCTTCCCTTCATTCGATTTCAGTGAACATTTATTTTACTCTCACCCCAAGCTCACGGCACCGGCGGCTTCAATCCTCTTGATTAAGCCATCACGGGACCTTATTGCCATGCGAGCTGCTGTCATAGAGGTTCTTGAACCAATATGGCAGTACATCACTGAAATCGAGGAAACAATAAATGGCTACATCCTCATTACACCTACAAACAACAGACGCCTTGAGAGTATCAGGATGGCCCTCTGGAGCCACCCTGGTATTTCTCAGCGCCTACTCATATCTCGCAACACTTCTCACCATACATTCAGCGAAACCACAACCGAATTCTTCCCTGCGACAACTCAAACCATCCCTCTTCCCCCATCCATGCCTCCCACACTTAAATTCTCCAAAACAACTCAAACTAAAACACAGACCGATCCTTCATTGATTCGCACTCCCACGCAAGCCACTGACACGCCTTCAGGCCCCAATTCACCAAACCCTTCCCGCAACACTCACTCTCCTCCTGCCCAAACGCCACTCAAATCCAAACCTAAACAACACAAACCCAAAAACCGATCACAGGCGTCGCGACGCCGCCCTCCCTCAGAGACCGACGTCACCCCAGTCATTTCCACTCCCGCCAACACTGTAAATTCATCCCCCAACCCAAAAAGACTGAGGCCACGGCCTCCCCCTTCCAAACAACACACGACTCTCATCATACAATGTTTCAACTGCCAAAAATTGCACCATAACTCCGCGTGTTGCCCCCACAGGATCCGCTGCAACAGGTGTGGGGATAATCATCATCACTCAGCTTGCAAGATCCCAAAAGACAAACCAAAGTGCGTCAATTGTGGCGGTGCGCACGCGGCCTCTTTCGGGGGCTGTGGTGTATTCTTTGAATACACAGTACCTGAGATATAATTTTTACTGCTCTTTGCATGTTCATTTCTTCCTTCCTCTTTGTCAAACACCAACAGTGATCATCTGTTTTCTCCTTGTTGGGCATATCTCTTATGTCTTCATAAGTATGTTTCAGATATATAACTTCTGTGACCCACCTAGCGTCATCTAGTAGCGAACCTCTGAAGCTACTCAATTCCTCATCTTGCAAGAGGACTTACATATCCATCTGGCCACCAGATCTCGTTACTATCGTCAGCTATCTTCTCCTTGAGCAAGAGGACTACGTCTACTGTTTCACTCACCATGCTGCGCTAATATCGCCTACTATCAACTCTTAGAAGACCATCCATCAAGAAGAAAATTTATTTTTTGCTAAGTTGGTTATGCTGATATGTATACCTTTTGTTTCCTACCCCCACTCTCTCCCCTTCCTAGGACCTTCCGTGCTTCGTTGAGCTGCTCTCACTTCTCCGTCTGCAGTTGACTCGTTCAGTCAAAGCTCCGCTCGAGCTTAGCCTCCTCAAACCAAGAGGCACACCCTCTTCTACGCCATGTTGGCTAAGTAATCATCATCGAAATCTTCGACTTCAACATGAAATCAAGATAAGTACCTTTTTAAAAGTTTTAACCTCATCTTCATGGTTTTAACTTCCAAGTGATTTTAATTATAATTTATAGGCAGTGTGAAATTATTTACTTTGGGGCAATAATCATTCTTCGTGGGATTTGCTATGTTGAGCTTTTTCTTGTACAAGCCAACCTTACTAAAAAAGAGCTTTTCTTAAGCTATTCAAACGAGAAACCCTCTCGCTACGTGGGATATTATCTAATACCCGCTGCCTATAATTATAAAACTATTTCCTCCGTTGGATTTTCTCAACCCCATTTTTCTGCTAAGGTCGTTCTGGAACCTTCGAGATCTTGTTCTCTATCTGCGAATCTTGCCGTCAAGTATTGCTCACGCACTTGTGAAAATGCTAGTTGAAATGAGGAATCTTCCTTATAAATTTTTGCAATAGCTAACTTTCCTCCACCGTTGGAACCTCTAGAACATTCTATGGCGCATTTAATTGTAAATCACAACTTTTTCAAGAAATAGACTTTCACCTATATAGTGCAATCAGTTATCTCCATAATTGCAATAACTTTTTTTTCTCATAAACTTCAGTGTTTCTCTAGTGAACTTTGCATCCATCTTTACAGACTATAGTGATAATCAGTGCTTGCTCCACGTTTCTACCGCGTCGCGATCGTCCGGTTATATTAAATACGGCCATGAACATTGATCCTATATCCCAATGATCTTTCCTTAACCTTCTACTAACAACCATTATTTATAAAATTGTAACTTTCTATAAGGTGTTACTCACGAAGTGCCCTTCCAACTTTGCTAGTTTAACATTAATTAAATTCTGCATAATTGCTTGTGTGATACAAGTTTTAAATCACGTTGTCCCTTTCCTATACACAGGGAAAACAATTCTCTAAACTCTTGAGCGAGTCATGTTCAGGTTTCACGAAATGGAAACTGTCCCATTTGGCGAGTGATTCCAGCTCAAACTTGGGAAGTCCAGAACTTTCCCTTTCACTTTCTTCAGGTTTCACAGTAAGTGACCTGCCCTCTTTGTACAATTCTCATATATTAATTCTGTATAAATATAAGAAGTTGTAGGAACTTCTATCTTATTTTTCATGTTGTCATTATTGTTATTTTCAAAGTTGTCACTTTCTCTAGAGCATTCTCTCCTGAATTTCTTAAGGTGCTCTTTTTGTACTCTAATTCGCGTTAAAGCTTTAATTATTTCATTGCTCATTTGTTTAAATCTTATAAAGATTTTAGAAACATGTAAGGTTTGAAACCTTGTAAATTGTCAATTGCCTGGAGCAACCGTTTAATGTTTAGAGGTCTGCGACCCTATTTGTTAAAAAGTTCAAATGAACTATGTTTATTAAAATTATATTGCATAATTGTTAATTTCATCAAACTTTTTCTAATTGTAAAATAAACAAATCTTTTCCCTTCGCTTTTTCATTTGCGAATATAAAGTTTAGGCAAAATCCTGTCTTCCTTGACTCTCCTCTCTCAATGATATTAAAATCATTAATAGAGCTTTCACCATTTGTTGCATTTGAGCAAGAACTCTTAATTTTCACCTTACTAAAGTTCTTTTTAGCTTTAAAGGCTAATTCTAATTGGCCAGTAAGGCAAGTAAAGTTCGCTAAGCCAACTACCTGCTTGTGGAGACCCTCTCCTAAAACTTATGGTCAGTTTTCTAAAAAATAAGTGTTTCTTTTTGTCTAAACTTTTAGCCGGCTCCTCGCTGAGTAAAAGCTTAGCCATTGTCCAATGCAACCATTGGTTCATTTACCAAGATTACCCAATAAGGCATAATCTTTTATCATATTCCTTCTTAGAGACACTTGGTCGCCCTTACAGGAACTCCATAATTTTGGAAATTGAAAATACCAAGCTTGAGTTAAATCATTGGCATTCTTCGAATTACTTTGTAAAACCTAATTTCTTTGAGAAAACATACAGTAAATTTGTTCCTCTAAGTCTTGCCAGACCATCACCCTTCCCCATAGTACTTTTATACATGCTCGGGAGGAAATGTACTAAAGCCTCTCTCTTGCAAACCGCTCAAGTCCTAGCTGCGGTTCCCGTTAGCCTCGACCAAGCTCGTACCTACTTTAGGTATCCGAGAGTTAATTTTCATTGGCAACTGCTTCTAAGTGTATTTAAATCTCAACTTATTAATTTTGTGGGACTCTCCTCCTATTTTTCTATCCTTCTTTTCCAAATCCCAAATCTACTTCCTTCTCTTAATCATCTTCCCTTGGTGGGTGGGTTATTCCTCATCCCATAATCTACCCAGGCTGCCCCTACATCAAAACAGCCATCAGGCGAAAGCAGTTGGAACTCAGACAACGCTCTCACACCAACATTCCCCCTCTCATGTCCCTTAATGTCCCTTCACCCACAAATAACTCAACTTCAGCTCTCACACAAATACTGCACCTCATTCAACACCTTGCTTCCACAACACTCTAAATACATCCGTCAGTCTCCCCCCCCCCCCTCAATCAAACCACAATCCCTGACCCTGTGGCTCAGTCTGCCCGGGAGGCAAGGTATAACGCCAACCTACCCGGGATGATGGGCCCCGGGCTATGGGACAGCCACTCGCCAACAATAAAATCACTAACAAACAACAATAATACACAACTGAGGCTTATTTATTATTATTTTCTCATAAACCTATAACCTCCCATAGGACTATTATTTCACCTTCTATAAAATCTAACCTAACTAGAGGTCTATCACTCTTCCTAAACACTTAAATTCAGTCAACATGCACCCATTATCATTATTATTAACCTCGCTGAAGCGACCGCTGCCAGGCCATGACAGAGCGAAATGAACATATCAACAACTAGTGCCGCTGCGGGTCGGACGGTTAATAGCCATGCCGCTGACCCAAGTACGAACCCGCAGCTCTACTGGCACAATTACAAGCTTTAGTATTCTCAACATCCAACGAAAAAACAAAATCAAAGTAAAATAAAATCACTCGACAGCTAACTCCAAAGGACTAAAATCTACCTTAAGGCATTATCCAGTAACGTCTTAAGGGAGAAAATTTAAAAACCAAATTAAAACATTATAAACCTAACTAATATCTTAGCCAATTATTAATGAAGTGAAAGGAGCCCATTAGGGCACCAGACTTCAATCATTTTCTATCGCACTTAGCGATAATCGGACTGAAAGAGAGTACTACTATCTCTGGTCACATTCTACGCTTAGGAGCTCGCCTAGACAGACGTGTCAGTCCTCACTCTCCACGTCTGCCTCCTCAAATTGATGATTAAAAACTTAGGCTGCTTGGGTTTTCTTCGTAGGTCGCGCCTTTATTAGCCAACTGGTGATTGCTACCGGTTTGGTAGCCCGATAGCCTTAAATAGGAGACTGGGCTTCAGATAAAGACAGCCAATAGAGGGAAGAACTAGCCGTGACTTCCCAGTGCCCGCCCTAACGGGTGGGCCGCGACCATACGCGTCACTGGCTCAACGGCTACTCCAGACTCGCCGAGCATTGTTGGACGAAGAGGCCAGCATTGTTTTTGACGACCTGGTTTCAAAGGGGTGGCAGTTAGGCATTGTCAACTGGAATATTAGGGCTCCAATATTGCTGGACGGGACTTGGGAAGGAGTGAACACACGGGTGAAGGCGGTAAGCCCCAGGGCGTTCCCCGAAGGGGGAACCACTTCCACTGAGTGCCATATCTGACAACGCTGCCGTTTTTCGCTTGTGTTCTCCTCAGCTGCATCATCACCGCTTGGCAGTGGGACCACGGGGCAACGGCTGGGAACACCTCAGGGTCTGGACCACCATCTGCGCGCCGGCGGCCTTCGGGTACAAAGAGCAACTAAATAGAGTCACACTAGTGACCTCGCTTTTTTACTGCTCACCACGCTCGGGTGCCGCGCGGTTTGGCTGCTTGTTGCGGGACTTCGAATAGCCGCGTTCGCGGTATGGCGGGCCTGAGCCGTAGCTGAGGCCAACAATTAAATACACATAACTGCCGGCTGATACAGAACTCGCTGCTTGTCAAGGAGACACCTTATAAAAACTGTACCCTGCGGCGAACTGCTATCACCACCGGTAGTTATATTTTTCATTTATCCACGCAAGTGTTTGATTAATTCTTAACACAGCTAGGTTTCTCACAACAATACATTCTTCCCCCTAGGGGGAAGCTTCACTAACAGTTACACCGATCATCTAAACCACTCGAACAACAGCTCAAACTTTCACACTGCGAAACACTTTATTTTCACTTGACTCTAAATTACATTGTAAATCGATGATGATGATGATGATGATGATAATTGTTGTTTTAAGGGGCCTAACATCTAGGTTATCGGCCCCTGATGGTTTGGGTGATCGTGAAGATGAAAATGAAAAGCGAACTTAAAACTAAAACTAACTACTAACTTATATACTAGAAGAAGAAATGGAAAACTAAATGAGAATAAGGCAAATAAAGGACAGTAGGAAAAGAAATGCCCTCAACCCTCGAAGAAGGCGGATTGAGGGACTTGGAAGGAAGGAGAGCCATGAAAGGCAGATAGGAAAGTGAAAGAGGAGAGGGTCCGCCCCAAAGGGAAGGGACAAAAAGGGAAAACGGACCCAGCTCAGGAATCCCTCGGGGTCGCCAACTCCCGAACTCACCAGCCGTGAGCCCCTGAGGGTGTAGCATTATCGACGGTGCACCAGAAGTGGTGGGGCTACATACACCCTGCCTCCTTAAGGGCCTTGAACACAAGGCAGGAGGTAAAAGGAAAAGAAAAAGAAGGCTGACCACTCACAGAAGGAGGGCATCAGGAGAGATGAGACAAGGGCCAATTAAGGCAGGAAAGTGAAAGACTCCCTAGGCCTCGGATAACCTAATACCGTCGGGGTCGAAGAGAACAAGAGTTGACCAAGGGAGGTCGACAGGAAAGAAGAAAGAGAGGAGCCCGGCACATTGTAAATCATACCTACTGCCAGTGCAACAGTGGTTAACACACGACAGTCTCAAATCGTCATTAGCAGACCAGCCCCTGAAGAGACTGAGTCCAGCTCCTCTGCACAGCCAACAATACCAATCACAGTACAAACCATTGTTGAGGCGGCTGAACAAATCCCAACCACGGTTACACAGTTAAACAGTCCAGTCACAGTTTCAACAAACGACTTCACCCCTTCACAATTAAATCAGCAAGCTTCAACTAGCAATTCAAACGTCATGTCCATGCCCTCAACGTCAAGAGCAGAAAACGCAAACGCTATGCCCTCACTTACAGCTACCAACGCCAACAATGCCATTCGAAAACAGTCGCTCCCTCCAATAAACATCAGGACGTCTAAAACCTGGAGGGACTTGCGCCAGCTAATAAATAGCATTACCACAGACCAAAGATACGACCTCAAGCCCACTCCCGATGGAGCCACCCTCACTCTAACTAATCTCACAGACTATGACCGAGTCATAGAGCACCTCAAAAACACCAGAATCAATTACACACATCAAAAAAAGTTTTGCATCACCTCGGTTCCAAGAGTTCCGGAACCTTTAAATACAAAAGGAATAGAGATCAACACAAACAACATTTCAGCTCGTTTTATTGCTCATGAGACCCACACATTGCATGTTGTACCATCATACAGCTAGACTTTCAGCATTTGTGGTCCAGATTGCAGTACACACCACTACCTCTAATACCCAATAGCACGTCCTCTTGCATTGATGCATGCCTGTATTCGTCGTGGCATACTATCCACAAGTTCATCAAGACACTGTTGGTCCAAATTGTCCCACTCCTCAACGACAATTCGGCGTAAATCTCTCAGAGTGGTTGGTGGGTCAAGACGTCCATAAACAGCCCTTTTCAACATATCCCAGGCATGTTCGATAGGGTTCATGTCTGGCGAACATGCTGGCCACTGTAGTCGAGCGATGTCGTTATCTTGAAGGAACGCATTCACAAGATGTGCACGATGAGGTCGAGAATTGTCGTCCATGAAGACAAATGCCTCTCCAATATTCTGCCGATATGGTTGCACTATGGGTCGGAGGATGTCATTCAGGTATCGTAAAGCCGTTTCGGAGCCTTCCATGACCACCAGTGGCGTACGTCGGCCCCACATAATGCCACCCCAAAACATCAGGGAACCACCACCTTGCTGCACTCGCTGGACAGTGTGTCTAAGACGTTCAGCCTGACCAGGGTGCCTCCAAACACGTCTCCGACGATTGTCTGGTTGAAGGCATATGCGACACTCATCGGTGAAGAGAACGTGATGCCAATTCCGTGGGGTCCATTCAGCATGTTGTTGGGCCCATCTGTACCGCGCTGCATGGTGTCGGGGTTGCAAAGCTGGACCTCACCATGGACGTCGGGAGTGAAGTTGCGCATCATGCAGCCTATTGCGCACAGTTTGAGTTGAAACACGACGTCCTGTGGCTGAACGAAACGCATTATTCAACATGGTGGCATTGCTGTCAGGGTTCCTCCGAGCGGCAATCCGTAAGTAGCGGTCATCCACTACAGTAGTAGCCCTTGGGCGGCCTGAGCGAGGCCTGTCATCGACAGTTCCTGTATCTCTGTACCTCCTCCATGTCCGAACAACATCGCTTTGGTTCACTCTGAGACGCCTGGAAACTTCCCTTGTTGAGAGCCCTTCTTGACACAAAGTAACAATGCGGACGCGATCGAACTGCGGTATTGACCTTCTAGGCATGGTAGAACTACAGACAACATGAGCAGCGTACCTTCGTCCTGGTGGAATGACTGGAACTGATCGGCTGTCGTACCCCCTCCGTCTAATAGGCCCTGCTCATGCATGGTTGTTTACATCTTTGAGCAGTTTTAGTGACATCTATGAACAGTCAAAGGGACTGTATCTTGGATACAATATACACAGTCAACGTCTATATGCCGGAGATCTGGGAACCGAGGTGATGCAAAACTTTTTTTGATGTGTGTATTTCACACATCCAGTCACCAGGCGCCCTACAAGACAAGTAGTCATTCGCGGCCTCCCTCATGACACTACAATTGAGGAAATTACCGATGACTTAAACAGAAAAAATTTCACCGTACAATACATTCGCCAGCTAACTAAATACAATCCTAACAATACTAGCGCCAACAAAACAACTACAATGCCACTGTTCCTTGTAACATACCAGCTAACTCCAAACAATTCAGACCTCCATCAAATAGATCACCTTATCTGCCAAACCATAAAAATTGAAGACTACAGGGACTCCACTAAAGCCACTGTAACCCAGTGTTACAATTGCCAACAATTTGGCCACTCCAGAGGCTACTGCACTCTCCCAGTTAAATGCGTTCAATGTGCAGGTCCGCATAAGCCAGCCGAATGTAGAATAACTCCCAATGAACCCCGACTTTGTGCCAATTGCCAGGGAGACCATGTAGCATCGTCAAGAAGCTGCCCCAAGTATAAACAGGCTTTAAATAACAAAAAAGGAGCTAGACCTCCTAGACAACTGGTCTCTCGGCAACAAAACTCAGCCTCCAGCCAAAACAAACCTACCTTCCATAAGCCACTCCCTCCAGAAACTCACAATAGGTACCAGACACTATCACAATTGTCAGACGAAGAAGACTTCCCTCCTTTCGAAGCCAATAATCAAAATCACAGGAAACGAAACACCTCTAAACGCTCACCAACTAATCGCCGAAACAGGGCTTACAATCGCTATGATTATGAAGATAATCCTCCCAGTCAATACGACCCTAGCTCTGACACCTCCGTTGATCGCAGCGACAACAGGTCCGCCACACAGAGAACTAGAAGGCAATTAGAAAACTCCCAGCCAAATGCTCCCTTGCTTCGCCCAGCACCTGTTAAATATGGTGACAATTTCGCTCCGGAATCTAGCGCCCCTCCGCTTCAACCCTCATATGCAAGACCTGATAGAACCCAAGTCCAACTGATAACAAGCAATACCTCATCCTCAGATCAAACAAATACACACGCCCATAGGGCAGCAAACAATACAACTTCCGACCAAACTAATACAGCCAGCACTTCAGCCAGTACTTCACAGCCTTCCAGCCACAACCAAGGTTCAGCAGAGCGCCCTACATTCTTCAATAGAATCGCAATTCCTGACAACATCGCAGAGCCAATTAAACTAATACTTAAAAACCTTCAAATAGCACTAGCCAGCCTGGTCGAATATCTATTCAAAGGCATACAACAATTAAGCAATAGCCTCACTCAGCTCACAAACACCATGGGTAATCTGCAACAACAATGGGCTTAAAACATTTAAGATTATGCTCCTGGAACGCCGACGGTGCGTACTTCCGCTACAAAAGGATAGAGCTTACCCATTTTCTCAAAGAGCATAACATAGACAGTCTACTAATACAGGAGACCAAACTTAACAACGCTACTCGCTCCAACATCCCAAATTACAGAATTTACAGAAATGACCGACCCGACCCGGGCGGTGGCACTCTAATAGCAATTAAACAAAACATACCACATTACGAAGACGAATTAGAACCGCTAACACACATGGAAGCCACCTCAATAATTATTACTCTCAAGAACATCACTTATCGCATTATTTCAGCCTACAACCCTCCCCAAAAACGCATACTTAACCAAGACTTAGACATTATTTTAGCCCACCCTAAAACAATTGTCTTTGGGGACTTAAACTCCAAACATACAAACTGGCATAGTATAACCACTAACGATAACGGCAAATATCTCCTAAAACATAACAGCAATAAACATTATTTCATTACAGCACCCACGGAACCAACTCATTACTGCTACAGACGGCAGCCTAAGTGGTGACGTATTGGACGTAGCATTAATTAAAAACATCACTCATAATACACAACTCGAAGTCATTCACGCCCTCTCTTAAGATCACCTTCCAGTCATACTAGACGTAGGTGCAAAACTACCTTACGTTAACAGCCACAAAACTATTAATCCCAAAAAAATCAACTACGAAAAGTACAAAGAGCAATTAGACTTACTGCTACCAACTGAACTTCCAAATATTAATACTACATCAAAATTGGATGAACACTTAAATTTATTCACACAAACCTTAATTACCGCTGCCAAAACTAGCACGGTACCCTTAAAGCAAACTCCCCACTCCCTCCCTGAAGATATCAAACAGTTAATACAAGATAAAAACAACGCCAATAAGATATTTAAAAGAACACTCACAATACAAGCCAAAATTGAATACAATAGGCTGCACGCGAAAGTCAAAAAGGAACTTCACCGTTACTCAAACGAAAAATGGAACCAAAAGCTACAAAATATCAATGCTGATACCTCCAACATAAATCTCTGGAAAACCACTAAAATATTAACTAGACAAAATACCAACATTCCCCCTCTCCTCAAAAACAACAGGCAAATAATTGCGGGCACTCAAGAAAAAACCGAATTACTTGCCGAAACATTGGAGAAACATTTCCAACCAAACCTTAATCTTCATGACTACAATTATGACAACTACACAAATATATCAGTTCAAAACTTTCTACATACTCCAAATACCACTGAAACCCCAAGTATCTCCAATCAATTAATTAGCCATCTGATTAAAAAATTACCAAATAAGGCTCCAGGGGATGACAATATACATTCAGCCATGCTGAAAAATCTCACGGCAAAAGCCCTTAATCATTTGGCACTCATTCTAAATTCAATCATTAGGCTTGAATATTTTCCGCAACAATGGAAATTAGCCAAAATTATAGTTTTTCCAACAGCCGGAAAAAGCAAAAAGGACCCTGAAAATTACCGACCCATTAGCCTCTTAAGCATAATTTCCAAACTATTCGAAAAAATACTATATAAACAAATTGTAACCCAAGTCAACGATCGCCTCATTAGGCAACAATTTGGCTTTAGAGCAGGACATTCAACTACCCACCAGCTGTTGAGAGTCACTGAATATATAACGCATGGTTATAACCATAATCAGGGCCCGTTAGCACTATTCCTTGACTACCAACAAGCTTTTGACAGGGTAATCCACACCACATTAATACACAAACTCATTAACTTCAATATTCCCTCCACCTACATTAAATTAATAAATCAATACCTCACTAACCGTAAATTCTATATAAGCATAAACAATTTTAAATCCACAATCAAACAAATTCAGGCGGGCGTCCCCCAAGGTAGCATCCTAGGCCCGATTCTTTTCTTAATATATATTAACGACATCCCTAAACCGATGATGATGATAATTGTTGTTTTAAGGGGCCTAACATCTAGGTTATCCCTAAACCCCTTGACACATTAACTGCTATATTCGCAGATGACACTGCTATAATGGTCAAGTCACGGTACCCAGAACTAGCCAGAAGAAAACTCCAAAACCATATTAATCAACTTGAACCATGGCTAGTCCAAAATAAATTTGCTGTAAACATAGCCAAAACACAAGCAATAAATTTTACCTGGAGACATAGACAGCCCCAACTTCCTTTACAGCTATTCAATACAGAAATTGCCTACACAAACCACTATGAATACCTAGGTATTACTCTAGATCCAAAATTGACGCTAGTCAGACATACAACTAACACCGTCCACAAGGCCAAAAACCAAATTAAAACACTCTACCCATTGGTTCACCCTTCATCGCACCTCACCAGCAAAAATGTCACATTAATATACAAAGCATTAATACGTCCAATACTCACCTACGCCTACCCTGCCATAGGCTTTCAATCATTTACCAACCGTAAGAAATTACAAGGTATACAAAACTGGCTACTGAGAATAGCTACCAAACCAAAGAAAGGCGAATATCACAAACCCATTCATCACTATCATAAAAAAACAAAAACACCTTTCCTACTCGACTACCTCACAGATTTAACAAGAAATTTCTACCAGAAGACAGCCACACATCCGAACTATTTTATTAGACAACTTGGCACATATCAGGTGGACCCAACACAAAAATCAAACGACAACCAAAATACATAGGGTAAAAGCACCAGTCATTGACATGGTCACCTATAGTTGACACTCTGGGAAACAATCATTAAAAATAAGGAGTGATGCCTGCCTGTTGCGTTCAAATTTAGGCGGCAACTACTTGGGAGCCATCTGGTGGTACTGGCTGAAAACTAGTCAGATGAGGTGTTATGGGTTGGAGAGGGATGTAGTTCAGTTATGGTCACTGTTGCAAGATAGGGCAGCACATGCTTTCTTTGTCAGTTTTCTTAAGCAGGTGAGTTTGTTTTAGTAATTATATTTCCTCGTGTTGGCTTACTTCAGATAATCCTGATATGCAGTAGAGAAGATAAACAGATATTCTTTCCATTGTTGTGTTCACAATAGAAAAAAGGCGGGTAAAAGTAGGGTTAGGTTTGGGTGTCAATTATTGGTTCACTAAATCCTGCCTGTAACCCTTAATCGACACCCCCTGTCAATAATGGGTGTTTCCCATATTATTTCAATTTGAAATCTTTTTGTTACTGTTAGAATATACTTTAAATTTTGATCTTTTTGGTAGTCCTTTTGGATCATTTGAATGACCTATACCAAAGGATGACAGGGGGTGTCAACTTTAGGTTTTTGGGGTGTCAACTATTGGCGATTGATTCCAAATTCCTATATCTTTATTTACTTAGCCTATTTTATCAATGTGTTTGGTCAGTAAGGTTTGGTCTTTTGACTAATATAGAGCTATCTTTCGTTTTAGGCCACAAAATGAGTAAAAAGTCTAGGAAAATTCGGAATTATGCTCCGGAGCAAATGGAGGAAGCAATGGAGGACGTAAAAAATGGCCCTTCTGTGAAATCAGCTGCTAAACGGCATGGTGTGCCAAGAATTACCCTTATGTATAAGGTACAGGGCAAAATTAAGAAATACCGAATGGGCCCAAACCCCATTTTATCCCCAGAGGAGGAAGAGGTGCTCGTGACTTGGATAAAATCCTTGGCAAAGGCCGGTTTTCCAATTGTGAAAGAGGAGTTAATAAACAGCGTTCAACAACTTTTAACTCAATTAAATAGGAAATCCCAGTTCAAATCTGGCCGCAAGTGGTTTAAATCATTTTTGAGCAGGCACCCAACGATTTCCCTACGAACGCCAGAAAACCTGACAACATCGCGGGCATTGGTGTCGGCAGAAGACCTACAAAACTGGTACAGAGAAATATATAATTTTCTGCATGATGAAAATGTTTTGGAGGCCCTAGCTAATCCAATGAGGGTATTTAATGCCGATGAGACAGGAGTCTTTTTGAATCCAAAAGGAGGGAAAATTTTAGCTAAGAAAGGAGATAAGAAGATTTACCAAAAGGTGAATCCAGATAACAAGGAATGTTTAACTGTCATGATAACAGCTAGTGCAGCAGGTGTGATGGCCCCTCCATTAATTGTGTTTAAATATGAAAGGATCCCATCAGAAATTGCAACCAGCATTCCCGCAGATTGGGGAATAGGTCGTTCAGAAAGTGGATGGATGACCGGAGCACTTTTTTATGAGTTTGTCAGCAATGTATTCTACCCATGGCTGATCAGCGAAAACATCGATCTTCCTGTAATTCTTTTCCTCGATGGGCATTCCTCACACATGACTCTCCACACTAGTGAATTTTGTTCTGAAAAAGGGATAATTTTAATAGCTCTTCATCCCAACGCAACACATCTGATACAGCCGATGGATGTTTCAGTTTTTAGATCATTGAAAGGCCGCTGGAAAGAGAAAGTTCATTCATGGAGAATAGAAAATATGGATTCGCCGATTCTGAAAAAGAAAAATTTTGCACCAATTCTAAAAGCGGTTCTTAATGACATCCCTTTCACAGCCATTCAGAATGGCTTTAGGAAGTGTGGTTTGGTGCCATGGAATCCATCCACTGTGATAGACCATGAATTACCTTCTAGAAATGAAAATGCAAATGTCATTTCAGAAGTTGATGTGAAAGAGAACAATACAGCACTTAAGGTATTGGAAAATATCATTGGGAAAGAAAAATTATCAACTTTTCAAGGAGTCGAAGAATGGAAAGGAGAGGTAAAGGGTACATCATTATTTTATGCATGGAGAGAGATCAAAACCAAGAGTAGGCCTGTTGGTTACAATGTGATCCCACAACTTGAGAAAAGCATCGATCATTTGACTGAGCATGAAGAATCACCAGAACCAGTGCCATCAACCAGCAAAACTATCGATTTAACACCAAACAGATTCCCCAGGAATGAAGGTGTAGTGCCATCAACCAACAAAACTATAGATTCGACACCAGACAGTATCCCTAGGAATGAAGATGCAGTGCCATCAACCAGCAAAACTATCGATTTAACACCAAACAGGTTCCCCAGGAATGAAGGTGTAGTGCCATCAACCAACAAAACTATAGATTCGACACCAGACAGTATCCCTAGGAATGAAGATGCAGTACCATCAACCAGAGAAACTGTTGACACAACACACAAACGGATCCCTAATAATGTCCCCAGTCCATTTAAAAATGTACTTTTCTGGCCAGATGTTTCTACGGTGCAGAAGAAGAGGAAAAGAGAAACATTACCATCCGTTGTCACTTCAAAGTCATGGCAGGAGTACCACAAGAACAAATTAAAGAAAAAGTTAGATTTAGACGAAAGCAAGAAACTGAAGGCTATTGAAAGGCAAAAGAAAAAGGAACAAAAAGAAGAAGCAATGAAATTGATGATGATGATGATAATTGTTGTTTTAAGGGGCCTAACATCTAGGCTATCGGCCCCTGATGGTTTGGGTGATCGTGAAGATGAAAATGAAATGCAAACTTAAAACTAAAACTAACTACCAACCTACATACTAGAAGAAGAAATGGAAAACTAAAGGAGAATAAGGCAAATAAAGGACAGGAGGAAAAGAAATGCCCTCAACCCTCGAAGAATGCGGATTGAGGGACTTGGAAGGAAGGAGAGCCATGAAAGGCAGATAGGAAAGTGAAAGAGGAGAGGGTCCGCCCCGAAGGTAAGGGACAAAAGGGGAAAACGGACCCAGCTCAGGAATCCCTCGGGGTCGCCAACTCCCGAACTCACCAGCCGTGAGCCCCTGAGGGTGTAGCATTATCTAGGGTGCACCAGAAGGGGTGGGGCTACATACACCCGGCCTCCTTAAGGGCCTTGAGCACAAGGCAGGAGGCAAAAGGAAAAGAAAAAGAAGGCTGACCCCTCACAGAAGGAGGGTATCAGAAAAGATGAGACAAGGGCCAATTAAGGCAGGAAAGGAAGAGACTCCCTAGGCCTCGGATACCCTAATACCGTCGGGGTCGGAAGAGAACAAGAGTTGACCAAGTGAGGTCGACAGGAAAGAAGACAGAGAGGAGCCCGGCACAAGTAAGTGGAAGCAATGCCGGACCCGGCTGGGGCCCCGTGGTCGCCAACCCACGCCCACTAGATGTGAGCCCCTGGGGGAAGCAATGAAATTAAAAAATATGGCAAAGAAGACTGCAAGGAAAAGGAAGAAGCAGTGTGAAATAATATCTTCAGAAGAAGAAGAATGGATTCCGTCTGGAAGCAGTATTGATGATGTGAGTCTCCATCTCACAGACCAGTCGGAAACTGAAGATTTCGACCTTCAGCACGAAGATGGTGTCGAAGATTTTCCATTGTCCCCAAAGTTGGATCCAGTGACTTGCAATGAAACTTCCCCTGAATTGGAAGGTGAAGGCAGTGTTTTAACAGTGAATGAGCCAGTGGAAAAACCTCTATTAAGTGAGAGGAAGTTTATCAAGACATTGTCTTGCCCTGATGATGGTACTCGTAAAACAATCCAAGAAGGAGCTTTTGTTGTTTATCAAATAAGAAAAAATAAGAAATACTTCAAATATGTTCTTCAAATAACAGAGGTTCTTGATGAAAATTGTGCCACAGCGGTTACTCTCAACCCCCTCAATCGTTTAAGAAATGTTTTCATTAAAAATGAAAGTGATAAAAGGAATGTCTCTGTGGATGACATCCTTCAAATTCTACCTAACCCATTAACTTTTGGCAAGCCAAGCTCAACGACCCATTACCAGTTCCCTTGTTCAGTTGATGTGGATTGGTAGATCATTCACTGAAGCAGCAGATAAGTCGTTTCTAGTAATACATTTGATTTAAGCTGTGTAATTTTTGTACCAACAATTATAACTACTATTTATCTGTGTGGTTGAGATAGCCATCTGTGATATATTAATACAATGTAAGGTATCAAGAGGATGCTGCTGTGTGTTTATGTAAGACTTATTCCTTATTAGGAACTTTTGTAATTTTGAGTTGAAGTATCTGATATCATTGACAATATAAGTAATTTAGTTATATTTTAGTCACTTATTATTAGTTATATTCTTGTGCTTATTTCTAATAAAATTGATAATGAATTTAGCCTAGCCTAGTTATTTTCCTTAACTGTCAACCATTGGTTCTGAAAGGTGTCATCTATTGGTGTTTTGAGATTTCTGGCGTGTCAATGACTGGTTCAATTTTTACATTTGAAACAAATGAAATATTCCAGCTAACAACTAAGGTTAGAGTTAAAACAAATATATCCTGTAAAAGAGAACAGACTGTAGATTATATTAACACGTCAGAAGGAGGTTCAAATGGAAAATGAACAGGAGTAGATTGAAATGAAGTAGAAATTTGTCTTAAGGGTGTCAACGACTGGTGCTTTTACCCTACTAACATTACGAAGACAACTTGAACACCCAGACATCTAAAGACTCTTCACCTTATTCAGCCGCATCAGCAATGGTTAAACACAAATATTAAACCAATAGCACAATTACTCTCCAAACCCACAGCCCTGAACTCCGAAGGAACTCCATAAACAGTCCAGAACTACGGGGGTCCCTGCTCGGGGGACGGCCACGGCCGGCTCCGCCCGGGATGGGGCCTCGCGTGTTCTGTGAATAAAACCAATACCAAACCAGGAACTAACTCACTATAACAACATCAATACCACGGAGTAAAGCCGTTTTTACACACCCGCAGAGCCCCCTACCCCCCCCCCCCCCCTTGATTCATTCAGGTAACTTCATTTGCCTCCTGGGCAACGGACTAGGACTCTTCCTAGACGGCTGATTCTCTCACACCAGAAGTAACAGAGTTATTTAAAATGACATCTAACAAACGGTTCTTTTCAGAACCAAATTTAACAGTCATTTCTGTTAACATTGAAGGCATATCATCTTGTAAAGAACAACTTTTGTATGAACTTTGTCACGACAAGCAGTGTGATGTTCTATGTGTTCAGGAAACACACAGAGATATGATGCAGAAACGCCCATGTGTTCTTGGCATGAAACTAATTGCTGAAAGATCACACGCTCTATATGGAAGTGCCATTTATGCTAAGCCGAATTTGGAAGTCAAAAGTGTCTGCCAGTCAGATGAAAACAATATTGAAATTATCACCGTGGAGCTAAGTAACTGTATAATCACCTCAGTTTATAAACCACCTGCAGCAGAATTTTCCTTCATTCCACCCCAAAATTTTGATAAAAGTAGAGCCTCCATTGTTATAGGTGATTTCAACAGCCACAGTCATGTATGGGGTTACGCACATGAGGACAAAAATGGTGAGGCAGTCCTTTCGTGGGCTGAACATTTTCAACTCGCCCTCATCCATGATAGCAAACTTCCTTCTTCTTTTAATAGTGGAAGATGGGGACGAGGCTATAATCCAGACCTCCTGTTTGTTAGTGAAAGCATTGTGCATACATGTACCAAAGCTGTGTGTGCACCAATACCTAACACACAGCACAGGCCCATCATGTGCCAAATTTTGCCATCAATAAGACCTCAAGAAGTTAGATTTAGGCGAAGATACAACTTTAAGAAGGCTGACTGGACAAGATTTTCAAACATTTTGGATGAGAACATTCTGAACATAGCTCCTGTCCCTGAAGAGTACGACAAGTTTGTAGACATTGTCCAAACCTCCTCAAGGGCATCAATTCCAAGAGGCTGCAGAACAAATTTTATCAAAGGCATTAAACCTGAAACGGCCACTCTGCTTGAGGAATATTATAAGAAGTATGAACATGATCCTTTTAGCGAAGAAACATCAATCATTGCACAAAGCGTTCTTTCCTCAGTATCAATGGCGAAAAGGGATGAGTGGATACAACTAATGGCAGACTGTGACATGAGCAAGAGTAGCCAAAAGGCATGGAGACTATTACGACGTCTCAGTAATGATAACACTCAAGCCAGCACATTTGCTAATATAAAGGCAGATCAAATTGCCCATCAGTTGCTAGTTAATGGTAAACTAACCCGATCTAGAAAGCTAGATAAGAAACCAATAGCACAGCAGTACAACCAAGAGAGCAACATCCTATCTTCATCATTTACTGAAGCCGAACTGGAATTAGCACTAAGGAAGTGCAAATTGGGAAAAGCAGCTGGACTAGACGATATTCGAGTTGAGCAGATCAAGAATTTTGGTCCTGTTACGAGGCGATGGCTATTGGAATTAATGAACAATTGTGTCCAAGAATGCAAAATTCCCAAAATCTGTCGAAAGGCTCGAGTCATTGCTATCCCTAAACCGGGCAAAGATAGGTTGGATCCCAAAAGCTATAGGCCTATCTCCTTGCTCTGTCACCTGTACAAGGTCCTAGAGAGGCTCATCCTTCAGAGACTTATTGGAAAAGTGGAGCCATTTCTTATACCACAGCAAGCTGGATTTCGAGAAGGGAAAAGTTGCACATCACAGGTATTAAACTTGACACAGTACATTGAGGATGGATTCGAAAAGCGGCTCATTACAGGCGCTGTTTTCATTGATCTCTCTGCAGCTTACGACACAATCAATCATCGGCTTCTTCTAGCAAAATTGTATGACATCACCAAAGACTTCCACCTAGTGTGCAACATTAGAAATATTCTCCAAAACCGTAGATTTTTTGTGGAATTCCAGGGACAAAGAAGCAGATGGAGAACACAGAAGAATGGGTTACCGCAAGGCAGTGTGCTCGCACCACTGTTATTCAACATCTATACCAATGATCAGCCTTTACCTGAAGGTACCCAGAGTTTTGTCTATGCTGATGACTGTGCAGTCACTGCTCAGGCCAACTGCTTTGTAAATGTAGAACAGACTTTGACTAAGGCCCTGAAAGAATTTACTAGCTACTACAGTGACAATCACCTGAAGCCAAATCCTGCCAAAACTCAGAGTTGTGTATTTCACCTCAATAACAAACAAGCAGCTAAAACCCTACAAATCACTTGGGAAGGAATCCCTCTTCAGCATTGTCCGACTCCAAAATATCTGGGAGTAACTCTGGATCGTACGCTTACATTTAAGAAGCACTGTCTAAACGTGAAGCAAAAAGTGTCTGCCAGAAACAACATAGTGCGGAAACTGAGAGGCACCACCTGGGGAGCTCATCCATGTACTCTGAGAACAAGCGCGCTAGCACTGTGTTACTCCACTGCTGAATATGCATGCTCGGTGTGGCACAAGTCCAGCCATACCAGAAACATAGATGTGGCATTAAATGACACCTGCCGTATTATCACGGGCTGTTTAAGACCTACACCCATAGATAAACTTCACTGTCTCGCTGGAATTGCACCACCTGAAATCCGACGTGAGGTTGCTGCTAGATATGAGAAAAGCAAGGCTATGACTTTGGAAACTCACCCATTGTATGCTTGTCAGCCAGCACATCCTAGGCTGAAATCAAGAAAGAGCTTCTTGAAAACCACTGAAGCTCTTAAAGGAACATCACAGCAAGCAAGAATCTCAATGTGGCGGGGAAAATGCCAATATTTAAGAGAATGGATGGTCCCAAAGGAAGAGCTTCCCCCCGGACATTCAGAAAAGTGGACAACATGGAAGGCTCTTAATCGGCTACGCTCCAGTACCACGAGATGCAAGACTAACCAGCAGAAATGGGGCCTTCCTGTGGAATCAGTTTACTGCGAGTGTGGTACTGAGCAGACCAATGATCATCTTCTACTGTGTCCTTCTTCTCCAGACACTTGCACCATTAAAGACTTAATGGGAGCTACTTCAAATGCACTCGTCGTGGCAAATTATTGGTCAACCAGTGTTTAATATTTCTATTGTTTCATTTTTCTATGTTTACTTTGTACTTCTGACACGATAAATAATAATAATTTGCCTGACCAAAATTAAGCCCTCCCTTTGCCTTGGACTCATGGCCAATACATCTCACACCTACACATAAACACATTCCTAACCCGGCGGGCCCACCCCTGGGAGGACGTCGGCCACGGCGGACCCCCTCCGGGGGGCGGACCATGGGCGGAAAACCATAAACACCAAACTGCACTGGAGCGTATTAGGAGATACGAACTCAGTACACACTAGGAGGCACAGTCCAGCTGGACCAATCCCAGTGATTTGGTCTACGCTGCACTGGCATCCAAGCCTCAATACATCATTAAACCACAAAATTACGCAATTAACAAACCCAATTAAACATAATTATCCATAATACAGTATTATTCTCAATTACAAGCACTTATAAACATCATTCAGCATCCAGCCAATCACAGCACATCACCAACCAATCATAGCTCAGTAAATCTAATTTCAAACTCCCCGCTCCAGTGACAGTCATTACCTCAATAACACTAGTTACAAACACTTCTCGTACAAAATTAGCGCAAAAGGGGGCAGCTGAGGCCTTCTATAAACTTTTCATTGCTATAAAGCAATAACATACCTACTACAGGTCTTTTCTTTCCTCTCGCAATCACTACCTAATTTCAACCTACTTAAGGTCTGTACTTTTCCTAACAACTTACGAAGCTGCTGCACAAATTAAAACACTTCCACACTTTACAATACCACATACATAAACCATGGCGAGCGTAGCGAAGATCACAACACCTACAGCATCGGCAGGAGTGTGCACTGGCCAACAATTGACCAACAGGCACATCCTGACCCGAACCTAAGCTGGAACAGCTCCACTATTCTCTTCCTTATTTGCACTGCCCCAAATTAATTGATGATGATGATGATGATGATGATAATTGTTGTTTTAAGGGGCCTAACATCTAGGTTATCGGCCCCTGATGGTTTGGGTGATCGTGAAAATGAAAATGAAAAGCGAACTTAAAACTAAAACTAACTACCAACCTACATACTAGAAGAAGAAATGGAAAACTAAAGGAGAATAAGGCAAATAAAGGACAGGAGGAAAAGAAATGCCCTCAACCCTCGAAGAAGGCGGATTGAGGGACGTGGAAGGAAGGAGAGCCATGAAAGGCAGATAGGAAAGTGAAAGAGGAGAGGGTCCGCCCCAAAGGTAAGGGACAAAAGGGAAAAACGAACCCAGCTCAGGAATCCCTCGGGGTAGCCAACTCCCGAACTCACCAGCCGTGAGCCCTTGAGGGTGTAGCATTATCTAGGGTGCACCAAAAGTGGTGGGGCTACATACACCCGGCCTCCTTGAGGGCCTTAAGCAGAAGGCAGGAGATAACATGAAATGAAAAAGATGGCTGACCCCTCGCAGAAGGAGGGAATCAGAAAAGATGAGACAAGGGCCAATTAAGGCGGGAAAGGAAAAGACTCCCTAGGCCTCGGATACCCTAATACCCAAATTAATTGACTAATTGCTTGCAACTAATCAATTAAATTCAAAATTTATCACCTTTGCACAATTAAAAACCCACTGCACTGTAAAAAACTCTGGCTATCAGTTATCCATTAGACTATAGCCAGAGGAAATTAACTAAACTCATCATAATTAAATTATTCTACAAAACTCTCACCCCCTAAAATAGAGTGATGATGATGATGATAATTGTTGTTTTAAGGGGCCTAACATCGAGGTTATCGGCCCCTAATGATCTGGGTGATAGCGAAAATGATAATGAAATGGAAACCAGAACAAAATTATCGAAGACTGAAAATACGTACAAAAAGGAACTCACATGGAAACAACTCACAATATGGTCTTACAAAAGGGAATTTAGAACGAAAAGTTGCACAAAAAGAATAGATTGAAAAAGACCCACAAAACGGAGGCTAGATTCAAAATACGTACAAAATGCAAAGTATCGCCGAAATACTTACAAAAGGCAACTGAAATTCAAAATACTTACAAAATGCAAATGAGATCGAAAGTACGTACAAAATGCAATGGAGGTTCAAAATACTTACAAAATGCAATTGAAATTGAAAATACACAATGCAATTCAGATTGAAATATCCCAGTTCCAATCCAAATTATTCACAAAGTGCAATTGAAATTCAAAATACTTACAAAATGCAATTGAAATTGAAAAGGCTTACAAAATGTACGGTAGATTCAAACGACTCATGTGAATTGACAATACTTACAAAAAGCAATTTAGATTGAAAATACTTGACAAATGTAATTTAGATTCAAAATACCCACAAAATGCAATTGAGAATCAAAATATGTGCAAAATGCCCACCAAACAAAATGCAATTTAGATTCAAAATTCGTGCGAAATGCGGTTTTGGTTGAAAATACTTACAAAATGCAATTGAAATTCAAAATACTCACTAAAATGCCCTGACGCCTGCATTGAAAGACTTACTAAAAAGCAATTTAGATTGTCAATCTTTACAAAATGCAATTGAGGTTGAAAACAATCGCGAGATGTAATTTAGATCGAAGAGATTTACAAAATGCAATATAGATCAAAAATGCCTTTAAAAAAAATTGTAAAAGGGAATTTAGATACACGGTGATTCGAGTAACAAAAACAGCGCGGGAATCTTAAAGAGAAAAGGAAATAGAAGGAAAAGAGGAGAGGAGAGGGGAGAGAGGAGAAGGTCCGCCCCAAAGGGAAGGGACAAAAAGGGGAAAACGGACCCAGCTCAGGAATCCCTCGGGGTCGCCAACGCCCGAACTCACCAGCCGTGAGCCCATGAGGGTGTAGCATTATCGACGGTGCACCAGAAGTGGTGGGGCTACATACACCCTGCCTCCTTAAGGGCCTTGAGCACAAGGCAGGAGGTAAAAGGAAAAGAAAAAGAAGGCTGACCCCTCGCAGAAGGAGGGAATCAGAAAAGATGAGACAAGGGCCAATGAAGGCGGGAAAGGAAGAGACTCCCTAGGCCTCGGATACCCTAATACCGGCGGGGTCAGAAGAGAACAAGAGTTGACCAAGGGAGGTCGACAGGAAAGAAGAAAGAGAGGAGCCCGGCACAAGTAAGTGGAAGCAATGCCGGACTCAGCTGGGGCCCCGTGGTCGCCAACCCACAACCCACTAGATGCGAGCCCCTGGGGGGTAAAATAGAGTAAAAGGAGCCCGGTTTACGGGCACCAGACTCTTCCTCCTCCCGCATGCACCTTGCCAAAGGTGACATGCTCGTCACTGCCTGAGAATAGACGTTCCATTCCATTCCAGTCGTCGACAGCGCTCGTGAGAGTAGCATCCAGCCGAGCCGCCAATCGCCGTGCGCCAAGACCGCAGCCAAGAACCAGAGCGACGTCCGCACTCCACGTCCGCGCTTCCAAGCTGACCAGACCAGCCGAGCCGAGTCCAGCCATCGCCAGCCGTCAAGTATTCTCCCACCCTGCCTAACTTATCCATCCCTCTCAAGAAAATCCTATTGCCCCGAGTTTAATAATAATAAACTCATCCCTTCCCGCTACCCAATACAGCCAAGACCCAGTTCGCCTGTTGTCACGGCCCGCAAGCCGCTCAAAACTGTTAACCTCAGGCGACTGGGATCCGCAGCTGATACTTCGAGAAGCCTCCTTGCCGAGTCCGTCACAGGTCTGCATACTGCATTTGACCCATTCACACTTTACTTCCATCACACAAACACACTGCCAACATGGACTACTCAAAACTCCTGGAACTGGGTAACTCCAATTGCAAGGAAACACCGTGGTGTACTACCATAGTAGTCATGCCGTCTCGGGACACGGATCTCGGGTACGTGCGCTGCGCGGTGACTCAGACGGTAGTCCCAATCTTTCACACCATCTACCAAGTCCAGGAGACAAAAACTCACCTCATTCTCATCACTCCTACCAAGAACAAGCACCTGGGGAAAATCAGGAAGGCCCTCTTGAGCAACCCTGATATTCCGCACCACACACTCCTCTCACTTGCGCCAGCAGATGGAACAGACTCCAGCACACAAACTGAACCCCCTCCTAAGTCTACCTCTACAAAAATGCAAACTGACTCCCAGGACATTAGACACGAACGCTCCCAAACAACACCAGATACTAGGAACTCCTGGACACAAACAACAAAAAGCAAATACATAGCCACCAAATTCACGCAAACCAACAGCAAAACTATCCCTGAAAACAAACCTGCAGACCCCGTCACCCCTCCTCCGGAGGGTGACGCTATCCCTCAGCCAACTCCCATCCCGCACGCCCCTGACACAACAGATGCATCTCCATCAGAGAGCACTGTTACACTTGAGCCCCCAACATCCCATTCCCCAACCACAACTACAAAAACACAGGCGCCCAGGCGTCCTCCTCCCAGACAACACTCAACACTGATTACACAGTGCTACAACTGCCAGCGCCTAGGGCACGCCGCATATGAATGCAGGTACGAGGCCAGGTGTAATCGTTGTGGCGGGCCGCACCGCCACAGGAATTGCACCGTGCCCAGAGAAACCCCCACGTGTATAAACTGTGGAGGGGGGCACGCGGCCTCGTACCCGGGGTGTAGACATATTAAAGCTGCCCTAAAACATCACCACAGGCGGTTGCAGCGAACACAACAACACCATAGACACATACCCTCTCTACTCACTCTCCCCACTTCCCCTCCAAGCCACACACAACAACAAGACACAGCCCTCACCAGCATCCTACACATCCTCAAGCACATAGTCACCTCCGCCCGCTAACTCAATCACCCTCTTGCCCCGCGATGCCGTTGTGCACCTGCTCGGGGGACTGGCCTCGGCTAGCCCGCCCGGGATGGTGTACAGCGGTCCGCGGTCTCTGTCTATCGCCCCCTTGTCTAAGATCAGTAGAGAAAATTAACATTCAGCACTAATATCTACCTCTCGCAACAATTATTAATAATTATTTCCCTTCGCAACACTTTTACCGAGGGATATCTAAACCCGAAGGTAAAAGTTAAACTTGAACCAATCCAAGTTGAAACAGGCAAACACACCACTTCGTTGCATAGGAACATAGGGCCACATCAGGCCGGGGGTTCCATTAGTTTAAGCCTGGCGCAGCCCCTTCTGGGCGACGACCAGGAGCCGCAAACTGGATTAGGATTAGGTACGATCCATTCCAGTCGTCGACAGCGCTCGTGAGAGCAGCACCGAGCCGAGCCGCCAATCACCGTGCAGCAAGTTCGCAGCCAAGCACCGAGCGATGTCCGCACTCCACGTCCGCGCTGCTAAGCAGTCCAGCCGAGCCGAGACCAGCCAACGCCAGCACACACACACACACATTCTGCGCTTAGGAGCTCTTCGGGTCGGTCGTGCGAATCCACAGCTCCGCGATCAGCCACAATTGATGATTGGGTTTTCCGTGGTTTCTCACCTTGGTTAGTCGACTAGCAAGGAATCAGCTACCGGCACGGTAGTGAAATATTTAGTTGGAGACTGGGCTTTCAGTTTAACATAGCCGAATAGAGAGAAGAACTAGCCGTGACTTCTCAGTGCCAGCCCTAACGGGTGGCCGCGACCATACGCGTCACTGGCTCAGCGGCTACTCCAGTCTCGCCGAGCATTGTTGGACAAGGAGGCCAGCATTGTTTTGGCGAACTGGTTTGAAGGGCAGGGTGACAGTTAGCATTATCGGCAGGAATATTAGGTTGTTCATTGCTTCGCCGGATTGGACTGGGAGGGTGCAGAGGCTGAGTGGAAGCGGTAGGCTCCAGGGCGTTCCCCGAAAGGGGGACCACTTCCCAGAGTGCATATATCTGACCTCGCTGCCGTTTTCCGCTAGGCCTTCCTTCGTCGCTGCATAACCGCTTGGCAGCAAACCACGGGACAACGGCTGGGTGCATCCCAAGGTCTGGACCACTATCTACGCGCCGGCGGCCTTCGGGTACACCGAGGAATTAACCAGGGTCACGCTTGTGACCTCGAAATATTCTGCCCATCACTGAGGAGACGCCTAGTGATTGGCTGCTTGTCGCGGGCACTTCAAAGGCCGCGCTCGCGGCGCACCTGAGCCGGAACCGAAATCATCTTTAAATACACATAACTACCGGCTGATACAGTAATCGCTACCTGCCAAGGAGACACCTTGCTAAAACTGTTGCCTGTAGCGACCTGTATTCACCACCGGCAGTTATTTCTTTTATTTCCACTAAGTGTTTGAAATAATTATTACTCAGCTAGGCTTAACCACACACACTTAGCCCTGCTCCCCCTAAGGGGGAACAGACTTCAACGATGGCCACGGCCAACACTAGTTCAGCCCCCACGCCACGTCTCCCCCCCCCCCCCCCCAATCGAAATTAGGACCAGCAAACACTGGAGAGATATTCGTACATTAGTGAAAGACACAGTCAAGGATCAACAATTCACAATTAGACACACCCCAGACGGAGCAAAAGTTAATGTTATTACCTACGAAGACCACGCCTTGCTCACGGATAAATTGAATTCCCTTACCATTAATTATTTCACACACCCGCTCAATAGGAAGCCGATGCTCAAGGCAGTTATAAGGCCATTACCATTAGACACAACATCAGACGAAATCAAAGCCGAATTTGCTGCCATGGGGTATACAATAGACCATGTGCAGCAGATGATCAAAACTAAGTCAGTTAACAATAATGATGATGATGATAATTGTTGTTTTAAGGGGCCTAACATCAAGGTTATCGGCCCCTAATAGTTAACAATAAACCTGACAGATCTCCGCTCCCACTATTCATTATTGGCTATGAGCCTTGCGAGGCCAATAAACCCATTCTTGACATCACGTCCTTCCTTAACAACATTGTTACAGTATCCGAGTACCGTGAAGGGAATCAAGTGAGAGTGACGCAGTGCCATAAATGCCAAGGCTTTGGCCATACAAAGCCGCATTGCCACTTGCCTACCAAGTGCCTAAAGTGCGCTGGTTCGCACCTCACTCAAGACTGCACTATAACACTGGAGGAGACACCAACTTGCGCAAACTGCGGAGGAGAACATGTAGCCTCATACACCAAATGCCCTAAATATGAAGCGTTTAAACGCAGGCTAGAGACAGCTAAAGGGAGCAGGACTGAGAAGACACATGACAGCGATATATCGCTCCCACCAGCCCCCCACCAGAGGTAAATCACTGGCATAGTAAATATAAAACCACGTTCCCTAAAATTGCTAAAACCAAACCCTTACAACCTGTTCCCACGTCTAATCGATTTGATTCCCTCCTACTGGCAGATCAAGAGACGAACGAGTCGATCTCTGAGAGCTCCTGTAATGACATGGATTGCTCTGAAGGAACCCCACTCCGTAAACAGAGTTCCAGGAGGACCCTATCCTTATCTCAACGCCAGCAAAGAACAAGTCGCTCTAGATCTCGTACTAAACGTGACACGTTTACTCCACAGCCCTCAACTAGCAGAGATATACCCTGCGCCCCCCTCATTTACCCCCTCAGCCCCACAAAACGAACCTGAAACCCCTCGCCGCTCGCGGCTGCCTACTCCCCCGCATTATAATGCGGGTCAGCCGCCACAACTTAAATTCACAAAACATCCAGTCCCCACTGACTTGCCTATGGGAATACAATTAGTCCTACAGAGCCTGCAATCTACACTCGCTAATTACACTAAAATGTTCGTTGAATCCATAACACAATTTGACTACATACTTCAACAGCTTATGACAATCATAGCAGCACACTAATGGCTTACAAGACCTTACGAATCATTACTTGGAATAGCAACGGGCTAGCTACTACTCCGAAAAGGCTAGAACTTCTACAACTACTGCACGATACTGACGTTGACGTACTGCTACTCCAAGAGACCAAGCTATCAGAAAGAAATAAATTCAAGCTTCCTGGATACATAGTCTACAGAAAAGACAGACTGACAGACGGAGGAGGAGGGACAATTATTGCAATTAAAAGACGTTTATCCCATAAGGAAATCATTTTACCTATAACCACTCACATCGAAGCAAACGCCATTGAAATACATATTAAAAATACGGCATACACGATAATCTCGGCATACAATCCACCGCAAAAGAAAATACTAGCAGCAGATATTAATTTACTCCTCAACTATGACCATGTAATCATAGCGGGGGACCTCAACTCTAAACATCACAGCTGGGGCTCTGTAACAGAAAACAAAAACGGAAAGAAACTCTATCAACACCAACTGCTTAAAGATTACTTTATACATGCTCCAGATACACCTACGTTCTTCTACAAGCGCAACGGAATTCTCTACCAAGACACAAACGACATTGCACTTGCCCGAAACATTCCCTTTAATATTCGAACATCCACGAGCACCAAACTCGACTCTGATCATCTACCCGTACTGATTGAAGTTGGTGCTAATATTGATTACGTCAACACCAGAAAACTAATCAACATTAAACGTATTAACTGGGACCTTTTCTCACTACAACAAGATCTACTTATACCAAAGACACTACCACTCATTAACACTACCGCCCAACTAGAACACGAAATTAACGCCTTCAACAACATACTAATCACGGTCGCTAGAGCCAGTACACTACCGAAAACAGCTCAGAAGACTCCTACACTACCTGATGAAATTTGCAATCTAATTAAAGAAAAGAACAAAGCGAGAAAATTATACCAAAGAACCCAGACACTTCAGAATAAAATCCAATACAACAGACTACACTCCAAAGTCCGCAGACAATTAATACTATACAGGAACGACCAATGGGAAAACAAACTCACAAGCATAAAACATAATAAAAATCCAAAAACACTCTGGAAACTAACCAAAGTCTTCACCAAAAGTAACAAACCAATCCCTCCTCTTGAAGACAGCAACAATATAATTATTACAGATAATAAAGGCAAAACTGACCTGATGGCCGACACACTACACGACCAATTTAAGCCTAACGATCACTTACGAGACGACGCACATGACAAAACAGTACAAGACGAAGTCGCACAGTTCCTAATACAGCCAGCTCCTACAGACATTCCCCCAATTACATTACAAGAGCTTCAAACAAACATGAAAACACTTAACGAGCACAAGGCCCCAGGCAAGGATGAAATTCCGAATGCCATAATTAAAAAGGTCTCGCCAACGGCCACCCTACTACTACTCCACTTATTTAACACAATCCTTTCATTGAGGCATTATCCAGCAGATTGGAAGATCGCGAAAATCATCTGCTTCGCCAAACAAGGCAAAAATGCCAAAAAACCTCAAAGTTACAGACCTATTAGCCTTCTCAGTCACATATCAAAACTATTCGAAAAAATACTCCTCTCCAGAATTAAAAACACTATATCTAACGCCTTAATACTACAACAATTCGGCTTTCGCTCGCAACACTCAACTGCTCAGCAACTTCTCAGAGTGACCGAATACATAACATCTGGATTTCAGCACAATCAGCACACGGTGGCGCTGTTCCTAGACATCCAGCAAGCCTTTGACAGAGTTCACCACCTCACAATCATTCACAAATTAATTCAGCTTAACATCCATCACACATACATCACATTAATACATCAATACTTAACAAACCGCCAATTTTACGTCTCAGTTAACAACATAAATTCCTCACTTCGCCACATACATGCCGGCGTAGCACAGGGGAGCATAATGGGACCTCATTTATTCCTGGTGGCAATCAATGACATCCCATTGTCGGACTCCACGTCAACCCACGTGTTCGCCGACGACACGGCCATACTTTCAAAATCCAGAAACCCTCAGTTAGCATATTTAAATGTACAACAACACGTAAATCAGCTGCAACCCTGGCTTATTAAAAATAAAATACCGTACAAATTAACATTGCCAAAACAAAAGCTGTACACTTTACGCATAAACTCGGCCACTTCAGACAACATATACAGTTATTTAACACAAACATAGAATGGACCAACGAGATTAAATACCTTGGCATCACTCTAGACAAAAGGTTAAACCTGCAAACACATATTAACAACACAATAAATCGCACTAAATTCAGCATCAAACTATTATACCCTATGATTCATCCTAAGCAAGCACTTTCTCAAAATAACATTACGCTTATCTACAAAACACTAATCAGACCTATCTTAACCTACGCAACACCTGCAATAGCATTTATGTCCATCACCAACATGCAAAAACTACAGAGAATTCAAAATTGGATGCTTCGATTAGCCTTGAAGACAGGGCGCGAAACCAGTGTCCTAGAACTACATCGGAGAACCAACACACCATACCTACTCGATTTCATGCTAAAACTGACTGATAGGTACTATAACTCGGCACAACAACATCCTAATCCACTCATCAGAACTCAGGGAACGTACGACCCAGACCGTAGAGATACCAGGAAGAGACGACCCAAATACATTTATCTCATCAAAGACATACTACAGAACAGAGACGAATAACAAACTGACACGATTCACGAACCAAGCCAAGCTCTAAAAACCGGGGCCGCGTGGTGCGCCTGCCTGGAGGGATGGCCACGGCCGCCTCATCCGGGATGGTGCATCGCGGGCCGTGGCGACGAGAGCCCACTTTATATTTTCATTTTTATTTTTACCTCACGCTTATCAAACCCTGATACATGATGATGATAATTGTTGTTTTAAGGGGCCTAACATCTAGGTTATCGGCCCCTGATGGTTTGGGTGATCGTGAAGATGAAAATGAAAAGCGAACTTAAAACTAAAACCAACTACTAACCTACATACTAGAAGAAGAAATGGAAAACTAAAGGAGAATAAGGCAAATAAAGGACAGGAGGAAAAGAAATGCCCTCAACCCTCGAAGAAGGCGGATTGAGGGACTTGGAAGGAAGGAGAGCCATGAAAGGCAGATAGGAAAGTGAAAGAGGAGATGATGATGATGATAATTGTTGTTTTAAGGGGCCTAACATCGAGGTTATCGGCCCCTAATGATCTGGGTGATAGCGAAAATGATAATGAAATGGAAACCAGAACAAAATTATCGAAGACTGAAAATACGTACAAAAAGGAACTCACATGGAAACAACTCACAATATGGTCTTACAAAAGGGAATTTAGAACGAAAAGTTGCACAAAAAGAATAGATTGAAAAAGACCCACAAAACGGAGGCTAGATTCAAAATACGTACAAAATGCAAAGTATCGCCGAAATACTTACAAAAGGCAACTGAAATTCAAAATACTTACAAAATGCAAATGAGATCGAAAGTACGTACAAAATGCAATGGAGGTTCAAAATACTTGCAAAATGCAATTGAAATTGAAAATACACAATGCAATTCAGATTGAAATATCCCAGTTCCAATCCAAATTATTCACAAAGTGCAATTGAAATTCAAAATACTTACAAAATGCAATTGAAATTGAAAAGGCTTACAAAATGTACGGTAGATTCAAACGACTCATGTGAATTGACAATACTTACAAAAAGCAATTTAGATTGAAAATACTTGACAAATGTAATTTAGATTCAAAATACCCACAAAATGCAATTGAGAATCAAAATATGTGCAAAATGCCCACCAAACAAAATGCAATTTAGATTCAAAATTCGTGCGAAATGCGGTTTTGGTTGAAAATACTTACAAAATGCAATTGAAATTCAAAATACTCACTAAAATGCCCTGACGCCTGCATTGAAAGACTTACTAAAAAGCAATTTAGATTGTCAATCTTTACAAAATGCAATTGAGGTTGAAAACAATCGCGAGATGTAATTTAGATCGAAGAGATTTACAAAATGCAATATAGATCAAAAATGCCTTTAAAAAAAATTGTAAAAGGGAATTTAGATACACGGTGATTCGAGTAACAAAAACAGCGCGGGAATCTTAAAGAGAAAAGGAAATAGAAGGAAAAGAGGAGAGGAGAGGGGAGAGAGGAGAAGGTCCGCCCCAAAGGGAAGGGACAAAAAGGGGAAAACGGACCCAGCTCAGGAATCCCTCGGGGTCGCCAACGCCCGAACTCACCAGCCGTGAGCCCATGAGGGTGTAGCATTATCGACGGTGCACCAGAAGTGGTGGGGCTACATACACCCTGCCTCCTTAAGGGCCTTGAGCACAAGGCAGGAGGTAAAAGGAAAAGAAAAAGAAGGCTGACCCCTCGCAGAAGGAGGGAATCAGAAAAGATGAGACAAGGGCCAATGAAGGCGGGAAAGGAAGAGACTCCCTAGGCCTCGGATACCCTAATACCGGCGGGGTCAGAAGAGAACAAGAGTTGACCAAGGGAGGTCGACAGGAAAGAAGAAAGAGAGGAGCCCGGCACAAGTAAGTGGAAGCAATGCCGGACTCAGCTGGGGCCCCGTGGTCGCCAACCCACAACCCACTAGATGCGAGCCCCTGGGGGGTAAAATAGAGTAAAAGGAGCCCGGTTTACGGGCACCAGACTCTTCCTCCTCCCGCATGCACCTTGCCAAAGGTGACATGCTCGTCACTGCCTGAGAATAGACGTTCCATTCCATTCCAGTCGTCGACAGCGCTCGTGAGAGTAGCATCCAGCCGAGCCGCCAATCGCCGTGCGCCAAGACCGCAGCCAAGAACCAGAGCGACGTCCGCACTCCACGTCCGCGCTTCCAAGCTGACCAGACCAGCCGAGCCGAGTCCAGCCATCGCCAGCCGTCAAGTATTCTCCCACCCTGCCTAACTTATCCATCCCTCTCAAGAAAATCCTATTGCCCCGAGTTTAATAATAATAAACTCATCCCTTCCCGCTACCCAATACAGCCAAGACCCAGTTCGCCTGTTGTCACGGCCCGCAAGCCGCTCAAAACTGTTAACCTCAGGCGACTGGGATCCGCAGCTGATACTTCGAGAAGCCTCCTTGCCGAGTCCGTCACAGGTCTGCATACTGCATTTGACCCATTCACACTTTACTTCCATCACACAAACACACTGCCAACATGGACTACTCAAAACTCCTGGAACTGGGTAACTCCAATTGCAAGGAAACACCGTGGTGTACTACCATAGTAGTCATGCCGTCTCGGGACACGGATCTCGGGTACGTGCGCTGCGCGGTGACTCAGACGGTAGTCCCAATCTTTCACACCATCTACCAAGTCCAGGAGACAAAAACTCACCTCATTCTCATCACTCCTACCAAGAACAAGCACCTGGGGAAAATCAGGAAGGCCCTCTTGAGCAACCCTGATATTCCGCACCACACACTCCTCTCACTTGCGCCAGCAGATGGAACAGACTCCAGCACACAAACTGAACCCCCTCCTAAGTCTACCTCTACAAAAATGCAAACTGACTCCCAGGACATTAGACACGAACGCTCCCAAACAACACCAGATACTAGGAACTCCTGGACACAAACAACAAAAAGCAAATACATAGCCACCAAATTCACGCAAACCAACAGCAAAACTATCCCTGAAAACAAACCTGCAGACCCCGTCACCCCTCCTCCGGAGGGTGACGCTATCCCTCAGCCAACTCCCATCCCGCACGCCCCTGACACAACAGATGCATCTCCATCAGAGAGCACTGTTACACTTGAGCCCCCAACATCCCATTCCCCAACCACAACTACAAAAACACAGGCGCCCAGGCGTCCTCCTCCCAGACAACACTCAACACTGATTACACAGTGCTACAACTGCCAGCGCCTAGGGCACGCCGCATATGAATGCAGGTACGAGGCCAGGTGTAATCGTTGTGGCGGGCCGCACCGCCACAGGAATTGCACCGTGCCCAGAGAAACCCCCACGTGTATAAACTGTGGAGGGGGGCACGCGGCCTCGTACCCGGGGTGTAGACATATTAAAGCTGCCCTAAAACATCACCACAGGCGGTTGCAGCGAACACAACAACACCATAGACACATACCCTCTCTACTCACTCTCCCCACTTCCCCTCCAAGCCACACACAACAACAAGACACAGCCCTCACCAGCATCCTACACATCCTCAAGCACATAGTCACCTCCGCCCGCTAACTCAATCACCCTCTTGCCCCGCGATGCCGTTGTGCACCTGCTCGGGGGACTGGCCTCGGCTAGCCCGCCCGGGATGGTGTACAGCGGTCCGCGGTCTCTGTCTATCGCCCCCTTGTCTAAGATCAGTAGAGAAAATTAACATTCAGCACTAATATCTACCTCTCGCAACAATTATTAATAATTATTTCCCTTCGCAACACTTTTACCGAGGGATATCTAAACCCGAAGGTAAAAGTTAAACTTGAACCAATCCAAGTTGAAACAGGCAAACACACCACTTCGTTGCATAGGAACATAGGGCCACATCAGGCCGGGGGTTCCATTAGTTTAAGCCTGGCGCAGCCCCTTCTGGGCGACGACCAGGAGCCGCAAACTGGATTAGGATTAGGTACGATCCATTCCAGTCGTCGACAGCGCTCGTGAGAGCAGCACCGAGCCGAGCCGCCAATCACCGTGCAGCAAGTTCGCAGCCAAGCACCGAGCGATGTCCGCACTCCACGTCCGCGCTGCTAAGCAGTCCAGCCGAGCCGAGACCAGCCAACGCCAGCACACACACACACACATTCTGCGCTTAGGAGCTCTTCGGGTCGGTCGTGCGAATCCACAGCTCCGCGATCAGCCACAATTGATGATTGGGTTTTCCGTGGTTTCTCACCTTGGTTAGTCGACTAGCAAGGAATCAGCTACCGGCACGGTAGTGAAATATTTAGTTGGAGACTGGGCTTTCAGTTTAACATAGCCGAATAGAGAGAAGAACTAGCCGTGACTTCTCAGTGCCAGCCCTAACGGGTGGCCGCGACCATACGCGTCACTGGCTCAGCGGCTACTCCAGTCTCGCCGAGCATTGTTGGACAAGGAGGCCAGCATTGTTTTGGCGAACTGGTTTGAAGGGCAGGGTGACAGTTAGCATTATCGGCAGGAATATTAGGTTGTTCATTGCTTCGCCGGATTGGACTGGGAGGGTGCAGAGGCTGAGTGGAAGCGGTAGGCTCCAGGGCGTTCCCCGAAAGGGGGACCACTTCCCAGAGTGCATATATCTGACCTCGCTGCCGTTTTCCGCTAGGCCTTCCTTCGTCGCTGCATAACCGCTTGGCAGCAAACCACGGGACAACGGCTGGGTGCATCCCAAGGTCTGGACCACTATCTACGCGCCGGCGGCCTTCGGGTACACCGAGGAATTAACCAGGGTCACGCTTGTGACCTCGAAATATTCTGCCCATCACTGAGGAGACGCCTAGTGATTGGCTGCTTGTCGCGGGCACTTCAAAGGCCGCGCTCGCGGCGCACCTGAGCCGGAACCGAAATCATCTTTAAATACACATAACTACCGGCTGATACAGTAATCGCTACCTGCCAAGGAGACACCTTGCTAAAACTGTTGCCTGTAGCGACCTGTATTCACCACCGGCAGTTATTTCTTTTATTTCCACTAAGTGTTTGAAATAATTATTACTCAGCTAGGCTTAACCACACACACTTAGCCCTGCTCCCCCTAAGGGGGAACAGACTTCAACGATGGCCACGGCCAACACTAGTTCAGCCCCCACGCCACGTCTCCCCCCCCCCCCCCCAATCGAAATTAGGACCAGCAAACACTGGAGAGATATTCGTACATTAGTGAAAGACACAGTCAAGGATCAACAATTCACAATTAGACACACCCCAGACGGAGCAAAAGTTAATGTTATTACCTACGAAGACCACGCCTTGCTCACGGATAAATTGAATTCCCTTACCATTAATTATTTCACACACCCGCTCAATAGGAAGCCGATGCTCAAGGCAGTTATAAGGCCATTACCATTAGACACAACATCAGACGAAATCAAAGCCGAATTTGCTGCCATGGGGTATACAATAGACCATGTGCAGCAGATGATCAAAACTAAGTCAGTTAACAATAATGATGATGATGATAATTGTTGTTTTAAGGGGCCTAACATCAAGGTTATCGGCCCCTAATAGTTAACAATAAACCTGACAGATCTCCGCTCCCACTATTCATTATTGGCTATGAGCCTTGCGAGGCCAATAAACCCATTCTTGACATCACGTCCTTCCTTAACAACATTGTTACAGTATCCGAGTACCGTGAAGGGAATCAAGTGAGAGTGACGCAGTGCCATAAATGCCAAGGCTTTGGCCATACAAAGCCGCATTGCCACTTGCCTACCAAGTGCCTAAAGTGCGCTGGTTCGCACCTCACTCAAGACTGCACTATAACACTGGAGGAGACACCAACTTGCGCAAACTGCGGAGGAGAACATGTAGCCTCATACACCAAATGCCCTAAATATGAAGCGTTTAAACGCAGGCTAGAGACAGCTAAAGGGAGCAGGACTGAGAAGACACATGACAGCGATATATCGCTCCCACCAGCCCCCCACCAGAGGTAAATCACTGGCATAGTAAATATAAAACCACGTTCCCTAAAATTGCTAAAACCAAACCCTTACAACCTGTTCCCACGTCTAATCGATTTGATTCCCTCCTACTGGCAGATCAAGAGACGAACGAGTCGATCTCTGAGAGCTCCTGTAATGACATGGATTGCTCTGAAGGAACCCCACTCCGTAAACAGAGTTCCAGGAGGACCCTATCCTTATCTCAACGCCAGCAAAGAACAAGTCGCTCTAGATCTCGTACTAAACGTGACACGTTTACTCCACAGCCCTCAACTAGCAGAGATATACCCTGCGCCCCCCTCATTTACCCCCTCAGCCCCACAAAACGAACCTGAAACCCCTCGCCGCTCGCGGCTGCCTACTCCCCCGCATTATAATGCGGGTCAGCCGCCACAACTTAAATTCACAAAACATCCAGTCCCCACTGACTTGCCTATGGGAATACAATTAGTCCTACAGAGCCTGCAATCTACACTCGCTAATTACACTAAAATGTTCGTTGAATCCATAACACAATTTGACTACATACTTCAACAGCTTATGACAATCATAGCAGCACACTAATGGCTTACAAGACCTTACGAATCATTACTTGGAATAGCAACGGGCTAGCTACTACTCCGAAAAGGCTAGAACTTCTACAACTACTGCACGATACTGACGTTGACGTACTGCTACTCCAAGAGACCAAGCTATCAGAAAGAAATAAATTCAAGCTTCCTGGATACATAGTCTACAGAAAAGACAGACTGACAGACGGAGGAGGAGGGACAATTATTGCAATTAAAAGACGTTTATCCCATAAGGAAATCATTTTACCTATAACCACTCACATCGAAGCAAACGCCATTGAAATACATATTAAAAATACGGCATACACGATAATCTCGGCATACAATCCACCGCAAAAGAAAATACTAGCAGCAGATATTAATTTACTCCTCAACTATGACCATGTAATCATAGCGGGGGACCTCAACTCTAAACATCACAGCTGGGGCTCTGTAACAGAAAACAAAAACGGAAAGAAACTCTATCAACACCAACTGCTTAAAGATTACTTTATACATGCTCCAGATACACCTACGTTCTTCTACAAGCGCAACGGAATTCTCTACCAAGACACAAACGACATTGCACTTGCCCGAAACATTCCCTTTAATATTCGAACATCCACGAGCACCAAACTCGACTCTGATCATCTACCCGTACTGATTGAAGTTGGTGCTAATATTGATTACGTCAACACCAGAAAACTAATCAACATTAAACGTATTAACTGGGACCTTTTCTCACTACAACAAGATCTACTTATACCAAAGACACTACCACTCATTAACACTACCGCCCAACTAGAACACGAAATTAACGCCTTCAACAACATACTAATCACGGTCGCTAGAGCCAGTACACTACCGAAAACAGCTCAGAAGACTCCTACACTACCTGATGAAATTTGCAATCTAATTAAAGAAAAGAACAAAGCGAGAAAATTATACCAAAGAACCCAGACACTTCAGAATAAAATCCAATACAACAGACTACACTCCAAAGTCCGCAGACAATTAATACTATACAGGAACGACCAATGGGAAAACAAACTCACAAGCATAAAACATAATAAAAATCCAAAAACACTCTGGAAACTAACCAAAGTCTTCACCAAAAGTAACAAACCAATCCCTCCTCTTGAAGACAGCAACAATATAATTATTACAGATAATAAAGGCAAAACTGACCTGATGGCCGACACACTACACGACCAATTTAAGCCTAACGATCACTTACGAGACGACGCACATGACAAAACAGTACAAGACGAAGTCGCACAGTTCCTAATACAGCCAGCTCCTACAGACATTCCCCCAATTACATTACAAGAGCTTCAAACAAACATGAAAACACTTAACGAGCACAAGGCCCCAGGCAAGGATGAAATTCCGAATGCCATAATTAAAAAGGTCTCGCCAACGGCCACCCTACTACTACTCCACTTATTTAACACAATCCTTTCATTGAGGCATTATCCAGCAGATTGGAAGATCGCGAAAATCATCTGCTTCGCCAAACAAGGCAAAAATGCCAAAAAACCTCAAAGTTACAGACCTATTAGCCTTCTCAGTCACATATCAAAACTATTCGAAAAAATACTCCTCTCCAGAATTAAAAACACTATATCTAACGCCTTAATACTACAACAATTCGGCTTTCGCTCGCAACACTCAACTGCTCAGCAACTTCTCAGAGTGACCGAATACATAACATCTGGATTTCAGCACAATCAGCACACGGTGGCGCTGTTCCTAGACATCCAGCAAGCCTTTGACAGAGTTCACCACCTCACAATCATTCACAAATTAATTCAGCTTAACATCCATCACACATACATCACATTAATACATCAATACTTAACAAACCGCCAATTTTACGTCTCAGTTAACAACATAAATTCCTCACTTCGCCACATACATGCCGGCGTAGCACAGGGGAGCATAATGGGACCTCATTTATTCCTGGTGGCAATCAATGACATCCCATTGTCGGACTCCACGTCAACCCACGTGTTCGCCGACGACACGGCCATACTTTCAAAATCCAGAAACCCTCAGTTAGCATATTTAAATGTACAACAACACGTAAATCAGCTGCAACCCTGGCTTATTAAAAATAAAATACCGTACAAATTAACATTGCCAAAACAAAAGCTGTACACTTTACGCATAAACTCGGCCACTTCAGACAACATATACAGTTATTTAACACAAACATAGAATGGACCAACGAGATTAAATACCTTGGCATCACTCTAGACAAAAGGTTAAACCTGCAAACACATATTAACAACACAATAAATCGCACTAAATTCAGCATCAAACTATTATACCCTATGATTCATCCTAAGCAAGCACTTTCTCAAAATAACATTACGCTTATCTACAAAACACTAATCAGACCTATCTTAACCTACGCAACACCTGCAATAGCATTTATGTCCATCACCAACATGCAAAAACTACAGAGAATTCAAAATTGGATGCTTCGATTAGCCTTGAAGACAGGGCGCGAAACCAGTGTCCTAGAACTACATCGGAGAACCAACACACCATACCTACTCGATTTCATGCTAAAACTGACTGATAGGTACTATAACTCGGCACAACAACATCCTAATCCACTCATCAGAACTCAGGGAACGTACGACCCAGACCGTAGAGATACCAGGAAGAGACGACCCAAATACATTTATCTCATCAAAGACATACTACAGAACAGAGACGAATAACAAACTGACACGATTCACGAACCAAGCCAAGCTCTAAAAACCGGGGCCGCGTGGTGCGCCTGCCTGGAGGGATGGCCACGGCCGCCTCATCCGGGATGGTGCATCGCGGGCCGTGGCGACGAGAGCCCACTTTATATTTTCATTTTTATTTTTACCTCACGCTTATCAAACCCTGATACATGATGATGATAATTGTTGTTTTAAGGGGCCTAACATCTAGGTTATCGGCCCCTGATGGTTTGGGTGATCGTGAAGATGAAAATGAAAAGCGAACTTAAAACTAAAACCAACTACTAACCTACATACTAGAAGAAGAAATGGAAAACTAAAGGAGAATAAGGCAAATAAAGGACAGGAGGAAAAGAAATGCCCTCAACCCTCGAAGAAGGCGGATTGAGGGACTTGGAAAGAAGGAGAGCCATGAAAGGCAGATAGGAAAGTGAAAGAGGAGATGATAATGATGATAATTGTTGTTTTAAGGGGCCTAACATCGAGGTTATCGGCCCCTAATGATCTGGGTGATAGCGAAAATGATAATGAAATGGAAACCAGAACAAAATTATCGAAGACTGAAAATACGTACAAAAAGGAACTCACATGGAAACAACTCACAATATGGTCCTACAAAAGGGAATTTAGAACGAAAAGTTGCACAAAAAGAATAGATTGAAAAAGACCCACAAAACGGAGGCTAGATTCAAAATACGTACAAAATGCAAAGTAGCGCCGAAATACTTACAAAATGCAACTGAAATTCAAAATACTTACAAAATGCAAATGAGATCGAAAGTACGTACAAAATGCAATTGAGGTTCAAAATACTTACAAAATGAAATTGAAATTGAAAATACACAATGCAATTCAGATTGAAATATCCCAGTTCCAATCCAAATTATTCACAAAGTGCAATTGAAATTCAAAATACTTACAAAATGCAATTGAAATTGAAAATGCTTACAAAATGTACGGTAGATTCAAACGACTCATGTGGATTGACAATACTTACAAAAAGCAATTTAGATTGAAAATACTTGACAAATGTAATTTAGATTCAAAATACCCACAAAATGCAATTGAGAATCAAAATATGTGCAAAATGCCCACCAAACAAAATGCAATTTAGATTCAAAATTCGTGCGAAATGCGGTTTTGGTTGAAAATACTTACAAAATGCAATTGAAATTCAAAATACTCACTAAAATGCCCTGACGCCTGCATTGAAAGACTTACTAAAAAGCAATTTAGATTGTCAATCTTTACAAAATGCAATTGAGGTTGAAAACAATCGCGAGATGTAATTTAGATCGAAGAGACTTACAAAATGCAACATAGATCAAAAATGCCTTTAAAAAAATGGTAAAAGGGAATTTAGATACACGGTGATTCGAGTAACAAAAACAGTGCGGGAATCTTAAAGAGAAAAGGAAATAGAAGGAAAAGAGGAGAGGAGAGAGGGAGAGGTGAGAAGGTCCGCCCCAAAGGGAAGGGACAAAAAGGGGAAAACGGACCCAGCTCAGGAATCCCTCGGGGTCGCCAACGCCCGAACTCACCAGCCGTGAGCCCCTGAGGGTGTAGCATTATCGACGGTGCACCAGAATTGGTGGGGCTACATACATCCTGCCTCCTTAAGGGCCTTGAGCACAAGGCAGGAGGTAAAAGGAAAAGAAAAAGAAGGCTGACCCCTCACAAAAGGAGGGTATCAGGAAAGATGAGACAAGGGCCAATTAAGGCGGGAAAGTGAAAGACTCCCTAGGCCTCGGATAACCTAATACCGTCGGGGTCGGAAGAGAACAAGAGTTGACCAAGTGAGGTCGACAGGAAAGAAGACAGAGAGGAGCCCGGCACAAGTAAGTGGAAGCAATGCCGGACTCAGCTGGGGCCCCGTGGTCGCCAACCCACTTCCTACTAGATGTGAGCCCCTGGGGGGAAACCCTGATACCTACAGGGCCGTGCCTAGAACACCTACAGGCACTATTCCTGCCTAAACATCTATGGCAAAACTTCTCTTAGCTGCCTAAATTCAAAACCAATAACATAGCTGCCTAATTAGCATATATTACGGCCAGATCAACCGCTAACATCGCGGTACGATAACTCAGCCCATCCAGAGAACGGCCAGCCCTCTTCACTAGAAAACTAATGCCTAAACATCTCGGCAACTTCCCCCCCCCCTCCCCACCCACTGGAGATAGCTATAAACAGTATAATCATCAAGTCCTTCTAAGAATGCGAACCCGGGACCATCGCGTTTGCAACTAAGTACGAAAACTTGAGACCTCAGAGGCCACCCGCTGCAAACCCTTACCAATAACTTTCAACACCCTGAATTCATTAATTAATCCACCTTAGTCGAGCAGCAGCAAGCCACGCCTACCAACATGGAGACGGCAGTATATAAGCAGCCTCAATGGCGAGCAACTGCTTAGCTTTCCACACACTTTACGCTTAGTGCTTCTATCATCAACCAGAGGCAACTGCTGCCGCTGCGCCATGGCAGAAGGCTCGTGACGCACGGCGGACAAGTGAACGAGTGGGGTATACCCTCTAATAACCACTGTACCCAAATAAAGCAAAATAACATGCCACACCCCTAAAATCAAAATTATACAAACTTAAATTTAAAACACGTGCTCAGACTAAAGCCATCATCTTGATCTCACGCCAGGGGCCTCCGGGGAGGCACCTCTAATTCTCCAATCGCCACCTTAAATTAATCCCTCGACTTAAATTCATAAATTCACGCTCAAAACCCTCTACAAATTATACCCCAGGCTAAGGAGCGCTTAGACGCACCGTGTACCTGGTACACACGCCGCTGGCTCGCTCGCTACGCTCGCGCAGCCAGCGTCTACTTTAAATGATTAGACAGCTAACGCCAGCCGTCAAGTATTCTCCCACCCTGCCTAACTTATCCGTCCCCCTCAAGAAAATCCTTTTGCCCCGAGTTCAATAATAATAAACTCATCCCTTCCCACTACCTAATTCAGCCAAGACCCAGCTCGCCTGTTGTCACGGCCCACAAGCCGCTCAAAACTGTCAACATCAGGCGACTGGGCTCCGCAGCTGACACTTCGAGAAGCCTCCTTGCCGAGTCCGTCACAGGTCTGCATACTGCATTTGACCTCCATTCACACTCCATCACACGATCACACTGCCCAACATGGACTACACAAAACTCCTGGAGCTGGGTAACCCCAATTGCAAGGAAACACCTTGGTGTACTACCATAGTAGTCATGCCGTCTCGGGACACGGATCTCGGGTACGTGCGCTACGCGGTGATTCAGACGGTAATCCCAATCTTTCACACCATCTACCAAGTCCAGGAGACAAAAGCTCACCTCATTCTCATCACTCCTACCAAAAACAAGCACCTGGGGAAAATTAGGAAGGCCCTCTTGAGCAACCCTGATATTCCGCACCACACACTCTTCTCACTTACGCCAGCAGATGAAACAGACTCCAGCACAGAAACTGAACCCCCTCCTAAGACTACCTCTACAAAAATGCAAACTGACTCCCAGGACATTAGACACGAACACTCCCAAACAACACCAGATACTAGGAACTCCTGGACACAAACAACAAAAAGCAAATACATAGCCACAAAATTCACGCAAACCAACAGCAAAACTATCCCTGAAACCAAACCAGCAGACCCCGTCACCCCTCCTCCGGAGGGTGACGCTATCCCTCAGCCAACTCCCATCCCGCACGCCCCTGACACAACAGATGCATCTCCATCAGAGAGCACTGTTACATTTGAGCACCCAACGTCCCCCTCCCCAACCACAACTACAAAAACACAGGCGCCCAGGCGTCCTCCTCCTAGACAACACTCAACACTGATTACACAGTGCTACAACTGCCAGCGCCTAGGGCACGCTGCATATGAATGCAGGTACGAGGCCAGGTGTAATCGTTGTGGCGGGCCTCACCGCCACAGGGATTGCACCGTGCCCAGAGAAACCCCCACGTGTATAAACTGTGGAGGGGGGCACGCGGCCTCGTACCCGGGATGCAGGCATATAAAAGCTGCCCTAAAGCAACAACACAGGCAGTTGAAGCGACCAATACAACACCAGCAACACATTCCCTCCCTATTAACGCTACCCGTTACCCCTCCAAGCTACACTCAGTCCCAACACTCAGCCCTCACAAACATTATTAATCTGATCCAGCAACTAATCACCACCACGCACTAAACACATCCCCCTACCGCCACCCTTGCCCCGCGAAGCCGCTGCGGTGCCTGCTCGGGGGACTGGCCTAGGCCAACCTGCCAGGGATGGTGCCCAGAGGTTAGCGGACTCATCAAACTTCAAGTAGCCCCATGAAATACATTAGACACATCTGAGAATTCAGATTTAACCTTAGCAAACCGAGGGTTTGTTACGACCCTAAATGCCAAGTTACCTTTAGACCAACACCTTAAGTTGAAACCACTTTTTTCCAAGAGTCGAATAGGGACAAAGGGCCATACCAGGCCGGAGGTCCCAGTGCAGTGCAGTACGACCCAGACATTCCAGTCGTCGACAGCGCTCGTGAGAGTAGCATCCAGCCGAGCCGCCAATCGCCGTGCGCCAAGACCGCAGCCAAGAACCAGAGCGACGTCCGCACTCCACGTCCACGCTTCCAAGCTGACCAGACCAGCCGAGCCGAGTCCAGCCATCGCCAGCCGTCAAGTATTCTCCCAACCTGCCTAACTTATCCATCCCTCTCAAGAAAATCCTATTGCCCCGAGTTTAATAATAATAAACTCATCCCTTCCCGCTACCCAATACAGCCAAGACCCAGTTCGCCTGTTGTCACGGCCCGCAAGCCGCTCAAAACTGTTAACCTCAGGCGACTGGGATCCGCAGCTGATACTTCGAGAAGCCTCCTTGCCGAGTCCGTCACAGGTCTGCATACTGCATTTGACCTCCATTCACACTCCATCACACGATCACACTGCCCAACATGGACTACTCAAAACTCCTGGAGCTGGGTAACTCCAATTGCAAGGAAACACCATGGTGTACTACCATAGTAGTCATGCCGTCTCGGGACACGGATCTCGGGTACGTGCGCTACGCGGTGACTCAGACGGTAGTCCCAATCTTTCACACCATCTACCAAGTCCAGGAGACAAAAACTCACCTCATTCTCATCACTCCTACCAAGAACAAGCACCTGGGGAAAATCAGGAAGGCCCTCTTGAGCAACCCTGATATTCCGCACCACACACTCCTCTCACTTACGCCAGCAGATGGAACAGACTCCAGCACGCCAACTGAACCCCCTCCTAAGTCTACCTCTACAAAAATTCAAACTGACTCCCAGGACATTAGACACGAACGCTCCCAAACAACACCAGATACTAGGAACTCCTGGACACAAACAACAAAAAGCAAATACATAGCCACCAAATTCACGCAAACCAACAGCAAAACTATCCCTGAAAACAAACCAGCAGACCCCGTCACCCCTCCTCCGGAGGGTGACGCTATCCCTCAGTCAACTCCCATCCCGCACGCCCCTGACACAACAGATGCATCTCCATCAGAGAGCACTGTTACACTTGAGCCCCCAACATCCCATTCCCCAACCACAACTACAAAAACACAGGCGCCCAGGCGTCCTCCTCCCAGACAACACTCAACACTGATCACACAGTGCTACAACTGCCAGCGTCTAGGGCACGCCGCATATGAATGCAGGTGCGAGGCCAGGTGTAATCGTTGTGGCGGGCCGCACCGCCACAGGGATTGCACCGTGCCCAGAGAAACCCCCACGTGTATAAACTGTGGAGGGGGGCACGCGGCCTCGTACCCGGGGTGTAGACATATTAAAGCTTGCCCAAAACATCACCACAGGCGGTTGCAACGAACACAACAACACCATAGACACATACCCTCTTTACTCACTCTCCCCACTTCCCCTCCAAGCCACACACAACACCAAGACACAGCCCTCACCAGCATCCTACACATCCTCAAGCACATAGTCACCTCAGCCCGCTAACTCAATCACCCTCTTGCCCCGCGATGCCGTTGTGCACCTGCTCGGGGGACTGGCCTCGGCTAGCCCGCCCGGGATGGTGTACAGCGGTCCGCGGTCTCTGTCTATCGCCCCCTTGTCTAAGATTAGTAGAGAAAATTAACATTCAGCACTAATATCTACCTCTCGCAACAATTATTAATAATTATTTCTCTTCGCAACACTTTTACCGAGGGATATCTAAACCCGAAGGTAAAAGTTAAACTTGAACCAACCCAAGTTGAAACAGGCAAACACACCACTTCGTTGCCAAGGAACATAGGGCCACATCAGGCCGGGGATTCCATTAGTTTAAACCTGGCGCCGCCCCTTCGGGGCGACGACCAGGAGCCGCAAACTGGATTCGGATTAGGATACGATCCAGACGGAGCCACACTCATTCTCACCAACCTGACAGATCACGACAAAGTAATCGAACACCTCAAAGTAGCCAGAATAAACTACTTCACTCATCCAATAGCCAAGCGTCCCACAAGGCAAGTCGTCATCCGCGGGCTTCCACATGACACTACAATAGGGGAAATAACCGAGGACCTCACCTCGAAAAATTTTACAGTCCAATTCATCAAGCAGCTAACTAAATTCAACCCTCGCAGTACCAATACTAACAAGGTCACAACAATGCCACTGTTTCTAGTCACTTATCAACTCACACCCAATAATGCAAATCTCCATAACCTAGATTATTTAATCTGCCAACGCATAAAAATCGAGGACTACAGGGACTCTTCAAGAGCCACAGTAACACAGTGCTTTAATTGCCAACAATTCGGCCACTCCAGGGGATATTGTTCACTACCCCCTAAATGCGTTAAATGCGCAGGCCCTCACAAGCCCTCCGATTGCCCAATCACTCCAAATGAACCTAGACATTGCGCCAACTGCCAAGGGAATCACGTAGCATCCTCAAGAAGCTGCCCCAAATTTAAACAAGCTTTAGCTAACAAACTATCTACGAGGCCCGCACCCAGACAGTTGGAAAGACGCAATCCCCATCCAAAAATAGAAAATAGACACATTTTTTCCGAACCTCAATTGCCCACAACTCACAATAGGTTCCAGGCCTTATCAGAGGAAGACTTCCCTCCGTTCGAAGCCAACAATTCCACTAACAACACTCACAGGCAAATAAACGCGCCTAGACGGCCAGCCCAAAATCGTAAACGCACGCCATTCAACCAATACGACTACAGCTCTGACACCTCGGTGGATCACAGTAAGATAAATCCACAGAGAACCAGACGCCGCCTCGACAACACGCAAATAGGCTCTTCCTTGCTTCGCCCATCACATACAAATCACAGCGATGATTTCGTCCCTGAATCCAGTGCCCCCCCCCTTCAACCCTCATATGCAAGAACAAATAACAACCATAACCAAAGGGTCGTTAACCATACAGACACTGCTCCACAAAACCCAATAATTAATCCACCCTTAAACCCAACACTAAATAATGACCGCAACAGTGGCTCCGCAACCTCAAATATACCATTCTTTAATCGTATGAACATACCAGAAACCCTTCCAGAAACAGTCAAACTCATCATCCGCAACCTTCAAACCGCACTAAATAGTCTCGTAGAATACCTCTTCAAAGGCATTCAACAATTAAGCAATAGCCTCACTCAATTAACTAATACCATGGGAAATCAACAACCACAATGCGTCTAAAACATATTCGATTATGCGCCTGGAACGCAGATGGTGCGTATTTCCGGTACAAAAAAATAGAACTTACTCACTTTCTAAAAGAACACAACATCGACATTCTATTAATTCAGGAAACAAAATTAAATAATGAGACACGCTTTAACATACCTAATTACAGAATCTACAGAAATGATCGTCCTGACCCAGGAGGTGGCACTCTAATAGCTATAAAAAACAACATACCTCACTATGAAGACGAACTACAACCACTGATACACATGGAGGCCACCGCCATAATTATAACAATTAACAATACCTCTTATCGTATAATTTCAACCTACAACCCTCCACAAAAACGCATACTAGATCACGACCTCGACATCGTTCTGGCCCATTCCAAGACTATTGTATTTGGCGACCTTAATTCCAAACACTCCAACTGGCATAGCATAGCTACCAATAATAACGGCAGACATTTACTAAAACATAGTCTAAATAAACCTTATTTCATCACCGCCCCAACTGAACCAACGCACTACTGCTTCAGAAATGGAAGACTCAGTGGTGACGTATTGGACATCGCCCTAATAAAAAACATTCCACATAATACACAACTTGATGTAATACATTCTCTTTCTTCAGATCACCTACCAGTCATTCTTGATGTAGGAACTAAACTACCTGTTTGCTCTCAGGGAGAATATAATTGTGTTATTTCCACAGTTGGCAAAGGACATTTATTTATGTTTAGGTTGGCAGCAGTGACCTGGACAGGGAGTGAAGTTGCCATCATGGCTGAATGTGTTTGTGTTTCGGAGCAACAGCTCCTTCGCATATCAAGTGTTGTGTCTTTTGTAACATGTACATTTTTGTAAATACAGTCCACTAGAGTTAATTCGACATTTTCATTTATCCCCTGATGTTTCATCTGGGGCACGTATGTCGCAAACAGACATATGTTTTGGTCCAACACGGGCAGGATTCCCGCTATATCAACTGAGGCCATGTGGTCTCGACAAACGCTAAAACTGCTGTATTTAAGTGAACCAGTGTGAAATACGTATGTAGAGGCAATACTAGTACATTATTGTGAGCAATGCAGGCGCAATTGCAATTTATTTATCAATGTTTGTGAGTTCGATCTAACTTATTTTGAAAAGTGAGCATAGTGGTTGCCATACGAGCCACCATTGTGCTTTGGCTTCGTGTCGCCTCGGCTAGCATCGGTAAGCTTCGATACACGCGCCAGCTGCAGCGCTCGCCAGACTGCTTAATCCATGTTTACAACGCAGCTGTTGAATTACAAATTTACTACGTATTTGAATAAGTTAATTCATGCAGCGGGACTTGCAAAATTAATCATGATGAATTGTATATTCGTAAAAGCATATCCAGTATTGTGAACGTTTCGGTGTGCAGTTGAAAGCATCAATGGACGCATGTTTGAGGCCATCCGTGAGTTCTCGCGAGTTCCATTCAGTAGTGCAGCCTTCAATTCCTGACGGACGCAGTTCCATTCAGCAGTGCAGCCTTCAATTCCTGACGGACACAGTTCCATTCAGCAGTGCAGCCTTCGATTCCTGACGGACACAGTTCCATTCAGTAGTGCAGCCTTCGATTCCTGACGGACACAGTTCCATTCAGCAGTGCAGCCTTCGATTCCTGACGTACACAGTTCCATTCAGTAGTGCAGCCTTCGATTCCTGACGGACACAGTTCCATTCAGCAGTGCAGCCTTCGATTCCTGACGTACGCAGTTCCATTCAGCAGTGCAGCCTTCGATTACTGACAGACGCAGTTCCATTCAGTAGTGCAGCCTTCGATTCCTGACGTACGCAGTTCCATTCAGCGGTGCAGCCTTCGATTCCTGACAGACGCAGTTCCATTCAGACGTCCTGACTTCGATATCCGACCGTTGGGTGACGACGCAGACTGAAAGAACCTCTACACCAGATAAGTTAACAAAGGCATTTCATAGCAATTCCTTCCCATACTCAGCAATCCTTCCTGTGCATGAACCATTTTAAGCATGTCTACTGAACGTGAGATAAAGTCACTGACCAAGCGCAGAGGTGTTCTCCGAGCATCCCTCACGAGACTCCATACCCAAATTAATGAATGTAATAATGAGACTCCTGCTGAAGTATTAAATGTGAAGAATGAACGTTTATTAGCTCTATTACCAGAATTTAATGAAATTCAAAGCAAATTGGAGGATTTGGATGACAAAAATCCTCATGAGCAGGTCCGGTGTGAATTCGAAGATAATTATGATGAACTTAGGGCTAAGCTACAACAGTTACTAAATACCCATTGCACACATGCCTCATCTGTCTCTAGCAACGGTAGAGAATCTACAAGTAGTAATACAGGTTCGTACAGTTTGCCCAAGATACGGTTACCAGAATTTTCAGGTGATGTTACACAATTCATGCATTTCCATGACCAGTTTGATTCATTAATACTGAAGAATCAGTCTTTGGGTAATGTTGAAAGGTTCCATTACTTAATGTCAGCACTGCGTAGCAATGCTCATCAACTCATTCAAAACATTCCTCTTACTGCAGATAACTTTGAGCTAGCTTGGGAAACGGTCTGCAAGCGATACCGCTATTCAAAGGTAATATGATGATGATGATAATTGTTGTTTTAAGGGGCCTAACATCGAGGTTATCGGCCCCTAATGATCTGGGTGATAGCGAAAATGATAATGAAATGGAAACCAGAACAAAATTATCGAAGACGGAAAATACGTACAAAAAGGAACTCACATAGAAACAACTCACAATATGGTCCTACAAAAGGGAATTTAGAACGAAAAGTTGCACAAAAGAATAGATTGAAAAAGACCCACAAAACGTAGGCTAGATTCAAAATACGTCCAAAATGCAAAGTAGCGCCGAAATACTTACAAAATGCAACTGAAACTCAAAATACTTACAAAATGCAAATGAGATCGAAATTACGTACAAAATGCAATTGAGGTTCAAAATACTTACAAAATGCAATTGAAATTGAAAATACACAATGCAATTCAGATTGAAATATCCCAGTTCCAATCCAAATTATTCACAAAGTGCAATTGAAATTCAAAATACTTACAAAATGCAATTGAAATTGAAAATGCTTACAAAATGTACGGTAGATTCAAACGACTCATGTGGATTGACAATACTTACAAAAAGCAATTTAGATTGAAAATACTTGACAAATGTAATTTAGATTCAAAATACCCACAAAATGCAATTGAGAATCAAAATATGTGCAAAATGCCCACCAAACAAAATGCAATTTAGATTCGAAATTCGTGCGAAATGCGGTTTTGGTTGAAAATACTTACAAAATGCAATTGAAATTCAAAATACTCACTAAAAGGCCCGGCAACCTGCATTGAAAGACTTACTAAAAAGCAATTTTGATTGTCAATCTTTACAAAATGCAATTGAGGTTGAAAACAATCGCGAGATGTAATGTAGATCGAAAAAACTTACAAAATGCAACATAGATCAAAAATGCCTTAAAAAAAATCGCTAAAAGGGAATTTAGATACACGGTGATTCGAGTAACAAAAACAGTGAGGGAATCTTAAAGAGAAAAGGAAACAGAAGGAAAAGAGGAGAGGAGAGGAGAGGGGAGAGAGAAGGTCCGCCCCAAAGGGAAGGGACAAAAAGGGGAAAACGGACCCAGCTCAGGAATCCCTCGGGGTCGCCAACGCCCGAACTCACCAGCCGTGAGCCCCTGAGGGTGTAGCATTATCGACGGTGCACCAGAAGTGGTGGGGCTACATACACCCTGCCTCCTTAAGGGCCTTGAGCACAAGGCAGGAGGTAAAAGGAAAAGAACAAGAAGGCTGACCCCTCACAGAAGGAGGGTATCAGGAAAGATGAGACAAGGGCCAATTAAGGCGGGAAAGTGAAAGACTCCCTAGGCCTCGGATAACCTAATACCGTCGGGGTCGGAAGAGAACAAGAGTTGACCAAGGAAGGTCGACAGGAAAGAAGAAAGAGAGGAGCCCGGCACAAGTAAGTGGAAGCAATGCCGGACTCAGCTGGGGCCCCGTGGTCGCCAACCCACGCCCACAATATGTGAGCCCCTGGGGGGTCAAAGGTAATAGTAAATGCACATATCAAATTACTGTTATCTCCAGATATCGTCCAAAGGGAATCATCTTCTAGTCTACGCACACTTTTGAATCAAGTACAGTCCAATTTAAAGGCTGTTGAGTCTTTGAATTTGAATATTCCCCTACATGAAATCATAATAGGTCAAATCATACTTGACAAGTTACCTGAAGCCACACGTAAGCAATGGGAAATGAGCAACAAATCCAAGGAACTATCTACACTTACGGAGTTGTTAGAATATCTTGAAAGGCGGGCTCAAACCCTTGAATTAATTGATTTTTCACCTACTAAGGGTCACAGTGATAAGATCAGCAGATTGTCTCAAGATAAAACTTCTAAGCATGGTTTCAAGCATGAGAAACAACCATTTACAAGTAGTTCATACATTGCAATTAACAATAATTGTGAAGCCTGTAAGGGGCAACATCCAATCTTCAGATGTGATAAATTTTTAGGTTATGATGTTAATCGTAGATACAACCTGGTTAAGCAGCATAAGCTTTGCTACAACTGTTTGCATGAATCACACGCTATAAGTTCTTGTCCTTCGAAGTCAACATGCAAAACTTGCAACGGTCGTCACAACTCACTGTTGCATTTTGATTCAGGGAATCAGCAATTCAATGCCAACTCGTCTAAACAGTCTCAGCAAGGAGCTATCAGCAGATGCTCAAACCCCGAGTCCAACCAGGCTCACAATGCTCAAGTTCGTGGTAACTCCTCCAGTTATTGCACTATGAAACTCAAACCACAAACTCAAGTTCTACTTTCTACAGCAGTAGTAAAGGTAAAGGATAGTGCTGGTAGGCTACACTTAGCTCGTTGCTTATTGGACAGTGGCAGTCAAAGCAGTTTTGTAACCGAGAGTTTGGTTCAAAATTTGGGCTTAAAAAAGGCCAAGAATCTCACACCCATCGAAGGAATTTCTCAGTTCATGTCTGAAGCCAAGTATAGTGTGAGCATTGAAGTGCAGTCTTCCATAAGCAACACACGTCACAATGTTGAATGTCTGGTCCTATCCAAAATTACTAGCGACATGCCTAGTCAGCAGGTACCCTATGAAGAGTGGGAGCTCCCTAATGATATTCAGTTGGCAGATCCGAGGTTTTATGCCCCAGCCAAGATAGACATACTTCTCGGTGCTGATGTATTCTTTAGAATTCTACAGAGGGGACACAGGACGAGACCAGGGAAGTTTCCAGTCCTACAAAACACAGATTTTGGATGGATTGTGTCAGGTTCATATGAATCCACCTCGAGAAAGAGAAACAATGCAGCAGGAACGTTTTTCCTTCGTAATGATGTTCACCTTCATAACCAAGTACGACGATTTTGGGAGATCGAAGAACTTCACGAGCCAGTCAAGTCGCAAGAAGAGATTGAATGTGAACAGCATTTTTCTGATCATGTGACACGAGATGCATCTGGGAAATACATAGTCAGACTACCATTTAAGCAGGATCCAAGTATATTAGGCAATTGTTTACAAACAGCAACTAGCAGATTTCAATACCTTGAGCGTAGGCTTAACAATGATACGTAACTGAAGGTAGATTATGACCAGTTTCTCACTGAATACCAGGAACTAGGTCACATGGATATTGTTAATTCTAGTATGGCAACATCGGTAGCATACTACATGCCGCACCATCCGGTATGCAAGAAATCCAGCACTACTACAAAAACTAGAGTTGTCTTCGACGCTTCTTGTAACTCGAGGTCAGGAAAGTCACTTAATGATATTTTAATGACGGGTCCTACTATTCAACAAGACTTACCGTATGTTCGATTGTCACTAGATTTAGAACTCACGCCATAGGCTTTACAGCTGACATCGAGAAGATGTACAGACAAGTTAAGGTTGATTCCAGAGACAGCAGCCTTCAACGCATCCTTTGGAGAGCTTCTCCTAATGAGCCTATCAAGCAGTACCAACTTCAGACGGTCACATATGGCACATCATCAGCTCCATTTCTAGCAATAAGATGTTTAAGGCAATTGGCATATGATGAGGGACAACAGTATCCGCAGGCAGCATCTGTCCTTCTTCGTGATTTTTATGTAGACGACTGCATTTCAGGAACAAGTAAGGTTGACAATGCATTACTCCTACAACGTGAACTGATCCAATTGTTATCCAAGGGAGGCTTCAAGCTCCGCAAGTGGTGCTCTAACCATCCAGCATTGTTAGAGGCGGTTCCAAAGGACTGCAGAGAGACGCAGCTTCCCCTTCAGATTGATTCTGGAGAAAATATAAAGACTTTAGGTCTACTTTGGCATCCAGCGACAGACAAACTACAGATATCCAGTGGTGTGCAGAAAGAACAAGGAAGTGGATCTCCAGTGACCAAACGCAAGGTGTTATCGATTGTGTCGTCAATTTATGACCCTATTGGGCTAATCAGTCCTATTGTCATCGCATTCAAGATGTTTCTGCAGCAACTATGGCAAGAGAAGATAGGAAGGGATGATGAACTTCCAACGGAACTTCTTACAAGATGGCGTACTCTGCATTCTCAAATACCCTTGATTGACAATATATATATTAACAGATTTGTGCTTCAAGAAAATTGTACTCAGGTGCAGTTGCATGGCTTCGCTGATGCATCCTTGAAGGGCTACGGTGCATGTTTATTCCTACGCTCGTCAACAGATCAAGGTCACGTAATAACACATTTCCTGTGCTCCAAGTCCAGAGTGGCTCCACTGAAACAGATCACGCTACCCAGACTAGAGTTGTGTGCAGCAGTACTATTGTCACAAGTGGTTAAAAAGATGCGTCATGTTCTCAATATTGAATTCCATAGTATTCATCTGTGGACAGACTCAAAGATTGTTCTCGCATGGTTAGCAGGTGAACCGTCAAAATGGAAAACTTTTGTTGCGCACCGTGTGGCTGAAGTGCAAAGCAATACTTCAGTCAAGGATTGGAAGCACGTAGCATCAGAAGACAATCCTGCAGATCTAATTTCTCGAGGAACTGTTCCTACAAACCTTTTAAATAATCATCTTTGGTGGCATGGCCCTGAATGGCTACAGTGTTCGGAACGGAACTGGCCCACTTCCAGTGAACAACCTGAATCAGAGATTCCTGAGCAACGCAAGATAGTGCTTAGTTGTTCAGTCCACTCTAATCCTGCAGACGTGCTCACAAGATTTTCTTCCCATCTCAAGCTACAAAGAGTGTTAGCATATTGTTTAAGATTCGTGCACAACACTAAACACAAACCTTCAGAACGGAAACATGGTCCATTAACAATAGAAGAGTTGCAGCAAACTAACATGACATGTGTTAGACTAGTCCAGTCAATAGCATTCCGCGAGGAAATAGCTGATCTTTTGAAACACAATGCAGTGTCAAGACGTAGCAAACTTCAAAGTTTAGTACCATTTTTAGACAAGGATCAAATCTTGAGAGTTGGAGGAAGACTAGAGAACTCCAATCAAGACTACGATTTCAAACATCAGATGATTTTGCCCGCTAAACATCAGTTTACTGATTTAATAATCAAGAGGGAACATGAAAGACTCCTACATTCAGGAAACCAGTTGACTTTAGCATCCATCAGACAGTGCTACTGGATCATCAATGGAAAGTCGGTGGTTCGAAGAGTTATTAACACTTGTACAAAATGCTTCAGGTTCAAAGCCAAAACTACACAGCAAGTAATGGGACAGTTGCCCTCAGTTCGTGTGTCTCAAGCAAGACCATTCCGCAACACCGGCAGACTTCACGGGCCCTTTCTACTTGAAGATCGGCAATCCACGTAGCAAGACCATAGTCAAGGGTTACATATGCATTTTCATATGTATGTGCACCAAGGCCATTCATTTAGAAATAGTTTCCGACCTAACCACTCAAGCTTTCCTCGCAGCACTCAGGAGATTCATCGCAAGAAGAGGATTATGCAGCAACATGTACTCCGACAATGGTACAAATTTCCAAGGTGCTAGTAGAGAGCTCAAGGAGCTCTAGAAATTGTTCACTCAGGAACGGACTAGAGAGGAGATCAGTAACTTCGCCAGTAGTTGTGGAGTGAAGTGGCATTTCATACCTCCTCATGCCCCTAATTTTGGAGGGCTTTGGGAGGCCGGAGTAAAATCCCTCAAACATCATCTAAGAAGAGTTCTCGGAACACTTCATTTCACATATGAAGAATTGGCTACATTAACTGCGCAAATTGAGGCTTGCTTAAACTCACGTCCCCTTCTAACCCTGTCAAATGATCCTTCAGATGCATCTACCTTGACACCAGGTCACTTCCTTATAGGCGAACCCCTCACGACTCTTCCCGAACCCGATTTAACATTATGTAAACGACCTTTGTTAACTAGATATAAGGTTCTGCAACAAAGACTCCAATCCTTTTGGAAGAGATGGTCATTAGATTACCTCACCCATCTGCAACAGCGCAGCAAATGGACGACCTCCTCCAGCAACGTATCACCAGGTACTGTGGTGCTGATACGGGAAGACAATGTTCCCCCACTCCAGTGGCCCCTTGGTGTTATCACTGAAGTGCATGGTGGTCAAGACAATGTGGTAAGAGTGGTTTCAGTGAAGTGCAACAGTGGTATTTTTAAACGACCAGTTTCCAAGGTAGCTCCGCTACCAATTGAGCAGACACATAATTTTGACTGTTAATATGTCAGTGTTTTAAGTTAGTGAATATTTTAGTGTTTTATGTCCTTGTCATTGGAACATTTCAGATTATTGAAATCCATGTATTTCAAGGTGGGGAGTATGTTTGCTCTCAGGGAGAATATAATTGTGTTATTTCCACAGTTGGCAAAGGACATTTATTTATGTTTAGGTTGGCAGCAGTGACCTGGACAGGGAGTGAAGTTGCCATCATGGCTGAATGTGTTTGTGTTTCGGAGCAACAGCTCCTTCGCATATCAAGTGTTGTGTCTTTTGTAACATGTACATTTTTGTAAATACAGTCCACTAGAGTTAATTCGACATTTTCATTTATCCCCTGATGTTTCATCTGGGGCACGTATGTCGCAGACAGACACTACCCTACTTAAATAGCCACAAAATCATAAATCCCAAAAGAATCAATTTCAATAACTATAAAGAACAACTTGACATATTATTCTCCCAAGAACTTCCAATTATATCTAACACTGCGCAACTAGACGAACATTTAAAATTATTCACTGAAACTCTAATTACTGCCGCTAAAATTAGCACAGTACCGTTAAATCAAACGCCATACTCCATTCCAGAAAACATTAAACAACTAATACAAGAGAAAAACAATGCAAATAAAACATTCAAAAGAACTCTTACTATCCAAGCCAAAATAGAGTACAACAGACTCCATGCAAAAGTCAAAAAAGAAATAAACAAGTACTCCAATGAACGCTGGACAAAAAAACTACAAAGTATCAATGCAGACAATACTAATCTCAACTTATGGAAAACAACTAAAATATTAACAAGGCAAAACACCACTATCCCCCCTCTTCATAAAAATAGGCAAATAATTACCTGCACCAAAGACAAAGCCGAACTACTAGCCGAAACATTAGAGCATCACTTTCAGCCAAACAACAACCTGCGTGATGACAATTATGATAATTGCACCAATATTTCGGTTCAAAATTACCTGCATACTCTTAACACCACCGAATCACCTCTCATCTCCAACAATCTCATTGCCAACCTAATTTAAAAAATGCCAGACAAGGCTCCAGGAGATGACGACATACATTCAGTAATGCTCAAAAACCTAACAGCCAAAGCATTCTCACATCTCGCACTCATACTAAATTCAATAATCAAATTAGAATATTTCCCACAACAATGGAAAATGGCTAAAATTATAGTCTTCCCCAAAGCAGGCAAAAATCGAAGAGACCCAGAAAACTACAGACCAATAAGCCTTTTAAGCATCATTTCAAAACTATTTGAAAAAATACTATACAAACAAATAATCACCCAAGTAAATGAACGCCTCATCAGGCAACAATTTGGCTTCAGAACCGGACACTCAACCACTCACCAGCTGTTGCGAGTCACTGAATACATAACGCATGGTTACAATCATAACCAGGGCACGTTAGCACTATTCCTTGACTACCAACAAGCCTTCGACAGGGTAATTCACACTACATTAATACATAAACTCATAAACTTCAACATTCCAGCCACCTACATTAAATTAATAAATCAATACCTTTCAAATCGTAAATTCTATATCAGCATCAACAACATGAAATCATCAGTCAAACAAATACAGGCGGGCGTGCCCCAAGGCAGCATCATTGGCCCGATCCTGTTCTTAATTTACATCAATGACATCCCACAACCTCTCTACACCTTGACCGCTATCTTCGCGGATGATACGGCCATCATGGCCAAATCATGATGATGATAATTGTTGTTTTAAGGGGCCTAACATCTAGGCTATCGGCCCCTGATGGATTGGGTGATCGTGAAGATGAAAAATGAAAAGCGAACTTAAAACTAAAACTAACTACTAACCTACATACTAGAAGAAGAAATGGAAAACTAAAGGAGAAAAAGGCAAATAAAAGGACAGAAGGAAAATAAATGCCCTCAACCCTCGGAGAAGGCGGATTGAGGGACTTGGAAGGAAGGAGGGCCATGAAAGGCATATAGGAAAGTGAAAGAGGAGAGGGTCCGCCCCAAAGGTAAGGGACAAAAGGGGAAAACGGACCCAGCTCAGGAATCCCTCGGGGTCGCCAACTCACGAACTCACCAGCCGTGAGCCCCTGAGGGTGTAGCATTATCTAGGGTGCACCAGAAGTGGTGGGGCTACATACACCCTGCCTCCTTAAGGGCCTAGAGCACAAGGCAGGAGGTAAAAGGAAAAGAAAAAGAAGGCTGACCCCTCGCTGAAGGAGGGAATCAGAAAAGATGAGACAAGGGCAAATTAAGGCGGGAAAGGAAGAGACTCCCTAGGCCTCGGATACCCTAATACCGTCGGGGTCAGAAGAGAACAAGAGTTGACCAAGTGAGGTCGACAGGAAAGAAGACAGAGAGGAGTCCGGCACAAGTAAGTGGAAACAATGCCGGACTCAGCTGGGGCCCCGTGGTCGCCAACCCACGCCCACAAGATGTGAGCCCCTGGGGGAATGGCCAAATCAAGAGATCCCGAAATAGCCAGGAGAGACCTACAAAACCACATAACGCAGCTAGAACCATGGCTGATACAAAATAAAATTCAAGTCAATCTAGCCAAAACACAAGCAGTCCACTTCACATGGAGACACAGACAACCTAACCTTCCGCTACAATTATTCAATACAGATATCGCATTCACAAATAATTATAAATACCTAGGAATAACACTGGATCCTAAATTAATTCTCCACAGACATACAGTCAATACAGTACACAAAGCTAAAACACAAATTAAAACCCTATACCCACTAGTTCACCCGTCGTCACACCTGACCAGCAAAAATGTCACCTTAATCTATAAAGTGCTCATACGACCCATACTCACGTATGCGTATCCAGCTATAGGTTTCCAATCAATCACTAATCTCAAGAAACTTCAAACAGTTCAAAACTGGCTAGTAAGACTTGCCACCAAACCTAAAAAAGAAGAACGACGCAAATCTACGCACTTTATCCACTCTAAAACAAAGACCCAATACCTACTCGATCATCTTACTCAATTAACCACTAAATTTTACCAGAAAACTGCCACACATCCTAACGAGCTCATTAGACAACTAGGCACATACCAAGTAGACCCATTACAACGTATTAAACGCAGACCGAAGTACATCCTCATCATACGAAGACTACTAGAAAACCCAGACATCTAAGCCCTAAACATTAACAGCCAAATTAAAGCAAACATTCCAACCTACGTAATTTGGATAAATCATCCAAGTCTACTCATTACTCGATTCATTCACAACTCCCTACCACATCCAAAGCCCTGAACTCCGAAGGAACTACCTAAAATTTATACCAGAGCGGTATGTCGTCCCTGCTCGGGGGAAGGCCACGGCCGACTCCGCCCGGGATGGTGCGACATGCGCCCTGCGCTAACATCATTACCAAGCAAGGAACCAATAACTATTTTACATCATTACCACGGAGAAGGGCCGATATTTTACACACCCGCCGAGACCCATATTTAAATATTCACATTTTTTAAATTCTTAATTTTTTTAATTTTTACTTTTAAATATTTAATAATACAATCTCCTAATTTTAAGCCCTCCCTTTTCCTGGCACTCTTGACCAACACATTCATTAACTACACACTATACACTCCCTGCCTAGCGGGCCTACCCCTGGGGGGACGTCGGCCGCGGCGGACTCCTTCCGGGGTGCGGACTGCGGGCGTTAAATCATAAATTCACAAGACTGCACTGGAGCGTATTACGAGATTCAAACTCAGTACACACTAGGAGGCACAGTTGCATTGACCAATCCCAGTGATTGGTATATGCTACACTGGCCTCCACGCCTCAATACATTTACAAACCATCACATTACACAATTAATAATCCTAATTTAACTTAATTATTCATAATACAGCTTACTTTTCACATACAAACACTTTTAAACTCCATTCAGCGCACAGCCAATCAGAGCACAGCAATAGCCAATCAGAGCTCAGCATTTCCAAATTCAAACTCCCCGCTCCAGTGACAGTCTTGGCACAACAACAACACCAACTATAAATACTTCTCACCTAAAATCAGCATACGAGGTGGTAGCTGAGGCCTACTAGTAGCAATTTAATGCTACAAAGTAATACCAAACCTTCTTCAGGTCTATTTATTTCACTCTCCCAAATCATTACCAAACTTTACCTACTATAGATCTGCAATTTTCTCTAATTTAAGAAGCTGCTGCACAACTTAAAACCTATTACACACACCGCAATATCACACACAGTTTTTACCATGGCGAGCGTAGCGATAATTATAACAACTACAGCATCGGCAGGAGTGTGCACTGGCCCACAATGGCCAACAGGCACATCCTGTTCCGAACCTAAGCTGGAACGGATCTGCTACTCTCTATTTCATCTTGCACTGCCCCTAAAAATTGATTAATTACTCTTGTATTTAGTCAATTAAATCAACAATATTTTTTCGCCTAGCAAAACTCAAGTCACTCACTGCAAATACTCTGGCCATAAGTCACTCATTAGACTAAAGCCAGAGGTAGCATCTAGTTCTAATAGTATTAATATCACTATCTCCACACTTCATACCATCAAACTAGAGTAAAAGGAACCCGGTTCACGGGCACCAGACTCTAAATTTTTCACCCTGCATTGCACCTTTCAGGTGCTTTGCTGTCACAGCCTGAGAGTAGTAGTACGAAGACAACTTGAACATCCAGACATTTAAAGACACCCTTCACCTTATTCAGCCGCATCAGCAATGGTTAAACACAAATATCAAACCAATAGCACAATTACTCTCCAAACCCACAGCCCTGAACTCCGAAGGAACTCCACAAACAGTCCAGAACTACGGGGGTCCCTGCTCGGGGGACGGACACGGCCGGCTCCGCCCGGGATGGGGCCTCGCGTGTTCTGTGAATAAAACCAATACCAAACCAGGAACTAACTCACTCTAACAATATCATTACCACGGAGTAAAGCCGTTTTTCCACACCCGCAGAGCCCCCTACCCCCCCCCCCCCCCTTTTAAATTATTCAGGCAACTTCATTTACCTGATCCAAATTAAGCCCTCCCTTTGCCTTGGACTCTTGGCCAATACATCTAACATCTATACATAACACATTCCTAACCCGGCGGGCCCACCCGTGGGAGGACGTCGGGCACGGCGGACCCCTTCCGGGGGCCGGACCGTGGGCGGAAAACCATAAGCACCGAACTGCACTGGAGCGTATTAGGAGATACGAACTCAGTACACAATAGGAGGCACAGTTCAGCTGGACGAAACCCAGGGATTTGGTCCACGCTGCACTGGCATCCAAGCCTCAATACATCTATAAACCATAAAATTACGCAATTAACAAACCCAATTAAACATAATTATCCATAATACAGTATTATTCTCACATACAAGCATAAATAAACATCATTCAGTATCCAGCCAATCACAGCACATCACCAGCCAATCAGAGCTCAGTATATCTAATTTCAAACTCCCCGCTCCAGTGACAGTCATTACCTCAATAACACTAGATACAAGCACTTCTCGCACAAAATTAGCGCAAAAGAGGGTAGCTGAGGCCTTCTTTAAACTTTTCATTGCTATAAAGCAATATCATACCTACTACAGGTCTTTTCTTTCCTCTCGCAATCACTACCTAATTTCAACCTACTTAAGGTCTGTACTTTTCCTAATAACTTACGAAGCTGCTGCACAAATTAAAACCCTTCCACACATTACAATACCACATACATAAATCATGGCGAGCGTAGCGAAAATCATAACACCTACAGCATCGGCAGGAGTGTGCACTGGCCAACAATTGACCAACAGGCACATCCTGACCCGAACTTAAGCTGGAACAGCTCTGCTATTCTCTTCCTTATTATGATGATGATGATGATGATAATTGTTGTTTTAAGGGGCCTAACATCTAGGTTATCGGCCCCTGATGGTTTGGGTGATCGTGAAGATGAAAATGAAAAGCGAACTTAAAACTAAAACTAACTACTAACCTACATACTAGAAGAAGAAATGGAAAATTAAAGGAGAATAAGGCAAATAAAAGGACAGAAGGAAAAGAAATGCCCTCAACCCTCGGAGAAGGCGGATTGAGGGACTTGGAAGGAAGGAGAGCCATGAAAGGCATATAGGAAAGTGAAAGAGGAGAGGGTCCGCCCCAAAGGTAAGGGACAAAAGGGGAAAACGGACCCAGCTCAGGAATCCCTCGGGGTCGCCAACTCCCGAACTCACCAGCCGTGAGCCCCTGAGGGTGTAGCATTATCTAGGGTGCACCAGAAGTGGTGGGGCTACATACACTCTGCCTCCTTAAGGGCCTAGAGCACAAGGCAGGAGGTAAAAGGAAGAGAAAAAGAAGGCTGACCCCTCGCAGAAGGAGGGTATCAGAAAAGATGAGACAAGGGCCAATTAAGGCGGGAAAGGAAGAGACTCCCTAGGCCTCGGATACCCTAATACCGTCGGGGTCAGAAGAGAACAAGAGTTGACCGAGTGAGGTCGACAGGAAAGAAGACGGAGAGGAGCCCGGCACAAGTAAGTGGAAGCAATGCCGGACTCAGCTGGGGCCCCGTGGTCGCCAACCCACGCCCACTAGAAGTGAGCCCCTGGGGGATCTTCCTTATTAGCACTGCCCCAAATAAATTGATTAATTGCTTGCAATTAATCAATTATATATAAAATTTATCACCTTTGCACAATTAAAAACCCACTGCACTGTTAAAACTCTGGCTATTAGTTATCCATTAAGCTATAGCCAGAGGAAATTAACTAAACTCATCATAATTCAATTATTCTACAAAACTTTCACCCCCTATAATAGAGTAAAAGGAGCCCGGTTTACGGGCACCAGACTCTTCCTCCTCCCGCATGCACCTTAAGGTGACATGCTCGTCACTGCCTGAGAATAGTTAGTACCTCGGTTTAGTCTTCCACCGATCGTCGTCGAGGCACCATCGGGCCTCGTGCCCTGCTGGGCCACCCAGCTCCCACTACAGCTCGCTCCGCATACCACGACACTCCCTACGACCGCAAAATTTAAATTAACTTATTAAAGTAAACTAACTTACTAAATTAAACTTACTTCACTTGCCCGTTAAATTAACTTCTCCCGTACTGCCTCAAGAGTTATCCAGTGCTTTCAGGCCACCAGTTCGCAACTTGTCACAGCTCCAACTGTTGAAACTGGCTACCTGCTGCGACTGGCCCAATCTGTTCTCACTGTTGCGCGATTCTGAAAATTGAAACTTTGAAAATTGAAATTTGGATAATTTTTTTTTGCGCACTTGTTTAGGGTACACACACACCTCACCATTTAAGTAAACCTACTCAATTTCAACTTCAACAATCATATCTGCCCCTGCCACGGCAGGCAGATGCCAGCCTTCAGCTATGGTCAGAAAAGGTAAACGACAGGAGAGTCCCTCTGACGAACCTATGACCAAAGATCAGTTTTTATTGAAGAGCCCTTCTTACACTCCTGAGGGTGCTCCCAAACCTAAACGCACTAGAAATCGTAAAAGCCGTAACAGTATGAGCCCAGCTTCCACTCCAACTGGCACTGGTAACAGACCTGGACCCTCACCACCCAATTTACTACCCCACTCGTCAGCTCCAGCCTTTATTGAGGGATCCCCTAGGGATTCCCCAGATAGTCCTGAGCCTACTGAGTCATCCGGCGACACCTCAGCCAGTCCCGCTCTCACTCCGGACTCGGCAAATAATGACACCCCGCTAGTCTCTTCTGCTGCAGAAGATTATTCCACAACTGATGATGATGACAATTTCGTTACTCCTGGGAAGAGGATTATAGGAAGAATTCGCCAAACCATCCCCTCCTCTGAACTCATCATTACAAAGAATCCATTTGCTGCTCTGACCGACCTCCCGGAAGCGCAATTCTCTGGTAATGATCCTATGCTCTCGGACCAACCGGACCCCCCCCCCGGCACTACTGCCGAGGGTTCCGCCCATACTTCTTCTGCCCAACCGGCCCCCTCCGGCACACCAGCCGCAGGCTCTGCCATCCCGAACAAACCAAAAATCAATGTACACCCTGTGTACATCAAAAATGTTACCAACTTCGACAATCTATACGATCTCCTAGTTGCCAATAAGCTCAACTTTAAGATCAAGAATCTCAGCGACTCCGTCAGGGTGTCGGTCTCCACCCCTGACGAACACCGTCTTCTCACCTCTCTTCTCATCGCGACTAAAGGGCAATTCCACACCCGCCCCGCACAGCCCAAATTACTCCGTAAGGTCGTCATCAAAGGACTACATCCCACGACGTCCACCGAACGCATACATCAAGCCCTCACCTTGCGAGGATTCAACGTCGAGCGAGTTGCTCAACTCACCTCCACCACAGATAGGAGCAAGAAACTTCCGCTATTCCTTATCTGCCATTCTACAGACACAACTGAATCCAACATTTACAACCTCACTGAACTACTCCACAACTCAGTGGTGGTCACTAAATACCGCGGCCCCTCAGGCCCAATCCAATGTTACCAGTGCCAAGCCTACGGACACGCCTCAAATGGTTGCCACTGTGCAAGAAAATGCGTCATCTGTGCACAAAATCATGCAGCCTCCGAGTGCCCTAATCGACAGAAAGCAAATACCAAACCCACCTGTGCAAACTGTAGGAAGGAACATACCGCTAACTACAGAGGTTGTGAAACTTATCGCAACCTCATCAACTTTAACAACAACCGACTTCCGGCAACCAGAAGAGCTCCTCCAGGCCCAGTACCCCCGAGGAACCAACTACGTAACAACATTTCCTTCGCCAACGCCATGAACCAGGGGGCTCCCGCTGAACCTCCCCAACCTCCCTCCCCTTCCCCCCCTCCCCTCACCCAAACCCACTTCCCCTCCCTTTCTGGTGAACAACCTCAAACAAGCTCCACCTCAACCACTAGTGATTTCTTCGAAATTTTCAACATGCTGACAGATCCCTCACTCCGTGACATCATCTCCTTAAATAAATCTACCTTACTCCGAATCAAAACCGCTCCTGATACACCATCCAAGATGCAAATCATCCTTGAAGCCGTCTCATCCTTCTTCTGCAATGGACCCTAATCCCCCTGGCTTCAACATTATGGTTTGGAATGCGGAGCATCTCAAACCCCAAGAAGGCGAACTTGAAGATCTACTTCGAGAGAAGAAATTTGATGTGGTGCTGCTCGGCGAAACCGATGTCAAACCTGATACCAAACTATACTTCAACGGATACAGGCTGTATAGAAATGACAGACCTGGTAATCGTCCAAGCGGAGGCACCACCATACTAGTGAAAGCTGGGCTCAAACACTGTAGAATTACCACCCCCGCCAACTTGCAATATCTTGAAGCCACTGTTATACATGTCGAACTCAGCTCAGGAACTTATAGACTTGTCTCCTGCTACTGGCCTCCAGGGATCCCGTTTGTCCCTGAGGATCTTGCATTGGTGTTACCTGTGGATGGCACTCCTGTCATCCTTGCAGGTGACTTCAATGCGAAGAATCGGCTCTGGGGCAGCCGGCTTACCAAGCCCAGGGGCAGGCAGCTGGCAAAATTCTGCGAGGATCACGATTGCCTTATCCACGGGCCGCCTGGCTATACTTACTATCCTCACGATGCTAATAAACTTCCGGATATCCTTGATATTGCCATCAGCAAAAACTTGGATATCCCCATCACAGTCAACAACCTTTCAGTTCTCAACTCAGACCACGACCCTATAACCCTCACACTTAACTCACAATATATTCCCTCTCATCCCGTCATCCCTCTTCATGCCAGAAAAATCAATTGAGACCTCTACAAAAACACTCTACAAACCACCGTTGCTGGTAACCCCAGCATTCGATGATGATGATGATGATGATAATTGTTGTTTTAAGGGGCCTAACATCGAGGTTATCGGCTCCTAATGAAATGAAATAGCGTGAAATGAAAGGATGGAGATAAAAACAACACACTGCCATGGATGAAGCGAAAATGGTGTTTATAAAACAGACAGTGAGCCCCAAAAATTATGGCTTATTTGAATAGAAAGGAATAAAAGGCGGATGGTAAAAAAGGATAAAACAAATAAGGCATAGTGAACAATATAATACAGAACACAATAAAAAACATAAAACAGATTTAACCAGAATTAAAAGTCGTAACTACACATTAAAACTTAAAAAAGTAACCACTCTCCCTCATGAACCGGATGACGAGGTCAGCTGACGGCCCGTCATCACGGAGAATAATGATGATGATGATGATAATTGTTGTTTTAAGGGGCCTAACATCTAGGTTATCGGCCCCTGATGGTTTGGGTGATCGTGAAGATGAAAATGAAAAGCGAACTTAAAACTAAAACTAACTACTAACCTACATACTAGAAGAAGAAATGGAAAACTAAAGGTGAATAAGGCAAATAAAGGACAGGAGGAAAAGAAATGCCCTCAACCCTCGAACAAGGCGGATTGAGGGACTTTGAAGGAAGGAGAGCCATGAAAGGCAGATAGGAAAGTGAAAGAGGAGAGGGTCCGCCCCAAAGGTAAGGGACAAAAGGGGAAAACGGACCCAGCTCAGGAATCCCTCGGGGTCGCCAACTCCCGAACTCACCAGCCGTGAGCCCCTGAGGGTGTAGCATTATCTAGGGTGCACCAGAAGTGGTGGGGCTACATACACCCTGCCTCCTTAAGGGCCTTGAGCACAAGGCAGGAGGTAAAAGGAAAAGAAAAAGAAGGCTGACCCCTCACAGAAAGAGGGTATCAGGAAAGATGAGGCAAGGGCCAATTAAGGCGGGAAAGTTAAAGACTCCCTAGGCCTCGGATAACCTAATACCGTCGGGGTCGGAAGAGAACAAGAGTTGACCAAGTGAGGTCGACAGGAAAGAAGACGGAGAGGAGCCCGGCACAAGTAAGTGGAAGCAATGCTGGACTCAGCTGGGGCCCCGTGGTCGCCAACCCACGCCCACTAGAAGTGAGCCCCTGGGGGAACGGAGAATAAGGGAGAGGGTATGAGGCAATTTAAGAGTCCCTCGCAGATCGGCCAGATCCACACACTCCAAGAGAAGGTGTGCCACGGTTAGGTGGGCGCCGCAAGTACACACAGGAGGATCTTCTCCCTTTAGCAAGTCGGAGTGCGTAGCAATCCCATGGCCGATCCGGAGTCGACAGAGTACCACAGCTTCCTTCCAGAGAGATCGAAAGGAAGATTTCCACACCTTCGTTGTCTCCTTGATGCCTCTCAGTTTGTTGGATGGAGGCGTGGCACGCCATGCCTCCACCCAATGCGACAGGATCGAATGCCGCAACTGAGAGCGCACATCACTAGCAGGCACCTTATACGGTAGCGAGGGCAGTGCGACTGCCTCTCTCGCCGCCTGATCAGCAAGCTCGTTTCCCGCAATACCCATGTGGCTAGGAAGCCACACAAAGGTCACCCCGGTTCCAGCGTTACGCGAACTGACGAGCTGGTCGTGCACACGCTGGACCAACGGGTGCTTCGGGAAACACACATCGATCGCCTGCAGCGCACTCAGAGAGTCAGTACACACAAGAAAGTGTTGGTGATCGTCTGATAACGTGTACCGCAGAGCCTCTAAGATGGCATAGAGCTCCGCAGTGTACACGCTACAGGCCTCGGGAAGTGAAAAGAGAAACCGACGATCCTCAACCACAAATGCACAGCCTACTTTCTCGTTTACCCTCGAACCGTCCGTGAATACAAGCCCTGATCCCGGATACCGTGTCACCACGGACTGGAACAGCCTCCGATGGACGGAGGAGTCCGTGTCCGACTTAGGGCCGGTGTGCAGATCCAGGATGATATCATGGCGAGAGACCATCCACGGAGGGGCCTTGCTAGGTACTCGGACGATACAGGAGACAGAAGGAAATCGGAACTGACGGTATAAGTCATCCAAGCGAATCCCCGCCGGCCGAGTGGCTCGGGCGAGCGCATCATACAGCCGGCGATTCGGATTGGAAAACAAACATGGATAGCTTGGATGAAGGGGCATCTGTCGAATTGTTGCAGCATAGGTCAGCAGTACTTGTTGGCGCCTCAGGTGTAAAGGAGGTACGCCAGCCTCGGCGAGTTAGCTGACGACTGGGCTCGTCCGAAAGGCACCCGTCGCCAGCCTCACACCGCCGTGGTGGACACTGTCCAGTTTAACAAGCACTGACTTACGGGCCGAACCATATGCTACACTGCCATAATCTAACCTAGATAAAATCAGTGCTTTATAAAAATGTAGGAGCACCGCGCGGTCCGCCCCCCACGATGTGCCGCTAAGAAACCGCAATATGTTGAGCTTCTTAGCACAGGCAGTCTTCAAACACCGCACGTGTGGTTCCCACGTCAATTTCTGATCGAATAGGAGCCCAAGGAACCGGTACGCAGCAACAACAGACAAAGCTACATTGCCCAGATAAAGCTCAGGATCTGGATGGAGGGTGCGCTTTCGGCAGAAATGGACAACCGAGGACTTAGCGGTTGAGAATCGAAAGCCATGCTCCAGTGTCCAGCGTTCCACTCTCCGAATAGCTTGTTGTAACTGTCGTTCTGCGACCGCCATATTGTGCGCACTATAATGTAGAGCGAAGTCGTCTACATATAGCGACGGTACCACTGCTGGACCAGCAGCAGCGACTATACCGTTTATGGCAATCGCAAATAATGTTACGCTAAGCACCTATCCCTGTGGGACTCCGTTTTCCTGTATATGATATTGCGAATATGTCCCCCCTATTCGGACACGGAACAGGCGAAGGGACAGAAAATTCGCAATAAAAACCGGCAAGTTACCTCGGAATTTCCATTGATGCAGGGTAGAGAGGATGCCGTAACGCCAAGTGGTGTCATAGGCCTTCTCGAGATCAAAGAAAACAGCGACTAGGTGCTGTCTCCGGAGAAAAGCGTCCTGTATGGCGGTCTCCAGGCGTACCAGATGGTCGTTGGTACACCGAGACGCCCTGAAACCACACTGGTATTCAGACAGGAGTCCCCGTTTCTCCAGGACCCACACTAGGCGCCGATTGACCATCCTCTCAAAGAGCTTGCACAGACCGTTAGTGAGACAAATAGGTCTGTAACTCCCTGTCAATTTGGGATCCTTATCGGGTTTCAGGATAGGTATAATGATACCTTCCTGCCATTGCGCTGGAAACACACCTTCCAACCAGATACGATTAAACACCCTGAGCAAATAACGAATGCTCTCATTGTTAAGGTGTTTAAGCATCTGGTTGTGAATATTATCTGGGCCAGGAGACGTGTCCCTGCAGAGCGCCAGCGCTCCGCGGAGTTCCCACGCCGTAAAGGGCACGTTGTACTCCTCCGAAGCGCGGGAAGCAAAACTAAGATGGAAACGTTCCGCTTCGCGCCTCAGGGCCACGAAGGCAGGGTCATAGTTATCGGAACCGGATATATCCGCAAAATACGAGGCGAGATGGTTTGCAACGCGATAAGGATCTGTAACCAATTCGTTATCAATGGAAATTCCCGGTACAGTAGAAGATGTCTGAATTCCCGAAATGCGTCTTAGTTTAGTCCACACTTGAGAGGAGGGGGTATGTGCCGTAATAGAAGACACATACCGTTCCCAGGATTGTTTCTTACTCTGGCGAATAAGAATCCGTGCCTTGGCACGAAATTTCTTAAACGCCACCAAATTGGCCATGGTTGGACGCCGACGGTAGTGCTTATGAGCTCGACGACGGTCACTTATTGCCGCTGCAATATCCTCTGTCCACCAAGGGACGAGTTTGCGACGAGGAGTCCCAGAAAAGGATGGAATGGACTCTTCGGCGGCAGCAAAAAGCACATCGGTGATGTGCTGCACCTCGTCATCGACGCTCCTGCAACCAAAATCAACGAACACAGCTCGTTCTTGAAACGAGGGCCAATTTGCCCGCTTAAGCACCCAACGACTGGGGAACTCCACGGGCTTCTGGTTCAGAAGTGTAAGAACGATCGGGAAATGGTCACTGTCACAGAGGTCGTCGTGTACATTCCAACCAAATAGGGGGACCATCGCACGGCTACACACACTCAAGTCAATGTGTGAGTACGTGCCGTGCGCTAAGCTAAAATGTGTAGCTTCCCCTGTATTTAATAGACATAAATCCATCCCTTGAATTACGCCCTCCACGTCCCATCCTCTGGGGCAGGAAGATGGTGATCCCCAGTGGGGGTGATGAGAGTTGAAATCACCCACGAGTAGGAAAGGGACTGGAAGTTGATCAACAAGATCAAAGACGTCATTAATATCAAGGGGCTGGTTCGGTGGAAGGTACAAGTTACATACAGTTGTCATAGCAGGCAAGGACACGCGAACTGCAATAGCTTCCAGAGGAGTGTCGAGTGGAAACTCCTCACTATAGCAGTCAGAGCGAACGAAGGTACAAACGCCCCCGGAAGCCCGGGCGGCGTCTTGTCGCTCTTTAGACTATAGTCGGAAACCTCTCAGAACAGTCTCGTGATCAGGTCTGAGGTTGGTTTCCTCTAGGCAGCCTATACTCGCTGCGTATTGGGCAATAAGCTGACGGAGCTCCGTCAAATGCCTGTCATAACTGTTGCAATTCCACTGTAACAGTGCCATTGTGTGGACTTAGGGAATAAGTTGGAGCAGCAAGCTACAACTTAGACTCTGGAGGATCATCATCCACTACGTCGACTATAATCTCCATGTCCCCAGGCGAGGTCATGGAGTGACTCGACTCAGTGGAAGATTTCCTAGACGCAGTTCGGCGGCGGGGGAACTCCGTGGGGGAGCGCGAAGATCTGGAGACCGAAACGTCCCCAGGCGCTGAAGCATCCGCAGGTGTGGGCGCGGATGGCTTCCCCTTTTTTGGAGAAAGGGAATGCGTAGTGCGGGGTCCCTTCTTACCCGCCCCCGCCTCTTTAAGATATATAGACGGGTCAGGAGCCGAATTCCTGACCCTGGTCGACGATGCCGCCTCCGCTGGCTTCGGCGCGGCTTTCGCCGACCGTTTGGGTGGGGAGGAAGACTTCGACTTCCTCCCGAGTGGGGAGTAAGTCTTCAACTTCCTCCCCTGCTGTGCGGGCGGAGCAGCCTTCGCTCGCACAGCCTTCGTGCTGGCCAAAGGTGGAGTTGAAGTCACCTTCGGGCTTGCCGTTATAATCTTAGGAGCTGGTTTCTGAACAGGAAACTCAGTTGCAGGTTTCACAGCTGGTACAAAAGATGAGGTAGCCGGGACCAAATTTGGTATTATGGCTCTATAATCAATCGTTGGAGAAGGCGAAGTCGTGGTACGGTATTTCTTGCGGGCCTCCTGGTAGGTGAGACCATCCAGGGTTTTGATCTCCTGGATTTTCTTCTCACTCAGGAAGACAGGGCAGTTCCTGTCCCGAGGAGAATGAAATCCAGGGCAATTAGTGCACTGATAAGGTGTTGTGCACTCTTCCGCTTCGTGTGGTACCTTACCGCATGTTCCGTAGATTGCGGGGCTCGAGCATCGGGATAACATGTGCCCGAACTTCTGGCACTTATAACACCTCATTGGTGGAGGGATATAAGGCCGTACGTCACAACGGTAACTTGTAACCTTGACTTTCTCCGGGAGCACCGAAAGCTCAAAGGAAATAATGAAAGCACCAGTATCCACGATTTGACCATTGACCTTGCGCGTAATGCGCCGGACATCAGTCACGTGACGGTGCCGCATATCCTGCTTGAGCTCCTCGTCAGTGTTCAGAATCAGGTCCCGGTGGAAAATAACTCCTCGGACCAGATTCAGGGACGTGTGCTTTTCCACTTTGACGGGAATGTCGCCAAAGTGGTCACATTGCAAAAGTTGTTCAACTTGCTCTCCAGTCCTAGTCTTGAGCAACAAGCTAACGTTCCTCATCTTTTGTACTTTCTCAAGCTCACCATAGACACCTTCTATGTGTCGAGAAAACAAAATACTCTTTACCAGCTTGAAATCACCCCCATCCGTTCTGGTAGCGACCAGAAACTTGGGGGTGTTAGTACCCAGATTTTCACGCACAGATTGTTCCCAGGGGGTTGATCCCCGTAGGGAATCAAATGTTAAAGACTTGGGTGTAGGACCACCCTGTTTGGGTGTAGGTCCACCCTGGTTGGGGATTTTTCTTTTAGAACCCATGGCCAGATCATCCTCCCCGAATGCCACCGACATCCGATCACGGGCCGTCACAGTAGGCGCTACCCAGCCAGGGCAAGGCCCGCCTAGCTTGGAAGGCATTGCCCGGGGGTCCGATGTTTTACAATGCCGTATCGGCATGTACCCCTTGGCATATACTGGATTATACAGCTCAGACATTCGGCTGTGCGGGGACCTGCGTAGTCAGGTGGATACTACTGAACGGGTACATGGCACACCCACCTGTCGGCGTGGCCAAGACCGGAACAGGCTTTCGAGCGTAGTCGCTAGCGTAAGTGGCCCATCCCCTAACAGCACGCACATATAGAAATTTTGGTTGCCAGACCCTGAAAGCAGTGACGGAAAGAAGTGCGATATAACCTAATGAGAGTTATACCGCACGGGTGTATGTCTTTTAGAGCTGACTGTCAAACCCTCGAAAGGGGACCGTTCCGAGAAGCCCTTTTAGTCGCCTTTTACGACTGGCAGGGAGTACCGTGGATGTATTCGCTTCCTCCCACCCACTGGGGGTCCAATTCACAAAACAACGCGGAGTCCTTAAAGTATAGCCAAGGTCGCCCCTTTTAGTCGCCTCTTACGACAGGCAGGGGATACCGTGGGTGTATTCTAAACCCCCCACCCACAGGGGGGCCAGCATTCGAAACAAGGGTGACATAGACAACCTTGTTGAGAAATTAACCTCATCCATCCTACACGCAGCCAACACAGCCGTCACCGGCCCCACACACAGACGCAGTAAACCGCCCTCCATACCAACTACACTTCAATCCCTCATCAAGAGGAAGAATATGATCAGGCGTAGGTGGCAAGTCACTCGTGACCTTCGCACGAAATACGAATGGTATCACCTCAAAAGACAAATTCACTCGTCCTTGCTAGACATTCGTAACAAAGAATGGACTAACAAAATCAATCAGCTTAATGATGACTCTACCGCAATGTATGGCATGGCTAGGAAACTTAATAGAAAACGAACTGGCATACCTCCCCTACATAGCACACGTGGAATGGTCTACACTAATTCTGATAAGGCTGAAGCTCTGGCTGATACTTTCGAGAAAGCCTGCGAACCCAATCGTGAACCTAGCGATGAGGACTTCATTGCTGAAGTCTATCGAGATCTTCGCGAGGGTTTTCAGGGGGAATTACCGCCAGACTTCAGGTTTGTCACACCCAGAGAACTGCTCGGTCTTATAAAGAAACTGAAAAATCGTAAAGCGCCTGGCCCTGACGATATTTCAGCTAACTTCCTCAAAAATATCACTAAAAGCGTCCTCACAGCTCTAACAAAGCTTTTTAATGCAATATTCAGATTTGGTCACTTCCCCACAGCCTGGAAAATCGCCAAGGTGATAATGATAGGTAAACCTAATACCGATGGCAGTTTCCCACAAAATTATAGGCCCATTAGTTTACTCTCCACCATCTCGAAGTTATTCGAGACTATACTGCTTTCCAGGCTTTCCCAATTCACTATCGGATTAATAAATGACGAGCAGTTCGGCTTCCGAAAGGGCCACTCCACGGTCCACCAACTTCTCAGACTTACTGAGATCATTACACGCGCGTTCAACGAAAACAGGATGACAGGAGTTTGTTTTCTTGATATCAGTCGTGCTTTTGACAAGGTATGGCACAGTGGTTTGCTATACAAACTCAAGCACAAAGGAATCCCACATTTCTTGCTCAGAACCATAAATTCCTAGTTTAGGAAGCGACAATTCTATGTTCAAGTGGAAAATGCCCAATCCTCTCTGAGGGAAATTAAAGCCGGCGTACCGCAGGGCTGCGTTATCTCCCCAACTCTATTCAACTACTATGTCTCTGACATCCCTTCTACAGATAACGTCAAACTCCACTTGTATGCAGATGACACTGCAATTTCCACAACTTCCTGGAATGCACATGTTATTGATCGCAACCTCCAAAGCGCCCTTAATGAATTAGAACTTTGGCTGAGAAAATGGCGCATCAAAATTAACGTTAATAAATGCTCTGCCACTCTTTTCACTAAAAGAGTCAAACACAGCCACTAACGATCTCCTCTTCTTTGGCGAAGTGATCAGGTGGCAGACAAAGACTAAGTACCTGGGAATCTCGCTAGATCGCAAACTAACATTCGCTGAGGAAGTAACTCAACGCGCAAATCAAGCGAAAGCGACCTTAGCGCAGCTTTGGCCCATCTTAAGAGCCAATAGCGGCCTGCATATCAAAAACAAACTCCTTGCGTATCGTACAATCGTACGTCCTATTATGGAATATGCCAGTTCCGTTTGGGGTATGCTGCCCCTTCTACCATCAAGAAATTGCAAGTTGTGCAAAACAAAGCTCTTCGCTCATTGTCAGGTGCTGAATGGTATGAGCGTAATGCCCAACTCCATGCGGAGTATAACCTTGAAACCATTCAGGCCCGTATCAGAAAACATGCCACCAAATTCTACAGGAAAGCTAGACTCAACCCCAACCATCTAATCAACACCTTGGGTGATTACCAAGCTACTGGGGCGAAGCACAAACGTCCCAGAATCATAATTGAATACATTTTTGTAATCCCTTGGTTCTAAGATCTCTTATTCACATTTTCAAAATTCTCAGATAATATAAGCCTACCTTGGCCCTACTTTTCTCTTATTTTCTTCTCTTCTCCTACAAATGCGCCCCTTTGGCTCTATATGATTCTTCTCTTTCCGTGCTCTAGGCACAAGGTCACACCCTGACCAATTAAGCTAATATGGTAATCACCCAAACCCCCCCCCCCCAACAAGTGCTGTTAAATTTTAAAATTTTGTTACCTAAACAGCTCTAAAGGCCCTAATGGGCTGAAAGGCTTTTTTAAACGCACGCAATGCGCTGCAGGTTTGCTTGCTTGCTTGCGGTTCGGCGAAGTAATAAGATGGCAAGAAGCTACTACTAAGTACCTGGGGACATACACACACACAGGACACAGGACAACACAGGACAGCACATACACGACAGAGTTCAGCATCCCAGCTAGCTGTTCGCCACTGCTCCAAGCTCTGCGTCAACCGATGAAATTGATGCTCCACCAGCCCTGTCTGCCGTGCCTTCGCCAACTCCTTCGTGAGCGCCGCCGAGTCGTCCGCTGCTTCGCTTGATCGCCCGTTTACTTCGCGGTCTGACCTCTTCAGCACTTAAGAGGGCTGAACCTGCTACTCTGGTCAACCACGGGACAAACTGGAGGCCCTAGCGAACTCCCTAGAGGAAGCATTTACTCCCAACGACACACCCTCTAACCCGGAGTTTACGCTCAGGATGGACGCAAAGGTTAATGATTACATAACCAATGCACCCAAGCCGGAAGTCCGCAAAACCAATATTCACGAAATTAAGTGGATCATCCGGCACCTCCCCAACCGCAAAGCCCCGGGCCCAGACAACCAACAGAACATAGTACTGAAGTGGTTGTCTGACAAGGCCCTGCAAATACTAACCTCCATCTTCAATGCAATGCTCTCGCTACAGTACTACCCTGTGTGCTGGAAGCAAGCTAAAATACTAGTATTCGGCAAACCGGGCAAAAACAAGTCCAATCCCGACAACTACCGCCCAATAAGCCTACTAGACTCTCTAAGCAAAGTATTCGAGAAAATACTGCTAAAGAGAATAGTAGCGCACGTTAAGGAAAATGGACTGCTCAGGAACGAGCAGTTCGGGTTTCGGAACCACCACTCCTCAACGCAGCAGCTTATGAGGCTGGTCGAACACGCTACGGTAGGGTTCAACCAAAAACGCGACACCGGAGCTGTCTTCCTAGACATTCAGAAAGCATTCGATAAGGTGTGGCACACAAGCCTATTAGCCAAACTAATAGACTGTAATTTCCACCCGGCCTACATACGACTCATTCGATCATATCTAGAAGGCCGCACATTCCAGGTTGATATTCTGAACGTACTGTCCACTAAGCGACAGATCAGAGCAGGCGTCCCGCAGGGTAGTATTATAGCTCCCGTGCTGTTCAGCCTGTACATCAATGACATGCCAACACCAGCAGGAGCATTAACTACGTTATACCTCTATGCTGATGACTCGGCAATGACAGCCCAACACTTCCGCATAGCCAGCATCCGTAAGCGGCTGCAGGAAGCGCTATGGGCCCTGGAACCCTATTTCCGAGACTGGCGGATAAAAATCAACGTTGAGAAAAGCCAGGCGGTACTCTTCACCAAGAAGAACCGTATCTCACGCCGACCTGATTCCATCCGGCCACTCACACTATTTGCGCGCGACATACCATGGACGAGCACAGTTAAGTATCTAGGAGTAACTCTAGATGCCAAACTAACCATGCTGCACCATGTTAAAACACTACAGCGCAAAGCCAACATGCGATTACTGCAGCTTTACCCATTCCTAAATAGGAAGAGTCGCCTCGACAAGACGCTGGGCGTAAACTTGTATAAAGCCCTCATAAGGCCCATTATTATGTACGCCAGCCCTGTATGGGGTTACACAGCTAAGTCGAACCTCAAAAAGCTGCAGATGATCCAAAACAAATGCTTGCGGTTAGCAAAAAAGCTCCCGCGGGATACACCCACGCGGGAGCTAGAACGCATAACAAATACGCCAAGCATCAAAGCCTTTGTGCGACAACTTGCACTAAGGTCACAACGCTCCAGGCGCTATTCGGCAAACCCACTCGTAAGAGCCCTCGGCCGACACGATCTGGGCCGAAATAGCAAATACCCTACCCCTCGACACACTCTCTTCAGGTAAAGTCAGGAAAGGTAGGTGCTATGAGTAGCGCAAAGCGGCACTAACCCCAGGGACATACAACACAAATGTCACCCCCCAAATACACATCCCATGGAACTCTCCCATGGATAACCCCAACTCCACATTCCCATGGAAGTCCTTGGTCACGGCTCAGGCCAACCAAGGCGGCCGCACGCGCTCCCCTTGCTGCATACATGAAGTGTATATATTTATGTGTAGCAATTAATTGTCTATGTCCATGTGCACGTCTGACTATCTGTTTCAGTTTGTTTCTTTGTTTCAGCTTAAGTTTAGTTAAGGAAAAAAAAAACTTTAGTATTAAAAACCCTTCCCCTGGCTTGCCGAAAGGATAGCCAAGGGAGGGACTATTAATAATCATTAGCTTATAGTTTAAGGACGAGTGTATGCAGCGGCGGAGTGATTGATAACAACCATCAGCTATGTCCAGGACACGAGAGAAGAAGCCCCTGTTCGCAGGCGTGGCTCCCCTCTCCGGATCACGGAGACTTGGTACTAGGACGCTCTAGGCGGGCGGACTGTGCTCCGAACCTAACCCCGGAAGTGCAGTTCGTCCGCCATTGCGGACGCGCTAGTCCCAGCAGTGCCAAGCCAACTGACTCCCACAAATACCAATCTCGGCGAGGAAACGGATTTTGCAACTGTTGCATGATACACCTCCCGTACTAACAAAACCTACTCATTTCCATACCCACATTATCCTTGCATGTGGCAATAACCAAGCCGCCAGGTTTTACGTGTAGACAATCTTTCCTTTCTGTCTATGCGGTTTTCCCTGGCCCTACAATCTTACCGTTGTATATGTGTACATATTTATATGTGCACATATATGATAATATATACCAATGTTAATATCAACCCATGATGCCTGGTAGATGATGATGATAATTGTTGTTTTAAGGGGTCTAACATCTAGGTTATCGGCCTCTGATGGTTTGGGTGATCGTGAAGATGAAAATGAAAAGCGATATTAATACTAACTAATAACCTACATACTACAAGAAGAAATGGAAAACTAAAGGAGAATAAGGCAAATAAAAGGTCAGAAGGAAAAGAAATGCCCTCAACCCTCGGAGAAGGCGGATTGAGGAACTTGGATGGAAGGAGAGCCATGAAAGGCAGATAGGAAAGTGATGATGATGATGATAATTGTTGTTTTAAGGGGCCTAACATCTAGGCTATCGGCCCCTGATGGTGTGGGGGATCGTGAAGATGAAAATGAAATTTAAACTTAAAACTAAAACTAACTAATAAGGAAAAGAGGAGAGGATTGGAGAGGGGAGGGGAGAGAGGGGAGGGGAGAGAGGAAAGGGTCCGCCCCAAAGGGAAGGGACAAAAGGGGAAAACGGACCCAGCTCAGGAATCCCTCGGGGTCGCCAACTCCCGAACTCACAAGCCGTGAGCCCCTGAGGGTGTAGCATTATCTACGGTGCACCAGAAGTGGTGGGGCTACATACACTCTGCCTCCTTAAGGGCCTAGAGCACAAGGCAGGAGGTAAAAGGAAGAGAAAAAGAAGGTTGACCCCTCGCAGAAGGAGGGTATCAGAAAGGACGAGACAAGGGCCAATTAAGGCGGGAAAGGAAGAGACTCCCTAGGCCTCGGATACCCTAATACCGTCGGGGTCGGAAGAGAACAAGAGTTGACCAAGTGAGGTCGACAGGAAAGAAGACGGAGAGGAGCCCGGCACAAGTAAGTGGAAGCAAGGCCGGACTCAGCTGGGGCCCCGTGGTCGCCAACCCACGCCCACAAGATGTGAGCCCCTGGGGAGGATGCCTAGTAGATCGCGACCGCGATGGGACAGGCGCAAAGCCTCAAAGGGCAATCCTTCTCTTTCCAATCCCCTATGCTTTTTCTTCTACTATGTAGACTAACTGCATGTCGGAGGCACCAGTAGTAAGGTCGGGTGCCACGCGGGTGGTGCGGGAAACCTTCCCCCCCCCCCCCCTCCCGGAAAAAAAATACTCTGGTCAACTTCGCCATTCTTCGCTCAGAGCTCAGCCTGATCAGACGTGGCAGTCCTCACCTCCACGACTATCTTGCTGCCTTCACGCTTGCGTGCTTTTGGGTTGGTCTGCATCGTTTGCCGTCCTTTTTTAGCTTGGATGTCATAAGTAATTGGCTTACTTGGGCTAGGTGAGGCTTCTTGTGCGTCCCGCGGGCTGCCCACGGCAGTTCGCACTAACGCGAATTTCGCAGCTCCACTTCTCGGCTAGGCTTGGCCAGGACTACCAGAACTTCAGCCTTAACGCTCCGGACTTGCTACTACGAATTGGGCATACACCGACTTGGCTATCTGGGGCGCTGCTTCAGAGGATATTGGCTGCAGGGGCGAGCTAATCTCAGGCGCCTTCGAATGCTCGAGGCGATTGGGGCGGGCTTCTCAAACAACTTCTACGCTCTACGTCCAGACTCGGCGCTGCCTACCATCTACGACGGCTCAGATATACTGAGCGGAGCTAATATAACAGTCAAACACAGGTCTAGTACCTAGTGCAGACTGCTTTCCATATTCTGTTTACCATTGGTAATCTCTAGCCATGTCGTGGAGACACCACTTCTAAAACACTGAACCTGGCTCGAGACCCGGTGGTAGACACATAGGGAGCTGAGAATTAAATCCCCTCAAGGGTTTGACTTACAAGCTGCTTAGGGAACCAAACAAATAGGCTATAGGAACTAGATACACAGCACATTTAAATTCTCCCCTGCGGGGAGAACCTGATACATTTGAATCCTAACGGTCGCCCATTGTTGTCCGCTAACATTATCATCTGTGCAAAGAGCAAGGGCTAGATTGCTACTGACTAGTGACAGGGACTCGAATAACTTATCCAACTAAACCAATTATTTCTTTTACCTAAAACTCAAATACATCTAGCATCAATTATTAATTAATTCACTTCTTCCAATTAACTTATTCAAAATACATAGTTTTAAATTGCTAGTTCATCCTTCCCCAATCTACAGCCAACGCAAATATTATTAATTCAAATTAGTTATTAGATTTATTTAAACCCCACTTCTTTAAATTAATTATTAATATAGCAACCAATTAATTTAATAATTTCGAATATTAACAACCATTACCTATCTTTTCATTCTAGCTAAAATCATTTCAAATATGTATTTATTATACTAAATCAAACTAATTATCATCCATCATCCCAAAAAATTTAGTGATGATATGATATGATGATGATAATTGTTGTTTTAAGGGGCCTAACATCTAGGTTATCGGCCCCTGATGGTTTGGGCGATCGTGAAGATGAAAATGAAATGTAAACTTAAAACTAAAACTAACTACCAACCTACATACTAGAAGAAGAAATGGAAACCTAAAGGAGAATAAGGCAAATAAAGGACAGGAGGAAAAGAAATGCCCTCAACCCTCGAAGAATGCGGATTGAGGGACTTGGAAGGAAGGAGAGCCATGAAAGGCAGATAGGAAAGTGAAAGAGGAGAGGGTCCGCCCCGAAGGTAAGGGACAAAAGGGGAAAACGGACCCAGCTCAGGAATCCCTCGGGGTCGCCAACTCCCGAACTCACCAGCCGTGAGCCCCTGAGGGTGTAGCATTATCTAGGGTGCACCAGAAGTGGTGGGGCTACATACACCCTGCCTCCTTAAGGGCCTTGAGCACAAGGCAGGAGGTAAAAGGAAAATAAAAAGAAGGCTGACCCCTCACAGAAGGAGGGTGTCAGGAAAGATGAGACAAGGGCCAATTAAGGCGGGAAAGGAAGAGACTCCCTAGGCCTCGGATACCCTAATACCGTCAGGGTCGGAAGAGAACAAGAGTTGACCAAGTGAGGTCGACAGGAAAGAAGACAGAGAGGAGCCCGGCACAAGTAAGTGGAAGCAATGCCGGACTCAGCTGGGGCTCCGTGGTCGCCAACCCACTTCTCACTAGATGTGAGCCCCTGGGGGAAAAAAATTTAGTAATCCTAATTAATTTCGTAATTCATATTAAGTTATAAAATTAGTATTCTCACATTATCGCCTTAATTAATAAATCTCGCTTACTAAATTACTAATTAACTCTTTAATTTTGCTAATCTTAATCATTTCTCCACATCCAATTAATTAACTAATTCCAATATTTACAACTAATTTTTTCACTTACATTATAATTAGGCTTGCCATATTTTTGGTGAGAGAAACCGGGACACATTAATTACCGGGGGAATACCCCCCAGTGTAGCAAAATGGTGAGTCTTAAGCCTTCTTTTTAAGCCTCGCAAGTAATGGGAGGGGGGAATCTGGCAACCTAAATTGTTAGTTCTTTTCAAAAATAAAAAAGGAATTTTTGCTGCATAAAAATATATAATTTTTCCTTTTTAATGATATTTTTTTCTGGTGCCTAAAACACAAACACATTACAATTTTTTTTTTTTAGTCGTTTACCCTCCAGGTTGGTGGAACCCACAGACTCAGCGAGGGAACTCACCACTACCGCCTCTACGGGCAGTGTCCTAGAGCTGGGAACATCGAATCGGAAGGGATACAACTGGTGAGGTGGGATTGGCACCTCGCCCAGGCGGCCTCACCTGCAAAGCGAACAGGGGCCTCATGAGGGAAGGTAAGGGATGGTTAGGATGGATAGACAAGGAAGCGGGAAGGAGGCGGCCGTGGCCTTGAAGAAGGTACCATCCCGGCATTTGCCCGAAGACGAAGTGGGAAACCACGGAAAACCACTTCGAGGATGGCTGAGGGGAATCGAACCCCCTCTACTCATTTGGGCCACCCGAGGCTGAGTAGACCCCGTTCCAGTCCTCGTACCACTTTTCAAATTTCGTGGCAGAGCCGGGAATCGAACCCAGGACCTGCGGGGCGGCAGCTAACTACGCTGACCGCTACGCTACGGAGGCGACTTACAACAACAAAATACGCACTAAATCTCAAACTAAAACCCACACTACTTTTTTTTTGTATATAAACATAAACAACACAACTAAAAGATTCGCAGATAGTGGGATAGAATAACGTTTGCGGGCGTTGTCTGCACTCAACTATTCTTTCTTTCCGTACTCCCCCGACTGAGACCGCAATAGACTCGCTCAGCCAGAGAGTAGAGGGAGCTGGCAGCGCTGGTCAAATAGTTCCGGCGTTTGCTCTCAGGTTACACTACCCTCGCAACGCGCTGAGTTAGCAGTTTGGGCTATTGTTTAGTGTCATTCGTTTGAATTCTTCTGACCTCTTCAACGCTGCGCGCGATAGTCAACGATGTTGATTGTTGAAAAGTAACCGATTCATAAAAAAAAACCTTAAACACGTAAATTCATTACTTTTTACATCCTACAGCCGTATTCCGGGACATTGACAAAACCGGGCGGGACACCGCGACAAGAGCAAAATTCCGAGACTGTCCCGGTCAAACCGGGAAGTATGGCAAGCCTAATTATAATCCTAATTAATTCATTGCTTTAGCCAAATTCCACGAATCCACTTAATTTTGCGCATTTTTATTTTTATTATTCTTTCCTTCCAATTAATTAATTAATTCAAATAATTACAACAATCAACGCAAATTACATTTTAATACTAATTTATTTATATTCTATCAACAAATTCCACTAATTCACTAAATTTTTGCCCATTATTATCCATTTCTTCTCTACCAATTAATTAAATAATTTAGATATTTACAACAAATAACTTCACTTGCATATTTACCCTATTTAATTTATTGCCACCAACAAAATACACATAAATCATTATTCCTGCTCATTATAAATTCTTCCCTCCAAATTAATTAATTAATTAATTTATAAAATTACAACAACCAACTCCACTTGCATACCACAACTAATCAAATTTTCTATTAACAAAATACCATTAATCTCCACCAAATTGCGCATTCTAATCAACAAGAGTTTAGTGCTTTTCAGTCGGTCAACACGAATGTACCCAAAAGAGATGGGTTATGCCCTAATCCTGAAATAAATTACATGAGATTAATAAAACACTAGGATGACCAGTTTCGATCGTCAAGCGATCATCATCAGATCCAATACACTTAGGCTATAAAATCTATGTTTGAAATACAGGTGAAAATATTTACAATATGTACAATTATTTAGTTGCAGTATTGGTACTGCAACTGTCAGTGTATGCTAAATGCAGTATATATGTTAGGTGAAATGCTAAATGGTGAAGGCTATCCGGAGATTGTACTTTAGAGAGATTATATGGTTGTAAACTTTGGTTAAACTATAAAATTTTAGGCTAACTACTTATCTGATTGTCTTCCGTACTACAGCTATTCGCAGTTTCCGAGCTCACTTGAACTCGCTGTGCGGTCGACTGTGGTGGTTATCTTAACGACTGGTTTTTCCCTGCCTTCCCCCCCCCCCTGTCCCTACGTGCTGTGGGGAGTGATCGCGATGTGTTTATGTGAGGTGTTGCCAACCTAGATAAGATGTATGTTATTGAATGTGGTGGATCTACAACTATTAAAGACCGTGGATTAGTCCTCGCCACGCGTGGAGCATAACCCATTCGAACTAAGCGTTGACGGTCTTATGAGGACGTCCCGGCACCTTTAATACTGCCTCTAATATGGGCCTTGGTTTATTGCAGAAGAAAAGTACATCGTACACCTGATCCAGATAACATTTACCTATTAAAAACCCCCTAATTTCCCCCCTTTTTGTTATCTAGCTTGGCTGTGTCGCTAAATTGTGTTTTGTTTCCGACAGGGTGTGTTTTTTAGTAGCGTGAAGAGGGGTGAGCTCTCCATGAACGTGTGTTCATTTAGATTGTTGGGATTGTTTCGTTTGGCTAGGTGTATCTCGATTGCTTCCTTTATGTCAAGAGCTCTGCCTTTCGATTCGTGATGGATTATTTTAAGGTCCGACTCTATGTTGGTAAAGCTATGCCCTGCGTCACACATATGTTCGCACACGGCTGAATGTGTTCCGTATCTTATCGCAATTCTAAGTTCATTATAACGTGTGTCTACTCGCCTTCCACTCTGCCCGATGTAATTAGCTTGACAATCGGTGTCTTGGCACGTTATAGAATATACCCCTGACCTTGAATACGGGTCACGTTTATTTAGATTACTATTTAGGAGGTGCCTAGCGGTTGTGTTTTTCGTCGTGAAAGCTATCTTTATGCCTTGCTTTTTGAATAGGTTAGTGATTTTATATGTATTCGCATTCACATAGTTGAAACGCGCAAATTTTTTCTCTTTACTGTCCGGTTTGGGAATCGTTTTATCTTTATTTTTATGTTTGGCTATAATTTGATTTATTTTGCTTGGCGAGAAGTTGTTTTCCTTTGCTATTTGCATAATAGTTCTTATTTCCTTATTATAGTTGTCTTTTGACATGGGTATGTTTAAAGCCCTGTGCACCATTGAATTGAAACCCGCTAGTTTGTGCGTACTGGGGTGATTAGACTGATTGTCGATTGCATGCGAGGTTTGTGTTGCTTTCCGGAATATGGAATATGAAAGGTCTAATCACCCCAGTACGCACAAACTAGCGGGTTTCAATTCAATGGTGCACAGGGCTTTAAACATACCCATGTCAAAAGACAACTATAATAAGGAAATAAGAACTATTATGCAAATAGCAAAGGAAAACAACTTCTCGCCAAGCAAAATAAATCAAATTATAGCCAAACATAAAAATAAAGATAAAACGATTCCCAAACCGGACAGTAAAGAGAAAAAATTTGCGCGTTTCAACTATGTGAATGCGAATACATATAAAATCACTAACCTATTCAAAAAGCAAGGCATAAAGATAGCTTTCACGACGAAAAACACAACCGCTAGGCACCTCCTAAATAGTAATCTAAATAAACGTGACCCGTATTCAAGGTCAGGGGTATATTCTATAACGTGCCAAGACACCGATTGTCAAGCTAATTACATCGGGCAGAGTGGAAGGCGAGTAGACACACGTTATAATGAACATAGAAATGCGATAAGATACGGAACAAATTCAGCCGTGTGCGAACATATGTGTGACGCAGGGCATAGCTCTACCAACATAGAGTCGGACCTTAAAATAATCCATCACGAATCGAAAGACAGAGCTCTTGACATAAAGGAAGCAATCGAAATACACCTAGCCAAACGAAACAATCCCAACAATCTAAATGAACACACGTTCATGGAGAGATCACCCCTCTTCACGCTACTAAAAAACACACCCTGTCGGAAACAAAACACAATTTAGCGACACGGCCAAGCTAGATAACAAAAAGGGGGGAAATTAGGGGTTTTTTAATAGGTAAATGTTATCTGGATCAGGTGTACGATGTACTTTTCTTCTGCAATAAACCAAGGCCCATATTAGAGGCAGTATTAAAGTTGCCGGGACGTCCTCATAAGACCGTCAACGCTTAGTTCGAATGGGTTATGCTCCACGCGTGGCGAGGACTAATCCACGGTCTTTAATAGTTGTAGATCCACCACATTCAATAACATACATCTTATCTAGGTTGGCAACACCTCACATAAACACATCGCGATCACTCCCCACAGCACGTAGGGACAGGGGGGGGGGGGGGGAAGGCAGGGAAAAACCAGTCGTTAAGATAACCACCACAGTCGACCGCACAGCGAGTTCAAGTGAGCACGGAAACTGCGAATAGCTGTAGTACGGAAGACAATCAGATAAGTAGTTAGCCTAAAATTTTATAGTTTAACCAAAGTTTACAACCATATAATCTCTCTAAAGTACAATCTCCGGATAGCCTTCACCATTTAGCATTTCACCTAACATATATACTGCATTTAGCATACACTGACAGTTGCAGTACCAATACTGCAACTAAATAATTGTACATATTGTAAATATTTTCACCTGTATTTCAAACATAGATTTTATAGCCTAAGTGTATTGGATCTGATGATGATCGCTTGACGATCGAAACTGGTCATCCTAGTGTTTTATTAATCTCATGTAATTTATTTCAGGATTAGGGCATAACCCATCTCTTTTGGGTACATTCGTGTTGACCGACTGAAAAGCACTAAACTCTTGTTTACTAAGGCAACACTGAAAATATGGCTTCAAACACCACAACATTCTAATCAAATTCTTCCATACAATTAATTAAATAATTTTTGATAATTACAACAATTAACCCCATTTACATTCCAACCCTAATTAATTCATTTATGTCAACAAAATACCACTAAATTCACTAAATTTCGCCCATCCTTATTAATTCTTCCCTCCAAATTAATAAATTAACTTAACTAAATCGGCAATCTACACCAAATATATATTAATCCTAATAAATTCATATTCTATCAAAAAACACCACTTATCCACTACATTTTTGCTCATTATTATTAAATTACTCCATCCAATTAATTAATTAAATTTAATATAATTACAAGAACTAACTTATTTGCATCTTAATCCAAATTATTTCATCTCAATCAACGAAATATCTCTAAAATAATTATTACTGCTCATTCTAATTAATTCTTCCCTCCCAATTAATTAATTAATTAATACAACCAACTTCAGTTGCATACTATCCCCAATTAATATATTTCTATCAACAAAACACCGCCAAATCCTTTAAATTTTGCTCATTCTTAATTAAATTCCCCCCTTCTAATTAATTAATTAATTTAAATAAATACAACTATTAACATCACTTGCTTTTTAATCCAAACAAATATAATTCTACCAACAAATTACCACTAAATTCACTAAATTTCCACTTTTCATTAATTTCTCCCCTCCCAATTAATTAATTCATTTAGATAACTACAACAATTAACTTCATTTACATCTAATCCAAATCGAATTATTTCTAACCACAAAATACCACCAAATCCACTAAATTTTGCTCAGTCTTAATTAATTTCCCCTTCCATTAATTAATTCTTCCATTCTAATTAATTAATTAACCCAGAGTATACAACAATTAATTCCTTTCTCCATCATGCACACCCTGCCAACAACCTCAACCGCAGACACGCAAGCCATGGAATCAATATCACCAGCATCACCATCTACCCCCAATTTAACATACGCATCAACTCCTAACCAGACCTACGCTGGCATCTCAGCCAGCCCATCGTACACACCCTCAAACACCCCACCGAACCGTAAAGCAACAACAACACCTCAGCCAAAAGAAACCCAATTTGCTCCACCACCCCCAATCCAGATCAGATCTGATAAAAGGTGGCGAGAATTAAAAGCCCTAATCGACCAGGCCATTAATAAGGACAGCTACACTGCCACCACAAGCCCAGATGGAGCCACAGTGAGAGTAGCAACGGCATCCGACCACTTTAATCTAATCGCACACCTCAAAACCACTGGGACCAATTACTTCACCCATGCAACCAAAAAACCCACACTCAAACAAATTATTATCAAAGGCCTACCCAAAGACATAACCGCAGAGGAGGTCAAAACAGAACTAAACTCAATGAACTACAAAATCGCATTCACCCGCCAATTCTCCAAAACAACAAGAAATTCCATACGTCCTTCCGATTCACCTCATTTCATATGAAACTAGTGAACAAAACAAGCCCATCCACACACTAACCAATCTCTTCTCACACACTGTCACCATAGAGGACTACATACCTAGAACAACAGTACCCCAATGTTTCAACTGTCAACTCTTTGGACACACCAGAGGATACTGCACCATGCCAACCAAGTGCATAAAATGTGCAGGACCACACAAGGCGGCAGACTGCGATATCACAGATCCCTCTCTTCTCAAATGCGCAAACTGCAAGGGAAATCATCATGCCTCCTCCAAAGAGTGTAATTACTACAAAAGCAAAATTAAACCAGCTCCTAAACAACCTCCCCCAAGCACAGAGAACAGAGAACAACATCCCCCAGCCTCCTCCAACCTTCCGACCAAACTAAAATACACCCCCCTAAACAACCCTGAATGGAATCCCCTCACAACAACAAAATACAACTTCAACATGCTTCCGTGCGAAGAAAACCCCTTCCAGGAAGACTCCGAATTTCCAACAATCGAGCAAACTAACAACAACAAACACAAAACAATGAGAAACGGAAGGAAACCTAACAAAACCAAAGAAATTACTCAGTCACATCAAAACCATCACGATGAATTACCATCCACACCAATCAACCACAAACAGCCTCCAACATCCAGCAGCACCATCGAAGCAAACCGTACGAGCGGAAAAATTACACCTATAACCATAACCAACACTCCTATCCTAAAACATCACCAACCCACAACCAACCCTCATCCCAACCAAACCACTACTCCTAAACCATCAACACCTTGCCCACAATTCCTAAAAGAACCAGTACCCAACTCCCTTCCACCCCACACTAAAATAATACTTCAATCACAACAAAACACACTCAAAGACCTTGTCGAAAACATCTACAAAATCATTCTGCGACTTAGCAATTCCCTGGAAACTCTAGTCGAACTAGTCAATCAATAGAACTTTCAAAATAATCAAATAAATAGCTTACCAGCCACCTAACCTTAATAAATCACTTCTGGAATCCTAAACCAAAATGTCTATTAAAAATCTAAAAATAGCCACCTGGAACGCCGATGGAGCAAATTTTCTATATAAAAAGCTAGAACTAACTCAATTCATTAACCAACACAAAATAGACATACTGCTAATACAAGAAACCAAATTAAAGCCCACCAACAGATTCACCATACGTAACTTCACCATCTACAGAAATGACAGAGATGGAGCAGGAGGAGGCACACTAATTGCTATAAAAAAGAATATCTCTCACCATCAAACAATAATTCCCCCCTAAGTAACATCGAAAGCACAGCCATAACTATCAATATCAAAGATAAGAACTACACAATAATATCAGCATATAATCCACCTAAAAAATCAATACAACATTTAGACCTAGACACACTCCTAACCCATGAACACGTAATCATTGCAGGCGACTTAAACTCCAAACACCCTAACTGGAATAGTATAATAACAATGGCAATAGGCTCAATTATCACAATCTAAATAACAACTATTTCATACTAGCGCCCACGGAACCCACCCATTACCAACTGATCAATGGAGTGCTAAAAGGTGACATTCTGGAAATAGCCTTGCTAAAAGACATCCCATTCAATACTAAAATAGAAGTAATACACGAACTAACATCCGACCATCTCCCTGTAATAATCGAAGTTGGAGCAGACATAAACTTCCTAAACTCACAAAAACTTATAAACCCAAGAAATATAGACTGGAACCAATTCAAAGAGAACTTGGAATTAATGCTCCCAGATAACACCCCTAATCTTGAAAACATAAACGAATTAGATGAACACATTCATACCTTCACACAAACCCTAATAACGGCCGCCAGAGCCAGCTCAATACCTAAAAATCTAAAACAACCCCAACTCCCCCCCGAACTAATAGAACTAATCAAGGATAAAAATAAAGCCAGAAGCCGTCTTCAAAAACATAACAACATCCAAGACCGAATAAACTACAATATGATGATGATGATAATTGTTGTTTTAAGGGGCCTAACATCGAGGTTATCGGCCCCTAAACTACAATAGACTCCACTCCAAAACTAAAAGAGAACTAAACAAACATTATAATACCCTCTGAGACAAAAAACTCAACGAACTAAAACCAAACGATAATTTTAACTCACTTTGGAAAACCGCTAAAATCTTCACTAAAAAGAACCTACAAATACCTCCACTTAATAAACCCAACGGCGAAGTAGCCTCTTCAAACCAGAAAAAAGCAGAACTACTAGCCGAAACGCTTCAGCAACAATTCCAACCTAACCTTGCACTTCAAAATTTAAACTACGATAACTTCATAAACGCCTACATAAATCAATACCTAAACACCCACACTAACAACAACAACTCTAATAATCAACAACCAGTCACTACAAGAGAAGTACATAACCTAATTAAAAAACTCTCTAATAATAAAGGCCCAGGCGATGATGAAATTCACAATAAAATGCTAAAAGAATTAAACCCAAAAGCACTTGTACATCTAACCAACATATTTAACCATATCCTTAAATTTGAATATTTTCCATCGCAATGGAAAATCGCCAAAATCATTTGCTTCCCCAAACCCGGCAAAAACCATAAACTCCCAACTAACTACAGACCAATCAGTTTGCTCAACATAATATCTAAATTATTCGAAAAACTCCTACTAAACAGAATAAGCAACTTCATATATAACAAACTCATAAATGAACAATTCGGATTCAGGAAAAACCACTCAACTGTCCAACAGCTCCTCAGAGTCACTGAATACATAACCCTAGGGTTTAAGCATAATCAAAACACACTGGCAGTTTTCCTAGACTACCAACAGGCTTTCGACCGAGTCATACATAAAAATCTAATCTACAAACTAATACAATGCCAAAATTCCCCCAACCTACATTAAAATCTTAAATCACTACCTAAACAACAGACAATTCTACGTAAATATACTGAATGCTAAATCAACTACTAAAAACATCACAGCAGGTGTGCCCCAAGGCAGCCTTCTGGGCCCAATAATGTTTCTAATATACATTAACGACATACCTAAACCCTTAAACACATTCACTGCAATTTTTTCAGACGACACAGCAATTATGATCAAATCCAGGAACATCAACACAGCTAAAACACAACTACAAAATCATCTAAACCTAATACAACCCTGGCTCATTAACAATAAAATTCAAGTCAACATCAACAAAACCAAATCTATGATCTTCACCTGGAAACAAAACCAACATATCACACCCCTCAAACTGCACAATCAAAACATTCAACTGGTAAATAATTACAAATACCTAGGAATCACCCTAGATAAAAGGCTAACTCTTCAACTACATAATAAAAACGCAATCCACCAAGCTAAAACCCAAATGATTACCCTCTACCCAATAATTCACCCCAAAAGTAAAACCAGCACCAAAAATGTTAAACACATATACACAGCCTTCATAAGACCAATCCTTACGTACGCCTACCCAGCTATCGGCCTCCAACCTAAAACACATATACAAAAACTACAAACAATCCAGAACTGGGCACTAAGAATAGCTCTTAAACTAACAAGCCGTATGGATAAATCCACGAAAGACATCCATAAAACACTAAAAATACCCTACCTTCTTGATTACCTCATTGAATCTACGACAAAATTCTATAACAAACTAGCCTTAAATAATAACCCCCTAATCAACAGCCTAGGAAATTACGATCCAGATCCAACCGATAAAATCAAACGCCAACCCAAATGCATACTAATACTCAAAACCTTGCTGCAAAACAACGACGTCTAAACCTTTAACATAACCAATAAATTCTCCCAAACCAACTAAAACTCGCTCCACTCACAAAAACTAAACTACAACATCCCAACAAATCAATTAAAAAATTAGCACCTCAACAACTATCAATCAGTAGCGAAATCAGGGGATACTCCTCGCGTGGATTACTACTGATTGAGACCCCAGACTGACGAACTACGAACCACGAACGACAAACGATAAGGGCCTCCCCATAGCACAGATTAATTATGACGACAACTATAATGCAACTATGGGTGACAAATGCCATTAACACCAGAAGGCAAACTTGGCTAACTTCTTCAGGTACATTTTTCAAAATAGTCTTCCCACCGTACTTTTCGCTCTAAATTAACATCTCAAGCTGTGTCGGCCATAAAACATCCACGAGCTACTTCTGTCAGCACTACATTAGTCAAGGTCATTTTAAGTTCTAAAGAGTCACTAAAAATGAAACACTCGAAAATTATTACTTTAAGAAACCAACTACACTTGTAAAATAATTACCACTCAAAATCACTAACTCTATCTCCCTCATATCTGACGAGACGATAAAGTTCATCCTCACCATCCAATACACTTATACAAGGGTAAAAGGAGCACCATTAGGAGCACCAGTCCCTCTCACCATCTCATGGACAGCTGAGTCGCGCTTCGCGCGCTAGATGTTACTGCACCACAACTTGACTTGACTCTGGTCAGTCTTCCGAACGTCGCTGTCGAGGGAACATCGAGCCTCTCAGCCCCTCCTCCTGCCCACAACCCCTTCCCGCTCCCGCCACAACCCGTCAAGCAGCCATTTATTAACCAATAAAATAACTAATCTGCTCGCTCAGTGTCACAGCCCCAACTGTACTTAAACTGGATAACCCTGAGCGACAGAACAGTTATTCTCTATTCTTTCACGATCTACCAAGTGTATTTGATCTCCCTCCCCTCATTTTCATTACTCACCTCACAACATGGCTTCGAACACAGGTCACAAGAGAGTTTTTTACCCCTCCCCGGCATTTAGCTATAGCCCTCCCCACACAACGGAGAAACTTGCACCTTCTGGCAAGCCTTGGAACTGGATCGAGCTCATTGGCTATAACGAGCAAATCTATGCCTCTAAGCGTGATACTGTTCCCGCTCTAAATGAGATGCTAATGATCCATCCGGCTCAGGATCTCCCACTTCCATCCTTCAGACAGGCCATCTGCCAAGCACTTGCTCCCCATTATAAACTTATAGCCTGCATTGAGGAAACGGCTCAACACTATGTCACTATCATTCCCACTGATAATGCACATCTTGATCGGATAGAAGATATTCTTAAGCAAAACCCAGACATCCCCCCAGCTATGAATATCACCCCTTTCCCTGAAACAGATTCCGATTCTCAGGATTCACTCTCCCAAGCAGATTGCAATCCTGAGACTGAGCCGGAAATCCAAATCCAACATGAGGAACTACTGGATGAGTCCACGCAAACAGTCCCGGATAATTGCGAGCACTGGACTCAAACTTCGAAGGCGCTTGTTCGACCTCCTAGCAAGCCTAGGAGGAAAAACAAGAGCATCCAAACCTCTCTGGATAAGCCCCTACATTCAGTCACTACTCCTTCAGATAGCGCTGCTACACCTGCGCCCTCCCCCTCCCCTCACCCTTCACCCTCACAAACACAGGCGTCGCGACGCCCGCCTCCCAGACAACGCTCCACACTCATCATCCAGTGTTACCGTTGCCAAAGGCTAAATCACTCGGCACACGAGTGCAATTATGACGTTAGGTGTAACCGCTGCGGCGGGCCGCACCGTCATAGTGAATGCCAAGTGCCCAGGGACTCCCCTGCGTGTGTAAACTGCAAGGGAAAGCACGCCGCCTCCTATTTATGATGTAAATACATCAAGGAGGCGCTTAAACAACAACACTGGCAACGGCAACGTCCTTACACGCCCAGTAACATCCCCTCTCTTCTCTCCATGCCCATAACTCCCCCTAGTCCATGTAAATTCAACAACACTGCCCTTACAAGCATTTTGCAAATCCTCCAACAGCTAATTACCTGCTAATTAGCTCCCCCACACTCCAGGTACACATTCATTACCCCTCTTGCCCCGCTGCACCGTCGGGTGCCTGCTCGGAGGGACGGCCACGGCCGGCCCCTTCCGGGATGGAGCCCGTCGGGCCGCGGGCCCTCTGCACGATGCCATTGGCATGTAGACAACTGTCCTTGCTCTTTTTCTTCTTGTCTTGACAGCTATTAAGTACGCCAGGAGCTTAGGCTCACCTTGATTTATTAATGCAACTGCATCCTAACCTACCCTTCCTAAAATCCTTTTCCTTCCCACTACCTTCCCTCAGGTCATATCCTGGCCAATTAATGACACAATTATACCATACCCTACATCCACAATCCATTAAGTTAAAACGAACCCTGTCCAACACCTTGATAAAGCTCTAAAGGCCCCTAAACGGGAGCTGAGAGGCTAAAAACGCACGCAGCGAACCCGGCTACGCCGGCTTCGCTTGCTTGGGTCCTGAAGCTGAAGTACCTGGGGCATATACAGACAGGACAGATCACACTCACTTTCGAGTTCAGCATCCAAGCTAGCTGTTCGCCACTGCTCCAAGCTTCTGCGTCAACCGATGAAAGCTTCATCATCGCTGCCTCCGAGTCAATAGCCTTCCTATAACCCACATCTAAGCCTACAATCCCTTCCCATTCAAATATCCGTTACCCATTGTCGTAACCAAGCCATTGTTGCCAGCCCACCTTTTCACTCCATCCACGTCAAGAATATCCTATCTCCCTCGAGTTACAGCCAAGCATAACTCATCCCTCCATCCCCGCAGCAGCCAAATAGTTAATCTCTGATTAATTATTTAAATTTCTTTTCCGCCAGCTCGCACATTGTCACGGCCACAACCGATCAACTGTTTAACCTTGTGCGACTGGCATAAACTTCTTGGGCGAGCCAAAATTTTTTCCCCAAGGGTCTGTGAAAACATTTGACCCCTTCATTCATTTCCATTAAAACCAGCACTCTAAATCACTCACAACATGGACTCCAACACACTCGCCCTGTGGGACGATTTATGCACCGTGACTGCAGTACCTTCGAACCCTATATACACCTGCAGTTCACCACCTCCAACACTTTGCCATGGCACCTTTCCAAACTTTGATTTTGGTCAGCCGCTATGGTATGAGTCCCCCACTCGCCGGTCCCCCAAGAGCACGCTGATTGTGATCCGCCCACCTCATAATAACACCTACATGAGCTCACTTAGAGGAGCAATAATCAGTGTGCTCACACCGATTGCGAAGTTCATCACCCAGATTGAGGAACTTCACAATCATCACATAGCCATCACACCTACAAATGACATTCGCCTCAACACAATCAAGAGAGCCCTCTTGAGTCACCCGGCCATTCCCTCATTCATACGGATCCCCTATCACGAAACCACATTCGACACAGCTCAATCGCAAACAGAAAACACTCACGAGTACAAACAGGAGGACACAACGACCAAAATCCCTGTTCCGCCACCCTTGCCGCCTACTCTCAAATACTCAAAGGCTTCCCAAACAACACCACCTGAACTCTTCCACGAACAGTCACAAACAGAGCCAGACATTAAGGAAACATGGACCCAAACGCATCTCGCTCACATCAGACCCAAACGTAAACATAAATGCACACAATTCACCAGCCCTAAGAGCCACAAAATTATACTCAAGCCTACAGACAGCAAACAAAGTTCAGGTCCAACAATACAAGAACACGAAGGCTCACAAACATCTCACGACACATCTCCCCCTCGGGCAATTGTTCCTCCATCAGAGAACGATGCCTCACCTGACAATTTCCCTCCCTTAAACACAGTAAAATCAAAACCCTGTCCAAAAACACGAGCGACTCGTCGCCCTCCTCCCAAACCACACACTACACTCACGATCCAGTGTTTCAACTGCCAGCGATTGGGACATGATGCTGCTAGTTGCCCCCACGAGGCGCGATGCAATCGGTGTGGAGGTGGTCATCACCACGCCGCTTGTAGCGTAGCCAGAGACAAACCTAGGTGCGTCAACTGTGGTGGTGCGCATGCGGCCTCATATCTAGGTTGCAAATACATAAAAACAGCCATAAGGCGGAGGCAGTTGAAACTCAGACAACGCCAACACGCTAACATTCCATCCCTCATGTCCCTCAAAGTCCATCCGCCCCCAACACATACAAATTCAGCCCTTACACAGCTACTACAGCTCCTCTCCCAACTCTCAGCCATCCCACTTCCATAGACACTCAACCACAAACCGAACTCAGGACTCCGGGATCGCTAGGTACCTGCCTGGGGACGGGGCCCGAACCCGGTCACCTGGGATGGAGCCTGGCGGAACGGAAAACACAATACAGCCCAAATTTTACATATCACAACAAACAATAACTTCAAACAGTACTCCCCAACCCAAAATCGTTCTCAAAACAATATTACAGTTTACAAGTACACTCAAAGGCTATCTGACAGTCTCCGCAGTCGAACACAGGACCTGTCGGCTCGTGGCGGGCCTGCCTGGGGATTAGGCGAAAGCCTATCCATCGGGGTGGCGCGCCGCGGCCTGGCGGGTCATTCCTTAGTTCATACACACCCTAATTTATTTTTTCCCGAAACCCAAAATTAATTTATTAACTTCAATTATACTAGAATTTTAACTTTTAACACGTTTCAGAAACACAAAAATTTACATATTCCCTTAAAAACAGCTCAGAGACTGCGGAACTCGGATAGCCAATCACAGGCCTGGATTACAACGTCCGACTAACTTTTTCAACCAAATACCAATATATCCGAACAAAACCTACTCTACATTATAGCTACACTCCCAAAATACACTTTTTGAACAAAAATTAAAAATTTTTTACCATCAGGAACACCAAAAACGGACCAAAACCAATTCACTAATCACAGCACAGTATATACGCCCGCTCAGCCGGCATATTCGAATACAACCAATCACAGCCCAGTAAACTCACAGCCCTTACAAATCATTCAAAAAATCATTAATTCATCATATTCCCAAATAGCGAGGCTTATATATTATTATTATTTATTTTTCTAAACAAATTAACCTACTACAGGTCTTTTCAACAATTTCATACTATCAAACGCCAACCCACTAGAGGTCTGTCTTCCTTCCTTAAGCTAAAACGTAACTTTTAAAATCATTTGATTATTATTATTATTATTAAACTGAAGCTATTGCAACGCCGGCCATGGTGCACATTATATAGAGCCAGAACATCAGGCTAGTAAGTAAACAGCGCTAGACTGCTATGACAACTGTTCATTCCCCGAAAACGAAATTAAATTAACAAATCTTTTATTTTTATTCCACCTTATACCAAACAATTTCTTTTTAAACCATCCCAATCTTATACACGCGCCGCCGAAGCGATTGTCGGCCGCTTCGCGGCCGACACATCGCTTGCGGCGGTAAAAACTATATTTTTAAATTTAAACAGTCTTCAACTCATAAATTAAATCCAAAATTACGTCCCTAAAATAAAATACACCAGGCAGAGTAGCGCATAGACGCAACGGTACCTGGTCCCCCAGCGCCGCTGGCCTGCTCGCTTCGCTCGCAGCCAGCGGCTTCAAAACCGATTAGCAGCAGTCTTCCGAACGTCGCTGTCGAGGGAACATCGAGCCTCTCAGCCCCTCCTCCTGCCCACAACCCCTTCCTGCTCCCGCCACATCCCGTCAAGCAGTCATTTAACTAATTAATACAGACCTATCAACTCACTCATCGTCACAGCTCCAACTGTTAAATCTGGGAACTTTGAGTGACTGGTACGTCTGGTTTTTATTCATTCTTTCAATTTTTCACTGGTCTACCAAGTATTTGACCACTTCAGTTTCTCCCCCCCCCCCCCTTTACGCTTTTTTTTCGGGGGGGGGGGGGCGAAAGGTTTTCCGCACCCGCCGCGTGGCACCCGACCTTACTACTGGTGCCTCCGACATGCAATTAGTCTACATAGTAGAAGAGAAAGCATAGGGGATTGGAAAGAGGCTTTGCGCCTGTCCCATCGCGGTCGCGATCTACCAGGCATCATGGGTTGATATTAACATTGGTATATATTATCATATATGTGCACATATAAATATGTACACATATACAACGGTAAGATTGTAGGGCCAGGGAAAACCGCATAGACAGAAAGGAAAGATTGTCTACACGTAAAACCTGGCGGCTTGGTTATTGCCACATGCAAGGATAATGTGGGTATGGAAATGAGTAGGTTTTGTTAGTACGGGAGGTGTATCATGCAACAGTTGCAAAATCCGTTTCCTCGCCGAGATTAGTATTTGTGGGAGTCAGTTGGCTTGGCACTGCTGGGACTAGCGCGTCCGCAATGGCGGACGAACTGCACTTCCGGGGTTAGGTTCGGAGCACAGTCCGCCCGCCTAGAGCGTCCTAGTACCAAGTCTCCGTGATCCGGAGAGGGGAGCCACGCCTGCGAACAGGGGCTTCTTCTCTCGTGTCCTGGACATAGCTGATGGTTGTTATCAATCACTCCGCCGCTGCATACACTCGTCCTGAAACTATAAGCTAATGATTATTAATAGTCCCTCCCTTGGCTATCCTTTCGGCAAGCCAGGGGAAGGGTTTTTAATACTAAAGTTTTTTTTTTTCCTTAACTAAACTTAAGCTGAAACAAAGAAACAAACTGAAACAGAGAGTCTGACGTGCACATGGACATAGACAATTAATTGTTACACATAAATATGTACACTGCATGTATGCAGCAAGGGGAGCGCGTGCGGCCGCCTTGGTTGGCCTGAGCCGTGACCAAGGACTTCCATGGGAATGTGGAGTTGGGGTTATCCATGGGATGTGTATTTGGGGGGTGACATTTTTGTTGTATGTTCCTGGGGTTAGTGCCGCTTTGCGCTACTCATAGCACCTACCTTTCCTGACTTTACCTGAAGAGAGTGTGTCGAGGGGTAGGGTATTTGCTATTTCGGCCCAGATCGTGTCGGCCGAGGGCTCTTACGAGTGGGTTTGCCGAATAGCGCCTGGAGCGTTGTGACCTTAGTGCAAGTTGTCGCACAAAGGCTTTGATGCTTGGCGTATTTGTTATGCGTTCTAGCTCCCGCGTGGGTGTATCCCGCGGGAGCTTTTGTGCTAACCGCAAGCATTTGTTTTGGATCATCTGCAGCTTTTTGAGGTTCGACTTAGCTGTGTAACCCCATACAGGGCTGGCGTACATAATAATGGGCCTTATAAGGGCTTTATACATGTTTACGCCCAGCGTCTTGTCGAGGCGACTCTTCCTATTTAGGAATGGGTAAAGCTGCAGTAATCGCATGTTGGCTTTGCGCTGTAGTGTTTTAACATGGTGCAGCATGGTTAGTTTGGCATCTAGAGTTACTCCTAGATACTTAACTGTGCTCGTCCATGGTATGTCGCGCGCAAATAGTGTGAGTGGCCGGATGGAATCAGGTCGGCGTGAGATACGGTTCTTCTTGGTGAAGAGTACCGCCTGGCTTTTCTCAACGTTGACTTTTATCCGCCAGTCTCGGAAATAGGTTCCAGGGCCCATAGCGCTTCCTGCAGCCGCTTACGGATGCTGGCTATGCAGAAGTGTTGGGCTGTCATTGCCGAGTCATCAGCATAGAGGTATAACGTAGTTAATGCTCCTGCTGGTGTTGGCATGTCATTGATGTACAGGCTGAACAGCACGGGAGCTATAATACTACCCTGCGGGACGCCTGCTCTGATCTGTCGCTTAGTGGACAGTACGTTCAGAATATCAACCTGGAATGTGCGGCCTTCTAGATATGATCGAATGAGTCGTATGTAGGCCGGGTGGAAATTACAGTCTATTAGTTTGGCTAATAGGCCTGTGTGCCACACCTTATCGAATGCTTCCTGAATGTCCAGGAAGGCAGCTCCGGTGTCGCGTTTTTGGTTGAACCCTACCGTAGCGTGTTCGACCAGCCTCATAAGCTGCTGCGTTGAGGAGTGGTGGTTCCGAAACCCGAACTGCTCGTTCCTGAGCAGTCCATTTTCCTTAAAGTGCGCTACTATTCTCTTTAGCAGTATTTTCTCGAATACTTTGCTTAGAGAGTCTAGTAGGCTTATTGGGCGGTAGTTGTCGGGATTGGACTTGTTTTTGCCCGGTTTGCCGAATACTAGTATTTTAGCTTGCTTCCAGCACACAGGGTAGTACTGTAGCGAGAGCATTGCATTGAAGATGGAGGTTAGTATTTGCAGGGTATCTTGTATACCGAAATGACCGTGTAGGACGTCCGAGTGGAGGCACTGCCATAATCGTGAGGTCCGACCTGGCGCACCAACGCATACCTACCCCTAACGACCTGAGGTTTATAGAGGCCACTATCGTACAAATAGAATTAGCTACTGGCCCGTACCGTCTTGTTTCCTGCTACTTGCCCCCAGGCGTGCCGTTTATCCCGACTGATTTGGAGGCGCTGTTTCCTGACAATATCCCAGTGATATTGGCGGGAGACTTTAACTGTAAAAATCGGCTATGGGGTAGTCGACTCACGGAGGCCAAGGGCAAGCTTCTTGAAAAATTCTGCGACGATCACGGCTGTTTTACCCACCATCCGCCTGGCCACACATATTATCCGTTTAATCCCAATAAACTTCCGGATACCCTGGACATTGCTGTTAGCAAGGGCCTGGATATCCCCTTCACAGTTGACAATCTTAATGCACTTGATTCAGATCACGACCCCATCCTAATCAACTTAAACTCTAGCTACCAACCTTCCCGAACCCAAATCCCTCTTCATACCCGGAAAATGAACTGGGAATATTTCCAAGACATTTTAAAGACCTCCGTCGCTGGAAACCCCAGCATTCGCTGCGAGGAAGACATCGACTCCCTCGTAGAGAAGTTCACCAACTCGCTCCTACACGCAGCCCGCACCGCAGCTATCGGTCCCAAACATCGAGTACACAAGCCCTTTTCCATCCCCCCTGCTCTTCAAGCTCTCATCAAACGGAAGGTGGCGATGGCAAATCACTCGTGATCTTCGCATCAAGCAGGACTGGTACAGGCTTAAACGTCAGATCCACTCAGCCATGGTTGCCCTCCGTAACAAAGAATGGCAAAATAAATTGCAGAGTATGGCTGAAAATTCCAGCTCACTGTACGGTATGGCCAAAAAACTCCTCAAGAAAAGAACTGGCATTCCACCATTACACGGGGTACGTGGACTGGTCTACACCAAACTTGACAAGGCTAACGCCCTGGCGGATACTTTCGAGAGAGCCTGCGAACCCAATCAGGAACCTTGCAACGATGACTTTGTTGACATAGTCCGTCGCGATCTTCGTGGTGGGTTCTCGGGAGAGCTCCCCCAGGGCTTTAGATTTGTCTCGCCGTCCGAACTGCTCAACCTTATAAAGAAGCTGAAGACCCGTAAGGCCCCTGGCCCTGACGAAATTGCAGCTTCCTACCTTAAAAACCTAAGCAAGAATGCATTAACCTGCCTCACAAAATTATTCAATGCCATCTATCGATTCGGGTACTTTCCGAAAGCCTGGAAAGTAGATACAGTCATAATGATTCACAAACCGAATACTGATGCCACTTTCCCCCAGAATTACAGACCAATCAGTCTACTTTCAGTCATCTCAAAACTCTTCGAGATGACCCTACTTTCCAGGCTTAATATTCACATCTCAGAAATAATCAATGATGAGCAGTTCGGATTCCGTAAAGGCCATTCCACAGTGCAACAACTTCTCAGACTCGTCGAGATCATCACGCGCGCTTTTAACGAAAGACGTATGACAGGAGTCTGCTTCCTCGACATCAGTCGTGCTTTTGATAAAGTTTGGCAGAGTGGTTTACTGTACAAAATGAAGCACAAAGGGTTCCCAGAACACTTACTTAAGGTCATCAACTCCTATCTTAGGAAAAGGCAATTCTATGTCGAAGTGGCTGACGCACAATCATCACTGAGGAAGATCAAAGCCGGTGTACCGCAAGGTAGTGTCATAGCTCCCGCCCTCTTCAATGTTTACCTTTCTGACATCCCCAAAACAGATGCTACCAGTCTCCACTTATACGCAGATGATACTGCCATCTCTTCTACCTCCTGGAGAGGACATAGAGTTGCAACTAACCTCCAAGTCGCCTTAGACACCCTACACCCCTGGCTTAGAGATTGGAGTGAAAATTAATGTCGGTAAATGTGCTGCCACTCTGTTTACAAAAAGGCGCAAACATTCAGAAGTCCAGGACCTTAATTTCTTTGGCGATGTAATCAGATGGCAGCCAGCTACAAACTATCTGGGAATCACGCTTGATCGAGGCCTTACTTTCGCACAGGAGGTCACTCACCGCGCAAACCAAGCGAAAGCGATTCAAGCGCAACTATGGCCCCTTATGAAGTCCCAGAGTGCACTAGATGACAGGAGCAGACTACTGACTTATAGCACCATTGTGCGGCCTGTTATGGAATATGCCAGTCCTGCGTGGGGCTTTGCTGCCCCCTCGACCATCAATAAACTTCAGGTCGTCCAGAACAAAGCGCTGCGCACGATATCGGGCTCCCCATGGTATGTGCGCAACGCTCAACTACACAATGAATACGGTCTACCGACCATCAAAGAAAGAATCCATGGACAGGCAGTTAGACTCTATAAAACAGCTACACTAAGCACAAACCCTCTCATTAACAGATTGGGTGATTACCAAGCCAGGGGGAACCGCCATAAGCGCCCCCGCATTCTTATAGAATGATTTTCCTCTTCTCAACAAATCTGCTACTATAGCACACCTTTTCTTCTCTTAAGAACTATTATTTTCTATTTCACACTTAACTTCTGACTCTCTCAGAACTACTTATCTTTTCCTTTTCTATCTTCTGTATTCCCTGAATTAGGTCATATTCTGGCCAATTAAGACACCGAGTAATCACCCTAACACAGTTGCAGCTGGTCGAAACAATTAGATAGAGCTCTTAAGGCCTTCGGGCCGACAGGCTGCCGGCTTCGATTGCATGGGTCAGGCCAGGCCAGGCTGGCCGCCAGTCTCATGCTAACTCCCCTGCCACCAGTTACTGTATCCCTGACGCAATTAAAGATCTAATTATTATTAAGAATCGCATTCGCAAGCTTTGGCAAAGATACAGAGATCCCGCTGATCGCGCTGAATACCGCGAAATAGCGAAGATCATCCACGATAGACTGTTGGAAAGTAAGATAGAAAAGTGGGAAGAGACCTGTAGTAAATTCTCTGAAAATACCTCAAATAACGACTTCTGGAAAGTAGCTCGTTCTTTGAGGCGCCCTCCTAACGTTAAACGAGCGCTTCACGGTCGTAGAGGGCTAGTATTTTCTCCCCTTGAGAAAGCAGAGGCCTTCGCAGATTCTATTGAGAGTCAATGCGATATACCAGACTTTAATGACACAAATGACGATACTAACGAGGACTTATTTAATGACATTCGAGCCCAGGCCACTAATTTTAGGCTCAACTGGAAGACGCAAGACCCTATCCTTATTAACCCCATTACCCCTGCAGAGGTAAAGAAAGTCGCCAGGCAGCAAAATGATAAGAAGTCTCCAGGTGATGACAGGCTGAACAACTTTGAAATTAAAGCTCTCCCTTTTCGAGCATTCATAATACTAGCGAATATATTTAATTCTTGTCTGATACTAGGTTATTTTCCCCAGGCTTGGAAGACAGCCAAAATCTGCTTAATTCCAAAGACTGGTAAAAATCGCCTTTTCCCCCAGAACTATCGCCCTATCAGCCTGCTCTCGCATCTTTCTAAGATTTTTGAGAGGCTTCTTCTCAAGCGCCTAAATGTTCACTTGAACTCCAGTGGCGTGTTGAGGCTGGAGCAGTTCGGTTTTCGCGCGGGTCGAAGTGCCCCCCTGGCCGTGCTGCGACTAGTACAATACGCTTCAAGATCATTCAACTTAAAACGTAATGTTCCGTCCGTCCTTTTCGATATTGAAAGGGAGTTTGACACGATACGGATAGACAATCTTATCGTCAAATTGATTAAATTGGGTACTATCCCCAATTACCTGATTAAGGTCGTCTATTCATATCTTAGGAACAGAACCTTTTATGCTACCTGCGATGGCGAGAGGTCTACGGTTCGAACCCTGAGAGCCGGTGTCCCACAGGGGGGAGTCCTCTCGCCGGTGCTGTTTAGCTTATACTTGGATGATCTTCCTAGGAAGACAGGAGTGGAATTGCAGCTATACGCGGATGACGTTGCAATCTATGCTTCTAAGCGTAGACACTGTGATGCCATTCGTGTGCTGCAAGATTGGATGAATCTTTTTTCGGACTGGTGTCTTCGAAACAGGGTCCTGGTAAATAATGATAAGACTCGAGCTGTCATTTTTACTAGACGTAGGCCTCAGCTAAGTCAACTTAGAATTCATGACACTGTCTTGCCTTGGTCTAATTCTGTCAAATATCTAGGTATATTATTAGATAAGCAGCTGACTTTTCAGCAGCATATAGACCGGGTCTTGCAGCTAGCAGCAGTGCGGTGCAGGGCTATTTATCCGCTCTCGAGCAATAAATATCTCAGTGAGCAGATAAAGCGAAAGCTTTATCTTGAGCTCATACGCCCCGTGCTTTTGTATGGCTGCCAGACCTGGTCTCATATAGCTAAGACTCATATTCTGAAGCTCCAGCGGTTTCAGAATAAAACCCTTCGCTCCTTTTTCAGGATAAGCCGCCTACAAAAGACCAATGCACAGATAAGACATGAATTCTCTATTCCTACTATCTGTTCTCAGATTGAGAAATTATGCAAGTTGACTAAGCTTAGAATGCGCCAGTGCATCCGATCTGAACTCCGTGGTCGTCACATTTTGGATCCCATTATTCACACTTCAAAGCCCAGGACCAAATACAAGAATCGTGGTCCTTGGCTCACTTATTTAAAATAAAATTCCAAATTTTTAATTATTTTATTATGCACCTCTAAATTTTATTTTCACATCCTTTTGGCCCGTTAACTACCATCGTTGAAGCTGTCTGGTGATAGAATTTCTTCTTTCTATCGCTTGGCAGTCTTTCCCCTTTCTTAGCTTACTTACCCTATCTATTGATAGCGAGAACTATGAGGGTTTCAGCTCTGGCTAATAGGTTACGGTTCTCCTCTCCTATTGGCCAGAACGTTTTCCCCCTCCTGTATGTACGCCCTGTGCTATACAGCCAACTTAAGGCAAATACATATATCGATGTGTAAAAAGCTGTACATCAAGCTTGGCACACCCAATTGACGAGCAAACAATAAAAAAAACAGATTATTATACATTCGCCACAACATTGTTGCGATTGTCGCAGTACTGAACGGTTCTGCGTGCCTCTCGTTTTCCTTGAATTTTGCGCACTCTTAAAAAGGCATCACTCACAATTCGTGTTTGTCTCGGGCTAGCTTTGCGAGCTCTGTCTCGCAGTTTAGGGCATTAAAGTTAAATCACCTGACCTTCCTACATCTCCTTACCTTCTCCTGAACTTCTAAGATTGCTCTTTGCCCCTGTTTCGGCAGGCCACAAACCGATAGCCTAGAGCAATCTTAGAAATTTGGGTCCTTCCTCTTTCCTCCCTTCCTGTACCGAAACCCTCAGCGTTCCCTGATTCCGTCCAACATGTCTTCGGGTCCCCCGGTCGGAGCCGGGGGCTCTAACCAGTCCAACCTACCTTCCTCTTCCTGCCTGGCCTTGCCCAATCAAATTACTACCTCCAACACCCATCCTGACTACTGTCCCCCATCTGGTCTTTCGCAAATCACGACCATATGGCCTGCCTTACCCCCGCCCAAGTCCCCTTTCCCACCGACTCCTACATGCGATTCTCGCGGTAGTTCTTCATCAATTAATATTATGTCATCGACCCCTACTGCTCATGAGCTGTTCAGGGCTCTTGAGTTAATTAAAAATGCGGAAGCCAAGGCTAACATGGACTATGATAGTCAGTTCAGGTACCCCAAATCGGGGAAAAGGAAGCCGCCTACTCTCAAAGTTAAGAAAGTCCCCCTTAATGCTAAGGCAGCCAAAATCTCTGTGCCCATGACTACGTCAAACCAATTCACTGTTTTATCTACCTTACCCACTGCCGGGGACATGACTCCCGAGGCCCTGATCACTTCTACCCCTCAATTACCGGTTAGGTCTCGCAGCCCTGCTGCTTCACGACCTTCCGCCAACATTCCTACCTCTATTTGCCAAGCTGGGACTTCTTCGTCCCCCCTGCAAAATGAAACTACTGCTATGGAGACCAGTGCGACTCCTCCGCCTCCTAAGGCCCCGAGGATTCCACCTATAGCTGTCGCTGATAAGTCTGAATATCAGCGGCACTATAGGTACCTCAGAACAGTTTGCAAGGGGGACATCAGGGTCATCAACACCAGGGAGTCCCTGAAATTCTTTGTTGACACCGTAGATGATTACCACCGTGTCAAAACGTACTTTGAAGATTCAAATGCCAGTTTTTATACTCATCAGCTTCCCTCAGACAAGTGTCTGAAAGTTGTTATCAGAAATATAGTCAACACGGTGGAATTAGACTGGGTTCGCGAGGACCTAGTCGCACAAAATTACGAGCCCCGGGATGTATTTCGGTACACCAAACGTGACCATACCACGGGCCGAAATACACCTCTGAGTGTAATTAGTGTTACGCTCCCCAACACAGAGTTTTCCAAGACAGTTTTCTCTCTTCGTTACCTTTGTGGAAACCGGGTTACCGTTGAGCTCTACAAGGGAAGGGATGGTCCCTCCCAATGCCAGAAGTGTCAGCGGTATGGTCATACTGCAAATTATTGCAGAATGCCGCTCCGTTGCGTCAAGTGTGGTGAAGCCCACAGGGTGGAAGACTGCCCGCTCACCCCTGAAACTAAGGCCAAGTGCGCAAACTGTGGTGGAGATCACGTTGCCTCCTTCAGGGGCTGCGATGTTCACGTTAACATTTTAAAACAAAAAGATAATTTAAGATCTAAGCGAACGCTCAGGGCACCATCACGGGGTGTAACCCAGGAACTGAGCTTCGCTGCCGCCACAGCGCCTCCTTCCGCTCTAGACGCAACGGCCACTGAAAACGGTGGCATTGGCTCCCAGTCCTCTTCGGGCCTAAGTGACATTTTCGACCTCGTTAGGGAGTTGATGATGATGATGATGATGATGATGATGATGATGATGATAATTGTTGTTTTAAGGGGCCTAACATCTAGGTTATCGGCCCCTGATGGTTGGGGTGATCGTGAAGATGAAAATGAAAAGCGAACTTAAAACTAAAACTAACTACTAACCTACATACTAGAAGAAGAAATGGAAAATTAAAGGAGAATAAGGCAAATAAAAGGACAGAAGGAAAAGAAATGCCCTCAACCCTCGGAGAAGGCGGATTGAGGGACTTGGAAGGAAGGAGAGCCATGAAAGGCATATAGGAAAGTGAAAGAGGAGAGGGTCCGCCCCAAAGGTAAGGGACAAAAGGGAAAAACGGACCCAGCTCAGGAATCCCTCGGGGTCGCCAACCCCCGAACTCACCAGCCGTGAGCCCCTGAGGGTGTAGCATTATCTAGGGTGCACCAGAAGTGGTGGGGCTACATACACCCGGCCTCCTTAAGGGCCTAGAGCACAAGGCAGGAGGTAAAAGGAAAAGGAAAATAAAAAGAAGGCTGACCCCTCACAGAAGGAGGGTATCAGAAAAGATGAGACAAGGGCCAATTAAGGCGGGAAAGGAAGAGACTCCCTAGGCCTCGGATACCCTAATACCGTCGGGGTCGGAAGAGAACAAGAGTTGACCAAGTGAGGTCGACAGGAAAGAAGACAGAGAGGAGCCCGGCACAAGTAAGAGGAAGCAATGCTGGACTCAGCTGGGGCCCCGTGGTCGCCAACCCACGCCCACAAGATGTGAGCCCCTGGGGGATAGGGAGTTGAACTTCGCTAAATTGATACCTTTGATTAAACAAACTGCTACCCGTATTCGCTCTTGTGCGACTACTATAGATAAGATTATGGTCCTGGTGGATGCTGCAATGCAGTATTTCTCAGAGCCTTAAACTTATTTATTTTTGACAATGGATCGAGTGCTCACTATCTGTGCTTGGAATTGCCAAGGTATTAGTAGGCAGAAATACGAGCTTGAAGCTTTTCTTTCGGACTACAATATTGATATCTGCCTCATGAGTGAGACATGGATTCAAATGCACATTTTTCGATAAAAAACTACGCAATGTATCGGAAAGTCAGGCTTATCCAGAGCATAGCCCCTCGTGGTGGTGTGGCCATCCTGATAAAGTCTCGACTTTGTCATCATGTGCTAGACACGAACTCTGTCTCTACTATAGAGAGCCTGGGCATTGAAGTCAAGCTGAATAACTTGCATTATAGGCTCTTTGCTGTGTATTTGCCTCCTAAAGCCCCTTAAATCCTGATGACTTGAGGGCTCTTTTGGAAAATGACAACCATGTACCATCCATAATTGCGGGGGATCTCAATTCCAAGCACTCAGATTGGCACTCCAGAATGACTAATCCCAAGGGTCGATTGCTGAGAGACTACATCTTAGAGCATGACGATATCAAAATTGATGCGCCTACAGAGCCGACCATATATCCTGCAAACGGTCAGCCTGATGTCATAGATATTGCTGTTTCACTGCACTTAGGGCCTGAACTGTCCTTTACAGTACCTAACGTGCTTAATTCAGATCATAAACCCATTTTATTTCAACTTGCCTGGGATAGAGTTTTGCAGCCCCGCTTACCTATTCGGCATAAGAACCTTGATTACTTCAAATACAGATGGCATATTGACAAAAATTTAAAACTGTCCACCCCTAGAACCCCTGCTGAGGTCGATTCTGCCATTATATATCTTAATAATAAGATATATAATGCTAAAAAATACATAAATCGGCGAGCTACCAGCACTTTGAGCGCGACTGATGTTGCTAGCCAGTCGCAAGCCAGAAGCGCTCCCATTGGTCAATCCGCCTCGTGCCGTGCAGGACACGAGCCTATAAATATGACCCGTTTCCTGGATGGCTCACAGTCATATGCTAAACATCCTGAGACCCGTTTCTGTATCCCTGAAGTAATAAATGATCTTATTATTATTAACAAGAAGTTCCGTGAAGAACTATACAGCCTACTTTTCATGCCAATGATTATTCTACAGAATATGAACCTATCTAGAATAATGACGAAATTAAGTTGGTAATATCAAAATATCTAATTAGTTCAAAATATACCTGGTATAATGTAGCCTAATAGAGCACTACAGTTGGCAGCCCTGGTGACTGAATATATTCTTAGTTCCATCTCTTAAGGTACAGAATACAAAATTTGGTTGAAGTCCAATGGACGTTACATGCAGTTAGACATTGGATCTATCAGCACGCGTAAAAGCATGTTGGCAACAATGTCATGCGTGTGCTGGTCAGAAATAATCTGAAATATTATGATATCTTTTTGTGCCAATTTTGGATGAAATACATTGGTTAGTATAGAAGTTACATGTATTTTAAAATTGGACATATCAGCAGGCATAGAATCATGTTGGCAGCACTGTCTTGTATTAATTACTCCAAATTAATCTAGAATATCAGGTGCTATACGTGTGCAAAGTATAGAACTCTTGGCTTGCATACTTTCTGATATATTGATATTAGGGTAAAAAATATAGACAGTATTTATTAACAGTTGGCAGTCCTGATTGCTCTTAACAATACTAATAGTAATATCTGTTATGGTACACATAGCACATATGAAATTTGGTTGAAATCCAACTGATAGTATAGAAGTTACATGTATTTAAAAATTGGTACTATCAGCAGGTTTATAATCATGTTGGTCTGGGTTCGATTCCCGGTCAATGCATGTGAGATTTTCGAAGTGAAATGCCATGTCCTGTGGTTCGGATTCCCCGTAAAAAGGAGGTCCCGTGGCTCATGATCTCAGGATTAACGGTCACGTTAAACTACAAGCTTCCTTTATAATCATGTTGGTAGAACTGACGTATATAAGTTACTCCAAATTAATCCAAAATGTCAGAATATACGTGTGCATAGTTTAAAGCTGTTGGCTTGCATACTTTCTGATATATAGGTATTTGGTTAAAAAAATAGAGAGAGCAATTATTAACAGTTGGCAGCCCTGGTGGCCTTAAGAATACGCTCAGTCATATCTGCTTATGTACAGATATTACATACAAAATTTGGTTGAAATCCAATTGATAGTGTCGAAGTTATATGCATTTAAACATTGGACCTATCAGAAGGCTTAAGATTATTTTGGCAACACTGTCATGGTTGACCTCCTGGAAATTAAACTGAAATAGTCTTATCTACATGTGTGCCAATTTTGGAATAGCTCCCATGCATACCTTGCAAGATATCCAACATGGAGCTCAAATTTCTAGTGCGTTTTTTCAGCAGTTGGTAGCACTGACATCATTTTCAAATATGGACGTGAGATATTCCGGTGCACATCTTTACTCATACTAAATTTGGTTTTGATTGCTGCAGCCGTTTAGGAGTTGATAGGGGGGGACACACACACACACAGCCAGCCAGCCAGCCAGCCAGCCAGACAGACAGACAGACAGACAGACAGACAGACAGACAGACAGACACACATTTTCCCGGATCGATCTCATAAGTCTACTTTTTCCTCATTTTTGCAAAATGTGAAAAGTAGGCTAAAAATCGCATACGTAAGCGTTGGCAGCAATATCGCTACCCTCCTGATCGTGCTGAATACAAGGAACTAGCACAGATCATCCACGAAAGACTGTTGGAGCGTAAGATTGAACTTGGGAAGAAACATGCAATAATCTCTCTGAGCACACTTCAGGGAGCGACTTTTGGCGATTAGCTCGCTCTCTGAAGGGTCCTAATAGGATAAATCGCGCGCTTCACGGGCGACGAGGACTTGTTTTCTCTCCCCTTGAAAAAGCTGAGGCCTTTGCTGACTCAATTGAGAGTCAATGCGACATTCATGACATAATAACGATGACTACGATACTGACGATGACAATATAGATGACGTTGCAGCCCAGGCTAATCAGTTTAGGCACAACTGGAAGAGCCATGATCCAGTTTTTATTAATCCTATCACTCCTGCCGAGGTCAAACGTGTTGCTTCTGTCCAGAACGAAAAGAAGTCTCCCGGCGATGACAGGATTACAAATAACGATATCAAGTCCCTCCCTTTCAGGGCTTACATATTTTTAGCCACCATCTATAACACCTGCTTAATTCTCGGCTATTTTCCCCAAGCTTGGAAGAATGCTAAAGTCGTTCTTATTCCCAAGCCTGGTAAAAATAGAGTTTTCCCCCGGAATTACCGTCCTATAAGACTGTTGTCGCATATATCGAAGATATTCGAGAGACTTCTTCTTGTGAGACTCAATAGATACCTGGATTCCAGTGGCGTATTGCGACTGGAGCAGTTCGGCTTTAGAGCGGGCAGAAGTGCCCCTCTGGCCGTGCTGCGGCTAGTACAGTACGTCACGAGATTATTCAACTTAAGACGTTCTGTTCCTGCTGTTTTCTTTGATATTGAACGTGCCTTCGATTCAGTTTGGATTCAAAACCTCATTGTTAAACTAATTAATTTAAATTGTCTCCCAAATTATTTAATTAAAATTATTTTTTCTTATCTCAGGAATAGAACGTTTTATGCTGTCTGCGATGGCGAGAGGTCCACTGTTCGACCCCTGAGGGCTGGCGTTCCTCAGGGGGGAGTCCTCTCGCCAGTGCTTCTCAGCTTATATTTGGATGATCTCCCAAGGAAGCCTGGAGTAGAACTGCAGCTATACGCTGATGATATTGCCATTTACGCTTCCAAGAAGAGAAATTGCGATACCATCAGCGTTCTGCAAGCTTGGATCACCCTGTTTCGGAAATGGTGCATTCGAAACAAAGTGCGGGTAAATAATGACAAGGCCAAGGCTGTGTTATTTACCCAGCGCAGACCGATTTTTGGTCACTTAAAGATAGACAACTTCACGTTACCATGGACTAACATTATTAGGTATCTTGGCATCACTCTTGACGCAAAACTGACTTTTGAGCAGCATGTGAACAAGGCTATGCAGATGGCAATAGCCCGGGCGAGGGCGATTTATCCCCTTACGGGGAATAAACGCCTGAGTAACCGAATAAAGCGGCAGCTTTATTTGGCTCTCATTCGCCCGGTATTATTATACGGATGCGAGGCCTGGTCACATATTGCCAAATCCCATATTAAAAAATTGCGGACTTATCAGAACAAGACGTTACGACACTACTTACGAGTCAACAATTACGTTAGGACGAATCGCCAGATTCGTCACGACCTTAAAATTCCCACCATCCGACAACAAATTGACAAAGTATGCCAAATGACAAAAAATCGAATGCATCATTGCATCCAGTCTACTCCCAGGGGCCTCGATATTCTGAAGCCCATCATCTTCACTTCGAAACTTAACACCAGATTCAAATATCGAGGTCCCTGGCTCACTTATCTACGGTGTCAAAGCTAATTTCATTAATTTCTGAACAAAATTCATCCAAATTTTTAAGTGATTCTTTGCCCTGTTAAGGGCTGTTTGAAGCTGGCTGGTCATTCTTCGACCTGTCGGCTTTCTTTGCCCCCTCTCCGCTTTTCCCTGCCCCCCTTTTCCATCTTTCCACTGAGGGTTTCGGCTCTGCTCATTTGGATACGGTCTGCCCTTTCCTCTTGAGCAGATTGTTTTCCCCTCCCTACTAGTATTGCCCACTGAACACGCCAATTTAGGCAAATTTTTAACTACATCGAGAGTAAGAGGGCGTATTGTCCCTGGCACTCGCAAAGCTATCTGAACACAACAACAAAAAATACACACATTGTTGCGATTGTCGCAGTACTGAACGGTTCTGCGTGCCTCTCGTTTCCTTGAACTTTGCGCACTCTTAAAAAGGCATCACTCTTAATTAGTGTTTGTCTCGGGCTAGCTTTGCGAGCTCTGTCTCGCCGTTTAGGGCAATAAAGTTAAATCACCTGACCTTCCTACATCTCCTTACCTTCTCCTGAACTTCTAAGATTGCTCTTTGCCCCTGTTTCGGCAGGCCACAAACCGATAGCCTAGAGCAATCTTAGAAATTTGGGTCCTTCCTCTTTCCTCCCTTCCTTTACCGAAACCCTCAGCGTTCCCTGATTCCGTCCAACATGTCTTCGGGTCCCCCGGTCGGAGCCGGGGGCTCGAACCAGTCCAACCTACTTTCCTCTTCCTGCCTGGCCTTGCCCAATCAAATTACTACCTCCAACACCCATCCTGACTACTGTCCCCCATCTGGTCTTTCGCAAATCACGACCATATGGCCTGCCTTACCCCCGTCCAAGTCCCCTTTCCCGCCGACTCCTACATGCGATTCTCGCGGTAGTTCTTCATCAATTAATATTATGTCATCGGCCCCTACTGCTCATGAGCTGTCCAGGGCTCTTGAGTTAATTAAAAAAGTCCTCTCGGCACGCCGGAAGGCGGAGGTAGATTTCACCGGACAAACTTGGGGATAGGCGAAAATAGGCAGAATATGCAGGTTTTCGTAGAAGGATCAGACCTCATTTATTGCGAGAAGGTATTTTATAATTGGAGCTTAATTAACTTTGTTTTTCGTCATTTTATGCTTATTTTAAACATTTTATTGTCTTATGGGAACGGTAACCTTCTTGTCATTTGGGGTCCATTTTTATACTTGTGGTCACACTGTCCTTATGCAAGGTTTCGACACTGATGTGTAACTATGTAACTGTCTGTTACTTCTTCACGCAAAATTATATCTCCCGCAGAGATTTTGGTTGGTTCCTCAGTTTAGGGGCTTCGACAACGCGGTCATGTAACCCCGTGTACTTAGGGATGGCTATATTAGTCTGTAATTCAGGTAAGGACTGCAGACGGTCAATTTCAAGCAGTAGTTCCTAATGTTGCTACCAGGTACTACGGTCAACGACACCTACCTGTGAACTTGGCTACTAGATGCCACCGCAGCCAGCAACTCGCAACGAACGTTGGAATTTCCCCTCCAAAGGAAAGCATACTGAGGGATTTTTAGCGCTCTTAGAAAATCCGACGACTTCGGCCGGCTTTGAACTCGCGACCTTGGGCATAGACATTCAGCATGCTTGCTACCAGTTACGTCACCGAAGCCGCTTCACACTTAGTCAGATGGAATTCTGAATATGATCTCGTGCAAGTGCGTTATCTTGGCAACGTCTGATGGCTCATCCCTCATCAATTTAGTAGAGTTGCCATGGCAAGCACTGATAGCTCTTCGCATTTTCTTATAATTCCGAAATCATTTTTCTCATCCCTTGGCATAAAGGTGGATCATATCAGAAATTCTTTAAGACAAAATTTTAGGTAATTATTAGGGGAATATTGTCCATTTTGTAAGGTTTTGAGATTGTGCCTATTAAGAGAGATATGATTAATGTTTCCCGAAAAACCCACTTTTTCCCACCCCTTTGGTTAATGGTTGGTGCTATAAAAAAAACTCTTCAAACATAAATTTTTGGGCTTTATCCGACACATAGTATGAACGTTGAACGGATTCGATATTTCACATATTAAGAGAGTTATAGCAATATTTCCCTTTTTCGAAAAAAGCCCCCATTTTCACCCCCTTCGACCGATTTAGCCCATTAACGAACTCGACCGAGATTTTATAGGTATACATATTCGGTAAAATATTCAAAGTGATTGGTGCAAAATTACGGCAGTTATCGTGTCCACAAAAAACTGATATGCATATATATACTAGCTGACCCGGCAGACGTTGTCCTGCCAATCAAAGAAAGTGTTGTAACTTTGTTTCTTGAAGTGCTTTTGGATACACAATATTTTTTTCAATTTCTGTTAACTGCCTCTAAACTATCGTGAAATGAATTAACTAATCTAGAAACATTCGTTGGAGCGTGCACAACAACTCTCCAAAGTTTCATCGCAATCGTATAAATGGCATGTAACGCATACGGGATTTTGTTTAAATGATTCGTGCGCTGTCACTCATTTGTTGAATCTACTCGTGCTCTACCAACTGTGAAATGGATTTACTAAGTTAGAAAGCTTTACGTAAGTGCACACAACAACTCATGAAAGTTTCATCGCAATCGGATAAATGGTATATGGACGCATACGGTACTTTGTTGAAACGATTCGCGTGCCATCACTCATTTGCAGAATCTACTCGTGCGCTACCTATTGCAAAATGGATTTATTAAGCCAGACATCTTCCATAGGGTGTACACAACATCTCACCCAAGTTTCATCGTAATCGGACGAATGGTATTTGAACGCATACGGGACCTTATTGAAACGCTTCACACGTCGTCGCTCATTTGTTTGAATCTGCTCGTGCGCAACCTCCTGTGAAATGGATTAACTAATTTTAAAACCCTCACGTAAGTGTACACAACATCTCACCGAAGTTTCATTGCAATCGGATGAATGGTATATGAACGCATACGGGTCTTTGTTTAAACGTTCGCGCGTCGTCGCTCATTTGTTGAATCTACTCGTGCGCTACCTATTGTAAAATGGATTTACGAATCCAGAAGCCTCCCCTGGAGTGTACACAACATCTCACCCAAGTTTCATCGCTATGGGACGAATGGTATTTGAACGCATACGGGACCTTGTTGAAACGCTTCGCACGTCGTCGCTCATTTGTTGAATCTACTCGTGCGCAACCCCCTGTGAAATGGATTTACTAAGTTAGAAACCTTCACGTAAGTGTACACAACAACTCATCAAAGTTTCATCTCAATCGATGAATGGTATATAAACTTATACGTGATTTTGTTGAAACGCTTCGCGCGTTGTCACTCATTTGTTGAATCTAGTCGTGCGCTACCAATTGTGAAATTTATTTACTAAGCCAGAAGCCTTCCCTGGAGTGTACACAACATCTCACTCAAGTTTCATCGCTATGGGACGAATGGTATTTGAACGCATACGGGAGCTTTTTGAAACGCTTCGTTCGTCGTCACTCATTTGTTAAATCTAGTCGTGCGCTATCTATTGTAAAATGGATTTACTAAGCCAAACACCTTCCCTGGAGGGCACTCAACATCTCACCCAAGTTTCATCGCAATCGGATGAATGGTATATGAACGCATACGGGACTTTGGAACGCTCTAACGTGCAGAGACAAACAGTAGAATTCGACATCACTGCCACCTTTGGAATAAAACACAACGTTCTGCCACGGGCGGCGGAGTGTTATGTTATGGCGGTAGTTGCACAGGTTGCGACCAGGTGGCTCTACGTGCAGAGACAAACAGTCCAAATGCATCACTTTTCACTAAAGCTAGCGGTTTCCATGACGACTGTTTACGACTGTATATTGTGGTTCTAAAATTGTGTGTAAATTGTGGTTCTAAAATTCTAAAATTACACCTACCTCGTCAAATTGTGAATCTAAACCATACATGGACCCACCCTAATATACATACCAAATTCCATCGAAATCGGTTCAGTCGTTTAGGAGGAGTTCAGTCACATACACACGTGTCGAAGAATTATATATATAAAGATATATATATATATATACATATACATACATAAATTATATATAAACTTTTGAACTGACGGTGGTTTTGGGGTCTGGGGGATGTGAAACGCGAAGATATGTCCAAATTTTCCGGAAGTCGAAACATGGTACCCATTGCAATAGTTAGCTTTCTAATGAAATCTACCTCTGGTTGGTTCCTCAGTTTAGGGGCTGCGACAACGTGGTCATCTAACCCCGTGTACTTTGGGTGAGTGTAGAATCTGTCTGATAAACGGTGTGAATTGTAATGGATGTATTAGTCTGTAATTCAGGTAAGGACTGCAGACGGTCAATTTCAAGCAGTAGTTCCTAATGTTGCTACCAGGTACTACCGTCAATGACACCTAGCTGTGAACTTGGCTACTAGATAACACCCCAACCAGCAACTCGTAACGAACGTTGGAACTTCCCCTCCAAAGGAAAGCATACTGAGGGATTTTAGCGCTCTTAGAAAAACCGACGACTTCGGCCGGCTTTGAAACCGCGACCTTGGGCATAGACATTCTGCATGCTACCAGTTACGTCACCGAAGCCGCTTCCCACTTAGTCAGATGTCAAAGTCAACCCCTGGCACCATCCAGCCCATGACGGGCTAAGGCCGACCAAGCGACCGCTGCCCAGCCATTTGGCCTGCAGATGATGATGATGATAATTGTTGTTTTAAGGGGCCTAACATCTAGGTTATCGGCCCCTGATGGTTTGGGTGATCGTGAAGATGAAAAAGAAAAGCGAACTTAAAACTAAAACGAACTACTAACCTACATACTAGAAGAAGAAATGGAAAACTAAAGGAGAATAAGGCAAATAAAGGACAGGAGGAATAGAAATGCCCTCAATCCTCGAAGAAGGCGGATTGAGGGACTTGGAAGGAAGGAGAGCCATGAAAGGCAGATAGGACAGTGAAAGAGGAGAGGGTCCGCCCCAAAGGTAAGGGACAAAAGGGGAAAACGGACCCAGCTCAGGAATCCCTCGGGGTCGCCAACTCCCGAACTCACCAGCCGTGAGCCCCTGAGGGTGTAGCATTATCTAGGGTGCACCAAAAGTGGTGGGGCTACATACACCCGGCCTCCTTGAGGGCTTTAAGCAGAAGGCAGGAGATAACATGAAAAGAAAAAGAAGGCTGACCCCTCGCTGAAGGAGGGAATCAGAAAAGATGAGACAAGGGCCAATTAAGGCGGGAAAGGAAGAGACTCCCTAGGCCTCGGATACCCTAATACCGTCGGGGTCGGAAGAGAACAAGAGTTGACCAAGTGAGGTCGACAGGAAAGAAGACGGAGAGGATCCCGGCACAAGTAAGTGGAAGCAATGCCGGACCTACTCAATTGTCCTCACGAGGCTGAGTGCACCCCGTTCCAACTCTCACGTCAGTTTTAAAATCCCTGACGGAGCCGGGGATCGAACCCGGGGACTCCGGGTGAGAGGCAGGCGCGCTACCCCAACACCACGGGGCCGGCTTAGTCAGATGAAAATACTGAATCTGATCTCGTGCAAGTGCGTTGTCATGGCAACAGCTCATCCCTCATCAATCTAGTAGTGTTGCCATGGCGACCTCTGATAGCTCTTGGCATTTTCTTATAATTCCGAAATCATTTTTCTCATCCCTCGGCGTAATGGTGGGTCATATCAAAAATTCTTTCAGACAAAAGTGTTAGGTAATTATTAGGGGAATATTGTCCATTTTGTACGGTTTTGATATTGTGCCTATTAAGAGAGATATGATTAATGTTTCCCGAAAACCCACCTTTTTCCACCCCTTTGGTCAATGGTTGGTGCTATCAAAAAACTTATTTGACATAAATTGTTGGCACTTATCCGACACATATTATGAACTTTCAATGGATTCGATGTTTCACGTATTAAAAGAGTTATAGCGAAATTTCAATTTTTCGAAAAAAGCCCCCCATTTTCACCCCCTTCGACCGATTTTGCCCATTAACGAACTCGACCGAGATTTTATAGGGATACATATTATGTAAAAAATTCAAAGTGATTGGTGCAAAATTACGGCAGTTATCGTGTCCACAAGAAACTGATATACATATATATATACACATACATAAATTATATATAAACTTTTGAACTGACGGTGGTTTTGGGGTCTGGGGGATGTGAAACGCGAAGATATGTCGAAATTTTCCGGAAGTCGAAACATGGGACCCATTGCAATAGTTAGCTTTCTAATGAAATCTACCTAAAATGCGGAAGCCAAGGCTAACACGGACTATGATAGTCAGTTCCGGTACCCCAAATCGGGGAAAAGGAAGCCGCCTACTCTCAAAGTAAAGAAAGTCCCCCTTAAGGCTAAGGCAGCCAAAATCTCTGTGCCCACGACTACGTCAAACCAATTCACTGTTTTATCTACCTTACCCACTGCCGGGGACATGACTCCCGAGGCCCTGATCCCTTCCACTACCCAATCACCGGTTAGGTCTCGCAGCCCTGCTGCTTCACGACCTTCCGCCAACATTCCTACCTCTATTTGCCAAGCTGGGACTTCTTCGTCCCCCCTGCAAAATGAAACTACTGCTATGGAGACCAGTGCGACTCCTCCGCCTCCTAAGGCCCCGAGGATCCCACCTATAGCTGTCGCTGATAAGTCTGAATATCAGCGGCACTATAGGTACCTCAGATCAGTTTGCAAGGGGGACATCAGGGTCATCAACACCAGGGAGTCTCTGAAATTTTTTGTTGACACCGTAGAGGATTACCAACGTGTCAAAACTTATTTTGAGGATTCCAACGCCAGTTTCTTTACTCATCAGCTTCCCTCAGACAAGTGCCTTAAAGTAGTTATCAGGAATATATTCAACACGGTGGAACTAGACTGGGTTCGCGAGGAGCTAGTCGCACATAATTACGAGCCCCGGGATGTATTTCGGTACACCAAACGTGACCAAACCACGGGCCGAAATACACCTTTGAGTGTAATTAGTGTTACGCTCCCCAACACAGAGTTTTCCAAGACAGGTTTCTCTCTTCGCTACCTTTGTGGAAACCGGGTTACCGTTGAGCTTTAGGGGACGCCCGGGCAAAGAGAATAGGCCGGGCAAAGAGAATAATGTTTAGTATTAAAAAAATACACTAGATGGCACTGTATGTACTCGCTGCATAGTAGCGACATCTGTTGGACTACCTGGGGAAGCATGCACGCATTCATGAAGCTCTTGTACTGTGTGCAACAAGACATTTGTAATTCTGCAGAATATTCTTCAGATATTTCAATGTAAGTACATATACATTTACTTAGAGGTTTAAAATATTGTCGTGAATTGGTTTGTTGCTCCTTAAGCTTCATATTTTCCCTATTCAGATCACGTGACTGTCGTATGTGGGTGCATTTCATTTCGACTCTGATAACTTCTTTGAAATCAATGGCGACACACCGGGCAAAGCGAACAGGGCAAAGTGAATAACTATTCGCTTTGCCCGGGTTGTTGTAAAAGAGTTTGAATGTTAGACTTAGCTTAGCTTACTTGAAGTCATGTTTGTTTTTAATATTTTTAATAGAAACTGGTAGTAATGGGAGGATATTCGCCTTGTTTCAGATGGTGTATAAATATAAAAGAAAAACCAATCAAGCAAATTGGAGCGAACATGACATGAAAAAAGCCATGCAAGAGGCTGCATTAGGATCCTTGAATTCTGCAGCTGCAAATTATAATATACCGTATGCAACTTTATATAGGCACATGAAAAAGGGTTCTACAGAAAAGAAATTAGGCAGATTTGTGACTGTATTCAATAGTCAGCAGGAGGAGGAACTCCTGCAATACCTGCATTACATGGACAATTTATTCTATGGTCTGACAAGGAATGAGTTTAAGAAACTCTCGTTTGATTTTTCGAATAAAAACAGAATCTCTAATCCATTTCAAAATGGAGCTGCTGGAGACGAGTGGCTCAAGGGGTTTATGGACAGACATAAAGGTGTAAGTTTGAGGTCTCCAGAGCCCACTTCAATTGCTAGGGCAAGAGGGTTTAATCGTCCGCAAGTGATTCGATTTTTCACACTTCTAGGGGAACACATAGAGAAACATGGAATTGATCCATCTCGTCTGTATAACATGGACGAGACTGGAGTTCAAACATCAACTAAACGGCCACCTAGAATTCTTTCTACGACAGGAAAGAAGCAAGTAGGTATGATCGCTAGCCTAGAACGTGGTCAACTAACAACTGCAATTTGCTGCTGTAATGCTTCTGGTTCTTTCATTCCTCCATTTTTAATTTTTGCTCGGAAACGCATGCAGGAACGACTTCTTGACGGAGCTCCACCAGGATGTCAAGCTTCGTGCACTGATAATGGCTGGATCAACGGAGAGACATTTTTGCAGTGGCTACAGTTCTTTGTAGAACAAGTGCGTCCAACTCCTGACAAGAAAGTTATGCTAGTGTTGGACAATCACGAGTCCCACAAAAACATAAAGGTTCTCGATTATGCCAAGGAAAATAATGTTATATTTCTCTCCTTTGCACCACACACTACACACAAAATGCAGCCTTTAGACATTGCCGTGTACGGGCCTTTGAAAACTTATTTCGAACAAGCAATCTGCACATTTCAAAGGAATCATGTGGGAAGAATTGTCAACCAATACGATGTTGCGAAATTGTTTGCATCTGCTTACTTGAGGGTGGCAACTTCTAAAAATGCTACTAGTGGATTTCAGTCATCAGGAATTTGGCCTTACAATCCAAATATATTTTCTGATTCTGATTTTGCTCCATCATCTCTCACCGATCGTCCAGATCCTGCCTGTGCTCCAGAATCTCGTCCTGAAAACCCAGACATTGTTAATGTTCCTGCTTCCCATGATAGCCTAAGTCAGGATAATGGGTCAACACCTGAACTACCCACTAGTTCCTACAGTCCACATGATATTCGGCCTGCTCCTACTATTCTTTGTTCTTCCTCAACTGGACGGAAAAGAAAATGTCAACAGGCTGAAATACTAACTAGTACTCCGATCAGAAAACAGCAACAAGTGAAATTTGATAAAAGAGAGGAACAACAATTGAGGGCGGTTGCTAGAAACCTGGGAAATTTCTCGAAAAAGTCCAAGACAAGCAAACAAAAAGTTGCTGAGGGGAAGTATTTTTGCCTTTTGTGTGGACAACCCTACAGTGACCCACCGAAAGAAGATTGGATACAGTGTTCACAGTGTACATTGTGGTGTCACGATTCTTGTTCAAACTACAGTGGTCGTGGTTCCTACTTTTGCGATGATTGCCTTGACTAAACTGACTATTCACTTTGCCCGGAGCAGATATTCACTTTGCCCGGGTATGCCGGGCAAAGCGACTAAAGCGCACATGTTTATAATATTGTATTTGTATGTCATTAGGAGTGAATGCACTGAAAAATAATTTGTTCATTAAACAGCCCAATAATGTTGTAATATAACCAATAAAGCATTTAGTTCCACTTACTCGAGTGTTGTGGTATTCATGCCTTAAAGTTAACTTAACCGCTTTGCCCGGACTTCCCCTACATGGGTAGGGCTGGTCCCTCCCAATGCCACAAGTGTCAGCGGTATGGTCATACTGCAAATTATTGCAGAATGCCGCTCCGCTGCGTCAAGTGTGGTGAAGCCCACCGGGCGGAAGACTGCCCGCTCACCCCTGAAACTAAGGCCAAGTGCGCAAACTGTGGTGGAGATCACGTTGCCTCCTTCAGGGGCTGCGATGTTCACGTTAACATTTTAAAACAAAAAGATACCTTGAGATCAAAGCGAACGCTCAGGGCACCATCACGGGGTGTAACCCAGGAACTGAGCTTCGCTGCCGCCACAGGGCCTCCTTCCGCTCTAGACGCAACGGCCACTGAAAACGGTGGCATTGGCCCCCAGTCCTCTTCGGGCCTAAGTGACATTTTCGACCTCGTTAGGGAGTTCAACTTCGCAAAATTGATACCTTTGATTAAACAAACTGCTACCCGTATTCGCTCTTGTGCGACTACTATAGATAAGATTATGGTCCTGGTGGATGCTGCAATGCAGTATTTCTCAGAGCCTTAAACTTATTTATTTTCGACAATGGATAGAGTTCTCACTATCTGTGCTTGGAATTGCCAAGGTATTAGTAGGCAGAAATATGAGCTTGAAGCTTTTCTTTCTGACTACAATATTGACATCTGCCTCATGAGTGAGACATGGTTGGATTCAAATGCACATTTTTCGATTAAAAAAAACTACGCAATGTATCGGAAAGACAGGCTTATCCAGAGCATAGCCCCTCGTGGTGGTGTGGCCATCCTGATAAAGTCTCGACTTTGTCATCATGTGCTAGACACGAACTCTGTCTCTACTATAGAGAGCCTGGGCATTGAAGTCAAGCTGAATAACTTGCATTATAGGCTCTTTGCTGTGTATTTGCCTCCTAAAGCCCCCTTAAATCCTGATGACTTGAGGGCTCTTTTGGAAAATGACAACCATGTACCATCCATAATTGCGGGGCATCTCAATTCCAAGCACTCAGATTGGCACTCCAGAATGACTAATCCCAGGGGTCGATTGCTGAGAGACTACATCTTAGAGCATGACGATATCAAAATTGATGCACCTACAGAGCCGACCATATATCCTGCAAACGGTCAGCCTGATGTCATAGATATTGCTGTTTCACTGCACTTAGGGCCTGAACTGTCCTTTACAGTACCTAACGTGCTTAATTCAGATCATAAACCCATTTTATTTCAACTGGCTTGGGATAGAGTTTTGGAGCCCCGCTTACCTATTCGACATAAGAACCTTGATTACTTCAAATACAGATGGCATATTGACAAAAATTTAAAACTGTCCACCCCTAGAACTCCTGCTGAGGTCGATTCTGCCATTATATATCTTAATAATAAGATAATTTCTCGGGCTAGAGAGGTCATCCATAGGATGGCCTGTGTGTGCAGGGACTGTTGCTTTAATGTGCTCCTTATACCCTGAATCAAGAGGTGTTTTAGTTGGATATGTAGCTTGTTGTGTGGGTTTGGGCTGCGCCGGACCGTGGTACTTGGTCCGGCACTGCCTGTGTTAGTGTGAATTATGTTAGATATGTTTTTTGTTAGGCGTGTGTGCTTGGGTGTGTTTGAGATTGAGCTAATATTAGTTTACGTACATGTGCAGTACCTGTGTTGCTCGTATTGTTCTTGTATAGCCTGAAGTTACGCTCAGCTTGCCATGGCGTTTAGTTGGGTAATTTGTTTTGCCTAGAAGTGCTTAGAAGTGTTGAAGGTGCTCCTGCGGTTTTTCCCCTATGGTGACGAGTTGTAGTTGTTCAGAGCATTTCCTTTAGGGGTTGCCGCATGTGTAAAAACGGCCCTTTTGTTTGGTGTAGAGTGTGTTCACTGTGTTTGTTTGTGTGGTTATCATCCCAAAGGATGACCTTTGCCGTTGTGTCTTGGTAGTAGCTAGGATTGGTTTATTTGGCGCTTGTTCGTCTCGTAGCATGCCATCCTGAGCGAGCGAGCCGTGGCTGGTCCCCAGGCAGGCACCCTATTTGACTGAGAGCGTTTTTGGTGTGGTCATCGGACCGAGTTTTGACCAAGTCTGAGGTTTCTTGACTGTGGTGGTGGGGTTTTAAGGTGGATTTTCAAGCATTTCGCGAATGATGAGGATGTGATGATGATGATGATGATAATTGTTGTTTTAAGGGGCCTAACATCTAGGTTATCGGCCCCTGATGGTTTGGGTGATCGTGAAGATGAAAATGAAAAGCGAACTTAAAACTAAAACTAACTACTAACCTACAAACTAGAAGAAGAAATGGAAAACCAAAGGAGAATTAGGAAAATAAAGGACAGGAGGAAAAGAAATGCCCTCAACCCTCGAAGAAGGCGGATTGAGGGACTTGGAAGGAAGGTTGATGATGATGATAATTGTTGTTTTAAGGGGCCTAACATCTAGGTTATCGGCCCCTGATGGTTTGGGTGATCGTGAAGATGAAAATGAAAAGCGAACTTAAAACTAAAACTAACTACTAACCTACATACTAGAAGAAGAAATGGAAAATTAAAGGAGAATAAGGCAAATAAAAGGACAGAAGGAAAAGAAATGCCCTCAACCCTCGGAGAAGGCGGATTGAGGGACTTGGAAGGAAGGAGAGCCATGAAAGGCATATAGGAAAGTGAAAGAGGAGAGGGTCCGCCCCAAAGGTAAGGGACAAAAGGGGAAAACGGACCCAGCTCAGGAATCCCTCGGGGTCGCCAACTCCCGAACTCACCAGCCGTGAGCCCCTGAGGGTGTAGCATTATCTAGGGTGCACCAGAAGTGGTGGGGCTACATACACCCTGCCTCCTTAAGGGCCTAGAGCACAAGGCAGGAGGTAAAAGGAAGAGAAAAAGAAGGCTGACCCCTCGCAGAAGGAGGGTATCAGAAAAGATGAGACAAGGGCCAATTAAGGCGGGAAAGGAAGAGACTCCCTAGGCCTCGGATACCCTAATACCGTCGGGGTCAGAAGAGAACAAGAGTTGACCGAGTGAGGTCGACAGGAAAGAAGACAGAGAGGAGCCCGGCACAAGTAAGTGGAAGCAATGCCGGACTCAGCTGGGGCCCCGTGGTCGCCAACCCACGCCCACTAGAAGTGAGCCCCTGGGGGGTGGAAGGAAGGAGAGCCATGAAAGGCAGATAGGAAAGTGAAAGAGGAGAGGGCCCGCCCCAAAGGTAAGCGACAAAAAGGGAAAACGGACCCAGCTCAGGAATCCCTCGGGGTCGCCAACTCCCGAACTCACCAGCCGTGAGCCCCTGAGGGTGTAGCATTATCTAGGGTGCACCAAAAGTGGTGGGGCTACATACACCCGGTCTCCTTGAGGGCCTTAAGCAGAAGGCAGGAGGTAAAAGGAAGAGAAAAAGAAGGCTGACCCCTCGCAGAAGGAGGGAATCAGAAAAGATGAGACAAGGGCCAATTAAGGCGGGAAAGGAAGAGACTCCCTAGGCCTCGGATACCCTAATACCGTCGGGGTCGGAAGAGAACAAGAGTTGACCAAGGGAGGTCGACAGGAAAGAAGAAAGAGAGGAGCCGGCACAAGTAAGTGGAAGCAATGCCGGACTCAGCTGGGGCCCCGTGGTCGCCAACCCACAACCCACTAGATGTGAGCCCCTGGGGGAGATGAGGATGTGCTTGGGTGTTCGTTTACGTGTTCTGTGAGGGTCGGGATTATATCTGCCTAGTTGTCTGATGAGTGGGTTTTCGTGCGTGTATACTTTGTTGTAGAAGTTTCTAGTTGTGTGTGTTAGGTAGTCGAGTAGATATGGAATTTTTAATGTTTTGTGTCTGTATGCAATGGATGTGTCGTTAGTGGTCTGTTTTAGTGCCAGTCTTAGCAGCCAATTTTGTGTGTATTGGATTTGCTGTATGTGGCTGGCTGGTTGGAAGCCTATAGCTGGGTAGGTGTAAGTGATTAATGGGCGAATGAGTGCTGTGTATATGAGTAATATGTTCTTGGAGTTGAGGAGGCCTGTAGGGTGTATGAGGGGGTAGAGTGAGAGGATTGCAGCTTTGGCCTTTTGTATTGTGATATTCAGGTGTTGTTTGAGTGTGAGTTTGTTATCGAGTGTGATGCCTAGGTATTTGTAAGTGTTAGCGTTTATTATGTCTGTGTTGAATAGTTTTATTGGTGTAGCCGGGCGGGCTTGTCTCCATGTAAAGTATAGTGTTTGTGTTTTAGTGAGGTTTACTTGTATTTGGTTTCTGGTGAGCCAGGGTTCGAGTCGTGTCACGTGTGCTTGCAGACGACGCTTTGCTGTCTGTGGGTTCCTGGATTTTGCCAAGATAGCTGTGTCGTCTGCAAAGATTGCTGTTGTAGTGTCGTGAGATCTGGGTATATCATTGATGTAAGCTAGGAACAGGATCGGACCTAATATACTGCCCTGCGGGACGCCGGCTGATATATTTCTGGGTGTTGAGTTTATGTTTAGGATATTGACATAGAATGTGCGGTTTGTGAGGTAGTGGTTGATGAGTTTAACCTAAGTGGGTGGAATGTTGAATGTGATGAGTTTATGTATTAGTGTGTTGTGGATGACCCTGTCAAATGCCTGTTGGTAGTCTAGGAATATGGCTAGTGTTCCTTGTTTGTATTGGAACCCGTGAGTGATGTATTCTGTGACCCTTAGTAGTTGGTGTACTGTTGAGTGTTTTTTCCTGAAGCCGAATTGCTCTGGAATGAGGTGGGTGTTGATATAGGGGAAGATTCTGTTGTAAATGACTCGTTCGAACAGTTTCGAGAGTATACTTAAGAGGCTAATCGGTCTGTAGTTGGAGGGTAATCTGTGATTTTTGCCTGGTTTGGGGAAGCATATGATCTTTGCTGTTTTCCATTTTTGGGGGTAGTGTTCTAGTTTGAGTATGGTGTTGAATATGTGGGTGATATGGAGGAGGCCTGTGTGAGTGAGGTTTTTAATCATAATATTATGTAGTTCATCCGCTCCTGGTGCCTTGTTATTGTTTAGTGTTTTAATGACGTTACTGATTTATTGTGGTGTAATTTCGGTAGCTGCTGCTGTGTTTGGCGTGTGCATGTAGTTGGTTACATTGTTGAGGACTTCATTTTTGTAATTGTTGTCCTGTATATTGTTGGGTTGGAATTGTTGGTGTAGCGTAGAGGCTAGTAGCTCAGCTTTATCAATGTTCGACGTGACTGGTTCTCTATTGTTGTTTAGCTGGGGGGGGGGGGGTTGAGGTTTTGTTTGGTGAAAATTTTGGTGGCCTTCCATAGGGAGTGAAGGTCGTTATCATTGGGGTTTAGGTGTTTAAGTTTGCTATTCCATGTTTCGTTTGCGTGTTTGTTGAGTTCACGTTTAGTTTTTGAGTGTAATCTGTTGTATTCTATTTTTGCTTGCATTGTTCGTGTTCTCAGGTAGGTGTTATGCGCAGTGTTCTTGTCCTGTATTAATTGTTTAATGTTGTCTGGGAGTGAGAATGTTGTTTGAGTTGGATGTACTGAGCTGGCTTTGGCTGCTGTTATCAGTAGTTGTGTAAAGAATGTGATGTGGTCTTCTAATTGTTGGGTAGTGTTTATTGTTGGCATATCAGTGGTCAGTAGGAGGTCCAGTTGCTCCTTGTACTTGTCCCACGATATGCGTTTTGTGTTTATGAGTTTTTTTGTGTTCATGTGTTGTATGTCAGCTCCTATCGTGTAAATTACTGGCAAGTGGTCTGATGTGAGGGCATGAATTACTTCTATGTGTATGTTGAATGGGATATCCTTGATTAGTGCTACGTCTAGTACGTCGCCATCGTCTAGGGTCCCATCCCTGTGTCGTGTGTAGTGTGTTGGTTCGGTTGGGGCTATGACGAAGTAATTGTTTTTGATGTTGTGATTGTTGAGTCGTCTGCCATTGTTGTTCATTTTGGTACTATTCCAGTTACCGTGTTTGCAGTTCAAGTCCCCGGCCACTATTACATGGTCGTGGTCTAGGACTGTATCTAGGTCTGGGTATTCTGTTTTTTTTGAAGGTGGGTTGTAGGCTGATATTATTGTGTATTGTGTGTTTGCGATGTCTATTGTTATGGCTGTGGCTTCAATGTTTATTAGGGGAGGTACGTGTTGTTCGTTGTGTGAAATGTTCTTTCGTATGGCTATGAGTGTGCCTCCTCCGCGTTCCTCTCCGTCTGTCTGTCTGTCTGTCTGTCCTGTAGATTGTGTAGTTTTTGAGCGTGAACTTATTGGTTTTCTTAAATTTTGTTTCTTGTACTAGCAAAATGTCAATGTTGTTTTCTGAGAGAAATTGTTGGAGTTCAAGTCTCTTGTAACGGAAGTAGACACCGTCCGCGTTCCAGGAACATATTCTGAGACTTTTTACACCCATTGTTGTTGTCCTATTGTCTGTGTGAGTGTTGTTAGTGCTGTGTTTAGGCGTGTAATGAGTTTAATAAGCTGTTCTGTGGTGTCTTGGAATATGTGTTGGATGGTTTCAATGACGAAGTGCAGTGTGTTTGGTATGGCTGACGGGATAGGCATTTTGTGAAATTGTAGGCGTCGATGCATGAGCGCCGGATCGGCTGGTGGGCAGGTGGGCGTAGGAGTTGGAGTTATAGGCCCTTTAGATGGTGTAGCGCTAGGGAGGGGTGTGTTCTGGGTTCAGGCCCAGTTTGTGCTGGAAGGTATGATGTCTTTGGTGATTGTTGGCTTGTTTGTTGCGACTGCATTGTTGTATTGCTGGCTGGGTAGGGTGTGCATGTTTGTATTGCGTAGGTGGGGCCTTCCCGGTTGTTTACTTGTGTTATGGCTGGCTTTTTTTGTGCTTGTTTTGGCAGGGAGCTGTGTTTGCTATGTTTGCTATTGTTGGCTTCCTGTACTGTTGGGAACTCGTGAGTGTCAATATTGTTGTTGTGTTCAGAGAGGTTGGAGAATGTATCCTCATTTTGAAGCATTGCAAATCTGTTAGGGGTCACCAGATTCCAGACTGATGATGATGATGATAATTGTTGTTTTAAGGGGCCTAACATCTAGGTTATCGGCCCCTGATGGTTTGGGTGATCGTGAAGATGAAAATGAAAAGCGAACATAAAACTAAAACTAACTACTAACCTACATACTAGAAGAAGAAATGGAAAACTAAAGGAGAATAAGGCAAATAAAGGACAGGAGGAAAAGAAATGCCCTCAACCCTCGAAGAAGGCGGATTGAGGGACTTGGAAGGAAGGAGAGCCATGAAAGGCAGATAGGAAAGTGAAAGAGGAGAGGGTCCGCCCCAAAGGTAAGGGACAAAAAGGGAAAACTGACCCAGCTCAGGAATCCCTCGGGGTCGCCAACTCCCGAACTCACCAGCCGTGAGCCCCTGAGGGTGTAGCATTATCTAGGGTGCACCAGAAGTGGTGGGGCTACATACACCCTGCCTCCTTAAGGGCCTAGAGCACAAGGCAGGAGGTAAAAGGAAGAGAAAAAGAAGGCTGACCCCTCGCAGAAGGAGGGTATCAGAAAAGATGAGACAAGGGCCAATTAAGGCGGGAAAGGAAGAGACTCCCTAGGCCTCGGATACCCTAATACCGTCGGGGTCAGAAGAGAACAAGAGTTGACCAAGTGAGGTCGACAGGAAAGAAGACAGAGAGGAGCCCGGCACAAGTAAGTGGAAGCAATGCCGGACTCAGCTGGGGCCCCGTGGTCGCCAACCCACGCCCACTAGAAGTGAGCCCCTGGGGGAATTCCAGACTGATGCTCCTGTCGTGGTGCCTCGTGTATTTGGGTGTGCTTGGCTGTGGGTTGTGTCCTTTGGGGAGGGAGGAGCGGGGGGGGGGGGGGGGGGAGCGGTGTTTTCCTTGGGAGCGGTGTTGATGTTTGTTGTTCCAGGGCGTGATTTTTTAAGTTCGAGTTTCTTCTTGTAGACAGAGCATTCTTTTGAGGACGCGAAGTGGTTCCCACTGCATAGTGCACATTTCATTTCTTCAGTTTTCGTAATTGTGCATTGTGAGCCAGTATGAGGGCCTGCGCAATTTACACATCTTGTAGGGAGTGCGCAGTAACCTTTGGTGTGCCCATACATTTGACATTTGTGACATTGGGGGAAATATGTATCAGTAGAGTGGGGTATGTAGTCCTCTATTTTAATGTTGTGGCAGATCAGGTATGTGAGTTGGCGCAGTGTTTCATTGTTGCGTGTTGGTTCGTATGTTACAAGAAAGAGTGGCATGGGATGTCTGTCGGGAATTAATTCTGCTGTGGTTCGCTTAGAGGGACGTGTTAGTTGCCTGACGTGGGAGATGGTGTAATTGTTGGCTTCTAGGTCCTGCTGGATTTCTTCTGTTGTAGTGTCAATAGGTAACCCCCTAATGATGATCTGATTTGTGGATTTCTTAGTAGTAGCGTGGGTGAAGTAGTTCATATTGTTTTTGATTAGTTTTGTGATGAGGTTATGATGATCTTCCAGTGTTTTCACCGTAACAATACAACCATCTGGGTTAGGCGTTAGCACAAATTTGGGGTCCTTAACTGCTTCAGTTATGAATGAGCGTAATTCCTTCCAGTGTTTGGATGACCTAATGTGAATGGGTGGCGGAGGTGCAGGTGGCGCGTGTTTTTCCGCATTGTTGGCTTTAGATGGTGAAGTAGGTGGAGTGGCCATTGTTGTGCTGCTTTGGTCCCTTGTTTGCTGTGGAGGGGGCATTGTTTGAGAGGATGGCACGGTTTCAGTAGTTGTGGTTTTGAGTTGTGATCTGGTGGTTCTCACCATGTCTTTGTTAGATGCGGATGGCTGACTATTTTCCGCCGACTTCCCCATAATGGCGAAGCGGTGGAAATAGTGTGCTAGTGTGTGTCAGTCGTGTGTGTGTTCGCAGCGTTATGTTAAGTTGCACAGCAGCAGACGGGAATCGAACCCTCACACGCGTGAGTTTTACGGGGCCTGAGAAAGACAACCACTGTCGGTCGCTGAAGGCTAACGTTATTTTTTATGAGATGCCTTCCTCGGCAAACAGCGATTCGCCAGTGGTTGTGGGATGTGATTATCTAGCAACTTGTTTTGTAGGAGCTTGCCTTGTCTCGTGTAGGAAGCGCGTTGGAATGTTGCCCAGTAGCTGTGCCCCCAGGCAGTGCTGGCCAGTACAATGGAGCAGGGAGCGGCCTGGCCCGCTAGGAATGTGCCACGCCTGAGGCGCGCGGCCGAGTTGGTATGTGCGCTGCTGCCAAGTCGCTCTGCCGCTGTCTGGTGAAGGTCTTCCCAATGTAGCCAAGCGTAGCAAGCCAAGGTATCGTAGACTGCCTGAAGTGGGGTTGCGAAATACGCGTTAATGCGTACTGCCGTGGCAGCACGCGGGACGCTTACAGAGCTCAACTAGCCTAAGACAGTCAATTACTTGTGACGTCCAGACCAAGCAAGAACTGCAAACGATACCCACAAAACCTAAGCACCTATAACCTAAGGCTCCTAGCGAAGTAATACTGGCTTAGCGCAGCGCGGTCAGAGCGAGAGATGATCACGTCTGCACCTACCAGTCTCTCGGCGGGGAATGAATAATAAGATATATAATGCCAAAAAATACGTAAATCGGCGAGCTACTAGCACTTTGAGCGCGACTGATGTTGCTAGCCAATCGCAAGCCAGAAGCGCTCACATTGGTCAACCCGCCCTGAGCCGTGCAGGACACGAGCCTATGACCCGTTTCCTGGATGGTCTACTACCGCCCGGGCTATAACCGGGAGCACGAGAGGGCTCACATCAGGAACACCCTCGATTACACCCACTACTGCATCAGCGGAGGCGACGAGAGACACCAGGCCGACATCGAGGCGTACCTCCCAACCGGCGTCTTGATCAGCCCTGCCCTGAAAGAGACTGCCGAATTGTACGGGCGCGAACTCCTGGACCTGTGGCAGGTCACTACGCTGCCAGGCGCCCAATCAGAGGCACCTGCGGGCATCATCCGGATCGACAAGCCGCAGAGTGCGGACGCCTCAACAGAGATGGAGCCACCGACGACGGTGGAGGCCGGGACCTAGCCGGGCCCCTTTAGCCTTCACCAAGACGACGCTGAATCCGGACCAGCAGCCAGGACTTCAGGCGAGGCCATTAGCGGGGCAACTCGCGCCCGCCACCAGGAAGGAGGAGAGGCAGCCACCACCTCAGGCGAGGTCTTAGCGGGGCAACTCGCGCCCGCCACCGGGGAAGTAGAGCAGCCACCTCAGGCGAGGCCATTAGCGGGGCAACTCGCGCCCGCCACCAGGGACGAGGAGGAGCAGCCAGTACCTCAGGCGAGGCCATTAGCGGGGCAACTCGCGCCCGCCACCCGGGAGGACACAGCAGCGGCGGATGGGGCCACCGAGGAGGCCCCAAAGAAGAAGACGAGGCGCCGTCGCCGCAGACGTCGCAACCCGCGCTCCCAGGAGGGAGTAGCAGGGCTCCGCGAAGCCACCAGCCAGGGACGCCAACGCCGCCCGCACTCCCACGAGGGTGCGCCAGGGCGCAACCGTGACGTCACCAGCCGCAGCCAGGTAATATAGGGCCCCACTCAGAACAGCTATTACAGTGTTTCCGCTGCCTGAGGTGGGGTCACTCCCAAGGGTCCTGTGGTTCCCCAGTCCGATGTAACCGGTGTTCAGGTGCCCATCACCACACCGGATGCACGGCGCCACGAGACGCGCCGGTGTGCGCCAACTGCCGGGGTGACCATCCGTCATCCCACCGCAGTTGCCCCGTTTATAGGTCCATGGCAAGAGCAGAGTGGAAGGCGGCTCGTTCCCGTGGACCGCCCGCTAGGCCCCTGCTTCGGCAGGCGAGGCCCCCCACCCACTCTCCGGTGACGGAGGCTCGGTACCAGGGACCCCATGGAGATCGGGTTATGGCGCAGGTGCTTATTGAGGCACTTGCGTCCCTGCTCGGTAGCCGGAAAGGCCCGCGCTAGCCACAGCAGTGCCGAGTTAAACTGATTCCCGGATGACGAACTGGCGAGAACTGTGACGTGTAACTGGTGCATGATAGCTTCTCCCACTAACACAACCCAACCAATCCTTCCACATCCTTGCATGTGGCTATCTCCAATACGCCAGGTTTTACGTGTAGGCAAATCTTTCCTTTCTGCCTATGCGGTTTTTCCCTGGCCCTACGCTTTGACCTAACCCGCTTATGTATCCTTAATCCCGCTTCATGATGCCTGGTAGAGTACTTAGTACTGGGACAGGCAGAGGTAGCCTCGCCAAACGGCTATCATACCCAAACCCCTATGCTTTCTCTTCTACTATCGTAATTGCATGTCGGAGGCAGCAGTAGTAATGATGATGATGATGATAATTGTTGTTTTAAGGGGCCTAACATCTAGGCTATCGGCCCCTAGCAGTAGTAAAGGTCGGCTGCCACGCGGGGGGTGCGGGTACTCTTTCGGGGATGGCTCGGGACAGATTGTGTCACACACGGAGGCTGGCTGCAGGCACATCGAGAACTTCCCCACTCGACTTCGAGAGAGGTGACTGGTCGACTCTTAACCCACACCTCTCTGGACTCCGAACCACTCTGTGGTGCACGGTTCTCCCGGCTGAAGCTCCTGGCAAGCCCAGGCGGGCCACTTGCCACTGCTGCTGAAGGTTCTCTGCGCGGTCCGACCACTTGGTTACTTATATGGGACCATCGACAGCGTTCGTGAGAGCAGCACCAACCCGAGCCGCCAATCACCGTGCAGCAAGATCGCAGCCAAGCACCGAGCGACGTCCGCACTCCACGTCCGCGCTACCAAGCCGACCAGACCAGCCGAGCCGAGTCCAGCCATCGCCAGCCGAGAACTAACACCCACCCTGCCTAAATCTCTCCATCCCCGTCAAGCAAATCCCATCGCCCGCTTATTCCTTCCGCTACCCCACGCTCAGTCAAGACCCAGCTCGCCTATTGTCACGGCCATCAAGCCGATAAAAACTGATAACCTTAGGCGACTGGGATCTGCAGCTGAAACTTCGAGAAGCCTCCTTGCCGAGTCCATACAAGGTTAAACCGGTCCGCTATGGCGTTTGACCCAACACACATCAACTAACCACTCACTTTATTGCCCGCTCTCAGTACACACAACAGTCATGTCCATTGCAGACCTTGATCCTGACCAGGATCTGTATTGGAATAATAACACTCGCTTTTACCGTTTCAACACAATCTTCATCCTCCCTCCAAACCAAATAAACTTTCGCAGCTCCCTGCGGGCAGCACTCATCGAAGCCCTCTCTCCAATAGAGTCATCCATAGCAATAATTCAGGAACTCACTTGCCACTTCATAGCCATCACTCCAAGCGGGGATGAAGATTCCGAAGAAGTAGAAAACATCCTGACAGCTCTCTCCTCTCACCCTGCCATACAAACATATGTGCACATAACTGAAACAGACGCAACAGAAACTCCTAAAGTTTTCAAACATGAATTCACGCAAACCACGCCTGAGACACGCCAGTACTGGACCCAAACAAAGAAAGCTACTGTCCCCCTCAAGCCACCTAAAAAGAAAGAAAAAAGCACGCAAGCACCGGGCTAGTATAAACACCAGACAAAACCGGTAGACCCCGTCACTCCTACTCAGAAGGATGACGCCACCTCTAAAAATACTTCCATCCCACACGCTCCTGACACTTCAGCAGATGTCCCCCCATCAGAGGGCACTGCCACACCTGCCTCCCAACTGCCCCCTCCCCCCAAGACACCGACAACTACACAGACGTCTCCCGCTAAAACAACAATCCACTTTCATCACACAGTGATGATGATGATGATAATTGTTGTTTTAAGGGGCCTAACATCGAGGTTATCGGCCCCTAATGAAATGAAATGGCGTGAAATGAAAGGATGTAGATAAAAACAACTCACTGCCATGGATGAAGCGAAAATGGTGTTTATAAAACAGACAGTGAGCCCCAAAAATTATGCCTTATTTGAATAAAAAGAATACAAGGCGGATGGTAAAAAAGGATAAAACAAATAAGGCATAGTGAACAATACAATACATAACACAATAAAAAACATAAAACAGATTTAACCACAATTAAAAGTCGTAACTACACATTAAAACTTAAAAAAGTAACCACTCTCCCTCATGAACCGGATGACGAGGTCAGCTGACGGCCCGTCATCACGGAGAATAAGGGAGAGGGAATTAGGCAGTTTAAGAGTCCTGCGCAGATCGGCCAGATCCACACACTCCAAGAGAAGGTGTGCCACGGTTAGGTGGGCGCCGCAAGTACACACAGAGGATCTTCTCTCCTTAGCAAGGGGGAGTGCGTAGCAATCCCATGGCCGATCCGGAGTCGACAGAGTACCACAGCTTCCTTCCGGAGAGATCGGAAGGAAGATTTCCACACCTTCGTTGTCTCCTTGATGCCTCTCAGTTTGTTGGGTGGAGGCGTGGCACGCCATGCCTCCTCCCAATGCGACAGGATCGTATGCCGCAACTGAGAGCGCACATCACTAGCAGGCACCTTATACGGTAGCGAGGGCAGTGCGACTGCCTCTCTCGCCGCCTGATCAGCAAGCTCGTTTCCCGCAATACCCATGTGGCTAGGAAGCCACACAAAGGTCACCCCGGTTCCAGCGTTACGCGAAGTGACGAGCTGGTCGTGCACACGCTGGACCAACGGGTGTTTCGGGAAACACACATCGATCGCCTGCAGCGCAAACAGAGAGTCAGTACACACAAGAAAGTGCTGGTGATCGTCTGATAACGTGTACCGCAGAGCCTCTGAGATAGCATAGAGCTCCGCAGTGTACACGCTACAGGCCTCGGGAAGTGAAAAGAGAAACCGACGATCCTCAACCACAAATGCACAGCCTACTTTCTCGATTACCCTCGAACCGTCCGTGAATAGAAGCCCTGATCCCGGATACGGCTCACAACGGACTGGAAAAGCCTCTGATGGACGGAGGAGCCAGTGTTCGACTTGGGGCGGTGAGCAGATCCAGGATGATATCAAGGCGAGAGACCATCCACGGAGGGGCCTTGCTAGGTACTCGGACGATACAGGAGACAGAAGGAAATCGGAACTGACGGTATAAGTCATCCAAGCGAATCCCCGCCGGCCGAGTGGCTCGGGCGAGCACATCATACAGCCGGCGATTCGGATTGGAAAACAAACATGGATAGCTTGGATGAAGTGGCATCTGTCGAATAGTTGTAGCATAGGTCAGCAGTACTTGTTGGCGCCTCAGGTGTAAAGGAGGTACGCCAGCCTCGGCGAGCAAGCTGACGACAGGGCTTGTCCGAAAGGCACCCGTCGCCAGCCTCACACCGCCGTGGTGGACACTGTCCAGTTTAACAAGCACCGACTTACGGGCCGAACCATATGCTACACTGCCATAATCTAACCTAGATAAAATCAGTGACTTATAAAAACGCAGGAGCACCGCGCGGTCCGCCCCCCATGATGTGCCGCTAAGAAACCGCAACATGTTGAGTTTCTTAGCGCACGCAGTTTTCAAACACAGCACGTGTGGTTCCCACGTCAATTTCTGATCGAAGAGGAGCCCAAGGAACCGGTACGCAGCAACAACAGGCAAAGCTACATTGCCCAGATAAAGCTCAGGATCTGGATGGAGGGTGCGCTTTCGACAGAAATGGACAACCGAGGACTTAGCGGTTGAGAATCGAAAGCCATGCTCCAGTGTCCAGCGTTCCACTCTCCGAATAGCTTGTTGTAGCTGTCGTTCAGCGACCGCCATATTTTGCGCTCTATAATGTAGAGCGAAGTCGTCTACATATAGCGACGGTACCACTGCTGAACCAGCAGCAGCGACTATGCCGTTTATGGCAATCGCAAATAATGTTACGCTAAGCACCGATCCCTGTGGGACTCCGTTTTCCTGTATATGATATTGCGAATATGTCCTCCCTATTAGGACACAGAACAGGCGAAGGGACAGAAAATTCGCAATAAAAACCGGCAAGTTACCTCGGAATTTCCATTGATGCAGGGTAGAGAGGATGCCGTAACGCCAAGTGGTGTCATAGGCCTTCTCGAGGTCAAAGAAAACAGCAACTAGGTGCTGTCTCCGGAGAAAAGCGTCCTGTATGGCAGTCTCCAGGCGTACCAGATGGTCGTTGGTACACCGTGACGCCCTGAAACCACACTGGTATTCAGACAGGAGTCCCCGTTTCTCCAGGACACACACCAGGCGCCGATTGACCATCCTCTCAAAGAGCTTGCACAAACCGTTAGTGAGACAAATAGGTCTGTAACTCCCTGACAATTTGGGAGTTCCAACCTTCTAACCAGATACGATTAAACACCCTGAGCAAATAGCGAATGCTCTCATCGTTAAGGTGTTTAAGCATCTGGTTGTGAATATTATTCGGGCCAGGAGACGTGCCCCTGCCACTCCGTAAAGGGCACGTTGTACTCCTCCGAAGCGCGGGAAGCAAAACTAAGATGGAAACGGTCCGCTTCGCGCTTCAGGGCCACGAAGGCAGGGTCATAGTTATCGGAACCGGATATATCCGCAAAATACGAGGCGAGATGGTTTGCAACGCGATAAGGATCTGTAACCAGTTCATTAGCAATGGAAATTCCCGGTACAGTAGAAGATGTCTGAATTCCCGAAATGCGTCTTAGTATAGTCCACACTTGAGAGGAGGGGGTATGTGCCGTAATAGAAGACACATACCGTTCCCAGGATTGTTTCTTACTCTGGCGAATAAGAATCCGTGCCTTAACGCCACCCAATTGGCCATGGTTGGACGCCGACGGTAGTGCTTATGAGCTCGACGACGGTCTCTTATTGCCGCTGCAATATCCTCTGTCCACCAAGGGACGAGTTTGCGACGAGGAGTCCCAGAAAAGGATGGAATGGACTCTTCGGCGGCAGCAAGAAGCACATCGGTGATGTGCTGTACCTCGTCATCGACGCTCCGGCAACCAAGATCAACGAAAACAGCTCGTTCTTGAAACGAGGGCCAATTTGCCCGCTTAAGAACCCAACGACTGGGGAACTCAACGGGCGTCTGGTTCAGAAGGGTAAGAACGATCGGGAAATGGTCAATGTCACAGAGGTCATCGTGTACATACCAACCAAATAGGGGGACCAGCGCACGGCTACACACACTCAAGTCAATGTGTGAGTACGTGCCGTGCGCTAAGCTAAAATGTGTAGCTTCCCCTGTATTTAATAGAGATAAATCCAACCATTGAATTAAGCCTTCCACGTCCCTTCCTCTGGGGCAGGAAGATGGTGATCCCCATTGGGGGTGATGAGAGTTGAAATCACCCACGAGTAGGAAAGGGACTGGAAGTTGATCAACAAGATCTAAGACGTCATTAATATCAAGGGGTTGGTTCGGTGGAAGGTACACGTTACAAACAGTTGTCATAGCAGGCAAGGACACGCGAACTGCAATAGCTTCCAGAGGAGTGTCGAGTGGAAACTCCTCACTATAGCAGTCAGAGCGAACGAAGGTACAAACGCCCCCGGAAGCCCGGGCGGCGTCTTGTCGCTCTTTAGAGTATAGTCGGAAACCTCTCAGAACAGTCTCATGACCAGGTCTGAGGTTTGTTTCCTGTAGGCAGACTATACTCGCCGCGTATTGGGCAATAAGCTGACGGAGCTCTGTCAAATGCCTGTCATAACTGTTACAATTCCACTGTAACAGTGCCATTGTGTGAACTTAGGGAATAAGTTGGAGCAGCAAGCTACTCCAACTTTGACTCTGGAGAATCTACAGTCACGACGTCGACTATAATCTCCATGTCCTCAGGCGAGTTCATGCAGTGAATCGACTCGGTGGAAGATTTCCTGGACGCAGTTCGCCGGCGGGGGGATCTCCGTGGGGAGCGCGCAGATCTGGGGACCGAAACGTCCTCAGACGCAGAAGCATCCGCAGGTGTTGGCGCGGATGGCTTCCCCTTTTTTGGAGAAAGGGAATGCGTAGTGCGGGGTCCCTTCTTACCCGCCCCCGGCTCTTTAAGGTATATAGACGGGTCAGGAGCCGAAGTCCTGACCCTGGTCGACGATGCCGCCTCCACCGGCTTCGGCGCGGCATTCGCCGACCGTTTGGGTGGGGAGGAAGACTTCGACTTCCTCCCGAGTGGGGAGTAAGTCTTCAACTTCCTCCCCTGCTGTGCGGGCGGAGCAGCCTTCGCTCGCACAGCCTTCGTGCTGGCCGAAGGTGGAGTTGAAGTAACCTTCGGGGTTTCCATTATAATCATAGGTGCTGGCTTCGGAACAGGTAACTCAGTTGCAGGTTTCACAGCTGGTACAAAAGATGATGATGATGATGGTAATTGTTGTTTTAAGGGGCCTAACATCTAGGTTATCGGCCCCTGATGGTTTGGGTGATCGTGAAGATGAAAATGAAAAGCGAACGTAAAACTAAAACTAACTACTAACCTACACACTAGAAGAAGAAATGGAAAACTAAAGGAGAATAAGGCAAATAAAAGGACAGAAGGAAAAGAAATGCCCTCAACCCTATGAGAAGGCGGATTGAGGGACTTGAGAGGAAGGAGAGCCATGCAAGGCATATAGGAAAGTGAAAGAGGAGAGGGTCCGCCCCAAAGGTAAGGGACAAAAGGGGAAAACGGACCCAGCTCAGGAATCCCTTGGGGTCGCTAACTCCCGAACTCACCAGCCGCGGGCCCCTGAGGGTGTAGCATTATCTAGGGTGCACCAGAAGTGGTGGGGCTACATACACCCTGCCTCCTTAAGGGCCTAGAGCACAAGGCAGGAGGTAAAAGGAAGAGAAAAAGAAGGCTGACCCCTCGCAGAAGGAGGGTATCAGAAAAAATGAGACAAGGGCCAATTAAGGCGGGAAAGGAAGAGACTCCCTAGGCCTCGGATACCCTAATACCGTCGGGGTCTGAAGAGAATAAGAGTTGACCAAGTGAGGTCGACAGTACAAAAGATGAGGTTGCCGGGACCAAATTTGGTATTATGGCTCTATAATCGATCGTTGGAGGAGGCGAAATCGTGGTATGGTACTTCTTGCGGGCCTCCTGGTAGGTGAGACCATCCAGGGTTTTGATCTCCTGGATTTTCTTCTCACTCAGGAAGACAGGGCAGTTCCTGTCCCGAGGAGAATGAAATCCAGGGCAATTAGTTCACTGATAAGGTGTTGTGCACTCTTCCGCTTAGTGTGGTACCTTACCGCATGTTCCGCTGATTGCGGGGCTCGAGCATCGGGATAACATGTGCCCGAACTTCTGGCACTTATAACACCTCATGGGTGGAGGGATATAAGGCCGGACGTCTCAACGGTAACTGGTAACCTTGACTTTCTCCGGGAGCACCGAAAGCTCAAAGGAAATAATGAAAGCACCAGTATCCACGATTTGACCGTTGACCTTGCGCGTAATGCGCCGGACATCAGTCACGTGACGGTGCTGCATATCCTCCTTGAGCTCCTCGTCAGTGTTCAGAATCAGGTCCCGGTGGAAAATAACTCCTCGGACCAGATTCAGGGATGTGTGCTTTTCCACTTTGACGGGAATGTCGCCAAAGTGGTCACATTGCAAAAGTCGTGCAACTTGCTCACCAGTTCTAGTCTTGAGCAACAAGCTACCGTTCCTCATCTTTTGTACTTTCTCAAGCTCACCATAGACACCTTCTATGTGACGAGAAAACAAAATACTCTTGACCAGCTTGAAATCACCCCCATCTGTTCTGGTAGCTACCAGAAACTTGGGGGTGTTAGCACCCAGATTTTCACGCACAGATTGTTCCCAGGGAGTTGATCCCCGTAGGGAATCAAAAGTTAAAGACTTGGGTGTAGGACCACCCTGGTTGGGGATTTTTCTTTTGGAACCCATGGCCAGATCATCCTCCCCGAATGCCACCGACATCCGATCACGGGCTGTCGCAGTAGGCGCTACCCAGCCAGGACAAGGCCCGCCTAGCTTGGAAGGCATTGCCCGGGGGTCCGATGTTTTACAATGCCGTATCGGCATGTACCCCTTGGCATATACTGGATTTTACAGCTCAGACATTCGGCTGTGCGGGGACCTGCGTAGTCAGGCGGATACTACTGCACGGGTACATGGCACACCCACCTGTCGGCGCGGCCAAGACCGGAACAGGCTTTCGAGCGTAGTCGCTAGCGTAAGTGGCCCATCCCCTAACAGCACGCACATATAGAAATTTTGGTTGCCAGACCCTGAATGCAGTAACGGAAAGAAGTGCGATATAACCTAATGAGAGTTATACCGCACGGGTGTATATCTTTAAAGCTGACTGTCAAACCCTCGAAAGGGGACCGTTCCGAGAAGACCTTTTAGTCGCCGTTTACGACTGGCAGGGATTACCGTGGATGTATTCGCTTCCTCCCACCCACTGGGGGTCCAATTCACAAAACAACGCGGAGTCCTTAAAGTATAGCCAAGGTCGCCTCTTACGATAGGCAGGGGATACCGTGGGTGTATTCTAAACCCCCCACCCACAGGGGGGTCATCACACAGTGCTACCACTGCCAGCGCCTAGGGCACGCTGCATATGAATGCAGGTACGAGGCCAGGTGCAATCGGTGTGGCGGGCCTCACTGCCACAGGAATTGTACCGTGTCCAGAGAAACCCCCACATGTGCAAACTGTGGAGGGGGGGGGGGGGGGGGGGGGCACGCGGCCTCGTACCCGGGATGCAGGCATATAAAAGCTGCCCTAAAGCAACAACACAGGCAGTGGCAGCGACCAACACAACACCAGCAACACATTCCCTCCCTATTAACGCTACCCGTTACCCCTTCAAGCTACACTCAGTCCCAGCACTCAGTCCTCACAAACATCATTAACCTACTACAGCAACTAATCACCACTACTCACTAAATACATCCCCCTACCGACACCCTTGCCCCGCAAAGCCGCTGCGGTGCCTGCTCGGGGGACTGGCCTAGGCCAGCCTGCCCGGGATGGTGCCCAGCGGTTAGCGGACTCGTCAAACTTCCAAGTAGCACCATGAAATCCATTAGACACATCTGAGAATTCAGATTTAACCTTAGCAAACCGAGGGTTTGTTACCACCCTAAAAACCAAGTTACCTTTAGACCAACACCTAAAGTTGAAATCACTTTTTTCCAAGAGTCGAATAGGGACAAAGGGCCATACCAGGCCGGAGGTCCCAGTGCAGTGCAGGTCACACGACTGCCAAGCCCGCCATTGTCCGCAGTCAAGTACGCGAGACTACGAGCACGCCACATAGTACCAGCGACTGCCGCATCAAGCGCTGCCACGCCGTTACTGCCACTTACCAGCCATTTCTGCGGGGCTTCTACAAAGACGCCAATCGACGCCCTGCCAAGCTCCCTACCCATCCCCGCCAAGAAATAATTCCCAGCCAAGTCCCTTATCAAGTTATTCGCACCCAATACCCCCAGTCCTACCAGCAGCAAGTCTCCCTCCCTCAACCAAGTACCTTGTACCCCTGCCCCTCCTCACGCCGCTCAGCCAAGACTCAGCTCGCTTGTTGTCACGGCCACTAAGCCGAACAAAACTAGTAACCTCAAGCGACTGGGCTCCGAAGCTGAGCACAAAAACGCGACAGACTTCAGCTCTTCTTGGGACGAGGCATATATATTCCCCCTTAACACCTAAAGGTCCGCCCTCAGCGTTTGACCTTTAAGATAAACAGACACCCTACATCACATTCACAAGTCATGCACTCCCAACGCAAACAAAATCCTGAGGAGTACGACCCAGCAGATCCTGCCTGGGATACCTTCAGGAACATCCCGCGCACTCACTCCAAAACAAACTGGATCATGGAAATAAATACTGCCGAGAAAATATGCGCCACAAATCCCAATAAGCCAGTACCTCAGTGGGCAACCATGATCGTGACTCACCCTCCCCGCAATCTACACGCAGAAACGCTCAGACAGATCATATGCCACACAATTGCCCCGCACTCCAGGATCATCTCATGCATTGAAGAAACTACGCAACACTATGTTACAGTCATCCCTACGCATGACAGACACATTTCCACCATAGCAAAGTCGCTCGAGAAACATCCAGCCATTCCCCTACTCATGTACACAAACCCTAACGCCCCTGACTTTTTTGATCAGGAAACACAAACTATCCCTCTTCCTCCCCCTATGCCTGTCTACCCACGTTCACGGGAAACTCAAACAGCTCCCACCCTCACAATCACGCCCATAGTCCAAACCTCTCTGGCCCCGGTCAGCCAACAGACTCCCTCTAAACCCAAATCCAAACCGGTCAGCCAACAGACTCCCTCTAAACCCAAATCCAATCCCAAACACAAGATAAACAACATAAACCTTCCAAAGACACAAATCACAACGAACCCCTCCCCCCCACTCCCCCTCCAGTTGACACGGTGGCTTCACCACCACAACCAAGCACACGGGTGAAAAATCGCCCCCCTCCCAAACCACATGCCACACTAGTCATACAGTGTTACCATTGTCAGCGTCTCCATCATAATGCCACAAATTGCCCCAATAACATCCGATGCAACAGATGCGGTGATTCTCACCACCACTCTAAGTGCGAGGTACCACGGGATCACCCAAAATGTGCCAATTGCAAGGGTGCACACGCGGCCTCTTATAATGGATGCCGCTACATAAAAAATGCCATACGGCAAAGACAATGGAAACTCAGCCAACGCTCATACACAAGTCCCCCTGCCCTCATGTCCCTCTCACTGCCCCCCCCCCCCCCCCCCCTCCCACACAGCCCGCCACTGCCCTTACACAGCTGCTGAGCTTGCTACTGCAACTCACGGCTACCAACACGTAAACTATGGCAAACCGAGCCCTGAGCCGGCTGCCAATTACTGTCACTCACCTGCCTACACACAAACTACTCCCTGGCTAGTGGCTCTGCTGCCTGGGGGCTAAGGCCACGGCCGACCCCGCCCGGGATGCGGAGTCACGAACCGGGGACCTACATAACACACCAAATGCTCTGGAGCGCATTCTCCTGCTACATTGCATTACACTACACTTTCTAACTACACATACTATACAAAAACAAACTATATGAGGCGGAAGCTGAGGTCTTTTAAACGCTACTATTGAAAAACATTGCCAAACCTACTACAGGTCTATTACTTCTTCAACTTCTAAGCAATACTAAGTTACTACCCACTAGTGGTCTATTCTATTACTTTTCACATTAATATCGAAGCTGCTGCACAAACTAAACCCATACACGCACCTGAAAAATCTCATACATATAAACCATGGCGAGCGAGCGAAAATATTAACATCTACGGCATCGACAGGAAAGAGCTTGGCCCAAATTAAGGACCAAAAAGCACTCCCTGTTTCGAACATAAGCCGGCAATTCTAGGAGATAGTCATATACATCTTAAAAAAAAAATTCACAAAAACAAATATATAATCATACTCAAACAAACATTGTACCCACTGCTGACCTACTCTCAGCAAGGTACAATAATATATTATCAAACCTCAAATTTCAATTTACCAAAAATTTCATTTTAAAAAGGGACAAAAGGAGCACAACAGAGCACCAGGTTCCCGCTTTACAAAGGCTCATTTTTATGCGCCCACAAGCCTGATTATCTCTCTGGCCTCACTGTTGATCGACGCCTCGCCGAGAGCACATCGGGCCTGGAGGCCGGCAACCTCTCCGGTGTACCACGGCCGGTAGGTCGCGCTTAGTTTAGCGCCGTGGTACACAGACTAGGTGTAGTATAGGTTCCCCCCTTCTCTGTCACCCTCAGTGGCCATCGTAACTGGGTTTTAAAAAGTAAACTCACCGTATCTCGGGTTATTCAGCCAGGGAAGTACCTACCCGTTCACAGCTTGTCACTGCGTTACCAGTTCTAAACTACACCTGCTGTGAGTTGGGCTAGCATACTCTCTCTGTTGCGCGCTTGTTATTTTCTTTTCACCTCCGCCCTAGGGCGTGAGAGGCTTCCCCCCCCCCCCCCTTGGCACCTACTGCCCTCCCACCTACAGAACTGCTAGGGCTACACACTGCCTGTTGAACATAACAATAATTTCACCACACCTCTCAAAGCCCCTGCCCATATGGCAGGGGACACATCCCCTATCATGACGCGCTCTAGAAATAAAAACCAGGACGATCGCACTACAGCCATTATGAACCGGCCCGGCCCTGAACTTGCCCACATAAGGGCTCCAACTACGCCCCCGGCAGAACAACAGGAGCACCTCCCTGACGACTCAACGCCATGCCCCTCAAATACATCGGCAGAAGCCACTACGAACTCTACTCCCTCCTCCTCGGAGAAACTAACCCCAGCCCCTCCTCAGGGTACGACAGCTCTTCTGAAGAAGATGATCACCGCAAGAAGGACGAGGAACATAATCCTAACCCATGGATTGTCCAGAAGAAGAGCTCCGGAAGGAAATTGACCCAACTGATCGCCTCCAAGGATCTGGTTCTCGATAAGAATCCGTTCGAGACCCTAAAGACCCTTCCCACAGAGCAATTCTCCGGGGAGACTCCCATCCAAATTCAGCCCACTGCGGGTACCTCTAACACATCTGCTAGAGCCCAGCCCGCTCCTCAAACAGCTAAGCCACACATCCACCCTGTTTATATCAAAAATGTCCAAGATATAAACAAACTCATTGACCTGCTCAACGACAATGGGCTGGTTTCATTCAAACTCAAAACCATGCCCAACTCCACCAGGGTGACAGTAACCACTGAAAGTGACCACCGCCTACTCACCTCCTTACTCATCGCATCTAAGGGGGAGTTCCATACCCGCCCAAATACACCCAAAAACACCAGGAAAGTGGTCATCCGTGGCCTCCATGAAACCACCTCAAACGACAGAATCCATCAAGCCCTTACCACCATGGGCTTTGAAGTCGACAGAGTATGCCAGCTCACGGCCACAAACGACCGTTCTCGCAAACTACCCCTCTTCATGGTAGTCCACAGCACAACTAACCCTGAGATTAAGTCTCTCCTCTACTGCTCAATCGACGTCAGCCGATATCAGGGCCCCTCAGGGCCGGTTCAGTGCTTCCAATGCCAGAAGTACGGGCACGCCTCCAATGGATGCCACTGCCAGCCCAGATGTGTCATCTGCTCACTTAGCCACAGAGCTAGCGAGTGCCCTCAAAAGGGACAAAAGGAGCACAACAGAGCACCAGGTTCCCGCTTTACAAAGGCTCATTTTTATGCGCCCACAAGCCTGATTATCTCTCTGGCCTCACTGTTGATCGACGCCTCGCCGAGAGCACATCGGGCCTGGAGGCCGGCAACCTCTCCGGTGTACCACGGCCGGTAGGTCGCCAGAAGTACGGGCACGCCTCCAATGGATGCCACTGCCAGCCCAGATGTGTCATCTGCTCGCTTAGCCACAGAGCGAGTGCCCTCAAAATGGTAAAAGGGATATCCCGCCCAAGTGCGCTAACTGCGGAGAAAGACACACAGCCAACTAGAGGGGCTGTGCCGAGTATAAGAAACTAATCAGCACCTTCAACTCCCGACTACCCGGCGCACCTAAGGCCCCATCTGGTCCAGTGGCACCTCGAAATAAAATTCGAAATGGCACCAGCTTTGCAAATGCTACTAACCCTACCGCCGTAAACTCTACCCCTTCAAACCTACCTACTGACACTGTAACGGGACTTTCTGGCTGTGTATGTTAATTTGGAACAAAATATAAGACCAAAACCTGCCAGATTATTAATTTCTGTATCCAATTTTTACCTGACTTACCATTTGATATGACCCATCAGTGGTCTCCGGATCTGAAGTTATATGTAAGAGTGTTGGGCGCCAAGGGTTCGATCTGAGAGCGATAACCCAATAAATAATAAATAACTTTACGTCCTAGCTCAGGTAGAACATTCACCAGACTCCATCGACTCAAGTCGTGGTATGACTTAGTCATTAACCTGAATAACATTTACTTCGGGGAAAAGAGGATGGCTTATATCTATTTCTATCATCTAGAAAGGAGACAGACTGCATTTACTTTAAATACAAATTTAATGGCATCAAAAACAAACAAGTTAGGAAAATGCATTAATTAATGACTTAACGTAGAAAGTAAACACAAGAATTTAAGACAGGCAAAAGTTGCAAGAAAACGGAGGCGTTATGAATTTAATTTAATCTAGATCTGAATTTATTACTTTAGGTTGATTTATTCGAGAGTGAAGAAAGAGAGCTTGTGCATTAAAGTCAAATGAGCTTACCAAACGATGAATCAGCTTTATTGAAGTGTTTCTCCCCAAGAGAAAGCTGCTGTTGTAGGCGGTAGAAGTCCATCTTCATGCGTGGAATTTATTTTAAATGACAGGCTACTATTAATTCTGAGGTATTTAGATTTCTCAGAATTAATAATGGTGGTGGATTGAAAGTCCTTAAACCACTTTTACGATGTTAGCTCAGACACTGCTAACACCATACTGTCTCGGACAAGCATATGTCCTGAATACATCTCCTGCAATACTGTCTTGAACCAGGTCTCGTTGAGTTGTCCATCCTTCACATAAAGGAGTCTCGTCCCAAGGTGCTCCGCGACCGTATCTATTGTTCAGGCCTTCCCTTTCCACTCGCATACCCTTGTCATTCGCCGCACCCTTACTCATTAGCGTGGGCTCGCCACGCAGCTTTTGTTGAGTACACAGGTAAGTATTTCATCACATAGTGCTGTTCTGGGAGAAGACGTAAGCTCATGAAATGACCCTTAGTGTTCAAGCGCTAGCTAATTACAAAAACAGCCTCTGACTTCTCTCAACTTAATACCGTAATAAAACCTAATCATGATAATACATTATATGGACTAAACATACACTTAATAACTTGTGGCTAATTAACTGCCGAAATAACACATGATATAAATAACGAATGTCAAATTTTGACATAACGTCAGTGGCGTTATCGTACCCTTCAAAATAAGGTTACATTCGTCCCGGAAAATCACGCAGACTATTGTTTACTATATTCCGCGTGATCTTCCTAAGACACGTGTAAATTAACATAGATCCCTAATATAACATAAAACACATAATACATTACCCTTATACACATTTATATATACAATCAACATATCTTCTTTTGGTTTAACACCAATGTTTTTGCTTAGGCTATTATGTCTCAATCGCATATAGCTTATTGTTTTCTTTTTATTGTCCTGCGGTCATTACCGCTCATTGTTTATTTTACCTATATGTGTAAGAAAAAAAAGACATATATGTGTTCTCTTATTTGCCCTTTGTCCAATTCTCTTATTTCAGATCACACGAGTTCACTTTGTGATGTACAGTTTGATTTCCCAAACCGCCTTGTATTGCAAGTTCGTTGATTTTCGAATTCCCATTTTGAGTGCTTTGAGTGAGGTGAATCACACCCACAATCACTACTAATTTGGTTGTGCTATATGACTCTATCACCCAAACTCTCTCTCATATGTCATTACGTGTATATCACTGAAAAAAAGATCAACACTAGAAATACATACAATCCATCATATTTCTGTCCTGTTTGTCCCTTTAGATATAACTCCCTTTAAGTACCAAACTCCATACCAGTTCTCCCTTCATCTCGATTCCCTCTCCTCTTTAACAGTTAATCTCACACAGATCAATGATACTGACCACATCTGATACCTCATTAATACCTAGGTATTTACCATTTTGATTTACCTGCTCAACAGCATAATGTTTGCAATATTGCCTGTTTCTGGTTCACATCCCATCTCCATCTGCTTCCTTGCTTTAAGAGGTCCCTGAATGGTTCTACTAACTTAGAATATTTTAACACAATGCGTCCAAAAAATTTATATATTCCTAAATACGTATTCAGCTGTTTAACATTTTGTGGCACACTTGCATCGAGGATTTTGTTAATCCGACTTTCTTCTGGAGTTACCCCTGAACGTGACACACTATGACCCAGGAAAGTTACTTGTGACTTACAAAACGTAGATTTTGACAATTTCAGGGTGAACCCTGCCTTATCTAGTCTCTTAAAAACCGTGTCCAAGTGAACCAAATGCTCTTCAAAAGTACGCGAACTGATTACAAGATCATCAATATATATAGTTACATAATCACCCGTGTTATCACCTAAAGCTATGTTCAGTGCTCTTATCAGCGCTGCTGAACTGCTCTTTAATCCATAGGGTACCCTGCAAAATTGGTACAGATTGTACTGATGACTAAAAGCGGTAAAGGCTCTATCTTCAACTTTAAGAGGAACTTGCCAGAAACTAGAACTTAAATCAACACACGTAAAAAATTGTTTTCCCTCAAAAGTTTGCATTAGCTCCTCTATAGACATAGATTTTAATTGGTCTGATGAAATGTGTGCATTAACTAAACGCGCGTCTAAACATATCCTGACTTTTCCATCTGCCTTAGGTACTGTAATAAGTGAATTTACATAGGGGCTGTTAGAATACTCTATTATACCATCCTGAAGCATCTGATTGATCTGACTTTCTACGGCTTTCTGATAGACAAAAGGCACAGGATAGCGGTGACCGGTAAATACCGAATTGTCAACAACGTTCAATGAGTGGACATAACAATTGGCTCTACCAATTCGATCTTCAAATACCCTACTATTATTTGACAAAACATCGTAGAGAAGCATACACTTATCTTCATCTACATCTCCAAGAAACGCAGCTTCACGTAACGAGTCATCTAGACTGTCGTTCGTAACCACACTGCCTACAAAAGTAACTGACCCTTGCTCTATAGCTTGAGACATCTCATTTAACGTACACCTCACTCCTACTACACTACTCCTATATTGTTCATTGAACGGTATCACCACTTCAGCACCACCAAATTTAAATGTAATACAGCACTCTTCATAACATATGTTTCCTGACACCCTAGTCAGCCAATCAGAACCCATAATAACGTCGTACACTAGATTTGGAATTACAAGGCACTCTTGCTTCTCTACGTGACTGTTTATATTTATTTCTATTAACACCTGCTTTGATATAATTTTAGACTTCCTACCCACGGCTGTGATTACAAAAGTACTCTTAATTGGCAATTCTTCAAAGTTTACCCCAGTTCCCTTTAATTTATCATAATAAGCATTGCTTATGCAACTCCTTACACAGCCACTGTCTATTAACACATTCGTACACGTCCCGGACACGTGTAGCTTAATGATCGGACTTATATTACCCGCCACTGGTAATATTGCTTCGTCACATAGTTCACTTAACAAATCATTCCTTACGTTTAGGTCATAGTGTTCCTGTATCAGGGTTAAAACAGGGCACGTTGCAGACTGAGATACTGACCTTATGATGCAGTCTGGCTCGCGTTTAAATTACTATTATTGTCTCTACCTTCACAAGTGGTCGCAACGCTCGTCTGGCTATTACTATTCACATTCTGTTGGTTACTATTTTCATTATTACCTACGGGATTACCTCTCCCATATCCTCGGTTCTGATTAACATTAGGGTTATTACCGTAGTTACCCTGTCCGTGGCCGCTGCGTCCATCATTACCCCTACCTTGATTTCCTCGCGAATCATAATTCCTGCCTTGCGAGTAATTATTCCTGTTTTGATAGGGCATCACAAAATTATTACCCCGGTTTTGGTAATTGTTTCCACTCTGACCCCTATTTTGATAATTGCCTCCTTCGCCACTGTTTCCCTGCGTTCCTTGATTTCTTGCATCCTGAGACTGATTGTTATAATTGCCCTGGTTTCTAGTGACTGTTTCTTCACTTGAACCTTTCCCTAGCGCATCAAAGGTACCTAGTAGGCTCTCTACTTGCGTGACAGTTTTTACATTTTGTATGCATGCCGCCTCTTTGATTCGGTAAGGGAAATGCCTTAACAGGAGCCTTACCACATCTTTTTCCTCTCTCAGTCCATCCAAGTATTTACAAACCAACACTTGCCCCAGGAAATACTCCGTCATATTGAGATTACCCCTTGCGTTGTATTTTCCGCACACGATTCCCTCACGATACCGTGATTGTATGCTCTCACTCCAAAACTTATCACAAAATTTATGTCTGAAGTCTGTGATATCTTCAAAACCGTCCCTATAAACTGCAAACCAGTTTTTGGTTTCCCCTACGAAGGCCTGTTCTAATATTTCAACAACATTACACCATTCGATGTTTCCGTCCTCCAATCTTTCTTTAAACCTCACTTCAATAGTATTTAGAAACTCCATGGGGCATCCTTGCCGATTGCTAAATTTCCCTAACTCTATTTCTTTATGCGTACTATTCATATATGTCGTTCGACTCTGACCTGCTTCTTGTCTTATTCTAGACTTTAATTTATTTTCAAGCTCGACAATTTTCTCCTCTGCTCGTTTCTCCATACAACTAACTTTTGCGTTTATGCTCCCATCTGTTGCTTCAACTTTATCATTCAGCCTATCCTGTGTTTCTTGAATTTTACTTATACTTTCCTTACTCTGTTTCTTCAAATTTTCAACTTCTTTACTAATTTCTGCTTGAACCTTATCGATTTTGCCGCCCAGCTGTTCTTTAATTTCCGTTGTTACTCCCAGAAGGTTTTTAATTTCTCCCCCCAGCTGTTCTTTAACCTCCATAGCTGTACTCTGAACTTTTTCAATTTCTCCTCCCAATTGTTTCTTAATTTGCTTCGTCTCTAGCTGTATTAACTCTTTAGATTCCTCAGCTTGCTTACTTATTTTACTCTCAAGTTCATCTTGCACCCTCCTCAATCTACTCTCCATGTCAGCTAGGATTTCTTTCGTCTTCTCTTCCATCACACCCCTGATTTCACCCTTAATTTGCTCAAATCTTTTATCCATCTCCTTACTGTTTTGATCCAATTTACTGTTAAGTTCTTTATTACTTTCTTTAATTTCCCTACTGTTTTCCTCCAATTTATCGTTTAGTTTACTACTAATTTCTTTACTGTTTTGATCCAATTTACTGTTAAGTTCTTTATTACTTTCTTTAATTTCCCTACTGTTTTCCTCCAATTTATCGTTTAGTTTACTACTAATTTCTTTACTGTTTTGATCAAATTTCGTATTTAATACATGTATAAGACTCGCAAACATGCTCTTCATATCTCCCGGACTTTCTTTCTCACCATCATTACTGGGATTTACCTCTGACATCATCCCTGTGCTGCTTTCACCTTCCTCTACTAACTTACTACGCGCTTCATCCTCTTTCTCCTTCGTCATCTTACTCCCTAGCTGTTTTTGACTACGTAGTAACATATCGTCTTCTGAATCACTCATTCTGACTCACGTTGATATATAAAATCCCCCAAAATGCAGGTACAGAAATATGTCACTTTTCCCTCCACAAATGTTATCAGGTTTTCGTCCCACGTTTATGGCGACAATGTAACGGGACTTTCTGGCTGTGTATGTTAATTTGGAACAAAATATAAGACCAAAACCTGCCAGATTATTAATTTCTGTATCCAATTTTTACCTGACTTACCATTTGATATGACCCATCAGTGGTCTCCGGATCTGAAGTTATATGTAAGAGTGTTGGGCGCCAAGGGTTCGATCTGAGAGCGATAACCCAATAAATAATAAATAACTTTACGTCCTAGCTCAGGTAGAACATTCACCAGACTCCATCGACTCAAGTCGTGGTATGACTTAGTCATTAACCTGAATAACATTTACTTCGGGGAAAAGAGGATGGCTTATATCTATTTCTATCATCTAGAAAGGAGACAGACTGCATTTACTTTAAATACAAATTTAATGGCATCAAAAACAAACAAGTTAGGAAAATGCATTAATTAATGACTTAACGTAGAAAGTAAACACAAGAATTTAAGACAGGCAAAAGTTGCAAGAAAACGGAGGCGTTATGAATTTAATTTAATCTAGATCTGAATTTATTACTTTAGGTTGATTTATTCGAGAGTGAAGAAAGAGAGCTTGTGCATTAAAGTCAAATGAGCTTACCAAACGATGAATCAGCTTTATTGAAGTGTTTCTCCCCAAGAGAAAGCTGCTGTTGTAGGCGGTAGAAGTCCATCTTCATGCGTGGAATTTATTTTAAATGACAGGCTACTATTAATTCTGAGGTATTTAGATTTCTCAGAATTAATAATGGTGGTGGATTGAAAGTCCTTAAACCACTTTTACGATGTTAGCTCAGACACTGCTAACACCATACTGTCTCGGACAAGCATATGTCCTGAATACATCTCCTGCAATACTGTCTTGAACCAGGTCTCGTTGAGTTGTCCATCCTTCACATAAAGGAGTCTCGTCCCAAGGTGCTCCGCGACCGTATCTATTGTTCAGGCCTTCCCTTTCCACTCGCATACCCTTGTCATTCGCCGCACCCTTACTCATTAGCGTGGGCTCGCCACGCAGCTTTTGTTGAGTACACAGGTAAGTATTTCATCACATAGTGCTGTTCTGGGAGAAGACGTAAGCTCATGAAATGACCCTTAGTGTTCAAGCGCTAGCTAATTACAAAAACAGCCTCTGACTTCTCTCAACTTAATACCGTAATAAAACCTAATCATGATAATACATTATATGGACTAAACATACACTTAATAACTTGTGGCTAATTAACTGCCGAAATAACACATGATATAAATAACGAATGTCAAATTTTGACATAACGTCAGTGGCGTTATCGTACCCTTCAAAATAAGGTTACAACACCACTCCTACCGCACCGATCAATAATCTGATCAACTTCCCAGCCTTCGGTCAGCCAAGCCAGGCGCCACTTCCAGCTCCACCTGCCAACCCTCCCCCTACCCCCTCCCCTGTCTCCACAAACGGCATGTTTGAGATCCTGCGCCTCATGTCTGATCCCTCCCTTCGCGAGCTATTCCAGCTCATGAAGGACGTCCTCCGTCGCCTCATTGAGGCCCCTGACACCGCCACACGGTTTACTATCCTAATGGACGCCGCCTCTCAATACATCCTCAATGGGAGCGCTTAATCCGCAAGCTGGTGCCACTGTTATTAACATCATGGCCAGGAACACCCTCAGGCTAAAAGAACAAGAATGTGAACTACATGAAGAGCTAGCCGCCCGAGACATAAAAATCGCCCTCCTAGGCGAAACTTGGACAAAGCCTGAAGACAAAATCTACATACCTGGCTTCAAGATATATAGAAACGACCGCACTGGAGGTAGACCTGGGGGTGGTACAGCCATATTAGTGCGATCGGACCTGGTTCACCATAGAATTCCAACCCCAAATAACTTGCAGTTTGTTGAGGCCACTATCGTACAGGTAGAGTCAGAGAACGGACCATACCAAATAGTCTCCATATACCTGCCTCCCGGGGTTCCGTTTATTCCGACGGATTTGGAGTCGTTATTACCCCCCAATATTCCAGCAATATTGGCGGGCGATTTCAACGCCAAAAATACGCTATGGAATAGCCGGTACACAGAGGCTAGGGGTAGGATGCTTGAAAAGTTCTGTCACGATCACGATTGTCTCGCGCACGGGCCGCCTGGACCCACGTACTTTCCCTTTAATCCTAACGCCATTCCTGACACCCTAGATATTGCCATCAGCAAGAATCTAGACATCCCCATTGTTGTCGATAACCTTCGCATTCTTAACTCTGATCACGACCCCATCCTTATTAAATTAAATTCAGACTATGTCCCCACCTGTTCCACAATCCCTCTTCATCTCCGTAAAATGGACTGGGACCTTTACAGACACACTCTCCAGTCAACCGTCGCTGGAAACCCCAGCATTCGCTGCGAGGGGGACATAGACTCCCTCGTAGAGAAAATCACCTCATCCCTCCTACATGCTGCCAACACGGCCGCTATAGGCCCTAAACACAGGAAAACCAAATCGCCCACCATCCCAGCCTACCTCAAAGCCCTAATCAAGAGAAAGAACATGGCCAGATGGCGCTGGCAAGTCACTCGCGATCCGCGACAGAAAACGGAATGGTACCGATTAAAGCGTGGAATTCACACGGCCATGCTACAAATCCGTAAAAAGGCATGGGATGACAAATTAATAGCTATGCCCGGAAACACCAGCGACCTGTACGGTATGGCCCGTAAGTTTCTCCGGAAACGGACAGGCATCCCTCCACTACACGGGGAACGTGGTATGGTCTATACTCCTACAGACAAGGCGAACGCTCCGGCGGACACATTCGAAAAAACCTGTCAGCCTAACGACGACCCTTGCGATGAAGACTTCGTAGAAGAAGTCTATCGCGATGGCTTTCAGGATGAATTGCCGCCCGACTTCCGCTTAGTCACCCCAGCTGAATTGAGATGATGATGATAATTGTTGTTTTAAGGGGCCTAACATCTAGGTTATCGGCCCCTGATGGTTTGGGTGATCGTGAAGATGAAGATGAAAAGCGAACTTAAAACTAAAACTAACTACTAACCTACATACTAGAAGAAGAAATGGAAAAACTAAAGGAGAATAAGGCAAATAAAGGACAGGAGGAAAATAAATGCCCTCAACCCTCGAAGAAGGCGGATTGAGGGACTTGGAAGGAAGGAGAGCCATGAAAGGCAGATAGGAAAGTGAAAGAGGAGAGGGTCCGCCCCAAAGGTAAGGGACAAAAGAGGAAAACGGACCCAGCTCAGGAATCCCTCGGGGTCGCCAACTCCCGAACTCACCAGCCGTGAGCCCCTGAGGGTGTAGCATTATCTAGGGTGCACCAGAAATGGTGGGGCTACATACACCCTGCCTCCTTAAGGGCCTAGAGCACAAGGCAGGAGGTAAAAGGAAGAGAAAAAGAAGGCTGACCCCTCGCAGAAGGAGGGTATCAGAAAAGATGAGACAAGGGCCAATTAAGGCGGGAAAGGAAGTGACTCCCTAGGCCTCGGATACCCTAATACCGTCGGGGTCGGAAGAGAACAAGAGTTGACCAAGTGAGGTCGACAGGAAAGAAGACAGAGAGGAGCCCGACATAAGTAAGTGGAAACAATGCCGTACTCAGCTGGGGTCCCGTGGTCGCCAACCCACGCCCACTAGATGTGAGCCCCTGGGTGAAGCTGAATTGATGATGATGTTGATGATAATTGTTGTTTTAAGGGGGCCTAACATCTAGGCTATCGGCCCCTGATGGTTTGGGTGATCGTGAAGATGAAAATGAAAAAGCGAACTTAAAACTAAAACTAACTAATAAACTACATACTAGAAGAAGAAATGGAAAACTAAAGGAGAATAAGGCAAATAAAAGGACACAAGGAAAAGAAATGCCCTCAACCCTCGGAGAAGGCGGATTGAGGGACTTGGAAGGAAGGAGAGCCATGAAAGGCATATAGGAAAGTGAAAAAGGAGAGGGTCCGCCCCAAAGGTAAGGGACAAAAGGGGAAAACGGACCCAGCTCAGGAATCCCTCGGGGTCGCCAACTCCCGAACTCACCAGCCGTGAGCCCCTGAGGGTGTAGCATTATCTAGGGTGCACCAGAAGTGGTGGGGCTACATACACCCTGCCTCCTTAAGGGCCTAGAGCACAAGGCAGGAGGTAAAAGGAAGAGAAAAAGAAGGCTGACCCCTCGCAGAAGGAGGGTATCAGAAAAGATGAGACAAGGGCCAATTATGGCGGGAAAGGAAGAGACTCCCTAGGCCTCGGATACCCTAATACCGTCGGGGTCAGAAGAGAACAAGAGTTGACCAAGTGAGGTCGACAGGAAAGAAGACAGAGAGGAGCCGGCACAAGTAAGTGGAAGCAATGCCGGACTCAGCTGGGGCCCCGTGGTCGCCAACCCACGCCCACAAGATGTGAGCCCCTGGGGGACCAGCTGAATTGCTCAAACATATTAAAAAGCTGAAAAACCGGAAGGCACCCGGGCCAGATGGTTTATCAGCCTCGTTTCTTAAAAACATTCCCAAAAATGTCCTCACTAGCCTCACTAAGCTCTTTAATGTAATTTATAGATTTGGTTACTTCCCCGCAGCCTGGAAAATTGCCAAGGTCATTATGATAGGCAAACCTCAGACTGACAGCACATTCCCTCAAAACTATAGGCCCATTAGTCTCCTCTCCATCATCTCAAAATTATTTGAGATGACCCTACTATCCAGGTTGCAAAATATTATTAATGATTCATTAAACAATGAGCAATTCGGCTTCCGTAAAGGCCACTCCACAGTCCATCAACTCCTCAGACTCACCGAGGTTATTACGCGCGCATTTAACGAAAATCGCATGACAGGAGTTTGCTTCTTAGACATCAGTCGTGCTTTCGATAAGGTATGGCACAGCGGACTGCTGTACAAACTGAAGCACAGAGGTCTCCCAGACTACTTATTACGAGTCATAAATTCCTACCTTAGGAATAGGCAATTTTATGTCCAGGTGGAGGACGCCAAATCCTCTCAGAGGAAAATAAGGGCTGGCGTGCCCCAAGGCAGTGTCAATACCCCCCATTTATTTAACGTCTATGTCGCTGACATCCCCCAGTCTGTAAACACTAGCCTCCACCTCTATGCAGATGATACTGCTATTTCTACCACTTCCTGGAAAGGACATAAAATTCAGGACTACTTGCAAAAAGCCCTCGACGAGCTCGAATCCTGGTTCGAGAAATGGCGCATTAAGATTAATGTTGATAAATGTTCTGCCACTCTTTTTACTAAGAAACGTAAATTCACAGACGTCCAGGACCTCGCCTTTTTCGGCGAAGTAATCAGATGGCAGACAGCGACTAAGTATCTGGGAACCGCGGCCTCACCTTTGCACAGGAAGTTAAGCAGCGCGCAAACCGTGCAAAAGCCGTTCTAGCGCAGCTCTGGCCCCTCATGAGGGCCAGGAGCGAACTAGATGAATTTAGCAAGCTTCTGGCATATCGTACTCTTGTACGTCCAGTCATGGAGTATGCCTGTCCAGTGTGGGGCTACGCAGCACCCACACACATCAGGAAACTGCAAGTTATTCAGAATAAGGCCTTACGCACGATATCAGGTGCCCCCTGGTACGTGCGTAACGACCAACTTCATGCTGAGTACAACCTCCAAGTACTCGGCGACCGTATCAAACAACAGGCAGCAAACCTCTACAAAACAAAAACACGTAACACCAACCCACTAGTGAACAGGTTGGGTGATTATCAAGCCAGCGGGTGCCGACACAAAAGGCCCCGCATTCTCATCGAATAAACCAGCTTCTCCAGCTCTTAAAAGAAATATTTCCATCTTCTAAATAAGCTTACCTAAGCCCTTACTTTTACTGTTCTTTCACTTCCATTTTAAGAACTCCAAGTAGTGCCCCAGGGCACCAGACCATATCCTGGTCAATTAATAAACTCAAGGTATAATCACCCAACACCCCATAGCAGTTCTGTCAGGTCAATCGTATTAGGATATAGCTCTAAAGACCGCTTTGGCTGATAGGCTATAATTATCAGGCGCGCTAAGACAGCTTCGCTGGGCAAGGAACGAAGCAAGGAAGATGGCTCACAACAGATTCCCACATTGTTGTGGCTCTGAGTAAGAGCCCCGTAATTGTTTGCTCCCTGATAGCGCTATATAGACGGCACTCTTTACTAGTGTTATCGAGTCTCGGTTACTGTTTGCGAGCTAGCCTCGCCGTATAGGGTATTAAAGTACATTTTCCTGACCTTCCTACCTATCCTGTTTCACACCTAAGCTTCAAGACTTGTATCTTGCCCCTGTTCCGGCAGGTTCAAACCGGTAGCCTGCTACAAGTTTTGATATGATGATGATGATGATGATAATTGTTGTTTTAAGGGGCCTAACATCTAGGTTATCGGCCCCTGATGGTTTGGGTGATCGTGAAGATGAAAATGAAAAGCGAACTTAAAACTAAAACTAACTACTAACCTACATACTAGAAGAAGAAATGGAAAACTAAAGGAGAATAAGGCAAATAAAGGACAGGAGGAAAAGAAATGCCCTCAACCCTCGAAGAAGGCGGATTGAGGGACTTGGAAGGAAGGAGAGCCATGAATGGCAGATAGGAAAGTGAAAGAGGAGAGGGTCCGCCCCCAAAGGTAAGGGACAAAAAGGGAAAACGGACCCAGCTCAGGAATCCCTCGGGGTCGCCAACTCCCGAACTCACGAGCCGTAAGCCCCTGAGGGTGTAGCATTATCTAGGGTGCACCAAAGTGGTGGGGCTACACACACCCGGCCTCCTTGAGGGCCTTAAGCAGAAGGCAGTACAAGTTTTGAAGTTTGGGTATAATTCTCCTTTCCTCCCTTCCTGTTCCTGAAACCCTCATAGTTATTAGGACTCCTTTCACACATGCCTTCAGGCCCCCCGTTCGGAGACGGGGGTCTCTCGAAACCCACTGACCTTCCTTCCTCTTCCTGCCTGGCCCTGCCGCCGCCCATTAAGCAATCCAAATTTTTTCAATCAGGCCAAGCCCCTAATTACGACACCTGCTTTCCGCCGCTTGCCCCTTCTGGCCCTACTACTCCCGCCTCCTACTGCTCTTCACGTGGCAGTACGAGCAACATTAATGTCATGTCCCTCACGCCCTCTGCCCCAGAGCTAGCTAAGGCTCTTGAATTTATTAAACATGCAGAGGCAAAGAATGTCTCCTACAACCAAGAGTGGAAGGCCGCGGTTAAGGGCAAGCGGAAGCCTCCCAAAATGAGACTAGTTAAGAACCCTTCCCTAAAATCTAAAGCAGCTAAGATCACTGTCACTACGCCCACCAGTAACTCTTACACCATTTTGTCCACCCTCCCAACTGAAGGTAATAATAAGCCTGAAGATTTTACCCCCTCTCCAACATCTATGAGATCCATGAGTCCTGTACCCCAAAGGCAAACTACAGCTAATCCTAGCACTTCAACTGCCAGGCCTGTGATAGCTGCTACAATATCCCAGCCCATGGAAACCAATGCCCCTACTCTTCCGCCTGTCAAGGCTGTTAGGATCCCACCTGTAGTGGTGGCTGATAAATCCCAATATCAGCGCCACTACAGATACCTGAAGTCAGTGTGTGAAGGAGACATTAGGGTCGTCAACACACAGGAATCACTTAAATTCTTTACAGACACCACGGAGGATTATCGCCGTGTGTTCAAATATTTTGAAGAGAGCAACGAATCCTTCTACACCCATCAGCTTCCAGCTGACAGGGCGTTGAAAGTAGTTGTAAGAAATATTGCGCACACGGTTGATACAGATTGGGTTCGCGAAGAGCTTGAGGCACTTCATTATCAGCCTATGGATGTGAATCAATACACCAAACGGGACGAGACCACCGGTATTGTCACACCCTTAAGCGTAATGAGTGTTATGCTCCCGAACAACGAGTTCTCCAAGACAATCTACTCTTTACGCTACCTATGTGGATGCAAAGTGAACATTGCGTCTTATAAAGGCAGAACTGGACCAGCCAGATGTACCAAGTGCCAGCGTTACGGGCATACAGCTAATTACTGTAAGATGCCCGTACGTTGCGTTAAATGCGGCGAAGGCCATAAACCTGACGATTGCCCTCTCACCCCAGAACAGAAGGCAATCTGTGTCAACTGTAAGGGAGACCACCCTGCCTCCTTCAGAGGATGTCCTGCATTGAAGGACATAGAGGAACGCCAGACCAAAGCTGCTAACAAAAAGGAAAAGCTCAAGCGAACGTTCACTTCACGGGCTACTACCCAAGAACTTAGCTTCGCAGCAGCCATGGGTGGTTCGAACCCTAGCACTTCTGCATCTAACGCTACGTCATCTGGCGGTAACGCTGACACTGGCAACATTGGACCTCAGTCTAGCCTTTCAGGCCTAGGCGATATCTTTATGCTCTGCAAGGAGCTGAACTTTGTAAAGTTAATTCCCCTCCTTAAAATAACTGCCACCAGGATTCGAAGCTGTTCGAATACCATCGAGAAGGCTATGGTCCTACTGGACGCTGTTATGCAGTACTTCAGTGAACCTTAAACTTCTCGATAATGGACCCACGACTTACAATCTGCTTTTGGAATTGCGAACGTCTGATTAGGCGGAGATATGAGTTTGAAGCTTTTATCTCTGCTTATGACGTGGACGTCTGTCTATTGAACGAGACATGGTTGGAAGCAAATAAGCAGCTTTCCTTTAAAAATTATACTTTATATAGAAGAGATAGGTTATATGCAATTCGTGGCGGTGTAGCCGTGCTGATTAAGTCTAGGCTTACTCATCACGTGCTGGATGATGATGATGATGATAATTGTTGTTTTAAGGGGCCTAACATCGAGGTTATCGGCCCCTAATGAAATGGAATGACGAGAAATGAAAGGATGTAGATAAAAACAACTCACTGCCATGGATAAAGCGAAAATGGTGTTTATAAAACAGACAGTGAGCCCCAAAAATTATGCCTTATTTGAATAAAAAGAATAAAAGGCGGATGGTAAAAAAGGATAAAACAAATAAGGCATAGGGAACAATACAATACGTAACACAATAAAAAACATAAAACAGATTTAACCACAATTAAAAGTCGTAACTACACCTTAAAACTTAAAAAAGTAACCACTCTCCCTCATGAACCGGATGACGAGGTCAGCTGACGGCCCGTCATCACGGAGAATAAGGGAGAGGGTATTAGGCAGTTGAAGAGTCCTGCGCAGATCGGCCAGATCCACACACTCCAAGAGAAGGTGTGCCACGGTTAGGTGGGCGCCGCAAGTACACACAGGAGGATCTTCTCTCTTTAACAAGTGGGAGTGCGTAGCAATCCCATGGCCGATCCGGAGTCGACAGAGTACCACAGCTTCCTTCCGGAGAGATCGGAAGGAAGATTTCCACACCTTCGTTGTCTCCTTGATGCCTCTCAGTTTGTTGGGTGGAGGCGTGGCACGCCACGCCTCCTCCCAATGCGACAGGATCGTATGCCGCAACTGAGAGCGCACATCACTAGCAGGCACCTTATACGGTAGCGAGGGCAGTGCGACTGCCTCTCTCGCCGCCTGATCAGCAAGCTCGTTTCCCGCAATACCCATGTGGCTAGGAAGCCACACAAAGGTCACCCCGGTTCCAGCGTTACGCGAACTGACGAGCAGGTCGTGCACACGCTGGACCAACGGGTGCGTCGGGAAACACACATCGATCGCCTGCAGCGCACTCAGAGAGTCAGTACACAAAAGAAAGTGCTGGTGATCGTCTGATAACGTGTACCGCAGAGCCTCTAAGATGGCATAGAGCTCCGCAGTGTACACGCTACACGCCTCGGGAAGTGAAAAGAGAAACCGACGATCCTCAACCACAAATGCACAGCCTACTTTCTCGTTTACCCTCGAACCGTCCGTGAATACAAGCCCTGATCCCGGATACCGTGTCACCACGGACTGGAACAACCTCCGATGGACGGAGGAGTCCGTGTCCGACTTGGGGCCGGTGTGCAGATCCAGGATGATATCAGGGCGAAAGACCATCCACGGAGGGGCCTTGCTAGGTACTCGGACGATACAGGAGACAGAAGGAAATCGGAACTGACGGTATAAGTCATCCAAGCGAATCCCCGCCGGCCGAGTGGCTCGGGCGAGCACATCATACAGCCGGCGATTCGGATTGGAAAACAAACATGGATAGCTTGGATGAAGTGGCATCTGTCGAATAGTGGCAGCATAGGTCAGCAGTACTTGTTGGCGCCTCAGGTGTAAAGGAGGTACGCCAGCCTCGGCGAGCAAGCTGACGACTGGGCTTGTCCGAAAGGCACCCGTCGCCAGCCTCACACCGCCGTGGTGGACACTGTCCAGTTTAACAAGCACTGACTTACGGGCCGAACCATATGCTACACTGCCATAATCTAACCTAGATAAAATCAGTGCCTTATAAAAACGTAAGAGCACCGCGCGGTCTGCCCCCCATGATGTGCCGCTAAGAAACCGCAGCATGTTGAGTTTCTTAGCACAGGCAGTTTTCAAACACCGTACGTGTGGTTCCCATGTCAATTTCTGATCGAAAAGGAGCCCAAGGAACCGGTGCGCAGCAACAACAGGCATCACGTGCTGGACCCCCTCCCTATCTCAACAATAGAATCTTTAGGCATAGAAGTTAAACTTAATAACCTGCATTACAGGCTTTTCGCTGTTTATTTGCCGCCTAGAGCTGCACTTCATCCCGATGATTTGCTAGTTCTTTTGGATAATGACAACCATGTCCCGTCAATTGTCGCAGGGGATCTCAATTCCAAAAACCCAGATTGGAACTCCAGAATTACTAATCCCAAGGGTCGATTGTTGAGAACTTACATTTCAGAGCATGACGACATATCGGTATTTGCACCGACAGAACCGACTATATATCCGCATAATGGTCAGCCTGACGTCATCGATATTACAGTCACTAAATTCCTCAGGCATGAACTGACTTTTACAGTTCCCAATTGGTTATATTCTGACCATCAGCCTGTTCTTTTCAATCTTACATGGGATCGCTTATCGGAACCTAGCTTGCGCCTACGATCTAGGAACTTTAATTGCATCAAATACAGATGGCATGTAGACAAAAACCTGCGTATTTCCACCCCTAGAACTCGTGCGGAAGTCGATTCGAGCACTGTGCATCTTAGCAATAAAATGCATAATGCTAAAAAGTACGTTAATCGACTATCCCTGACGCAATTAAAGATCTAATTATTATTAAGAATCGCATTCGCGAGCTTTGGCAAAGATACAGAGATCCCGCTGATCGCGCTGAATACCGCGAAATAGCGAAGATCATCCACGATAGACTGTTGGAAAGTAAGATCGAAAAGTGGGAAGAGACCTGTAATAAATTCTCTGAAAATACCTCAAATAACGACTTCTGGAAAGTAGCTCGTTCTTTGAGGCGCCCTCCTAACGTTAAACGAGCGCTTCACGGTCGTAGAGGGCTAGTATTTTCTCCCCTTGAGAAAGCAGAGGCCTTCGCAGATTCTATTGAGAGTCAATGCGATATACCAGACTTTAATGACACAAATGACGATACTAACGAGGACTTATTTAATGACATTCGAGCCCAGGCCACTAATTTTAGGCTCAACTGGAAGACGCAAGACCCTATCCTTATTAACCCCATTACCCCTGCAGAGGTAAAGAAAGTCGCCAGGCAGCAAAATGATAAGAAGTCTCCAGGTGATGACAGGCTGAACAACTTTGAAATTAAAGCTCTCCCTTTTCGAGCATTCATAATACTAGCGAATATATTTAATTCTTGTCTGATACTAGGTTATTTTCCCCAGGCTTGGAAGATGATGATGATAATTGCTGTTTTAAGGGGCCTAACATCTAGGCTATCGGCCCCTGATGGTTTGGGTGATCGTGAAGATGAAAATGAAATGCAAACTTAAACCTAGAACTAACTACCAACCTACATACTAGAAGAAGAAATGGAAAACTAAAGGAGAATAAGGCAAATAAAGGACAGTAGGAAAAGAATTGCCCTCAACCCTCGAAGAATGCGGATTGAGGGACTTGGAAGGAAGGAGAGCCATGAAAGGCAGATAGGAAAGTGAAAGAGGAGAGGGTCCGCCCCGAAGGTAAGGGACAAAAGGGGAAAACGGACCCAGCTCAGGAATCCCTCGGGGTCGCCAACTCCCGAACTCACCAGCCGTGAGCCCCTGAGGGTGTAGCATTATCTAGGGTGCACCAGAAGTGGTGGAGCTACATACACCCTGCCTCCTTAAGGGCCTAGAGCACAATGATGATGATAATTGTTGTTTTAAGGGGCCTAACATCTAGGCTATCGGCCCCTGATGGTGTGGGTGATCGTGAAGATGAAAATGAAATGTAAACTTAAAACTAAAACTAACTAATAAGGAAAAGAGGAGAGGATTGGAGAGGAGAGGGGAGGGGAGAGAGGAGAGGGTCCGCCCCAAAGGTAAGGGACAAAAGGGGAAAACGGACCCAGCTCAGGAATCCCTCGGGGTCGCCAACTCCCGAACTCACCAGCCGTGAGCCCCTGAGGGTGTAGCATTATCTAGGGTGCACCAGAAGTGGTGGGGCTACATACACCCTGCCTCCTTAAGGGCCTAGAGCACAAGGCAGGAGGTAAAAGGAAGAGAAAAAGAAGGCTGACCCCTCGCAGGAGGGCATCAGAAAAGATGAGACAAGGGCCAATTAAGGCGGGAAAGGAAGAGGCTCCCTAGGCCTCGGATACCCTAATACCGTCGGGGCCAGAAGAGAACAAGAGTTGACCAAGTGAGGTCGACAGGAAAGAAGACAGAGAGGAGCCCGGCACAAGTAAGTGGAAGCAATGCCGGACTCAGCTGGGGTCCCGTGGTCGCCAACCCACGCCCACAAGATGTGAGCCCCTGGGGGAAGGCTTGGAAGACAGCCAAAATCTGCTAATTCCAAAGCCTGGTAAAAATCGCCTTTTCCCTCAGAACTATCGCCCTATCAGCCTGCTCTCGCATCTTTCTAAGATTTTTGAGAGGCTTCTTCTCAAGCGCCTAAATGTTCACTTGAACTCCAGTGGCGTGTTGAGACGGGAGCAGTTCGGCTTTCGCGCGGGTCGAAGTGCCCCCCTGGCCGTGCTGCGACTAGTACAATACGCTTCAAGATCATTCAACTTAAAACGTAATGTTCCGTCCGTCTTTTTCGATATTGAAAGGGCGTTTGACACGATATGGATAGACAATCTTATCGTTAAATTGATTAAATTGGGTACTATCCCCAATTACCTGATTAAGGTCGTCTATTCATATCTAAGGAACAGAACCTTTTATGCTACCTGCGATGGCGAGAGGTCTATGGTTCGAGCCCTGAGAGCCGGTGTCCCACAGGGGGAGTCCTCTCGCCGGTGCTGTTTAGCTTATACTTGGATGATCTTCCTAGGAAGACAGGAGTGGAATTGCAGCTATACGCGGATGACGTCGCAATCTATGCTTCTAAGCGTAGACACTGTGATGCCATTCGTGTGCTGCAAGATTGGATGAATCTTTTTTCGGACTGGTGTCTTCGAAACAGGGTCCTGGTAAATAATGATAAGACTCGAGCTGTCATTTTTACTAGACGAAGGCCCCAGCTTAGTCAACTTAGAATTCATGACACTGTCTTGCCTTGGTCTAATTCTGTCAAATATCTAGGTATATTATTAGATAAGCGGCTGACTTTTCAGCAGCATATAGACCGGGTCTTGCAGCTAGCAGCAGTGCGGTGCAGGGCTATTTATCCGCTCTCGAGCAATAAATATCTCAGTGAGCAGATAAAGCGAAAGCTTTATCTTGCGCTCATACGCCCCGTGCTTTTGTATGGCTGCCAGGCCTGGTCTCATATAGCTAAGACTCATATTCTGAAGCTCCAGCGGTTTCAGAATAAAACACTTCGTTCCTTTTTCAGGCTCAGCCGCCTACAAAAGACCAATGCACAGATAAGACATGAATTCTCTATTCCTACTATCTGTTCTCAGATAGAGAAATTATGCAAGTTGACTAAGCTTAGAATGCGCCAGTACATCCGATCTGAACTCCGTGGTCGTCATATTTTGGATCCTATTATTCACACCTCAAAGCCCAGGACCAAATACAAGTATCGTGGTCCTTGGCTCACTTATTTAAAATAAAATTCTAAATTTTTAATTACTTATTATGCACCTCTAAATTTTTATTTTCACATCCTTTTGGCCCGTTATCTACCATCGTTGAAGCTGTCTGGTGATAGAATTTCTTCTTTCTATCGCTTGGCAGTCTTTCCTCTTTCTAAGCTTACTTATCCTATCTATAGATAGCTAGAACTATGAGGGTTTCAGCTCTGGCTAAGAGGTTACGGTTCTCCTTTCCTATTAGCCAGAACGTTTTTCCCCCTCCTATATGTAGGCCCTGTGCTTCCGCCAACTTATGGCAAACACATATATCGATGTGTAAAGAGCCGTACATCAGGCTTGGCACACCCAATTGATGAGCAAACAACAAAAAAAAAGGATGGCTCACAGTCATATGCTAAACCTCCTGAGACCCGTTTCTGTATCCCTGAAGTAATCAAGGAACTTATTATGATTAAAAATCGCATACGTAAGCGTTGGCAGCAATATCGCTACCCTCCTGATCGTGCTGAATACAAGGAACTAGCACAGATCATCCACGACAGACTGTTGGAGCGTAAGATTGAACTTTGGGAAGAAACATGCAATAATCTCTCTGAGCACACTTCAGGGAGCGACTTTTGGCGATTAGCTCGCTCTCTGAAGGGTCCTAATGGATAAATCGTGCGCTTCACGGGCGACAAGGACTTGTTTTCTCTCCCCTTGAAAAAGCTGAGGCCTTTGCTGACTCAATTGAGAGTCAATGCGACATTCATGACATTAATAACGATGACTACGATACTGACGATGACAATATAGATGACGTCGCAGCCCAGGCTAATCAGTTTAGGCACAACTGGAAGACCCATGATCCAGTTTTTATTAATCCTATCACTCCTGCCGAGGTCAAACGTGTTGCTTCTGTCCAGAACGAAAAGAAGTCTCCCGGCGATGACAGGATTACAAATAAGGATATCAAGTCCCTCCCTTTCAGGGCTTACATATTTTTAGCCACCATCTATAACACCTGCTTAATTATCGGCTATTTTCCCCAGGCTTGGAAGAATGCTAAAGTCGTTCTTATTCCCAAGCCTGGTAAAAATAGAATTTTCCCCCAGAATTACCGTCCTACAAGCCTGTTGTCGCATATATCGAAGATATTCGAGAGACTTCTTCTTGTGAGACTCAATAGATACCTGGATTCGTGATGATGATGATGATAATTGTTGTTTTAAGGGGCCTAACATCGAGGTTATCGGCCCCTAATGAAATGAAATGACGTGAAATGAAAGGATGTAGATAAAAACAACTCACTGCCATGGATGAAGCGGAAATGGTGTTTATAAAACAGACAGTGAGCCCCAAAAAATTATGCCTTATTTGAATAAAAAGAATAAAAGGCGGATGGTAAAAAAGGATAAAACAAATAAGGCATAGTGAACAATACAATACATAACACAATAAAAAACATAAAACAGATTTAACCACAATTAAAAGTCGTAACTACACATTAAAACTTAAAAAAGTAACCACTCTCCCTCATGAACCGGATGACGAGGTCAGCTGACGGCCCGTCATCACGGAGAATAAGGGAGAGGGTATTAGGCAGTTTAAGAGTCCTGCGCAGATCGGCCAGATCCACACACTCCAAGAGAAGGTGTGCCACGGTTAGGTGGGCGCCGCAAGTACACACAGGGGGATCTTCTCGCTTCAGCAAGTGGGAGTGCGTAGCAATCCCATGGCCGATCCGGAGTCGACAGAGTACCACAGCTTCCTTCCGGAGAAATCGGAAGGAAGATTTCCACACCTTCGTTGTCTCCTTGATGCCTCTCAGTTTGTTGGGTGGAGGCGTGGCACGCCATGCTTCCTACCAATGCGACAGGATCGAATGCCGCAACTGAGAGCGCACATCACTAGCAGGCACCTTATATGGTAGCGAGGGCAGTGCGACTGCCTCTCTCGCCGCCTGATCAGCAAGCTCGTTTCCCGCAATACCCATGTGGCTAGGAAGCCACACAAAGGACACCCCGGCCCCAGCGGAACGCGAACTGACGAGCAGGTCGTGCACACGCTGGACCAACGGGTGCTTCGGGAAATACACATCGATCGCCTGCAGCGCACTCAGAGAGTCAGTACACACAAGAAAGTGCTGGTGATCGTCTGATAACGTGTACCGCAGAGCCTCTAAGATGGCATAGAGCTCCGCAGTATACACGCTACAGGCCTCGGGAAGTGAAAAGAGAAACCGACGATCCTCAACCACAAATGCACAGCCTACTTTCTCGTTTACCCTCGAACCGTCCATGAATAGCAGCCCTGATCCCGGATACCGGCTCACCACGGACTGGAACAGCCTCCGATGGACGGAGGAGTCCGTGTCCGACTTGGGGCCGGTGTGCAGATCCAGGATAATATCAGGGCGAGAGACCATCCACGGAGGGGCCTTGCTAGGTACTCGGACGATACAGGAGGCAGAAGGAAATCGGAACTGACGGTATAAGTCATCCAAGCGAATCCCCGCCGGCCGAGTGGCTCGGGCGAGCGCATCATACAGCCGGCGATTCGGATTGGAAAACAAACATGGATAGCTTGGATGAAGTGGCATCTGTCGAATATTTGCAGCATAGGTCAGCAGTACTTGTTGGCGCCTCAGGTGTAAAGGAGGTACGCCAGCCTCGGCGAGCAAGCTGACGATTGGGCTTGTCCGAAAGGCACCCGTCGCCAGCCTCACACCGCCGTGGTGTACAATGTCCAGTTTAACAAGCACTGACTTACGGGCCGAACCATATGCTACACTGCCATAATCTAACCTAGATAAAATCAGTGCTTTATAAAAACGTAGGAGCACCGCGCGGTCCGTCCCCCACGATGTGCCGCTAAGAAACCGCAACATGTTGAGCTTCTTAGCACAGGCAGTCTTCAAACACCGCACGTGTGGTTCCCACGTCAATTTCTGATCGAAAAGGAGCCCAAGGAACCGGTACGCAGCAACAACAGACAAAGCTACATTGCCCAGATAAAGCTCAGGATCTGGACGGAGGGTGCGCTTTCGGCAGAAATGGACAACCGAGGACTTAGCGGTTGAGAATCGAAAGCCATGCTCCAGTGTCCAGCGTTCCACTCTCCGAATAGCTTGTTGTAACTGTCGTTCTGCGACCGCAGCAGCGACTATACCGTTTATGGCAATCGCAAATAATGTTACGCTAAGCACCGATCCCTGCGGGACTCCGTTTTCCTGTATATGATATTGCGAATATGTCCCCCCTATTCGGACACGGAACAGGCGAAGGGACAGAAAATTCGCAATAAAAACCGGCAAGTTAGCTCGGAATTTCCATTGATGCCGGGTAGAGAGGATGCCGTAACGCCAAGTGGTGTCATGGGCCTTCTCGAGGTCAAAGAAAACGGCGACCAGGTGCTGTCTCCGGAGAAAAGCGTCCTGTATGGCGGTCTCCAGGCGTACCAGATGGTCGTTGGTACACCGTGACGCCCTGAAACCACACTGGTATTCAGACAGGAGTCCCCGTTTCTCCAGGACCCACACCAGGCGCCGATTGACCATCCTCTCGAAGAGCTTGCACAGACCGTTAGTGAGACAAATAGGTCTGTAACTCCCTGTCAATTTGGGATCCTTATCGGGCTTCACCAGAGGAGTGCGTCAGGCCTCGGCAGCCGGCACAGTTCATATCCTCGCCGCTAGATGGGGGCTTCATTCATTCCATTCCTGACCCGGTCGGAGACTGGAAGCAGGCTGTGGATTTTCATTTTCATCGGGCTTCAGGATAAGTATAATGATACCTTCCTGCCATTGCGCTGGAAACACACGCTCCAACCAGATACGATTAAACACCCTGAGCAAATAACGAATGCTCTCATCGTTAAGGTGTTTAAGCATCTGGTTGTGAATATTATCCGGGCCAGGAGACGTGTCCCTGCAGAGCGCCAGCGCTCCGCGGAGTTCCCACTCCGTAAAGGGCACGTTGTACTCCTCCGAAGCGCGGGAAGCAAAACTAAGATGGAAACGTTCCGCTTCGCGCTTCAGGGCCACGAAAGCAGGGTCATAGTTATCGGAACCGGATATATCCGCAAAAGACGAGGCGAGATGGTTTGCAACGCGATAAGGATCTGTAACCAAGTCATTATCAATGGAAATTCCCGGTACGGTAGAAGATGTCTGAATGCCTGAAATGCGTCGTGGTTTAGTCCACACTTGAGAGGAGGGGGGATGTGCCGTAATAGAAGACACATACCGTTCCCAGGATTGTTTCTTACTCTGGCGAACAAGAATCCGTGCCTTGGCACGAAATTTCTTAAACGCCACCAAATTGGCCATGGTTGGACGCCGACGGTAGTGCTTATGAGCTCGACGACGGTCTCTTATTGCCGCTGCAATATCATCTGTCCACCAAGGGACGAATTTGCGACGAGGAGTCCCAGAAAAGTATGGAATGGACTCTTCGGCGGCAGCAAGAAGCACATCGGTGATGTGCTGTACCTCGTCATCGACGCTCCGGCAACCAAGATCAACGAAAACAGCTCGTTCTTGAAACGAGGGCCAATTTGCCCGCTTAAGAACCCAACGACTGGGGAACTCCACGGGCGTCTGGTTCAGAAGGGTAAGAACGATCGGGAAATGGTCACTGTCACAGAGGTCGTCGTGTACATACCAACCAAATAGGGGGACCAGCGCACGGCTACACACACTCAAGTCAATGTGTGAGTACGTGCCGTGCGCTAAGCTAAAATGTGTAGCTTCCCCTGTATTTAATAAGGATAAATCCAACCCATGAATTAAGCCTTCCACGTCCCTTCCTCTGGGGCAGGAAGATGGTGATCCCCATTGGGGGTGATGAGAGTTGAATCACCCACGAGTAGGAAAGGGACGGGAAGTTGATCAACAAGATCTAAGACGTCATTAATATCAAGGGGTTGGTTCGGTGGAAGGTACACGTTACAAACAGTTGTCATAGCAGGCAAGGACACGCGAACTGCAATAGCTTCCAGAGGAGTGGCGATTGGAAACTCCTAGCTATAGCAGTCATAGCGAACGAAGGTACAAACGCCCCCAGAAGCCCGGGCGGCGTCTTGTCGCTCTTTAGAGTATAGTCGGGAACCTCTCAGAACAGTCTCGTGGTCAGGTCTGAGGTTTGTTTCCTGTAGGCAGCCTATACTCGCTGCGTATTGGGCAATAAGCTGACGGAGTTCAGTCAAATGCCTGTCACAACTGTTACAATTCCACTGTAACAGTGCCATTGTGTGAACTTAAGGAATAAGTTGGAGCAGCAAGCTACAACTTAGACTCTGGAGAATCTACAGTCACTACGTCGACTATAATCTCCATGTCCTCAGGCGAGGTCAGGGAGTGAATCGACTCGGAGGAAGATTTCCTGGACGCAGTTCGGCGGCGGGGGGATCTCCGTGGGGAGCGCGCAGATCTGGGGACCGAAACGTCCCCAGGCACAGAAGCATCCGCAGGTGTTGGCAAGGATGGCTTCCCCTTTTTTGGAGAAAGGGAATGCGTAGTACGGGGTCCCTTCTTACTCGCCCCCGCCACTTTAAGATATATAGACTTTATAGACTTTAAGATATATAGCCGAAGTCCTGACCCTGGTCGACGACGCCGCCTCCGCCGGCTTCGGCGCGGCTTTCGCCGACCGTTTGGGTGGGGAGGAAGACTTCGACTTCCTCCCGAGTGGGGAGGAAGTTTTCAACTTCCTCCCCTGCCGTGCGGGCGGAGCAGCCTTCGCTCGCACAGCCTTCGTGCTGGCCGAAGGTGGAGTTGAAGTCACCTTCGGGCTCTCTTTCTGATTCTGGGGAGTAGCTAGAGATGTAGATGGCAGTGGTACATTAGAAGGTTTCACAGTTGAGACAAAAGATGATGTAGCCGGGTCCAAATTTGGTATTATGGCTCTATAATCAATCGTTGGAGAAGGCGAAATCGTGGTATGGTACTTCTTGCGGGCCTCCTGGTAGGTGAGACCATCCAGGGTTTTAATCTCCTGGACTTTCTTCTCACGCAGGAAGACAGGGCAGTTCCTGTCCCGAGGAGAATGAAATCCAGGGCAATTAGTGCACTGATATGGTGTTGTGCACTCTTGCGCTTCGTGGGGTACCTTACCGCATGTTCCACAGACGTCAGGGCTCGAGCATCGGGATAACATATGTACGAATTTCTGGCACTTATAACACCTCATTGGTGGAGGGATATAAGGCCGAACGTCGCAACGGTAACTTGTTACCTTGACTTTCTCCGGGAGCACCGAAAGCTCAAAGGAAATAATGAAAGCACCAGTATCCACGATTTGACCATTGACCTTGCGCGTAATGCGCCGGACATCAGTCACGTGACGGTGCTGCATATCCTCCTTGAGCTCCTCGTCAGTGTTCAGAATCAGGTCCCGGTGGAAAATGACTCCCCGGACCAGATTCAGAGACGTGTGCTTTTCCACTTTGACAGGGATATCGCCAAAGTGGTCAAATTTCAGAAGGTGTTCAACCTGCTCACCAGTACTAGTCTTGAGCAACAAGCTACCGTTTCTCATCTTTTGTACCTTCTCAAGCTCGCCATAGACCCCTTCTATGTGCCGAGAAAACAAAATAGACTTTACCATCTTGAAATCACCCCCATCCGTTCTGGTTGCGACCAGAAACTTGGGGGTGTTAGCGCCCAGATTTTCACGCACAGATTGTTCCCAGGGGGTTGATCCCCGTAGGGAATCAAATGTTAAAGACTTGGTTGTAGGACCACCCTGTTTGGGGGTAGGACCACCCTGGTTGGGGATTTTTCTTTTGGAACCCATGGCCAGATCATCCTCCCCGAATGCCACCGACATCCGATCACGGGCTATCGCAGTAGGCGCTACCCAGCCAGGGCAAGGCCCGCCTAGCTTGGAAGGCATTGCCCGGGGGTCCGATGTTTTACAATGCCGTATCGGCATGTACCCCTTGGCATATACTGGATTTTACAGCTCAGACATTCGGCTGTGCGGGGACCTGCGTAGTCAGGCGGATACTACTGCACGGGTACATGGCACACCCACCTGTCGGCGCGGCCAAGACCGGAACAGGCTTTCGAGCGTAGTCGCAAGCGTAAGTGGCCCATCCCCTAACAGCACGCACATATAGAAATTTTGGTTGCCAGACCCTGAAAGCAGTAACGGAAAGAAGTGCGATATAACCTAATGAGAGTTATACCGCACAGGTGTATGTCTTTTAGAGCTGACTGTCAAACCCTCGAAAGGGGACCGTTCCGAGAAGCCCTTTTAGTCGCCTTTTACGACTGGCAGGGATTACCGTGGATGTATTCGCTTCCACCCACCCACTGGGGGTCCAATTCACAAAACAACGCGGAGTCCTTAAAGTATAGCCAAGGTCGCCCCTTTTAGTCGCCTCTTACGACAGGCAGGGGATACCGTGGGTGTATTCTAACCCCCCCCCCCACCCACAGGGGGAATACCTGGATTCCAGTGGCGTATTGCGACTGGAGCAGTTCGGCTTTAGAGCGGGCAGAAGTGCCCCTCTGGCCGTGCTGCGGCTAGTACAGTACGTCACGAGATTATTCAACATAAGACGTTCTATTCCTGCTGTTTTCTTTGATATTGAACGTGCCTTCGATTCAGTTTGGATTCAAAACCTCATTGTTAAACCAATTAATTTAAATTGTCTCCCAAATTATTTAATTAAAATTATTTTTTCTTATCTCAGGAATAGAACGTTTTATGCTGTCTGCGATGGCGACAGGTCCACTGTTCGACCCCTGAGGGCTGGCGTTCCTCAGTGGGGAGTCCTCTCGCCAGTGCTTCTCAGCTTATATTTGGATGATCTCCCAAGGAAGCCTGGAGTAGAACTGCAGCTATACGCTGATGATATTGCCATTTACGCTTCCAAGAAGAGAAATTGCGATACCATTAGCGTGCTGCAAGCTTGGATCACCCTGTTTCGGAAATGGTGCATTCGAAACAAAGTGCGGGTAAATAATGACAAGACCAAGGCTGTGTTATTTACCCAGCGCAGACCGACTTTTGGTCACTTAAAGATAGACAACTTCACGGTACCATGGACTAACATTATTAGGTATCTTGGCATCACTCTTGACGCAAAACTGACTTTTGAGAAGCATGTGAACAAGGCTATGCAGATGGCAATAGCCCGGGCGAGGGCGATTTATCCCCTTACGGGGAATAAACGCCTGAGTAACCGAATAAAGCGGTAGCTTTATTTGGCTCTCATTCGCCTGGTATCATTATACGGATGCGAGGCCTGGTCACATATTGCCAAATCCCATATTAAAAAATTGCAGACTTATCAGAACAAGACGTTACGACGCTACTTACGAGTCAACAGTTACGTTAGGACGAATCGCCAGATTCGTCATGACCTTAAAATTCCCACCATCCGACAACAAATTGACAAAGTATGCCAAATGACAAAAAATCGAATGCATCATTGCATCCAGTCTACTCCCAGGGGCCTCGATATTCTGAAGCCCATCATCTTCACTTCGAAACCTAACACCAGATTCAAATATCGAGGTCCCTGGCTCAATTATCTACGGTGTCAACGCTAATTTCATTAATTTCTGAACAAAATTCTTCCAAATTTTTAAGTGATACTTTGCCCTGTTAAGGGCTGTTGAAGCTGGCTGGTCATTCTTCGACCTGTCGGCTTTCTTTGCCCCCTTTCCGCATTTTTCTGCCCCCAATTTCCATCTTCCACTGAGGGTTTCGGCTCTGCTCATTTGGATACGGTCTTCCCTTTCCTCTTGAGCAGATTGTTTTCCCCTTCCTACTAGTATTGCCCACTGAACACGCCAAATTAGGCAAATTTTTAAATTACATCGAGAGTAAGAGGGCGTATTGTCCCTGGCACTCGCCAAGCTATCTGAACACAAAAAAAAAAAGAGTCCGGGCTGGCCGCCATCGATCTCATCAATCAATCGGATCATCATCATCGGATCATCATCATCCATCGATCGATTGATCGATCGATCATCATCATTCGATCACAGGGCTCCAGGTACGCCACTGCTCCAAGTTCCTAGCTCCCGACTCTTCGAAATAGATGATCCACCAGCCGTGACCGACCGCCTTCTCAATCTACATCGAGCCTCCCTACCTCCTCGTTAAACGCTGCCTGACCGACCGTTCTCTGCGCGGTCCGACCTCTCCAACACTTAAGAGGGCTAAACCCGTACCACCCAAACGAGGTTGTCTCTGAATCGTTAGAGGAAGGACACCTTGCCAGTGGCAGCAGCAGACCAGCCAAAGTTGTTGTAACAGCTCACCAGGATGGAGACTACGAGCAGCGGGACCATCGAGTGGAGGAAGCAGCAGAGGACCGGCGAGCCAGCCAGGGGTCAGAGCAGGCGCAACCGCGCCCGGAGAGGTAGAGGGCCACGATCGGCAGGCTCCTTGGGCGGGGAGTTAACCTCCACAGAGCCCTCTCCTCCGGTCACGCGGGCTCGCCAGCAGGCCCTTGGTGAGAAGACGACAGCGGCGCAGAAGCCGCCAGCCGGCGAAGAGGATGGTGTCCCTCACAGCCCGGCTGGCGCAAGCAGCGCTGGAGTAGCTCCCAGCCCGGGGAGCACAGGTAGCCCGGACATAACGCAGGTGTCCCTGCGGTCCGAGTCAACCGACGCCTCCCCAGGGCCCTCTGAGCTAGAGCTAGCCGAGTCCGAGAAGAGTCGGACAACCGGACCGGCTAGCTCCCCGCGACCGGACATCAGCAGCAGCCCGGACGCCAGTTTCAGCTGGGCGAGCGATGCCAGTTTCAACTGGGCGAGCGATGTGAGCTCGGACACTGTGCATGGGCACCCTGGGGCCACTTCCCCAGGCTCCGAGCAAACATGTGGCTACGACCCCAGCCTGCTGGCGCTGTTTGTTTATTACAGGCCCGGCGTCAACCAGGAAGAAGAAAAGGACGTCATCAGGGCCTACATGGACCAGGCCCATGAAGTCACGATGGGAGGAGCTGAACTTGTCCGCCCGGACATTGAAGCCTTCCTCCCCACTGGAGTGCTGATCAGGCCACACCCGGACGTGGTTATCATCTACATGGCAGCAATCTCCAAGATCTGGCAGGTCGCGGCGGTACCAGGCTGTAAGCCAAGTGCCCTTCCGCACCTCCTCCGTCATGCGGGGGAGACTCGCCCAGACTTTGGAGAGAGAAGGGCCACCACGCCGCATGCAGACGTCGGGACCCAGGTGGGCCCCCCGGCCCTCTCCGAGACGACGCAGGCGCCACCACCAGCACCTCAGGCGGTGCCATTAGCGGGGCAACTCGCGCCCGCCATCCAGGAGGAGCGACTACCAGAGCCCCAGGTGGGGCCTTTAGCGGGGCAACTCGCGCCCGCCACCACCGCCAGGAAGGGGACGGCCGGGGCCACCAGGACGGCCCCAAAGCAGCGACTACCAGAGCCCCAGGAGGGGCCTTTAGCGGGGCAACTTGCGCCCGCCACCACCGCCAGGAAGGGGACATCAGAGACGGCCGGGGCCACCAGGACGGCCCCAAAGCAGCGGAAGGTCAACCGCAGCAGCCCAGAGGACCGTCGCCCGCAGCGCCCCCAGGAGGGGGAACCAGGACGCAGCGAGGCCACCAGCCGCAGCCAGGGACAGCCGCTACAGCCAGGTAGTATGAAGCCCCGCTCAGGCCAGCTTTTACAGTGTTTTCGCTGTCTGAGATGGGGGCACTCCCAGGGATCCTGCGGCTCTCCAGTCCGCTGTAACCGGTGCTCAGGTGGCCACCACCACACCGGCTGCACGGTGCCGCGGGACGCGCCGGTGTGCACCAACTGCATGGGTGACCATCCGTCATCCCATCGCAGTTGCCCCGTCTACAGGTCCATGGCAAGAGCAGAGAGGAAGGTGGCTCGTTCCCATGGACCGCCCACTAGGCCCCTGTTTCGGCAGGCGAGGCCCCCCCTCCACTCTCCGGCGACGGAGGCTCGGTACCAGGGACCCCATGGAGATCGGGTAGTGGCGCAGGTTCTCCGGATCCTTGTACCATTGCTCGGTAGCCGGCAAGGCCCGCGCTGATCCCAGCAGTGCCGAGTTCTATCTGATTCCCCGGAGACAAACTGGCGAGAAGACGGACATGGATCTGGTGCATGATACCTTCTCCCAACTAACATACCTACTCATTTCCATACCCACATTATCCTTGCATGTGGCAATAACCAAGCCGCCAGGTTTTACGTGTAGGCAATCTTTCCTTTCTGCCTATGCGGTTTTCCCTGGCCCTACAATCTTACCCTTATATATGAGTACATATTTATATGCGCTCATATATAAACATATACCAATGTTAATACCTATCCATTATGCCTGGTAGATCGCGACCGCGATGGGACAGTTACTAAGTCCTAAAAGACATTCCTTTATCCAATCCCCTATGCTATCTCTTCTACTATCGTAGATTAACTGCATGTCGGAGGCACCAGTAGTAAGGTCGGGTGCCACGCGGGGGGTGCGGGTACCTTTTCGGGGCCCCCCCGAAAAAAAAAAAAAAAAAAAACACCCAAACAACAAAGAGACAAAACAGACAAAAGAGCCCGAAACCTCAACAAAGAAATGCAAAAATGCACAGAAACTCACAGGGCCACAATGAGCACAGACAACAATCACAACAAAAAATCCAACAATGCCGGCAACAACTTTCCAATGAGCACAGACAACAATCACAACAACAATAGCAACAAACCCAACAATGCAAGCAACAAATTTCCAATCAACAATGACACAACAACCGCCAAGAAAGCCTTACCATTCATAACACAACAAATCGACAGCAACATATTGCAAATAATATTCGATGATGATGATAATTTTTGTTTTAAGGGGCCTAACATCTAGGTTATCGGCCCCTGATGGTTTGGGTGATCGTGAAGATGAAAATGAAATGCGAACTTAAAACTAAAACTAACTACTAACCTACATACTAGAAGAAGAAATGGAAAACTAAAGGAGAATAAGACAAATAAAGGACAGGAGGAAAGGAACTGCCCTCAACCCTCGAAGAAGGCGGATTGAGGGACTTGGAAGGAAGGAGAGCCATGAAAGGCAGATAGGAAAGTGAAAGAGGAGAGGGTCCGCCCCAAAGGTAAGGGACAAAAAGGGAAAACGGACCCAGCTCAGGAATCCCTCGGGGTCGCCAACTCCCGAACTCACCAGCCGTGAGCCCCTGAGGGTGTAGCATTATCTAGGGTGCACCAGAAGTGGTGGGGCTACATACACCCTGCCTCCTTAAGGGCCTTGAGCACAAGGCAGGAGGTAAAAGGAAAAGAAAAAGAAGGCTGACCCCTCGCAGAAGGAGGGAATCAGAAAAGATGAGACAAGGGCCAATTAAGGCGGGAAAGGAAAAGACTCCCTAGGCCTCGGATACCCTAATACCGTCGGGGTCGGAAGAGAACAAGAGTTGACCAAGTGAGGTCGACAGGAAAGAAGACAGAGAGGAGCCCGGCACAAGTAAGTGGAAGCAATGCCGGACTCAGCTGGGGCCCCGTGGTCGCCAACCCACGCCCACTAGAAGTGAGCCCTTGGGGGCAAATAATATTCACACAATTACAGGAAACACTAAGTAAACTAGTAAGAGACATGATCTCCCAGCTACAATCATTAGGCAACCTTCTCTCAAACACGACAGTAGCTATTACCTCAGCAACAACAACCAAACATGGATAAAAAAAACACTGAAGATATCCACATTGAACGCTGAAGGGCTTGGAGACCCGGCAAAAAGAACAGAACTCATAGACTACATTAAAACACACAACATAGACATTATGCTACTGCAGGAGACACATTTAGAACCACGCAAAAAATTTACAATCCCTAGATACAACATCTACCGAACGGACAGGCAGGACGGGTGGGGAGGCACACTGATAGCAATTAAAAACAAAATCCCACATCACGAAATACTTCTTCCAGCCACTCGAACAATCGAAGCAACAGCAATACAGATAGACATTAAACAACAACAACAACAACAACACACAATAATATCAGCCTACAAACCGCCCAAATCGAAATTATACACAGCTGACCTAGACATGCTACTGGATTACCAGCATGTAATTATTGCAGGGGACCTTAACTGCAAGCACCCCAACTGGAACTCAGTAGCAACAAATCCCAACGGAGTCAAACTTAACACTCACAACCTAAACAACAATTACTTTGTGATAGCACCTACCGAATTCACTCACTACACTAAGAGACACGACAATATTACAGGAGATATACTCGATATAGCACTCATCAAAAACATTCAATTCAACATTAAAATAGACACTATTCACGCAATTAGATCCGATCACGAACCAGTGCTACTAGAAGTAGGAGCCAACATTAACTACCTCAACACGCACAAACTAATAAACACCAAACATATAGACTGGGAACAATACAATGAACAAGTTGAAACACTACTCCCACGCATCAGTAACAATGAAGTTCACAACACACAGCAATTAGACAAGGCAATACAGGATCTCACAAACACACTGGTCACAGCTGAAAGAGCAAGCCCTATACCTAAGCAAGCAACAATAGACCTGACCCTAACAATAGAACTCAGAGACCTAATAAAACAGAAAAATGCAGCAAGGCGCAAATATCAGCAAACTAAACTTCTCCCAGACAAAATCAAATTTAACCGATTACACGCCCTAACAAAGAAATAAATTAAAAAACACAACAATGAAAAATGGCAAGACAAACTTAAAAATCTAAGAGTAAATAATAACACTCTCTGGTACAACACATAAAAGCTCACAAAATCAGAAATAGCAATTCCACCACTAACCAAGCCCAATGGAGACGTAGTCACATCAAATAAAGACAAAGCAAACCTGCTAGCTGACACACTCAAAGAGCAGTTCAAGTCCAACAATCAACTAAACGACCCAGTGCATGACGCACAAGTAACCGAACATGTAACAAACTATCTACATACACCAACACACTCACAAGTCCCAGAAATAAAAATCGAAGAAGTAACAAACGCAATTAAGAAACTCCACAACAATAAAGCCCCAGGAGACGATCACCTACCGAAGCTCCTACTCAAAAAACTAAACCCGCAAGCAATAGCACACATCACCAAACTATTCAACCTTATTATCAAATTTGAGCATTACCCTAGTAAATGGAAATTAGCAAAAGTAGTGTGCTTCCACAAGTCAGGAAAAAGCACCAAAAATCCAGCACACTACAGACCTATCAGCCTTCTCAGTATGCTGTCCAAACTATTTGAGCGCATACTACACAACAGGATTCAACGACATATTCTAGACTTCTCAATCCATGAGCAATTCGGTTTTAAGAAAGCCCACTCCACGACCCAACAATTACTCAGGGTTACTGAGCATATCACTCAGGGTTACCAACATAACCAAGGCACAGTAGCAATCTTTCTTGATTACACACAAGCCTTCGACAGGGTACATCACACTCATCTCATATACAAACTCATAAAAATAAACCTACACCCAACATACACCAAAATCATAAATCAGTACCTCAAAAATCGTACCTTCTACACCTCAGTAAATGGCATCAAATCCGAAACCAAGACCATCGAAGCGGGTGTCCCCCAAGGTAGCATTCTGAGCCCACTACTTTTCATACACTACATAAATGACATACCATTCAAAACCGACACAAAAACAGCCATATTCGCAGATGACACAGCACTATTGGCCACATCAAGGACCCCTGAAACTGCCTAGACTAGACTTCAAGAATACCTGAATGAACTACAACAATGGCTCATAAAATGGAAAATACAGGTCAACACAGACAAAACAAAAGCAATACACTTCACATGGAAACAAAAACATCCGCAACAACAATTAACACTATTCAACAGAAACATTGAGTGGGTAACACAACACAAGTACCTGGGCGTCACTCTGGACACACGGCTCACACTAAAACAGCATATCAAAAACACAATAGCACGAGCCAAGAAACATATACTAGCACTATACCCGCTCATTCACTGGAAGAGTGCAATGTCACAAACAAATGTCAAACTCATCTACACAACATTCATAAGACCAATATTAACATACGCCATCCCGGCGATTGGATTCATAGCCAAAACCCACATACAACAGCTACAATACATTCAGAATTGGCTACTGCATCTGGCAGTTAAAAACTACACAGTTCCAATAGTACGATTACACAACATGACGAAAACACCGTACCTATTGGACTATGCAGTCAAACTCACAACCAATTTATACACAAAAGCACAAAACAACATAAACCCATACATAAGAGCACTGGGGAGGTATGAACCGGAACGCCGAAACACCATGAAAAGGCGGCCCAAGTACATACTCATTCTCAGAGATATCCTAAGCAACACAGACTGAAACAGAAACCGTACCTCAATAGCCAATAACTTCCAATTAACACCATCAATGTCACCTAGCAACGTTGCCAGAAACATACACAAACAAAATAAATCACACCCAAGTTAACGTGGCAAAAATCTCAACTAATCATAATAAACAAGAGTCTCCTGCGCGGACCGACCAACTGGTCGCACTCTGCACTCCCAACAACAATGAAAACAATAGTGTCTAACGCAAAAATACAAAAATTGTAACAACTCATACCCAAGTGAACGTGGCAAAAACCCACAAATTAATAACAATAAACCGCAAGCTGCGACCAAAGGTCGCGCTCCGCGCTCCCAACAGCAACAAAAACAAAAACAAAAGGAATTAACACAAATACAAAATAGCATCAACTCACACCCAAGCGAACGTGGCAAAAAATCCCACAATTAAAACTAAAACAATAAATCGCAAGCTGCGACCAACAGGTCGCGTTCCGCGCTCCCAACAGCAATAAAAACATTAGTGATAAACGCACAATATATAAAATCAAATACTCACAACCAAGTTAACGTGGCATGCACGTTAAATCAACCAAGAAACATCCGGTAAGGTCACCATTAACTGGTGAACTGAGCCCAACCAACAAATTACAAACTATGACATTGACAAGACAAATCAAACGACAGCTAACTAATAGCGAAATCAGGGACTAAGTCTCATGCGGATTACTATTAGTTAGCGACTACCAAACGAACCACCAGCCCTGATAAGAAGATCCCACAGAAAACCAGTAAAATTAGCACCAACACCAGCTAAACACTGTGGGATACACAAAAGCCTATGAACACCTATGGCAAAGCCGAAAAACTTGGAAATGGCCTTCAGCCCTCATGGCGAGTGGACGAAAACAAAGCAGAATCGAGCTCACTCATAAATAAGTCGCAAACCCTCAACAAACGTGAAATAAAATAAAATAAATACAAACTAAATACCTAACAATTACACCTGACACACCCAGATAATCTCTGGATGCAAAGGGGAAAAATCAAAATTAAAAATTAAATACAAATGGTCAGGAGAGGAGCCCAGTAGGGCACCGGAACTGGCAGATCAGAGTCACTGGTCGCGCTTCGCGCGTCCAGTGACCAAGACAGTATTAGAGATCGATACCTCGATTTAGTCTTCCGAACATCGCCGTCGAGTCAACATCGAGCCTCCCTAGTAACATACCCCCCCCCCCCCCCCCCCCGTTTTAGCCATCCAAATCAAGCAATTCCTGTTCTCCCAAGAGTTTAAGCCAATAGTTAAACTCATCCTACTCTCCCATCCATCGAGCAGCCAATAACCAAATTTAGCAGCGCACTCATCGTCGCAGCTCCATCTGTACTTAAACTGGATAACTTTGAGTGACTGCTAATTTTGTCTTTCTCTTTCCATTATTCTAGGGTCTACCAAGGTATTTGACCTCTATCTCTTTTCCCCTTCTCACTCAATACACTCACTTCTACACCCTCAAACACAAACATGCGGCGCTCAAGCCCGCTTGAGCCTCACACGATACGTTCCAAAGGCACCACATTCTTGGTCACCGGGACCGAATCAGACAGAATCTTCACCCCTGTGGATCCAATTACACTTACACCAACTGGACCCTCCAAAGACGCCGATGGTAAAATTATCACTTCATCTCTAGCGTCTAATGCTGATCCACAACAACTCGCTTTCACTCCTTCTAGCCCGCCATCTCCTACAGTCACAGAAGTCTCCCCCAACTCAAAACAATGCTGCGGTAATCAGTTCACAGCTACTATTCATACCTCTATCACATGTTTAAACACGGAAGAGTACATGTACTACTCATCCTCTTCCAAAAGAAACTCTACAGGCACTACGATTATCGTCCGTCCTCCTAAGAAAGCCACATTTGCCAGCTCTGTCAGAGCGGCTATTATCAGTGTGCTCTCGCCCATGGCTGACAGGGTGGCTATGATAGAGGAGCTTGCATGCGGCTTCATTTCTATCACTCCCAAGAGGAAAGAACACTCGGACATAGTCTGTAAAGCCCTCTCCAGTCATCCAGCCATCCCCTCTCACACTCTGCTCACACGACTCGGTACAAGAATGGACACAGCGCAGACACAAACAGAGGATACTGATGAAATTCCTACTCTCGTAGGTTTTGAATCAACTCAGACAGAGAACATTGAAACACTCCATGAGGCCTCTCAAACAGTCCCAGACACGGCCAATACTTGGACACAAACAAGCAAATCTCTTATTAAGCCTCCTAAGAAAACTAGGAGGAAAAATAAGAGCTCGCAAGCATCCCTGGCATCGCCCAAACCCACACATTCATACCCGGCCGTCTCTCCCTCCGAGAACGACCCCTCACTTGCTCCCCCGCCTTCCCCTGACTCAGTTAACTCAGCACCTCAACCAAATACACGGGTGACTCCTCGCTCCCCTCCCAAACCTCACTCTACACTTACAATCCAATGTTATAACTGCCAAAAATTGTACCACAATGCTGCCAGTTGCCCTCACGAGACCCGCTGTAACAGGTGTGGTGATCATCATCACCACACAGCTTGCAAGGTCGCGCGTGACTGCCCTAAGTGCGTCAACTGTGGTGGGGCACACGCAGCCTCATATTTGGGGTGCAATTACATCAAAACAGCAATAAAACGTCGGCAGTTACAACTCAGACAACACGCTAATACTTCCATACCTCCCCTCATGTCACTATCAGTTATCCCGCCCTCCCGAACCCAGAACTCAGCCCTCACTCAGGTCCTCCACATACTCCAACAATTAGCCACGATTACCCTCTAAAATAATTGCCATGCACTCCGACAGCAATCCAAGAACTCACTCCTTGCCCCGCGGAGCGTGGTGCGTCTGCTCGGGGACCTGGCCAGGGCCGACTCTCCCGGGATGGCGGGCTACGAACCGCGGGCCCGGCCCCTATACTTTGCCCCTCTTCGCCTCGCCTCATGCCTCTCTTGGTTTTAAATTCACTGCCTACAGGCACCCACTCTGTTCTGATACTCTTCTTTCATAAATACTTTCGCCAATCTGGCCCTTTGATTCCTTACTCTTTGTGCTATATGCACCAGGTCACATTCTGACCAATTATGATGTACAGGATATAACCAAACCCCCTTTTTTTCAAACCAGTGCTGCTCAATCCTATTCCGTCAACGATATAGCTCTCAAGGCCCGTACGGGCTAATAGGCTAAAAATATGTTCGCTGACTTTACGTCACATGGTTTGCTTGCTTGCTGGCCGCCACGATCCATCATCATCATCATTCAGCGCCAAGGCTCGACAGAGTGAACATCGTACCTGCTCCAAGAACTTCCAGACTGAGCGACGTGCTTTGCATGGTCTCAGCAACGTTGGACTTCAAGCGGTGATACACCCGGCCGGGTCGTTCATTGCCTGAGTCAAAAGCAATCAGTCATGGGCCTCTAGAAAACACTCTGGCTCTGAGCCTGCACCTACACCGCGCCATGGCACCTTCCCGTATTTTGACTACGGAGAGAGGCTATGGTACGAATCCCCTACACGCCGTTCTCCCAAAAGCACGCTGATAGTCATACGCCCTCCGGGCTACAGACAACTGCCAGCTACTCGCGACGCAATCATCAGCGTGCTTACACCAATTGCACACTACATCACGAACATAGAGGAACTGGTGAACCACCAAATAGTAATTACTCCCACCAGGGACTACCGCATCAACGCAGTCATTTATGCGCTACAAAGCCATCCCTACATTCCTCAGCACATTCTCATTCCCTACTACTCCGAAACTCACTCAGTCAGAACTCAAACAGACCCAGCCTCTCTCCCAACAGTTGAAACGCGCCCTAAAGCTTCGCAGGCCATCCCCATTCCACCTCCAATGCCTACGTACACCAGCAAGAAACACGCTCAAACAGACACGATAGAATACTTACACGTACAAACCCAAACACACAAGGAGACAGGAGAAAGATGGACACAAGTCTGGACCCAAACGGGCAAAAGAAAAAACAAAACACAAAACACTAAAACAGATCCACTAAGCCCCGTTGAAACAACTACACAAACAGACTCTCCCCAGCCTGCCTTCAGCACTCAAGCCACTGAATCCCCTTCCTCACCTTCCCCTAACACAGTAAATTCAACCCCAAAAACAAGAACACGGGCGAAGCGTCGTCCACTAACCGAACAACATTCCACACACATCTACCAGTGTTTCAACTGCCAAAGACTGGGCCACAACGCTTCAGATTGCCCTCACGAGGCTCGCTGCAACAGGAGTGGTGATCCACATCACCATAGGACCTGTGCGACTCCAATTGACAGTCCTAAGTGCTGCAATTGCAAGGGCAATCATGCAGCGTCATATCGTGGCTGCAGTTACATCAAAAAAGCCATCAAACACAGGCAGTTGGAACTCAGACAACGCGCTACTTCCAACCTTCCCTCCCTCATGTCTCTCACAATCCCACCGCCGCCAGCTCTAACACAGAACTCAGCCCTCACTCACATCCTACAGATTCTCTCGCACTTAGCTTCCACAACACTTTAAACTCCACATCCATCCATAGTACATCATTCCGGGAGCCGTGGCGAAGTCTGCCTGGGGGGTAAGGCCCTGCCAGCCCGCCTGGGGTGACGAACCACGGTCCTCGGAGCAGCAAACACACCAAACTGCACTGGAGCGTATTACAAGATTCGAACCAAGTACCCACCAGGATGTCCGGGCTAGCGGGGCCGATTGGTCTACGCTATACTGGCTTCCATGTACCACGAAAACCTCTAATTACACAATCAACAGTCCAAATTAACAATATTAATCATAATATCACATAATTATTACATTCAAATACATTTAAACTTCATTCAGCCATCAGCCAATCACATCACTCCACCAGCCAATCAGCGAACAGCTACTCTAAATTCAAACTCCCCGCTCCAGTGTCAGTCTTTACACTACAATAATACTAGCTACATAATCTTTACACATATATTAACATAACGAGGTGGTAGCTGAGGCCTTTACAATGCAATACATTGTTATAAAACAATGCAAAACCTACTACAGGTCTTTTTTTCACTTCTTCTAAAGCACTATATAACTTCTACCTACTAAAGGTCTTCTACATTTCCTAATCAAACTACGAAGCTGCTGCTCAAATCAAACAACTATACACACTCCAAATTTTTAACACAGTTAAACCATGGCGAGCGAATTAGTAATTAACAACTACAGCATCGGCAGGAGTGTGCACTGACCAACATTGGCCGCCAGGCACATCCTGACCCGAACTTAAGCTGGTGTAACTCTACTATTCCCTCTCTCATTTTGCACTACCCCAAAATAGTTAATTGATTGCTTGCAATTAATTAATTAAATTAATATTAATTACCCTAGCACTACTAAAATCCATCGCACTGTAAATACCCTGGCTATCAGTTACTCAATTAAACTATAGCCAGGGGTAAAATACAAATTCATTATTTCATTTATCCACCAATATTTTCACCCCTTATACTATAGTAAAAGGAGCCCGGTTCACGGGCACCAGACTCTATCCCTTCCTGCATTCACCTTAAAGGTGGTATGCTTGTCACTGCCAGGGAATAGATAGATTGCCTGAGTCAGACCGTTCCCTGCGCGGTCCGACCTCTTCGTATTTAGGAAGGATGATGATGATGATGATAATTGTTGTTTTAAGGGGCCTAACATCTAGGCTATCGGCAACTGATGGTGTGGGTGATTGTGAAGATGAAAATGAAATGAAATGTAAACTTAAAACTAAAACTAACTAATAAGGAAAAGAGGAGTGGATTGGAGAGGAGAGGGGAGGGGAGAGAGGAGAGGGTCCGCCCCAAAGGGAAGGGACAAAAGGGGAAAACGGACCCAGCTCAGGAATCCCTCGGGGTCGCCAACTCCCGAACTCACCAGCCGTGAGCCCCTGAGGGTGTAGCATTATCTAGGGTGCACCAGAAGTGGTGGGGCTACATACACCCTACCTCCTTAAGGGCCTAGAGCACAAGGCAGGAGGTAAAAGGAAGAGAAAAAGAAGGCTGACCCCTCGCAGAAGGAGGGTATCAGAAAAGATGAGACAAGGGCCAATTAAGGCGGGAAAGGAAGAGACTCCCTAGGCCTCGGATACCCTAATACCGTCGGGGTCAGAAGAGAACAAGAGTTGATCAAGTGAGGTCGACAGGAAAGAAGACGGAGAGGAGCCCGGCACAAGTAAGTGGAAGCAATGCTATTTAGGAAGGCTCCCCGCCGTTACATCAAACAAGCCATAAAACACAGGCAGTTGGAACTCAGACAACGCGCTACTTCCAACCTTCCCCCCCTCATGTCTCTCAAATTTCCATCTCCGCCAACTTTAACACAAAACTCAGCTCTCACACACATCCTACAGATTCTCTCGCAGTTAGCTTCTACAACACTATAAACTCACATCTCCCCTTAAACACTCCACTCTAACGCCCGCAACCGAGGGGGGCCTGCCTGGGGGACTGGCCACGGCCAACACCACCCGGGATGGCTCCCCACGGGATGCGGGTTCGATCCGACCCTACAGGCACTAACACAACCAAAACCAGTAAACATCCCTCATTTTAGCCCCGCTATACACTAAACATCCATTGAAAGCATAGCCACTACCCTCAAGTGGAGTAGGCTATTGTACAAACATGTTCACCTTATCTGAACCATTACCGCAGTTACACATAAATTCCGTTTATAAATCAGCAATATCCCCCACAACCCTCAAAATCAATTTATATCCCTCATTTCGGACACTCTATCTCCTAAGATCACACAGAAAACCTAGCCACGACTCCTTCATAGAGTAGGCTATTGCCTAAAAACGTACACTTATTCAACACCCGTGCCACTATTCAAATTCACGGCCAAGTGGCCCATCAGACTGGGATGCTAAGGCTTCTGCCGGCTCGTCCTAGATGGTGGACCATGAAACCGAAAGTCAAAAATACCAACTACACTTACTATTTAGCAAAAGCTGCGGTAAAACAGCAACCACTTTTCTAAAACTTTAAGCCGATACTCCTAAATCCCCATTAAAATCTCAGAAACTCGTCCCACAAATCTCAAAATTAGTATACATCCCTCATTTCAGACACACTATCCAATAAACTAACACAGAAGACCTAGCCGCGACCCCTTCATCGAGTAGGCTATTGCCTATAACCGTACACTCATACTGCACCCGAGCCATTATTCAAATTCACGGCCAAGTGGACCATCAGACTGGGATGCTAAGGCTACCGCCGGATCGTCTCAGATGGTGGACCACAAAACCGATTTACAATTATATCAAATTCACCCAATATTTACAAAATTACTCCTTTTTATTAGCGCCACAAACACATTTCACATTCTACAACTTACAAGCAACTTCAAACCAGACTGGCTCTCAGCCAATCGGAACGCTACAATTATATTATTAAGGATAAGTGCGCACAATGTGCATTACAATAATTATTTACAAAATTCTGTAAGCGATGACAACCTTTTACTACACACGAGAGCGTGGTAAGTATCGCATGACTTTTGACACAATTTACAAATGCACTTTGGTCTGGGCACATGGAACACCTCAGTCTCACAAATCTTGTGGTGAAAACCGTGCACCGCTACAATTCATATACACAAGCAACGCCCATAGCTCATTATATTTTACAGAATAAGCAGCGCGGCCATTAACCAGGACTAAATTGACCAATCACAACACATCTTCAAATTTTACAGCAACATATCATTAAAACCTCATTACTATGCGGCTCGCGCACAATAATCCACGCCCTCAGCTCATTATATATTACAAAAACCAACCGAGCGGCCATTCAACAGGCCTAAACTGTCCAATTACAGCACACTACCACTCTAAACAGCCCGCATATCATTAAACACACTTACATTCATTCAATCTCGACACATACACTCCTACAAATTCAAAATTACACAACTGAGGCTATTATTATATTATTAATTTCATAACTGCAACCTACTATAGGTCTTTATATTTTCATTCTACCAAAAAACCAGCCTACTAGGGGCCTTTCACATTTCATATAACTACTAAACTCTCTTCAAACTATATATTTTACCATTTTCCATATTATTATCACCCCCTGAAGCTGCTGCTACAAGCCAATGAGCGGAGCCAATCAACCGCAAGCATACATCCTACACGGCTGTTTGAAAGTATAGACGACTGTCATTTCAAGTTTTTTCTTACTTAAAAAATAAAATCACGAAATGCAACAACAAATTAATAAAAATGCACATCAAAATCAAACTACCTAAAAATCAAAAATTTTATCTCCTCATAGCTGACGAGGAAATAAAATTTAATTCAACTTTTCACAACTCGAAAAAGGCTAAAAGGAGCACCAATAGGAGCACCAGTGCCTTCCACCGTCACAAGGGCAATTGTTCGCGCTAACGCGCTCACATTGCCCACTGGCGCGCTCCGCGCGCCAGGGTGACGTTACTGCCCCAAGACTTGACTTGAGAGACTGGTCACACATTCTACGCTTAGGAGCTCGCCTGGACAGACGTGTCAGTCCTCACTCTCCACGTCTGCCTCCTCAAATTGATGATTAAAAACTTAGGCTGCTTGGGTTTTCTTCGTAGGTCGCGCCTTTATTAGCCAACTGGTGATTGCTACCGGTCTGGTAGCCCGATAGCCTTAAATAGGAGACTAGGCTTCAGATAAAGACAGCCAATAGAGGGAAGAACTAGCCGTGACTTCCCGGTGCCCGCCCTAACGGGTGGCCGCGACCATACGCGTCACTGGCTCAACGTCTACTCCAGACTCGCCGAGCATTGTTGGACGAAGAGGCCAGCATTGTTTTGACGACCTGGTTTCAAAGGGGTGGCAGTTAGGCATTGTCAACTGGAATATCAGGGCTCCAATATTGCTGGACGGGACTTGGGAAGGAGTGAACACACGGGTGAAGGCGGTAAGCCCCAGGGCGTTCCCCGAAAGGGGGAACCACTTCCACTGAGTGCCATATCTGACAACGCTGCCGTTTTTCGCTTGTGTTCTCCTCAGCTGCATCATCACCGCTTGGCGGCGGGACCACGGGGCAACGGCTGGGAACACCTCAGGGTCTGGACCACCATCTGCGCGCCGGCGGCCTTCGGGTACAAAGAGCAACTAAACAGAGTCACACTAGTGACATCGCTTTTTTACTGCTCACCACGCTCGGGTGCCGCACGATTGGCTGCTTGTTGCGGGACTTCGAATAGCCGCGTTCGCGGTACGGCGGGCCTGAGCCGTAGCTGAGGCCAACAATTAAATACACATAACTGCCGGCTGATACAGAACTCGCTGCTTGTCAAGGAGACACCTTATAAAAACTGTACCCTGCGGCGAACTGCTATCACCACCGGTAGTTATATTTTCATTTATCCACGCAAGTGTTTGATTAATTCTTAACTCAGCTAGGTTTCTCACAACAATACATTCTTCCCCCTAGGGGGAAGCTTCACTAACAGTTACACCGATCATCTAAACCACTCGAACAACAGCTCAAACTTTCACACTGCGAAACACTTTCTTTTCACTTGACTCTAAATTACATTGAAAATCATACCTACTGTCAGTGCAACAATGGTTAACACACGACAGTCTCAAATCGTCATTAGCAGACCAGCCCCTGAAGAGACTGAGTCCAGCTCCTCTGCACAGCCAACAATACCAATCACAGTACAAACCATTGTTGAGGCGGCTGAACAAATCCCAACCACGGTTACACAGTTAAACAGTCCAGTCACAGTTTCAACAAACGACTTCACCCCTTCACAATTAAATCAGCAAGCTTCAACTAGCAATTCAAACGTCATGTCCATGCCCTCAACGTCAAGAGCAGAAAACGTAAACGCTATGCCCTCACTTACAGCTACCAACGCCAACAATGCCATTCGAAAACAGTCGCTCCCTCCAATAAACATCAGGACGTCTAAAACCTGGAGGGACTTGCGCCAGCTAATAAATAGCATTACCACAGACCAAAGATACGACCTCAAGCCCACTCCAGATGGAGCCACCCTCACTCTAACTAATCTCACAGACTATGACCGAGTCATAGAGCACCTCAAAAACACCAGAATCAATTATTTCACACATCCAGTCACCAGGCGCCCTACAAGACAAGTAGTTATTCGCGGCCTCCCTCATGACACTACAATTGAGAAAATTACCGATGACTTAAACAGAAAAAATTTCACCGTACAATACATTCGCCAGCTAACTAAATACAATCCTAACAGTACTAGCGCCAACAAAACAACTACAATGCCACTGTTCCTTGTAACATACCAGCTAACTCCAAACAATTCAGACCTCCATCAAATAGATCACCTTATCTGCCAAACCATAAAAATTGAAGACTACAGGGACTCCACTAAAGCCACTGTAAGCCAGTGTTACAATTGCCAACAATTTGGTCACTCCAGAGGCTACTGCACTCTCCCAGTTAAATGCGTTAAATGTGCAGGTCCGCATAAGCCAGCCGAATGTAGAATAACTCCCAATGAACCCCGACTTTGTGCCAATTGCCAGGGAGACCATGTAGCATCGTCAAGAAGCTGCCCCAAGTATAAACAGGCTTTAAATAACAAAAAAGGAGCTAGACCTCCTAGACAACTGGTCTCTCGGCAACAAAACTCAGCCTCCAGCCAAAACAAACCTACCTTCCATAAGCCACTCCCTCCAGAAACTCACAATAGGTACCAGACACTAACACAATTGTCAGATGAAGAAGACTTCCCTCCTTTCGAAGCCAATAATCAAAATCATAGGAAACGAAACACCTCTAAACGCTCACCAACTAACCGCCGAAACAGGGCTTACAACCGCTATGATTATGAAGATAATCCTCCCAGTCAATACGACCCTAGCTCTGACACCTCCGTTGATCGCAGCGACAACAGGTCTGCCTCACAGAGAACTAGAAGGCAATCAGTAAACTCCCAGCCAAATGCTCCCTTGCTTCGCCCAGCACCGGTTAAATATGGTGACAATTTCGCTCCGGAATCTAGCGCCCCTCCGCTTCAACCCTCATATGCAAGACCTGATAGAACACAAGTCCAACGGACAACAAACAACGCCCCATCCTCAAATCTAACAAATACACACGCCCATAGGGCAGCAAACAATACAACGTCAGACCAAACTAATACAGCCAGCACTTCAGCCAGTACTACACAGCCTTCCAGCCACAACCAAGGTTCAGCAGAGCGCCCTACATTCTTCAACAGAATCGTAATTCCTGACAACATCGCAGAGCCTATTAAACTAATACTTAAAAACCTTCAAATAGCACTAGCCAGCCTGGTTGAATATCTATTCAAAGGCATACAACAGTTAAGCAATAGCCTCACTCAACTCACAAATACCATGGGTAATCTGCAACAACAATGGGCTTAAAACATTTAAGATTATGCTCCTGGAACGCAGACGGTGCGTACTTCCGCTACAAAAAAATAGAGCTTACCCATTTCCTCAAAGAACATAACATAGACATTCTACTAATACAAGAGACAAAACTTAACAACGCCACTCGCTTTAATATCCCAAATTACAGAATTTACAGAAATGACCGACCCGATCCGGGCGGAGGCACTTTAATTGCAATTAAACAAAACATACCGCATTACGAAGACGAAATAGAACCGCTAACACACATGGAAGCCACCTCAATAATTATTACTCTCAAGAACACCACTTATCGCATTATTTCAGCCTACAATCCTCCCCAAAAACGCATTCTTAACCAAGATTTAGACATAATATTAGCCCACCATAAAACTATTGTCTTTGGGGACCTAAATTCCAAACATACAAACTGGCATAGCATAACCACTAACGATAATGGCAAATATCTCCTAAAAAATAATAACAATAAACATTATTTCATCACAGCACCCACGGAACCAACTCATTATTGCATCAGAAATGGCAGCCTAAGTGGTGACGTATTGGACATAGCATTAATTAAAAACATCACTCACAATACGCAACTTGAAGTCATTCACGCCCTTTCTTCAGACCATCTTCCAGTCATACTAGACGTAGGTGCTAAACTACCGTACATTAATAGCCAAAAAACCATTAATCCCAAAAAAATTAACTTTGAAAAATATAAAGAGCATTTAGACTCACTACTACCAACTGAACTTCCAAATATTAACACTACATCAGAATTGGACGAACATTTAAATTTATTCACACAAACCTTAATTACCGCTGCCAAAACTAGCACGGTACCCTTAAAGCAAACTCCCCACTCCCTCCCGGAAGATATCAAACAGTTAATACATGATAAAAACAACGCCAATAAGATATTTAAAAGAACACTCACAATACAAGCCAAAATTGAATACAATAGGCTACATGCCAAAGTCAAAAAGGAACTTCACCGCTACTCAAACGAAAAATGGAACCAAAAGCTACAAAATATAAACACAGATACCTCCAACATAAATCTCTGGAAAACCACTAAAATATTAACTACACAAAATACAAATATTCCCCCTCTCCTCAAAAACAATAGGCAAATAGTTGCGGGCACACAAGAGAAAGCCGAACTACTTGCCGAAACATTGGAGAAACATTTCCAACCAAACCATAATCTTCATGACTACAATTATGACAACTACACAAATATTTCAGTCCAAAACTTTCTTCATACACCAAATACCGCTGAAAAACCGGGGTGGATTCCATCTGACCATAGTGCTCTAATATGGAACATTGATTTTCACGACGCTAGATTATTTCAAAAACTACCTCGCAGGGAAATTTTTAATTGGAAGAAAGCAGACATGAACCACCTGAAACTTCTACTGGATTATTGCCCATGGTCCCTCCTTGACATCAGGAACGACATTAATGAGAATTGTGAGATATTTTATGATCTCTTGATGTCCGCAGTTCGAGAAGCAGTTCCTCGTGTGAAGGTTAATCCCTACCGTTATCCACCTTGGTTTGATGCAGATGTAATCAGCGCGCTACATTCGAAAAATAGGGCTCATCGTCAATGGAAACGCTCTTCTTTGGAATGCCATAGAATTGAATTTGTGGTCAGGAGACTCGAATTCAAAGAAATTCAACGCCGAAAGTATGACGCCTACCTGGAAGACATAGACTCCAGTGTTAAAACTAATCCGAACAGACTATGGTCCTTCATTAAGCAGAGATCTAGGAACACCAGATTACCAGTCTCGCTCGAGTATGACGGACGTACCAGTACTGATGCAAACTCTGCCTGTGAGCTGTTTTCTGATTATTTCGAAACCTTATTCCTTCCTGTAAATTCTATACCGCCACCATTACCTGATCTGCCACCCTCCAGTAATGACAGCATTTCGTACTTCCATATTTCCGAAGACTGCATCAAGAATAAATTACATAATCTATCCTCTGGCAAGTGTCCCGGTCCTGATGCCATTCCTATAGAAATAATTAAATCTTTATGCCACCAGCTATCTCGTCCACTTTACATCCTATTCAACCAAGCCATCAGTGAAGGAGTGTTTCCGGATTACTGGAAATCAGTTCATATCACCCCAGTGTTAAAGAAAGGCTCCAGGCAGAAGGTAGTAAATTACAGGCCAGTAACACTAATGTCTATTTTCGCGCGAGTCTTTGAATCAATTGTTCGAGACGAAGTGTACGCTCACGTGTCACCATTCATCACTGAACTTCAGCACGGCTTTCTTCCTAGGCGATCCACTGCTACCAACCTAGCAGTCTTCACTCATGATGTATCCACCTTTATGAATAACCGTGGTAGTGCTGATGTTATCTATACTGACTTCTCTAGGGCTTTCGACAGCGTTCATCACAACCTACTGCTTCTTAAACTTTCAAACTTTGGTATAACTGGTAATCTTTTACGTTTCTTCAAAAGCTACCTCTCAAATAGAACCCAATCAGTTGTAATTAATAATAATAAGTCTAAATCTGTTAACGTTACTTCCGGTGTCCCTCAGGGTTCTGTATTGGGCCCTCTGCTTTTTATACTTTTTGTAAATGATATCCCTCGTATAATACATAATTCTAGGTGTCTGATGTACGCTGATGATCTTAAACTGTATATGCCCATCAGTACTATAAATGACTGTGAGTTGTTGCAACAAGACCTACACCAACTCAGTGAATGGTGTGAAACATGGAAACTGAAACTGAATACTGAAAAGTGTAAAGTGTTGTCAGTTTCATTGAAACGTAACCTCCTACCCAGGTTTAATTACTGTATTAAAAATGAAACGCTACGTAGAGTGTCAACCATTAAGGATCTAGGGGTGACAATCACTAATAATTTCTCGTTCGATGAACATATTTCAAAAATATGTCGTGAAAGTTTCCGGATCCTGGGATTTTTAAAAAGAAATTGTTTAAATTATTTTTCGGACATAACTCTATCCAAATTATTTAAGTCACTCATTCGGCCTAAATTAGAATACTGTAGTGTGATCTGGAATCCCTTTCACAGTAATAAAATTGACGCCATCGAACGTGTGCAAAAGAGATTTATTAAATGGCTCTGTTACAGGGGTGGACGACCGTACCATAGAGCTGAGTATGAGAGTTATTGCAACGTGTACGGTCTTCCTCCACTTAGCAGTCGGCGCACAGTGGGTGACGTGAGATTCCTTTGGAAGCTGGTAAATGGCGGAATTGACTCTAATCAGTTGCTAGCTAACTTGGGTTTTCACGTCCCTCAGAGAACCACCAGACGGAAGCACACGTTCGATGGGGTCAGATCGAGAATTAATGTGCACAAAAATTCATGTCTGATCCGGTTGCAGTCAACATACAGCTTGATGGAGAGTAGAAGTGCTACTGATATTCACTTCGACTCTCTATTAACTGTTATGAGAGATATCTCAAGTGGGCTGTAAAATAGTGTATTGCATATTGGGTTAATTTCTATTTGCGTTGATTGATTGAACATGTGGTCGAATGAATGGTTGATTGATTTTTTGATTGAATGTACGAGTGAATGAAGTAATGTATTTTTTTGTTTGCTGTTATCTAGATCCTTGAATGTCGCTCTTGTATTACTTTCCCTAGTTTCTGAACCTTGTCTTCTTATCTTTTATTTTATGTTTTTGACTGTTTCTGTTTACTGTTGATAGTTTTTTTTTTCTGTAATAATTATTGTAATGTTCTTGTACAAAGGGATTGCATGAATGAATGCTTGAGATAGGATGTTAGAGTGTGTGTCTGTATGGTTGTGGTTGCTGATTTATAATAGGTTAGTGTATTGCTATTTTTGTACGTGTTTGCTGTTTTTGTTTTGTTTATAATTGTAAATTTTATTGTTAATTATTATATTGTCACTAGTGGAGTCTATCTGTCTGACAATAAAGAATACATACATATAACCCCAAGTATCTCCAAACAATATATTAGCCATATGATTAAAAAATTAAAAAACAAGGCTCCAGGGGATGACAACATACATTCAGCCATGCTGAAAAATCTCACTGCAAAAGCCCTAAATCATTTGGCACTCATTTTAAATTCCATCATTAGACTTGAATATTTCCCGCAACAATGGAAATTAGCCAAAATTATTGTCTTTCCAAAAGCCGGAAAAAGTAAAAAGGACCCTGAAAATTACCGACCCATTAGCCTCTTGAGCATAATTTCCAAACTTTTCGAAAAAATACTATATAAACAAATTGTAACCCAAGTCAACGAACGCCTCATTAGGCAACAATTTGGCTTTAGAGCAGGACATTCAACCACCCATCAGCTGTTGAGAGTCACTGAATACATAACGCATGGTTATAACCATAATCAGGGCACGTTAGCACTATTCCTTGACTACCAACAGGCTTTTGACAGGGTAATCCACACTACACTAATTCACAAACTCATTAACTTCAACATCCCCTCCACCTACATTAAACTAATAAATCAATATCTCACTAACCGCAAATTCTATATAAGCATAAATAATTTTAAATCAACAATTAAACAAATTCAGGCGGGCGTCCCCCAAGGTAGCATCTTAGGCCCCATTCTCTTCTTAATATACATTAACGATATCCCTAAACCCCTTGACACACTAACTGCTATATTCGCAGATGACACTGCAATAATGGTCAAGTCACGCGACCCAGAACTAGCCAGAAGAAAACTTCAAAACCACATTAATCAACTTGAGCCATGGCTAGTCCAAAATAAAATTGCGGTAAACATAGCCAAAACACAAGCAATCAACTTTACCTGGAGGCATAGACAGCCCCAACTCCCTTTACAGCTATTCAATAGAAATATTGCCTATACAAATCACTATAAATACTTAGGTATTACTCTAGATCCAAAACTGACACTAGTCAGACATACAACTAACACCGTCCACAAAGCCAAAACACAAATTAAAACTCTCTATCCATTGGTTCACCCTTCATCGCATCTCACCAGCAAAAATGTCACATTAATATATAAAACATTAATACGTCCAATACTCACTTACGCCTACCCTGCCATAGGCTTTCAATCCTTAACTAACCTCAAAAAATTACAAGGTATACAAAACTGGCTACTGAGAATAGCTACCAAACCAAAGAAAGGCGAATATCGCAAACCCATTCAACACTATCATAAAAAAACAAAGACACCGTTCCTACTAGACTACCTCACAGATTTAACAAGAAATTTCTATCAGAAGACAGCCACACATCCGAACTACTTTATTAGACAACTTGGCACATATCAGGTTGACCCAACACAAAAATTCAAACGACAACCAAAGTACATACTAACATTACGAAGACAACTTGAATTTCCAGACATCTAAAGACCATTTCACCTTATTCAGCCGCATCAGCAATGGTTAAACACAACTACAAATCAATAGCACAATTACTCTCCAAACCCACAGCCCTGAACTCCGAAGGAACTCCATAAACAGTCCAGAACTACGGGGGTCCCTGCTCGGGGGACGGCCACGGCCGGCTCCGCCCGGGATGGGGCCTCGCGTGTTCTGTAAATAAAACCAATACCAAATCAGGAACTAACTCACTTTAACAACACCAATACCACGGAGTAAAGCCGTTTTTACACACCCGCGGAGCCCCCTACCCCCCCCCTTTTTTAAATCATTCAGGTAACTTCAACTGCCTGACCAAAATTAAACCCTCCCTTTGCCTTGTACTCTTGGCCAATACATCTAACATCTACACAAACACATTCCTAACCCGGCGGACCCTCCCCTGGGAGGACGGCGGACCCCTTCCGGGGGGCGGACCATGGGCGGAAATCCATAAACACCAAACTGCACTGGAGCGTATTAGGAGATACGAACTCAGTACACACTAGGAGGCACAGACCAGCTGGACCAATCCCAGTGATTTGGTCTACGCTGCACTGGCATCCAAGCCTCAATACATCCTTAAACCACAAAATAACGCAATAAACAAATCCAATTAAACATAATCATACATAATACAGTATTATCTTCATCTACAAGCACTTATAAACATCATTCAGCATCCAGCCAATCACAGCACACCACCAGCCAATCATAGCTCAGTAAATCTCATTTCAAACTCCCCGCTCCAGTGACAGTCATTACCTCAATAACACCAGTTACAAACCTCTCTCGTACATAATTAGCGCAAAAAGGGCAGCTGAGGCCTACCATAAACTTTTCATTGCTATAAAGCAATAACATACCTACTACAGGTCTTTTCTTTCCTCTCGCAATCATAAATCAATTTCAACCTACTTAAGGTTTGTACTTTTCCAATAACTTACGAAGCTGCTGCACAAATTAAAACACTTCCACACACAATACCACATACATAAACCATGGCGAGCGTAGCGAAGACCGCAACACCTACAGCATCGGCAGGAGTGTGCACTGGCCAACAATTGACCAACAGGCACATCCTGACCCGAACATAAGCTGGAATGGCTCTACTATTCTCTTCCTTATTTGCACTGCCCCAAATTAACTGATTAATTGCTTGCAATTAATCAAATAAATTCAAAATTTATCACCATTGCATAATTAAAAACCCACTGCACTGTAAAAAACTATAGCCAGAGGAAATTAACTAAACACATCATAATTAAATTATTCTGCAAAACTCTCACCCCCTAAAATAGAGTAAAAGGAGCCCGGTTTACGGGCACCAGACTCTTCCTCCTCCCGCATGCACTGCCAGAGAATAGTAGAGACTGGTAATCAGTCGTCGACAGCGCTCGTGAGAGCAGCACCAAGCCGAGCCGCCAATCACCGTGCACGAAGATCGCAGCCAAGCACCGAGCGACGTCCGCACTCCACGTCCGCGCTGCCAAGCAATCCAGCCGAGCCGAGTCCAGCCATCGCCAGCCGAGAAGTAACACCCACCCTGCCTAATTCTCTCCATCCCCGTCAAGCAAATCCCATCGCCCGCTTATTCCTTCCGCTACCCCACGCTCAGTCAAGACCCACCTCGCCTATTGTCACGGCCTTCAAGCAGGAAAAACTGATAACCTTAGGCGAGTGGTATCTGCAGCTGAAAACTACGAAAAGCCTTCTTGCCGAGTCCGTAACAGGGCTGCATACTGCATTTGACCTCCATTTACACTTCATTTCCCTCACACGATCACACTGCACAACATGGACTACTCAAAACCCCTGGATATGAGTAACCCCAATAGCAAGGCTACACCGTGGTGTACTGTCATAGTAGTCAAGCCGTCTCGGGTCACGGATCCTCTGTCCGTACGCCACGCGGTGGTTCAGACGGTAGTCCCACTCTGGCACAGCATTTACCAAGTACAGGAAACAAAAAATCACTTCATTCTCATCACTCCCAACAAGAACAAGCACCTGGGGAATATTAGGAGGGCCCTCTTGAGCCACCCTGGTATTCCACAACACACACTCCTCTCACCTGCGCCAGCAGATGAAACAGACTCCAGCACACAAACAGAACCCCCTCCTAAGTCTACCTCTATAAAAAGGCAAACAGACTCCCAGGACATCAGACACGAACGCTCCCAAACAACACCAGATACTAGGAACTTCTGGACACAAACAACAAAAAGCAAATACATAGCCTCCAAATTCACGCAAACCAACAGCAAAACTATCCCTGAAAACAAACCAGCAGACCCCGTCACTCCTCCTCCAAAGGGTGACGCTATCCCACAACCTACCCCCATCCCGCACGCCCCTGCCACAACAGATGCATCTCCATCCGAGAGCACTGTAACACTTGAGCCCCCAACCCCCTCCCCATCTGCAATTACAAAAACACAGGCGCCCAGGCGTCCTCCTCCCAGACAACACTCAACACTGCATACACAATGCTACAACTGCCAGCGCCTAGGGCACGCCGCATGTGAATGCAGGTACGAGGCCAGGTGTAATCGTTGTGGCGGGCCGCACCGCCACAGAGATTGCACCGTGCCCAGAGAAACCCCCACGTGTGCAAACTGTGGAGGGGGGCACGCGGCCTCGTACCCAGGTTGCAGACATATAAAAGCTGCCCTTAAACAACACCACAGGCAGTGGCAGCGACCACCACAGAACCAGCAAAACATCCCCTCGCTACTATCACTACCCGTCTCCCCTCCAAGCTACACTCAGCCCCAACATGCAGTCCTCACAAACATACTTAAACTACTTTAACAGCTAGTCACCACAGCTCACTAAACGTATCCCCCTACCGCCACCCTTGCCCCGCGAAGCCGCTGTGGTGCCTGCTCGGGGGACTGGCCTAGGCCCGGGATGGTGCCCAGCGGTTAGCGGACTCTCAAACTTCCAAGTAGCACCATGAAAGCCCTTAGACACATCTGAGAATATCAGATTTAACCTTAGCAAACCGAGGGTTTGTTATCACCCTAAAAATCAAGATACCTTTAGACCAACACCTTAAGTTGAAACCACTTTTTTCCAAGAGTTGAATAGGGACAAAGGGCCATACCAGGCCGGAATGCTGCCGGAGGTCCCAGTCGCACCGGATCAGTACAGTACAGAGACTGGTAAGTGCAGACGTGCTCAGCTCTCGCTCTGACCGCGCTGCGCTAAACCAGTATTACTTCGCTAGGAGCCTTAGGTTATAGGTGCTTAGGTTTTGTGGGCATCGTTTGCAGTTCTTGCTTGGTCTGGACGTCACAAGTAATTGACTGTCTTAGGCTAGTTGAGCACTACAAGCGTCCCGCGTGCTGCCACGGCAGTACGCACTAACGCGTATTTCGCAGCCCCACTTCCGGCAGTCTACAAGATCTGGGATTGCTTCGCTCGGTTACATAGGGAAGGCCTTCTCCAGACAGCAGCGGAGCAACTTGGCAACGGCGCACATACCAACTCGGCCGCGTGTCACAGGTGTGGCACATTCCTAACGGGCCGCGCCGCTCCCTGCTCCCATTGTTCTGGATAGCACTGCCTGGGGGCACAGCTACTGGGCAGCATTCCAGCGCGCTTGGCACATCACCAGGAAAGGAAAGTACTCACACCAGCGCCTGTAGAGAGATCCGCCCCGATTTACGTAAATTTTTCTTCGCCCACTCTGCCGCTCAGCGCGATTTTTGCCGAGGATGCCACCTCATTAAAAACAGAGGCCCAAAGCGACTGACGTCAGCAGGGAGCTGAAGAGGGGACCACGAAAGCAGTGTTTGGCCCCATTTGCGACACTGAGGCTGCAGAAAAGGACAAATAAATACACGTTTTCCACACAACACGTTCCCCCCCAGGGGGGAGACTCCACACGAACATGGCTACAAAAAACGCAAACACCTCAAAGGCACCACCAGCAATAACCATAAGATCTAATAAAACATGGAGAGATCTAAGCAAGCTAATTACTGACACTGTTGCCGACAAGCACTTCCAACTGCAACAAATAAGAGACGGAGCCATAGTAAGGCTGAGAACAGTACAAGATCACACTGCACTATCAATTACCCTCAAACAGCTCAAGATCACATACTTCACACACTCAACCGGCAAAAACACAAAACGGAAATTTATCATCCGCAAACTACCAAATGACATCACCCCTAACGAAATAACAGTGGAACTAAAAGACATGGGCTACCAAGTAGACAGGGTCGTGCAATTCACCCAAGCCGACAGAGAGGAAAAAACAAAACGAGTACCCATACCCATTATCATGGTAGAATATGAACAAAATGCAGACAACAAAGGAAAAACTAAAATCACAACAATAGCTAATCTCCCAGTAAAAATAGAAGAGTACAAATCTAAACACACCATAGAAACGCCCACAGAAACAATTAGGATCGTCCAATGCTCCAACTGCCAAGCATTTGGACACCTCATGACACACTGCCATCTCGACACCAAATGTGTAAAATGCGCTGGACCACATAAACCAAGCGAATGCCACCTCAAAAACGCAGAAGAACCGAAGTGCGCAAACTGCTCAGGGAACCACCCGGCAACTTACAAAGAGTGCCCCACCTACATAGAAACAATAGCCAGGCTCACAAAAAAGCGAACAACACAACAACAGGCCGAAAACGGCAACAATGAAACCCAAACAAGCTGCAAAAATAACAACAAAACTAGCGATGCCACCACCGGCGCCTAAGGAAACAATAAACCAATGGGAGTCTCAAAACATGTTCGGTGCACTCAGTGAGGAAACAATAGTCTCAGAAATCTATAACACAATGTTCCCAGAAATGCAACAATCATCAGCACCAACTACACCTAAAAACAAACAAAATAAACCGTCATCACCCAAACAACAAAGAGACAAAACAGACAAAAGAGCCCGAAACCTCAACAAAGAAATGCAACAATGCACAGAAACTCACGGCCACAATGAGCACAGACAACAATCACAACAACAAATCCAACAATGCAGGCAACAACTTTCCAATGAGCACAGACAACAATCACAACAACAATAGCAACAAACCCAACAATGCAAGCAACAAATTTCCAATCAACAATGACACAACAACCGCCAAGAAAGCCTTACCATTCATAACACAACAAATCGACAGCAACATGCCACACATATTGCAAATAATATTCACACAATTACAGGAAACACTAAGTAAACTAGTAAGAGACATGATCTCCCAGCTACAATCATTAGGCAACCTTCTCTCAAACACGACAGTAGCTATTACCTCAGCAACAACAACCAAACATGGATAAAAAAACACTGAAGATATCCACATGGAACGCTGAAGGGCTTGGAGACCCGGCAAAAAGAACAGAACTCATAGACTACATTAAAACACACAACATAGACATTATGCTACTGCAGGAGACACATTTAGAACCACGCAAAAAATTTACAATCCCTAGATACAACATCTACCGAACGGACAGGCAGGACGGGTGGTGAGGCACACTAATAGCAATTAAAAACAAAATCCCACATCACGAAATACTTATTCCAGCCACTCGAACAATCGAAGCAACAGCAATACAGATAGACATTAAACAACAACAACAACAACAACACACAATAATATCAGCCTACAAACCGCCCAAATCGAAATTATACACAGCTGACCTAGACATGCTACTGGATTACCAGCATGTAATTATTGCAGGGGACCTTAACTGCAAGCACCCCAACTGGAACTCAGTAGCAACAAATCCCAACGGAGTCAAACTTAACACTCACAACCTAAACAACAATTACTTTGTGGTAGCACCTACCGAATTCACTCACTACACTAAGAGACACGACAATATTACAGGAGATATACTCGATATAGCACTCATCAAAAACATTCAATTCAACATTAAAATAGACACTATTCACGCAATTAGATCCGATCACGAACCAGTGCTACTAGAAGTAGGAGCCAACATTAACTACCTCAACACGCACAAACTAATAAACACCAAACATATAGACTGGGAACAATACAATGATGATGATGATAATTGTTGTTTTAAGGGGCCTAACATCGAGTTTATCGGCCCCTAATGATCTGGGTGATAGCGAAAATGATAATGAAATGGAAACCAGAACAAAATTATCGAAGACGGAAAATACGTACAAAAAGGAACTCGCATAGAAACAACTCACAATATGGTCCTACAAAAGGGAATTTAGAACGAAAAGTTGCACAAAAGAATAGATTGAAAAAGACCCACAAAACGTAGGCAAGATTCAAAATACGTACAAAATGCAAAGTAGCGCCGAAATACTTACAAAATGCAACTGAAATTCAAAATACTTACAAAATGCAAATGAGATCGAAATTACGTACAAAATGCAATTGAGGTTCAAAATACTTACAAAATGCAATTGAAATTGAAAATACACAATGCAATTCAGATTGAAATATCCCAGTTCCAATCCAAATTATTCACAAAGTGCAATTGAAATTCAAAATACTTACAAAATGCAATTGAAATTGAAAATGCTTACAAAATGTACGGTAGATTCAAACGACTCATGTGGATTGACAATACTTACAAAAAGCAATTTAGATTGAAAATACTTGACAAATGTAATTTAGATTCAAAATACCCACAAAATGCAATTGAGAATCAAAATATGTGCAAAATGTCCACCAAACAAAATGCAATTTAGATTCAAAATTCGTGCGAAATGCGGTTTTGGTTGAAAATACTTACAAAATGCAATTGAAATTCAAAATACTCACTAAAAGGCCCGGCAACCTGCATTGAAAGACTTACTAAAAAGCAATTTTGATTGTCAATCTTTACAAAATGCAATTGAGGTTGAAAACAATCGCGAGATGTAATTTAGATCGAAAAAACTTACAAAATGCAACATAGATCAAAAATGCCTTAAAAAAATCGCTAAAAGAGAATTTAGATACACGGTGATTCGAGTAACAAAAACAGTGCGGGAATCTTAAAGAGAAAAGGAAACAGAAGGAAAAGAGGAGAGGAGAGGGGGAGAGAGGAGAAGGTCCGCCCCAAAGGGAAGGGACAAAAAGGGGAAAACGGACCCAGCTCAGGAATCCCTCGGGGTCGCCAACGCCCGAACTCACCAGCCGTGAGCCCCTGAGGGAGTAGCATTATCGACGGTGCACCAGAAGTGGTGGGGCTACATACACCCTGCCTCGTTAAGGGCCTTGAGCACAAGGCAGGAGGTAAAAGGAAAAGAACAAGAAGGCTGAACCCTCACAGAAGGAGGGTATCAGGAAAGATAAGACAAGGGCCAATTAAGGCGGGAAAGTGAAAGACTCCCTAGGCCTCGGATAACCTAATACCGTCGGGGTCGGAAGAGAACAAGAGTTGACCAAGTGAGGTCGACAAGAAAGAAGACGGAGAGGAGCCCGGCACAAGTAAGTGGAAGCTGATGATGATGATGATAATTGTTGTTTTAAGGGGCCTAACATCGAGGTTATCGGCCCCTAATGAAATGAAATGCCGTGAAATGAAAGGATGTAGATAAAAACAACTCACTGCCATGGATGAAGCGAAAATGGTGTTTTCGGAAGCAAATTTTCAAAAACTAACTCCTCTGAAGCTGCGAAGTGGCAACAGCGCGGACATAAGAAAATGCAAAGAAGCAAAGTGCGCAAGAAACTGTTCATCCCGAAACATTCTTAAATCCAAAAATAATTAATTGCGAAAACCCAAGAGGTCGAAAATTCAAATCTGAGAAAAATCGGTTGAACTATACCTTGCGATACACCGGCGTTTGGGGAATATTTAGGGGACTCTATGACGTCAGGCGTCACGTCACGGCTGACGTATTCGTAACCGTAACGCTATTGGTTGTTCGGTTGTCGGCTGTTTGATGCCTTATTTTCGCGCGCGCTGTTGGTGTTGAATTTAATGGTGATTTGAATGGAAGAGCAGTGATCTCAGGGATTATATTCGAACTGAATTGTATAATTATATACGTCATATGACGGATGAATATTGTAAACCGGGTTTTAGTTTTCAGCGTTGGCTACTCGCAACATTTGGTTTGTAACGGTTGGCTGAAACGGTTGGCGATAGTGTTTGAAACTCACTGACGAAGTACCGACGTTTCTTGGTAAGTAGTGAATGATTATTAATTACTTCTCGTTTGTATCTGTACATGAATAGTCGGCACTAGTTTGAATAATCATGGATGTGGCCGGGCCTAGTGGATTGTGCAGGAGTCGGGAAAATGTGTCTACTTCCGAAAGTGATGGCGAGACAGAAGAGGTTATGGCGCCTCCTCAATCCGCTATGAAACTCATTGTGTTGTTCGGATTATTATCCACGGTAGAAGGAGCTATTGGCTTCGCAATATGAATGTCCAAAGTGTTCCCGGCAGATGAAAGAAACGAAGGTCTCAGCCCAACGCACATCTGATCTTGTCATGTGGCGTTGTTCCAAGTGTTCGGTTTGGCGTACCATCAGAAAGGGGTCTTTTTTCGCAAAGGCCCGTATAACTATAAAGGATATTCTATTGATTGTATATTGTTTTTGCTGGCGAATGCCTATTTACCAGGTTGTGCATGAGTTGGATGTATCTACGGTAACAGTGATTGACTGGTATGTATTTTGTCGAGAGGTATGTGGTGCTTGGGTGTCTGAACGGGGGCCTGTTGGGGGGGGGGGGGGAGGGGGTTAAAGGTAGAGATAGACGAGAGCTGTTTCGGGAAGCGTAAGTTTAATCGGGGTAAGAAGATGAAAAATACAAGGGTTCTTGGTGGGGTAGTTCAGGGAAGTAATGGGAGGGAGTGTTTTTTTGAAGTAGTTGCTAAAAGGGATAAGGTTACTTTATTGAGGTTAATTAGGAAATATATCAAGGGAGGGTCTACTATTTATAGCGACATGTGGAAGGGTTATGGGGGGTTAAACGATGAGGGTTTTGAACATTTTGCTGTTAATCATTCTGTCCAATTTAAAAATTATGATACTGGGGCATGCAGGAATACAATTGAAGGGTTCTGGTCTGCAGTGAAGTATAGCATTGGGAAGGGAAAAAGACGGGAAGGGTCACTGCAGAAGCATCTGGATGAGTATGTGTGGCGGAAGAATGTGGACTCCGGGGTGTGTGTGTTTGAAAGGTTTTTGGTTGATTGTCGGAGGTTATATCCTCCAAGTGTGAGAGACTGAGTGTATGCTGTAGATGGGTGATTTTTTTTTCATTCTTGGCAGGGAATAGTTTGAAGGCTATTGGGATGGGGGAGTTGGGGACTGGGGATTAGCCTTTGGTAATATTTCAAGTGGGAAGGATGTACGCTGTACCACATTCTCAACAAACCAAGGCCTAAATTAGGCAGTTATTAACGAGTTCAAGAAGCCCCATGATATAAAGACTGGGATTTGTCTGCCTTATTCGCTTAAATATGGCTTTTTAGCTTATGCGCCGGCGGGGTCGAGATTGGTCATTAATAGTTGAGATCGTCCTTCTCACCTGGCTTCAATTTATAATGGGTGTGTCCCTGCTGAATGATTTTTTTTGTTTCTGAATGAATGGAAAAATAATTATAATTTTGCAATATGCCAAGTTGTGCATTCGTTTTTTTTCTTCAAGTTGTAATTGTTTTTGGATTACATACGTTTAAGACCATTGTTAATTTTCTTGTTTTCGTTTTACCAGAGGAATGGGTTAGAATTTTTGATTATTTTTATTGGCAAGGAGTCAATTTCATGTAATTATTGTGCATCTGACATTGGCAAGTAGCAATGGTCAGTATGTTTTTGGAGTGACATATTTGTCTCAATTATTTATTCTTCCTTTTCATGAATATTTTTAATTTTCGTAATTTCTTCCAACCAGAGTAATGGTTCAGAGATTTTGAATATTTTCATAGGCAAGTAGCCAATTCAATTTTCATTTTAAGTTTTTATTCTCTATATAATTAGTGTAAAACTTGCGTGTATATATGGGGTGTATGTCGTATGTCTGGTGAGAATGTTTGGGTATGGATGGTCGAGTGTATATGTTGTTCAAGATTTTCGATTCTTTCATTTTGGAGTATTGACCGGGCCTTTGTATAAGAAAGATTCTTTTTTGTTGTGTCATTCTAACATTTGTGATCTGTGTTCTTCACGTCGCTACTTATGTGGTAAGTTGTACTTGATCTTGTGTTCATACTACATATTAATATAAATTGCGAAATTCCTTTATGAAATCGAATCTTAGATGGATTTATGTTGATCAATGATATATTTTGATCAAGTGTCTTTGAAATGAAAATCCGGTAGTTGGTTGTCAGCTGATTACTACGTCAGTTCCGTGGTCAGTTCGCCTCCGGAATTTGCTGGAGTCTGTTCGCCATTTTTGTATTGTCGTTAGCGATTTCTAAGCGTAATAATAACATAAATATTCTCGCGTATAATTTATATTAGCAGTGTCGTGTGCTCGATTGCGTTGACGATTTGTACCAAAATTGTTTAAATTCTGAAGTTGTTCCATTAAAATAAAATCCGTTACTTGTGGTGGAAAATTAGTGCTTCTAGTTGTACATGTGGAATAATACAGCATTTGGGATATATCGGTGAGTTTTTTACGTTGTTTATGTATATATTATGGTTGTTGCATTTAATAGGAAAGTTGTCTAAACGATAATATTACGTCAGGAACGTTGTTGGGGAATACGCCTATTAAAATAGTAATGGATGGGTAAAATTTAGACAAATTGGCATTATTAAACAGAAAACATAAAAATACCAAGCTATCGGAGGGGGGTGGGGGCGCAGCCCCCCAGTAAAAACAACATTATTAACCAACTTTGGAAAAAAAAACTAAACCACAAAATAACATTATTGACCACACAGTTTTATAACAATGTTACAATGTGCAGCTAGGTTAACGTATTGATGTCAACCGGCGATTATTACAGACCGCGATCGTTTGCGCATGACTATATTATATATTATAAAAATAATTGGATGGTGATAACTCAATAACAGAATTGAGCATTAAAAAACCTCGAAACGTATTGTGTTTCGTCACATGTAATTTATTTATCGGCCTACCTCAATTTGGCTCGCCTTACATACGAAAATATTTTAATTTAGGGTTACTTTTATGACATATTTTTAAAATTACGTTTCGGGATCTGTAATTAAAAATATCAACTGACATTACGATGCGTATCGGAATCTGTAATTGACATAGGCCGATTAAAGAATTCGATGCGGAAAGTATAACGTTAAATTTAGATTTCGATGCAATGTCTTTTATTTACCAAAAGAAAATAATTATCATGTGTATCGGAATCTGTAATTCATCTACTTAGGTCAATTATATATTTCGATACGGAAATTGATTATATATGACGTGAATTTGCGAATGTTTTTAATGTATCGGAATCTTTAATTGAATTATTTGTACAAGTCTCGTAGCAGCAAACATTTATGTTGGCTCGAGTCTCTCTGGTATATGTTACGAAGAGTATCCAACATTTGTTTAGAAGTTGTACAGGTTAGGATATGTGGCATAACTTGTTTGTCTATGGATGTGACAATATAGTATTGGGCTCTTGCATCTCGCGTCTTCCACTGATCGGTTGAAGCTTGATTTCTGGGTGGATTGGTCACCAACACGTCTGCCCCGTCGACAATCTTGATCAGTTCTTTTGGGGCAAGCAGAATTTTTAATTCAAACACCCACATAGGATATGTGTCGACTCCCTTGAGTTTCTCGACATGTGCTACGTCCTCGGGTCTTGTGGCCATTTTTTTTTGGACTTCACTTGCCGTACTTCACTTCACTTACTTTACTTTTTAAATGTTTTTAGTGTCACCTGTTTTCACGTTTACTTTTATTTTAGAGTAACCTGAGCTGAACAAATTACAATATGCAGTAATGCCAACATGTGAATTGAGTATCAATAAAGATTTTGTTGTTACCAACATAATTATTTCTTAACAGGTCGAACCCAATACTTTCTAGCAGTTCTCCTCCTTTTCCTTTTTATGATTGCACATGCTATAATGGGCACTAATGCAGCAGCAATTTCTTCATTAGATGGCATCTTATCAAGTACTTTTCACAAACACGGGTGGCAGGCTTACACAGGGGTCAGGCTAAAACCAAAATTCCTCCTACTGTTGGGAGGATATGCAGTTTTAAGAAAGATTTCACCAATTTTTTTTCGTGTGCAACATAACGTTTCAGTAAAACGTATTATAAAAAGTTTTATACAAAAATTTTGTCAAACATTTTACAGAAAAATTTACCCTGAGCAAAAGGCATAAGAGTCTGTTGGCCACCACTGATGGTCACCCACTGTAGTTTATAAATGACCCGTTTCTATTACTTTATGTTACGAAGAATACTCAATATTTGAAAGACTGCCATCTGTCGACTATTTCGTAAACCTGTTTGACTGTTTCTTAATCTGGCATAAACTAAGTTTACATGGCGAACTCAAATCGATTTGAATACGATCCGATTTTCAGTACGATGCCCATTTACATGAACAGTCTCAGTTCGTATTAAAATCGATTTCAATACGGTGTATAATTTATGATGATGATGATGATAATTGTTGTTTTAAGGGGCCTAACATCTAGGTTATCGGCCCCTGATGGTTTGATGATGATGATAAATGTTGTTTTAAGGGGCCTAACATCTAGGTTATCGGCCCCTGATAGTTTGGGTGATCGTGAAGATGAAAATGAAAAGCGAACTTAAAACTAAAACTGACTACTAACCTACATACTAGAAGAAGAAATGGAAAATTAAATTAGAATAAGGCAAATAAAGGACAGAAGGAAAAGAAATGCCCTCAACCCTCGGAGAAGGCGGATTGAGGGACTTGGAAGGAAGGAGAGCCATGAAAGGCTTATAGGAAAGTGAAAGAGGAAAGGGTCCGCCCCAAAGGTAAGGGACAAAAGGGGGAAAACGGACCCAGCTCAGGAATCCCTCGGGGTCGCCAACTCCCGAACTCACCAGCCGTGAGCCCCTGAGGGTGTAGCATTATCTAGGGTGCACCAGAAGTGGTGGGGCTACATACACCCTGCCTCCTTAAGGGCCTAGAACACAAGGCAGGAGGTAAAAGGAAGAGAAAAAGAAGGCTGACCCCTCGCAGAAGGAGGGTATCAGAAAAGATGAGACAAGGGCCAATTAAGGCGGGAAAGGAAGAGACTCCCTAGGTCTCGGATATCCTAATACCGTCGGGGTCAGAAGAGAACAAGAGTTGACCAAGTGAGGTCGACAGGAAAGAAGACAGAGAGGAGCCCGGCACAAGTAAGTGGAAGCAATGCCGGACTCAGCTGGGGCCCCGTGGTCGCCAACCCACGCCCACAAGATGTAAGCCCCTGGGGGGGCCCTGATGGTTTGGATGATCGTGAAGATGAAAATGAAAAGCGAACTTAAAACTAAAACTAACTACTAACCTACATACTAGAAGAAGAAATGGAAAACTAAAGGAGAATAAGGCAAATAAAGGGACAGAAGGAAAAGAAATGCCCTCAACCCTCGGAAAAGGCGGATTGAGGGACTTGGAAGGAAGGAGAGCCAAGAAAGGCATATAGGAAAGTGAAAAAGGAGAGGGTCCGCCCCAAAGGTAAGGGACAAAAGGGGAAAACGGACCCAGCTCAGGAATCCCTCGGGGTCGCCACCTCCCGAACTCACCAGCCGTGAGCCCCTGAGGGTGTAGCATTATCTAGGGTGCACCAGAAGTGGTGGGGCTACATACACCCTGCCTCCTTAAGGGCCTAGAGCACAAGGCAGGAGATAAAAGGAAGAGAAAAAGAAGGCTGACCCCTCACAGAAGGAGGGTATCATAAAAGATGAGACAAGGGCCAATTAAGGCGGGAAAGGAAGAGACTCCCCAGGCCTCGGATACCCTAATACCGTCGGGGTCAGAAGAGAACAAGAGTTGACCAAGTGAGGTCGACAGGAAAGAAGACAGAGAGGAGCCCGGCACAAGTAAGTGGAAGCAATGCCGGACTCAGCTGGGGCCCCGTGGTCGCCCACCCACGCCCACCAGATGTGAGCCCCTGGGGGGGGGGGGTGTATAATTTAGGGTTTTTGGTTATGGTAGTTGTAACTAAACAATTTGTTGATTCACGTAGTACTAGCACTATAAAAAGCCTAGCGCGATGTCCGTGAGGGAGCGCTGTATGTGTGAATGTGTTGGGTGTACTGTAGAATAAACCAGTATAAACAGTGATGTATTGTGTTATACTTTCTCGTATATGCACTATATAACAAAAGGTTATGAGCCCAGGAACGCTGAGAAGAGAGAAAAGTAAAAAAAGAAATGTAAATATATTTTGTTAAGAAAAAATGTTTATACAATTGTTAAGTTAAGGAGGAGTGTTAAAAGTGTTTTCGGTTATGGTAGTTGTAACTAAACAATTTGTTGACTCACGTGGTACTAGCACTATAAAAAGCCTAGCGCGATGTCCGTGAGGGAGCGCAGTATGTGTAAATGTGTTGGGTGTACTGTAGAATAAACCAGTATAAATAGTGATGTATTGTGTTATACTTTCTCGTATATGCACTATATAACAAAAGCGAACCTGCAGTTCTGTTGGCTAACCCGTATTAAATTTCAAAACATAAAAGACGCGTAATTACAATCCGACGTGTTTTTGGCGGGTTGTTTGTCTTCGAAGTTGTTTGTAATCAGGAATAATGGACGTGCGGAATATTTTGTTTGCTGTAACCCAATTTTTCTTTAATTTGTTCCAACTAACAGTCAAATGGGAGAAGGAACGACTTGCGCGGCGAAGGAAGGCGATGCTTTTCTGGCAGCGATTAAATGCAGAAACTGCGGCCTACATGAATAGTAATCGGAGGTTGATGAAAAGAAGGCAAAGGAGATACTGGGTGAAACAAAGGAGCCAGGATTGGTGGGAGCGAATTGTGCTGCAGACCTTTACAGAAGAAGATTGGTTAAGCAATTTTCGGATGAGTAGTGCGACTTTCAAGCACATATGCGATCGACTTGAGCCGCATCTTAAGGGCAGTGAATTCTGCGTCCGAAGGCCAATTGCTCTTTACAAACTTGCTTCTTGTGCAGAATACAGGATGGTGGCCAATCAATTTGGAACTCACAAATCTGTAGTGCACACCTAACTCAAGGATGTTTGCGATGCGATATACGTGGAATTTAAATATGAATACTTAAGTCTACCAAACGAAGTAGAAGCAATGGCAATTGCAGATGTGTTTGAAAATATTTGTGGCATACCAAATGTAATTGGTGCTATAGATGGGACCCACATTCCCATTTTACCTCCTACAGTTGGGTACAGGGATTTTGTCAACCGCAAAGGCTGGCCATCATACAACGTCATGATATATGATTTTCATAGCTTATTTCATCTTCTGGGGGACAGTATTATCCATTGTAATTAATAGTGGTGGTCACTTCGGCACCGACTGCACCGGATTCATGTGCTAAATTACGTTAATATGTTGTCTTGTTTATTGCTCATTTAACAACGGCAGCCATGTTCGACAGCATATTTAGTACGTTAAACTGCCGTCGAGGTGCATAAATAACCCAGTGGTCCCCACAGTGCACGCGCTCGTCAATTCTGTTGTGCTGAGTGAATGTAAAGCATTGTTTTGCAGAAGGTGCCTTTAATGAAGATATGCGATTTGGAAAGGTTGATATAAACTACAGCTTATAGGCCCTAATGTTTATAATAATGGTTTTGCCCCGGAGTAAATATCATTCCATGAATAGAAAAAAAACTCTGTGTTTTTATAAGTGCAATTTTGAAATTATTGAATTAGATTCAATCATACTAACTTAACTTTTAACATTGCAAAATCACTTGAATTTTTCTTGTGCAGTTTTGGGCGAAGATGTTATAGGTCGCTGAACTTGTGTTGTGCGGGAGTTAGATGTAATGCCTGGACCAGATTTTTGTGTGCGAGTGCTCATATTGAATAAAAGTGTTTGTCATAAGAATGGGTTTCTAAATTGAGTACTAAAGGTGTTCATAATGAGTAAGGCTAGGATTTCGATGACTTTGCATCTCTTATTTAGTAAGCCCAATTCATTAATGAGTTTTATATAAATGTGTTTCCGAGTTAGAGGTGCTGAACTAAGCATACAGCACAGTTTATGCTACGGTTTTTGGCCGGTCAGTTCTGGTTTCACAGTCGATGAGCCTCAGGCATGTGCAATTGATATGTGAGCTTTCAGTTGCGCGTATCAGTTGCAAATGCCTGACGTTCACCACCTGCCCTCTGTACGACTGCGCAATCGGGACTCACCGGTTAAAAACCGTGGCGTGAACTGTATATGTTGTGGGATAAGGCATCTTTTAAGGGTTTTTATTGCATTTTATATGCACTTGAAGTCCTTCCTGGGTGTACTTTACTTAAGTTTTCAAGGATATTCATGTATACCTCCTAGTATTCCCGTTTGTACGGGATGGGAATGGGATGCGATTAATTCATATGTGGCGGATGGTTCTTGTCCTTCCTGACGCCGACCTTATGAGATGAGATGAATGTAACTGGGCGTGGCCGTAGTCTGCTAGAAGGTTTGGTCCTGGCATTTGAGTTGATCTGAGATCGTGGAATACCATTTCAAGCACGGCCAACGGTAGGGTTCGAACCAATTTGCCTACTGAGTCCGGAGCAACCTGGACCCATGGCCGAGTGCCTCAGCGCGCATAACTACCACGGCCGGTTTCATCTTCTCAAGAGGGATATTTTCAGTTTTAATTTAAATTTACTTTGTGTAGTTCTTAACTTCCGGTAGCTTCATTAAATAAACTTTATCTTTACTAAACTATAATATCTTATTCTTGAATTATATTCAGAAACCAGAGATATCACGGTAAAATGTTTGCAATTTTAAGGGAATTTTATCAAATAAATGGACTTTTGAGATTGATGGCTCATCACAGCATTTTTCATTGTTTTATATGGCATTACATTTCTAGCCCTAATAATCATCACCATCAGTGTTCTGCCTTAGGGCAGATTACTATTGAAGCCTGAATTTGCACAGGGACATTTGAACCTGGTTGAAGGAGGTACTAAGCGATGATTCAGATGCCATGTTTTTAATTATAGAGCGTGAGGGTGTTTGTATAGGCCTATACTATATATTATATTAAGTAAACCTTATTTTTGAGTGATAAGCACTGTATCATTATTTGTAAATGGGGAATTATTACCACATTGCCCACATAAGAAAACAAACGGTCAGGATCAGCCAGTGGGATAATAATTTCTCACCCCATATTTCATAAAATAGATGATGGTGATGTTGATAATTGTTGTTTTAAGGGGCCTAACATCTAGGTTATCGGCCCCTGATGGTTTGGGTGATCGTGAAGATTAAAAATGAAAAACAAACATAAAACTAAAGCTAACTACTAACCTACATACTAGAAGAAGAAATGGAAAACTAAAGGAGAATAGGTCTAAGGCAAATAAAGGACAGGAGGAAAATATGATGATGATTGTTGTTTTAAGGGGACTAACGGCTTGCCACGGTGGGTGAGTGGTTATAGTGTCGGACTACCAACCCCAAGATTGCAGGTTCGCTCCTGACCATGGTAAGTGATTTTTGAAAGGCGACAAAAATCACGACACTCATGTCATACGTTGTTGGCATGTTAAAGAACCCATTTGAATTCAGTAGGCCGTGTTCAATGGCAAAATTAATCTCGGGATTTTCCGCCAACACAAAGTTCCTCCATTCTCTACTTGAAAGCGCTGTAATGTCAAGGAGTTTAGATATCTAACCCCCTTGACTTTCATAGCGTTCAAAGGAATGACGAAATTCGACATGCAAGCTACCCTCTGGGTGTCAATTAACAAAGCTTGCACCAGGCACCCGAGGCCATACGATATTATTATTATATAGGGGACTAACATCTAGGTTATCGGCCCCTAATGGTGTGGGTGATCGTGAAGATGATAATGAAATGTAAACTATAATTAAAACTAACTTATATACTAGAAGAAGAAATGGAAAACAAAAGGAGAATAAGGCAAATAAAGGACAGGAGGAAAAGAAACGCCCTCGACCCTCGAAGAATGCGGATTGAGGGACTTCGAAGGAAGGAGAGCCATAAAAGGCAGGTAGGAAAGGAAGAGAGGAGAGGGTCTGCCCCAAAGGTAAGGGACAAAAGGGGGAAGCCGGACCCAGCTCAGGAGTCCCTCGGGGTCACCAACTCCCGAACCCAACAGCCGTGAGCTCCTGAGGGTGTAGCAATATCTAGGGTGCACCAAAAGTGGTGGGGCTACATACACCCTGCCTTCTTGAGGGCCTTGAGCAGAAGGCAGGAGATAACATGAAAAGAAAAAGAAGGCTGACCCCTCCCAGAAGGAGGAAATCAGAAAAGATGAGACAAGGGCCAATTAAGGCGGGAAAGGAAGAGACTCCCTAGGCCTCGGATACCCTAATACCGTCGGGGTCGGAAGAGAACAAGAGTTGAACAAGGGAGGTCGACAGGAAAGAAGACAGAGAGGAGCCCGGCACAAGTGGAAGTAATGCCGGACTCAGCTGGGGCCCCGTGGTCGCCAACCCACGTCCCACTAGATGTGAGCCCCTGGGGGAGGTGACTAGTGGTATTGATATACCGGTACCAGGTATATCAGATATGGATGGCACCCTCCCATCTGCAAATGCCTAGCGCCGATGTTCATGTTGACCAACCTCCACATCAACGCAAGCGTCAGTACCAACACGAGCACCGCGGAAATTCAGTAGTTTGCACGGTAGGAGCAGTGAGATGCCAGAAAAAGTGCGCAAGCAGAAATGGTTTCTGTAGACCAACACGCGCTATCGATGATTGAAGAGAGAGGCTTTAAAAAGCTGATGAAAGAAGCTATTCCGGGATACACCCTGCCTAGCAGAAAGCGTCTAACCAACGGTCTTATACAGGAGTTATACAACTCCACGAAGGGCACACTAGTTAACGAACTCAAGGCAGCGAATTTTGTGGCTGTTACCACTGACATTTGGACCTCTCTCCATACAGTGTCCACTTTATCGAGAAGAAGCAAAGTACTCTTCAGTGTTTTACGCTAACAACGCAAACATTATATGAAAGCCACACTGCTCTGTACTTAGCATTTCGAACAAAATTGTAGCCGTTGTGACTGACGGAGGTGCGGACATCAAGGCAGTTGTGAGATTGTTAGGATTGCAACACATTCCGTGCGTGGCTCACATACTGAATTTGATCGATGATGATGCCGCAAAGAAATGTGATCAACTGTCAGACCTTGTGCAGTTATGTCGGTCGATAGTAACACATTTCAAAAACAGCACTGCCGCCTCAGAGAAGCTCAGGCATTTACAACATCAGCTTGGCGCTAAAATATTAAAGCTGAAGCAGGATGTCGTTACGAGGTGGAACTCGACACTTGGGATGCTGGAACGTCTCGTTGAAGTGGATGATGATGATGATAATTGTTGTTTTAAGGGGCCTAACATCTAGGTTATCGGCCCCTAATGATCGGGGTGATAGTGAAAATGATAATGAAACGGAAACCAGAACGAAAATTAAGTGAGACGGAAAATACTTACAAAAAGGAACTAAGATTGAAACAACTCACAAAATGTTCTTACAAAAGGGAATTTAGAACGAAAAGATTCACTAAAGGAATAGATGGAAAAAAATACCCACAAAATGAAGGCTAGGTTCAAAATACGTACAAAATGCAATGTAACGTCGAAATACCTACAAAATGCAATTGAAATTCAAAATACTTACAAAATGCAAATGAGATCGAAATTACGTACAAAATGCAATTGAGGTTCAAAATACTTACAAAATGTAATTGAAATTGAAAATACACGATGCAATTCAGATTGAAATATCCCAGTTCCAATCCAAATTATTCACAAAGTGCAATTGAAATTCAAAGTACTTACAAAATGCAATTAAAGTTGAAAATGCTTACAGAATGTACGGTAGATTCAAACGATTCATGTGGATTGACAATACTTACAAAATGCAATTTAGATTGAAAATACTTGACAAAATGTAATTTAGATTCAAAATACCCGCAAAATGCAATTAAGAATCAAAATATGTGCAAAATGCCCACCAAACAAAATGCAATTTAGATTCAAAATTCGTGCGAAATGCGGTTTTGGTTGAAAATACTTACAAAATGCAATTGAAATTCAAAATTCTCACTAAAAGGCCCGGCTACCTGCATTGAAAGACTTACCAAAAAGCAATTTAGATTGTCAATCTTTACAAAATGCAATTGAAGTTGAAAACAATCGCGAGATGTAATTTAGATCGGAAAAACTTACAAAATGCAACGTAGATTAAAAATGCCTTAAAAATCGCCAGAAGGGAATTTAGACACACGGTGAACCAAGTAACAAAAACAGTGCGGGAATCTTAAAGAGAAAAGTAAATATAAGGAAAAGAGGAGTGGAGAGGAGAGGAGATGATGATGATGATAATTGTTGTTTTAAGGGGCCTAACATCTAGGTTATCGGCCCCTGATGGTTTGGGTGATCGTGAAGATGAAAATGAAAAGCGAACATAAAACTAAAACTAACTACTAACCTACATACTAGAAGAAGAAATGGAAAACTAAAGGGTAATAAGGCAAATGAAGGACAGGAGGAAAATAAATGCCCTCAACACTCGAAGAAGGCGGATTGAGGGACTTGGAAGGAAGGAGAGCCATGGAAGGCAGATAGGAAAGTGAAAGAGGAGAGGGTCCGCCCCAAAGGTAAGGGACAAAAGGGGAATAACGGACCTAGCTCAGGAATCCCTCGGGGGCGCCAACTCCCGAAATCACCAGCCGTGAGCCCCTGAGGGTGTAGCATTATCGACGGTGCACCAGAAGTGGTGGGGCTACATGCACCCTGCCTCCTTAAGGGCCTTGAGCACAAGGCAGGAGGTAAAAGGAAAAGAAAAAGAAGGCTGACCCCTCACAGAAGGAGGGTATCAGGAAAGATGAGACAAGGGCCAATTAAGGCGGGAAAGTGAAAGACTCCCTAGGCCTCGGATAACCTAATACCGTCGGGGTCGTAAGAGAACAAGAGTTGACCAAGGGAGGTCGACATGAAAGAAGAAAGAGAGGAGCCCGGCACAAGTAAGTGGAAGCAATGCCGGACTCAGCTGGGGCCCCGTGGTCGCCAATCCACAACCCACTAGATGTGAGCCCCTGGGGGACTAAGGATGATGATGATGATAATTGTAGTTTTAAGGGGCCTAACATCTCGATTATCGGCCCCTACTGGTTTGGGTGATCGTGAAAATGAAAATGAAATGTAAACTATAACTAACTACTAACTTATATACTACTGTAGAAGAAATGGAAAACAAAAGGAGAATAAGGCAAATAAAGGACAGGAGGAAAAGAAATGCCCTCAACCTCGAAGAATGCGGATTGAGGGACTTGGAAGGAAGGAGAGCCATGAAAGGTAGATAGGAAGGAAAGTGAAAGAGGAAAGGGTCCTCCCCACAGGTAATGGACAAAAGGGGGGAAATCAGACCCAGCTCAGGAATCCCTCGGGGTCGCCAACACCCGAACTCACCAGCCGTGAGCCCCTGAGGGTGTAGCATTATCCAGGGTGCACCAGAAGTGGTGGGGCTACATACACCCTGCCTCCTTGAGGGCCTTGAGCACAAGGCAGGAGATAACATGAAAAGAAGGCTGACCCCTCGCTGAAGGAAGGTATCAGAAAAGATGAGACAAGGGTCAATTAAGGAGGGAAACGAAGAGACTCCCCAGGCCTCGGATAACCTAATACCGTCGGGGTCGGAAGAGAACAAGAGTTGACCAAGGGAGGTCGACAGAAAAGAAGACAGAGATGAGCCCGGCACAAGTAAGTGGAAGCAATGCCGGACTCAGCTGTGGCCCCGTGGTCACCAACCCACTTCCCACTAGATGTGAGCCCCTGAAGGCCGGAAGAGAACAAGAGTTGAGCTAGTGAGGTCGACAGGAAAGAAGACGGAGAGGAGCCCGGCACAAGTAAGTGGAAGCAATGCCGGACTCAGCTGGGGCCCCGTGGTCGCCAACCCACATCCCACTAGATGTGAGCCCCTGTGGGGGGTTGACTGAAGAAGTTTCAGCAGAAACTGATGGCGGGTCAGTGAGGTCGTGTGTAGGTGTGCTCCGTGAAAATTATGCTAATAAAGTGAAATAATACGTTGAATGAATACAGACTCGATCGACGTGCGTAGTAAGCAATAGCAATTTCAAGTTCAATATTGTTTTGTTGTTAAATTGAACTGGTAAAAGAAACTGAACGTTTTTATATGAGATTAGATTGCAGAAAATAAAGAACTGTTTGGGCTTATTGTAGTACTGCCAACTTAAGAACTTGAAGGAGTGCATCATACTCTCTGATATTCGCAATAATGGGCGTTTGCAAGGCAGGCAATAAACCAGTTACGAAGCAGGATGCATCAAAAATCCAATGTAGTGAATGTCAGTTTTGGTTTCATATGAAGTGTGTGAAATTAAATGAAAGTGATGTTAAACATTCGAAAGTCAATGTGCGTGACTGGCGATGTGGTGACTGTGTGGTGCTGACACCTGACGGTGTGGAGCAGCAACTAACAGGTACGAGAGCACTGCCGTCCATGCGGGAACTGTATGAACTGATAATGAGCATCAAATCTGACATTGTGGAAATGAAAGGAGATATTGCCAACATAAAGGAAAGAAATTCCCAGACCGAAAAAGGACGTGGGTAAGTCTTTAGACCTGACCCATGAAAAATTGGATGATGATGATGATGATGATGATAATTGTTGTTTTAAGGGGCCTAACATCGAGGTTATCGGCCCCTAATGATCTGGGTGATAGCGAAAATGATAATGAAATGGAAACCAGAACAAAATTATCTGAGACGGAAAATACGTACAAAAAGGAACTCACAATATGGTCTTACAAAAGGGAATTTAGAACGAAAAGAGTCACAAAAAGAATACATGGAAAAATACCCACAAAACGTAGGCTAGATTCAAAATACGTACAAAATGCAATGTAGCGTCGAAATACTTACAAAATGCAACTGAAATTCAAAATACTTACAAAATGCAAATGAGATCGAAAACACGTACAAAATGCAATTGAGGTTCAAAATACTTACAAAATGCAATTGAAATTGAAAATACACAATGCAATTCAGATTAAAATAGGACCTATCCCAGTTCCAATCCAAATTATTCACAAAGTGCAATTGAAATTCAAAATACTTTCAAAATGCAATTGAAATTGAAAATGCTTACAAAATGTACGGTGATTCTAACGACTCATGTGGATTGACAATACTTACAAAATGCAATTTAGATTGAAAATAGTTGACAAAATGTAATTTAGATTCAAAATACCCACAAAATGCAATTGAGAATCAAAATATGTGCAAAATGCCCACCAAACAAAATGCAATTTACATTGAAAATTTGTGCGAAATGCGGCGTTGGTTGAAAATTCTTACAAAATGCAATTGAAATTCAAAATACTCACTAAAAGGCCCGGGCACATGCATTGAAAGACTTACTAAATAGCAATTTAGATTGTCAATCTTTACAAAATGCAATTGAGGTTGAAAACAATCGCGAGATGTAATTTAGATCGAAAAAACATACAAAAAGCAACGTAGATTAAAAATGCCTTAAAAATCGCTAGAAGGGAATTTAGACACACGGTGAACCAAGTAACAAAAACAGTGCGGGAATCTTAAAGAGAAAAGTAAATTTAAGGAAAAAAGGAGTGGAGAGGAGAGGAGAGGGGAGAGAGGAAAAGGTCCGCCCCAAAGGGAAGGGACAAAAGGGGAAAACGGACCCAGCTCAGGAATCCCTCGGGGTCGCCAACTCCCGAACTCACCAGCCGTGAGCTCCTGAGGGTGTAGCATTATCGACGGTGCACCAGAAGTGGTCGGGCTACATACACCCTGCCTCCTTAAGGGCCTGGAGCACAAGGCAGGAGGTAAAAGGAAGAGAAAAAGAAGGCTGACCTCTCACAGAAGGAGGGTATCAGGAAAGATGAGACAAGGGCCAATTAAGGCGGGAAAGTGAAAGACTCCCTAGGCCTCGGATAACCTAATACCTTCGGGGTCGGAAGAGAACAAGAGTTGACCAAGGGAGGTCGACAGGAAAGAAGAAAGAGAGGAGCCCAGTACAAGTAAGTGGAAGCAATGCCGGACTCAGCTGGGGCCCCGTGGTCGCCAACCCACAACCCACTAGATGTGAGCCCCTGTGGGGGGTTGACTGAAGAAGTTTCAGCAGAAACTGATGGCGGGTCAGTGAGGTCGTGTGTAGGTGTGCTCCGTGAAAATTATGCTAATAAAGTGAAATAATACGTTGAATGAATACAGACTCGATCGACGTGCGCAGTAAGCAATAGCAATTTCAAGTTCAATATTGTTTTGTTGTTAAATTGAACTGGTAAAAGAAACTGAACGTTTTTATATGAGATTAGATTGCAGAAAATAAAGAACTGTTTGGGCTTATTGTAGTACTGCCAACTTAAGAACTTGAAGGAGTGCATACCCACAAAATGCAATTAAGAATCAAAATATGTGCCAAATGCCCACCAAACAAAATGCAATTCAAATTCAAAATTCGTGCGAAATGCGGTTTTGGTTGAAAATACTTACTACCTGCATTGAAAGACTTACCAAAAAGGAATTTAGATTGTCAATCTTTACAAAATGCAATTGAAGTTGAAAACAATCGCGAGATGTAATTTAGATCGCAAAAACTTACAAAATGCAACGTAGATTAAAAATGCCTTAAAATCGCCAGAAGGGAATTTAGACACACGGTGAACCAAGTAACAAAAACAGTGCGGGAATCTTAAAGAGAAAAGTAAATATAAGGAAAAGAGGAGTGGAGAGGAGGGAGAGGAGAGGAGATGATGATGATGATAATTGTTGTTTTAAGGGGCCTAACATCTAGGTTATCGGCCCCTGATGGTTTGGGTGATCGTGAAGATGAAAATGAAAAGCGAACTTAAAACTAAAACTAACTACTAACCTACATACTAGAAGAAGAAATGGAAAACTAAAGGGTAATAAGGCAAATGAAGGACAGGAGGAAAATAAATGCCCTCAACCCTCGAAGAAGGCGGATTGAGGGACTTGGAAGGAAGGAGAGCCATGGAAGGCAGATAGGAAAGTGAAAGATGATGATGATGATAATTGTTGTTTTAAGGGGCCTAACATCTAGGTTATCGGCCCCTGATGGTTTGGGTGATCGTGAAGATGAAAATGAAAATCGAACTTAAAACTAAAACTAACTACTAACCTACATACTAGAAGAAGAAATGGAAAACTAAAGGAGAATAAGGCAAATTAAGGACAGGAGGAACAGAAACGCCCTCAATCCTCGAAGAAGGCGGATTGAGGGACTTGGGAGGAAGGAGAGCCACGAAAGGCAGATAGGAAAGTGAAAGAGGAGAGGGTCCGCCCCAAAGGTAAGGGACAAAAGGGGAAAACGGACCCAGCTCAGGAATCCCTCGGGGTCGCCAACTCCCGAACTCACCAGCCGTGAGCCCCTGAGGGTGTAGCATTATCTAGTGTGCACCAGAAGTGGTGGGGCTACATACACCCTTCCTCCTTAAGGGCCTAGAGCACAAGGCAGGAGGTAAAAGGAAGAGAAAAAGAAGGCTGACCCCTCGCAGGAGGAGGGTATCAGAAAAGAGGAGACAAGGGCCAATTAAGGCGGGAAAGTGAAAGACTCCCTAGGCCTCGGATAACCTAATACCGTCGGGGTAGGAAGAGAACAAGAGTTGACCAAGGGAGGTCGACATGAAAGAAGAAAGAGAGGAGCCCGGCACAAGTAAGTGGAAGCAATGCCGGACTCAGCTGGGGCCCCGTGGTCGCCAATCCACAACCCACTAGATGTGAGCCCCTGGGGGGACTAAGGATGATGATGATGATGATGATGATAATTGTAGTTTTAAGGGGCCTAACATCTCGATTATCGGCCCCTACTGGTTTGGGTGATCGTGAAAATGAAAATGAAATGTAAACTATAACTAACTACTAACTTATATACTACTGTAGAAGAAATGGAAAACAAAAGGAGAATAAGGCAAATAAAGGACAGGAGGAAAAGAAATGCCCTCAACCTCGAAGAATGCGGATTGAGGGACTTGGAAGGAAGGAGAGCCATGAAAGGTAGATAGGAAGGAAAGTGAAAGAGGAAAGGGTCCTCCCCACAGGTAATGGACAAAAGGGGGAAATCAGACCCAGCTCAGGAATCCCTCGGGGTCGCCAACACCCGAACTCACCAGCCGTGAGCCCCTGAGGGTGTAGCATTATCCAGGGTGCACCAGAAGTGGTGGGGCTACATACACCCTACCTCCTTGAGGGCCTTGAGCACAAGGCAGGAGATAACATGAAAAGAAGGCTGACCCCTCGCTGAAGGAAGGTATCAGAAAAGATGAGACAAGGGTCAATTAAGGAGGGAAACGAAGAGACTCCCCAGGCCTCGGATAACCTAATACCGTCGGGGTCGGAAGAGAACAAGAGTTGACCAAGGGAGGTCGACAGAAAAGAAGATGATGATGATGATGATGATAATTGTTGTTTTAAGGGGCCTAACATCTAGGTTATCGGCCCCTAATGATCTGATGATGATGATGATAATTGTTGTTTTAAGGGGCCTAACATCTAGGTTATCGGCCCCTGATGGTTTGGGTGATCGTGAAGATGAAAATGAAAAGCGAACTTAAAACTAAAACTAACTACTAACCTACATACTAGAAGAAGAAATGGAAAAATAAAGGAGAGTAAGGCAAATAAAAGGACAGAAGGAAAAGAAATGCCCTCAACCCTCGGAGAAAGCGGATTGAGGGACTTGGAAGGAAGGAGAGCCATGAAAGGCATATAGGAAAGTGAAAGAGGAGAGGGTCCGCCCCAAAGGTAAGGGACAATATGGGAAAACGGACCCAGCTCAGGAATCCCTCGGGGTCGCCAACTCCCGAACTCACCAGCCGTGAGCCCCTGAGGGTGTAGCATTATCGACGGTGCACCAGAAGTGGTGGGGCTACATACACCCTGCCTCCTTAAGGGCCTAGAGCACAAGGCAGGAGGTAAAAGGAAGAGAAAAAGAAGGCTGACCCCTCGCAGAAGGAGGGTATCAGAAAAGATGAGACAAGGGCCATTTAAGGCGGGAAAGGAAGAGACTCCCTAGGCCTCGGATACCCTAATACCGTCGGGGTCAGAAGAGAACAAGAGTTGACCAAGGGAGGTCGACAGGAAAGAAGACAGAGAGGAGCCCGGCACAAGTAAGTGGAAGCAATGCCGGACTCACCTGGGGCCCCGTGGTCGCCAACCCACATCCCACTAGATGTGAGCCCCTGTGGGGGGTTGACTGAAGAAGTTTCAGCAGAAACTGATGGCGGGTCAGTGAGGTCGTGTGTAGGTGTGCTCCGTGAAAATTATGCTAATAAAGTGAAATAGTACGTTGAATGAATACAGACTCGATCGACGTGCGTAGTAAGCAATAGCAATTTCAAGTTCAATATTGTTTTGTTGTTAAATTGAACTGGTAAAAGAAACTGAACGTTTTTATATGAGATTAGATTGCAGAAAATAAAGAACTGTTTGGGCTTATTGTAGTACTGCCAACTTAAGAACTTGAAGGAGTGCATCATACTCTCTGATATTCGCAATAATGGGCGTTTGCAAGGCAGACAATAAACCAGTTACGAAGCAGGATGCATCAAAAATCCAATGTAGTGAATGTCAGTTTTGGTTTCATATGAAGTGTGTGAAATTAAATGAAAGTGATGTTAAACATTCGAAAGTCAATGTGCGTGACTGGCGATGTGGTGACTGTGTGGTGCTGACACCTGACGGTGTGGAGCAGCAACTAACAGGTACGAGAGCACTGCCGTCCATGCGGGAACTGTATGAACTGATAATGAGCATCAAATCTGACATTGTGGAAATGAAAGGAGATATTGCCAACATAAAGGAAAGAAATTCCCAGACCGAAAAAGGACGTGGGTAAGTCTTTAGACCTGACCCATGAAAAATTGGATGATGATGATGATGATGATGATAATTGTTGTTTTAAGGGGCCTAACATCGAGGTTATCGGCCCCTAATGATCTGGGTGATAGCGAAAATGATAATGAAATGGAAACCAGAACAAAATTATCTGAGACGGAAAATACGTACAAAAAGGAACTCACAATATGGTCTTCAAAAGGGAATTTAGAACGAAAAGAGTCACAAAAAGAATACATGGAAAAATACCCACAAAACGTAGGCTAGATTCAAAATACGTACAAAATGCAGTGTAGCGTCGAAATACTTACAAAATGCAACTGAAATTCAAAATACTTACAAAATGCTAATGAGATCGAAAACACGTACAAAATGCAATTGAGGTTCAAAATACTTACAAAATGCAATTGAAATTGAAAATACACAATGCAATTCAGATTAAAATAGGACCTATCCCAGTTCCAATCCAAATTATTCACAAAGTGCAATTGAAATTCAAAATACTTACAAAATGCAATTGAAATTGAAAATGCTTACAAAATGTACGGTGATTCTAACGACTCATGTGGATTGACAATACTTACAAAATGCAATTTAGATTGAAAATACTTGACAATATGTAATTTAGATTCAAAATACCCACAAAATGCAATTGAGAATCAAAATATGTGCAAAATGCCCACCAAACAAAATGCAATTTAGATTCAAAATTCGTGCGAAATGCGGCGTTGGTTGAAAATTCTTACAAAATGCAATTGAAATTCAAAATACTCACTAAAAGGCCCGGGCACATGCATTGAAAGACTTACTAAATAGCAATTTAGATTGTCAATCTTTACAAAATGCAATTGAGGTTGAAAACAATCGCGAGATGTAATTTAGATCGAAAAAACATACAAAAAGCAACGTAGATTAAAAATGCCTTAAAAATCGCTAGAAGGGAATTTAGACACACGGTGAACCAAGTAACAAAAACAGTGCAGGAATCTTAAAGAGAAAAGTAAATTTAAGGAAAAGAGGAGTGGAGAGGAGAGGAGTGGAGAGGAGAGGAGAGGGGAGAGAGGAAAAGGTCCGCCCCAAAGGGAAGGGACAAAAGGGGAAAACGGACCCAGCTCAGGAATCCCTCGGGGTCGCCAACTCCCGAACTCACCAGCCGTGAGCCCCTGAGGGTGTAGCATTATCGACGGTGCACCAGAAGTGGTGGGGCTACATACACCCTGCCTCCTTAAGGGCCTGGAGCACAAGGCAGGAGGTAAAAGGAAGAGAAAAAGAAGGCTGACCCCTCACAGAAGGAGGGTATCAGGAAAGATGAGACAAGGGCCAATTAAGGCGGGAAAGTGAAAGACTCCCTAGGCCTCGGATAACCTAATACCTTCGGGGTCGGAAGAGAACAAGAGTTGACCAAGGGAGGTCGACAGGAAAGAAGAAAGAGAGGAGCCCGGTACAAGTAAGTGGAAGCAATGCCGGACTCAGCTGGGGCCCCGTGGTCGCCAACCCACAACCCACTAGATGTGAGCCCCTGTGGGGGGTTGACTGAAGAAGTTTCAGCAGAAACTGATGGCGGGTCAGTGAGGTCGTGTGTAGGTGTGCTCCGTGAAAATTATGCTAATAAAGTGAAATAATACGTTGAATGAATACAGACTTGATCGACGTGCGCAGTAAGCAATAGCAATTTCAAGTTCAATATTGTTTTGTTGTTAAATTGAACTGGTAAAAGAAACTGAACGTTTTTATATGAGATTAGATTGGAGAAAATAAAGAACTGTTTGGGCTTATTGTAGTACTGCCAACTTAAGAACTTGAAGGAGTGCATACCCACAAAATGCAATTAAGAATCAAAATATGTGCCAAATGCCCACCAAACAAAATGCAATTCAAATTCAAAATTCGTGCGAAATGCGGTTTTGGTTGAAAATACTTACTACCTGCATTGAAAGACTTACCAAAAAGCAATTTAGATTGTCAATCTTTACAAAATGCAATTGAAGTTGAAAACAATCGCGAGATGTAATTTAGATTCAAAATTCGTGCGAAATGCGGTTTTGGTTGAAAATACTTACAAAATGCAATTGAAATTCTAAATTCTCACTAAAAGGCCCGGCTACCTGCATTGAAAGACTTACCAAAAAGCAATTTAGATTGTCAATCTTTACAAAATGCAATTGAAGTTGAAAACAATCGCGAGATGTAATTTAGATCGGAAAAACTTACAAAATGCAACGTAGATTAAAAATGCCTTAAAAATCGCCAGAAGGGAATTTAGACACACGGTGAACAAAGTAACAAAAACAGGGCGGGAATCTTAAAGACAAAAGTAAATATAAGGAAAAGAGGAGTGGAGAGGAGGGGAGAGGAGAGGAGATGATAATTGTTGTTTTAAGGGGCCTAACATCTAGGTTATCGGCCCCTGATGGTTTGGGTGATCGTGAAGATGATAATGAAAAGCGAACTTAAAACTAAAACTGATGGTGATGATGATAATTGTTGTTTTAAGGGGCCTAACATCTAGGTTATCGGCCCCTGATGGTTTGGGTGATCGTGAAGATGAAAATGAAAAGCGAACTTAAAACTAAAACTAACTACTAACCTACATACTAGAAGAAGAAATGGAAAACTAAAGGCTAATAAGGCAAATGAAGGACAGGAGGAAAATAAATGCCCTCAACCCTCGAAGAAGGCGGATTGAGGGACTTGGAAGGAAGGAGAGCCATGGAAGGCAGATAGGAAAGTGAAAGAGGAGAGGGTCCGCCCCAAAAGTAAGGGACAAAAGGGGAATAACAGACCTAGCTCTGGAATCCCTCGGGGGCGCCAACTCCCGAAATCACCAGCCGTGAGCCCCTGAGGGTGTAGCATAATCGACGGTGCACCAGAAGTGGTGGGGCTACATGCACCCTGCCTCCTTAAGGGCCTTGAGCACAAGGCAGGAGGTAAAAGGAAAAGAAAAAGAAGGCTGACCCCTCACAGAAGGAGGGTATCAGGAAAGATGCGACAAGGGCCAATTAAGGCGGGAAAGTGAAAGACTCCCTAGGCCTCGGATAACCTAATACCGTCGGGGTCGGAAGAGAACAAGAGTTGACCAAGGGAGGTCGACATGAAAGAAGAAAGAGAGGAGCCCGGCACAAGTAAGTGGAAGCAATGCCGGACTCAGCTGGGGCCCCGTGGTCGCCAATCCACAACCCACTAGATGTGAGCCCCTGGGGGGACTAAGGATGATGATGATGATGATGATGATAATTGTAGTTTTAAGGGGCCTAACATCTCGATTATCGGCCCCTACTGGTTTGGGTGATCGTGAAAATGAAAATGAAATGTAAACTATAACTAACTACTAACTTATATACTACTGTAGAAGAAATGGAAAACAAAAGGAGAATAAGGCAAATAAAGGACAGGAGGAAAAGAAATGCCCTCAACCTCGAAGAATGCGGATTGAGGGACTTGGAAGAAGGAGAGCCATGAAAGGTAGATAGGAAGGAAAGTGAAAGAGGAAAGAGTCCTCCCCACAGGTAATGGACAAAAGGGGGGAAATCAGACCCAGCTCAGGAATCCCTCGGGGTCGCCAACACCCGAACTCACCAGCCGTGAGCCCCTGAGGGTGTAGCATTATCCAGGGTGCACCAGAAGTGGTGGGGCTACATACACCCTGCCTCCTTGAGGGCCTTGAGCACAAGGCAGGAGATAACATGAAAAGAAGGCTGACCCCTCGCTGAAGGAAGGTATCAGAAAAGATGAGACAAGGGTCAATTAAGGAGGGAAACGAAGAGACTCCCCAGGCCTCGGATAACCTAATACCGTCGGGGTCGGAAGAGAACAAGAGTTGACAAAGGGAGGTCGACAGAAAAGAAGACAGAGAGGTGCCCGGCACAAGTAAGTGGAAGCAATGCCGGACTCAGCTGGGGCCCCGTGGTCACCAACCCACTTCCCACTAGATGTGAGCCCCTGAAGGCCGGAAGAGAACGAGAGTTGAGCTAGTGAGGTCGACAGGAAAGAAGACGGAGAGGAGCCCGGCACAAGTAAGTGGAAGCAATGCCGGACTCAGCTGGGGCCCCGTGGTCGCCAACCCACATCCCACTAGATGTGAGCCCCTGTGGGGGGTTGACTGAAGAAGTTTCAGCAGAAACTGATGGCGGGTCAGTGAGGTCGTGTGTAGGTGTGCTCCGTGAAAATTATGCTAATAAAGTGAAATAATACGTTGAATGAATACAGACTCGATCGACGTGCGTAGTAAGCAATAGCAATTTCAAGTTCAATATTGTTTTGTTGTTAAATTGAACTGGTAAAAGAAACTGAACGTTTTTATATGAGATTAGATTGCAGAAAATAAAGAACTGTTTGGGCTTATTGTAGTACTGCCAACTTAAGAACTTGAAGGAGTGCATCATACTCTCTGATATTCGCAATAATGGGCGTTTGCAATGCAGACAATAAACCAGTTACGAAGCAGGATGCATCAAAAATCCAATGTAGTGAATGTCAGTTTTGGTTTCATATGAAGTGTGTGAAATTAAATGAAAGTGATGTTAAACATTCGAAAGTCAATGTGCGTGACTGGCGATGTGGTGACTGTGTGGTGCTGACACCTGACGGTGTGGAGCAGCAACTAACAGGTACGAGAGCACTGCCGTCCATGCGGGAACTGTATGAACTGATAATGAGCATCAAATCTGACATTGTGGAAATGAAAGGAGATATTGCCAACATAAAGGAAAGAAATTCCCAGACCGAAAAAGGACGTGGGTAAGTCTTTAGACCTGACCCATGAAAAATTGGATGATGATGATGATGATGTTAATTGTTGTTTTAAGGGGCCTAACATCGAGGTTATTGGCCCCTAATGATCTGGGTGATAGCGAAAATGATAATGAAATGGAAACCAGAACAAAATTATCTGAGACGGAAAATACGTACAAAAAGGAACTCACAATATGGTCTTACAAAAGGGAATTTAGAACGAAAAGAGTCACAAAAAGAATACATGGAAAAATACCCACAAAACGTAGGCTAGATTCAAAATACGTACAAAATGCAATGTAGCGTCGAAATACTTACAAAATGCAACTGAAACTCAAAATACTTACAAAATGCAAATGAGATCGAAATTACGTACAAAATGCAATTGAGGTTCAAAATACTTACAAAATGCAATTGAAATTGAAAATACACAATGCAATTCAGATTGAAATATCCCAGTTCCAATCCAAATTATTCACAAAGTGCAATTGAAATTCAAAATACTTACAAAATGCAATTGAAATTGAAAATGCTTACAAAATGTACGGTAGATTCAAACGACTCATGTGGATTGACAATACTTACAAAAAGCAATTTAGATTGAAAATACTTGACAAATGTAATTTAGATTCAAAATACCCACAAAATGCAATTGAGAATCAAAATATGTGCAAAATGCCCACCAAACAAAATGCAATTTAGATTCAAAATTCGTGCGAAATGCGGCGTTGGTTGAAAATTCTTACAAAATGCAATTGAAATTCAAAATACTCACTAAAAGGCCCGGGCACATGCATTGAAAGACTTACTAAATAGCAATTTAGATTGTCAATCTTTACAAAATGCAATTGAGGTTGAAAACAATCGCGAGATGTAATTTAGATCGAAAAAACATACAAAAAGCAACGTAGATTAAAAATGCCTTAAAAATCGCTAGAAGGGAATTTAGACACACGGTGAACCAAGTAACAAAAACAGTGCGGGAATCTTAACGAGAAAAGTAAATTTAAGGAAAAAAGGAGTGGAGAGGAGAGGAGAGGGGAGAGAGGAAAAGGTCCGCCCCAAAGGGAAGGGACAAAAGGGGAAAACGGACCCAGCTCAGGAATCCCTCGGGGTCGCCAACTCCCGAACTCACCAGCCGTGAGCCCCTGAGGGTGTAGCATTATCGACGGTGCACCAGAAGTGGTGGGGCTACATACACCCTGCCTCCTTAAGGGCCTGGAGCACAAGGCAGGAGGTAAAAGGAAGAGAAAAAGAAGGCTGACCCCTCACAGAAGGAGGGTATCAGGAAAGATGAGACAAGGGCCAATTAAGGTGGGAAAGTGAAAGACTCCCTAGGCCTCGGATAACCTAATACCTTCGGGGTCGGAAGAGAACAAGAGTTGACCAAGGGAGGTCGACAGGAAAGAAGAAAGAGAGGAGCCCAGTACAAGTAAGTGGAAGCAATGCCGGACTCAGCTGGGGCCCCGTGGTCGCCAACCCACAACCCACTAGATGTGAGCCCCTGTGGGGGGTTGACTGAAGAAGTTTCAGCAGAAACTGATGGCGGGTCAGTGAGGTCGTGTGTAGGTGTGCTCCGTGAAAATTATGCTAATAAAGTGAAATAATACGTTGAATGAATACAGACTCGATCGACGTGCGCAGTAAGCAATAGCAATTTCAAGTTCAATATTGTTTTGTTGTTATATTGAACTGGTAAAAGAAACTGAACGTTTTTATATGAGATTAGATTGCAGAAAATAAAGAACTGTTTGGGCTTATTGTAGTACTGCCAACTTAAGTACTTGAAGGAGTGCATACCCACAAAATGCAATTAAGAATCAAAATATGTGCCAAATGCCCACCAAACAAAATGCAATTCAAATTCAAAATTCGTGCGAAATGCGGTTTTGGTTGAAAATACTTACTACCTGCATTGAAAGACTTACCAAAAAGCAATTTAGATTGTCAATCTTTACAAAATGCAATTGAAGTTGAAAACAATCGCGAGATGTAATTTAGATTCAAAATTCGTGCGAAATGCGGTTTTGGTTGAAAATACTTACAAAATGCAATTGAAATTCTAAATTCTCACTAAAAGGCCCGGCTACCTGCATTGAAAGACTTACCAAAAAGCAATTTAGATTGTCAATCTTTACAAAATGCAATTGAAGTTGAAAACAATCGCGAGATGTAATTTAGATCGGAAAAACTTACAAAATGCAACGTAGATTTAAAATGCCTTAAAAATCGCCAGAAGGGAATTTAGACACACGGTGAACCAAGTAACAAAAACAGTGCGGGAATCTTAAAGAGAAAAGTAAATATAAGGAAAAGTGGAGTGGAGAGGAGGGGAGAGGAGAGGAGATGATGATGATGATAATTGTTGTTTTAAGGGGCCTAACATCTAGGTTATCGGCCCCTGATGGTTTGGGTGATCGTGAAGATGATAATGAAAAGCGAACTTAAAACTAAAACTAACTACTAACCTACATACTAGAAGAAGAAATGGAAAACTAAAGGGTAATAAGGCAAATGAAGGACAGGAGGAAAATAAATGCCCTCAACCCTCGAAGAAGGCGGATTGAGGGACTTGGAAGGAAGGAGAGCCATGGAAGGCAGATAGGAAAGTGAAAGAGGAGAGGGTCCGCCCCAAAGGTAAGGGACAAAAGGGGAATAACGGACCTAGCTCAGGAATCCCTCGGGGGCGCCAACTCCCGAAATCACCAGCCGTGAGCCCCTGAGGGTGTAGCATTATCGACGGTGCACCAGAAGTGGTGGGGCTACATGCACCCTGCCTCCTTAAGGGCCTTGAGCACAAGGCAGGAGGTAAAGGAAAAGAAAAAGAAGGCTGACCCCTCACAGAAGGAGGGTATCAGGAAAGATGAGACAAGGGCCAATTAAGGCGGGAAAGTGAAAGACTCCCTAGGCCTCGGATAACCTAATACCGTCGGGGTCGGAAGAGAACAAGAGTTGACCAAGGGAGGTCGACATGAAAGAAGAAAGAGAGGAGCCCGGCACAAGTAAGTGGAAGCAATGCCGGACTCAGCTGGGGCCCCGTGGTCGCCAATCCACAACCCACTAGATGTGAGCTCCTGGGGGGACTAAGGATGATGATGATGATGATAATTGTAGTTTTAAGGGGCCTAACATCTCGATTATCGGCCCCTACTGGTTTGGGTGATCGTGAAAATGAAATGTAAACTATAACTAGGGTGACCATAATATTTTTAGGCCAAATCCGGACGTCGGATCTTCCGGGGGGTATGGACGAACAAACTGAAATGAACTGAACTTGATTTTATAGGTTTACAATCCCTTAACAATTACATAACATGATTACGTAAGAATGTACAAAAACATCAATCAGTGTTCATCATATATCATACTGATCCCTTGAGCAATTTTTTCTCGTCTTAGATTAATCTGTGCTGGGTCCAGGGGCAGGTTCCTCAATTTTCCTTGCATCGTATTTTTCATTAGAGCTGACTGTCTTCAGAAATGGCTTGTTATTTTTTATTTGGTCGTGGCATTCTGAGCATGTCATATCACTATTTACCTTGATAACTAGCAGGTCCCTGACAACTGCAAGAGATAATCGTCCTCGTTCAGCTGTCCATATTGCTCCCACCATTGAAAAAATTCGCTCAGCTGGAGCTGAAGTTCCAGGCAGACACATGGCGAATTCTACAAGTTTGTAAATATTCGCAAAGGACACATTGCTCTTGGAAAATACTTCAAACAATTGTCTCCACTTTTCATGAGTTTTGGGGGTTTCTTCTTTTGGCAGGGCGTCCCATTCGGGTCTCAGATTCTTCAAAACTTGAATAAGTGCCGAACGTTCATCAAATAGCTCATCCACATTTATTGAATCTGGTATGACACTGACTACTGTCAGAGCACTGTCTTCCATTTCATCCCAAGAAGGGACATGTTGTAGTGTCAACCACTTGACGTGTTTAGCTTTGTCAAAGCTGCTTTCCCAAAGTTTCAAGTAGCTAATGCCAGCTTGATAAAAACCTTCGGCACATTTTAAAAACTCTTCTTCCGTGCTGTCATTAATAGCTTCTTCAGTTTTCAATTTCCTTAGTAATTGTTTAGCAGCAAATGGTATGTAATTGTCAGCCTTCCTTTCTTCCAGTTTCTCAAGTAAATGTTCATATACTTGCGCCGCTTCTGTAGCTGATATTTGATCAGACTCGACTTTCAATATTGATAGTTGAAACATTTGCAGACATCCGTGAATAAATGTTAAAAGCAGTTCATAGACTGGGTCTTCAAAAAATGATTGAATTGTTGCAGGGCAGTTGTTAAGTGATGAGAAATATTCTTTCAAGGGCTCAAACAAAACCAATATTCTTTCTACTGCTGGCATCAAGCTTAAAAATCTCGTATTGCCGTGGGAAAGGATCCTTTTGTACTCTACTTCTACAGATCCACAAAATTCTTTCAATGCAGTCGCTCTGACAGTATATTGGAAGAAGTATTTGTACACTTTCACAACGATTGCCTCGACGTCCACATGTAGAGCATCACAGGCATGCTGCACTGCGTTATGCAGAATGTGCGCCGAACAGCCAATGCCAAGAATTGGCCTTGAGAGGGCATTTTGAAGTTTGCGAAATACATTTCCTTGGCCCTGCCTTTTAACACCACCAAAGTTGGTATTGGTGTTGTCAGCGCATAGGCATACGACCTTGGAGTCAATAGAGAACTTTTCGATGCATTTTAAAACATGTTCTACTAAGATATCAGAGGTTTCACCTGGAAGTTCATCAAAAAATAACAGCTTCACGTTAACACCTTCATTTTGGCTAAAATAACGAACACAAACAGGAGTCAATTTAACCTCTTTTCTGTTTGAACTGTCAATTGTTAGTGTAATGGAATTTGCATCCTTCAGATCTTTGAGAAGTTTGTCAAATATGTAAGGGGATATTACATTTACAATGATGGCTTCGGTCTTAGTACGAGCTCCCGAGAATTTCGGTTCAAAAAGCTTTTTAATCAGTTTGGCATTGCAATCAGACGTTTTGAAACCAAGTCCATGCATTGCGGTATGGTAGGCAAAAAGTAGCTTCTTTTGCTGAACATTGCAGCTTAGCATCAGTGGCATCAGTATTTTTTTTAAATGTTTTAATACTTGCCGAGGACGCTGCTTGATTCGCCTTCTTATGTCTTTCAGTCTGCAAATGATTTTCTATATCATAGCGTCCACGATGTTCCACCGAAAATTCTGAATTGCACACCGTACACCTCACGCGATCATTGCTATTTTGGCACTGTCTCAGAAACTTATATTCTTCTTTAAGTTTGTCGTTAAAAACACACATTCCCAATTTATAACACTACTTTGTTGTTATGTACTTAAAAACTACTGATACTGAAAACTAATAGCATAAAACGTCTAGAAATGGACGCAGTCCAGCAAACAATACAGTAGCACTAAACTGACTGAACGCCCTCCTTCCAAATAAAATGGCGACAGGAGCGGCACACAAAACAGGTGCAGTGAGCAGTCCTGGTGCTCAATTTGACCAACCTATATGCGGTGTGAAGTAAAATTTCCCCAAATATTTGCCACGTATTCGGTTTCCGGACAATTTTTAAATCCGGACGCCAAACCGGACACATGTTTAAAATCCGGACTGTCCGGACGAAATCCGGACGGATGGTAACCCTAACTATAACTAACTACTAACTTATATACTACTGTAGAAGAAATGGTAAACAAAAGGAGAATAAGGCAAATAAAGGACAGGAGGAAAAGAAATGCCCTCAACCTCGAAGAATGCGGATTGAGGGACTTGGAAGGAAGGAGAGCCATGAAAGGTAGATAGGAAGGAAAGTGAAAGAGGAAAGGGTCCTCCCCACAGGTAATGGACAAAAGGGGGGAAATCAGACCCAGCTCAGGAATCCCTCGGGGTCGCCAACACCCGAACTCACCAGCCGTGAGCCCCTGAGGGTGTAGCATTATCCAGGGTGCACCAGAAGTGGTGGGGCTACATACACCCTGCCTCCTTGAGGGCCTTGAGCACAAGGCAGGAGATAACATGAAAAGAAGGCTGACCCCTCGCTGAAGGAAGGTATCAGAAAAGATGATGATGATGATGATAATTGTTGTTTTAAGGGGCCTAACATCTAGGTTATCGGCCCCTGGTGGTTTGGGTGATCGTTAAGATGAAAATGATGGTTGATGATAATTGTTGTTTTAAAGGGCCTAACATCTAGGTTATCGGCCCCTGATGGTTAGGGTGATCATGAAGATGAAAAAGAAAAGCGAACTTAAAACTAAAACTAACTAATAACCTACAGACTAGAAGAAGAAATGGAAAACTAAAGGAGAATAAGGCAAATAAAGGACAGGGGGGAAAAGAAATGCCCTCAACCCTCGAAGAAGGCGGATTGAGGGACTTGGAAGGAAGGAGAGCCATGAAAGGCAGATAGGGAAGTGAAAGAGGAGAGGGTCCGCCCCAAAGGTAAGGGACAAAAAGGGAATACGGACCCAGCTCAGGAATCCCTCGGGGTCGCCAACTCCCGAACTCACCAGCCGTGAGCCCCTGAGGGTGTAGCATTATCGACGGTGCACCAGAAGAGGTGGGGCTACATACACCCTGCCTCCTTAAGGGCCTTGAGCACAAGGCAGGAGGTAAAAGGAAAAGAACAAGAAGGCTGACCCCTCACAGAAGGAGGGTATCAGGAAAGATGAGACAAGGGCCAATTAAGGCAGGAAAGTGAAAGACTCCCTAGGCCTCGGATAACCTAATACCGCCGGGGTCGGAAGAGAACAAGAGTTGACCAAGGAAGGTCGACAGGAAAGAAGAAAGAGAGGAGCCCGGCACAAGTAAGTGGAAGCAAAGCCGGACTCAGCTGGGGCCCCGTGGTCGCCAACCCACAACCCACTAGATGTGAGCCCCTGGGGGTTCGTGAAGATGAAAATGAAAAGCGAACTTAAAACTAAAAATAACTACTAACCTACATACTAGAAGAAGAAATGGAAAACTAAAGGAGAATAAGGCAAATAAAGGACAGGAGGAAAAGAAATGCCCTCAACCCTCGAAGAAGGCGGATTGAGGGACTTGGAAGGAAGGAGAGCCGTGAAAGGCAGATAGGAAAGTGAAAGAGGAGAGGGTCCGCCCCACAGGTAAGGGACAAAAGGGGGAACACCACACCCAGCTCAGGAATTCCTCGGGGTCGCCAACTCCCGAACTCACCAGTCGTGAGCCCCTGAGGGCCTTGAGCAGAAGGCAGGAGATAACATGAAAAGAAAAGGCTGACCCCATAGCAGAAGGAGGGAATCAGGAAAGATGAGACAAGGGCCAATTAAGGCGGGAAAGGTTGATGATGATGATGATAATTGTTGTTTTAAGGGGCCTAACATCTAGGTTATCGGCCCCTGATGGTTTGGGTGATTGTGAAGATGAAAATGAAAAGCGAACATAAAACTAAAACTAACTACTAACCTACATACTAGAAGAAGAAATGGAAAAATATAGGAGAATAAGGCAAATAAAAGGACAGGAGGAAAATAAATGCCCTCAACCCTCGGAGAAGGCGGATTGAGGGACTTGGCAGGAAGGAGAGTCATGAAAGGCATATAGGAAAGTGAAAGAGGAGAGGGTTCGCCCCAAAGGTAAGGGACAAAAGGGGAAAACGGACCCAGCTCAGGAATCCCTCGGGGTCGCTAACTCCCGAACTCACCAGCCGTGAGCCCCTGAGGGTGTAGCATTATCTAGGGTGCACCAGAAGTGGTGGGGCTACATACACCCTGCCTCCTTAAGAGCCTAGAGCACAAGGCAGGAGGTAAAAGGAAGAGAAAAAGAAGGCTGACCCCTCGCAGAAGGAGGGTATCAGAAAAGATAAGACAAGGGCCAATTAAGGCGGGAAAGGAAGTGACTCCCTAGGCCTCGGATACCCTAATACCGTCGGGGTCGGAAGAAAACAAGAGCTGACCAAGGGAGGTCGACAGGAAAGAAGACAGAGAGGAGCCCGGCACAAGTAAGTGGAAGCAATGCCGGACTCAGCTGGGGTCCCGTGGTCGCTAACCCACGTCCCACTAGATATGAGCCCCTGGGGGCAGGGGGGAAAGGAAGAGACTCCCTAGGCCTCGGATACCCTAATACCGTCGGGGTCGGAAAAGAACAAGAGTTGACCAAGGGAGGTCGACAGGAAAGATGATGATGATAATTGTTGTTATAAGGGGTTTAACATCTAGGTTATCGGCCACTAATGATCTGGGTGATAGCGAAAATGATAATGAAACGGAAACCAGAACGAAAATTCAGTGAGACGGAAAAATTTACAAATAGGAACTCAGATTGAAACAACTCACAAAATGTTCTTACAAAAGGGAGTTTAGAACGAAAAGATTCACAAAAGGAATAGATTGAAAAATACCCACAAAATGAAGGCTAGGTTCAAAATACGTACAAAATGCAAAGTAGCGTCGAAATATCTACAGAATGCAATTGAAATTCACAATACTTACAAAATGCAAATGAGATCGAAATTACGTACAAAATGCAATTGAGGTTCAAAATACTTACAAAATGCAATTGAAATTGAAAATACACGATGCAATTCAGATTGAAATATCCCAGTTCCAATCCAAATTATTCACAAAGTGCAATTGAAATTCAAAATACTTACAAAATGCAATTGAAGTTGAAAATTTTTACAAAATGTACGGTAGATTCAAACGACTCATGTGGATTGACAATACATACAAAATGCAATTTAGATTGAAAATACTTGACAAAATGTAATTTAGATTCAAAATACCCACAAAATGCAATTAAGAATCAAAATATGTGCCAAATGCCCACCAAACAAAATGCAATTTAGAATCAAAATTCGTGCGAAATGCGATTTTGGTTGAAAATACTTACAAAATGCAATTGAAATTGAAAATACACGATGCAATTCAGATTGAAATATCCCAGTTCCAATCCAAATTATTCACAAAGTGCAATTGAAATTCAAAATACTTACAAAATGCAATTGAAGTTGAAATTTTTTACAAAATGTACGGTAGATTCAAACGACTCATGTGGATTGACAATACATACAAAATGCAATTTAGATTGAAAATACTTGACAAAATGTAATTTAGATTCAAAATACCCACAAAATGCAATTAAGAATCAAAATATGTGCCAAATGCCCACCAAACAAAATGCAATTCAAATTCAAAATTCGTGCGAAATGCGGTTTTGGTTGAAAATACTTACTACCTGCATTGAAAGACTTACCAAAAAGCAATTTAGATTGTCAATCTTTACAAAATGCAATTGAAGTTGAAAACAATCGCGAGATGTAATTTAGATCGAAAAAACTTACAAAAATGCAACGTAGATTAAAAATACCTTAAAAATCGCTAAAAGGGAATTTAGATACACGGTGAACCAAGTAACAAAAACAGTGCGGGAATCTTAAAGAGAAAAGGAAATATAAGGAAAAGAGGAGAGGAGAGGAGTGGAGAGGGGAGAGAGGAGATGATGATGATGATAATTGTTGTTTTAAGGGGCCTAACATCGAGGTTATCGGCCCCTAATGAAATGAAATGGCGTGATATGAAAGGATGTAGATAAAAACAACTCACTGCCATGGATGTAGCGAAAATGGTGTTTATAAAACAGACAGTGAGCCCCAAAACATATGCCTTATTTGAATAAAAAGAATAAAAGGCGGATGGTAAAAAAGGATAAAACAAATAAGGCATAGTGAACAATACAATACATAACACAATAAAAAACATAAAACAGATTTAACCAGAATTAAAAGTCGTAACTACACATTAAAACTTTAAAAAATAACCACTCTCCCTCATGAACCGGATGACGAGGTCAGCTGACGGCCCGTCATCACGGAGAATAAGGGAGAGGGTATTAGGGAGTTTAAGAGTCCCTCGCAGATCGGCCAGATCCACACACTCCAAGAGAAGGTGTGCCACGGTTAGGTGGGCGCCGCAAGTACACACAGGAGGATCTTCTCTCTTTAGCAAGTGAGAGTGCGTAGCAATCCCATGGCCGATCCGGAGTCGACAGAGTACCACAGCTTCCTTCCGGAGAGATCGGAAGGAAGATTTCCACACCTTCGTTGTCTCCTTGATGCCTCTCAGTTTGTTGGGTGGAGGCTCCCAATGCGACAGGATCGAATGCCGCAACTGAGAGCGCACATCACTAGCAGGCACCTTATACGGTAGCGAGGGCAGTGCAACTGCCTCTCTCGCCGCCTGATCAGCAAGCTCGTTTCCCGCAATACCCATGTGGCTAGGAAGCCACACAAAGGTCACCCCGGTTCCAGCGTTACGCGAACTGACGAGCTGGTCGTGCACACGCTGGACCAACGGGTGCTTCGGGAAACACACATCGATCGAATGCAGCGCACTCAGACTGTCAGTACACACAAGAAAGGGCTGGTGATCGTCTGATAACGTGTACCGCAGAGCCTCTAAGATAGCATAGAGCTCCGCAGTGTACACGCCACATGCCTCTGGAAGTGAAAAGAGAAACCGACGATCCTCAACCACAAATGCACAGCCTACTTTCTCGTTTACCCTCGAACCGTCCGTGAATACAAGCCCTGATCCCGGATACCGTGTCACCACGGACTGGAACAGCCTCCGATGGATGGAGGAGTCCGTGTCCGACTTGGGGCCGGTGTGCAGATCCAGGATGATATCAGGGCGAGAGACCATCCACGGAGGGGCCTTGCTAGGTACTCGGACGATACAGGAGACAGAAGGAAATCGGAACTGACGGTATAAGTCAGCCAAGCGAATCCCCGCCGGCCGAGTGGCTCGGGCGAGCACATCATACAGCCGGCGATTCGGATTGTAAAACAAACATGGATAGCATGGATGAAGTGGCATCTGTCGAATAGTTTCATTTCATTTCATATTTATTCATCAGTGCCTTACACTATATTTACATTACACTGAAGGGAGTCTCTGAAAAGAGCAAAGCCCCACTTCGCATTCGGGATGCGTCAGAGCCCCCACTATATATACTGGGTTATATTTACATATGTACACAAGATGGCAATTAGTGAGAATCGAGCAATGATAAATTATTTACAGTATACATTAGAGGGATAGTAAATTTATATAGGATTAGGCAGGAAAACAAGAGAAGAGGTCACATAAATATTGTAAATGGAGATACACAGGAAACACTAGCACAACAAAGAATCGGGGCATAATTTATGAGGAACAACCTACTTCATGAACAAATAATGCCGCAGCTTCCTCTTGAACTGAACGGCATTATTGTTGCTGGCCTTCAGGGAACACGGTAGGCTGTTCCAAGCACAGACCGATCTATTTACAAACCCCAGTTTGTACGACTCAGTCCTGGGTAGTGGGGCGTACAGCGTAACTCCGCGGCCTTTCTGAGCTGATCGGTAGCCAAGGGAAATTTTGTCTAAAATAGCAGATGAGTCAGTATTATTAAAAAGTTTTCTCAGGTATAACAAATCAATTTGGGTAAATAGGTTCTCAATAGATGGAAGGCTACATTTTTGGCGTCTGATTTTAGAGTCTACGTCGGAATTTTTCGAAAGAATGAATTTAGTGGCACGATTTTGTATCTGTTCAAGCTTAAGGATATTTCCCTTGGTGCCGGGGCTCCATGAAGGGCACGCGTGAATTAGCAGCGGTCGTACTAGACTCAGGTAGGCGGTCCTCTTCACTTTGGTTCGGCAGCCACGTAGATTTCTGCTTAGCATACCCAGTTGGCGTGCAGCTTGGTTCCTCACTGCGTCGGTGTGGGTGTTCCATTTCAGGTCGGAAGTGATGTTGAGTCCAAGAAGTTTGACGCACTGCACACGGGGAATCGGAGTGTTTTCAAAGTGATAAGGGTTGGCCGCTGGAATTCGATTACGGGTTAGGGAGATTAGATAACTTTTGGAAGAATTGACAGCCAGGCCGTTAATTTTGCACCAGACACTGATGTTATTTAGATCCTCCTGCAGGGCGGTGAGGTCACTATTGTCTTTGATCTTGCGATAGAGGGTTGTGTCGTCGGCATATTGGTAGATGTTTGAGGAGACTGCATGTGGAAGATCCAACATGAATATGTTGAAAAGTAGAGGACCAAGGACAGATCCTTGAGGGACACCAGATGGGACCAAAACAGTAGAGGAATGAGCGCCTTGGAAGACTACTCTCTGATGCCGGTTTGTAAAAAAGTCAGTCAACCACCCCACTAGTTTACCACCGAAGCTGTAGGAGCGCAGTTTATCAAGAAGACGTGAATGGGGAACCTGATCAAAAGCCTTGGTCCAATCGAGAGTAACGAGATCCACTTGACCGCCTGGTATTCTTTCCAAAGTTTGTTGCCAGTCGTCCACAGCTGATGTGAGTAGCGTTGTACAGGAACGTCCAGGCAGAAACCCATGCTGGTGTTCGTTAAGAGAACCTGTTTCTTTCAGGAAACGCAACATATCCCTCGATAGCAGACGCTCCATTACCTTACACAATATGGATGTCAATGATATGGGGCGGTAGTTGGTTACTGATTCCTTATTACCAGTTTTGTGGACAGGAACAACGTTGGCGATTTTCCAATCAGATGGTAGTTTCCCATATTGAAAAGAGGTGTTAAATACTGTGCAGATGGATGGAGCGAGGGCCTGAGCACACGTTTTGAGAATTCTTGCGGGTATATTATCAGGCCCAGTAGCGGAATTGGGGGGTAAAGATGACAACAACTTGCAGACCTCATCAACGGAGAAATAAATGGATTCAAGTTTAGGGAAAGGAATATTTCGATCTATTATATAATTTTGTGATGGAGTAAAGGAAGAAAAGTTCTGAGAGAAGGAGGAGCAAAATGATTGAGCAATCTCCGTGGGTTCAGATAAAATTTTGCCATTATACGTGAAATTCGTGGAGGGCGTGCTTCTTGATCTGGAGCTGATATATCGCCACAGAGATTTCGTGTCCGAGGAGCCCAAATTCCAGACGAAATTGCTATGGCTGTTTCTAATGGTGATTTTTGTTAAATTCCGTTGGATCTTGTACTTATGGAGATTAGTGGGGGTAGGGTTATGTTTCCATTTTTTGTACAATCTATTTCTCTTTTTTAACATTAGTACAATCTCATTGGTAATCCAAGGAGATCGACGATTGCCATTTAATTTAACTTGTGGAATGCACTGTTGAACACACTGCCAGAATATACTTTTCCACTCTGTCCAGAGGGTTTCTATGTCAACGGTGTGCACTACCGGAAGATTGGAGCGAAACAGAGAATTTAATAATGACCAGTTTGCTTTGTTGTAGTTGAGAGCTGTTTTGTATATTTTCTTCAATTTTGGGTGGAGTAATTTCAGTTCAACCCTGGTTGCTTCATGATCACACACGCCTTCAATTACTTCAACGGAGTCCACTATGTCCACATTATCTGTGAGCACTAGGTCCAGGGTGGTTCTGCTATGGTCCGTGATTCGAGTGGGTTGCTTTACCAGCTGCTGAAGAAATAGGCCGTAAAAGCATGATAGAAATTTTTCAGAAAGAGAATTAAGAGCTTTCGGAGTATCGTTCGAGAGCCAGTCAATTTGAAGGTTGAAGTCACCTAGCAGGAGAATAGCGAAGAATTTATTCTGTAGCGCCTGTGCTCTTGAGAGGGAGCGAAGAAGGGCTTCGTTGTGGAGGTCTTTAGAACCCGGGGCTCGGTATGCAGAGCCAACCAGAATGGGACCCTGCTTGGTTGTAATCTGTATCCAAACTACCTCCGCCTCTACTTCGAGTTCGGGCACGCTTCTGGGTTGTAGCTCTGGGAGACAAGCTATGAGAACTCCACCACCTGTGGAGGGCCTGTCATTTCTAAATATTATGTAACTGTCCGAAATCACCTCATTGTTGTAAATGGAGGGATTGAGCCAAGTTTCAGACACACAAATGAGTGATGGGGCTTCTTCTATCAACCAAGCATCAACGAGAGGTTTGCGTTTCGGATGCATTATGCTGCGTGCGTTAAAATTTAGAACTGAAATATTGCTAGTTGATTTACGGTATTGAGATGATTGCGTGGAAACCGAATTAGTGGAGCTATCGAATAGTGAGTTTGACAACTGCGGCATGGAGCACTGCCAGCAGAAGAACGAATTTTCACCTCTTGATATTTTTCTAGATTGACCTGCAGTCAATTTGGCACAAGTACGATGCACAAACTGTTGACATTCTGAGCACTGAATCCGGATCTGGTTTACTCGTCCTACAGAGTCACACTTCACACATTTTACAGTTACTGGGCCCGGATTAACTTGCACGTCACCAGCCAAGGCCAAGAGAAAGGGTCCCCAAGCACAGCTGTGAGAGATGGGAGGGAGCGGCTGACGAGGGTGGCCTGACTTCAGCCGTGCAACCTTGAGCCAGGTAGGGTGGCGAGGCGGCTGTCCAGTCACTGGCCGAGATGATGAACACAATACTAACGAACTAAATTCACATTTGCTACTTACGAGAATGTCTTCCCAGCACTTTGCGTTCACGATCGAACTTCTTATATCCACACACTCACTCAGAGAAACTTTAGAACTCGCTATTACTCTATTTACAAACAAGAAAATTAAATATGTACGGAGCCAACTCACTGCCCGTCTCTCACTCGCCGCCATCTTAAAAATCCAGCAGCATAGGTCAGCAGTACTTGTTGGCGCCTCAGGTGTAAAGGAGGTACGCCAGCCTCGGCGAGCAAGCTGACGACTGGGCTTGTCCGAAAGGCACCCGTCGCCAGCCTCACACCGCCGTGGTGGACACTGTCCAGTTTAACAAGCACTGACTTACGGGCCGAACCATATGCTACACTGCCATAATCTAACCTAGATAAAATCAGTGACTTGTAAAAACGCAGGAGCACCGCGCGGTCCGCCCCCATGATGTGCCGCTAAGAAACCGCAACATGTTGAGTTTCTTAGCGCAGGCAGTTTTCAAACACCACACGTGTGGTTCCCACGTCAATTTCTGATCGAAAAGGAGCCCAAGGAACCGGTACGCAGCAACAACAGGCAAAGCTACATTGCCCAGATAAAGCTCAGGATCTGGATGGAGGGTGCGCTTTCGGCAGAAATGGACAACCGAGGACTTAGCGGTTGAGAATCGAAAGCCATGCTCCAGTGTCCAGCGTTCCACTCTCCGAATAGCTTGTAGTAGCTGTCGTTCAGCGACCGCCATATTTTGCGCACTATAATGTAGAGCGAAGTCGTCTACATATAGCGACGGTACCACTGCTGGACCAGCAGCAGCGACTATACCGTTTATGGCAATCGCAAATAATGTTACGCTAAGCACCGATCCCTGTGGGAATCCGTTTTCCTGTATATGATATTGCGAATATGTCCCCCCTATTCGGACACGGAACAGGCGAAGAGACAGAAAATTCGCAATAAAAACCGGCAAGTTACCTCGGAATTTCCATTGATGCAGGGTAGAGAGGATGCCGTAACGCCAAGTGGTGTCATAGGCCTTCCCGAGGTCAAAGAAAACAGCGACTAGGTGCTGTCTCCGGAGAAAAGCGTCCTGTATGGCAGTCTCCAGGCGTACCAGATGGTCGTTGGTACACCGAGACGCCCTGAAACCATACTGGTATTCAGACAGGAGTCCCCATTTCTCCAGGACCCACACCAGGCGCCGATTGACCATCCTCTCAAAGAGCTTGCACAAACCGTTAGTGAGACAAATAGGTCTGTAACTCCCTGTCAAATTGGGATCCTTATCGGGCTTCAGGATAGGTATAATGATACCTTCCTGCCATTGCGCTGGAAACACACCTTCCAACCAGATACGATTAAACACCCTGAGCAAATAGCGAATGCTCTCATCGTTAAGGTGTTTAAGCAACTGGTTGTGAATATTATCCGGGCCAGGAGACGTGTCCCTGCAGAGCGCCAGCGCTCCGCGGAGTTCCCACTCCGTAAAGGGCACGTTGTACTCCTCCGAAGCGCGGGAAGCAGAACTAAGCTGGAAACGTTCCGCTTCGCGCTTCAGGGCCACGAACGCAGGGTCATAGTTATCGGAACCGGATATATCCGCAAAATACGAGGCGAGATGGTTTGCAACGCGATAAGGATCTGTAACCAGTTCATTAGCAATGGAAACTCCCGGTACAGTAGAAGATGTCTGAATTCCCGAAATGCGTCGTAGTTTAGTCCACACTTGAGAGGAGGGGGTATGTGCCGTAATAGAAGACACATACCGTTCCCAGGATTGTTTCTTACTCTGACGAATAAGAATCCGTGCCTTGGCACGAAATTTCTTAAACGCCACCAAATTGGCCATGGTTGGACGCCGACGGTAGTGCTTGTGAGCTCGACGACGGTCTCTTATTGCCGCTGCAATATCCTCTGTCCACCAAGGGACGAGTTTGCGACGAGGAGTCCCAGAAAAGGATGGGATGGACTCTTCGGCGGCAGCAAGAAGCACATCGGTGATGTGCTGTACCTCGTCATCGACGCTCTGGCAACCAAGATCAACGAACACAGCTCGTTCTTGAAACTAGGGCAAATTTGCCCGCTTAAGAACCCAACGACTGGGGAACTCAACGGGCGTCTGGGTCAGAAGGGTAAGAACGATCGGGAAATGGTCACTGTCACAGAGGTCGTCGTGTACATACCAACCAAATAGGGGGACCAGCGCACGGCTACACACACTCAAGTCAATGTGTGAGTACGTGCCGTGCGCTAAGCTAAAATGTGTAGCTTCCTCTGTATTTAATAGAGATAAATCCAACCCTTGAATTAAGCCCTCCACGTCCCTTCCTCTGGGGCAGGAAGATGGTGATCCCCATTGGGGGTGATGAGCGTTGAAATCACCCACGATTAGGAAAGGGACTGGAAGTTGATCAACAAGATCAAAGACGTCATTAACATCAACGGGCTGGTTCGGTGGAAGGTACACGTTACAAACAGTTGTCATAGCAGGCAAGGACACGCGAACTGCAATAGCTTCCAGAGGAGTGGCGAGTGGAAACTCCTCACTATAGCAGTCAGAGCGAACGAAGGTACAAACGCCCCCGGAAGCCCGGGCGGCGTCTTGTCGCTCTTTAGAGTATAGGCGGAAACATCTCAGAACAGTCGCGTGATCAGGTCTGAGGTTTGTTTCCTGTAGGCAGACTATACTCGCTGCGTATAGGGCAATAAGCTGACGGAGTTCTGTCAAATGCCTGTCATAACTGTTACAATTCCACTGTAACAGTGCCAGTGTGTGAACTTAGGGAATAGCGTGGAGCAGCAAGCTACTCCAACTTTGACTCTGGAGGATCTACAGTCACTACGTCGACTATAATCTCCATGTCCTCTGGCGAGGTCGTGGAGTGAATCGACTGGGTGGAAGATTTCATAGACGCAGTTCGGCGGCGGGGGGATCTTCGTGGGGAGCGCGCAGATCTGGGGACCGAAACGTCCCCAGGCGCAGAAGCATCCGCAGGTGTTGGCGCGGATGGCTTCCCCTTTTTGGGAGAAAGGGAATGGGTAGTTCGGGGTCCCTTCTTACCCGCCCCCGCCTCTTTAAGATATATAGGCGGGTCAGGAGCCGAATTCCTGACCCTGGTCGACGATGCCGCCTCCGCCGGCTTCGGCGCGGCTTTCGCCGACCGTTTGGGTGGGGAGAAAGTCTTAAGAATTCCTCCCGAGTGGGGAGTAAGTCTTCAACTTCCTCCCCTGCTGTGCGGGCGGAGCTGCCTTCGCTCTCACAGCCTTCGTGCTGGCCGATGGTGGAGTTGAAGTCACCTTCGGGCTTTCCGTTATTATCATAGGTGCTGGCTTCAGAACAGGTAACTCAGTTGAAAGTTTTACAGCTGGTCCAAAAGATGAGGTCGCCGGGACCAAATTTGGTATTATGGCTCTATAATCAATCGTTGGAGAAGGCGAAATCGTGGTATGGTACTTCTTGCGGGCTTCCTGGTAGGTGAGACCATCCAGGGTTTTGATCTCCTGGATTTTCTTCTCACGCAGGAAGACAGGGCAGTTCCTGTCCCGAGGAGAATGAAATCCAGGGCAATTAGTGCACTGATAAGGTGTTGTGCACTCTTCCGCTTCGTGTGGTACCTTACCGCATGTTCCACAGATGTCGGGGCTCGAGCATCGGGATAACATGTGGCCGAACTTCTGGCACTTATAACACCTCATTGGTGGAGGGATATAAGGCCGTACGTCACAACGGTAACTTGTAACCTTGACTTTCTCTGGGAGCACCGAAAGCTCAAAGGAAATAATGAAAGCACCAGTATCCACGATTTGACCATTGACCTTGCGCGTAATGCGCCGGACATCAGTCACGTGACCGTGCTGCATATCCTCCTTAAACTCCTCGTCAGTGTTCAGAATCAGGTCCCGGTGGAAAATAACTCCTCGGACCAGATTCAGGGACGTGTGCTTTTCCACTTTGACGGGAATGTCGCCAAAGTGGTCACATTGCAAAAGTCGTTAAACTTGCTCACCAGTCCTAGTCTTGAGCAACAAGCTACCGTTCCTCATCTTTTGTACTTTCTCAAGCTCACCATAGACACCTTCTATGTGGCGAGAAAACAAAATACTCTTTACCAGCTTGAAATCACCCCGATCTGTTCTGGTAGCTACCAGAAACTTGGGGGTGTTAGTACCCAGATTTTCACGCACAGATTGTTCCCAGGGGGTTGATCCCCGTAGGGAATCAAATGTTAAAGACTTGGGTGTAGGACCACCCTGGTTGGGGATTTTTCTTTTAGAACCCATGGCCAGATCATCCTCCCCGAATGCCACCGACATCCGATCACGGACCGTCACAGTAGGCGCTACCCAGCCAGGGCAAGGCCCGCCTAGCTTGGAAGGCATTGCCCGGGGGTCCGATGTTTTACAATGCCGTATCGGCATGTACCCCTTGGCATATACTGGATTTTACAGCTCAGACATTCGGCTGTGCGGGGACCTGCGTATTCAGGCGGATACTACTGAACGGGTACATGGCACACCCACCTGTCGGCGCGGCCAAGACCGGAACAGGCTTTCGAGCGTAGTCGCTAGCGTAAGTAGCCCATCCCCTAACAGCACGCACATATAGAAATTTTGGTTGCCAGACCCTGAAAGCAGTGACGGAAGGAAGTGCGATATAACCTAATGAGAGTTATACCGCACGGGTGTATGTCTTTTAGAGCTGACTGTCAAACCCTCGAAAGGGGACCGTTCCGAGAAGCCCTTTTAGTCGCCTTTTACGACTGGCAGGGAGTACCGTGTATGTATTCGCTTCCTCCCACCCACTGGGGGTCCAATTCACTAAAACAACGCGGAGTCCTTAAAGTATAGCCAAGGTCGCCCCTTTTAGTCGCCTCTTACGACAGGCAGGGGATACCGTGGGTGTATTCTAAACCCCCCACCCACAGGGGGGGGGGGAGAGGGTCCGCCCCAAAGGTAAGGGACAAAAGTGGAAAACGGACCCAGCTAGGGAATCCCTCGGGGTCGCCAACTCCCGAACTCACCAGCCGTGAGCCCCTGAGGGTGTAGCATTATCTAGGGTGCACCAGAAGTGGTGGGGCTACATACACCCTGCCTCCTTAAGGGTCTTGAGCACAAGGCAGGAGGTAAAAGGAAAAGAAAAAGAAGGTTGATGATGATGATGATAATTGTTGTTTTAAGGGGCCTAACATCTAGGTTATCGGCCCCTGATGGTTTGGGTGATCGTGAAGATGAAAATGAAAAGCGAACTTAAAAGGAAAACCAACGTCCAACCTACATACTAGAAGAAGAAATAGAAAACTAAAGGAGAATAAGGCAAATAAAGGACAGGAGGAAAAGAAATGCCCTCAACCCTCGAAGAAGGCGGATTGAGGGACTTGGAAGGAAGGAGAGCCATGAAAGGCAGATAGGAAAGTGAAAGAGGAGAGGGTCCGCCCCAAAGGTAAGGGACAAAAAGGGAAAACGGACCCAGCTCAGGAATCCCTCGGGGTCGCCAACTCCCGAACTCACCAGCCGTGAGCCCCTGAGGGTGTAGCATTATCTAGGTGATGATGATGATGATGATAATTGTTGTTTTAAGGGGCCTAGCATCTAGGTTATCGGCCCCTGATGGTTTGGGTGATCGTGAAGATGAAAATGAAAAGCGAACTTAAAACTAAAACTAACTACTAACCTACATACTAGAAGAAGAAATGGAAAACTAAAGGAGAATAAGGCAAATAAAAGGACAGAAGGAAAAGAAATGCCCTCAATCCTCGGAGAAGGCGGATTGAGGGACTTGGAAGGAAGGAGAGCCATCAAAGGCATATAGGAGAGTGAAAGGGGAGAGGGTCCGCCCCAAAGGTAAGGAACAAAAGGGGAAAACGGACCCAGCTCAGGAATCCCTCGGGGTCGCCATCTCCCGAACTCACCAGCCGTGAGCCCCTGAGGGGGAGCATTATCTAGGGTGCACCAGAAGTGGTGGGGCTACATACACCCTGCCTCCTTAAGGGCCTAGAGCACAAGGCAGGAGGTAAAAGGAAGAGAAAAAGAAGGCTGACCCCTCGCAAAAGGAGGGTATCAGAAAAGATGAGACAAGGGCCAATTAAGGCGGGAAAGGAAGAGACTCCCTAGGCCTCGGATACCCTAATACCGTCGGGGTCAGAAGAGAACAAGAGTTGACCAAGTGAGGTCGACAGGAAAGAAGACAGAGAGGAGCCCGGCACAAGTAAGTGGAAGCAATGCCGGACTCAGCTGGGGCCCCGTGGTCGCAAACCCACGCCACAAGATGTGAGCCCCTGGGTGGAGAAAAAGAAGGCTGACCCCTCACAGAAGGAGGGTATCAGGAAAGATGAGACAAGGGCCAATTAAGGCGGGAAAGTGAAAGACTCCCTAGGCCTCGGATAACCTAATACCGTCGGGGACGGAAGAGAACTAGAGTTAACCAAGGGAGGTCGACAGAAAAGAAGACGGAGAGGAGCCCGGCACAAGTAAGTGGAAGCAATGCCGGACTCAGCTGGGGTCCCGTGGTCGCCAACCCACGTCCCACTAGACGTGAGCCCCTGGGGGAATGTGTAATCGAAATGAGCCAGCGATTCCGAGATTCCAAACGCACCAGTAGCAACTGGTATTTCCGAAGACATTCAGGGACAATTTGACCAAAAATCTCAGGAATGAGTAAACGAAGTACCCCTACTTCAAGTGCCACAATAATGCTCGAGCTGGAGTACGAGAATAGGCAAAGTTCTCCAGAAAAGTTCTGGACAAGGCATCGCAGTTCGATGCCAAAACTATATAAACTGGCTATATGAAGTGCTTGTGTATTCCAGCACGCTCGGTACCATCCGAAAGGGTACTTTCAACAGCTGGAAACATAGTTTCAGGACAGAGGAGTTGGCTGAATCCAAAAAACGTCGACATGCTTGTAAGAGAAGGCTACTCAGGTTTTAAAATGGGTTTGTGTAATATACTAGGTAGTAGTTTATAATTATAGTTTCTTGATTATTTTATGTGTTTAAAGTGATCGTGTTCATATTTCTCTAGTCATTCCGAAAATAAATTTCTGGACATACAGAAGGCTGCTCAAGTTTTAAAATAGTATTGTGCAATATTAATATACTGTACAGTAGTCGATTTGCCTGGTTTACATTTAAGTGTTCCTAAATGAATTGTTATGTTTGTAACTGTACACGTATAAATAACGAAGCCTCTTGCTGGAAATCCAAAGATCGGCAGGATCGTAGAACCTAGCAAGTTCCCGGCAAGTAAAACCCTCTAAGACCTACCATCAAGCACTCCATGACTACACACAGCTGTAATGATCATGTTATGGTTTTAGAAAAAGTTGGGCGGTAAGGTTGAGAATCTTACTATTCTCGGGGAGTATAGGTTTGAGAGGATTCCTTACCTGTATAGGGCTACCATAACATAGATCTCTTCACTACAGTTAAAATAAATCACGCTATCCCAAAAATATATATAAAAAGAACGAATAAAAGTTTATTAACAAAAATCGTAAAACCTAATTAACAATATAATAGACAAATAACAATTAACAAAAGGATCGAACTCCTTCCTCTAAAACACATACACTCAAGTCTACACGACTTCACAACACACATACTGTTACATTTATACTGCTCTATGAGGTGCCGAACTCCCAACACTCAAATAATAAAAATGCTCTTCCCACTGCTTTTAACAAGGCAGCTGAGATTTACGTGTCTCCATCAGGCTTCTGTTTACAATTCTCGCCGGTTCATTTAACCCGACCCACCTGTATCCGTTACATAATCTCCCTGCTGCACGGGCTCTCTCCTCTCACCTGTGCCTAATACACTGAGCTGGACTGCATTCTCAGTTCGTAAAAGCTTACTAACATGTTGTCTCCATTAAATAAAATTTCAACTCAGTTACATTCTTTCTCGAATGTGGAGAATCCTTTCTACACACACAAAATAAAATTTTAAACTGCGTACATGCTCGCAACAATTCACGATATTCGCGACTAACGGAACGTTGCACATTCTGGTGTATTCTTTGAATACACGGTACCTGAGATATAATTTCTATTGCTCTTTGCATGTTCATTTCTTCCTTCCTCTTTGCCAAACACCAACAGTGATCATCTGTTTTCTCCTTGTTGGGCATGTCTCTTATGTCTTCATGGGCATGTTTCAGATATATAACTTCTGTGATCCACCTAGCGTCATCTAGTAGCAAACCTCTGAAGCTACTCAATTCCTCATCGTGCAAGAGGACTTACTTATCCATTTGGCTACCAGATCTCGTTACCATCGTCAGCTATTTTCTCCTTGAGCAAGAGGACTACGTCTACTGTTTCACTCACCATGCTGCGCTAATATCGCCTACTATCAACTCTTAGAAGACCATCCATCAAGAAGAAAATTATTATTTTTTGCTAAGTTGGTTATGCTGATATGTATACCTTTTGTTTCCTACCCCCACTCTCTCCCCTTCCTAGGACCTTCCGTGCTTCGTTGAGCTGCTCTCACTTCTTAGTCGGCAGTCGTAGTGATCAGTTAAGGCTCAACCAGAGTCAGCCTCCTGACCTAATGAGGCATTTTTTAAATTCCACGCCATGTTGGAACTTTAAGCATCAGTGAGGAACTTCACCTTCGCCATGCAACAAAGATAAGTACCTGATTCAAGTTTTAACCTCATCTTCATGATTTTACTTACCACATGCTTTTAACTATCTTTTATGGGCATTGTGAGGTTACTTGGTTTTGGGCAGAATCATCCTCCGCGGGATTTTCCATGTTGAGCCTTTGTTTAATCAAGCTAATCTTAGTGAAAAGCAGCATTTCTTATGCTTGCCAAATGAGAAATCTTCTCACTACGTGGGATATTATCTAATACCCACTGTCTACAATTTACAAAGCAAGTTCCTTCGCTGGATTTACATTAGCCCCATTTCACTACTAAGATTGTTCTGGAACTTTCCAGATTCGGTACTCAATCTACGAGTCCTGCCGTCATGTATTTCTCACGTACTTGGGAGAATTCTTTTTAAAACTAAATTACTACAATAGTGAATTTTCGTCCACCGCTGGAACATTCTATGGCGCATTTAATTGTAAATCACAACTGTTTCAAGAAATAGACTCTCACCTATATAGTGCAATCAGTTCTTCCTATAATTGCAATAACTTTCTTTTTCATAAACTTTGTGTCTCCACAGTGAACATTTCATATGTTTCAATGAACTATAGTGAAAACCAGTGCTTGCTCAACGTTTCTACCGCGTCGCGATCGTCCGGTTATATTAAATACGGCCATGAACATTTTCCTTAATTCCCATTTCTCTTTCCTAAACCTTTCACTAACAATCTGCAATCTAGGTCTATTTCAATAAGGTGTCATTCCAAGAAGTGCCCTTCCATTTTGTTGGTTTATCATTAAGTATCTCTGTATAATCTTTGTGATACGTGTCTAGCACACGTTTCAAATTTACATTGTTCCTCCCTTCAAAATCAGGGAAAACAACTCTCTAAACTCTTGAGCGAGTCATGTTCAGGTTTCACGAAATGGAAACTGCCCCATTTTCTCGAGATTCCTAATTAAACATAGGAAGTCTAGAAACTTCCTTTTCACTTTCGCCAGGTTTCACAGTAAGTGACCTGCCCTCTTTGTATAATTCCCATATATTAACTCTGTATAAATATAAGAAGTTGTAGGAACTTCTATCTTATTTTCACGGTGTTATTATTGTCCTTTTCAAAATTGTCATTTTCTCTAGAACATTCTCTCAAGAATTTCTTAAGGTACACTTTTGTACTCCAATTCACGTTCAAGCTTTAATTATTTCACTGTTTATTTGTTTAACTTTTATAAAGATTTTAGAAACATGTAAGGTTTGAAACCTTGTAAATTGTTAATTGCCTGGAGCAACCGTTTAACGTTTAGAGGTCTGCAACCCTATTTGTTAAAAAGTTCAAATGAACTATGTTAATTAAAATTATATTGCACAATTGTTAATTTCATCAAACTTTTTCTAATTGTAAATAAACAAATCTTTTCCCTTTGCTTTTTCATTTGCGAATATAAAGTTTAGGCAAAATCCTGTCTTCCTTGACTCTCCTCACTCAATGATATTAAAATCATTAATAGGGCTTTTACCATTTGTTGCATTTGAGCAAGAACTCTTAATTTTCACCTTACTAAAGTTCTTCTTAGCGATAACAGCTAATTCTAATTGGCCAGTAAGGCAAGTAAAGTTCGCTCAGCCAACTACCTGCTTGTGGAGACCCTCTCCGAAAACTTATGGTCAGTTTTCTAAAAAATAAGTGTTTCTTTTTGTCTAAACTTTTAGCCGGCTCCTCGCGGAGTAAAAGCTTAGCCATTGTCCAATGCAACCATTGGTTCATTTACCAAGATTACCCAATAAGGTATAATCTTTTATCATATTCCTTCTTAGAGACACTTGGTCGCCCTTACAGGAACTCCATAATTTTGGGAATTGAAAATACCAAGCTTGAGTTAAATCATTGGCATTCTTCGAATTACTTTGTAAAACCTAATTTCCTTGAGAAAACATACGGTAAATTTGTTCCTCTAAGTCTTGCCAGACCATCACCCTTCCCTATAGTACTTTCATTCGTGCTTGGGAGGAAACACACTAAAGCCTCTCTCTGGCAAACTGCCCAAGCTTTAGCTGCGGCTCCCGTCAGCCTCGACCAAGCTCGTACCTACTTTAGGTATCCGAGAGTTAATTTCCCTTGGCAACTGTTTCTAAGTGTAGTCAAACCTCAACTTATTAATTTTGTGGGACTCTCCTCCTATTTTTCTATCCTTCTTTTCCAAATCCCAAATCTACTTCCTTCTCTTAATCATCTTCCCTTGGTGGGTGGGTTATTCCCTGGCCTATAATCTACCCAAGATTTGGTGCCGAAACCCGGGAGAGCCCATTTTTTCTTTTCTCTCTTTAAAAAAGTGTCATTTGACAATACTTTGCATATTTCTAATATCTGTGTTGAATATTTCAGCTATAACCACATCGTGCAAAGCCTGTGAACGGGAAAGAGGCCGCTCCTGTCTCCTATGGTGTGTCCCATTCTTTCTACTCATTCGCTGCTGCCAGCTTGACAGCATTTCCAAGGTTCCACAGTTTCGTGAGTTACATTTTCATTTATCCTCTTTAATATGGCTCCCACTGATAAGGATAAGGATGAAAAACTTACTTCTAAACGAGCATCCTATAAAGGGCAAATTACCCGATTCAGAAGGTACATAAAAGAATTAGATCCCTCAGACGCGCAATTAGATTTGTTGAAACATCGTGTAAAGGATTTTGAACGTTCTTATGAAAACTACTGTAACATTCAAACTGAAATTGAAACTTGCATGCTCAATCAAACAGAAGATCGTGTCGAAGTAGAGAACTTATATTACGAAGGCATAGGTTCTGCTTTCAGAATAATACGCCAACTTGAAGAGGAGCAGAAAAAGGACGCTTCTGTTCTTGGTTCTCTTCACGAACCCCAAACTTCTTTCCGTGAGGGCACTCACAAGCCCAAACCTACTTTACCGAAAATTGATTTACCCCATTTTTCTGGAGATGAATCCACCTGGGATTCTTTCTATGAATTATTTTGCTCCCTTGTTCATGACAATGAAGACATTCAAGTCATTTACAAGTTTCATTACTTGAGATCTATCCTTCGAGGTCAAGCCTTGCAGTTAGTTGAAGCACTTCCTCTGCGTGCCGAAAATTACCCCATTGCCTTTAACTTATTAAAAGAAAGATATGGAAATTCACGTTTACGTATTCAACGCCATATTAAGGCTCTATTTAACCTACCTGCGTCACAGCATAATGACGTCACTAGTTTGCGTACTTTAATTGACACTACCCAACTCCACGTTAAAGCTTTGTCCCAATTAGAGCAGCCTACTGAACATTGGGATACTTTCCTAATACATTTAGTAGTCTCTAAAGTTGATGCTGCTACCCTCAAAGCTTGGGAAATTGAACTTTCTAAGGAAGACGACTATTCTTACGAACATTTAGTCACTTTCATAAACGCTAGATGCCAACTTTTAACCGCGCTAGCTAATCAGAGCGAACCTTCATCTCCTAGTTCCAAATTCGAATTAATGTCCATCAAACCCAAAAGCGAACGCTCAGCGTCTAATACCCAAAAATCAGAGTTCAGCTCATCCAAATTTAAATCAAACACTACTGGTTACCCAACTAGGTCTAGTGAACGTCGTGTTGCTAGCTCTATTGTTTTAAACACGCAAGGTGAACCTCGCAAAAGTTTAAACGAACCGGTAAAGTGCATACTTTGTAAAGATCCCCATGCCCTATACCTCTGCAAATCCTTTAAAGAAATGTCAGTTGATGACAGACGAAAATTAGTCGCTCAAAACAAACATTGTTTCAACTGCCTAGCGCCCACGCATTCTGCTTCTAACTGTAAGTCCACAAGACTTTGCTACCATTGTGAAAAGGCTCATCATACTCTGCTACATCGTCATGATCAGGCAAGGTCATCGACAGCATCTACTTCGCCGAAAAATGATAGTGTTAACAGTTCTAATGCTTCGTCATACATTCAAAATGCTAAGTCCATTCGCAGTGCTCAAGTATTGTTGTCTACTGTTCAAATTGACGTTCAGGATAACTTTGGCAACTGGGTCCGTGCACGCGGTCTTCTAGACTCAGCGGCAACTCATGATTTTGTGTCCAATTCCTTGATTAGAAAACTAGGCCTACCCGTAAACCCCACTTCTATCAATGTGTCAGGCATCAACAGCTCAAAATCGCAAGCTTTACAATTCTCAAAACTAACCATAAGAGATACTTGTCATAGAAACAACTTTCTTAAACTTAATTGTCTAATTCTTAATAGCATTGGAGAAGACACTCCTAGTCACTCGGTTGATATTTCGGGGTTAAACATTCCCTCGCATTTAAGGTTAGCCGATCCTTCGTTTAACATACAAAATCCCATTGACATACTCTTTAGTGCCAATGTCTTTTGGAACTGCCTTCGGAAACAGGTTCGCAAGCTATCCTCAAACGTGGTCGCTAGAGACACTAATTTTGGATGGATTGTCACAGGGCAACTTCCCCATTATTCACCCCAACCTGCATCTCAATGTTACTTCTCCAATACTGATCTGGAACAGTTTTGGAGGCTTGAAAATGTTGATTCTCCTAATGTAACTTCTTCAGAAAATGAATTCTGTGAGCAACTTTTTTTGAACACGACCACTCGTTCTTCTGATGGCCGGTTCATTGTTCAAATGCCAAGATTACATAATCCCCCCAAACTTATTAACTCTCAGCCTAAAGCTCGAAAAGCTCTCTTTGCTATCGAGAGCAAATTCAAAAAGGAACCCCTCGTCAAAAAGCAGTACACTGAGTTTATGGATGAGTATGAAAGCTTGGATCATATGGAGGTTGTTAACAAATCCGATGATGAATTGCACCCCCCAATCGAAACGGTTTATTTAAATCATCATCCTGTGTGGAAAAACCCTTTTGTACAAGATAAAATCCGAGTTGTTTTCAATGGTTCATCACCCGACGTTAATGGCAACAGCCTTAATGACACTCTTTATTCTGGTCCTGCTATTCAATCAGATTTATCTGCTATACTTTTAAACTTTCGATTATTTCCCCTAGCTGTCATAGCCGATATAAAACAGATGTACCGTCAAGTGTTAATTCAACCAGAACAGCGAGATCTTCAAAGAATCTTGTGGCGTGATGAAACCAGTAAGCCCATTAAGGTATTTCGCTTGAAAACGGTTACTTATGGCTTAAAACCCTCTGCTTTCCTTGCTATCCGATCCCTACACTTGCTAGCCTCTCAAGATGGTCATTTATTTAACCCCAAAGCCTCTGAAGCACTAACTACGTCATTCTATGTTGACGACTACTTGCAGTCCTTCTCTACTTTGGAGGAAGCTTCTTTTGTATCTTTAGAACTTCAGGCATTACTAAGGAATGGAGGTTTCCCACTTCATAAGTGGAACTCCAACTCCCCTGAGTTTCTCGCCCAATTTCCCATCGAAGACGTAGATCCCTCTTCTGTCGAAATTTGTGGAGACTCCGAATCTACAAAAACTTTAGGAGTTCATTGGTGCACTAGCACTGACACTCTTATCTATAAAGTTACGCTCGCAGAAGAGCTTCCTAATACAAAAAGACAAATCCTCTCTGAAATTGCAAAAATTTTTGATCCGCTTCAATTTCTTGCCCCAGTTATTGTCATAGCCAAACTCTTCATGCAAGAGCTGTGGTCACTTAAATGTGAATGGGATGACGCTGTCCCTCTTTCTTTTCTGAATCGTTGGCTCTCGTTTCGCAGCAATTTGCTGGATCTTTCCCTCATTGAAATTCCCAGGAATTTAATCAGCTCTCATTCTAATGCATCTTTTTTCCTTCATGTGTTCGCGAACAGTTCCGAAAAAGCTTATGGTTGCTGTGCATATTTAGTTTATCACGATTCACTCTATGGATCTCCAGTTTCTAACCTTGTTTGTGCCAAATCGAAGGTCGCTCCTCTTAAAACTATCACTTTACCTAGGCTCGAACTGTGCGCTGCACTAATGGCTGCAGAACTTGTCAAGAAATTACGGGAAGTATTAAAGGTCGAATTTTCGCAAATCTATCTCTGGAGCGATTCTATGATCGCCCTTTCTTGGATCGCCAAAAACCCCTCTCACTGGCAAACTTTTGTCGCAAACAGGGTTTCTAAAATTCAAACTCTTTCTTCTGGATGTCAATGGAGGCATGTTCCCAGTGCGGATAATCCAGCTGATATCATCTCTCGTGGTTGTTTACCCTCTCAATTGGCAGCTTCCCAATTGTACTGGCATGGGCCCTCGTGGCTAATCGACGAATCTTCCTCATGGCCTTCTAAACCTCCAGCTCCAAACTCCAACTTGCCTGACGCTAAAGTACCTCTGTCTATTGCCTCGTGTCTGGTTTCTAATGCTTCTTATCCTTTGTTGTCACGCTATTCTTCCTTCCATAAATTACTACGGATTGTTGCCTATCTCCTTAGATGGAAATATCTTGTGGTTGACCAACCTCTTCTCCCTAAACCACACCTTACCAATCATGAATTGAATCTCGCTACCATTAAGATTTTACAACTGACACAGCAAGAAGCCTTTTCTTCTGAGTTGTCTTTGCTTTCTTCTAAAAGAGATCTTCCCAAATCCAGTCGTCTTCGTGCTTTAGCCCCGTTTCTTGATGACCATGGATTACTTAGGGTAGGTGGAAGGCTCTCGCAATCTTTACTCTCTGAGGACAAAAAGCATCCCGTTATTTTGCCTTCCAAACATCACGTTACTTCTTTAATTATACGTGACTTTCATTACCGTAATCTTCATGTTGGTACACGTACTCTGCTCTGCCTCTTAAGAGAAAAGTACTGGATTATAAATGGAATTCATGAAGTTTCTTCTGTAATTCATAAGTGCATTCCTTGTTTCAAAACGAAACCTAAAATCAACACTCAATTAATGAGCGATCTGCCCTCTTTTCGTTCTTCTCCTATACGCCCGTTTGCTTTAACTGGCGTGGACTATATGGGTCCGTTCCAATATCAACGAAACTCTCCTGAAGCTAAGCGCAAATTGTTTGGTAAGCTTTATGTTTCTCTCTTTGTTTGCATGGTTACTGGCGCAATCCACTTGGAACTAGTAACGAATGCTTCTACTTCTTATTTTTTATCAGCTGTTTCTCGTTTCACCGCTAGGCGTGGTGTTCCTTCTGAGATGTTCTCTGATAACGCTTCCACCTTTCAGGGCGCAGCCTCCCTATGGAAGAAAGCTCTCACTTCCTCTCCTGCCATGGAACAAATCTCTAATTTTTCTTATTCAAAAGGTTTCAAATGGCGCTTCATACCTCCTTACGCTCCGCATCATGGTGGTAGGTGGGAATCTTGCGTAAAGCTCACTAAACGTCATTTAAGAAAAGTCTTAGGTAATCGAATTCTGACTTACGAAGAATTCAATTCTCTGTCTGTTTTGATTGAAGGTGTTGTTAACTCTCGCCCTTTAACTCCACTTTCCAATGACCCTGATGACCTACTTCCACTCACTCCTGGTCACTTCCTTATAGGCACTTCTCTTTCTGCCCCTCCTCCTCTTCCCAATTCTTACAGGGATTCTAATCTACCTATCGCTTGGCGGAAACTTGAAGCCCTCCGTAATTCTTTTTGGAAAAGGTGGAACTTGGAATATTTAACTTCCTTGCAACGGAGGCAGAAGTGGTTTCTTTCCAGTCCCGACATTAAAGTAGGGGACTTGGTCTTGGTTAGGGATATTTCACCCCCCCCCTAGTATGGATTTCTGGTAGGGTGACCGATTGTTACCCTGGAAGAGATGGGAGAGTCAGGGTGGCCAGAATCTTGACCACAAATGGACCGATCACAAGACCACTGTCTTTGATCGCTCCGCTTCCAATAAATGTGTAACTGTTTATTTGCTCTCTGTTGGTGTTTGACCCCCCAGTATGGTGTATTCTTTGAATACACGGTACCTGAGATATAATTTCTATTGCTCTTTGCATGTTCATTTCTTCCTTCCTCTTTGCCAAACACCAACAGTGATCATCTGTTTTCTCCTTGTTGGGCATGTCTCTTATGTCTTCATGGGCATGTTTCAGATATATAACTTCTGTGATCCACCTAGCGTCATCTAGTAGCAAACCTCTGAAGCTACTCAATTCCTCATCGTGCAAGAGGACTTACTTATCCATTTGGCTACCAGATCTCGTTACCATCGTCAGCTATTTTCTCCTTGAGCAAGAGGACTACGTCTACTGTTTCACTCACCATGCTGCGCTAATATCGCCTACTATCAACTCTTAGAAGACCATCCATCAAGAAGAAAATTATTATTTTTTGCTAAGTTGGTTATGCTGATATGTATACCTTTTGTTTCCTACCCCCACTCTCTCCCCTTCCTAGGACCTTCCGTGCTTCGTTGAGCTGCTCTCACTTCTTAGTCGGCAGTCGTAGTGATCAGTTAAGGCTCAACCAGAGTCAGCCTCCTGACCTAATGAGGCATTTTTTAAATTCCACGCCATGTTGGAACTTTAAGCATCAGTGAGGAACTTCACCTTCGCCATGCAACAAAGATAAGTACCTGATTCAAGTTTTAACCTCATCTTCATGATTTTACTTACCACATGCTTTTAACTATCTTTTATGGGCATTGTGAGGTTACTTGGTTTTGGGCAGAATCATCCTCCGCGGGATTTTCCATGTTGAGCCTTTGTTTAATCAAGCTAATCTTAGTGAAAAGCAGCATTTCTTATGCTTGCCAAATGAGAAATCTTCTCACTACGTGGGATATTATCTAATACCCACTGTCTACAATTTACAAAGCAAGTTCCTTCGCTGGATTTACATTAGCCCCATTTCACTACTAAGATTGTTCTGGAACTTTCCAGATTCGGTACTCAATCTACGAGTCCTGCCGTCATGTATTTCTCACGTACTTGGGAGAATTCTTTTTAAAACTAAATTACTACAATAGTGAATTTTCGTCCACCGCTGGAACATTCTATGGCGCATTTAATTGTAAATCACAACTGTTTCAAGAAATAGACTCTCACCTATATAGTGCAATCAGTTCTTCCTATAATTGCAATAACTTTCTTTTTCATAAACTTTGTGTCTCCACAGTGAACATTTCATATGTTTCAATGAACTATATTGAAAACCAGTGCTTGCTCAACGTTTCTACCGCGTCGCGATCGTCCGGTTATATTAAATACGGCCATGAACATTTTCCTTAATTCCCATTTCTCTTTCCTAAACCTTTCACTAACAATCTGCAATCTAGGTCTATTTCAATAAGGTGTCATTCCAAGAAGTGCCCTTCCATTTTGTTGGTTTATCATTAAGTATCTCTGTATAATCTTTGTGATACGTGTCTAGCACACGTTTCAAATTTACATTGTTCCTCCCTTCAAAATCAGGGAAAACAACTCTCTAAACTCTTGAGCGAGTCATGTTCAGGTTTCACGAAATGGAAACTGCCCCATTTTCTCGAGATTCCTAATTAAACATAGGAAGTCTAGAAACTTCCTTTTCACTTTCGCCAGGTTTCACAGTAAGTGACCTGCCCTCTTTGTATAATTCCCATATATTAACTCTGTATAAATATAAGAAGTTGTAGGAACTTCTATCTTATTTTCACGGTGTTATTATTGTCCTTTTCAAAATTGTCATTTTCTCTAGAACATTCTCTCAAGAATTTCTTAAGGTACACTTTTGTACTCCAATTCACGTTCAAGCTTTAATTATTTCACTGTTTATTTGTTTAACTTTTATAAAGATTTTAGAAACATGTAAGGTTTGAAACCTTGTAAATTGTCAATTGCCTGGAGCAACCGTTTAACGTTTAGAGGTCTGCAACCCTATTTGTTAAAAAGTTCAAATGAACTATGTTAATTAAAATTATATTGCACAATTGTTAATTTCATCAAACTTTTTCTAATTGTAAAATAAACAAATCTTTTCCCTTTGCTTTTTCATTTGCGAATATAAAGTTTAGGCAAAATCCTGTCTTCCTTGACTCTCCTCACTCAATGATATTAAAATCATTAATAGGGCTTTTACCATTTGTTGCATTTGAGCAAGAACTCTTAATTTTCACCTTACTAAAGTTCTTCTTAGCGATAACAGCTAATTCTAATTGGCCAGTAAGGCAAGTAAAGTTCGCTCAGCCAACTACCTGCTTGTGGAGACCCTCTCCGAAAACTTATGGTCAGTTTTCTAAAAAATAAGTGTTTCTTTTTGTCTAAACTTTTAGCCGGCTCCTCGCGGAGTAAAAGCTTAGCCATTGTCCAATGCAACCATTGGTTCATTTACCAAGATTACCCAATAAGGTATAATCTTTTATCATATTCCTTCTTAGAGACACTTGGTCGCCCTTACAGGAACTCCATAATTTTGGGAATTGAAAATACCAAGCTTGAGTTAAATCATTGGCATTCTTCGAATTACTTTGTAAAACCTAATTTCCTTGAGAAAACATACGGTAAATTTGTTCCTCTAAGTCTTGCCAGACCATCACCCTTCCCTATAGTACTTTCATTCGTGCTTGGGAGGAAACACACTAAAGCCTCTCTCTGGCAAACTGCCCAAGCTTTAGCTGCGGCTCCCGTCAGCCTCGACCAAGCTCGTACCTACTTTAGGTATCCGAGAGTTAATTTCCCTTGGCAACTGTTTCTAAGTGTAGTCAAACCTCAACTTATTAATTTTGTGGGACTCTCCTCCTATTTTTCTATCCTTCTTTTCCAAATCCCAAATCTACTTCCTTCTCTTAATCATCTTCCCTTGGTGGGTGGGTTATTCCCTGGCCTATAATCTACCCACATTCTCTCACTCCATTCAGACAAACTTTCTCTAGCATTCTCTAATGCCTACAAACATTTAAAAACACTCACAAATAATTATGCTAATAACTAACTAATAATTAGTAATAAAAAGTTTTAAAATATTTACACTATACTTTCACGAAGTCTAATTGTTTATAACAATTAACTCCAGATTATTAATATTAATGGTTTACATTTACTATAAACAATAGTATTAATCCCTCTTCTGCTCCAGTTTAAAACTATCTCATTTTAAACCTTCTCCTGTGAGATATTATCTCTATTTCAATATTAGATCTAAGATCCTATGCCTTTGGTCAATCCCAGGTAAAATGTCACAAATAAGTCTACGATGACCAATCATTTAAGTTCAGGCATCTGATTATTACAGTTCCGGGTTTTGAATAAATGTTTAATAAAAGTTTAAGAATCAAAGGTTATATTTTAATTCGCAATACTGTAACGTGTTTTTCGAGGGTTTTTTATGCAACTGGCATAAGTCAGTAGGAAGCCATTCTATATTTATTTACGCGGCAAATTGTTCAGCCAAGAGAATTTTTCATGTTAATTTATTATTATTATTAATTTATTATAATTATTATTAAGGTATTTTCGGAGCATTTTATAAAAATTATTAGCATTCAGATAGGTTTTCTATGTCTTAGAAAACGCTATCAAGCAAATTATTACGAACGACAATATCATAGAAAATTATGCGATTGCGGAATTTTACGGAGTTTTCGTCAGTTAGGGTATATCGAGAGACGTGACTCACTGGGAATTCAAGTACACGCTTAATCTTGTCGGAAAGCATGACGCAATCCTGGGTCGCAGCGTCCAGGAAAGGCGAATAGTTGGAACGGAAATCGACTTCATCATCGCCGCGCCGTGTGTAATGACCCGGTGGAGGGGAAGATCGCGTGGTGGGTCAGCCAATCAGTGGAGACCACGTAAGCTAGAAGTCGGCTGAAGAGTGGGGGAGCCGACAGGTGCATATATCGTTCAGTGTTCCGTGGAACGAGAAGAATCTGTGTAGTTCTTGCCGAGTGTGGTTGTACGCGGGAGTCGCTCCGATGTTCCGTGGAACGGGGACTACCTGTGTAGAACTTAACGAGTACGTTTTGCACGCGGGAGTCGCTCAGATGTTCCGTGGATTGGAGGACTAACTTTTGTAAAACTTAACCAGTGCGGTTGTACGAGTGTTTGGGTCCGATGTACGGACCATAGAATTATCTAATCTACGAGAATCTCATCAAATATCGACGGAGATGTCGACGTCCAGGAGACTGTGGGAAGCTCACAGCATCATCCAGTACGAGGGAAAGGCTTCGGCAATTTCCAGTGGTAAGCGCGAATGACGCAGAAATACGCAATCTCTCATTTCTCTTTGTTTTATATTTCACATTTGAGTGACTTCATAGCTTGGGAATAAGAGTAAAATCAATAATTTATCAGACTCCGTTTTCACGTCTATCGGTAATATTAAAATCACAACGCTCCTATTTAAATTGTATACTTATTATTATTATTAATTTTGCTATTGTTTTATATAATAAATTCATTTCTTTTACAATGCAATCTTTGCTTTCAGTAGGTAGCATTAGATATAGACCAATTCCTTCTCCTGATACAATTGTTTGTTGGGTTAATGATCAAATCATACCACGATCTGAGTGAATAGAGTTTTGAAGGTGTTCTGCCAGAGCTAGACGTTGTTAAATACAAATTTAGATTTCAACATTGCATTGAGGTCTTGGCGCCCATTAAAACAACATAGCTTAGGCAAAGGTAAACAGTTACATTTTTCTCCCAACAGTTAGGGCCAGTCAAACTGCTACAATTGTCACCGACAACTTGGGGCTGAAAACCTAATAACATTTGTGGAAGGAGAAGGGTATATATTTCTGTGCCTGTATTTTGGGGGTTATTTGTCTTTATCAGTGTATATCATTATGGGGGATGAGAAAGAAAGACAGATGAGGTTACGTAGTGGTCATCAACTGGAGAGTGATGATACGAGCAGTATGTCGAGTGATGGTAGTACCGGGGTAGCGGAGGTAAATCCCGATACTGAAACAGGGAGTGTAGGCGGCCAATCAGAATTAAAAACTTTACTTCTCGAGTTCATGTATCAGAACAAAGTTAGTAGTGATGCCTTAAATGCAAAATTAGAACAAAACAGTAGGGAAAATAAAGAAAGTACAGAAGCTTTAAAAGCAAAATTAGAACAGAATAATGCAAAATTAGAACAGAATAATGCAAAATTAGAACAAAACAGTAGGGAAAATAAAGAAAGTACAGAAGCTTTAAATGCAAAATTAGAACAGAATAATGCAAAATTAGAACTAAACAGTAGGGAAAATAAAGAAAGTACAGAAGCTTTAAATAAAAAATTAGAACAGAATAATGCAAAATTAGATAAGAACAACAAGGAAATTAGTGTGAAAATGGAGCAGATTAGAGGAGAAATCAGAGGAGTAATGGAAGAGAAGGTTAAAGAGATCATTGCAGATGTAGACAAGAAATTAGGAAAAGTACAGGAGGAGTTGGAAATTAGAATCAGTACACAGGCTGAAAATTTAAAAGAACTAGTGCAACTGGAAACACAGCAGGTCAAAAAGCAATTGGGGGGAGAAATTGACAAAATTCAGGTAGCTACTAAAGAGGTTAAGGAACAGCTGGGGGGTAGAATTGAGAAAGTCCACTCACAAATAGTTGCAGAAGTAAATGATTTAAGAGAGAGTAATAGAGAGAGCATTAGCAAGATTGAGGAGAAACAAGCAAAGCTATATGATGATGATGATGATGATAATTGTTGTTTTAAGGGACCTAACATCTAGGTTATCGGCCCCTGATGGTTTGGGTGATCGTGAAGATGAAAATGAAAAGCGAACTTAATACTAAAACTAACTACTAACCTACATACTAGAAGCAGAAATGGAAAACTAAAGGAGAATAAGGCAAATAAAGGACAGGAGGAAAAGAAATGCCCTCAACCCTCGAAGAAGGCGGATTGAGGGACTTGGAAGGAAGGAGAACCATGAAAGGCAGATAGGAAAGTGAAAGAGGAGAGGGTCCGCCCCGAAGGTAAGGGACAAAAAGGGAAAACGGACCCAGCTCAGGAATCCCTCGGGGTCGCCAACTCCCGAACTCACCAGCCGTGAGCCCCTGAGGGTGTAGCATTATCTAGGGTGCACCAAAAGTGGTGGGGCTACATACACCCGGCCTCCTTAAGGGACTAGAGCACTAGGCAGGAGGTAAAAGGAAAAGAAAAAGAAGGCTGACCCCTCGCAGAAGGAGGGTATCAGAAAAGATGAGACAAGGGCCAATTAAGGCGGGAAAGGAAGAGACTCCCTAGGCCTCGGATACCCTAATACCGTCGGGGTCAGAAGAGAACAAGAGTTGACCAAGTGAGGTCGATAGGAAAGAAGACAGAGAGGAGCCCGGCACAAGTAAGTAGAAGCAATGCCGGACTCAGCTGGGGCCCCGTGGTCGCCAACCCACGCCCACAAGATGTGAGCCCCTGGGGGACAAAGCTATATGATAAAGTAGAAGAATCAGAAGGAAACATTAAATTAACAGTAAACAGTATTGAGAGGAAGGCTGAGGAGAAAATCGCAGAATTAGAGTTAAAATTAAAAGCTAGGATCAGGCAAGAAAATAGTCAGAATAGGCCAGTTTTTGTGAATAGCACACACAGGGAGGTAGAACTGGGTAAGTTCAGCAATCGACAGGGGTGCCCAATGGAGTTCATGAACACTATAGAAAATAAATTCGGGGAGAGGTTGGAAAATGGTAGTATTGAGTGGTGCCAGGTAGTTGAAATTTTAGAACAAGTGTTTGTGGGGGAAACGAGGAATTGGTTTGCTGTCTACAGAGACAAGTTTACTGATATGAATGATTTTAAAATGAAATTCTGTGAAAAGTTCTGGAATGAGGTTATTCAGTCGCAGCATCGTGAGGGAGTAGTGTGTGGTAAATATAACCCTAAAGGAAGCTCCACCATGACCGAATACTTTTTAGGGCAGGTATTAGTGTGTAAATATCTGGATGGGTTGAAGGAGGAACGTGATGTGGTAAGGTTTCTACTTAGGCACTTTCCCTATAGGATCAAGGAGGCTGCTTGTATCCAGAATGTAAAGACTATATCACAAGTAGAAAATTTGTTAAGCACATTTGATACACTAGGGAGAGGGGATAATGTGGACAATTTCAATAGGAACCAGGGTAATAATAATAATAGACCTAATGAAGCCAGGCATCAAGAAGATCAAGGGAACGGTGGGTAGATTATAGGCTAGGGAATAACCCACCCACCAAGGGAAGATGATTAAGAAAAGGAAATGGGTTTCGGACTGGAGAAAAAGGATAGAAAAATGGGAGGAGAGCCCCACAAAATTAATAAGCTTCACTTTAAACACACTTAAAGGCGATTGCCACAGAAACTTAACCTCCTGATATCTAAAATAAGTACGAGCTTGTTCGAGGCTGACGGGAGCCGCAGCTAAGACTTCGGCAGTTTGCCAGAGGAAGGCTTTAGTGTATTTCCTTCCAAGCACGAATAAAAGTACTATAGGGAAAGGTGATGGTCTGACAAAACTGAGAGCAAACGATTTATTGTATATGAACGAGGGCATAAACCTAGGAAGAGCTAGGAAAGCCAGGATCCTGCCTAACTGTAGTATCAGAGAAATGATGAATCCAAAAACAAATATTTAATTTATTTAACAATTCAAAGAAGCGTAACTTTAACAAATAAATATGTTCTATGTAGTTAACAATTTGGGGTCGCAGACCTCCAACAACGTTCAGAAATTGCTCCAGGCAAATGACATTTTTTTAAGATTTTTAAACCTTGTATTAAAATCTTGGAAAGATTTAGTAAAATAGGCAAAATGGAATAATTAAAGTTTTAACATTTACAGGAGTACAAGCAGTGTACTATAAGAAACCTCCGAAAGAACATTCTAACGAGAATAACAACTTCGAAGATCACAAAATGGATAACATAAAGAATAAAAAGGAAGTTCCTACAACTTCTTATATTTAAACAGAATTACTTTGTGAGATTTATACAAAGAGAGCAGGTCACTTACTGTGAACCTGAAAAGTTAATCAGAAGGAAGGTTCTAGACCTCTTATACTTTGAATAAGACTCGCAAGTTAAATGAGGCAGTTTTCATTTAGCGAGACCAAAAAAAATAACTCACTCAAGAGTTGAGAGAATTGTTTTCCCTGCTTTTAAAGGGAGGAACAATGTAAGTTTGAAACGTGTGCTAGACACGTAATTATACAGACATACTTAATGATAAACCAACAAAATGGAAGGGCACTTCTTGGAATGACACCTTATTGGAACAGACCTAGATTAAAAGTTTATTGCAGATTGTTAGTAAGAGGTTTAGGAAAGAGAAATGGGAATTAAGGAAAATGTTCATGGCCTTATTTGAATATAAGCGGACGATCGCGACGCGGTAGAAAAGTTGAGCAAGCACTGGTTTTCACTATAGTCTGTAAAGATTGATGCAAAGTTCACTATAGAAACACTGAAGTTTATGAGAAAAAAAAAGTTATTGCAATTATGGAAATAACTGATTGCACTATATAGGTGAGAGTCTATTTCTTGAAAAAGTTGTGATTTACAATTAAATGCGCCATAGAATGTTCTAGAGGTTCCAGCGGTGGAGGAAAGTTAGCTATTGCAAAAATTTATAATGAAGATTCCTCATTTTAACTAGCATTTTCACAAGTGCGTGAACAATACTTGACGGCAAGACTCGCAGATAGAGAACAAGATCTCGAAGGTTCCAGAACGACCTTAGCAGAAAATGGGGTTGAGAAAATCCAACGGAGGAACTAGCTTTATAATTATAGGCAGCGGGTATTAGATAATATCCCACGTAGCGAGAGGATTTCTCGTTTGAATAGCTTAAGAAAAGCTCTTTTTTAGTAAGGTTGGCTTATACAAGCAAAAGCTCAACATGGCAAATCCCACGAAGAATGATTATTGCCCCAAAGTATATAATTTCACACTGCCTATAAATTATAATTATGATGATGATAATTGTTGTTTTAAGGGGCCTAACATCTAGGTTATCGGCCCCTGATGGTTTGGGTGATCGTGAAGATGAAATGGAAAACTAAAGGAGAATAAGGCAAATAAAAGGACAGAAGGAAAAGAAATGTCCTCAACCCTCGGAGAAGGCGGAATGAGGGACTTGGAAGGAAGGAGAGCCATGAAAGGCATATAGGAAAGTGAAAGAGGAGAGGGTCCGCCCCGAAGGTAAGGGACAAAAGGGGAAAACGGACCCAGCTCAGGAATCCCTCGGGGTCGCTAACTCCCGAACTCACCAGCCGTAAGCCCCTGAGGGTGTAGCATTATCTAGGGTGCACCAGAAGTGGTGGGGCTACAGACACCCTGCCTCCTTAAGGGCCTAGAGCACAAGGCAGGAGGTAAAAGGAAGAGAAAAAGAAGGCTGACCCCTCGCAGAAGGAGGGTATCAGAAAAGATGAGACAAGGGCCAATTAAGGCGGGAAAGGAAGAGACTCCCTAGGCCTCGGATACCCTAATACCGTCGGTGTCAGAAGAGAACAAGAGTTGACCAAGTGAGGTCGACAGGAAAGAAGAAAGAGAGGAGGCCGGTACAAGTAAGTGGAAGCAATGCCGGACTCAGCTGGGGCCCCGGGGTCGCCAACCCACGCCCACAAGATGTGAGCCCCTGGGGGGAAATTATAATTAAAAGCACTTGGAAGTTAAAACCATGAAGATGAGGTTAAAACTTTTTAAAAATGGTACTTATCTTGATTTCATGTTGAAGTCGAAGATTCCGTTGATGATTACTTAGCCAACATGGCGTAAAAGAGGGTGAGCCTCTTGGTTTGAGGAGGCAAGCTCGAGCGGAGCTTTGACTGAACGAGTCAACTGCAGACGGAGAAGTGAGAGCAGCTCAACGGAGCACGGAGGGACCAAGAAAAAGGGGAAAGAGTGGGGGGTAGGAGACAAAAGGAGAACATATAAACATTGCCAACTTGAAAATAAAACATTTATCTTCTCTTGCTGAGCCGGTCTTCTAAGAGTTGATCACAGTTGATACTAGCGCAGCATGGTGAGTAAAGAAGTGGACGTAGTCCTCTTGCTCCAAGAGAAAATAGCTGACGATGGTAACAAGATCTGGTAGCCAAATGGATAAGTAAGTCCTCTAGCACCAGGTAGAGTTGAGGAGCTTCAGAGATTCGCTGCGAGATGACGCTAGGTGGGTCACAGAAGTTATATATCTGAAACAGACTTATGAAGACATGAGAGATATGCCCAACAAGGAGAAAACAGATGATCACTGTTGGTGTTTGACAAAGAGGAAGGAAGAAATGAACATGCAAAGAGCAATAAAAATTATATCTCAGGTACCGTGTATTCAAAGAATACACCATACTGGGGGGCAAACACCAACAGAGAGCAAATAACCAGTTACACATTTATTGGAAGAGGAGCGATCAAAGACAAGGGTCTTGTGATCGAACCGTTAATGGTCAAGACTCTGACCACCCTGACTCTCCCATCTCTTCCAGGGTAACACTTGGTCACTCTACCGGAAGTCCAGACTAGAGGGGGAGAAACATCCCTAACCAAGACCAAGTCCCCCACTTTAATGTCGGGACTGGAAAGAAACCACTTCTGCCTCCGTTGCAAGGAAGTTAAATATTCCAAGTTCCATCTCTTCCAAAAAGAATTACGGAGGGCTTCAAGTTTACGCCAAACAATAGGTAGATTAAAATCCCTGTAAGAATTAGGAAGAGGAGGAGGGGCAGAAAGAGAAGTGCCGATAAGGAAGTGACCAGGGGTGAGTGGAAGTAGGTCATCAGGGTCATTGGAAAGCGGAGTTAAAGGGCGAGAGTTAACAACACCTTCAATCAGAACAGACAGTGAATTGAATTCTTCGTAAGTTAGAGTTCGATTACCTAAGACTTTTCTTAAATGACGTTTAGTGAGCTTTACGCAAGATTCCCACCTACCACCATGATGCGGAGCGTAAGGAGGTATGAAGCGCCATTTGAAACCTTTTGAATAAGAAAAATTAGAGATTTGTTCCATGGCAGGAGAGGAAGTGAGAGCTTTCTTCCACAGGGAAGCTGCGCCCTGAAAGGTGGAAGCGTTATCAGAGAACATCTCAGAAGGAACACCACGCCTAGCGGTGAAACGAGAGACAGCTGATAAAAAATAAGAAGTAGAAGCATTCGTTACTAGTTCCAAGTGGATTGCACCGGTAACCATGCAAACAAAGAGAGAAATATAAAGCTTACCAAACAATTTGCGTTTAGCTTCAGGAGAGTTTCGTTGATATTGGAACGGACCCATATAGTCCACGCCAGTTAAAGCAAATGGGCGTATAGGAGAAGAACGAAAAGAGGGCAGATCGCTCATTAATTGAGTGTTGATTTTAGGTTTCGCTTTAAAGCAAGGAATGCACTTATGAATTACAGAAGAAACTTCATGAATTCCATTTATAATCCAGTACTTTTCCCTTAAAAGGCAAAGCAGAGTGCGTGTACCAACATGCAGATTACGATAATGAAAGTCACGTATAATTAAAGAAGTAACGTGATGTTTGGAAGGCAAAATAACGGGATGCTTTTTGTCCTCAGAGAGTAAAGATTGCGAGAGCCTTCCACCTACCCTGAGTAACCCATGGTCATCAAGAAACGGGGCTAAAGCACGAAGACGGCTGGATTTGGGAAGATCTCTTTTAGAAGAAAACAATGACAATTCAGAAGAAAAGGCTTCTTGCTGTGTCAGTTGTAAAATCTTAATGGTAGCGAGATTCAATTCATGATTGGTAAGGTGTGGTTTGAGGAGGAGAGGTTGGTCAACCACAAGATATTTCCATCTAAGGAGATAGGCGACAATCCGTAGTAATTTATGAAAAGAAGAATAGCGGGACAACAAAGGATGAGATGCGTTGGAAACAAGACACGAAGCAATGGGTAGAGGTACTTTAGCGTCAGGCAAGTTGGAGTTTGTAGCTGGGGGTTTAGAAGGCCATGAGGAAGATTCGTCGATTAGCCACGAGGGCCCATGCCAGTACAATTGGGAAGCTGCCAATTGAGAGGGTAAACAACCACGAGAGATAATATCAGCTGGATTATCCGCACTGGGAACATGCCTCCATTGACATCCAGAAGAAAGAGTTTTAATTTTGGAAACCCTGTTTGCAACGAAAGTTTGCCAGTGAGAGGGGTTCTTGGCGATCCAAGAAAGGGCGATCATGGAATCGCTCCAGAGATAGATTTGCGAGAATTCGACCTTTAATACTTCCCGTAATTTCTTGACAAGTTCTGCAGCCATTAGTGCAGCGCACAGTTCGAGCCTAGGCAAAGTGATAGTTTTAAGAGGAGCGACCGTCGATTTGGCACAAACAAGGTTGGAAACTGGAGATCCATAGAGTGAATCGTAATAAACTAAATATGCACAGCAACCATAAGCTTTTTCGGAACTGTCCGCGAACACATGAAGGAAAAAAGATGCATTAGAATGAGAGCTGATTAAATTCCTGGGAATTTCAATAAGGGAAAGATCCAGCAAATTGCTGCGAAACGAGAGCCAACGATTAAGAAAAGAAAGAGGGACAGTATCATCCCATTCACATTTAAGCGACCACAGCTCTTGCATGAAGAGTTTGGCTATAACGATAACTGGGGCAAGAAATTGAAGCGGATCAAAAATTTTTGCAATTTCAGAGAGAATTTGTCTTTTTGTATTAGGAAGCTCTTCTGCGAGCGAAACTTTATAGATAAGAGTGTCAGTGCTAGTGCACCAGTGAACTCCTAGAGTTTTTATAGATTCGGAGTTACCACAAATTTCGACAGAAGAAGGATCTACGTCTTCGGTGGGAAACTGAGCGAGAAACTCAGGGGAGTTGGAGTTCCACTTATGGAGTGGGAAACCTCCATTCCTTAGTAATGCCTGAAGTTCTAAAGATACAAAAGAAGCTTCCTCCAAAGAGGGGAAGGATTGCAAATAATCGTCAACATAAAATGACGTAGTTAGTGCTTCAGAGGCTTTGGGGTTAAATAAATGACCATCTTGAGAGGCTAGCAAGTGTAGGGATCGGATAGCAAGGAAAGCAGAGGGTTTTAAGCCATAAGTAACCGTTTTCAAGCGAAATACCTTGATGGGCTTACTGGTTTCATCACGCCACAAGATTCTTTGAAGATCTCGTTGTTCTGGTTGAATTAACACTTGACGGTACATCTGTTTTATGTCGGCTATGACAGCTATAGGAAATAATCGAAAATTTAAGAGTATAGCAGATAAATCTGATTGAATAGCAGGACCAGAATAAAGAGTGTCGTTAAGGCTGTTGCCATTAACGTCGGGTGATGAACCATTGAAAACAACTCGAATTTTATCTTTTACAAGAGGGTTTTTCCACACGGGATGATGATTTAAATAAACCGTTTCAATTGGGGGGTGCAATTCATCATTAGATTTGTTAACAACTTCCATATGATCTAAGCTTTCATACTCATCCATGAAATCAGTGTACTGTTGTTTAACAAGAGGTTCCTTCTTGAATTTGCTCTCGATAGCGAAGAGAGCTTTTCGAGCTTTGGGCTGAGAGTTGATAAGTTTAGGAGGATTATTTAATCTTGGCATTTGAACGACAAACCGGCCATCAGAAGAACGAGTGGTGGTGTTCAAAAAAAGTTGCTCACAGAATTCATTTTCTGAAGAGGTTACATTAGGAGAATCGACATTTTCAAGCCTCCAGAACTGTTCCAGGTCAGTATTGGTGAAGTAACATTGCGATGCGGGTTGAGGAGAATAATGGGGAAGTTGCCCTGTGACGATCCATCCAAAATTAGTGTCTCTGGCGACCACGTTTGAGGATAATTTACGAACCTGTTTACGTAGGCAATTCCAGGAAACATTGCCACTAAAAAGTATGTCAATAGGGTTCTGCATATTGAAACAAGGATCGGCTAGCCTTAAATGCGAGGGAATGTTTAACCCTGAAATATCCACCGAGTGACTTGGAGTGTCTTCTCCAATGCTATTAAGAATTAGACAATTAAGTTTAAGAAAGTTGTTTCTATGACAAGTATCTCTTATAGTTAGCTTTGAGAATTGTAAAGGTTGCGATTTTGAGCTGTTGATGCCCGACACATTGATAGAAGTGGGGTTTACAGGTAGGCCTAGTTTTCTAATCAAGGAATTGGACACAAAATCATGAGTTGCCGCTGAATCTAGAAGACCGCGTCCACGGACCCAGTTGCCAAAGTTATCCTGAACGTCAATTTGGACAGTAGACAACAATACTTGCGCACTGCGAATGGACTTAGCATTCTGAATATAAGATGAAGCATTAGAATTGTTAGCACTATCATTTTTCGGCTAAGTAGATGCTGTCGATGACCTTGCCTGATCATGACGATGCAGCAGAGTATGATGAGCCTTTTCACAATGGTAGCAAAGTCTTGTGGACTTACAGTTAGAAGCAGAATGCGTGGGCGCTAGGCAGTTGAAACAATGTTTGTTTTGAGCGACTAATTTTCGTCTGTCATCGACTGACATTTCTTTAAAGGATTTGCAGAGGTATAGGGCATGGGGATCTTTACAAAGTATGCACTTTACAGGTTCGTTTAAACTTTTGCGAGGTTCGCTTTGCGTGTTTAAAACAATAGAGCTAGCAACACGACGTTCACTAGACCTAGTTGGGTAACCAGTAATGTTTGATTTGAATTTGGATGAGCTGGACCCGGGTTTTTGGGTATTGGACGCTGAGCGTTCACTTTTGGATTTGATGGACATTAATTCGAATTTGGAACTAGGAGATGAAGGTTCACTTTGATTAGCTAGAGCGGTTAAAAGTTGGCATCTAGCGTTTATGAAAGTAACTAAATGCTCGTAAGTGTAGTCGTCTTCTTTAAAAAGTTCAATTTCCCAAGCTTTGAGGGTAGCAGCATCAACTTTAGAGACTACTAAATGTATTAGGAAAGTATCCCAATGTTCAGTAGGTTGATCTAATTGGGACAAAGCCTTAACGTGGAGTTGGGTGGTGTCAATTAAAGTACGCAAACTAGTGACGTCATTGTGCTGTGACGCGGGTAGGTTAAATAGAGCCTTCATATGGCGTTGAATACGTAAACGTAAATTTCCGTATCTTTCTTTTAATAAATTAAAGGCAATGGGGTAATTTTCGGCACGCAGAGGAAGTGCTTCGACCAACTGCAAAGCTTGACCTCGGAGAATAGATCTCAAGTAATGAAACTTGTAAATGACTTGAATGTCTTCATTGTCATGAACATGGGAGCAAAATAATTCATAAAAAGAATCCCAAGTGGATTCATTTCCAGAAAAATGGGGTAAATCAATTTTCGGTAAAGTAGGTTTGGGCTTGTGAGTGCCCTCACGGTAAGAAGTTTGGGGTTCGTGAAGGGAACCAAGAACAGAAGCGTCCTTTTTCTGCTCCTCTTCGAGTTGGCGTATTATTTTGAAAGCAGAACCTATGCCTTCGTAATATAAGTTCTCTACTTCGACACGATCTTCTGTTTGATTGAGCATGCAAGTTTCAATTTCAGTTTGAATATTACAGTAGTTCTCATAAGAACGTTCAAAATCCTTTACACGATGTTTCAACAAATCCAATTGCGCGTCTGAGGGATCTAATTCTTTTATGTACCTTCTGAATCGGGTAATTTGCCCTTTATAGGATGCTCGTTTAGAAGTAAGTTTTTCATCCTTATCCTTATCAGTGGGAGCCATATTAAAGAAGGTAAATGAAAGTGTAACTCACGAAACTGTGGAACCTTGGAAATGCTGTCAAGCCGGCAGCAGCGAATGAGTAGAAAGAATGGGACACACCATAGGAGACAGGAGCGGCCTCTTTCCCGTTCACAGGCTTTGCCCGATGTGGTTATAGCTGAAATATTCAACACAGATATTAGAAATATGCAAAGTATTGTCAAATGACACTATTTTAAAAAGAGAAAAGAAAAAATGGGCTCTCCCGGGTTTCGGCACCAATCTTTGGGTAGATTATAGGCTAGGGAATAACCCACCCACCAAGGGAAGATGATTAAGAAAAGGAAATGGGTTTCGGACTGGAGAAAAAGGATAGAAAAATGGGAGGAGAGCCCCACAAAATTAATAAGCTTCACTTTAAACACACTTAAAGGCGATTGCCACAGAAACTTAACCTCCTGATATCTAAAATAAGTACGAGCTTGTTCGAGGCTGACGGGAGCCGCAGCTAAGACTTGGGCAGTTTGCCAGAGGAAGGCTTTAGTGTATTTCCTTCCAAGCACGAATAAAAGTACTATAGGGAAAGGTGATGGTCTGACAAAACTGAGAGCAAACGATTTATTGTATATGAACGAGGGCATAAACCTAGGAAGAGCTAGGAAAGCCAGGATCCTGCCTAACTGTAGTATCAGAGAAATGATGAATCCAAAAACAAATATTTAATTTATTTAACAATTCAAAGAAGCGTAACTTTAACAAATAAATATGTTCTATGTAGTTAACAATTTGGGGTCGCAGACCTCCAACAACGTTCAGAAATTGCTCCAGGCAAATGACATTTTTTTAAGATTTTTAAACCTTGTATTAAAATCTTGGAAAGATTTAATAAAATAGGCAAAATGGAATAATTAAAGTTTTAACATTTACAGGAGTACAAGCAGTGTACTATAAGAAACCTCCGAAAGAACATTCTAACGAGAATAACAACTTCGAAGATCACAAAATGGATAACATAAAGAATAAAAAGGAAGTTCCTACAACTTCTTATATTTAAACAGAATTACTTTGTGAGATTTATACAAAGAGAGCAGGTCACTTACTGTGAACCTGAAAAGTTAATCAGAAGGAAGGTTCTAGACCTCTTATACTTTGAATAAGACTCGCAAGTTAAATGAGGCAGTTTTCATTTAGCGAGACCAAAAAAAATAACCCACTCAAGAGTTGAGAGAATTGTTTTCCCTGCTTTTGAAGGGAGGAACAATGTAAGTTTGAAACGTGTGCTAGACACGTAATTATACAGACATACTTAATGATAAACCAACAAAATGGAAGGGCACTTCTTGGAATGACACCTTATTGGAACAGACCTAGATTAAAAGTTTATTGCAGATTGTTAGTAAGAGGTTTAGGAAAGAGAAATGGGAATTAAGGAAAATGTTCATGGCCTTATTTGAATATAAGCGGACGATCGCGACGCGGTAGAAAGGTTGAGCAAGCACTGGTTTTCACTATAGTCTGTAAAGATTGATGCAAAGTTCACTATAGAAACACTGAAGTTTATGAGAAAAAAAAGTTATTGCAATTATGGAAATAACTGATTGCACTATATAGGCGAGAGTCTATTTCTTGAAAAAGTTGTGATTTACAATTAAATGCGCCATAGAATGTTCTAGAGGTTCCAGCGGTGGAGGAAAGTTAGCTATTGCAAAAATTTATAATGAAGATTCCTCATTTTAACTAGCATTTTCACAAGTGCGTGAACAATACTTGACGGCAAGACTCGCAGATAGAGAACAAGATCTCGAAGGTTCCAGAACGACCTTAGCAGAAAATGGGGTTGAGAAAATCCAACGGAGGAACTAGCTTTATAATTATAGGCAGCGGGTATTAGATAATATCCCACGTAGCGAGAGGATTTCTCGTTTGAATAGCTTAAGAAAAGCTCTTTTTAGTAAGGTTGGCTTATACAAGCAAAAGCTCAACATGGCAAATCCCACGAAGAATGATTATTGCCCCAAAGTAAATAATTTCACACTGCCTATAAATTATAATTAAAAGCACTTGGAAGTTAAAACCATGAAGATGAGGTTAAAACTTTTTAAAAATGGTACTTATCTTGATTTCATGTTGAAGTCGAAGATTCCGTTGATGATTACTTAGCCAACATGGCGTAAAAGAGGGTGAGCCTCTTGGTTTGAGGAGGCAAGCTCGAGCGGAGCTTTGACTGAACGAGTCAACTGCAGACGGAGAAGTGAGAGCAGCTCAACGGAGCACGGAGGGACCAAGAAAAAGGGGAAAGAGTGGGGGGTAGGAGACAAAAGGAGAACATATAAACATTGCCAACTTGAAAATAAAACATTTATCTTCTCTTGCTGAGCCGGTCTTCTAAGAGTTGATCACAGTTGATACTAGCGCAGCATGGTGAGTAAAGAAGTGGACGTAGTCCTCTTGCTCCAAGAGAAAATAGCTGACGATGGTAACAAGATCTGGTAGCCAAATGGATAAGTAAGTCCTCTAGCACCAGGTAGAGTTGAGGAGCTTCAGAGATTCGCTGCGAGATGACGCTAGGTGGGTCACAGAAGTTATATATCTGAAACAGACTTATGAAGACATGAGAGATATGCCCAACAAGGAGAAAACAGATGATCACTGTTGGTGTTTGACAAAGAGGAAGGAAGAAATGAACATGCAAAGAGCAATAAAAATTATATCTCAGGTACCGTGTATTCAAAGAATACACCATACTGGGGGGGCAAACACCAACAGAGAGCAAATAACCAGTTACACATTTATTGGAAGAGGAGCGATCAAAGACAAGGGTCTTGTGATCGAACCGTTAATGGTCAAGACTCTGACCACCCTGACTCTCCCATCTCTTCCAGGGTAACACTTGGTCACTCTACCGGAAGTCCAGACTAGAGGGGGAGAAACATCCCTAACCAAGACCAAGTCCCCCACTTTAATGTCGGGACTGGAAAGAAACCACTTCTGCCTCCGTTGCAAGGAAGTTAAATATTCCAAGTTCCATCTCTTCCAAAAAGAATTACGGAGGGCTTCAAGTTTACGCCAAACAATAGGTAGATTAAAATCCCTGTAAGAATTAGGAAGAGGAGGAGGGGCAGAAAGAGAAGTGCCGATAAGGAAGTGACCAGGGGTGAGTGGAAGTAGGTCATCAGGGTCATTGGAAAGCGGAGTTAAAGGGCGAGAGTTAACAACACCTTCAATCAGAACAGACAGTGAATTGAATTCTTCGTAAGTTAGAGTTCGATTACCTAAGACTTTTCTTAAATGACGTTTAGTGAGTTTTACGCAAGATTCCCACCTACCACCATGATGCGGAGCGTAAGGAGGTATGAAGCGCCATTTGAAACCTTTTGAATAAGAAAAATTAGAGATTTGTTCCATGGCAGGAGAGGAAGTGAGAGCTTTCTTCCACAGGGAAGCTGCGCCCTGAAAGGTGGAAGCGTTATCAGAGAACATCTCAGAAGGAACACCACGCCTAGCGGTGAAACGACAGACAGCTGATAAAAAATAAGAAGTAGAAGCATTCGTTACTAGTTCCAAGTGGATTGCACCGGTAACCATGCAAACAAAGAGAGAAATATAAAGCTTACCAAACAATTTGCGTTTAGCTTCAGGAGAGTTTCGTTGATATTGGAACGGACCCATATAGTCCACGCCAGTTAAAGCAAATGGGCGTATAGGAGAAGAACGAAAAGAGGGCAGATCGCTCATTAATTGAGTGTTGATTTTAGGTTTCGCTTTAAAGCAAGGAATGCACTTATGAATTACAGAAGAAACTTCATGAATTCCATTTATAATCCAGTACTTTTCCCTTAAAAGGCAAAGCAGAGTGCGTGTACCAACATGCAGATTACGATAATGAAAGTCACGTATAATTAAAGAAGTAACGTGATGTTTGGAAGGCAAAATAACGGGATGCTTTTTGTCCTCAGAGAGTAAAGATTGCGAGAGCCTTCCACCTACCCTGAGTAACCCATGGTCATCAAGAAACGGGGCTAAAGCACGAAGACGGCTGGATTTGGGAAGATCTCTTTTAGAAGAAAACAATGACAATTCAGAAGAAAAGGCTTCTTGCTGTGTCAGTTGTAAAATCTTAATGGTAGCGAGATTCAATTCATGATTGGTAAGGTGTGGTTTGAGGAGGAGAGGTTGGTCAACCACAAGATATTTCCATCTAGGGAGATAGGCGACAATCCGTAGTAATTTATGAAAAGAAGAATAGCGGGACAACAAAGGATGAGATGCGTTGGAAACAAGACACGAAGCAATGGGTAGAGGTACTTTAGCGTCAGGCAAGTTGGAGTTTGTAGCTGGGGGTTTAGAAGGCCATGAGGAAGATTCGTCGATTAGCCACGAGGGCCCATGCCAGTACAATTGGGAAGCTGCCAATTGAGAGGGTAAACAACCACGAGAGATAATATCAGCTGGATTATCCGCACTGGGAACATGCCTCCATTGACATCCAGAAGAAAGAGTTTGAATTTTGGAAACCCTGTTTGCAACGAAAGTTTGCCAGTGAGAGGGGTTCTTGGCGATCCAAGAAAGGGCGATCATGGAATCGCTCCAGAGATAGATTTGCGAGAATTCGACCTTTAATACTTCCCGTAATTTCTTGACAAGTTCTGCAGCCATTAGTGCAGCGCACAGTTCGAGCCTAGGCAAAGTGATAGTTTTAAGAGGAGCGACCGTCGATTTGGCACAAACAAGGTTGGAAACTGGAGATCCATAGAGTGAATCGTAATAAACTAAATATGCACAGCAACCATAAGCTTTTTCGGAACTGTCCGCGAACACATGAAGGAAAAAAGATGCATTAGAATGAGAGCTGATTAAATTCCTGGGAATTTCAATAAGGGAAAGATCCAGCAAATTGCTGCGAAACGAGAGCCAACGATTAAGAAAAGAAAGAGGGACAGTATCATCCCATTCACATTTAAGCGACCACAGCTCTTGCATGAAGAGTTTGGCTATAACGATAACTGGGGCAAGAAATTGAAGCGGATCAAAAATTTTTGCAATTTCAGAGAGAATTTGTCTTTTTGTATTAGGAAGCTCTTCTGCGAGCGAAACTTTATAGATAAGAGTGTCAGTGCTAGTGCACCAGTGAACTCCTAGAGTTTTTATAGATTCGGAGTTACCACAAATTTCGACAGAAGAAGGATCTACGTCTTCGGTGGGAAACTGAGCGAGAAACTCAGGGGAGTTGGAGTTCCACTTATGGAGTGGGAAACCTCCATTCCTTAGTAATGCCTGAAGTTCTAAAGATACAAAAGAAGCTTCCTCCAAAGAGGGGAAGGATTGCAAATAATCGTCAACATAAAATGACGTAGTTAGTGATTCAGAGGCTTTGGGGTTAAATAAATGACCATCTTGAGAGGCTAGCAAGTGTAGGGATCGGATAGCAAGGAAAGCAGAGGGTTTTAAGCCATAAGTAACCGTTTTCAAGCGAAATACCTTGTTGGGCTTACTGGTTTCATCACGCCACAAGATTCTTTGAAGATCTCGTTGTTCTGGTTGAATTAACACTTGACGGTACATCTGTTTTATGTCGGCTATGACAGCTATAGGAAATAATCGAAAATTTAAGAGTATAGCAGATAAATCTGATTGAATAGCAGGACCAGAATAAAGAGTGTCGTTAAGGCTGTTGCCATTAACGTCGGGTGATGAACCATTGAAAACAACTCGAATTTTATCTTTTACAAGAGGGTTTTTCCACACGGGATGATGATTTAAATAAACCGTTTCAATTGGGGGGTGCAATTCATCATTAGATTTGTTAACAACTTCCATATGATCTAAGCTTTCATACTCATCCATGAAATCAGTGTACTGTTGTTTAACAAGAGGTTCCTTCTTGAATTTGCTCTCGATAGCGAAGAGAGCTTTTCGAGCTTTGGGCTGAGAGTTGATAAGTTTAGGAGGATTATTTAATCTTGGCATTTGAACGACAAACCGGCCATCAGAAGAACGAGTGGTGGTGTTCAAAAAAAAGTTGCTCACAGAATTCATTTTCTGAAGAGGTTACATTAGGAGAATCGACATTTTCAAGCCTCCAGAACTGTTCCAGGTCAGTATTGGTGAAGTAACATTGCGATGCGGGTTGAGGAGAATAATGGGGAAGTTGCCCTGTGACGATCCATCCAAAATTAGTGTCTCTGGCGACCACGTTTGAGGATAATTTACGAACCTGTTTACGTAGGCAATTCCAGGAAACATTGCCACTAAAAAGTATGTCAATAGGGTTCTGCATATTGAAACAAGGATCGGCTAGCCTTAAATGCGAGGGAATGTTTAACCCTGAAATATCCACTGAGTGACTTGGAGTGTCTTCTCCAATGCTATTAAGAATTAGACAATTAAGTTTAAGAAAGTTGTTTCTATGACAAGTATCTCTTATAGTTAGCTTTGAGAATTGTAAAGCTTGCGATTTTGAGCTGTTGATGCCCGACACATTGATAGAAGTGGGGTTTACAGGTAGGCCTAGTTTTCTAATCAAGGAATTGGACACAAAATCATGAGTTGCCGCTGAATCTAGAAGACCGCGTCCACGGACCCAGTTGCCAAAGTTATCCTGAACGTCAATTTGGACAGTAGACAACAATACTTGCGCACTGCGAATGGACTTAGCATTCTGAATATAAGATGAAGCATTAGAATTGTTAGCACTATCATTTTTCGGCGAAGTAGATGCTGTCGATGACCTTGCCTGATCATGACGATGCAGCCGAGTATGATGAGCCTTTTCACAATGGTAGCAAAGTCTTGTGGACTTACAGTTAGAAGCAGAATGCGTGGGCGCTAGGCAGTTGAAACAATGTTTGTTTTGAGCGACTAATTTTCGTCTGTCATCGACTGACATTTCTTTAAAGGATTTGCAGAGGTATAGGGCATGGGGATCTTTACAAAGTATGCACTTTACAGGTTCGTTTAAACTTTTGCGAGGTTCGCTTTGCGTGTTTAAAACAATAGAGCTAGCAACACGACGTTCACTAGACCTAGTTGGGTAACCAGTAATGTTTGATTTGAATTTGGATGAGCTGGACCCGGGTTTTTGGGTATTGGACGCTGAGCGTTCACTTTTGGATTTGATGGACATTAATTCGAATTTGGAACTAGGAGATGAAGGTTCACTTTGATTAGCTAGAGCGGTTAAAAGTTGGCATCTAGCGTTTATGAAAGTAACTAAATGCTCGTAAGTGTAGTCGTCTTCTTTAAAAAGTTCAATTTCCCAAGCTTTGAGGGTAGCAGCATCAACTTTAGAGACTACTAAATGTATTAGGAAAGTATCCCAATGTTCAGTAGGTTGATCTAATTGGGACAAAGCCTTAACGTGGAGTTGGGTGGTGTCAATTAAAGTACGCAAACTAGTGACGTCATTGTGCTGTGACGCGGGTAGGTTAAATAGAGCCTTCATATGGCGTTGAATACGTAAACGTAAATTTCCATATCTTTCTTTTAATAAATTAAAGGCAATGGGGTAATTTTCGGCACGCAGAGGAAGTGCTTCGACCAACTGCAAAGCTTGACCTCGGAGAATAGATCTCAAGTAATGAAACTTGTAAATGACTTGAATGTCTTCATTGTCATGAACAAGGGAGCAAAATAATTCATAAAAAGAATCCCAAGTGGATTCATTTCCAGAAAAATGGGGTAAATCAATTTTCGGTAAAGTAGGTTTGGGCTTGTGAGTGCCCTCACGGTAAGAAGTTTGGGGTTCGTGAAGGGAACCAAGAACAGAAGCGTCCTTTTTCTGCTCCTCTTCGAGTTGGCGTATTATTTTGAAAGCAGAACCTATGCCTTCGTAATATAAGTTCTCTACTTCGACACGATCTTCTGTTTGATTGAGCATGCAAGTTTCAATTTCAGTTTGAATATTACAGTAGTTCTCATAAGAACGTTCAAAATCCTTTACACGATGTTTCAACAAATCCAATTGCGCGTCTGAGGGATCTAATTCTTTTATGTACCTTCTGAATCGGGTAATTTGCCCTTTATAGGATGCTCGTTTAGAAGTAAGTTTTTCATCCTTATCCTTATCAGTGGGAGCCATATTAAAGAATGTAAATGAAAGTGTAACTCACGAAACTGTGGAACCTTGGAAATGCTGTCAAGCCGGCAGCAGCGAATGAGTAGAAAGAATGGGACACACCATAGGAGACAGGAGCGGCCTCTTTCCCGTTCACAGGCTTTGCCCGATGTGGTTATAGCTGAAATATTCAACACAGATATTAGAAATATGCAAAGTATTGTCAAATGACACTATTTTAAAAAGAGAAAAGAAAAAATGGGCTCTCCCGGGTTTCGGCACCAATCTTTGGGTAGATTATAGGCTAGGGAATAACCCACCCACCAAGGGAAGATGATTAAGAAAAGGAAATGGGTTTCGGACTGGAGAAAAAGGATAGAAAAATGGGAGGAGAGCCCCACAAAATTAATAAGCTTCACTTTAAACACACTTAAAGGCGATTGCCACAGAAACTTAACCTCCTGATATCTAAAATAAGTACGAGCTTGTTCGAGGCTGACGGGAGCCGCAGCTAAGACTTGGGCAGTTTGCCAGAGGAAGGCTTTAGTGTATTTCCTTCCAAGCACGAATAAAAGTACTATAGGGAAAGGTGATGGTCTGACAAAACTGAGAGCAAACGATTTATTGTATATGAACGAGGGCATAAACCTAGGAAGAGCTAGGAAAGCCAGGATCCTGCCTAACTGTAGTATCAGAGAAATGATGAATCCAAAAACAAATATTTAATTTATTTAACAATTCAAAGAAGCGTAACTTTAACAAATAAATATGTTCTATGTAGTTAACAATTTGGGGTCGCAGACCTCCAACAACGTTCAGAAATTGCTCCAGGCAAATGACATTTTTTTAAGATTTTTAAACCTTGTATTAAAATCTTGGAAAGATTTAATAAAATAGGCAAAATGGAATAATTAAAGTTTTAACATTTACAGGAGTACAAGCAGTGTACTATAAGAAACCTCCGAAAGAACATTCTAACGAGAATAACAACTTCGAAGATCACAAAATGGATAACATAAAGAATAAAAAGGAAGTTCCTACAACTTCTTATATTTAAACAGAATTACTTTGTGAGATTTATACAAAGAGAGCAGGTCACTTACTGTGAACCTGAAAAGTTAATCAGAAGGAAGGTTCTAGACCTCTTATACTTTGAATAAGACTCGCAAGTTAAATGAGGCAGTTTTCATTTAGCGAGACCAAAAAAAATAACCCACTCAAGAGTTGAGAGAATTGTTTTCCCTGCTTTTGAAGGGAGGAACAATGTAAGTTTGAAACGTGTGCTAGACATGTAATTATACAGACATACTTAATGATAAACCAACAAAATGGAAGGGCACTTCTTGGAATGACACCTTATTGGAACAGACCTAGATTAAAAGTTTATTGCAGATTGTTAGTAAGAGGTTTAGGAAAGAGAAATGGGAATTAAGGAAAATGTTCATGGCCTTATTTGAATATAAGCGGACGATCGCGACGCGGTAGAAAAGTTGAGCAAGCACTGGTTTTCACTATAGTCTGTAAAGATTGATGCAAAGTTCACTATAGAAACACTGAAGTTTATGAGAAAAAAAAAGTTATTGCAATTATGGAAATAACTGATTGCACTATATAGGCGAGAGTCTATTTCTTGAAAAAGTTGTGATTTACAATTAAATGCGCCATAGAATGTTCTAGAGGTTCCAGCGGTGGAGGAAAGTTAGCTATTGCAAAAATTTATAATGAAGATTCCTCATTTTAACTAGCATTTTCACAAGTGCGTGAACAATACTTGACGGCAAGACTCGCAGATAGAGAACAAGATCTCGAAGGTTCCAGAACGACCTTAGCAGAAAATGGGGTTGAGAAAATCCAACGGAGGAACTAGCTTTATAATTATAGGCAGCGGGTATTAGATAATATCCCACGTAGCGAGAGGATTTCTCGTTTGAATAGCTTAAGAAAAGCTCTTTTTAGTAAGGTTGGCTTATACAAGCAAAAGCTCAACATGGCAAATCCCACGACGAATGATTATTGCCCCAAAGTAAATAATTTCACACTGCCTATAAATTATAATTAAAAGCACTTGGAAGTTAAAACCATGAAGATGAGGTTAAAACTTTTTAAAAATGGTACTTATCTTGATTTCATGTTGAAGTCGAAGATTCCGTTGATGATTACTTAGCCAACATGGCGTAAAAGAGGGTGAGCCTCTTGGTTTGAGGAGGCAAGCTCGAGCGGAGCTTTGACTGAACGAGTCAACTGCAGACGGAGAAGTGAGAGCAGCTCAACGGAGCACGGAGGGACCAAGAAAAAGGGGAAAGAGTGGGGGGTAGGAGACAAAAGGAGAACATATAAACATTGCCAACTTGAAAATAAAACATTTATCTTCTCTTGCTGAGCCGGTCTTCTAAGAGTTGATCACAGTTGATACTAGCGCAGCATGGTGAGTAAAGAAGTGGACGTAGTCCTCTTGCTCCAAGAGAAAATAGCTGACGATGGTAACAAGATCTGGTAGCCAAATGGATAAGTAAGTCCTCTAGCACCAGGTAGAGTTGAGGAGCTTCAGAGATTCGCTGCGAGATGACGCTAGGTGGGTCACAGAAGTTATATATCTGAAACAGACTTATGAAGACATGAGAGATATGCCCAACAAGGAGAAAACAGATGATCACTGTTGGTGTTTGACAAAGAGGAAGGAAGAAATGAACATGCAAAGAGCAATAAAAATTATATCTCAGGTACCGTGTATTCAAAGAATACACCAAACGGTGGCGAAGGAGCCAACGCTCAAAATAGAAATAATAATAATCAGCTAAATCAGAACAGAGGAAATGGCTATGGTAATCAGTATCAAGGGAGGAACAATGATTTCAGGGGAAATCAAGGGAGGAACAATGATTACAGGGGAAATCAAGGGAGAAACAATGATTTCAGGGGAAATCAAGGGAGAAATTATAATGACAATAATTACAACCAGAATAGGGGTCAAGGAAGAGGACAGCCTAGTGGTAGTAATATACAGCCAAACAATGACAACACAGCCCAGAACAACCAGACCAGTTTAGTAGTTAGTAGTACTACGGCCAGCTGTAGCGGTTTTTTAAACGCGAACCAGGCTGCGAAGTAAGGTCAGAATCTCAGTCTGTAGCATGCCCTGTCCATACAATTATACAGGAACCCTATGACCTAAATGTAAGAAATGAATTATTACATGAACTAAATGATGAAGGTATTATTCAGGAAGTGGTTAGTAAGAGCCCCATAGTTAAATTTAACGTGTCGGAGGCGTACACAGATGTTTTAATTGATAGTGGTTGTATGAAGAGTTGCATAAGTAGTGCATTTTATGATAAAATGAAAGGAACTGGAGTAAATTTTGAGGAGATGCCAATTAAAAGCACTTTTGTTATCACAGCTGTTGGGAAGAGGTCTAAAGTAATTTCTAATCAAGTTTTAGTAGACATTAAAATTAATAATCATGTAGAGAAGCAGATTTGCCTTGTAATTCCAAATTTAGTATTCAGTGTTATCTTGGGTTCAGAGTGGCTAAGTAGAGTATCTGGTAACTTATGTTATGATGTAGGGAGTTTGAAATTTAAATGGGGAGATTCTGAAGTAGAAGTAGCGTTCAATGACCATATTCAGAGGAGTAGTATTGTAGGTGTGATTTGTACTTTAAATGAGATATCGCCAGCCGTAGAGCGGGGTTCTCCATGTTTTGTGGGCAGTGTGATTACGAACGGAAGTCTAGAGGACTAGTTACGTGATGCTGCATTTCTGGGAAATATAGAGGTTCAACAATGTGTTCGGCTCTATGATGTGTTATGGTGTAATAGGAGAGTTTTTGAGGATCGCATTGGTATGGCCAATTGCTATACACATTCATTGAACGTTATTGATAGATCAGTATTCACAGGCCCTAGATATCCTGTACCTTTCGCTTATCAGAGTGCAGTTGAGGCACAAATTAATCAGATGCTTGAAGATGGGATTATTGAGCACTCTAACAGTCCGTATGTTAATTCTTTGATCACGGTACCCAAAACCGACGGCACGGTTCGTATTTGTTTAGACGCTCGTTTGGTTAACAGTAGAATTAGTTCAGATCAGCTGAAATCTATGTCAACAGAGGAATTAATGCAAACATTTGAGGGGAAGAAGTATTTCACTTGTGTAGATTTGAGTTCCAGTTTTTGGCAAGTGCCACTTATGTACGAAGATACACCATTTACAGCTTTTAGTCATAAATATAACCTTTATCAATTTTGTAGAACACCTTATGGGATAAGAGTAGTTCAGCAGCTTTAATTAGGGCTTTAAACATCGCATTAGGGGATGACACAGGAGAGTTTGTAACCATTTACATAGATGATATGGTAATTAGTTCACGCAGTTTTGAGGAGCATCTAGGTCATTTAGATATAGTTTTTCAGAAGTTAGATCAGGCAGGGTTCACTTTGAAGCTGTCTAAGTCGTCATTCTGTCAGTCAGAAGTGATATTTTTAGGTCATAGGGTGTCAAGTAGAGGTGTAACACCAGAAGATAGTAGGGTTAATAAGATACTTAACGCAGAGGTGCCACAGAATGTTAAACAGTTAAAAACTTACCTGGGAATTTGCAACTTTTTCAGGAGGTTCGTTCTTAAATACTCAGGGTTGGTAGAACCATTCAGGGAATTGCTTAAAAGTGGGACTCGGTGGAGATGGGAGTCCAAGCATGATCAGGCTTTTAGAGCGCTGAAGGAAGGTTTTGAGAAAGCTGTAGTGCTGAAATATCCGTTAAAAGATAAGGAATATGTGGTTATGACAGATGCTTCACATATAGGCATTGCTGGAGTATTATGTCAGAAAGATGATGAGGGTAATCTGTACATTGTATCTTTAGCCTCGCGAGGACTGACAGCAGCAGAGAAAAGATACACGATTACTGAGTTAGAGCTTTTAGGTATTGTTTTCAGTTTAGGGAAATTTAGAATGTATTTAGTAGGGGGGAAATTTGAGATCCACACAGATCACCATGCATTACTGTATATGAGGACTTGTAAACTCAGTTCTAACTGAGTTAGTAGGTGGATTCTTGCTCTACAGGAATACGAATTCACAGTAAAATATATTAAAGGTAAAGATAACATTCTTGCAGACATGCTATCGAGGGACACTAATTTATGTAGGGATTATCCTGTGGTTAAAGCAGAGGACGGTATTTTAATATGTGCATGTGTGGACAGTAGCAACAGGGCATCGTTACAGACACTGAGTAATATGCTAGGTAGAGCAACGTGATGACGTTCATTTAAGGGAGCCACTTGCAAGGTTGGAAGCGGGTGACGCAGAAACATTTATAGTTTCCAAACGTATTGGAAAAACAGCATATGTGCTGGAGGATAGTGAGGGAAACAGATTATACGGGACGTATAATATACATAGTCTACGAAAATATGTGTCATAAAGTGAGTGTGTTTAGCTGGCGAGCCAGCCTATCAAATGAGTAAGTGTGGTATTTGGTGCGTGGGAGGAGATGGTCTTCCAGGCAGGCGTATCAGAAGTCACACAGGAGGGTAGTATGTAAGTAAATGAGAGTTTTTAAGATACAGGGAAATATGACGGGATTGTCGGATGCTCTTGAGCACTAAAATGTCTCGATACACCAAGGCCAGAATTTGGTAGCGCTGGTGAATTCCCATTTGCCTCCTAGAGATGGGTGAGCGCTTGAACAGGGTATTTTTGCTTAAGGCGTCCACGAGGCAAAAGATGGACCATCAGAAGGCGAGACAGTCCTTCATGAAACTCATACATATCAGCACACGTGATTTCTGTTTACGGTCTCGCCATGCAAGATTTGTAAGTGTGTAATTTAAGGTTATTTGTACAATGGTTTCATTTGTGTGAGGAGAACTGGTCTGTGTTGAGAACTAGTATTAAGTAGAATATGGTCTACGGGAACTTAACAAGACAGGGCGATTACGGCACAGAAATATTTGGTGTTATATGTAATGCGCACTTACTGTTTTTTTTTCAGAAGTCTATATTAATTTCATCTTTTATAAAGAGAGATTAAGTATTATGGTCATGAGGCGCTGCCACAATAGTGTGATCATGTGCTCAGTGATAAGTGAGATAAAATTTCACCATAAGGAAGGGACCTCCAGTGAAATTAGGAAGTTCTATGGTGATATAAATATATCAGAACACCTTCAATGCGTGTGATATGACATCATAAATACATAGTGCTCACACATTAATTATGTCTATTTCTCCAACATAGAGAAATTTGAGAGGCGGAAATATCCGTGGAACACTATTTTATATGAGAAACATTGGACTGGTTGCAAAGTGCAATCCATAGTGACAACAAACTTTGACGCAAAGTGCGTGAAGAAAAATTATGAGTGTATATATCTGTAATTTAAGGTGATTTCATTTATGTAATATGTATTTTGGATGGGGATTATTAACGTGTCTGGGATAATCGGATAATGGACCGTCGTCACGGTAAATCATCCGATGATCCGAGGCGAATACGTAACGTGTTTTTCGAGGGGTTTTTATGCAACTGGCATAAGTCAGTAGGAAGCCATTCTATATTTATTTACGCGGCAAATTGTTCAGCCAAGAGAATTTTTCATGTTGTTGTTGTTTGAGTCTTCAGTCTTTTGACTGGTTTGATGCAGCCCTCCACGCCTCCCTGTCCTGAGCTAATCGTTTCATCTCTACATAGCTACCACACCCTACATCCAAGGCAATCTGTTTAACATATTCTAACCTTGGTCTACCCCTGCAGTTCTTGTCCTCGACCCTTCCTTCCATAACTAAGCTTGCTATTCCTGGGTGTCTTAGTATGTGTCCTACCAACCTATCTCTTCTCTTCATTAGCAGTCGCCAGAAACATCTCTCCTCTCCCACTCGCCTTGATACCTCTTCGTTGGTAACCCTATCTACCCATCTGATCTTCATCATTCTCCTGTAACAGCACATTTCAAATGCTTCAATTCTCCTCTTTTCTGCTGCACCAATAGTCCAAGTTTCACTTCCATAGAGCGCCACGCTCCAGACAAAGGCTTTCAAAAATGACTTCCTAATACCTAAATCTATATTCGATGTCAACAGATTCCTTTTTTGTAGAAAGGCTTTCCTTGCCTGAGCCAACCTACTTTTTATATCCTCTTTGCTTCGTCCATCACTGGTTATTCTGCTTCCTAAGTAACAGAAGTCTCCTACTTCCTTCAGCTTTTCACCTGCCAATATGATCTCCATAGAGGTTTCTGATTTATTTCGGCTGCATTCCAGTATTTTTGTTTTACATTTATTAATTTTCATCATGAATTCCTTCCGTAAGACGGAATCCATACCATTCAAAAACTCATTCAAATCCTCAGGCTTGTCGGCCAAGATGTTATTATTATGTTAATTTATTATTATTATTAATTTATTATAATTATTATTAAGGTATTTTCGGAGCATTTTATAAAAATTATTAGCATTCAGATAGGTTTTCTATGTCTTAGAAAACGCTATCAAGCAAATTATTACGAACGACAATATCATAGAAAATTATGCGATTGCGGAATTTTACGGAGTTTTCGTCAGTTAGGGTATATCGAGAGACGTGACTCACTGGGAATTCAAGTACACGCTTAATCTTGTCGGAAAGCATGACGCAATCCTGGGTCGCAGCGTCCAGGAAAGGCGAATAGTTGGAACGGAAATCGACTTCATCATCGCCGCGCCGTGTGTAATGACCCGGAGGAGGGGAAGATCGCGTGGTGGGTCAGCCAATCAGTGGAGACCACGTAAGCTAGAAGTCGGCTGAAGAGTGGGGGAGCCGACAGGTGCATATATCGTTCAGTGTTCCGTGGAACGAGAAGAATCTGTGTAGTTCTTGCCGAGTGTGGTTGTACGCGGGAGTCGCTCCGATGTTCCGCGGAACGGGGACTATCTGTGTAGAACTTAACGAGTACGTTTGCACGCGGGAGTCGCTCAGATGTTCCGTGGATTGGAGGACTAACTTTTGTAAAACTTAACCAGTGCGGTTGTACGAGTGTTTGGGTCCGATGTACGGACCATAGAATTATCTAATCTACGAGAATCTCATCAAATATCGACGGAGATGTCGACGTCCAGGAGACTGTGGGAAGCTCACAGCATCATCCAGTACGAGGGAAAGGCTTCGGCAATTTCCAGTGGTAAGCGCGAATGACGCAGAAATACGCAATCTCTCATTTCTCTTTGTTTTATATTTCATATTTGAGTAACTTCATAGCTTGGGAATAAGAGTAAAATCAATAATTTATCAGACTCCGTTTTCACGTAATTTTCTATCGGTAATATTAAAATCACAACGCTCCTATTTAAATTTTATACTTATTATTATTATTATTAATTTTGCTATTCTTGTTTTATATAATAAATTCATTTCTTTTACAATGCAATCTTTGCTTTCAGTAGGTAGCATTAGATATAGACCAATTCCTTCTCCTGATACAATTGTTTGTTGGGTTAATGATCAAATCATACCACGATCTGAGTGAATAGAGTCTTGAAGGTGTTCTGCCAGAGCTAGACGTTGTTAAATACAAATTTAGATTTCAACATTGCATTGAGGTCTTGGCGCCCATTAAAACAACATAGCTTAGGCAAAGGGTGGGCTAGCAAAACTGCTACATTTGTACGCTCAACGTGGAGCAAAGTAAATACCGTTTCACTTGTCATCCCAGCCTAAGCAAAACTGCTACAATACGGTTCCAGCCTATTAACTCTGCTGTCTAACCCCTTAATGTCAGAGATTTAATCACTCCTCTGAGTATTAACAAACTCAGTTACACACATGACAATGTTTTAAATACAACACAACAGTATTAAATGCAATAAAAGCTAATACGGAATACATCCTCGTATTGCTACAATACATTCTCTTCCACTGATAATCCTGCACTAAATACGTTCCCATAACGTTATATACGGCATCAACTTCATCGCATATCATTCCCAAACTCATACACTCGAGTATCAATGGTCTATTTCAACCTCACATTATAATTGCATTGCCTTAACCTTACTGTTCCACAAAATGTTGTCTTAATAACTGTGTTACATTGTTTATGCTATATCTACTGATACTCTGTAGTACTTATACTCTCGACATCTGAAGTTATTAACGGAAAGACCTACGAAGGTTTACTAAGTAAAGATATTATACTATGACATATAAACCTCTGGTTCTAAAACATATAATAAAAATACTCTATGATGTCTCTCCAAACTGATATTCTTCAAACACTGTTGTAAAGTCACGTTCAGAATTACATAACGTTGCAATCTGTGTTATATAACAACAATTGTTATAGAGGTATCGAATTAAGATCAATTTCGGCTGGAATAAGGATTTCCCTATAATATTTCCTATGTCGAATGAAATTATTGTCTTCTGAGAAGACCTCATTCTCTATAAGTTACATTTACGAAAGTTCATAGCTTTCCTTTAAGTAAATGGTTAGTCATAATCATGAAGTACATTACTACTAGGAATATCGTTGCAAATATCAATGCTCATTGCTTACACATGACGAATAGTTCTTGCTAGATCGTCGTAGCTAATGTTCTACTATAATGTCACACGCAATTCTTCTTCCCTACTAATGTTTCTTCTTACAGATAAAATACCCAAGTCATTTAATCCAAAAGTGAATTTAAGTGGGTATCTAAAGAGTCCCAAACTGTCTGAAATTCTATTAAATCAAACATCTTGACGTCGAAGAATAATTTAAGAAAGTCTTAAATTACTTAGAATAATAAAATAAATTTCGAAATATCAATCAAGTTGGTTCTGAAAATACATCGTTGAAATTTCATGTACAGATGAATAAGGACTATCATCTCACATGATATAAGTCCAAATTCAATAAACGTCGACAGAAAATATCAAATACATGGAGAACTGTTGCTCTGAAATGTCACCAAGATACTACACTACATATGAAAATGGTTTGTGTCTACCTTGTGAAGACGTTCTCGAAGCTCAAGAAAGGTATTTACGAAATACCCTGATGTTAGAAGATCTAGTGAAGAAAGCTGCAGGTCTGCCTTCGATCTTGAATCTGCGACCTCGGGTAGGAATAGGTTCCTCCCCGGAATGATTTCACATGTCCCCTGGGATTCGAACAGCGGAACTTCCTCCCGTTCGGGATTCCAAGTTTCATGCTATTTGCTGGGATCGACCCTAGAGTCTCAACGTTCTCTTGTTCCAATAAACCATGCCATAATTGAGCTATACTGATGATTGATCTTCATTGATGAAAATGTAGTTCGAAAACTAAAGAGCGAATCGTTGGTATCGATGAAATGTTCATATGGACGTTCTGTGAAATCGGTATATTGCTCTAATTCTTGGAGTCGAAGTACATGAGAATACACTAATGTACTAGGTGTATAAGTACATAATGTATTCAACATCAATGCTAAACATGACGTCGTACATGGTTTGTAGTTTAATGTTGCTCGATGTCGCCATCTCACATCTCTGCCGAGATATACCCCTGTCGCATCTTAGCTTACTCCATAACTGAAGTCAACTTTCTAAGTTAAAATGTAATTTCCATATTAATGTTCATATTCGAAGTTCATGAAGATGATAATTGTTGTTTTCAGGGGCCTGACATCAAGGTTATCGGCCCCTAATGAAATGAAAGTAAAATGAAAGGATGAAGATAAAAACAGCTCACTGCCATGGATGAAACGAGAACAGTTTATATAAAATACACCGTGAGCCCCAACAATTATGCCTTATTTGAATAAAAATAATAAAAGGCGGATGGTAAAAAACAATAAAACAAATAAGGCATAGTGAACTAGAAAATAGACGAACGCAATAAAAATCATAAAAAAGTCAACCTGAATTAAAAGTCTTAACTTACATTAAAACTTATATAACCACTCATGAACCGGATGACGAGGTCTACTGACGGCCCGTCAACACGGAGAAAATTATGATGATGATGATGATAATTGTTGTTTTAAGGGACCTAACATCTAGGTTATCGGCCCCTGATGGCTTGGGTGATCGCGACGAAGAAAATGAAACGCAAACTTAAATATAAAACAAACTACTAACCTACATACTACAAGAAGAAATGGAAAACTAAAGGAGAATAAGGCAAATAAAGGACAGGAGGAAAAGAAAGGCCTTCAACCGTAAAGAATGCGGATTGACGGACATGGAAGGAAGGAGAGCCATGAAAGGCAGATAGGAAGGTGAAAGAGGAGCGGGTCCGCCCCACAGGTAATGGACAAAAGGGGAAAACCATACCCAGCTCAGGAATCCCTCGGGTTCGCCAACTGCCGAACTCACCAGCCGTGAGCCCCTGAGGGTATAGCAAAATCAGGGAGACTCCCTTGGCCTCGGATACCCTAATACCGTCGGGGTCGGAAGAGAACAAGAGTTGACCAAGTGAGGTCGACAGGAAAGAAGAAGAAGATGATGATGATGATAATTGTTGTTTTAAGGGGCCTAACATCGAGGTTATCGGCCCCTAATGATCTGGGTGATAGCGAAAATGATAATGAAATGGAAACCAGAACAAAATTATCTGAGACGGAAAATACGTACAAAAAGGAACTCAGATGGAAACAACTCACAATATGATCTTACAAAAGGGAATTTAGAACGAAAAGGTGCACAAAAAGAATACATTGAAAAAGATCCACAAAACGTAGGCTAGATTCAAAATACGTACAAAATGCAATGTAGCGTCGAAATACTTACATAATGCAACTGAAATTCAAAATACTGTTTTAGATCCCTTAGTTGGGGGTAGTTAGATCTAAAACATACGTGTTAATGTGCTAATTTGGAAGGTGATTTCTAAAGAGGGCAGCTTCCAGTAGCTGGGTAAGCCTACCAGTGTCGAGTGTTGTGTGAAGTTTAAATGCTAGGGGGTGCTCCTGTAAAGACGTAAGTGTCGCTTATGGGGATGATCTGCTGGGCGCAGGTTAATGTACTAGACTCCCAGCTAGTCAGAAGGAATTATTTAACAGTCCTGCTTGTGTCAGCTATGCTGGCGGCTTGCAGCCAGCGGTCGCGTGTGAGAGACACAATAGAACTTGAGCCGGCGATTACAGGCTACTGTTGTCACGCTTACTCGTGACGAGACGGGAAGGGTATTAGGATGTGAAGAGGCGTGTAATTACGAATACAAGGTGTAGTTTACTGACCAAGTATTTATTGGTCAGTGATGTATGAAATTGTATGTCCCTTTTAGGGAAGTGTGAACAATAGTGCAAATTATGTGTACAAGTTTGTGGGGTAGGTTTTACAGAGTATAGGATATCTGAACACTGCTGACTCACCTGATGATAACAGCTTGTAGCAGGGCCTCCGGCTGACACACTGTATGACTGATAATCGAGAGAGAGTGTGTCCTCATTAAGGCATTCCTCTTACAGGCTTTGGTGTTGCTTCGTCGGCATTCCATCGATGTAGGTGTCCTAGTTAGCCATTGTGTAGGTGTTTGCGAGTGTGATGCAAGTATTTGGCAGGCTCCCCAATCTGGGCGGCCGCCCTTGCTGTGTAAAAGATACTGTTCTGGCTTTATTATGTCTGCCAGTTAGGGGTGGTTTTGATAAATGATGGAGGGTGGCTTCAGGGGGTGCAGCCCCCTGGGGGCCTGTACAAGCTTCCTGCTCTGATTAGTTCGCGTCCCCGCGAACGGGAACGGAACGTGGAGTTGGGGTGTCGATATATTAGGTTATTCTTGAATCTTCCTTGTATCTCTTCTTTGTTTCTTCTGTGTCGTGTAGAGGTAGTGATGTCGTGTTGATGTAGCGATGTCGTGTAGATGTGAGATCAGCTCGTGTTCAGAGGGGTGGGTTTTGGGATATACATATACATTTTACATTTTAAAACAGTTCATGAGAAAAAAATTGACATTTGCAATATATAAAAAGTTCAAAAAAAACATGGTTTTGATAATATATTGTTGTTGTGCAGGGAGGAAAAAACCCAGGGCTGGACGGGTGATTGTGCCGTCCGGCTCTATCTTGGGGAAAAAATTGCTCCCTGCAATGAGAAAGATAGAAGAAGTAGAAAAAATGGGTGTTCCAAGGTATACGTTAGGGTAAATATTTAAAATATGTTTATTGTTTTGGGATAAAACGGAACACCTTCACAAATTTGGGCGTTAGAAGAAAGAAAATGAAAGAAACAAATCATAATCATTGTGCACATGTGATATTAATGTAGAGAGTATACTGTTTAATATGTAACTTTGATATGCGGATATATTAAGATTTATGAATACCATTTATCCCCTCCGCAGACAATGTGGGGGTGCGAAGTATTATTTATACATTTATAGAAGAACTAGCTGAAGTACCCGTGCTTCGCCACGCGTCATAAATAAATTCAAATGTGAAGGTGACAGTTAAAACAGGGGATAGGCGAGGTGCTGCGCAGAGGGAGATATAGGATGGAACATTTTGTCCAACTACACCGCTCGGCGCTGACCGTGTTAATAGCACAAATTTAGGTTTTACTCGCTAACGGTTGGAGATACCTTTCGGATAGAAAATGTAATTTTAAACCTCGTATATGCCATCAAAAGTTTGCTATTTCTTAGCGTTTTCTTTTTATTTGAAATGGAAATATGAAAGTTTTAAACCAAAGGGTGTAGTGACGTCACTAAAATGGTCGCCATCTTTAAATAATGCAAAGTATTGAAATCAAAAGTAACCAATATGTTAACCAGGTAAATCAGCTACTTCCATGTAAAATTCATGTAAATCGGACCAGTGGTACTTGCGTGATTGAGTAATACACAGACACACACCATCTCATTTTTAGCCTCGCTTCGCTCGCGTCATAGTCGTGCCATATTGTTATTCCATGAAATGCAGGTTTAACCCCGTTAACACCCCTTTAGAACCTGAATATCCAAAAATCCCTCCTTAGTAGACGTTTTCGACACACAACAAACATATCCCCAAAATATCATTCTGCTAACATGTAATAGTTTGGGTTGGTCGATGAGAGTGAACATTCAAAAATCCTTCCTTAGTGGACGTTTTCTTCCAGAATTTCACCTCTCCCCATAGGCCCCTTAAATTGGAATTATGAAAAAACAGTCGAACACCTATTTATTTTGTTTATTTATTTTTAAGCTGATTGATTTCCTCCGAGTTTCAAACTCCTCGCCTATTCCGTTTAAGAGATACACGCTCCGTTAAGAATCTTTCAACCCCCACTTTTCATCCCTTTCACCTCATAATATACACTACATCGAAAAACGATTAGACATGTGTCAGCTTATTTTTAATGATTAGTATGTATGCCAAGTATCACATCCCCAAAAGTAACCACTCGTGAGATATTGTTATTCAATGAAATGCACGTTTACCCCCCCCCCTTAACACCTATTTAGAACCTGAATATTCAAAACTCTTTCCTTAGTGGACGTTTTCGACATACAACGAACATATCCCCAAAATTTCATGTTTCAAACTTCAATAACTTTGGCTTGGCAATGATGAGTGAGTGAGTGAGTCAGGACATTTCCTTTCATTTATTTTTGATAATTTCACCCCTCCCCATGAACCCCTTAAATTGGATTTATGAAACAAAAGGTCGAACACCTATTTACTTATTTAAAGCTGTATTCGCCCTGAGTTTGATGAGTAAGTGAGTTAGTTAGGACACTTCCTATCCTGTTTTTTTTCCGCCAGAATTTCACCCCTCTCTAAGGGCCCCTTAAATTGGATGTATGAAAAAGAACGGTCGAACACCTGTTTACTTGTATTTTAAGCTGTTTTTTCCGCCGAATTTCAAACTTCTCGCCTATGTCGTTTAAGAGATACACGCTCCGTTAAGAATCCCTCAACCTCCAATTTTCACCCATTTCACCTCATAATATACACCGCATCGATAAACCCTGAGATATATGTCTGATTATTTTTAATGATTAGTTTATATACCGAATATCACATCCCCAAAGAAACAACTCATGAGATATCGTTATTCAATGAAATGCACGTTTACCCCCTTAACATCTCTTTAAAACCCGAATAAACAAAAATCATTCCTTAGTTGACGTTATCGACATACAGAGAACATATTCCCAAAATATCATTTTTCCAACTTTAATAGTTTTCGCGGGGCGTGATGAGTGAGTGAATCAGACAGGACATTTTCTTTCAATTATTTTTACCAGAATTTCACCCCTCCCCATGGGCCCCTTAAATTGGATTGATGAAAAACCTCTTGAACACCTATTACCTTATTTTTAAGCTGTCTTTTTCCTCCGAGTTTGATGAGTGAGTTAGTCAGTCAGTTAGGACACTTTCTCTCCTTTTTTCCCCAGATTTTCACCCCACACCATTGCCCCTTAAAATAATTTATGAATAAAAAAACGTCGAACACCGATTTACTTATTTATTTAGCTGATTTTTTTCGCTGAGTTTCAAATTTCTCGCCTATGTCGTTTAAGAGATAGGCCTACACGCTCCGTTAGGAATCCTTCAACCCCCTCTATTCACCCCTTTCACCTCATAATAATACACCACATCGAAAAACCCTTAGACACATGTCTGCTTATTTTTAATGATTAGTCTATATGCCGAGGATCACATCCACAAATAAAACCACTCGTGAGATATTGTTATTCAATGAAATGCAGGTTTAACCCCCTTAAGACCCCTTTAGAGCCTGAATATCCAAAAATCCTCCCTAAGTGCACGGTTTTGACATACAACGAACATATCCCCAAAATGCCATGTTTCCAACTTCAATATTTTTGGCTGGGCGATGATGAGTGAGTGAATGAGTCGGGACATTTTCTTTCATTTGTTTTTCTTCAGAATTTCACCCCTCCCGATGAACCCCTTCAATTTGATTGATCAAAAAAAACTGTCGAATAGCTATTTACTTACTTTAAAGCAGTTTTTCCCCCTGAGTTTGATGAGTGAGTGAGTCAGTCAATCAGTTAGGACACTTTCTTTCCTGTTCTCCCCCCCCCCCCAGAATTTCACCCCTCCCCATGGGCCCCTTAAATTGGATTTATGAAAAAACGGTCAAACATATATTTACTTATTTTCTATGCTGATCCTTTTCCGCTGAGTTTCAAATTCCTCGCCTATGTTGTTTAAGAGATACAGGCTCCATTAGGAATCTTTCAATCCCTACTTTTCACCCCTTTCACCTCATAATATACACCACATCGAAAAACCCTCAGAAACGTGTCTTCTTACTTCTTAATGAAGAGTTTATATGCCGTGTATTACATCCCCCAATGAAACCAATCGGGAGATATTGTTATTCAATGAAATGCAGGTTTAACCCCCTTAAGACCCCTTTAGAACCTGAATATCCGAAAATCCTCCCTTAGTAGACGGTTTTGACATACAATGAACATATCCCCAAACTGTCATGTTTCTAACTTCAATACTTTTGGCTGGGCGATGATGAGTGAGTGAGTTAGTCAGGACATTTTCTTTCAATTTTCTTTTTTCAGAATTTCACCCCTCCCCATGAACCCCTTAAATTTGATTTATGAAAAAAAAAACTGTCGAACAGCTATTTACTTATCTTAAAGCAGTTTTTCCCCCTGAGTTTGATGAGTGAGTCAGTCAGTCAATCAGTTAGGACACTTTCTTTCCTGTCCCCCCCCCCCCAGAATTTCACCCCTCCCCATGGGCCCCTTAAATTGGATTTATGAAAGAAACGGTCAAACACATATTTACTTACTTTCATGCTGATTTTTTCCGCTGAGTTTCAAACTCCTCGCCTATGTCGTCTAAGAGATACACGCTCCGTTAGGAATCTTTCAATCCCCACTTTTCACCCCCTTTCACCTCATAATATATACCACATCGAAAAACCCTCAGACTCGTGTCTTCTTATGATGAGTTTATGTGCCGAGTATCACATCCCCCAATGAAACCAATCGGGAGATATTGCTATTCAATGAAATGCAGGTCTACCCCCTTAACACCCCTTTAGAACCTGAATAACCAAAAATCCTCTCTTAGTGGGCATTTGTGGCCCTTGTAGAAGCAGCATACCAAATTTCATTCCAATCCGTTCGGTGGTTTCTGAGGTTTCGTGATGATTGAATGAGTGAGTGAGTGAGTGAGTGGTATTTGACAAATATATAGTAGAAGATAGTGTCAAGTCTTTGTTATGCTAAACTCGGTTGACAGTGCTGTGTTAGTAGGTGATGATGATGATGATGATAATTGTTGTTTTAAGGGGCCTAACATCGAGGTTATCGGCCCCTGATGAAATGAAATGGCGTGAAATGAAAGGATGAAGATAAAAAACAGCTCACTGCTATGGATGAAACGAAAATGGTTTAGATAAAATAGACAGTGAGCCCCAACAACTATGCCTTATGTAGCAGGGAAAATAATTACAAAAAGGAACTCAGATAGAAACTACTCACCAAATGGAGAGCGGTAATACGTACATAAGGGAATTTCGAACGAAAATACTCATACAAGGAATAGATTGATGATGATGATGATAATTGTTGTTTTAAGGGGCCTAACATCTAGGCTATCGGCCCCTGATGGTTTGGGTGATCGTGAAGATGAAAATGAAAAGCGAACTTAAAACTAAAACTAACTACTAACCTACATACTAGAAGAAGAAATGGAAAACTAGAGGAGAATAAGGCAAATAAAAGGACAGAAGGAAAAGAAATGCCCTCAACCCTCGGAGAAGGCGGATTGAGGGACTTGGAAGGAAGGAGAAAAGAAAAGAAAAAGAAGGCTGACCCCTCGCAGAAGGAGGGAATCAGAAAAGATGACACAAGGGCCAATTAAGGCGGGAAAGGAAGTGACTCCCTAGGCCTCGGATAACCTAATACCGTCGGGGTCGGAAGAGAACAAGAGTTGACCAAGTGAGGTCGATAGGAAAGAAGACAGAGAGGAGCCCGGCACAAGTAAGTGGAAGCAATGCCGGACTCAGCTAGGGCCCCGTGGTCGCCAACCCACGCCCACAAGATGTGAGCCCCTGGGGGAGTTTTATTATAAACAAGAAGTTCCGTGACGAACTAAAGAGCCTACTTCTCTTAAAATTTAAGATTCATGCCAATGATTAATCTTTATGGACCTATCTAGAATAATGACGAAATGAATTTGGTAATATCGAAATGTCTAATTAGTTCGAAAAATACCTGGCATGATGTAGCCTGATAGAGCACTACAGTTGGCAGCCCTGGTGACTGAATATATTCTTAGTTCCATCTCTTAAGGTACAGAATACAAAATTTGGTTTAAGTCCAATGGATAGCATGCACGTTCCATGCAGTTAGACATTGGACCTATCAGCGCATGTAAAATCATGTTGGCAACAATGTGTTGGTCAGAAATAATTTGAAATATTATGATGTATTGTTGTGCCAATTTAGGTGATGATGATAATTGTTGTCTTAAGGGGCCTAACATATAGGCTATCGGCCCCTGATGGTTTGGGTGATCGTGAAGATGAAAATGAAATGCAAACTTAAAACTAAAACTAACTACCAACCTACATACTAGAAGAAGAAATGGAAAATGTGCCACTCTAAAGACTGACACACGTTTCTGCACCTGCCGCATCCCCCCCCCTCCCCCCCCCCCCCCCCCCCGGCGGCTTTTCTACGAGACCCTGTGTATTTGCCAACGGCAGATTTGAATGTCCCGCCGCTGACGCCGTACTCCCCTCTTCCCGGCGAATGAACTGTCCCGGCTCCGTGTGTGAACTGTTCCGGCCAGGCAAGACTAATTCCCGACCTTCTTCTTGGTCGCTATTGGGCCGGCTATTTCAAATGGACCAATGGTGTGCTCCCACATCATCTCCTTGTACTGTGGATAAACGTAGCTAAAGCCTGCCAACTGAAATTGCCTTCTGCCTAGGCCAATGTGTGACTTTGGAGACCTATTAATGTTGGTAGCGCCTACCTCCCAAATTCTCCGCAAGGCGCGCGCGACACACTTGCCGCCCGTCGACCCGCGTGCTCTGTAAGCGCGTCCCTCCCCACTTCGCCTACAACGATGAAACAAACTGGTCGCTTCGCGACCGGGCTCTCGGAGCTTGGGCACAGAAGGCCTCATGGCCGCATCACAGACTCAGGTAAAGCGTCTGATCTTATTCCATAAACTATGTGGTTTTCTTCGGACATACAAAGTGATTCTCAACTCACAGTGTCGGTGTGAGCAATGCAACTAAATTCAAGATTAATCTACTTAGCCCACTTAAAACATTTTTGAACTGAGATGAACTACAAGGCACATGGCCATGGCGGCTTGCCTTTTCAGACAGGTTTCTTTCATATCGAACTACATCGTAGTAATTCATAGGCCGTGTGTGCTATTATTTAATTGATTATAATTGACTAGGTTGGATTTTACATGTTTGGTGTTATCTTTTGGAGGGCAAGTTTATGATAGGACGACAATGGGTACATTGTCCTTGTATGTGGTCTACAATTGCCAACGGCTTGCCTCTTGCTAGGCAGCCGGCAGCAATTTCGCTATGTGGGCAACGGTCATGTTAAGGCGTTCTCTTGGAGCTTCTGCTCTGGGCCAGTGGTTAGCCCTTTTGCCTAATTTATTTTATCTTGATATTTTGTCCTTTGGCCATCCGTTTTGTTTTAACATGTTTCATTTTATTTTACAGCTTTTGTCTCATGGATTTCTCCAAAATGCCTCCCGGCATTTCAGTTTTTTGGTTAGCGTGTAGTTATTCATATTTTAGCTCGTGTTCTCACCTTCAGCCTGTTGCTGGGGCTAGTATTTCTTGTCACCAAGAAATACGTTGCTTTTGCCCTAACCTGGTAAATTGTCGTTGCATGACCGCGGTTTCACAAAGACCACGTGGGGCCTAGATTACTGTTAGGAGTGGTCATTATGCTTTGTTGTTTGTTAAGTGTTTTCTTTTCCACATGTTGTTCTGTACCCAATTCTTAATTATCTCAATATATTTTACTTTTACATATTTTCTAACCCATCAGTGTATGTCTACCACATCATTGCATTAACCAGACCCATGCCTTTGTAACACGAGGCCCTAATCCACACCCCGGGTATTCTACCCGCCTGGTTGGTCATTTCTAGAAATGGTTGCCAGAGTACGGTGCTTGAGGGCACGAAGCAGCTGGGCCCGTACAGTAAGTGTAGCAGAGCGTTAGTTGTCGATTTTGTCTGGTTTTGCTACCGCTGGTGGTAGATGGAAGCCACGTGGCAACATTATCGACTCTGCCCTGATATTTATCAGGATGAAAACACTGAGGAGTGGAATCCTTTTTTTTTTGTAATTATAACTTCCTACCATGGGCAAATAAGTAATAATTTGAATTAAAGTCTTGTGGAAAATTAAACCGTTAGACTTAAGGTGTTGTAAAATTCAACTGTCTGTCAGTTTTTGGTTTTTCCTTTCATGCTACTGTCATGGAGCGTCACGTACCAGATCCAAAGTATTTGGATCATGAAGAAATCCAATATGAATTGGAGATCAGAAATTTGGAGGTTCCCGCGAGCACGGAGGTGGCTCGAGCAGTTCTGAAGCCTGCCCTTAAGGATCCTGTATTGTTGCCTGTGCTGTCCGAAGCAGAATTTGCAATTGGTGAGTCACAGATTTTCCATAGAGTAGAAGTTTGTGCTAATCTCATTAATTTGTTTTTGCTTGATGATTATGGTACATCTGCCCAATATAAAAAGTTGCGTGCTCGTCTGCAGTACTTGTTCACTCGTTGCGAAGATGTTTTATCTGTTTCATCTCATCGTTCTGACGAGGAATTAACTAACATTTTTGAAATTCAGCGCATGATAGCCGAATGTGCAAATAAAGTTTTCGTTGAAAATTCCAGTGGTCATGGTGGTGTAGAGGCAATCCCCCCAGTCAGCGTAGAAAGTGATGAAGTGGGCTTTCCAATCGGTGAAGGAAATAAGCAGCCTTATGTTCCGACATGTGCTGCTAACCTATTAAATGCAGTTCGTTTGAGTTGGGAAGGTTCCAATAATGCTAGTATGTTTCAATCTGTTGATCGCAACAATGTCTTTCCGGTTTCTACTAACAATAGTGTTACAGTAGATAGTAGTGGTGAGTTGATGATGATGATGATAATTGTTGTTTTAAGGGGCCTAACATCGAGGTTATCGGCCCCTAATGAAATGAAATGGCGTGAAATGAAAGGATGTAGATAAAAACAACTCACTGCCATGGATGAAGCGAAAATGGTGTTTATAAAACAGAGAGTGAGCCCCAAAACTTATGCCTTATTTGAATAAAAAGAATAAAAGGCGGATGGTAAAAAAGGATAAAACAAATAAGGCATAGTGAACAATACAATACATAACACAATAAAAATCATAAAACAGATTTAACCAGAATTAAAAGTCGTAACTACACATTAAAACATAAAAAAGTAACCACTCTCCCTCATGAACCGGATGACGAGGTCAGCTGACGGCCCGTCATCACGGAGAATAAGGGAGAGGGTATTAGGCAGTTTAAGAGTCCCTCGCAGATCGGCCAGATCCACACACTCCAAGAGAAGGTGTGCCACGGTTAGGTGGGCGCCGCAAGTACACACAGGAGGATCTTCTCTCTTTAGCAAGTGGGAGTGCGTAGCAATCCCATGGCCGATCCGGAGTCGACAGAGTACCACAGCTTCCTTCCGGAGAGATCGGAAGGAAGATTTCCACACCTTCGTTGTCTCCTTGATGCCTCTCAGTTTGTTGGGTGGAGGCGTGGCACGCCATGCCTCCTACCAATGCGACAGGATCGAACGCCGCAACTGAGAGCGCACATCACTAGCAGGCACCTTATACGGTAGCGAGGGCAGTGCAACTGCCTCTCTCGCCGCCTGATCAGCAAGCTCGTTTCCCGCAATACCCATGTGGCTAGGAAGCCACACAAAGGTCACCCCCGGTTCCAGCGTTACGCGAACTGACGAGCTGGTCGTGCACACGCTGGACCAACGGGTGCTTCGGGAAACACACATCGATCGCCTGCAGCGCACTCAGAAAGTCAGTACACACAAGAAAGTGTTGGTGATCGTCTGATAACGTGTACCGCAGAGCCTCTAAGATGGCATAGAGCTCCGCAGTGTACACGCTACAGGCCTCGGGAAGTGAAAAGAGAAACTTACGATCCTCAACCACAAATGCACAGCCTACTTTCTCGTTTACCCTCGAACCGTCCGTGAATACAAGCCCTGATCCCGGATACCGTGTCACCACGGACTGGAACAGCCACCGATGGATGGAGGAGTCCGTGTCCGACTTGGGGCCGGTGTGCAGATCCAGGATGATATCAGGGCGAGAGACCATCCACGGAGGGGCCTTGCTAGGTACACGGACGATACAGGAGACAGAAGGAAATCGGAACTGACGGTATAAGTCAGCCAAGCGAATCGCCGCCGGCCGAGTGGCTCGGGCGAGCACATCATACAGCCGGCGATTCGGATTGTAAAACAAACATGGATAGCTTGGATGAAGTGGCATCTGTCGAATAGTTGCAGCATAGGTCAGCAGTACTTATTGGCGCCTCAGGTGTAAAGGAGGTACACCAGCCTCGGCGAGCAAGCTGACGACTGGGCTTGTCCGAAAGGCACCCGTCGCCAGCCTCACACCGCCGTGGTGGACACTGTCCAGTTTAACAAGCACTGACTTACGGGCCGAACCATATGCTACACTGCCATAATCTAACCTAGATAAAATCAGTGACTTGTTAAAACGCAGGAGCACCGCGCGGTCCGCCCCCCATGATGTGCCGCTAATAAACCGCAACATGTTGAGTTTCTTAGCGCAAGCAGTTTTCAAACACCGCACGTGTGGTTCCCACGCCAATTTCTGATCGAAAAGGAGCCCAAGGAACCGGTACGCAGCAACAACAGGCAAAGCTACATTGCCCAGATAAAGCTCAGATCTGGATGGAGGGTGCGCTCTCGGCAGAAATGGACAACCGAGGACTTAGCGGTTGAGAATCGAAAGCCATGCTCCAGTGTCCAGCGTTCCACTCTCCGAATAGCTTGTTGTAGCTGTCGTTCAGCGACCGCCATATTTTGCGCACTATAATGTAGAGCGAAGTCGTCTACATATAGCGACGGTACCACTGCTGGACCAGCAGCAGCGACAATACCGTTTATGGCAATCGCAAATAATGTGACGCTAAGCACCGATCCCTGTGGGACTCCGTTTTCCTGTACATGATATTGCAAATATGTCCCCCCTATTCGGACACGGAACAGGCGAAGGGACAGAAAATTCGCAATAAAAACCAGCAAGTTACCTCGGAATTTCCATTGATGCAGGGTAGAGAGGATGCCGTAACGCCAAGTAGTGTCATAGGCCTTCTCGAGGTCAAAGAAAACAGCGACTAGGTGCTGTCTCCGGAGAAAAGCGTCCTGTATGGCAGTCTCCAGGCGTACCAGATGGTCGTTGGTACACCGAGACGCCCTGAAACCACACTGGTATTCAGACAGGAGTCCCCGTTTCTCCAGGAGCAACACCAGGCGCCGATTGACCATCCTCTCAAAGAGCTTGCACAAACCGTTAGTGAGACAAATAGGTCTGTAACTCCCTGTCAATTTGGGATCCTTATCGGGCTTCAGGATAGGTATAATGATACCTTCCTGCCATTGCGCTGGAAACACACCTTCCAACCAGATACGATTAAACAGCCTGAGCAAATAGCGAATGCTCTCATCGTTAAGGTGTTTAAGCCTCTGGTTGTGAATATTATCCGGGCCAGGAGACGTGTCCCTGCAGAGCGCCAGCGCTCCGCGGAGTTCCCACTCCGTAAAGGGCACGTTGTACTCCTCCGAAGCGCGGGAAGCAAAACTAAGATGGAAACGTTCCGCTTCGCGCTTCAGGGCCACGAAGGCAGGGTCATAGTTATCGGAACCGGATATATCCGCAAAATACGAGGCGAGATGGTTTGCATCGCGATAAGGATCTGTAACCAGTTCATTAGCAATGGAAATTCCCGGTACAGTAGAAGATGTCTGAATTCCCGAAATGCGTCGTAGTTTAGTCCACACCTGAGAGGAGGGGGTATGTGCCGTAATAGAAGACACATACCGTTCCCAGGATTGTTTCTTACTCTGGCGAATAAGAATCCGTGCCTTGGCACAAAATTTCTTAAACGCCACCAAATTGGCCACGGTTGGACGCCGACGGTAGTGCTTGTGAGCTCGACGACGGTCTCTTATTGCCGCTGCAATATCCTCTGTCCACCAAGGGACGAGTTTGCGACGAGGAGTCCCAGAAAAGGATGGGATGGACTCTTCGGCGGCAGCAAGAAGCACATCGGTGATGTGCTGTACCTCGTCATCGACGCTCCGGCAACCAGGATCAACGAACACAGCTCGTTCTTGAAACGAGGGCCGATTTGCCCGCTTAAGAACCCAACGACTGGGGAACTCCACGGGCGTCTGGGTCAGAAGGGTAAGAATGATCGGGAAATGGTCACTGTCACAGAGGTCGTCGTGTACATACCAAACAAATAGGGGGACCAGCGCACGGCTACACACACTCAAGTCAATGTGTGAGTACGTGCCGTGAGCTAACCTAAAATGTGTAGCTTCCCCCGTATTTAAGAGATAAATCCAACCCTTGAATTAAGGCCTCCACGTCCCTTCCTCTGGGGCAGGAAGATGGTGATCCCCATTGGGGGTGATGAGAGTTGAAATCACCCACGATTAGGAAAGGGACTGGAAGTTGATCAACAAGATCAAAGACGTCATTAATATCAAGGGGCTGGTTCGGTGGAAGGTACACGTTACAAACAGTTGTCATAGCAGGCAAGGACACGCGAACTGCAATAGCTTCCAGAGGAGTGTCGAGTGGAAACTCCTCACTATAGCAGTCAGAGCGAACGAAGGTACAAACGCCCCCGGAAGCCCGGGCGCCGTCTTGTCGCTCTTTAGAGTATAGTCGGAAACCTCTCAGAACAGTCTCGTGATCAGGTCTGAGGTTTGTTTCCTGTAGGCAGACTATACTCGCTGCGTATTGGGCAATAAGCTGACGGAGTTCTGTCAAATGCCTGTCATAAATGTTACAATTCCACTGTAACAGTGCCATGGTGTGAACTTAGGGAATAACGTGGAGCAGCAAGCTACTCCAACTTTGACTCTGGAGGATCTACAGTCACTACGTCGACTATAATCTCCATGTCCTCAGGCGAGACGCAGTTCGGCGGCGGGGGGATCTCCGTGGGGAGCACGCAAATCTGGGGACCGAAACGTCCCCAGGCGCAGAAGCATCCGCAGGTGTTGGCGCGGATGGCTTCCCCTTTCTGGGAGAAAGGGAATGGGTAGTTCGGGGTCCCTTCTTACCTGCCCCCGCCTCTTTAAGATATATAGACGGGTCAGGAGCCGAATTCCTGACCCTGGTCGACGATGCCGCCTCCGCCGGCTTCGGCGCGGCTTTCGCCGACCGTTTGGGTGGGGAGAAAGTCTTCGACTTCCTCCCGAGTGGGGAGTAAGTCTTCAACTTCCTCCCCTACTGTGCGGGCGGAGCAGCCTTCGCTCGCACAGCCTTCGTGCTGGCCGAAGGTGGAGTTGAAGTCACCTTCGGGCTTTCCGTTAGTATCATAGGTGCTGGCTTCGTAACAGGTAACTCAGTTGAAGGTTTCACAGCTGGTACAAAAGATGAGGTCGCCGGGACCAAATTTGGTATTATGGCTCTATAATCAATCGTTGGAGAAGGTGAAATCGTGGTATGGTACTTCTTGCGGGCTTCCTGGTAGGTGAGACCATCCAGGGTTTTGATCTCCTGGATTTTCTTCTCACTCAGGAAGACAGGGCAGTTCCTGTCCCGAGGAGAAGGAAATCCAGGCCAATTAGTGCACTGATAAGGTGTTGTGCACTCTTCCGCTTCGTGTGGTACCTTACCGCATGTTCCACAGATGTCGGGGCTCGAGCATCGGGATAACATGTGTCCGAACTTCTGGGACTTATAACACCTCATTGGTGGAGGGATATAAGGCCGTACGTCACAACGGTAACTTGTAACCTTGACTTTCTCTGGGAGCACCGAAAGCTCAAAGGAAATAATGAAAGCACCAGTATCCACGATTTGACCATTGACCTTGCGCGTAATGCGCCGGACATCAGTCACGTGACGGTGCTGCATATCCTCCTTGAGCTCCTCGTCAGTGTTCAGAATCAGGTCCCGGTGGAAAATAACTCCTCGGACCAGATTCAGGGACGTGTGCTTTTCCACTTTGACGGGAATGTCGCCAAAGTGGTCACATTGCAAAAGTCGTTCAACTTGCTCACCAGTCCTAGTCTTGAGCAACAAGCTACCGTTCCTCATCTTTTGTACTTTCTCAAGCTCACCATAGACACCTTCTATGTGGCGTGAAAACAAAATACTCTTTACCAGCTTGAAATCACTCCCATCTGTTCTGGTAGCTACCAGAAACTTGGGGGTGTTAGTACCCAGATTTTCACGCACAGATTGTTCCCAGGGGGTTGATATCCGTAGGGAATCAAATGTTAAAGACTTGGGTGTAGGACCACCCTGTTTGGGTGTAGGTCCACCCTGGTTGGGGATTTTTCTTTTAGAACCCATGGCCAGATCATCCTCCCCGAATGCCACCGACATCCGATCACGGGCCGTCACAGTAGGCGCTACCCAGCCAGGGCAAGGCCCGCCTAGCTTGGAAGGCATTGCCCGGGAGTCCGATGTTTTACAATGCCGTATCGGCATGTACCCCTTGGCATATACTGGATTTTACAGCTCAGACATTCGGCTGTGCGGGGACCTGCGTAGTCAGGCGGATACTACTGAACGGGTACATGGCACACCCACCTGTCGGCGCGGCCAAGACCGGAACAGGCTTTCGAGCGTAGTCGCTAGCGTAAGTGGCCCATCCCCTAACAGCACGCACATATAGAAATTTTGGTTGCCAGACCCTGAAAGCAGTGCGATATAACCTAATGAGAGTTATACCGCACGGGTGTATGTCGTTTAGAGCTGACTGTCAAACCCTTGAAAGGGGACCGTTCCGAGAAGCCCTTTTAGTCGCCTTTTACGACTGGCAGGGAGTACCGTGGATGTATTCGCTTCCTCCCACCCACTGGGGGTCCAATTCACAAAACAACGCGGAGTCCTTATAAGTATAGCCAAGGTCGCCCCTTTTAGTCGCCTCTTACGACAGGCAGGGGATACCGTGGGTGTATTCTAAACCCCCCACCCACAGGGGGGTCTTTAAGATATATAGACGGGTCAGGAGCCGAATTCCTGACCCTGGTCGACGAAGCCGCCTCCGCCGGCTTCGGCGCGGCTTTCGCCGACCGTTTCGGTGGGGAGAAAGTCTTCGACTTCCGTCCGAGTGGGGAGTAAGTCTTCAACTTCCTCCCCTGCTGTGCGGGCGGAGCAGCCTTCGCTCGCACAGCCTTCGTGCTGGCCGAAGGAGGAGTTGAAGTCACCTTCGGGCTTTCCGTTAGTATCATAGGCGCTGGCTTCGTAACAGGTAACTCAGTTGAAGGTTTCACAGCTGGTACAAAAGATGAGGTCGCCGGGACCAAATTTGGTATTATGGCTCTATAATCAATCGTTGGAGAAGGTGAAATCGTGGTATGGTACTTCTTCCGGGCTTCCTGGTGAGACCATCCAGGGTTTTGATCTCCTGGATTTTCTTCTCACTCAGGAAGACAGGGCAGTTCCTGTCCCGAGGAGAATGAAATCCAGGGCAATTAGTAGACTGATAAGGTATTGTGCACTCTTCCGCTTCGTGTGGTACCTTACCGCATGTTCCACAGATGTTGATGACGATGATGATAATTGTTGTTTTAAGGGGCCTAACATCTAGGCTATCGGCCCCTGATGGTTTGGGTGATCGTGAAGATGAAAATGAAATGCAAACTTAAAACTAACTACCAACCTACATACTAGAAGAAGAAATGGAGAACTAAGGGAGAATAAGGAAAATAAAGGACAGGAGGAAAAGAAATGCCCTCAACCCTCGAAGAATGCGGATTGAGGGACTTGGAAGGAAGGAGAGCCATGAAAGGCAGATAGGACAGTGAAAGAGGAGAGGGTCCGCCCCAAAGGTAAGGGACAAAAGGGGAAAACGGACCCAGCTCAGGAATCCCTCGGGGTCGCCAACTCCCGAACTCACCAGCCGTGAGCCCCTGAGGGTGTAGCATTATCTAGGGTGCACCAAAAGTGGTGGGGCTACAAACACCCTGCCTCCGTAAGGGCCTAGAGCACAAGGCAGGAGGTAAATGGAAGAGAAAAAGAAGGCTGACCCCTCGCAGAAGGAGGGTATCAGAAAAGATGAGACAAGGGCCAAATAAGGCGGGAAAGGAAGAGACTCCCTAGGCCTCGGATACCCTAATACCGTCGGGGTCAGAAGAGAACAAGAGTTGACCAAGTGAGGTCGACAGGAAAGAAGACAGAGAGGAGCCCGGCACAAGTAAGTGGAAGCAATGCCGGACTCAGCTGGGGCCCCGTGGTCGCCAACCCACGCTCACAAGATGTGAGCCCCTGGGGGGTCCACAGATGTCGGGGCTCGAGCATCGGGATAACATATGTCCGAACTTCTGGCACTTATAATACCTCATTGGTGGAGGGATATAAGGCCGTACGTCACAACGGTAACTTGTAACCTTGACTTTCTCTGGGAGCACCGAAAGCTCAAAGGAAATAATGAAAGCACCAGTATCCACGATTTGACCATTGACCTTGCGCGTAATGCGCCGGACATCAGTCACGTGACGGTGCTGCATATCCTCCTTGAGCTCCTCGTCAGTGTTCAGAATCAGGTCCCGGTGGAAAATAACTCCTCGGACCAGATTCAGGGACGTGTGCTTTTCCACTTTGACGGGAATATCGCCAAAGTGGTCACATTTCAAAAGTCGTTCAACTTGCTCACCAGTCCTAGTCTTGAGCAACAAGCTACCGTTCCTCATCATTTGTACTTTCTCAAGCTCACCATAGACACCTTCTATGTGGCGAGAAAACAAAATACTCTTTACCAGCTTGAAATCACCCCCATCTGTTCTGGTAACTACCAGAAACTTGGGGGTGTTAGTACCCAGATTTTCACGCACAGATTGTTCCCAGGGGGTTGATCCCCGTAGGGAATCAAATGTTAAAGACTTGGGTGTAGGACCACCCTGTTTGGATGTAGGTCCACCCTGGTTGGGGATTTTTCTTTTAAACCCATGGCCAGATCATCCTCCCCGAATGCCACCGACATCCGATCACGGGCCGTCACAGTAGGCGCTACCCAGCCAGGGCAAGGCCCGCCTAGCTCGGAAGGCATTGCCCGGGGGTCCGATGTTTTACAATGCCGTATTGGCATGTACCCCTTGGCATATACTGGATTTTACAGCTCAGACATTCGGCTGTGCGGGGACCTGCGTAGTCAGGCGAATACTACTGCACGGGTACATGGCACACCCACCTGTCGGCGCGGCCAAGACCGGAACAGGCTTTCGAGCGTAGTCGCTAGCGTAAGTGGCCCATCCCCTAACAGCACGCACATATAGAAATTTTGGTTGCCAGACCCTGAAAGCAGTGACGGAAAGAAGTGCGATATAACCTAATGAGAGTTATACCGCACGGGTGTATGTCTTTTAGAGCTGACTGTCAAACCCTCGAAAGGGGACCGTTCCGAGAAGCCCTTTTAGTCGCCTTTTACGACTGGCAGGGAGTACCGTGGATGTATTCGCTTCCTCCCACCCACTGGGGGTCCAATTCACAAAACAACGCGGAGTCCTTAAAGTATAGCCAAGGTCGCCCCTTTTAGTCGCCTCTTACGACAGGCAGGGGATACCGTGGGTGTATTTTGATCAATGATGCCAACGTTAAAGCCTTGTTGGATTCTGGCAGTGCTGCATCACTGATGAGTGAGGAATGGTATAGGGCCATGAAAGGCATTTGCAAATTTCCCCCTCTCTCTAAAATTGATGTTCGTTTAGTTTCAGCTAATAATTCTCAACTGATAGTTCTAGGGGTCGTCAAGTTAAAGGTTAAGATTCATAATTTTGCGTGGAAGTTTCCGTTTTGGATCGTGTCCAACTTATCTAGCCCTATGATTTTGGGCGCTAATTTCTTCTCGCATTCCGGGTTGTCGCTGGACATTAAAAGAGAAACCTTCTGGTTTAATTTCTGTCCGCAGTTGAAATTAAAGTTTTCTGCTACTGAGAGGTATGATGTTGGTACCAGTGCGGTGGACATCTATGATGAAGACGCTCCCGAGTTGTCAAGTAGTGTCAACGACCTGGATCTTAGCGATCTTTCAGATGGTCAAGCAACGATTATACGTGATTTGTGTTCTCGTTTTCCGGAAGTTTTTACCGACAAGTTAGGTGTCACTGATTTGATTTCTTACAAGATTGTCATGTCAGACAATATTCCAGTTAGGCATCCTCCCTACCAACTTAGTCCACCTAAGATGAAAGAACTTAAGAAGATAATTGATCAGATGTTGTCTGATGGAGTTATTCGCCCCTCTATTTCTTCATACTCATCGCCTATGTTTCTAGTGCCCAAGCCGAATGGTGGTTTTAGACCCGTTGTAGATTACCGAAGGCTCAATAAGAAGGTGGCGATGGAATCTATCCCCCTTCCTGATCTTCACTCATGTTTTTCGTGGTTCAAGGATGCTACGTACTACAGTCTCATCGATCTGAACCAGGCGGATTACCAAGTTCCCTTAGCCGAGGAGAGTAAGCATCTCACCGCCTTCGCGACGGATTGGAATCTCTTTGAATTTAATAGGCTTCCCTTTGGCCTCACCACTGGAGGAGCTGTGTTAAGCAGATTGTTGGATAAGGTCTTCGCTGGCATTAAGTTTGTGTATCTGTACCACTATTTGGACGATGTCGTAGTGTACAGTAAGACATTTGAATCATGTTCGTCATCTTCGTGAAGTGTTCGAGCGTTTGAAGAACGCTGGGCTAACTGTGAAGCTTTCGAAAGTATTTTTCGCTAAACCTCAAATCTCTTTTCTGGGGAATGTTATTTCCGCCACTGGTGTGTCGATCGACAGCTCTCGCACCCAGGGTATTCGTGACTTCAAGAGACCCGTCAATGTCAAGGGCGTGGCTCGCTTCGTTGGCATGGCCAATTTCTTTCGAAAATATATCCCTGATTTCGCTAGTAAGGCCATGCCCTTAAATAGACTACGTCAGAAGAAGGTTCTGTTTGAGTGGGGTGAGTCTCAGCAGGCCGCTTTCGATGAGTTGAAAGAAGCCTTGTGTAATGCTCCTGTTCTCGCTGTTCCTGATTTCCGCAAGAGATTTATTGTACAGACTGATGCCTCTTTAGGCGCCGTTGCTGCTGTTCTTTTACAAGAAGGTGAAGAAGGTCGTCGTCCTATTCCTTTTGCTTCGAGAACCTTAACTGCTTCCGAGTCTCGCTATTCTGTATATGAGCTCGAAGGTCTCGCTGTCATGTTCGGTTTGGAAAAGTTTAGGATGTATGTCGAACACGTGCCGTTCGAATTGGAGACCGATAATCAAGCCCTGAGCTGGGTCTTGGCCAGACCGAGGAACACTGGGCGTATCGCTCGGTGGGCTACTCGTATTTCATCTTTCAATTTCACCGTTCGTCACATAAAGGGGACAGACAATGTCATTGCAGATTCGCTTAGTAGGATGTACGAGGAATCTCCCCTTAAGAAACCGGAACCTGCTCCTGTGGAGTCTGATGTTGTTGGTGTTTGTTCCGCCCAACACATGTTGAACAATTCTCCTCTTTTGTTTAAAGATATAGTCATTCATCAGAAGGAAGACCAAGAGTTAAAGTTAATTATTTCAAAATTAGATGCTGGTGAGGTTGTAAAACCTTATTTTCTTAGGTCAGGCGTGTTATGCTGTGTTGCCAGGCATGACAAGAAGCCGAAAGTCGTCTTGCCTGTCCAATTAGTGGATGCAATGTTAAGATATTTCCATGAGTCACCAGTGGGTGGTCATTTAGGAGTCTTCAAGACTCGTCAAAAGGTAAAGCAATCCTTTACTTGGAAGTATATGGACCGAGATATTAAAAGATTTGTTTTAGGTTGTCGTAGTTGCAACGTGAGCAAACCTGCTGTCAATAGTAGAATGGGATTTCTAGCGTCTGAACCCGTGTTGCGACCTATGGAGAGGTTGTATATTGATTTCGTTGGGCCCTTTCCGAAATCCAGGTTAGGTAACCGTTTCGCGCTAGTCTGTGTCGATGGATTCTCGAGATTTTGCTGGATTTTTTCCACCAAGATGAGCAACACTGCTGCTGTCGTTAAGTGTTTGAAGGTCATTTTTACCTCATTTGGTCCCTGTCAGTACCTCATTTCTGACAATGACCGTACCTTTACTTCTAATCAGTTCCGTAACTTCTGTTTCGAGTATTCAATTTCTCATGTTACGACTAGTCCGTATTATCCTAACCCTAGTTTGGCCGAGAAGGTCAATAGGAATTTGAGAGCTGCGTTAATCGCTTATCATCGGGACAATCATGCTAAATGGGATTCCTCATTGCATTGGTTAGCCTATGCTTTCAAAACTGCTGAGCATGAAAGTCATGGTAAAACCCCATTTTCATTAATGCACGCCTTCGTGCCAAATTCTCCGTTGTCAAACCTTTGGTCTCTTAACGAACTTCTTCCAGATCAGCCTAGTCCTGAGCGCGTTCGTGAAATTTGGAAGGAAGCTCAGCGTGCTATCAAGATATCTCACAAGTTGGCCCAGAGGTACAATCAAGGTCGTGGTCAGAATAAATTTAAGGTTGACGATCTGGTTTACGTCAAAAACTTTTGGAGGAAAACTCCTGGTCATCAAGTAAGTGGCAAGCTCATGCCAAAATTCCGTGGTCCGTATAGAATGTTATCCTTTCCTACCGATGTTACTGTCCTGTTGGAGGACAATGAAAGAAGGCGCATTTTTCGAACTCACTTGTCATATTGCAAACGTGCTGGTGAACGTGAGGCAGAGGAAGCCGAGGAAGCAGAGAACGCAGAATGTGAGGTGTAGTGTGAGTTATAGAATTTTTTCCTGTGCAGTGATTTGGTAACAGTGATCTCCTTTATTGTATTTTGGTACCGTGTAATGTTCTTGGAGTCGTGTGTGTGGTGCTGTCTTGGTATGACGCTGTGTCGACAGACGTGAAGTTGAAGTTGTGCTTCTGTCGTGTTCAATTGCAGTGATTGTGCAATATCTCCACAAGTACATCGTGAGTCAGTTCTTCGCCGAAGTATAATCTCGTCGAGGGATAAGCACAAAGGTTCCTTGGATAGTTATCTCGTCCAAGGATAGGCATAATGTGTTTTCTGATTTTCCTTTCTGTTTTGATTCTTGTTAGTGGGACCTGCTTGAGGTCTTTCTACGCCCCTTGTGGCCTATTTCTTCGTTCTGTAGGTGGTATTGTTAAAGTGAACATGGGTATGTTCTGAGTCGTAGTACTCTTGTTCTGGTGTGTGTGGATATCAGGGATTACTGCATTTGCTCGCAGCCCTGGTGTCGGACCCTTTCCTCGTTGAATTTTGTCTGTGCGCTGTGTATAGCGTAGGATTGTCAAGGACTGTTGATTAGTTCTTTGTGCGTGATGCACATTGTGAAGTGGTGTCTGTACCTAGTTCGTTGTTGGGGTGATGAAGGTTGCCCTGCATTTGCTCCCAGGCGCCTTGGTGTCACAGGAGATGACCCGTTTGGCCGAATTGATAAGGTTTCTGTTCTTTGAGTCACTGTTCCTGTCATCGTATTGGTAGGTTGTAAAGGTTTTAGAGAAGTGTGTGTTCCTGTTCTGTTCTCTGCGTTCCGTATAGGTGTGTTTCCTGTCCTACGTCCGTGTATTAGAGGGCATTTGATGTGTAAGTGATGTAATGTAAAAGGTAAATTGTAAATGTAAATGTTGGAAATTTGTTGACAACAGTTGTAATCTGTGTGGTGACAAGGTAACTGTTTCTTGTATCCCCTGTATTGTGAGAGCTGAGCCATTCCTGTGGTCGTGGGTTTCCCCTAGATTTCTTCGTGCGACCCCATCTCAGTATTTTACCACCAAGGTGGAAGATGTATAAAGATTTTCTATTTATTCAATATAGCATTGTAACATTAGGATTTTGGTTGGGTACCAGTTCTGTGTAGTTACTACTCCAGTGAAGTGGAGGTAATACAAGTTCAAGAGGACGCTGTCCAGTGTTTCTTCCCATTTTAATGACTTAACATTAACGTAATTCTGCTAAACCTCAAGTCTGCGTGTGCATTGTGTGTGCATCGCCCCTATGAAAGTGAATGTGATCTCGTATCACTAAGGCAAGTGAATTGCCAAGTCCTTGCTCGCACAGTGATAAGTCCTAACATGTGCTACGGAAGTTGCTCAAGCTCTCGCCCTGGTTCTTCTCAGGCCAGTGGCATTCTTCGACCCTGCTGGTGATGAAGCCAACCCAACCTCGTGTTGCGTCTCTGCGTGCTGTGTCTGCTCATGTCCTTGGCTGTTTCAGGGGTGGTCCAGTGTGAGGGTAGCACCCCTCACACCTGGAGATGACGGTGGCCTGTGCTAAGGTCGCTGTCAGGACGTCGTCCTCCATCTGATGGTGACCCTGATGCCTGCTGGTCGGTGCGGATGGTGATCTCTTCCCTGATGTCGACCCTGGATGCTGAACGGCTGGAGCGGTACTATGGTGATGTTGGAGCGGTGATATGGTGATCATCTGGTATGGTGATATGGTGCTGTTGGTGTACCTTCTTGCCAACCCTTGGGGTCTTCACGACATCATTAGTTGGGCACTTCTCCCTTCCTGCAGTTTCGACTTCCTGGTGCAGTGAGTGACGCATGAACAAACATTATTTTTCCTGCTGGCGAACCAAGCCATCTTCAAGAGAACTTACAAGGGGGGCCTTCTTCCTGTTGGCTCATCCCCACTGTCGGCTTTATGAGGGGGAGGCTGTGCCACTCTAAAGACTGACACACGTTTCTGCCCCTGCCGCATCCCCCCCCCCCCCCCCGGCGGCTTTTCTATGAGACCCTGTGTATTTGCCAACGGCAGATTTGAATGTCCCGCCGCTGACGCCGTACTCCCCTCTTACCGGCGAATGAACTGTCCCGGCTCCGTGTGTGAACTGTTCCGGCCAGGCAAGACTAATTCCCGACCTTCTTCTTGGTCGCTATTGGGCCGGCTATTTCAAATGGACCAATGGTGTGCTCCCACATCATCTCCTTGTACTGTGGATAAACTTAGCTAAAGCCTGCCAACTGAAATTGCCTTCTGCCTAGGCCAATGTGTGACTTTGGAGACCTATTAATGTTGGTAGCGCCTACCTCCCAAATTCTCCGCAAGGCGCGCGCGACACACTTGCCGCCCGTCGACCCGCGTGCTCTGTAAGCGCGTCCCTCCCCACTTCGCCTACAACGATGAAACAAACTGGTCGCTTCGCGACCGGGCTCTCGGAGCTTGGGCACAGAAGGCCTCATGGCCGCATCACAGACTCAGGTAAAGCGTCTGATCTTATTCCATAAACTATGTGGTTTTCTTCGGACATACAAAGTGATTCTCAACTCACAGTGTCGGTGTGAGCAATGCGACTAAATTCAAGATTAATCTACTTAGCCCACTTAAAACATTTTTGAACTGAGATGAACTACAAGGCACATGGCCATAGCGGCTTGCCTTTTCAGACAGGTTTCTTTCATATCGAACTACATCGTAGTAATTCATAGGCCGTGTGTGCTATTATTTAATTGATTATAATTGACTAGGTTGGATTTTACATGTTTGGTGTTATCTTTTGGAGGGCAAGTTTATGATAGGACGACAATGGGTACATTGTCCTTGTATGTGGTCTACAATTGCCAACGGCTTGCCTCTTGCTAGGCAGCCGGCAGCAATTTCGCTATGTGGGCAACGGTCATGTTAAGGCGTTCTCTTGGAGCTTCTGCTCTAGGCCAGTGGTTAGCCCTTTTGCCTAATTTATTTTATCTTGATATTTTGTCCTTTGGCCATCCGTTTTGTTTTAACATGTTTCATTTTATTTTACAGCTTTTGTCTCATGGATTTCTCCAAAATGCCTCCCGGCATTTCAGTTTTTTGGTTAGCGTGTAGTTATTCATATTTTAGCTCGTGTTCTCACCTTCAGCCTGTTGCTGGGGCTAGTATTTCTTGTCTCCAAGAAATACGTTGCTTTTGCCCTAACCTGGTAAATTGTCGTTGCGTGACCGCGGTTTCACAAAGACCACGTGGGGCCTAGATTACTGTTAGGAGTGGTCATTATGCTTTGTTGTTTGTTAAGTGTTTTCTTTTCCACATGTTGTTCTGTACCCAATTCTTAATTATCTCAATATATTTTACTTTTACATATTTTCTAACCCATGAGTGTATGTCTACCACTTCATTGCATTAACCAGACCCATGCCTTTGTAACACGAGGCCCTAATCCACACCCCGGGTATTCTGATGATGATGATGATAATTGTTGTTTTAAGGGGCCTAACATCTAGGTTATCGGCCCCTGATGGTGTGGGTGATCGTGAAGATGAAAAATGAAATGTAAACTTAAAACTAAAACTAACTAATAAGGAAAAGAGGAGAGGATTGGAGAGGAGAGGAGAGGAGAGGGGAGAGAGGAGAGGGTCCGCCCCAAAGGGAAGGGACAAAAGGGGAAAACGAACCCAGCTCAGGAATCCCTCGGGGTCGCCAACTCCCGAACTCACCAGCCGTGAGCCCCTGAGGGTGTAGCATTATCTAGGGTGCACCAGAAGTGGTGGGGCTACATACACCCGGCCTCCTTGAGGGCCTTAAGCAGAAGGCAGGAGATAACATGAAAAGAAAAAGAAGGCTGACCCCTCGCAGAAGGAGGGTATCAGAAAAGATGAGACAAGGGCCAATTAAGGCGGGAAAGGAAGAGACTCCCTAGGCCTCGGATACCCTAATACCGTCGGGGTCGGAAGAGAACAAGAGTTGACCAAGGAAGGTCGACAGGAAAGAAGACAGAGAGGAGCCCGGCACAAGTAAGTGGAAGCAATGCCGGACTCAGCTGGGGCCCCGTGGTCGCCAACCCACGCCCACAAGATGTATCCCCGGGTATTCTACCCGCCTAGTTGGTCATTTCTAGAAATGGTTGCCAGAGTACGGTGCTTGAGGGCACGACGAGCCGGGCCCGTACAGAAAACTAAAGGAGAATAAGGCAAATAAAGGACAGGAGGGAAAGAAATGCCCTCCACCCTCGAAGAATGCGGATTGAGGGACTTGGAAGGAAGGAGAGCCATGAAAGGCAGATAGGAAAGTGAAAGAGGAGAGAGTCCGCCCCGAAGGTAAGGGACAAAAGGGGGAAACCGGACCCAGCTCAGGAATCCCTCGGGGTCGCCAACTCCCGAACTCACCAGCCGTGAGCCCCTGAGGGTGTAGCATTATCTAGGGTGCACCAGAAGGGGTGGGGCTACATACACCCGGCCTCCTTAAGGGCCTTGAGCACAAGGCAGGAGGCAAGAGGAAAAGAAAAAAGAAGGCTGACCCCTCACAGAAGGAGGGTATCAGGAAGGATGAGAGAAGGGCCAATTAAGGCGGGAAAGGAAGTGACTCCCTATGCCTCGGATACCCTTATACCGTCCGGGTCGGAAGAGAACAAGAGTTGACCAAGTGAGGTCGACAGGAAAGAAGACGGAGAGGAGCCCGGCACCAGTAAGTGGAAGCAATGCCGGACTCAGCTGGGGCCCCGTGGTCGCCAACCCACGCCCACTATATGTGAGGCCCTGGGGGGCAAATTTAGGATTAAATCCATTTGTTAGTATAGAAGTTACTGGAATTTTAAAATTGGACCTATCAGCAGGCTTAGAATCATGTTGGTAGCACTGACATACATTAGTTGCTCCAAATTAATCTAGAATGTCAGGAACTATACGTGCGCAAAGTTTAGAGCTTTTGGCTAGCATACTTTCTGATATATTGATATTAGGGTAACATATATATCACCATTTATTAACAGTTGGCAGCCCTGATTGCTCTAAGGAATATGCACAGTCACATCTGTTAAGGTACACATAGCACGTACAAAATTTGTTTGAAATCCAATTGATAGTATAGAAGATACATGTAATTAATAATGGGTCCTTTCAGCAGGCTTAGAATCATGTTGGCAGGACTGACATACATTAGTTGCTCCAAATTAATCTAGAATGTCGGGCACTATACGTGTGAAAAGTTTAAAGCTGTGGGCTCGCATACTTTCTGATATATTGGTATTTGGATTTAAAAAAATAGAGAGAACATTTATTGACAGTTGGCAGCCCTGGTGGCTCTTTAGAATACGGTCAGTCATATATGTTTATGTACACATAGTACATACGAAATTTGGTTGAAATCCAATTCATAGTGTAGGAGTTATATTCATTTAAAAATTGGACCTATCAGTAGGTTGAGAACCATTTTGGCAACACTGTCATGTATGGCCTCCTGAAAATTAAACTGAAGTATTATTATCTATATGTGTACCAGTTTTGGAATAGTTCCCATGTATACATTCCAAGATATCCAACATGGAGCTCAAATATCAATTGCGATTTTTTAGCAGTTGGTAGCACTGACATCATTTTCAAGTATGACATTGAGATGTCCCGGTATACATCTTTACTCATACCAAATTTGGTTTCGATAGCTGCAGCCGTTTAGGAGTTGATAGGGGGGGGGGGACAAAGAAAGACAGACAGACAGACAGACAGACATTTTCCCGGATCGATCTCATAAGTCTAAATTTTCCTCATTTTTTGCAAAATAAGAAAAGTAGGCTAAAAATAAAGATATAACAAAAACAAACATTTTTTAAAATTTGTAAAAAAAAAATATTATCAGGGGTCCATTGTAAAGAGGACGTCACCCCGAGTCCTTGGACCCCTCGGGCATGATCGGTTCGCGAGATATAACAAAAAGTCTAAAATCAAGTTTTTACACCCCCCCCCCCCAAAAAAAAATTATGACATGTTTTCAACACCTACATACCCGTAAAGAGCACAACGAGACGAGAAAAAAAACGAATCCACGCACGCCCTCCTAGCATTACTCCTTCCTTCCCAAGGCCTCCAGGGGCTCACAACTTCCTAAGTGCAGGAGAAGTCCCCTTCTAACACTACTACTCTGTTTTTGTCCTAGAGACTTCAAATTTATTTTGGGGGTAGAGGGCGTAAGGACCTTTCAATTACGTCAAACAAACTTTTTTGTAAACTTCCTAGTTTCCAAAATATCAGAATTTCAAAATTCAAAGTTTTCTTGAAAAAAAAAAAAAGGTAAAATATAAAGTATTGTCCTAACAATAAAGGACACGAAGGCTATTCTTTTAAGCCTATATAACACTTTTTAGAATATTTGGTTTTCAAAATATCGCCCACTTTCAAAAACACAAAAATTCAAATATTTTGAAAAACATATAATAAGTGGTCCAGAGCAAAGCCCCCGTCAGCTCGACTCCAACGACACCTCATTCATGAAACTCCAACCATGGGTTCGCGAGATATCGGTTCGGACTCGCGCGGCCATGACACTCGTTAGATGATGATGATGATGATAATTGTTGTTTTATGAGGCCTACCTAATGATCTGGGTGATAGCGAAAATGAGAATGAAATGGAAACCAGAACGCAAATTATGTGAGACGGAAAATACGTACAAAGAGAAACTCAGATGGAAACAACGCACAATATGGTCTTACAAAAGGGAATTTAGAACGAAAAGATAAAAAAGGCCCACAAAACGGAGGCTAGATTCTAAATACGTACAAAATGCAATGTAGCCTCGAAATACAAAATGCAACTGAAATTCAAAATACTTACAAAATGCAAATGAGATCGAAAATACGTACAAAATGCAATTGAGGTTTAAAATACTTACAAAATGCAATTGAAATTGAAAATACACAATGCAATTCAGATTGAAATAGGCCCTATACCAGTTCCAATCCAAATTATTCACAAAGTGCAATTGAAATTCAAAATCCTTACAAAATGCAATTGAAATTGAAAATGCTTACAAAATGTACGGTAGATTCAAACGACTCATGTGGATTGACAATACTTACAAAATGCAATTTAGATTGAAACTACGTGACAAAATCTAATTTAGATTCAAAATATCCACAAAATGCAATTGAGAATCAAAATATTAGCAAAATGCCGGCCAAACAAAATGCAATTTAGATTCAAAATTCTTGCGAAATGCGGTTTAGGTTGAAAATACAAAATGCACTTGAAATTCAATAATCTCACTAAAATGTCCTGCGCCTACATTGAAAGACTTACTAAAAAGCAATTTAGATTGTCAATCTTTACAAAATGCAATTGAGGTTGAAAACAATCGCGAGATGTAATTTAGATCGAAAAAAAAAACTTAAAAAATGCAACGTAGATTAAAAATGCCTTAAAAATCGCTAAAAGGGAATTTAGCAGTCCGTCAGCCCGCGGTCACACGCGGAGGGCTTCCGAGGGGAGCCGGCCGAGGACCCGGACCACGCGAGGGCGGACGAGGGGCGCCAGCCAAATAGTGATTCCCTTGGCGCGGTCCTCCCGGCGGATCGCGACTAGGGTGCGACAGAGGGACCTGTCGACCAGCTCCTTTCCCTCCAACTTGCCCATGACCTGGTCCTGGCGTACGCTGTTCGACTATGAGGAAGCCCTGGCTCGTCATGGAGGTGCTCATGCGGCAGCGGAAGCTATTGGACCTTTCTTCGCTGAAGAATGAGGGGGCCCGGAGGAGTTGGAATTGTAGGGCAGAGACTGTTTTGTATGTGTGTTTTCTTAACCTTCTATGAAGGAATATTGTCTTGTATATTATGTGTATATTCTGTTTGTAATTCTTCCAGTGTGGAAGTTCCTCCTGTTATTTTGCTGGCTTGTAAACGTTTTCGCAATAAAGCATTGGGCCTTCAGCCCGACCACTCCTTCACCGAGCGGCTGCGCCCGTGCTCCCGGCTTCACCTCCTTTGTACACGCCCGGCTGGGATTGTGTATAAAAGGAGCGGGGTTGGCAGCTGGAGAGCAGTCGATTGGTGGAGTAGTAGTCAGCAGCTGTAGATACACGGTGAACCAAGTAACAAAAACAGTCCGGGAATCTTAAAGAGAAAAGGAAATATAAGGAAAAGAGGAGTGGAGAGGAGAGGAGAGAGGAGAGGGTCCGCTCCAAAGGTAAGGATGATGATGATGATGATGATGATATTTGTTGTTTTAAGGGGCCTAACATCGAGGTTATCGGCCCATGACGAAATGAAATGGCGTGAAATGAAAGGATGAAGATTTAAAAAAACAGGTCACTGCTATGGATAAAACGTTGATGATGATGATGATAATTGTTTTAAGGGGTCTAACATCTAGGCTATCGGCCCCTGATGGTTTGGGTGATCGTGAAGATGAAAATGAAATGTAAACTTAAAACTAAAACTAACTACCAACCTACATACTAGAAGAAGAAATGGAAAACTAAAGGAGAATAAGGCAAATAAAGGACAGGAGGAAAAGAAATGCCCTCAACCCTCGAAGAATGCGGATTGAGGAACTTGGAAGGAAGGAGAGCTATAAAAGGCAGATAGGAAAGTGAAAGAGAGGAGGGTCCGCCCCGAAGGTAAGGGACAAAAGGGGAAAACGGACCCAGCTCAGGAATACCTCGGGGTCGCCAACTCCCGAACTCACCAGCCGTGAGCCCCTGAGGGTGTAGCATTATTTAGGGTGCACCAAAAGTGGTGGGGCTACATACACCCGGCCTCCTTAAGGGCCTGGAGCACAAGGCAGGAGGTAAAAGGAAAAGAAAAAGATGATGATGATGATATGATGATAATTGTTGTTTTAAGGGGCCTAACATCTAGGTTATCGGCCCCTGATGGTTTGGGTGATAGTGAAGATGAAAATGAAAAGCGCTCTTAAAACTAAAACTAATTACTAACCAACTTACTAGAAGAAGAAATGGAAAACGAAAGGAGAATAAGGCAAATAAAGGACAGGAGGAAAATAAATGCCCTCAACCCTCGAAGAAGGCGGATTGAGGGACTTGGAAGGAAGGAGAGCCATGAAAGGCAGATAGGAAAGTGAAAGAGGAGAGGGTCCGCCCCAAAAGTAAGGGACAAAAGGGGAAAACGGACCCAGCTCAGGAATCCCTCGGGGTCGCCAACTCCCGAACTCACCAGCCGTGAGCCCCTGAGGGTGTAGCATTATCTAGGGTGCACCAAAAGTGGTGAGGCTACATACACCCTGCCTCCTTAAGGGCCTTAAGCACAAGGCAGGAGGTAAAAGGAAAAGAAAAAGAAGGCTGACCCCTCGCAGAAGGAGGGTATCAGAAAAGATGAGACAAGGGCCAATTAAGGCAGGAAAGGAAGAGACTCCCTAGGCCTCGGATACCCTAATACCGTCGGGGTCGGAAGAGAACAAGAGTTGACCAAGTGAGGTCGACAGGAAAGAAGACAGAGAGGAGCCCGGCACAAGTAAGTGGAAGCAATGCCGGACTCAGCTGGGGCCCCGTGGTCGCCGACCCACGCCCACTAGAAGTGAGCCCCTGGGGGAATGGATAATACGAAAATGGTTTAGATAAAAAAGACAGTGAGCCCCAACAATTATGTCTTATGTAGCAGGAAAAATACTTACAAAAAGGAACTCAGATTGAAACTACTCACCAAAGGAAGAGCGGTAATACGGACATAAGGGATTTTCGAACGAAAATACTCACAAAAGGAATAGATTGAAAAATACGCCCAAAATGTAGGTTAGGTCCAAAATAAGTACAAAATGCAACAAACAGTCGAAATACTTACAAAATGCAAGTGAAACCAAATACTTACAAAATGCAAATGAGATTGAAAATACGCACAAAATGTAATGTAGATTCAAAATACCCACAAAATGCAATTGAGACTTAACTACTTGAACAAAGCGGGGTAAGTTGAAAACACAAAATGCAATTGAAATAGCTTACAAAAGGTATGGTAGATTCAAACTTCTCATTTGGATGGACAATACTTACAAAATGCAATTTAGTTTGAAAATAATTACAAAATGTAATTTAGATTCAAAATACCCACAAAATTGCAATTGAGACTTAACTACTTCTTGATGATGATGATAATTGTTGTTTTAAGGGGCCTAACATCTAGGTTATCGGCCCCTGATGGTTTGGGTGATCGTGAAGATGAAAATGAAAAAGCGAACTTAAAACTAAAACTAACTACTAACCTACATACTAGAAGAAGAAATGGAAAACTAAAGGAGAATAAGGCAAATAAAGGACAGGAGGAAAAGAAATGCCCTCAACCCTCGAAGAAGGCGGATTGAGGGACTTGGAAGGAAGGAGAGCCATGAAAGGCAATAGGAAAGTGAAAGAGTCCGCCCCAAAGGTAAGGGACAAAAGGGGAAAACGGACCCAGCTCAGGAATCCCTCGGGGTCGCCAACTCCCGAACTCACCAGCCGTGAGCCCCTGAGGGTGTAGCATTATCTAGGGTGCACCAGAAGTGGTGGGGCTACATACACCCTGCCTCCTTAAGGGCCTAGAGCACAAGGCAGGAGGTAAAAGGAAGACAAAAAGAAGACTGACCCCTCGCAGAAGGAGGGTATCAGAAAAGATGAGACAAGGGCCAATTATGGCGGGAAAGGAAGAGACTCCCTAGGCCTCGGATACCCTAATACCGTCGGGGTCAGAAGAGAACAAGAGTTGACCAAGTGAGGTCGACAGGAAAGAAGACAGAGAGGAGCGCGGCACAAGTAAGTGGAAGCAATGCCGGACTCAGCTGGGGCCCCGTGGTCGCCAACCCACGCCCACAAGATATGAGACCCTGGGGGGTAACTACTTGAACAAAGCGGGGTAGGTTGAAAATACAAAATGCAATTGAAATTCAAAATACTCGAAGACCCCCCTATATTGAAAGACTTACTAAAAAGCAATTTTGATTGGCAATCCTTACAAATTGCAGTGAGGTTGAAAAACACTCACAAAATGCAATTTAGATAGAAAAAAACTTACAAAATGCAACGTAGATCAAGAATAACTACAAAAAGGTGCGGGAATCTTAAAGAGAAAAGGAAATATAAGGAAAGGCGGAGAGGAGAGGGGAGAGAGGAGAGGGTCCGCCCCAAAGGTAAGGGACCAAAGTGGAAAACGGACCCAGCTCAGGAATCCCTCGGGGTCGCCAACTCCCGAACTCACCAGCCGTGAGCCCCTGAGGGTGTAGCATTATCTACGGTGCACCAGAAGTGGTGGGGCTACATACACCCTGCCTCCTTAAGGGCCTTGAGCACAAGGCAGGAGGTAAAAGGAAAAGAAAAAGAAGGCTGACCCCTCACAGAAGGAGGGAATCAGGAAAGATGAGACAAGGGCCAGTTATGGCGGGAAAGTGAAAGACTTCCTAGGCCTCGGATAACCTAATACCGTCGGGGTCAGAAGAGAACAAGAGTTGACCAAGGGAGGTCGACAGGAAAGAAGACGGAGAGGAGCCCGTCACAAGTAAGTGGAAGCAATGCCGGACTCAGCTGGGCTCCCGTGGTCGCCAACCCACGTCCCACTAGATGTGAGCCCCTGGGGAGACACTCGTTAGAACCCGTACTACTAACCTATTCTCCATGTTTAAAAGATTTATTTTGAGTTTCTTCAAGAATAACTTCGTGGATGTTGGATATTCATGACAGTTGGTCATTGAATGAAATAGGCTCTGTGTTAACATTTTATTTTTAGTTTCTTCGGGAATAACTTAGTGGATTTTAAGAAATCACTGATGAGTGATAACATCTCAGCAAGGGTAATTATTTATTCTTCATTTTACCTTACACTCTTTCATTACTTGATCTTCGTGTTTAATTACTTGCGTTGTGCATTTTATTTTAATTATTTATCGTGGCCCAGATGTCACGTAATCTCTAGTCACTATCCTTATTTGAAATTTATTATTCTTTCCTTAGGTTAAGTTTCCTCGTGTTCTATTATTTATTTAATTGGAATTGTGTCAGATGTTAATGTATTAAATGTTTATGTATTGTGCATGATGTTAAGAATACATACCTAATTAGACTTTGTTTTTTTTTTTGTTATCGTAGAATCTATACTTAGTATTATCTCATTAGAATTAACCTTAGGGAAAACACTGGGTAGCACATATTCCACAAGGGGCTTGGACCCTAATGAGGGTATCAAATTTCAAACCACCCTGTTTTACCTACTTGAGTCTTGACACAGCTGCAACAATTACTGTACACCGCTTTTATAATTTCTTCTCCAATGTTTTAGGCTTTCCCAAACTCTGTCTCTAGACGCACTGTCATATGAGGGGCTGAGAGGCCAAGAGAGACAAGTGACATTTGATAAAGGTGCGAAAATGAAGAAGATATGACAATACGGGTGATTTCCCCATGCTTATCACACGTCACTTGGCCTTTCAGTCCCTTATATGCCTTTTCTATGTTAATGAAGGTCATTATCACGTCTTTTCCACAGTTTTTCTCACAACAAAAATAGGTTCAACTGTTGATCTTCCCCTTCTGAACCCAAACTGTTCCTTTTTCGGATTCGTTCTTTTAGTACTCACCACGTAAACATGCAGAGAACAAAACTCCTTTCATTCCCAGAACACAGTAGCCATACACACTTTGGTAGATAAGGTTCACTTGCACTCCTTTGGTTTACTCGTGGAATGAGATTCCATTTACTGTTTGGATTGCTCCGTTTCTTCATTTTCGTAATGGAACCATGTCCCGTCCCCTTCCACAATGTTGTTCAAAAATATTTTTCTTCATCATGATAGCACTTGAGAAACAATTAAAAATAACGTATTACAATGAGTACTCTATCAGAAAATGGTATACATTTTTCTATGCAACATTTATTGGGCCCGTGGTAGCCATTTTTAAAAGGTGCTGCATGGGTATTAATGCTCTGGTGCACGCCCACTCGCTTGTAGTACTGCAGAATATTTGTTTTAGACTTGACTCGTAGTTCTTTTCAAATATTCCGCTCAGAATCGAGTGTTGGAAGCTGTGTGGGACGTGATGCTCATTTGACTGCTTATGTTCAAAACATGATGATGATGATAATTGTTGTTTTAAGGGGCCAAACATCGAGGTTATCGGCCCCTAAATGTTCAAAACAGCCACTGAATTCCACAGCGATTTAGAAATTAGTCTCTAAGAATCTTGTAACTTGTCAAATTATTTCAAGGGTTGAGTTGAATTATTACCTTGTTTCTGGGCAGTAGTTCTAAGTGTATGATGCTTTCATATGTGAAATATTAGATTCAATTGTGTTGAGTAGTACAACATGGTTGCTTAGTGTTTGTAAACGGTACAACGTGTTGGTATTCAAATACAACGTGCGATAACATTGTCGGTGTGCGCTTGACATTGTGTAGAATTGTGATCTGTTTTTCTTTATTCCATCATGGGATGACTAACTACTCCCAGAAGTAGTTATAAAAATCTAAAGAAACGTCCTTCGAAGAAAAGTATTGGAGGTATATTGTCCTTTGAGGAATCTCAAAAGTTAAGCCTAGGCCTAGGCCAGTCTGAAAATACAAATGAATAACTACAGTGTAATTTAGACACAAAATGCATTTCTAGTGCAGCAACTGTCAGTGGTTTGAGCTGTGTAGCAGAACAAAATTATGATATATCTAGCAGTGAGAGAAAATTAAATTCATTTTCAGAATGCTCAACACAGTATGGGCCCCCAATTATAAATGATGGTCTTGTGATTTATACTTTAGTTCACACAAGTGTATGGGATAATCTCATGAAAGATTTACTATGTAGTGAATGTCAGACAAAGTCTGTGGTGGTTGAATTTAGAGTAAGTCATGGTTTCTGCAGTAAATTAGTAGTCAAGTGTGAGAACTGTGGGTATGTGGCTGCTAGTGAGTATAGTTCTCCTCGCATATCCAGTTCACAGAGTCAAAGACCTCCATTTCATATGAATAAAACTGGAGTGCCATAGGGAAAGTCATCAAGCAGTGCAGAAATTCTCTTCTAACATGGGCATGAATACTCTAGGAAAGAGACCTTATGCTTAAACACTTGAACTTGTTAGTGGATGATGGGCAAATATTACATAAAAAGAGGTCCTTCCTATGGCAGCTGATGCAGTTCGAAAAGCTCATAATGGGGATGACAATGAAATAATTGACATTGGTGTTTCCTACGATGCCACGTGGCATAAACGAGGGCACAGTTCTAAATATGGGGTTGGCTTTGCTATTGACATCCAAACAGGCATTGTATTAAGATTATGAGGTACTGTCAAAATGCTATGTTGATTGTAAAAGGACTGAGAAGGAACTGGGTCAAAATAGTGTAGAGTTTGACATTTGGTTCAATGGGCATACGGCTTCAGGGGAATGCTAGAGAAATTACAATGGCTCTTCCAATGCCATGCATAAAGACATTGGGGAAATTATTTGGAAGAGATCTATTGCTGACCGAGGGATGATGATGATGATAATTGTTGTTTTAAGGGGCCTAACATCTAGGTTATCGGCCCCCGATGGTTTGGGTGATCGTGAAGATGATAATGAAAAGCGAACTTAAAACTAAAACTAACTACTAAACTACATATTAGAAGAAGAAATGGAAAACTAAAGGAGAATAAGGCAAATAAAGGACAGGAGGAAAAGAAATGCCCTCAACCCTCAAAGGAGGCGGATTGAGGGACTTGGAAGGAAGGAGAGCCATGAAAGGCAGATAGGAAAGTGACGATGATGATAATTGTTGTTTTAAGGGGCCTAACATCGAGGTTATCGGCCCCTAATGATCTGGGTGATAGCGAAAATGATAATGAAATGTAAATCAGAACAAAATTATCTTAGACGGAAAATACGTACAAAAAGGAACTCACAATGTGGTCTTACAAAAGGGAATTTAGAACGAAAAGAATCACAAAAAGAATACATCATGGAAAAATACCCACAAAACGTAGGCTAGATTCAAAATACGTTCAAAATGCAATGTAGCGTCGAAATACTCACAAAATGCAACTGAAATTCAAAATACTTACAAAATGCAAATGAGATCGAAAATACGTACAAAATGCAATTGAAATTCAAAATACTTACAAAATGCAATTGAAATTGAAAATGCTTACAAAATGTACGGTGATTCTAACGACTCATGTGGATTGACAATACTTACAAAATGCAATTTAGATTGAAAATACTTGACAAAATGTAATTTAGATTCAAAATACCCACAAAATGCAATTGAGAATCAAAATATGTGCAAAATGCCCACCAAACAAAATGCAATTTAGATTCAAAATTCGTGCAAATGCGGCGTTGGTTGAAAATTCGTACAAAATGCAATTGAAATTCAAAATACTCACTAAAAGGCCCGGGCACATGCATTGAAAGACCTAAAAAGCAATTTAGATTGTCAATCTTTACAAAATGCAATTGAGGTTGGAAACAATCGCGAGATGTAATTTAGATCGAAAAAACATACAAAAAGCAACGTAGATTAAAAATGCCTTTAAAAAAAAATCGCCAGAAGGGAATTTAGATACACGGTGAACCAAGTAACAAAAAAAACAGTGCGGGAATCTTAAAGAGAAAAGTAAATATAATGACAAGAGGAGAGGAGAGGGGAGAGAGGAGAAGGTCCGCCCCAAAGGTAAGGAACAAAAGGGGAAAACGGACCCAGCTCATGAATCCCTCGGGGTCGCCAACTCCCGAACTCACCAGCCGTGAGCCCCTGAGAGTGTAGCATTATCTACGGTGCACCAGAATTGGTGGGGCTACATACACCCTGCCTCCTTAAGGGCCTTGAGCACAAGGCAGGAGGTAAAAGGAAAAGAAAAAGAAGGCTGACCCCTCACAGAAGGAGGGAATCAGGAAAGATGAGACAAGGGCCAACTAAGGCGGGAAAGTGAAGGACTCCCTAAGCCTCGGATAACCTAATACCGACGGGGTCGGAAGAGAACAAGAGTTGACCAAGTGTGGTCGAAAGGAAAGAAGACAGAGAGGAGGCCGGCACAAGTAAGTGGAAGCAATGCTGGAATCAGCTGGGGTCCCATGGTCGCCATACCAAGTCCCACTAGATGTGAGCCCCTGGGGGGAGATAGGAAAGTGAAAGAGGAGAGGGTCCGCCCCAAAGGTAAGGGACAAAAAGGGAAAACGGACCCAGCTCAGGAATCCCTCGGGGTCGCCAACTCCCGAACTCACCAGCCGTGAGCCCCTGAGGGTGTAGCATTATCTACGGTGCACCAGAAGTGGTGGGGCTACATACACCCTGCCTCCTTAAGGGCCTTGAGCACAAGGCAGGAGGTAAAAGGAAAAGAAAAAGAAGGCTGACCCCTCACAGAAGGAGGGAATCAGGAAAGATGAGACAAGGGCCAGTTATGGCGGGAAAGTGAAAGACTTCCTAGGCCTCGGATAACCTAATACCGTCGGGGTCAGAAGAGAACAAGAGTTGACCAAGGGAGGTCGACAGGAAAGAAGACGGAGAGGAGCCCGTCACAAGTAAGTGGAAGCAATGCCGGACTCAGCTGGGCTCCCGTGGTCGCCAACCCACGTCCCACTAGATGTGAGCCCCTGGGGAGACACTCGTTAGAACCCGTACTACTAACCTATTCTCCATGTTTAAAAGATTTATTTTGAGTTTCTTCAAGAATAACTTCGTGGATGTTGGATATTCATGACAGTTGGTCATTGAATGAAATAGGCTCTGTGTTAACATTTTATTTTTAGTTTCTTCGGGAATAACTTAGTGGATTTTAAGAAATCACTGATGAGTGATAACATCTCAGCAAGGGTAATTATTTATTCTTCATTTTACCTTACACTCTTTCATTACTTGATCTTCGTGTTTAATTACTTGCGTTGTGCATTTTATTTTAATTATTTATCGTGGCCCAGATGTCACGTAATCTCTAGTCACTATCCTTATTTGAAATTTATTATTCTTTCCTTAGGTTAAGTTTCCTCGTGTTCTATTATTTATTTAATTGGAATTGTGTCAGATGTTAATGTATTAAATGTTTATGTATTGTGCATGATGTTAAGAATACATACCTAATTAGACTTTGTTTTTTTTTTGTTATCGTAGAATCTATACTTAGTATTATCTCATTAGAATTAACCTTAGGGAAAACACTGGGTAGCACATATTCCACAAGGGGCTTGGACCCTAATGAGGGTATCAAATTTCAAACCACCCTGTTTTACCTACTTGAGTCTTGACACAGCTGCAACAATTACTGTACACCGCTTTTATAATTTCTTCTCCAATGTTTTAGGCTTTCCCAAACTCTGTCTCTAGACGCACTGTCATATGAGGGGCTGAGAGGCCAAGAGAGACAAGTGACATTTGATAAAGGTGCGAAAATGAAGAAGATATGACAATACGGGTGATTTCCCCATGCTTATCACACGTCACTTGGCCTTTCAGTCCCTTATATGCCTTTTCTATGTTAATGAAGGTCATTATCACGTCTTTTCCACAGTTTTTCTCACAACAAAAATAGGTTCAACTGTTGATCTTCCCCTTCTGAACCCAAACTGTTCCTTTTTCGGATTCGTTCTTTTAGTACTCACCACGTAAACATGCAGAGAACAAAACTCCTTTCATTCCCAGAACACAGTAGCCATACACACTTTGGTAGATAAGGTTCACTTGCACTCCTTTGGTTTACTCGTGGAATGAGATTCCATTCACTGTTTGGATTGCTCCGTTTCTTCATTTTCGTAATGGAACCATGTCCCGTCCCCTTCCACAATGTTGTTCAAAAATAGTTTTCTTCATCATGATAGCACTTGAGAAACAATTAAAAATAACGTATTACAATGAGTACTCTATCAGAAAATGGTATACATTTTTCTATGCAACATTTATTGGGCCCGTGGTAGCCATTTTTAAAAGGTGCTGCATGGGTATTAATGCTCTGGTGCACGCCCACTCGCTTGTAGTACTGCAGAATATTTGTTTTAGACTTGACTCGTAGTTCTTTTCAAATATTCCGCTCAGAATCGAGTGTTGGAAGCTGTGTGGGACGTGATGCTCATTTGACTGCTTATGTTCAAAACATGATGATGATGATAATTGTTGTTTTAAGGGGCCAAACATCGAGGTTATCGGCCCCTAAATGTTCAAAACAGCCACTGAATTCCACAGCGATTTAGAAATTAGTCTCTAAGAATCTTGTAACTTGTCAAATTATTTCAAGGGTTGAGTTGAATTATTACCTTGTTTCTGGGCAGTAGTTCTAAGTGTATGATGCTTTCATATGTGAAATATTAGATTCAATTGTGTTGAGTAGTACAACATGGTTGCTTAGTGTTTGTAAACGGTACAACGTGTTGGTATTCAAATACAACGTGCGATAACATTGTCGGTGTGCGCTTGACATTGTGTAGAATTGTGATCTGTTTTTCTTTATTCCATCATGGGATGACTAACTACTCCCAGAAGTAGTTATAAAAATCTAAAGAAACGTCCTTCGAAGAAAAGTATTGGAGGTATATTGTCCTTTGAGGAATCTCAAAAGTTAAGCCTAGGCCTAGGCCAGTCTGAAAATACAAATGAATAACTACAGTGTAATTTAGACACAAAATGCATTTCTAGTGCAGCAACTGTCAGTGGTTTGAGCTGTGTAGCAGAACAAAATTATGATATATCTAGCAGTGAGAGAAAATTAAATTCATTTTCAGAATGCTCAACACAGTATGGGCCCCCAATTATAAATGATGGTCTTGTGATTTATACTTTAGTTCACACAAGTGTATGGGATAATCTCATGAAAGATTTACTATGTAGTGAATGTCAGACAAAGTCTGTGGTGGTTGAATTTAGAGTAAGTCATGGTTTCTGCAGTAAATTAGTAGTCAAGTGTGAGAACTGTGGGTATGTGGCTGCTAGTGAGTATAGTTCTCCTCGCATATCCAGTTCACAGAGTCAAAGACCTCCATTTCATATGAATAAAACTGGAGTGCCATAGGGAAAGTCATCAAGCAGTGCAGAAATTCTCTTCTAACATGGGCATGAATACTCTAGGAAAGAGACCTTATGCTTAAACACTTGAACTTGTTAGTGGATGATGGGCAAATATTACATAAAAAGAGGTCCTTCCTATGGCAGCTGATGCAGTTCGAAAAGCTCATAATGGGGATGACAATGAAATAATTGACATTGGTGTTTCCTACGATGCCACGTGGCATAAACGAGGGCACAGTTCTAAATATGGGGTTGGCTTTGCTATTGACATCCAAACAGGCATTGTATTAAGATTATGAGGTACTGTCAAAATGCTATGTTGATTGTAAAAGGACTGAGAAGGAACTGGGTCAAAATAGTGTAGAGTTTGACATTTGGTTCAATGGGCATACGGCTTCAGGGGAATGCTAGAGAAATTACAATGGCTCTTCCAATGCCATGCATAAAGACATTGGGGAAATTATTTGGAAGAGATCTATTGCTGACCGAGGGATGATGATGATGATAATTGTTGTTTTAAGGGGCCTAACATCTAGGTTATCGGCCCCCGATGGTTTGGGTGATCGTGAAGATGATAATGAAAAGCGAACTTAAAACTAAAACTAACTACTAAACTACATATTAGAAGAAGAAATGGAAAACTAAAGGAGAATAAGGCAAATAAAGGACAGGAGGAAAAGAAATGCCCTCAACCCTCAAAGGAGGCGGATTGAGGGACTTGGAAGGAAGGAGAGCCATGAAAGGCAGATAGGAAAGTGACGATGATGATAATTGTTGTTTTAAGGGGCCTAACATCGAGGTTATCGGCCCCTAATGATCTGGGTGATAGCGAAAATGATAATGAAATGTAAATCAGAACAAAATTATCTTAGACGGAAAATACGTACAAAAAGGAACTCACAATGTGGTCTTACAAAAGGGAATTTAGAACGAAAAGAATCACAAAAAGAATACATCATGGAAAAATACCCACAAAACGTAGGCTAGATTCAAAATACGTTCAAAATGCAATGTAGCGTCGAAATACTCACAAAATGCAACTGAAATTCAAAATACTTACAAAATGCAAATGAGATCGAAAATACGTACAAAATGCAATTGAAATTCAAAATACTTACAAAATGCAATTGAAATTGAAAATGCTTACAAAATGTACGGTGATTCTAACGACTCATGTGGATTGACAATACTTACAAAATGCAATTTAGATTGAAAATACTTGACAAAATGTAATTTAGATTCAAAATACCCACAAAATGCAATTGAGAATCAAAATATGTGCAAAATGCCCACCAAACAAAATGCAATTTAGATTCAAAATTCGTGCAAATGCGGCGTTGGTTGAAAATTCGTACAAAATGCAATTGAAATTCAAAATACTCACTAAAAGGCCCGGGCACATGCATTGAAAGACCTAAAAAGCAATTTAGATTGTCAATCTTTACAAAATGCAATTGAGGTTGGAAACAATCGCGAGATGTAATTTAGATCGAAAAAACATACAAAAAGCAACGTAGATTAAAAATGCCTTTAAAAAAATCGCCAGAAGGGAATTTAGATACACGGTGAACCAAGTAACAAAAAAAACAGTGCGGGAATCTTAAAGAGAAAAGTAAATATAATGACAAGAGGAGAGGAGAGGGGAGAGAGGAGAAGGTCCGCCCCAAAGGTAAGGAACAAAAGGGGAAAACGGACCCAGCTCATGAATCCCTCGGGGTCGCCAACTCCCGAACTCACCAGCCGTGAGCCCCTGAGAGTGTAGCATTATCTACGGTGCACCAGAATTGGTGGGGCTACATACACCCTGCCTCCTTAAGGGCCTTGAGCACAAGGCAGGAGGTAAAAGGAAAAGAAAAAGAAGGCTGACCCCTCACAGAAGGAGGGAATCAGGAAAGATGAGACAAGGGCCAACTAAGGCGGGAAAGTGAAGGACTCCCTAAGCCTCGGATAACCTAATACCGACGGGGTCGGAAGAGAACAAGAGTTGACCAAGTGTGGTCGAAAGGAAAGAAGACAGAGAGGAGGCCGGCACAAGTAAGTGGAAGCAATGCTGGAATCAGCTGGGGTCCCATGGTCGCCATACCAAGTCCCACTAGATGTGAGCCCCTGGGGGGAGATAGGAAAGTGAAAGAGGAGAGGGTCCGCCCCAAAGGTAAGGGACAAAAAGGGAAAACGGACCCAGCTCAGGAATCCCTCGGGGTCGCCAACTCCCGAACTCACCAGCCGTGAGCCCCTGAGGGTGTAGCATTATCTAGGGTGCACCAAAAGTGGTGGGGCTACATACACCCGGCTCCTTGAGGGCCTTAAGCAGAAGGCAGGAGATAACATGAAAAGAAAAAGAAGGCTGACCTCTCGCAGAAGGAGGGAATCAGAAAAATGAGACAAGGGCCAATTAAGGCGGGAAAGGAAGTGACTCCCTAGGCCTCGGATACCCTAATACCGTCGGGGTCGGAAGAGAACAAGAGTTGACCAAGTGAGGTCGACAGGAAAGAAGATGATGATGATGATGATAATTGTTGTTTTAAGGGGCCTAACATCTAGGTTATCGGCCCCTGATGGTTTGGGTGATCGTGAAGATGAAAATGAAAAGCGAACTTAAAACTAAAACTAACTACTAACCTACATACTAGAAGAAGAAATGGAAAACTAAAGGAGAATAAGGCAAATAAAAGGACAGAAGGAAAAGAAATGCCCTCAACCCTCGGAGAAGGCGGATTGAGGGACTTGGAAGGAAGGAGAGCCATGAAAGGCATATAGGAAAGTGAAAGAGGAGAGGGTCCGCCCCAAAGGTAAGGGACAAAAGGGGAAAACGGACCCAGCTCAGGAATCCCTCGGGGTCGCCAACACCCGAACTCACCAGCCGTGAGCCCCTGAGGGTGTAGCATTATCTAGGGTGCACCAAAAGTGGTGGGGCTACATACACCCTGCCTCCTTAAGGGCCTAGAGCACAAGGCAGGAGGTAAAAGGAAGAGAAAAAGAAGGCTGACCCCTCGCAGAAGGAGGGTATCAGAAAAGATGAGACAAGGGCCAATTAAGGCGGGAAAGGAAGAGACTCCCTAGGCCTCGGATACCCTAATACCGTCGGGATCAGAAGAGAACAAGAGTTGACCAAGTGAGGTCGACAGGAAAGAAGACTGAGAGGAGCCCGGCACAAGTAAGTGGAAGCAATGCCGGACTCAGCTGGGGCCCCGTGGTCGCCAACCCACGCCCACAAGATGTGAGCCCCAGGGAAAGAAGACAGAGAGGAGCCAGGCACAAGTAAGTGGAAGCAATGCCGGACACAGCTGGGGCCCCGTGGTCGCCAACCCACATCCCACTAGATGTGAGCCCCTGGGGGACCGAGGGATGAGGTACACTACGAAATGTCTGATGGTGATGCCAAAACCCATGCCCATTTGAATGATCTTCAAGTGTATGGTCCTCAGCAAGTCATCGAAAAAGAGGAGTGCATCAATCATGTGGCTAAACGACTTGGTACTGCACTTCGGAACATTGTTAAGGAGTGGAAGGTTAAGGGTGTCACTCGGGGAGGTCGAAAAGAAGGCAATTTAAAAGAGAGCACCATTACAAAGCTTACAAACTACTACAGGCATGTCATTACTAGTAATATTCCTGATGTTGAAAAGAAGAGGGCAGTTTATGCCACTCCTAGACATTGCATGTCCACAGACACTAAGCCCCAACATGGTACATGTCCATCAAGGTGTTTTTATAATCGACAACTTGCGGAAGAGATACCAGTAGATAGCAATAGTAAAATGAGTTGTAAATTAACTCCTATAGTAGTTTTAAAAATCATGCCACAGGCTTGCATCAGACCAGCTGTTACAAGGTTGCACCCAAGGAAGAACACAAAATCCGAACGAATGTCTTCATAGTGTTGTTTGGACGAAATGCCCTAAAGATGTCTTAGTATCGAGGAAAAAACTTAACTTGCTGTCGTTCGGCCAGTCAGTGAGTTCATGTCTCATAACACTGGAAATTGTTCATTCTGTCTGAGTGGAAACTATGTCTGCTCATGCAGTCTTTGGCAGCAAAAGTCAGGATTAGCGGCGTGTCACCTTGAGTTAAAAAAAAGGAGATCAAATCACCAAAAACAATCCAGGAAACTACAAAAGTGGATGAAAATATCAGAAGAAGACAGAAAAAAAATCTAAGGGGGATGCGTATGGTGCTGGGCAGTTCTAAGGTAAGACCATGGTGCTAAAACTTTAAACGCAATTTTCTCAGTTACAAATTTCAACACATTTTGCTCTATACAAAATGCTCCTTGAAACAGAGTTTAAATCAGAATTCGCCGAAAAGTTATCTGCATGCTCCAGGTTAGGTAGGGATATAAATTTGCCCTCAGTTTTTATGAAAAATGTATTTTAATATTATTTTTTGGGCTTGTTAAATTTGAATGTTGCAAAATTAATTTAATTTAAAAAAAACTAATTTAGAAAAATTCTGGGAGGTTCAATATTCAACAGATTTTAAAGTTGAGGGCAAATACTGTTAATATACTAGTAAGGTACTGTCCCCGTCCGTCGACAGTGGATCGGATGGCCCGGCAAAAGAAATCGCGATACACGCCGAAAAACCGGGATCATAGCATACATAAAAACCTGATTGGGATCTAGGTGCAATTTGATCACATAAAAAAAATGCCGGGGGAATGAGACCCCTAGTGATCTCGGTGTGGTTAACAGGAGAGGCGCACCTGGGAAAATCAATTTCCCCCTAGATTCAAATCAATCCTAACACTGAAAAGCAAATACAGATTAGTAAGAATCAGAAGTGCAAAAAACGTTCATAAAATCAAAAAGGTTCCATTTATTTTCAGCCCACAAACCAACAAGTAACCACCAGCAAAAAATAAAAAAAATCCAGTCCTATCCTACCTCAGGGATTCAATCTAACTTATTAGCCTACTTGCTGTGGTCTGTAAAAAATATATTTAAAACTCATGTCGAGAGAAAAAGAAAATTTTAATTGAATTGGGCCAATGAATCTCCTCGGTCCTAACCTTAGATATAGTAAAATTAGGAGATTTGATAAAGTGACTTCTGACTGAAAATACAAATTTAAATCGAGTCCAGCTTGACTGTGAGGAACTATCGTACACCAAGAATGTCCATCATATGGTGCTTCAATTAATGAAATGTGAAATTACGTGACCAGATTACATCATATTTACGCTAGACAAATTAATGTCAGAAAATTAACTCATGTAGATCCCCATTCTAACCAAAAGAATGACCTTAAATTGCATAAACCTAAGTGCCAATCACAATCCACAACAAGAAGCTCAGTAAAGAACATATAGCCTACTTTCTCTTAAATGCATGGGCATTGTTATAACTCTTTGTCCTTTTCAAGGAGTAGACAATTGAATGACAGCAAAGAAGACAGAGAGGAGCCCGGCAAGAGTAAGTGGTGGTGATGATGATGATGATAATTGTTGTTTTAAGGGGCCTAACGTCCTGGTTATCGGCCCCTAATGGTCAGTGTGATAGCGAAAATGTCAATGAAGTGGGAACCAGAACGAAAAGTAAGTGAGCAGGAAAACACTTACAAAAGGAAATCAGATTGAAACTACTCAGAAAATGGAGAGCGGTAATACGTACATAAGGGAATTTCGAACGAAAATACTCACAAAAGGAATAGATCGAAAAATACGCACAAAATGTAGGTGAACTTCAAAATACGTACAATATGCAACGTATAGTCGAAATACTTACAAAATGCAAGTGAAATCAAAATACGTACAAAATGCAAATAAGATTGAAAATACGCACAAAATGTAATTTAGATTCAAAATACCCACAAAAATGCAATTGAGAATTAACTACTTGCAAAAAAGCGGTTTATGTTGAAAATATAAAATGCAATTGAAATTGAAAATACTCACAAAAGGTCCGCCCCCTATATTGAAAGACTTACTAAAAAGCAATTTAGATTGTCAATCCTTACAAAATGCAATCGAGGTTGAAAAACACTCACAAAATGCAAAGTAGATTTTAAAAAAACTTACAAAAAGCAACGGAGATTGTAAACATCCACAAATTGGAGCGGAGATGCAAAAATAACAGTGCGGGAATTTTAAAGGGAAAAGGAAATATAATGAAAATGATGAAGATAATTGTTGTTTTAAGGGGCCTAACGTCTAGGTTATCGGCCTCTAATGATCTGGCTGATAGCGAAAATGATGATGATGATGATAATTGTTGTTTTAAGGGGCCTAACATCGAGGTTATCGGCCCCTAATGATCTGGGTGATAGCGAAAATGATAATGAAATGGAACCCAGAACAAAATTATCTGAGACGGAAAATACGTACAAATGATGATGATGATAATTGTTGTTTTAAGGGGCCTAACATCGAGGTTATCGGCCCCTAATGATCTGGGTGATAGCGAAAATGATAATGAAATGGAACCCAGAACAAAATTATCTGAGACGGAAAATACGTACAAATGATGATGATGATAATTGTTGTTTTAAGGGGCCTAACATCGAGGTTATCGGCCCCTAATGATCTGGGTGATAGCGAAAATGATAATGAAATGGAAACCAGAACAAAATTATCGAAGACGGAAAATACGTACAAAAAGGAACTCACAATATGGTCTTACAAAAGGGAATTTAGAACGAAAAGAGTCACAAAAAGAATACATGGAAAAATACCCACAAAACGTAGGCTAGATTCAAAATACGTACAAAATGAAATGTAGCGTCCAAATACTTACAAAATGCAACTGAAATTCAAAATACTTACAAAATGCAAATGAGAACGAAAATACGTACAAAATGCAATTGAGGTTCAAAATACTTATAAAATGCAATTGAAATTGAAAATACACAATGCAATTCAGATTGAAATAGGCCCTATCCCAGTTCCAATCCAAATTATTCACTAAGTGCAATCGAAATTCAAAATACTTACAAAATGCAATTGAAATTGAAAATGCTTACAAAATGTACGGTGATTATAACGACTCATGTGGATTGACAATACTTACAAAATGCAATTTAGATTGATGATGATGATAATAATGATGATGATAATTGTTGTTTTAAGGGGCCTAACATCTAGGTTATCGGCCCCTGATGGCTTGGGTGATCGTGAAGATGAAAATGAAATGCAAACTTAAAATGAAAACTAAGTACTAACCTACAAACTAGAAGAAGAAATTGAAAACTAAAGGAGAATAAGGCAAATAAAGGACAGGAGGAAAAGAAATGCCCTCAACCCTCGAAGGCGGATTGAGGGACTTGGAAGGAAGGAGAGCCATGAAAGGCAGATAGGAAAGTGAAAGAGGAGAGGGTCCGCCCCAAAGGTAAGGGACAAAAGGGGAAAACGGACCCAGCTCAGGAATCCCTCGGGGTCGCCAACTCCCGAACTCACCAGCCGTGAGCCCTTGAGGGTGTAGCATTATCTAAGGTGCACCAGAAGTTGTGGGGCAACATACACCCTGCCTCCTTAAGGGCCTAGAGCACAAGGCAGGAGGTAAAAGGAAGAGAAAAAGAAGGCTGACCCCTCGCAGAAAGAGGGTATCAGAAAAGATGAGACAAGGGCCAATTAAGGCGGGAAAGGAAGAGACTCCCTAAGCCTCGGATACCCTAATACCGTCGGGGTCAGAAGAGAGCAAGAGTTGACCAAGTGAGGTCGACAGGAAAGAAGACAGAGAGGAGCACGGCACAAGTAAGTGGAAGCAATGCCGGACTCAGCTGGGGCTCCAAAATGATGTGAAATGGAAACCAGAACAACATTATCTGAAACGGAAAATACGTACAAAAAGGAATTCAGATGGAAACAACTCACAATATGGTCTTACAAAAGGGAATTTAGAACGAAGAGATTCACAAAAAGAATAGATTGAAAAAGACCCACAAAACGTAGGCTAGATTCAAAATACGTACAAAATGCAATGTAGCGTCGAAATACTTACAAAATGCAACTGAAATTCAAAATAGTTACAAAATGCAATTGAGGTTCAAAATACTTACAAAATGCAATTGAAATTGAAAATGCACGATGCAATTCAGATTGAAATATCCCAGTTCCAATCCAAATTATTCACAAAGTGCAATTGAAATTTAAAATACTTACAAAGTGCAATTGAAGTTGAAAATGCTTACAAAATGTACGGTAGATTCAAACGACTCACGTGGATTGACAATACTTACAAAATGCAATTTAGACTCAAAATACTTGACAAAATGTAATTTAGATTCAAAATACCCACAAAATGCAATTAAGAATCAAAATATGTGCAAAATGCCCACCAAACAAAATGCAATTTAGATTCAAAATTCGTGCGAAATGCGGTTTTGGTTGAAAATACTTACAAAATGCACTTGAAATTCAAAATTCTCACTAAAAGGCCCGGCTAACTGCATTGAAACACGTACCAAAAAGCAATGTAGATTGTCAATCTTTACAAAATGCATTTGAAGTTGAAAACAATCGCGAAATGTAATTCAGATAAAAACTTACAAAATGCAACGTAGATTAAAAGTACCTTAAAAAATCGCTAAAAGGGAATTTAGATACACGGTGAACCAATTAACAAAAACAGTGCGGGAATCTTAAAGAGAAAGGAAATATAATGAAAAGAGGAGAGGAGAGAGAGGAGAGGGTCCGCCCCAAAGGTAAGGGACAAAAGGGGAAAACAGACCCAGCTCAGGAATCCCTCGGGGTCGCCAACTCCCGAACTCACCAGCCGTGAGCCCCTGAGGGTGTAGCATTACCTATGGTGCACCAGAAGTGGTGGGGCTACATACACCCTGCCTCCTTAAAGGCCTTGAGCACAAGGCAGGAGGTAAAAGGAAAAGAAAAAGAAGGCTGACCCCTCACAGATGTTGATGATGATAATTGTTGTTTTAAGGGGCCTAACATCTAGGTTATCGGCCCCTGATGGTTTGGGTGATCGTGAAGATGAAAATGAAAAGCGAACATAAAACTAAAACTAACTACCAACCTACATACTAGAAGAAGAAATGTAAAACTAAAGGAGAATAAGGCAAATAAAGGACAGGAGGAAAATAAATGCCCTCAACTCTCGAAGAAGGCGGATTGAGGGACTTGGAAGGAAGGAGAGCCATGGAAGGCAGATAGGAAAATGAAAGAGGAGAGGGTCCGCCCTTAAGGTAAGGGACAAAAAGGAAAAACGGACCCAGCTCAGGAATCCCTCGGGGTCGCCAACTCCCGAACTCACCAGCCGTGAGCCCCTGAGGGTGTAGCCTTATCTAGGGTGCACCAGAAGTGGTGGGGCTACATACACCCGGCCTCCTTGAGGGCCTTAAGCAGAAGGCAGGAGATAACATGAAAAGAAAAAGAAGGCTGACCCCTCGTAGAAGGAGGGAATCAGAAAAGGTGAGACAAGGGCCAATTAAGGCGGGAAAGGAAGAGACTCCCTAGGCCTCGGATACCCTAATACCATCGGGGTCGGAAGAGAACAAGAGTTGACCAAGTGAGGTCGACAGGAAAGAAGACAGAGAGGAGCCCGGCACAAGTAAGTGGAAGCAATGCTGGGCTCAGCTGGGGTCCCGTGGTCGCGAACCAACGTCCCACTAGATGTGAGCCCCTGGGAGGGGACAAGAGAAACACACCATCCCCTAGATGAAGCATGCAACAAAGCCCTGGAGGATCAGTGGAATGAAACTACACGAATGGCAACGCCTTAATATGAGGAAGTTATCCTTATCTGAAATGGTTCATTTACTGTGGGAAATATGGGATCAAAGTATGTCACAGAAAAACAATCCTGACTGGTTTTACTTCAACTGGAATATATCCCTTTAACAGGGAAAAATACCCGTTTAGATCCTGCTTAATTAGCGACTAGGCATATATAAACAGGGTATTCTAATATATGAGTTGCCCCTCGGTAACAGCAATTCTTTTTATAGAACCAGATCCCATGGCAGGATCTTCAAGTAAATCAGATATGCCTGCACCTATCAGCAGAACAGTGATGATGATATTTGTTGTTTTAAAGGGCCTAACATCGAGGTTATCGGCCCCTAATGAAATGAAATGGCGTGAAATGAAAGGATGTAGATAAAAACAACTCACTGCCATGGATGAAGCGAAAATGGTGTTTATAAAACAGACAGTGAGCCCCAAAAATTATGCCTTATTTGAATAAAAAGAATAAAAGGCGGATGGTAAAAAAGGATAAAACAAATAAGGCATAGTAAACAATACAATACATAACACAATAAAAAAAACATAAAACAGATTTAACCAGAAATAAAAGCCGTAACTACACATTAAAACTTAAAAAAGTAACCACTCTCCCTCATGAACCGGATGACGAGGTCAGCTGACGGCCCGTCATCACGGAGAATAAGGGAGAGGGTATTAGGCAGTTAAGAGTCCCTCGCAGATCGGCCAGATCCACACACTCCAAGAGAAGGTGTGCCACGGTTAGGTGGGCGCCGCAAGTGCACACAGGAGGATCTTCTCTCTTTAGCAAGTGGGAATGCGTAGCAATCCCATGGCCGATCCGGAGTCGACAGAATACCACAGCTTCCTTCCGGAGAGATCGGAAGGAAGAATTTTCACACCTTCGTTGTCTCCTTGATGCCTCTCAGTTTGTTGGGTGCAGCACGCCATGCCTCCTCCCAATGCGACAGGATCGAATGCAGCAACTGAGAGCGCACATCACTAGCAGGCACCTTATACGGTAGCGAGGGCAGTGCGACTGCCTCTCTCGCCGCCTGATCAGCAAGCTCGTTTCCCGCAATACCCATGTGGCTAGGAAGCCACACAAAGGTGACCCCGGTTCCAGCATTACGCGAACTGACGAGCTGGTCGTGCACACGCTGGACCAACGGGTGCTTCGGGAAACACACATCGATCGCCTGCAGCGCACTCAGAGAGTCAGTACACACAAGAAAGTGCTGGTGATCGTCTGATAACGTGTACCGCAGAGCCTCTAAGATGGCATAGTGCTACGCAGTGTACACGCCACATGCCTCGGGAAGTGAAAAGAGAAACCGACGATCTTCAACCACAAATGAACAGCCTACTTTCTCGTTTCCCTCGAACTGTCCGTGAATAGAAGCCCTGATACCGGATACCGTGTCACCACGAACTGGAACAGCCTCCGATGGACGGAGGAGTCCGTGTCGGACTTGGGGCCGGTGTGCAGATCCAGGATGATATCAGGGCGAGAGACCATCCACGGAGGGGCCTTACTAGGTACTCGGACGATACAGGAGACAGAAGGAAATTGGAACTGACGGTATAAGTCATACAAGCGAATCCCCGCCGGCCGAGTGGCTCGGGCGAACGCATCACACAGCCGGCGATTCGGATTGGAAAACAAACATGGATAGATTGGATGAAGTGGCATCTGTCGAATAGTTGCAGCATAGGTCAGCAGTACTTGTTGGCGCCTCAGGTGTAAAGGAGGTACGCCAGCCTCGGCGAGCAAGCTGACGACTGGGCATGTCCGAAAGGCACCCGTCGCCAGCCTCACACCGCCGTGGTGGACACTGTCCAGTTTAACAAGCACTGACTTACGGGCCGAACCATATGCTACACTGCCATAATCTAACCTAGATAAAATCAGTGCCTTATAAAAACGCAGCAGCACCGCGCGGTCCGCCCCCCATGATGTGCCGCTAAGAAACCGCAACATGTTGAGTTTCTTAGCGCAGGCAGTTTTCAAACACCGCACGTGTGGTTTCCACGTCAATTTCTGATCGAAAAGGAGCCCAAGGAACCGGTACGCAGCAACAACAGGCAAAGCTACATTGCCCAGATAAAGCTCAGGATCTGTCTGGAGGGTGCGCTTTCGGCAGAAATGGACAACCGAGCACTTAGCGGTTGAGAATCGAAAGCCATGCTCCAGTGTCCAGCGTTCCACTCTCCGAATAGCCTGTTGTAGCTGTCGTTCAGTGACCGCCATATTTTGCGCACTATAATGTAGAGCGAAGTCGTCCACATATAGCGACGGTACCACTGCTGGACCAGCAACAGCGACTATACCGTTTATGGCAATCGCAAATAATGTTACGCTAAGCACCGATCCCTGGGGGACTCCGTTTCCCTGTATATGATATTGCGAATATGTCCCCCCTATTCGGACACGGAACAGGTGAAGGGACAGAAAATTCGCAATAAAAACCGGCAAGTTACCTCGGAATTTCCATTGATGCAGGGTAGAGAGGATGCCGTAACGCCAAGTGGTGTCATAGGTCTTCTCGAGGTCAAAGAAAACAGCGACTAGGTGCTGTCTCCGGAGAAAAGCGTCCTGTATGGCGGTCTCCAGGCGTACCAGATGGTCGTTGGTACACCGAGACGCCCTGAAACCACACTGGTATTCAGACAGGAGTCCCCGTTTCTCCAGGACCCACACTAGGCGCCGATTGACCATCCTCTCAAAGAGCTTGCACAAACCGTTAGTGAGGCAAATAGGTCTGTAACTCCCTGTCAATTTGGGATCCTTATCGGGCTTCAGAATAGGTATAATGATACCTTCCTGCCATTGCGCTGGAAACACACCTTCCAACCAGATACGATTTAACACCCTGAGCAAATAGCGAATGCTCTCATCGTTAAGGTGTTTAAGCATCTGGTTGTGAATATTATCCGGGCCAGGAGACGTGTCCCTGCAGAGCGCCAGCGCTCCGCGGAGTTCCCACTCCGTAAAGGGCACGATGTACTCCTCCAAAGCGCGGGAAGCAAAACTAAGCTGGAAACGTTCCGCTTCGCGCTTCAGGGCCACGAAGGCAGGGTCATAGTTATCGGAACCGGATATATCCGCAAAATACGAGGCGAGATGGTTTGCAACGCGATAAGGATCTGTAACCAGTTCATTAGCAATGGAAATTCCCGGTACAGTAGAAGATGTCTGAATTCCCGAAATGCGTTGTAGTTTATGATGATGATGATGATAATTGTTGTTTTAAGGGGCCTAACATCTAGGTTATCGGCCCCTGATGGTTTGGGTGATCGTGAAGATGATAATGAAAAGCGAACTTAAAACTAAAACTAACTACTAACCTACATACTAGAAGAAGAAATGGAAAACTAAAGGAGAATAAGGCAAATAAAAGGACAGAAGGGAAAGAAATGCCTTCAACCCTCGGAGAAGGCGGATTGAGGGACTTGGAAGGAAGGAGAGCCATGAAAGGCAGATAGGAAAGTGAAAGAGGAGAGGGTCCGCCCCAAAGGTAAGGGACAAAAGGGGAAAACGGACCCAGCTCAGGAATCCCTCGGGGTCGCCAACTCCCGAACTCACCAGCCGTGAGCCCCTGAGGGTGTAGCATTATCTAGGGTGCACCAGAAGTGGTGGGGCTACATACACCCTGCCTCCTTAAGGGCCTAGAGCACAAGGCAGGAGGTAAAAGGAAGAGAAAAAGAAGGCTGCCCCCTCACAGAAGGAGGGTATCAGAAAAGATGAGACAAGGGCCAATTAAGGCGGGAAAGGAAGAGACTCCCTAGACCTCGGATACCCTAATACCGTCGGGGTCGGAAGAGAACAAGAGTTGACCAAGTGAGGTCGACAGGAAAGAAGACGGAGAGGAGCCCGGCACAAGTAAGTGGAAGCAATGCCGGACTCAGCTGGGGCCCCGTGGTCGCCAACCCACGCCCACAAGATGTGATCCCCTGGGGGGGGGGGGGGGTGTAAACAATTAAACCTACACTCTGGGTAAGCAGGTAGAAAATTTCTTCTAATATTCCTCTACAACTCTCAAACTGACATGACATGGTTCTCTTTAAAAATTAAAAAGTTGGCAGCATACGAACTTTCTCAATGCTGCTATGCGATTATGAGAGAATATTCAGAAGTTTTACCTACATGAAAATTGTAATATTGCCAGTATAAAATATTTCAGGAATCCATCATCAAGACGGCACATTTAGCTACATGTGTGTGAATAATAGGCATCACAAAGTCAATACAACATGATATAAGATCGATTTTACTAAAGAGGGGAACCAGTTTATAGTTTTAAAAAATATGGATATCTAATTTTTCTAGCATTTCTATCAAGATTACGTAGTTCTAATATAGGACAAAAAAGAACGGCAAAACATAGTTCTACCCGAATATGCTGGGTTTTTTTTCGACACAGAAAAATTTTCGACTGGTATGGCAACAGTGGAGTGCTAGAAAATGACAGCGTCATACAAGTCTCGCGTGCAACAGAAAGAGAGAAGAATATCCCTATCTAACCAGTGCTTCATTCTAAACGTTGGATGCCTTATAACTGTTAATTAACGTGATACCGCGGGCAGGCCTACACCCTCTTTGTCATACAGCGGCACAGACATGCATGCTAACTGTTAATTAACGTGATCCCGCGGGCAGGCCTACACCCTCTTTGTCATACAGCGGCACAGACATGCATGCTAACTGATAATTAACGTGATACCGCGGGCAGGCCTACACCCTCTTTGTCACACAGCGGCACAGTCATGCATGCTAACTGTTAATTAACGTGATGCGGCGGGAAGGCCTACACCCTCTGTCACACAGCGGCACAGACATGCATGCTAACTGTTAATTAACGTGATGCGGCGGGCAGGCCTACACCCTCTTTGTCACTCAGCGGCACAGTCATGCATGCTAACTGTTAATTAACGTGATGCGGCGGGAAGGCCTACACCGTCATTGTCACACAGCGGCACAGTCATGCATGCTAACTGTTAATTAACGTGATGCGGCGGGAAGGCCTACACCGTCATTGTCACACAGCGGCACAGACATGCATGCTAACTGTTAATTAACGTGATACCGCGGGCAGGCCTACACCCTCTTTGTCACACAGCGGCACAGTCATGGATGCTAACTGCTAATTAACGTGATGCGGCGGGAAGGCCTACACTCTCTTTGTCACACAGCGGCACAGTCATGCATGCTAACTGTTAATTAACGTGATGCGGCGGGCAAGCCTACACCCTCTTTGTCACACAGCGGCACAGTCATGCATGCTAACTGTTAATTAACGTGATGCGGCGGGCAGGCCTACACCCTCTTTGTCACACAGCGGCACAGTCATGCATGCTAACTGTTAATTAACGTGATGCGGCGGGCAGGCCTACACCCTCTCTGTCACACAGCGGCACAGACATGCATGCTACCTGTTAATTAACGTGATGCGGCGGGCAGGCCTACACCCTCTTTCTGACTCGTTGATTTCAATGTTTTCCTAGCTTCATGTTTACTTGTGCCTTGACTGGAATTGAGGTGACTCTTGTTCCTGAGTGCCTGTAGTGATAAATGATGTATTATGTTACATTCAAAATTCCCGCGAGATATGATTGAGTGCTCTGCGTTAATTTATAATTAACTTCTATTACATTATTATGTTTTGTTTCTCGTTCATTTTGTTCAAATTACCTTGCTCTTCTAAATGGTTGGTTTATTGAGAAGTGTGCTGAGTAATGCCGATGTTTTACTTTCACTACTAGACATAACGTGAGCTGTTCGAAAAGTTTACTACTAAATAATTTGTCAAACATCCCTCTGCCTGTGTTACAATCAGTAATTTTCGTCCAGAAAGGCGTCGAACCAAGTAGCGACAGACTGCTTTTGTCTCGCCCGTTTAAGTACATCAGTAATTTTTGTCCAAGGTGAAGTGAAGTTGGGAGCAGTGCCTGATACAAGCCTTATCCTGTTTTTTTCTTCTTTTTTTTTCAGTTTAATACTGTAAAGTGAAAAGGTGGATAATTTCCTTATTAAAGTGTTGATGATGATGATAATTGTTGTTTTAAGAGGCCTAACATCCAGGTTATCGGCCCCTAATGGTCTGTGTGATAGCGAAAATATCAGTGAAGTGGAAACCAGAACGAAAATTAAGTGAGCAGGAAAATACTTACAAAAAGGAACTTAGATTGAAACTACTCACAAAATGGAGAGCGGTAATACTTACACAAGGGAAATTCGAACGAAAATACTCACAAAAGGAATAGAATGAAAAATACGTACAAAATGTAGGTGAAGTTCAAACGTACAAAAGGCAACGTATAGTCGAAATACTTACAAAATACAATTGAAATCAAAAGATTTCCAATATGCAAATGAGATTGAAAATACATACAAAATGTAATTTAGATTCAAAATACCCACAAAATGCAATTGAGAATTAACTATTTGCAAAAAGCGGTTTAGGTTGAAAATACAAAATGCGATTGAAATTGCTTACAAAATGTAGATTCAAACTTCTGATTTGGATGGACAATACTTACAAAATGCTATTTAGATTGAAAATACTTACAAAATGTAATTTAGATTCAAAATACCCACAAAAATGTAATTGAGAATTAACTACTTGAAAAAAAACGGTTTAGGTTGAAAATATAAAATGCAATTGAAATTCAAAATACTCACAAAAGGTCCGCCCCCTATATTGAAAGACTTACTAAAAAGCAATTTAGATTGTCAATCCTTACAAAATGCAATCGAGGTTGAAAAACACTCACAAAATGCAACGTAGCTCAAAATATGATTATGATGATGATGATAATTGTTGTTTTAAGGGGCCTAACATCTAGGTTATCGGCCCCTGATGGTTTGGATGATCGTGAAGATGAAAATGAAAAGCGAACTTAAAACTTAATAACCTACATACTAGAAGAAGAAATGGAAAACTAAAGGAGAATAAGGCAAATAAAGGACAGGAGGAAAAGAAATGCCCTCAACCCTCGAAGAAGGTGGATTGAGGGACTTGGAAGGAAGGAGAGCCATGAAAGGCAGATAGGAAAGTGAAATATGATGATTGATGATAATTGCTGTTTTAAGGGGCCTAACATCTAGGTTATCGGCCCCTGTTGGTTTGGGTGATCGTGAAGAGGATGATGATGATAATTGTTGTTTTAAGGGGCCTAACATCGAGGTTATCGGCCCCTAATGAAATGAAATGGCGTGAAATGAAAGGATGTAGATAAAAACAACTCACTGCCATGGATGAAACGAAAATGGTGTGTTGTTGATGATGATAATTGTTGTTTTAAGGGGCCTAACATCTAGGCTATCGGCCCCAGATGGTGTGGGTGATCGTGAAGATGAAAATGAAATTTAAACTTAAAACTAAAACTAACTAATAAGGAAAAGAGGAGAGGATTGGAGAGGAGAGGGGAGGGGAGAGAGGAGAGGGTGCGCCCCAAAGGGAAGGGACAAAAGGGGAAAACGGACCCAGCTCAGGAATCCCTCGGGGTCGCCAACTCCCGAACTCACCAGCCGTGAGCCCCTGAGGGTGTAGCATTATCTAGGGTGCACCAGAAGTGGTGGGGCTACATACACCCTGCCTCCTTAAGGGCCTTGAGCACAAGGCAGGAGGTAAAAGGAAAAGAAAAAGAAGGCTGACCCCTCACAAAAGGAGGGTGTCAGGAAAGATGAGACAAGGGCCAATTAAGGCGGGAAAGGAAGAGACTCCCTAGGCCTCGGATACCCTAATACCGTAGGGGTCGGAAGAGAACAAGAGTTGACCAAGTGAGGTCGACAGGAAAGAAGACGGAGAGGAGCCCGGCACAAGTAAGTGGAAGCAATGCCGGACTCAGCTGGGGCCCCGTGGTCGCCAACCCACGCCCACAAGATGTGATCCCCTGGGGGGGGGGGGTGTAAACAATTAAACCTACACTCTGGGTAAGCAGGTAGAAAATTTCTTCTAATATTCCTCTACAACTCTCAAACTGACATGACATGGTTCTCTTTAAAAATTAAAAAGTTGGCAGCATACGAACTTTCTCAATGCTGCTATGCGATTATGAGAGAATATTCAGAAGTTTTACCTACATGAAAATTGTAATATTGCCAGTATAAAATATTTCAGGAATCCATCATCAAGACGGCACATTTAGCTACATGTGTGTGAATAATAGGCATCACAAAGTCAATACAACATGATATAAGATCGATTTTACTAAAGAGGGGAACCAGTTTATAGTTTTAAAAAATATGGATATCTAATTTTTCTAGCATTTCTATCAAGATTACGTAGTTCTAATATAGGACAAAAAAGAACGGCAAAACATAGTTCTACCCGAATATGCTGGGTTTTTTTTCGACACAGAAAAATTTTCGACTGGTATGGCAACAGTGGAGTGCTAGAAAATGACAGCGTCATACAAGTCTCGCGTGCAACAGAAAGAGAGAAGAATATCCCTATCTAACCAGTGCTTCATTCTAAACGTTGGATGCCTTATAACTGTTAATTAACGTGATACCGCGGGCAGGCCTACACCCTCTTTGTCATACAGCTGCACAGACATGCATGCTAACTGTTAATTAACGTGATCCCGCGGGCAGGCCTACACCCTCTTTGTCATACAGCGGCACAGACATGCATGCTAACTGATAATTAACGTGATACCGCGGGCAGGCCTACACCCTCTTTGTCACACAGCGGCACAGTCATGCATGCTAACTGTTAATTAACGTGATGCGGCGGGAAGGCCTACACCCTCTGTCACACAGCGGCACAGACATGCATGCTAACTGTTAATTAACGTGATGCGGCGGGCAGGCCTACACCCTCTTTGTCACTCAGCGGCACAGTCATGCATGCTAACTGTTAATTAACGTGATGCGGCGGGAAGGCCTACACCGTCATTGTCACACAGCGGCACAGTCATGCATGCTAACTGTTAATTAACGTGATGCGGCGGGAAGGCCTACACCGTCATTGTCACACAGCGGCACAGACATGCATGCTAACTGTTAATTAACGTGATACCGCGGGCAGGCCTACACCCTCTTTGTCACACAGCGGCACAGTCATGGATGCTAACTGCTAATTAACGTGATGCGGCGGGAAGGCCTACACTCTCTTTGTCACACAGCGGCACAGTCATGCATGCTAACTGTTAATTAACGTGATGCGGCGGGCAAGCCTACACCCTCTTTGTCACACAGCGGCACAGTCATGCATGCTAACTGTTAATTAACGTGATGCGGCGGGCAGGCCTACACCCTCTTTGTCACACAGCGGCACAGTCATGCATGCTAACTGTTAATTAACGTGATGCGGCGGGCAGGCCTACACCCTCTCTGTCACACAGCGGCACAGACATGCATGCTACCTGTTAATTAACGTGATGCGGCGGGCAGGCCTACACCCTCTTTCTGACTCGTTGATTTCAATGTTTTCCTAGCTTCATGTTTACTTGTGCCTTGACTGGAATTGAGGTGACTCTTGTTCCTGAGTGCCTGTAGTGATAAATGATGTATTATGTTACATTCAAAATTCCCTCGAGATATGATTGAGTGCTCTGCGTTAATTTATAATTAACTTCTATTACATTATTATGTTTTGTTTCTCGTTCATTTTGTTCAAATTACCTTGCTCTTCTAAATGGTTGGTTTATTGAGAAGTGTGCTGAGTAATGCCGATGTTTTACTTTCACTACTAGACATAACGTGAGCTGTTCGAAAAGTTTACTACTAAATAATTTGTCAAACATCCCTCTGCCTGTGTTACAATCAGTAATTTTCGTCCAGAAAGGCGTCGAACCAAGTAGCGACAGACTGCTTTTGTCTCGCCCGTTTAAGTACATCAGTAATTTTTGTCCAAGGTGAAGTGAAGTTGGGAGCAGTGCCTGATACAAGCCTTATCCTGTTTTTTTCTTCTTTTTTTTTCAGTTTAATACTGTAAAGTGAAAAGGTGGATAATTTCCTTATTAAAGTGTTGATGATGATGATAATTGTTGTTTTAAGAGGCCTAACATCCAGGTTATCGGCCCCTAATGGTCTGTGTGAAAGCGAAAATATCAGTGAAGTGGAAACCAGAACGAAAATTAAGTGAGCAGGAAAATACTTACAAAAAGGAACTTAGATTGAAACTACTCACAAAATGGAGAGCGGTAATACTTACACAAGGGAAATTCGAACGAAAATACTCACAAAAGGAATAGAATGAAAAATACGTACAAAATGTAGGTGAAGTTCAAACGTACAAAAGGCAACGTATAGTCGAAATACTTACAAAATACAATTGAAATCAAAAGATTTCCAATATGCAAATGAGATTGAAAATACATACAAAATGTAATTTAGATTCAAAATACCCACAAAATGCAATTGAGAATTAACTATTTGCAAAAAGCGGTTTAGGTTGAAAATACAAAATGCGATTGAAATTGCTTACAAAATGTAGATTCAAACTTCTGATTTGGATGGACAATACTTACAAAATGCTATTTAGATTGAAAATACTTACAAAATGTAATTTAGATTCAAAATACCCACAAAAATGTAATTGAGAATTAACTACTTGAAAAAAAACGGTTTAGGTTGAAAATATAAAATGCAATTGAAATTCAAAATACTCACAAAAGGTCCGCCCCCTATATTGAAAGACTTACTAGAAAGCAATTTAGATTGTCAATCCTTACAAAATGCAATCGAGGTTGAAAAACACTCACAAAATGCAACGTAGCTCAAAATATGATTATGATGATGATGATAATTGTTGTTTTAAGGGGCCTAACATCTAGGTTATCGGCCCCTGATGGTTTGGATGATCGTGAAGATGAAAATGAAAAGCGAACTTAAAACTAACTAATAACCTACATACTAGAAGAAGAAATGGAAAACTAAAGGAGAATAAGGCAAATAAAGGACAGGAGGAAAAGAAATGCCCTCAACCCTCGAAGAAGGTGGATTGAGGGACTTGGAAGGAAGGAGAGCCATGAAAGGCAGATAGGAAAGTGAAATATGATGATTGATGATAATTGCTGTTTTAAGGGGCCTAACATCTAGGTTATCGGCCCCTGTTGGTTTGGGTGATCGTGAAGAGGATGATGATGATAATTGTTGTTTTAAGGGGCCTAACATCGAGGTTATCGGCCCCTAATGAAATGAAATGGCGTGAAATGAAAGGATGTAGATAAAAACAACTCACTGCCATGGATGAAACGAAAATGGTGTGTTGATGATGATGATAATTGTTGTTTTAAGGGGCCTAACATCTAGGCTATCGGCCCCAGATGGTGTGGGTGATCGTGAAGATGAAAATGAAATTTAAACTTAAAACTAAAACTAACTAATAAGGAAAAGAGGAGAGGATTGGAGAGGAGAGGGGAGGGGAGAGAGGGGAGGGGAGAGAGGAGAGGGTGCGCCCCAAAGGGAAGGGACAAAAGGGGAAAACGGACCCAGCTCAGGAATCCCTCGGGGTCGCCAACTCCCGAACTCACCAGCCGTGAGCCCCTGAGGGTGTAGCATTATCTAGGGTGCACCAGAAGTGGTGGGGCTACATACACCCTGCCTCCTTAAGGGCCTTGAGCACAAGGCAGGAGGTAAAAGGAAAAGAAAAAGAAGGCTGACCCCTCACAAAAGGAGGGTGTCAGGAAAGATGAGACAAGGGCCAATTAAGGCGGGAAAGGAAGAGACTCCCTAGGCCTCGGATACCCTAATACCGTAGGGGTCGGAAGAGAACAAGAGTTGACCAAGTGAGGTCGACGGGAAAGAAGACGGAGAGGAGCCCGGCACAAGTAAGTGGAAGCAATGCCGGACTCAGCTGGGGCCCCGTGGTCGCCAACCCACGCCCACTAGAAGTGAGCCCCTGGGGGGAAAATGGTGTGTATAAAACAGTGAGTGAGCCCCAAAAATTATGCCTTATTTGAATAAAAAGAATAAAAGGCGGATGGTAAAAAGGATAAAACAAATAAGGCATAGTAAACAATAAAATAGATGAAAACAATAAAAATCATAAAACAGATTTAAACTGAATTAAAAGGCGTAACTTAAAAAAGTAACCACTCTTCCTCATGAACCGGATGACGAGGTCAGCTGACGGCCCGTCATCACGGAGAATAAGGGAGATGATGATGATAATTGTTGTTTTAAGGGGCCTAACATCTAGGTTATCGGCCCATAATGATCTGGGTGATAGCGAAAAATAAAATGAAACGGAAACCAGAACGAAAATTAAGTGAGAAGGAAAATACTTACAAAAAGGAACTCAGGTTGAAACAAGTCACAAAATGTTCTTAAAGAAGGGAATTTAGAACGAAAAGATTCACAAAAGGAATAGATTGAAAAATACCCACAAAATGAAGGCTAGGTTCAAAATACGTACAAAATGCAATGTGGTGTCGAAATACCTACAAAATGCAATTGAAATTCAAAATACTTACAAAATGCAAATGAGATCGAAATTACGTACAAAATGCAATTGAGGTTCAAAATACTTACAAAATGCAATTGAAATTGAAAATATACGATGCAATTCAGATTGTGAATAATTTGGATTGGAACTGGGATATTTCAAAGTGCAATTGAAATTCAAAATACTTACAAAATGCAATTGAAGTTGAAAATGCTTACAAAATGTACGGTAGATTCAAACGACTCATGTGGATTGACAATACTTACAAAATTCAATTTAGATTGAAAATACTTGACAAAATGTAATTTAGATTCAAAATACCCACAAAATGCAATTAAGAATCAAAATATGTGCAAAATGCCCACCAAACAAAATGCAATTTAGATTCAAAATTCGTGCGAAATGCCGTTTTGGTTGAAAATACTTACAAAATGCAATTGAAATTCAAAATTCTCACTACCTGCATTGAAAGACTTACCAAAAAGCAATTTAGATTGTCAATCTTTACAAAATGCAATTGAAGTTGAAAACAATCGCGAGATGTAAGTTAGATCGAAAAAACTTACAAAATGCAAAGTAGATTAAAAATACCTTAAAAAATCGCTAAAAGGGAATTTAGATACACGGTGAACCAAGTAACAAAAACAGTGCGGGAATCTTAAAGAGAAAGGAAATATAATGAAAAGAGGAGAGGAGAGGAGAGAGTCCACCCCAAAGGTAAGGGACAAAAGGGAAAAACGGATCCAGCTCAGGGATCCCTCGGGGTCGCCAACTCCCGAACGCACCAGCCGTGAGCCCCTGAGGGTGTAGCATTATCTAGGGTGCACCAGAAGTGGTGGGGCTACATACACCATGCCTTCCTTAAGGGCCTTGAGTACAAGGCAGGAGGTAAATGGAAAAGAAAAAGAAGGCTGACCCCTCACAGAAGGAGGGTGTCAGGAAAGATGAGACAAGGGCCAATTAAGGCGGGAAAGGAAGAGACTCCCTAGGCCTCAGATACCCAAATACCGTCGGGGTCGGAAGAGAACAAGAGTTGACCAAGTGAGGTCGTCAGGAAAGAAGACGGAGAGGAGCCCGGCACAAGTAAGTGGAAGCAATGCCGGACTCAGCTGGGGTCCCGTGGTCGCCAACCCACGTCCCACTAGATCGGAGCCCCTGGGAGTGAATAAGGGAGAGGGTATTAGGCAGTTTAAGAGTCCCTCGCAGATCGGCCAGATCCACACACTCCAAGAGAAGGTGTGCCACGGTTAGGTGGGCGCCGCAAATACACACAGGGTGATCTTCTCTCTTTAGCAAGTGGGAGTGCGTAGCAATCCCATGGCCGATCCGGAGTCGACAGAGTACCACAGCTTCCTTCCGGAGAGATCGGAAGGGAGATTTCCACACCTTCGTTGTCTCCTTGATGCCTCTCAGTTAGCTGGGTGGAGACGTGGCACGCCATGCTTCCTCCCAATGCGACAGGATCGAAAGCAGCAACTGAGAGCGCACATCACTAGCAGGCACCTTATACGGTAGCGAGGGCAGTGGATGAAACGAAAATGGTTTAGATAAAATAGACAGTGAGCCCCAAGAACTATGCCTTATGTAGCAGGGAAAATACTTACAAAAAGGAACTCCGATTGAAACTACTCACCAAATGGAGAGCGGTAATACGTACATAAGGGAATTTGGAACGAAAAGACTCACAAAAATAATAGATTGAAAAATACGCACAAAATGTAGGTTAAGTCCAAAATACGTACAAAATGCAACGTACAGTCGAAATACCTACAAAATGCAAGTGAAATCAAAAAACTTACAAAATGCAAATGAGATTGAAAATACGCACAAAATGTAATGTAGATTCAAAATACCCACAAAATGCAATTGAGACTTAACTACTTGAACAAAGCGGGGTAGGTAGAAAACACAAAATGCAATCGAAATTGCTTACAAAAGGTATGGTAGATTCAAACTTCTCATTTGGATGGACAATACTTACAAAATGCAATTTAGATTGAAAATAATTACAAAATGTAATTTAGATTCAAAATACCCACAAAATTGCAATTGAGACTTAACTACTTGAACAAAGCGGGGTAGGTTGAAAATACAAAATGCAATTGAAATTCAAAATACTCACTCAAGTCCCAGCCCCTATATTGAAAGACTTACTAAAAAGCAATTTAGATTGTCAATCCTTACAAAATGCAATTGAGATTGAAAAACACTCACAAAATGCAATCTAGATCGAAAATAAGTACAAAATGCAACGTAGATTTAAAAGAAAACTACAAAAAGAAACGCTAGAAGGGGATTTAGATACATGGGGAACCAAGTAACAAAAACAGTGCAGGAATCTTAAAGAGAAAAGGAAATACAAGGAAAAGAGGAGAGGAGTGGAGAGGAGAGGAGAGGGGAGAGAGGAGAGGGGAGAGAGACCGCCCCAAAGGTAAGGGACAAAAGGGGAAAACGGACCCAGCTCAGGGATCCCTCGGGGTCGCCAACTCCCGAGAAGTGAAAAGAGAAACCGACGATCCTCAACCACAAATGCACAGCCTACTTTCTCGTTTACCCTCGAACCGACCGTGATTAGAAGCCCTGATCCCGGATACCGGCTCACCACGGACTGGAACAGCCTCCGATGGACGGATGATGATGATGATAATTGTTGTTTTAAGGGGCCTAACATCGAGGTTATCGGCCCCTAATGATCTGGGTGATAGCGAAAATGATCAGGAAATGGAAACCAGAACAAAATTATCGAAGACGGAAAATACGTACAAAAAGGAACTCACATGGAAACAACTCACAATATGGTCTTACAAAAGGGAATTTAGAACGAAAAGTTGCACAAAAAGAATAGATTGAAAAAGACCCACAAAACGTAGGCTAGATTCAAAATACGTACAAAATGCAAAGTAGCGTCGAAACACTTACAAAATGCAATTGAAATTCAAAATACTTACAAAATGCAAATGAGATCGAAATTACGTACAAAATGCAATTGAGGTTCAAAATACTTACAAAATGCAATGAAATTGAAAATACACAATGCAATTCAGATTGAAATATCCCAGTTCCAACCCAAATTATTCACAAAGTGCAATTGAAATTCAAAATCCTTACAAAATGCAATTGAAATTGAAAATGCTTACAAAATGTACGGTAGATTCAAACGACTCATGTGGATTGACAATACTTACAAAAAGCAATTTAGATTGAAAACTTGACAAATGTAATTTAGATTCAAAATACCCACAAAATGCAATTGAGAATCAAAATATGTGCAAAATGCCCACCAAACAAAATGCAATTTAGATTCAAAATTCGTGCAAAATGCGGTTTTGGTTGAAAATACTTACAAAATGCAATTGAAATTCAAAATACTCACTAAAAGGCCCGGCAACCTGCATTGAAAGACGTACTAAAAAGCAATTTAGATTGTCAATCTTTACAAAATGCAATTGAGGTTGAAAACAATCGCGAGATGTAATTTAGATCGAAAAAACTTACAAAATGCAACATAGATCTAAAATGCCTTAAAATATCGCTAAAAGGGAATTTAGATACACGGTGATTCGAGTAACAAAAACAGTGCGGGAATCTTAAAGAGAAAAGGAAATAGAAGGAAAAGAGGAGATGAGAGGGGAGAGAGGAGAAGGTCCGCCCCAAAGGTAAGGGACAAAAGGGGAAAACGGACCCAGCTCAGGAATCACTCGCGGTCGCCAACTCCCGAACTCACCAGCCGTGAGCCCCTGAGGATGTAGCATTATCGACGGTGCACCAGAAGTGGTGGGGCTACATACACCCTGCCTCCGTAAGGGCCTTGAGCACAAGGCAGGAGGTAAAAGGAAAAGAACAAGAAGGCTGACCCCTCACAGAAGGAGGGTGTCAGGAAAGATGAGACAAGGGCCAATTAAGGCGGGAAAGTGAAAGACTCCCTAGGCCTCGGATAACCTAATACCGTCGGGGTCGGAAGAGAACAAGAGTTGACCAAGGAAGGTCGACAGGAAAGAAGAAAGAGAGGAGCCCGGCACAAGTAAGTGGAAGCAATGCCGGACTCAGCTGGGGCCCCGTGGTCGCCAATCCACAACCCACTAGATGTGAGCCCCTGGGGGGTCCGATGGACGGAGGAGTCCGTGTCCGACTTGGGGCCGGTGTGCCGATCCAGGATGATATCAGGGCGAGGGACCATCCAAGGAGGGACCTTGCTAGGTACTCGGACGATACAGGAGACAGAAGGAAATCGGAACTGACGGTATATGTCATCCAAGCGAATTCCCGCCGGCCGAGTGGCTCGGTCGAGCGCATCATACAGCCGGCGATTCGGATTGGAAAACAAACATGGATAGCTTGTATGAAGAGGCATCTGTCGAATAGTTGCAGCATAGGTCAGCAGTACTTGTTGGCGCCTCAGGTGTAAAGGAGGTACGCCAGCCTCGGCGAGCAAGCTGACGACTGGGCTCGTCAGATAGGCACCCGTCGCCAGCCTCACACCGCCGTGGTGGACACTGTCCAGTTTAACAAGCACTGACTTACGGGCCGAACCATATGCTACACTGCCATAATCTAATCGAGATAAAATCAGAGCCTTATAAAAGCGTAGGAGCAACGCGCGGTCCGCCCCCCATGAGGTGCCGCTAAGATACCGCAACATGTGGAGTTTCTTAGCACAGGCAGTTTTCAAACACCGCACGTGTGGCTCCCACGTCAATTTCTGATCTAAAAGGAGCCCAAGGAACCGGTACGCAGCAACAACAGGCAAAGCTACATTGCCCAGATAAAGCTCAGGATCAGGATGGAGAGTGCGCTTTCGGGAGAAATGGACAACCGAGGACTTGGCGGTTGAGAATCGAAAGCCATGCTCTTGTGTCCAGCGTTCCACTCTCCGAATAGCTTGTTGTAGCTGTCGTTCTGCGACCGCCATATTTTGCGCACTATAATGTAGAGCGAAGTCGTCTACATATAGCGACGGTACCACTGCTGGACCAGCAGCAGCGACTATACCGTTTACGGCAATCGCAAATAATGTTACACTTAACACCGATCCGTGTGGAACTCCGTTTTCCTGTATATGACATTGCGAATATGTCCCCCCTATTCAGATACGGAATAGGCGAAGGGACAGAAAATTCGCAATAAAAACCGGCAAGTTACCTCGGAATTTCCATTGATGCAGGGTAGAGAGGATGCCGTAACGCCAAGTGGTGCCATAGGCCTTCTCGAGGTCAGAGAAAACAGCGACTAGGTGCTGTCTCCGGAGAAAAGCGTCCTGTATGGCGGTCTCCATGCGTACCAGATGGTCGTTGGTACAACGAGACGCCCTGAAACCACACTGGTATTCAGACAGGAGTCCCCGTTTCTCCAGGACCCACACCAGGCGCCGATTGACCATCCTCTCAAAGAGCTTGCACATAACCGTTAGTGAGACAAATAGGTCTGTAACTCCCTGTCAAATTGGGATCCTTATCGGGCATCAGGATAGGTATAATGATACCTTCCTGCCATTGCGCTGGAAACACACCTTCCAAACAAATTCGGTTAAACACCCTGAGCAAATACCGAATGCTCTCATCGTTTAGGTGCTTAAGCATCAGGTTGTGAATATTATCCGGGCCGGGAGACGTGTCCTTGCAGAGCGCCAGTGCTCCGCGGAGTTCCCACTCCGTAAAGGGCACGTTGTACTCCTCCGAAGCGCGGGAAGCAAAACTAAGCTGGAAACGTTCCGCTTCGCGCTTCAGGGCCACGAAGGCAGGGTCATAGTTATCGGAACCAGATATATCCGCAAAATCGAGGCGAGATGGTTTGCAACGCGATAAGGATCTGTAACCAATTCATTATCGATGGAAATTCCCGGTACAGTAGAAGATGTCTGAATTCCCGAAATGCGTCGTAGTTTAGTCCACACTTAAGTTGACGGGGTATGTGCCGTAATAGAAGACACAAACCGTTCCCAAGATTGTTTCTTACTATGGCGAATAAGAATCCGTGCCTTGGCACGAAATTTCTTAAACGCCACCAAATTGGCCATGGTTGGACGCCGACGGTAGTGCTTATGAGCTCGACGACGGTCTCTTATTGCCGCTGCAATATCCTCTGTCCACCAAGGGACGAGTTTGCGACGAGCAGTCCCAGAAAAGGATGGAATGGACTCTTCGGCGGCAGCAAGAAGCACATCGGTGATGTGCTGTATCTCGTCATCGACGCTCCTGCAACCAAGATCAACGAACACAGCTCGTTCTTGAAACGAGGGCCAATTTGCCCGCTTAAGCACCCAACGACTGGGGAACTCCACGGGCTTCGGGTTCAGAAGTGTAAGAACGATCGGGAAATGGTCACTGTCACAGAGGTCGTCGTGTACATTCCAACCAAATAGGGGGACCAGCGCACGGCTACACACACTCAAGTCAATGTGTGAGTACGTGCCGTGCGCTAAGCTAAAATGTGTACCTTCCCCTGTATTTAATAGACATAAATCCATCCCTTGAATTAAGCCCTCCCCGTCCCTTCCTCTGGGGCAGGAAGATGGTGATCCCCAGTGGGGGTGATGAGAGTTGAAATCACCCACGAGTAGGAAAGGGACTGGAAGTTGATCAACAAGATCAAAGACGTCATTAATATCAAGGGGCTGGTTCTGCGGAAGGTACACGTTACATACAGTTGTCATAGCAGGCAAGGACACGCGAACTGCAATAGCTTCCAGAGGAGTGTCGAGTGGAAACTCCTCACTATAGCAGTCAGAGCGAACGAAGGTACAAACGCCCCCCGGAAGCCCGGGCGGCGTCTTGTCGCTCTTTAGAGTATAGTCGGAAACCTCTCAGAACAGTCTCGTGATCTGGTCTGAGGTTCGTTTCCTGTAGGCAGACTATACTCGCTGCGTATTGGGCAATAAGCTGACGGAGCTCTGTCAAATGCCTGTCATAACTGTTACAATTCCACTGTAACAGTGCAATTGTGTGGACTTACGGAATAAGTTGGAGCAGCAAGCTACAACTTAGACTCTGGAGGATCATCATCCACTACGTCGACTATAATCTCCATGTCCTCAGGCGAGGTCATGGAGTGACTCGACTCGGTGGAAGATTTCCTAGACGCAGTTCGGCGGCGGGGGGAACTCCGTGGGGAGCGCGAAGATCTGGGGACCGAAACGTCCCCAGGCGCAGAAGCATCCGCAGGTGTGGGCGCGGATGGCTTCCCCTTTTTTGGAGAAAGGGAATGCGTAGTGCGGGGTCCCTTCTTACCCGCCCCCGCCTCTTTAAGATATATAGACGGGTCAGGAGCCGAATTCCTGACCCTGGTCGACGATGCCACCTCCGCCGGCTTTCGCCGACCGTTTGGGTGGGGAGGAAGACTTCGACTTCCTCCCGAGTGGGGAGTAAGTCTTCAACGTCCTCCCCTGCTGTGCGGGCGGAGCAGCCTTCGCTCGCACAGCCTTCGTGCTGGCCGAAGGTGGAGTTGAAGTCACCTTCGGGCTTGCCGTTATAATCTTAGGAGCTGGTTTCTGAACAGGAAACTCAGTTGCAGGTTTCACAGCTGGTACAAAAGATGATGATGATGATAATTGTTTTAAGGGGCCTAACATCTAGGCTATCGGCCCCTGATGGTTTGGGTGATCGTGAAGATGAAAAAGAAAAGCGAACTTAATACTAAAACTAACTACTAACCTACATACTAGAAGCAGAAATGGAAAACTAAAGGAGAATAAGGCAAATAAAGGACAGGAGGAATAGAAATGCCCTCAATCCTCGAAGAAGGTGGATTGAGGGACTTGGAAGGAAGGAGAGCAATGAGAGGCAGATAGGACAGTGAAAGAGGAGAGGGTCCGCCCCAAAGGTAAGGGACAAAAGGGGAAAACGGACCCAGCTCAGGAATCCCTCGGGGTCGCCAACTCCCGAACTCACCAGCCGTGAGCCCCTGAGGGTGTAGCATTACCTAGGGTGCACCAAAAGTGTTGGGGCTACATACACCCTGCCTCCTTAAGGGCCTAGAGCACAAGACAGGAGGTAAAAGGAAGAGAAAATGAAGGCTGACCACTCGCAGAAGGAGGGTATCAGAAATGATGAGACAAGGGCCAATTAAGGCGGGAAAGGAAGAGACTCCCTAGGCCTCGGATACCCTAATACCGTCGGGGTAGGAAGAGAACAAGAGTTGACCAAGTGAGGTCGACAGGAAAGAAGACAGAGAGGAGCCCGGCACAAGTAAGTGGAAGAAATGCCGGACTCAGCTGGGGCCCCGTGGTCGCCAACCCACGCCCACAAGATGTGAGCCCCTGGGGGGTACAAAGGATGAGGTAGCCGGGACCAAATTTGGTATTATGGCTCTATAATCAATCGTTGGAGAAGGCGAAGTCGTGGTACGGTACTTCTTGCGGGCCTCCTGGTAGGTGAGACCATCCAGGGTTTTGATCTCCTGGATTGTCTTCTCACTCAGGAAGACAGGGCAGTTCCTGTCCCGAGGAGAATGAAATCCAGGGCAACTAGTGCACTGAAAAGGTGTTGTGCACTCTTTCCCCTTCGTGTGGTACCTTACCGCATGTTCCGCAGATTTCGGGGCTCGAGCATCGGGATAACATGTGCCCGAACTTCTGGCACTTATAACACCTCATTGGTGGAGGGATATAAGGCCGTACGTCACAACGGTAACTTGTAACCTTGACTTTCTCCGGGAGCACCGAAAGCTCAAAGGAAATAATTAAAGCACCAGTATCCACGATTTGACCATTGACCTTGCGCGTAATGCGCCGGACATCAGTCACGTGACCGTGCTGCATATCCTCCTTAAACTCCTCGTCAGTGTTCAGAATCAGGTCCCGGTGGAAAATAACTCCTCGGACAAGATTCAGGGACGTGTGCTTTTCCACTTTGACGGGAATTTCGCCAAAGTGGTCACATTGCAATAGTTGTTCAACTTGCTCACCAGTCCTAGTCTTGAGCAACAAGCTACCGTTCCTCATCTCTTGTACTTTCTCAAGCTCACCATAGACACCTTCTATGTGGCGAGAAAACAAAATACTCTTTACCAGCTTGAAATCACCCCCATCTGTTCTTGTCGCTACCAGAAACTTGGGGGTGTTAGCACCCAGATTTTCACGCACAAATTGTTCCCAGGGGGTTGATCCCCGTAGGGAATCAAATGTTAAATACTTGGGTGTAGGACCACCCTGTTAGGGGATTTTTCTTTTTGAACCCATGGCCAGATCATCCTCCCCGAATGCCACCGACATCCGATCACGGGCCGTCACAGTAGGCGCTACCCAGCCAGGGCAAGGCCCGCCTAGCTTGGAAGGCATTGCCCGGGGGTCCGATGTTTTACAATGCCGTATCGGCATGTACCCCTTGGCATATACTGGATTTTACAGCTCAGACATTCGGTTGTGCGGGGACCTGCGTAGTCAGGCGGATACTACTGCACGGGTACATGGCACACCCACCTGTGGGCGCGGCCAAGACTGGAACAGGCTTTCGAGCGTAGTCGCTGGCGTAAGTGGCCCATCCCCTAACAGCACGCACATATAGAAATTTTTGGTTGCCAGACCCTGAAAGCAGTAACGGAAAGAAGTGCGATATAACCTAATGAGAGTTATACCGCACGGGTGTATGTCTTTTAAAGCTGACTGTCAAACCCTCGAAAGGGGACCGTTCCGAGAAACCCCTTTAGTCGCCTTTTACGACTGGCAGGGATTACCGTGGATGTATTCGCTTCCTCCCGCCCACTGGGGGTCCAATTCACAAAACAACGCGGAGTCCTTAAAGTACAGCCAAGGTCGCCCCTTTTAGTCGCCTCTTACGACAGGCAGGGGATACCGTGGGTGTATTCTAAACCCCCCACCCACAGGGGGAGCCAACTCCCGAACTCACCAGCCGTGAGCCCCTGAGGGTGTAGCACTTTCTAGTGTGCACCAGAAGTGGTGGGGCTACATATACCCATCTCCTTGAGGGCCTTGAGCAGAAGGCAGGAGATAACAGGATAAGAAAAAGAAGGCTGACCCCTCCCAGAAGGAAGGGATCAGGAAAGATGAGACCTGGGCCAATTAAGGCGGGAAAGGAAGAGACTCCCTAGGCCTCTGATACCCTAATACCGTTGGGGTCGGGAAAGAACAAGAAGGAAGGAAGGAAGGAAGGAAGGAAGATTGTAGTTTTACGTGACCGTGAATCTTGTGATTATTAGCCACGGGACCTCCTTTTTACGTGGAATCCGAACCACAGGACATGGCATTTCACTTCGAAAATCTCACATGCATTGACCGGGAATCAAAGAACAAGAGTTGACCAAGGGAGGTCGATAGGAAAGAATACATGATGATGATAATGATGATGATGATAATTGTTGCTTTAAGGGGCCTAACATCTAGGTTATCGGCCCCTGATGGTTCGGGTGATCTTGAAGATGAAAATCGAACTTAAAACGAAAACTAACTAATAACCTACATACTAGAAGAAGAAATGGGAAACTAAAGGAGAATAAGGCAAATAAAAGGACAGAAGGAAAAGAAATGCCCGCAACCCTCGGAGAAGGCGGATTGAGGGACTTGGAAGGAAGGAGAGCCATGAAAGGCATATAGGAAAGTGAAAGAGGAGAGGGTCCGCCCCAAAGGTAAGGGACAAGAAGGGAAAACGGACCCAGCTCAGGAATCCCTCGGGGTCGCCAACTCCCGAACTCACCAGCCGTGAGCCCTTGAGGGTGTAGCATTATCTAGGGTGCACCAGAAGTAGTGGGGCTACATACACCCTGCCTCCTTAAGGGCCTAGAGCACAAGGCAGGAGGTAAAAGGAAGAGAAAAAGAAGGCTGACCCCTCGCAGATGGAGGGTATCAGAAAAGATGAGACAAGGGCCAATTAAGGCGGGAAAGGAAGAGACTCCCTAGGCCTTGGATACCCTAATACCGTAGGGGTCAGAAGAGAACAAGAGTTGACCAAGTGAGGTCGACAGGAAAGAATACAGAGAGGAGCCCGGCACAAGTAAGAGGAAGCAATGCCGGACTGAGCTGGGGTCCCGTGGTCACCAACCCACGTCCCACTAGATGTGAGCCCCTGGGGGAGATCTAAGAAACAACTGAATACTAATCTAATGAACACAATACGTACAGATCCGGATCACAAATCGCAGATTCGAATTTATAATCTTCTACGGGATTTGGATTCGAACACTCGACCCTCCAGGCTACTACAGGTGGTTTTTCGAAAATCCGACGCAAGAAACAATTGAATACTAATTTAATCAACACAATACCGTACAGATCCGGATCACAAATCGCAGATTCGAATTTATAATCTTCTACGGGATCTGGATTCGAACCCTCGACCCTCCAGGCTACTACAGATGACTTTTTTGAAAATCCGATGTAAGAAACGTCTTAATACTAATTTAATCAACACAACACCATACCGAACCGGATCACACATCGCAGATCTGAATGTACAAACATCTACCGGATTTGGATTCGAACCCTCGACCCTCCAGACTGCTACAGGTGAATTTTCGAAAATCCGATGTAAGAAACGTCTGAATACTAATTTAATCAACACAATACCGAATCGATCCGGATCACATATCGCAAATTCGAATTTACAAACATCTACCGGATTTGGATTCGAACCCTCGACCCTCCAGGCTACTACAGGTGACTTTTTGAAAATCCGATGTAAGAAACGTCTTAATACTAATTTAATCAACACAATACCGTACCGATCTGGCTCACATACCGCAGATTCGAATTTACAAACATCTACCGGATTTGGACTCGAACTTCCAGACCGCTACAGGTGACTTTTCGAAAATCGGTAGTAAGAAACAACTGAGTACTAATTTAATCAACACAATACCGAATCGATCCGGATCACATATCGCAGATTAGAATTTACAAACATCTACCAGTTTAGGATTAGATGGGTGGGGCTGCGTGTTGGCAATCGTGGTCCAAAGTCATGTTATGGACGTTTTATAACAAAAACAGTGGATGTTTTGTTGATTATATGAACTTAGCGGTACTTGTACATAGGAATTGATCAATATTAACTGATATTAGGTTAAATTAAGATGTTAGAGCCGTGAGAGAACTAATTTTAGGTAATGTGTTTTCAACATGGATGTTTTTGACTGTCAATGTTTCTTTTTAAAATCACCAAGTATATGGAAATATTTAATCGGAGACGTATATGTATATATAATATATTACGCACTCATATAACAATAATTTCAAATTTGCAAGCTGTACCGTTGGTTCATGTGCTATATAGAACATATTCATACGGCATTTCTCTCTTTGTGTTGGCAGCACTGATCGAACGAAACTTGCGTTACGTCATCCGAAAAATAGAGCTACAAACAACCGAATCTTCAGTATAAAACTCGTAGTAAATAAGTTTAATTAAATTATGTGGTTTATTATATAATTTAGCCAAAAGATAAAGTGATTCTTCACGTAATGTAATGTAATAAGAACATCATCTTCACTCAAAAGATGCAGTGATTACTTGGGAATCCCCTGCTTGCTTGGTGGTGACCTCGGTAAGAAACATTTGCAGGGCAGTGCTCCGCCGCGAATATTATATACAGTACTCACCTTGTCTCCGCTGTAAATTAATAGCATACCGGTAATTAGAAATGGCTTTTCACCGCCTGAACATCCTGGACCTTGTGCTTATATTTACAAACGAGGAAGTATGCATTCAGTTCTTGTATGACGAGGGACTGTTAAGAACTGGGATCCTTTGTTCCGAGTATGACAGACCTCTTCATCCTTATCCTGTACGAGGTAAATTATATGAAGAATTTAGGTGCAGTAGAGCCCACGATACGATTACACAGTCGGTAAGAAAAGGGACATGGTTCGCTGATACAAAGCAGCTTCCGTCACGAGTCATGATGGTAACGTATTGTTTCGCCCAGGGATGGTCATATATAGACACGGTAGTTCAATGTTCAACAACTGAGCGTACTATGAGCTCCAACACAGTAGCCGACTGGTTTAATTATTGTCGAGAAGTATGTGTAATGCCATGGAGCGTAAGTATGCCAATAGAGGAAGAATTGGTGGCGTCGGACATATCGTCTAGAATGACGAGTGCAAATTTGGCAGAATCAAACATCATAGAGGGCGAGTCGTGGAAGGAACATGGATTCTGGGAATGATTGACACAGCGACCAAAGAAGTTCGGATGGTCGTATGACCCAATAACATCAGAGACGCCAACACACTCCTCCCAACAAAAATTCAGCATGTGGTTTTGACCTGCACTATCCATACGGATGGTTGGAGAGCGTACCGTGGTTTGGTAGCTGCCTGGTTCGCAGGACATGGTACAATTCGTCAACCCAATTACGGGTGTCCACACGAATAACATCGAGGCAGAATGGCGACCTCTGCGCCGTCGTCTTTCGAGGGGTGGCATTCGAAGGGATCAAGTCAATTCGCATCTCAGGGAATATCTGTGGCGGAAAGACTGCAATACCAGGAATGCGGACCCTTTCCAAGAAATTATAGAAGATATTCGAGAGGCGTATCCCGTCGTGTAGACATCGTCAGGTAAATCCCGTCGTTTCATGTTTTTTTGTGTAACTTATATTGTGTTTTCCTCTTCAGATGAATTTCCGCAGAACTGAGGGCAATATATATTAAAAGACCGTAGCTTTAACATTACGAATTTGCAAGAAATGAAGTAATGTTGCATTATAGGCAACATAGTTACCATAATATTGTTGGATGTTTTTTGACAGTGGTGTGTTATTGTGGTCACTGAATAGGTGTGTGTAATTCAAGCGAGGATTATAAGGAGGCGGTCGGTGCCTTTTAGTTAGAAACCATCCCAGTGTGAGCATGGAGTAGCTGAGGTCTGATTCAAAACCGTCCGTTCTCAGTTTTGCCCCACCTCGTTCAAACCCTCAAACCAGATTTAAATATCTTGGCAGATAGTACAGTCATATAAGGGCAAAATTAGGCCGGACAGAGAAAAAATTAAATGACAAAGAATTTCTTCAAAAACATGTTCTATAAGACCCCCTGAACATCCCCAGAAAAATCACCAAAAATCGGGCTTGGGGAACACCCCTAAATTATCAAAAAACGCCCGCCATCTTGGATTTTTCAAAAAACTGCTGTAATTTATGAACGAAAAGTAGAAATAAAGTGCGGTTTTCGCCCAAAGTTGTGTTTTGACTTCTAGGTGTTGTACCTACTATGAACACTAACATTCAAGTCGGGGACCGTCTTCAAATTTTGAAAAAAACAATCCAGTTATTATCTACTTTAAAAAAAACTTTCTCCTAAACGAAAAGTGATAAAAGGTGCTGTTTTCGGCTATATAATTAATTTAACTTTCAGAACTTCTGTTTATTATATTGAACCCTTCAGAATAGCAGTGTTTTATGCAAGAAACTTGATCAAGGGGTCGCGCTCAGTTCATAGTGTGATGTTTACGTCCGCCAAACAACATGCTTTACTGAGGCAAGGGCCATAGGATAAAAACTGTAATTAAGAAAGTAAGGAGACAAGACGTAAGATAATAACATAATTTAATAACTAATTGTGCATAAAAGAAAATAAACAAACAATAATAAAAGTATATCCTCCCTGAATTTTTCCCTGACAGGAATATCTAACACTTTGAGGAGTCAGACGGATCTCCCCGTTCATAATAAAATTGTGGATCCTAGTTCCACTACCTTGCATTTGAGTTTTATGTGCGCGTGATGACCAACTACGAGAAAATGAGTACTTGGATGACCGTTCGTTTACAACGGGTTAACAGCCACGGTGCTCACGAACAATCATCACGTAAATCAACGTTATGGATATGGGCATGACATTAATAAAAACCCTTAAAAACTCTAATGCTGACACACACACTACCAATCTATTATTTACAGGAATCTCTCTGAGATCCTCATTAGCGCGGTGACGCACTTAACAACATGAGCTACCAACAGGCCAATTGCTCAATACACAAGGAAAGACAGCATTGCACGTGACTCACGGGTCACTGACATGAAAATAAACCTGGAATAAACCAACAACAACAAAAGCCTGACCGGCTAAGATTACTTTATATGAACAAAACTGCATGTTAAGGTAACGCGTCGGAGATTATCGTGATTCGTAGGCAACTCCCATTTATTTCAACAAATTTTTACCATTGATCAGTTCTTATCTATAAATCAAGTAATTAGAGAGCCAACGAGCACTCCTCACTAATGACCATGCTTTGCACGTTCAGACAGCCTTGTGAAACAATTCCCTCTTTTCTCAAATACTTGTCGAGTCCCACTCCAGTGTATATAAATACCTGACCAGCTGTTCCGTTACCTCACGGAACCAACAGCAACAAAATCTCATCCAACTCAACAATATGGTCAGACATAATCACAAATCCACAATTGCCCTCGCAAGGATACAATATGGACCGGGTACCAAGCTGACAGAAATCAGTCTCAGCTGAAATTCCCGCTTGTAATACCACAAAAATACACACACACATCTGGGACCGACATGACGCTTTCCACACAGGTCTGCTGAATAGGCGCTCACAAACATTTAACACAATATTTGATGATGATGATAATTGTTGTTGTAAGGGGCCTAACATCTAGGTTATCGGCCCCTGATGGTTTGGGTGATCGTGAAGCTGAAAATGAAAAGCGAACTTAAAACTAAAACTAACTACTAACCTACATACTAGAAGAAGAAATGAAAAACTAAAGGAGAATAAGGCAAATAAAAGGACAGAAGGAAAAGAAATGCCCTCAACCCTCGGAGAAGGCGGATTGAGGGACTTGGAAGGAAGGAGAGCCATGAAAGGCATATAGGAAAGTGAAAGAGGAGAGGGTCCGCCCCAAAGGTAAGGGACAAAAGGGGAAAGCGGACCCAGCTCAGGAATCCCTCGGGGTCGCCAACTCCCGAACTCACCAGCCGTGAGCCCCTGAGGGTGTAGCATTATCTAGGGTGCACCAGAAGTGGTGGGGCTACATACACCCTGCCTCCTTAAGGGCCTAGAGCACAAGGCAGGAGGTAAAAGGAAGAGAAAAAGAAGGCTGACCCCTCGCAGAAGGAGGGTATCAGAAAAGATGAGACAAGGGCCAATTAAGGCGGGAAAGGAAGAGACTCCCTAGGCCTCGGATTCCCTAATACCGTCGGGGTCAGAAGAGAACAAGAGTTGACCAAGTGAGGTCGACAGGAAAGAAGACAGAGAGGAGCCCGGCACAAGTAAGTGGAAGCAATGCCGGACTCAGCTGGGGCCCCGTGGTCGCCAACCCACGCCCACAAGATGTGAGCCCCTGGGGGGAACACAATATTTAAACCCTACGATAGAGCTGATTACTCTTCGTCACAAATTATATTGCTCCAACGGCAATAGTCACACTGAATCTGATCAATAATAAATCTTAAACAAATTTTAATTACCCTCCAATCTACTGTATAATTACATTAATTCAGTCCTACTTCTGAAACACAACAGATCTCCGAGAGACGTTTTTTTAACCGCATTGCGTAACATATGTAAACACGGCCGTTCACATAGCTACGTTAGTTAACACAATACAAAAACAAGAACCTTCCACTGATCCTCTGATGGATAAATGATTCTATGTTTTATTTCTCCAATTAATAAATATTTCAACCAGCATCATGAAAGTAGCCAGACGGAGATGAGGAAATTTCAAGCATTGGTTGGAGACAGCGGGGACATACCTGAAGCAGATTGACAATAGGCTAAATACTTTGGCTGTGAAAGGAAATAGCCTGGCGATGTGTAAGAAGGACAGGTGTGGGCCGCCTCAAATAGAAGCGACGCGTAGTGAGACATGCTGCTGGTATGTTCATTGTGATATTCGCGCCTAGAAGAAATATGATGCAGTAATGTGAGTGGCTGATGAGCAGGCTGGATACTCCCACGACGCCAAGATCTGCTATAAACCGCCAAATTACAGAAAATGTTAGAACCAATGAGAGAAGAATGCCTAGTTAACGCGGCAGATATAGCGTGGGTACGCTTGGCTAGCATTCACGCGGGAAATCGCCTAGACAAAATCTCTACGATCGATTCTAGGATTAATGAGCATATTCTTGACCTGTGCAATATTACGAGTTCAGTGATATGTATTTCATTCCTGTACCACAATTATTTCAAGAAATTTTTACATAAATTTCCCCCCCCCCCCCATCGAGACCTAGGGCCAGTTCTTTTATAAGTGGCATGAAGAGCCAAGACATTGACTATTATTCTGTGCGTCTACGGGCGTAGTCGACTTATTTGGTGTGTCGAAGGCACAAGACTATTATTTTGTGTGTCGTGGACACAGGTTGATTATTACTTCTGTGCGTCTTAAGGACACAGAAATTATTGTAAAGTGTTAAATTCAGTGATAGATAGTCACCGCACTATATTTGTAGGGGCAGTATCGTCGATAATTCGCCAACGAACTGTGACAGGGAATGTAGTACCTGAACAGCGAATTTAGTAGTCAGATATCATGTGTATAATAATCTAATTTTTGAAGCAGCGCCATAGATGACATCGACGACTACAGAGGAAGTTTGGAATTCTCAACACTCCGTCCAGATGGCTGAGATGAGATAGAACCATTCAGTTGGGAAATGGCAGCAGACGTTCTTTGACGGGTGACTACAAGAGAGATGAGTACAATAATAATATTCTTTATTATTTGATAAATTAACTTATGGTTTATGGGACATATTTTTGTAAATACATTGCTTGTGTGATTAACGTAGTATATTTAGTTTTGGTCTGACACACTTTTGTATGGAAGCAGCTCGCACGAATGTAGTTAGTGGAAGGTTCTTGTTTTTGTGATGTGTTAACTAACGTAGCTATGTGAACGGCCGTGTTTACATATGTTACGCAATGCGGTTAAAAACGTCTCTCGGAGATCTGTTGTGTTTCAGAAGTAGGACTGAATTAATGTAATTATACAGTAGATTGGAGGGTAATTAAAATTTGTTTAAGATTTATTATTGATCAGATTCAGTGTGACTATTGCCGATTGGAGCAATATAATTTGTGACGAAGAGTAATCAGCTCTATCGTAGGGTTTAAATATTGTGTTAAATGTTTGTGAGCGCCTATTCAGCAGACCTGTGTGGAAAGCGTCATGTCGGTCCCAGATGTGTGTGTGTGTGTATTTTTGTGGTATTACAAGCGGGAATTTCAGCTGAGACTGATTTCTGTCAGCTTGGTACCCGGTCCGTATTGTATCCTTGCGAGGGCAATTGTGGATATGTGATTATGTCTGACCATATGTTGAGTTGGATGAGATTTTTGTTGCTGTTGGCTCCGTGAGCTAACGGAACAGCTGGTCAGCTATTTATATACACTGGAGTGGGACTTGACAAGTATTTGAGAAAAGGGGGGTGATGTTCACAAGGCTGTCTGAACGTGCAAAGCATGGTCATTAGTGAGGAGTGCTCGTTGGCTCTCTAATTTCCATGCAAGAAACTTGATCAAGGGGTCGCGCTCAGTTCATAGTGTGATGTTTACGTCCGCCAAACAACATGCTTTGAGGGGAGATATATTTATTTATCGTAAGACTTTTAGTGCCGAGAGTGTCCGAGGACATGTTCCGTCTCGCCTAAGTCTGTAGCTGCTTCCAGCAGACACCCTTAGGGCGAGCTACAAGTTCCTTTCAAATTCAAGTAGTTCCAACTTTCACCACCAGATATCAATGATACCTAGTGGTGAACGTTGGAACTTTGTTAGAGCGTTCCGACAAAATCTAACCTAACAATTTTGCTTCACACAAGTTTAGTCTGTGGAAGGATCTTTTACATGCCATAAATCCATGACAAGGGACTGCCGGCTTTGCTTCCCCTCGGAAAGAAGGCATAATGAAGGATATTAACGCTCTTAAAAATCCTACGAGTTCGGCCGGGTTCGAACCCGCTATTGAGGGGAGATGAGTTGGATGTAAAATGATTATGATAGTTGTTGTTTTAAGGGGCCTAACATCTAAGTTATCGGCCCCTAATGGTTTGGGTGATCGTGAAGATGATAATGAAATGTAAACTATAACTAAAACTAACTTATATACTAGAAGAAGAAATGGAAAACAAAAGGGGAATAAGGCAAATAAAGGACAGGAGGAAAAGAAATGCCCTCAGCCCTCGAAGAATGCGGATTGAGAGACTTGGAAGGAAGGAGCAGGCCCGACGAGAGGGGGGGGGGGTCAGGAGGGGCTGCAGCCCCGGGGCCCGGCTCTGGGAGGGGGGCCCGGCCGGGCAAAGTATTCCTTTCATGACTAAAATATATCACAGACAATTATTTGCTGAAACAATCAACGTCTGTGCAAAATGGTGCAAGAACAATAACATAGGCTAGGTCAAATACTTTAGTCAGAGCACCCTGGAAACAGCTGAACCAGAGCACCCGAACGTAGTCATACAATACCGTAGTTCTCAGAATATGTACCTGTGGTGAGGGGCGCATACCTCGGTTCTAAATTTAACTTACTTGACAGCCTTATTCCGTTTTTGTATCCCAAATTTGAAACTGATTTCCTCACCATTACCTGTCGCAATTCTGAAGTCTCCTCTGTGTCTGTGTTTGGAGCGTCACGTTGCTTTGTTTCTAGTGATCTTTGTGTGCCGTGCGTTCACTCCATTTACATTGTCTAGGTAAGAAAATAGTTTATTTAATCTTCGTCCACACTGGAATTCATTTTCGCTCTGTATAAATGCCGGATAGATATGATGCGTGATGTAAGAGTATTTCCATTGCCGAACGTACATAAAATAGATGTGGACTAAGGAAAATGTTCATCTATAAAGAACTAAGAAAACATTATTATTGTTAGGAGGCTTGTATTTCTTACGACTGTAGCCTATAGACAGGGAAACGATTTGAAAAAGTTTCGATCCGAAGATCCCCGGTCGCACCAAGCCATTTTAACTGTCTGATTATCACTTTATGGCTTACGTCTTGTATCCAACATTACCTAATAGAAATCTCATTTGCTGCTATTATTATCTTTATTATTAGTAGTAGAACTATGATTATTATTATTATAATTAGATGTATTATCATTAATATTTTTATTGCCATATACTCTATGCTAAACAATATTAGTGGAAACAAGCTGAGCTTTCGTAAGCCAACTGGCAGCATTAGTAGCATCGCAAAAATAGATAAACGCTGCGAATATGACATATTCTAATGTGGACGCAGCACGCAGTTGTTAATAACTCCGGCTTGGAAAAGAGTAATTGACTTGGTCGAAAGAACAGCCTTTGCCTTAACATGAGAACGAGGATATTCTCAAATTTAAAATCATTACGATTTTCAGAGTGTGAATTGCTATTAAAGGTCATCGTTAGTTTGATGATGGTCGTTGTTGTTGATGATGATGTTTTAAGGGGGCGGAACAACGAGGTCATCTGCCCATAAGCGTTAGCTAACGTGTTACTTTCAGTTATAAATATCGAATGCGGGCTACAAGGGAAAGAAGACAATAATTGAAGGAAGTGAACCATGATAGGATTGAAGTCTTTGATTTGGAAATGCAGGTAGGCTATAATAAATTACGCTGACGGACCTGAACAACAGTTGCCAATATTCGGAAGGAGAAAATCATAAAGAAATGTTGGGATATTAAATTAACTCTGGCTCTTGTTTTTATCTTGGACTAGCTCTTCATACCCGTCGTTGTCGGGTTTACGATTTAAGGGAAACAAATAGACTGGTGACAGTAGTTAGTGAAATTATGGCTAAACTATCGAACCCTGTTTGGACAACACCCTTGTAATTTTGCAATTTGTACCCAGTCCATTGTTCTGCTTAGAATTAGGTAGTTTTAAGGGAGGACACTTGGGGTCACAAAAATGAACATTAAACAGCTCATAAGAAAAACAATCTATCAATCAGCACGCAAATTCCTAGGAAGGATGTTTTTTAGAAATATTTGTTGCCTTTTGGCGTTCGCTTTTTAGCCATACGGCCAGCTTCAAAGTAATTTATTTTTACTTGTATTATAAGTCTTGTATAACGTAATGATGTTATTGGTTTTGCGTTCCTTTAAACCAGGGGTCTCCAAACTTTCCAGCCTTAGGGCCATACTGATTACTCCAGTAAGTTCCGAGGGCCAAAACCATATTATCATTGTTGCCGGTGGTAAAAAGTGAAATAGTCCACTGATGAAAAAAAAAGTCCGAAAAAGTACGGAACGTTGAAAAAAGGCTGCAAATCGGACTAAAGTCCGCAAAACGGCAACACTGCATATTATTAATTTTCCTGTCATTATCTGTAATTTCTAGATTAGTCGTAGAGTACGAGCCATGAGGAGTAACGTGACACGACATCTGGTGGACACAAGCGGAAATGGGTAGTACCTTCTATCGCTAACAGATGGCGCTAATAGCACGTACAGAGTAATCTCGTTGGTTCGAGAGAGTTCTGGTGTCTTCCACTCACTTCTAGATGGCAGTAATTGGAATATATAAGAAGGCTAGTTGCTCAACCAAAAGTCAGTTCCTATGACACTGTTGTGAAATAAAATAGTGCATACCTCCTTAAAACGTGTTTGTGCGTGTTTAAGTTTAAGACATCTTTGTAACAGTGTTTTGATTTGAATTGTTGCTTTTGTGTGTGATTTAGTAGTATGGAAAAGAAGCGAAAAATTGATAGTGAATGCAGAAAATTCAAAGATGAGTGGAACATTCAGTATTTCGTAATTGAGTCCAGTAACAAGGCGCTATGTTTGGTTTGTAATGAAAGCATAGCCGTTCTCAAGGAATATAACATTAAACGTCATTATGAAACAAAACATTTTCAAAATTACTCAAAATATACAGGAAGTTTGCGGACAGAAAAATTCGAAGCTATGAAGCGCGGATTGAAATCGCAGCAATCTTCATTTACAAAACTCAAAACCGAACAAGAGGCTGCAACTCGTGCCAGCTTTCGTGTGGTTCTTGAAATTGCAAAACGTGGAAAACCATTCACCGATGGAGAAATGATCAAAGAATGCATAATTGCAGCAGCCGAAGAAATGTGCCCTGAAAAGGTAAATTTATTAAAAACTGTCAGTATGTCAGCAAACACTGTGGCTCGAAGGGTAGAAAACATCGCTGAAAATATATCCTCTCAACTGTTCGACAAAAATGGAGATGTTGAGTGGTTTTCTTTGGCCTTGGATGAGTCAACGGATGTGTCAGATACTGCTCAGGTGTTGATTTATATTCGAGGAGTAGATAAAAGCTATGAAGTGCATGAAGAACTTCTTGATATGTATAGTATTCATGGCACAACTACTGGTACAGATATTTTTAATGGAGTTGAAATGGCCATTAATCAAAAGAACCTTCGATGGAAAAACTTGAAATGTATTACAACTGATGGAGGCAAAAACATGAGCGGGAAAGATAAAGGAGTGGTCGCTCTTGTGTCAAAGGCTGTAGAAAATGACGGTGGTTCAAAACCATTAGTCTTACATTGTATCATTCATCAACAGTCTTTGTGCGGAAAATGTTTGGATATGTCTGAAGTTCTGAAACCAGTCATATCAACTGTTAATTTTATGAGATCTTTTGGGCTGAATCACCGACAATTCCGACAATTTATTGAAGAGATTGGAGAAAATGACTTACCTTATCATACTGCCGTACGTTGGCTTAGTTGTGGGAAAGTCCTTCAGCGCTTTTTTGAACTTCGAGCAGTGATCGAAATTTTTTTGAATGAAAAGCATCGCCCTCTTACTGAATTACAAAACAACGCATGGCTGTGGAAGTTAGCATTCTATGTTGATTTGACAAAACATGTGTACGAACTGAATTTGAGATTGCAAGGAGAAAACCAGCATCTTCCTGATTTATACACTAATATCAAATCATTCCGGAAGAAATTGATACTGTTTCAATCACAACTACGAAGTAAATGTTTTTCACATTTTAAAACATGTGAAATATTCAGCCACACCACTGAGACTGAGTTTCCTATCGATTTTGCAATCGAAACTTTGAGTGCTTTGAAAATAAATTTTGATACTCGTTTCTCGGACTTCGATGCCTTTGCGAATCAAATTAAGATTTTTCAGGATCCTTTTGATACTGACATTGAAACCCTAGCCCCGGAACTTCAAATGGAAATGATTGAACTACAGTGCAGTGATATAATTAAGAACAAATATCAAAACTCATCTTTGTTGGAATTTTATTAGAGTCTTCCACTGACACAATTTGATAATTTGCATAAATTTGCTCGTGGGCTGTTGTCTGTTTTTGGTACTACTTATTTGTGTGAGAAGACCTTCTCCAAAATGAAGTACACAAAAAATGTTTACAGATCTAAATTAACTGATGAGCATCTTAAATCTCTTTTAATAATTGGTACAAGTAAAATTAGACCACAACTACAAACTGTTGTCAGTGGAAAATCTCAATTACATAAATCTCATTAGTATTTCATATGTCTGCATGTTATACATGTCTTTACTCATTACAATTCTGTGTTTCTTTATCCAACGTATCACAAAAAAAAATAACAATAAGCCTACAACAATGTTATGAGTAGTTAGCCCATGACCATATCAATGTAGATGTCATATTAATAATTATTCAACATAAAATTAGAATACTTCAGTAAACTAAATTTAATTTGCTATAAAAAAATATGTTCTCTAAAAGGAGTTTTCAAGTATGCTAGCTCTCCGCGGGCCGGACAAAATCTGTCCGCGGGCCGGATGTGGCCCTCGGGCCGTAGTTTGGAGACCCCTGCTTTAAACTACTGAGGCTTTTACAGACGCCAAGGGATCTTCAACGTGCCAGTAAATCTACTCACACGACTCCCTCACATTTGCGCATCCTCAAATGTCAACTGACAGCGCCAGGATTCAATCTAACCGTCAGCACAGCAGGCTCGAACGTTTCCGCTGCTCCGCGCAGCCAGTCTAGGCTTGATGAGGAAAGATGAATGTAATGTATATCTTATGTCATAGACATTGAACGGGCTTACAATTAATGAGAAGATAAAACACATCCATGCCCGTGGCCGGATTCAAACCAGCAGATGAGCTAGAGTTTCAAGAGCAACCTTTGCCTTTTATTATGATCCATGCCAGCATATCATTTCGTCACTCCATTATCGGTGTGAAGAGATTGACAACTTGCTAAGAGGGTACTGTACTGCTTGGGTCTAAGCTGCGTGAACCTGATAGGAATGTGCATCGCGGACAATGAGAAGTGGTGTTGACGAGTGATGAGGTTTCTCGGTCCTTGCATAGTACAGAACCAAATACATTGGTCGGTGTCTCACTCACTCATTCGTAACACTACAGTGGTTTGGGCAACGGCCCTGTTTCAGCAGTATTGGAATAGAAATGAATAACAGAAATCATGGTGGGCTGTTGACAGACCCTTCTCTTCTCGCCTGATGCTTCCCTGCTCTTTCCCCTCACCCCGCAAGTTCCCAGAGCTTAGACCCGAGCAGTACATTATGTTGTGACTTCCATGTCAGGACATGTCACCGTGTGATGTTCTCAGATCAGCAAGTTCTCACACCTGGTATTGCGATGTCAAGAGAAGGGTACAGATTGCGCAATTGGCTTGCAGCAGGGAAATGAGGCTTCCTATAACTCACCTCATCCCTCTGTATACAAATTCAATTTGTAGCCTAGTTTTATGTTATTGCTGCATTCTACTTACATACGAATGTTCATGCCATTCGCTCTAGTAGTATTGACTCCAAACCAAAACAAACCAACATTCAAACTGAAGATGTATTTGGTCATTAAACACCTCATCCGGGATAAATAAAAAGTTTCAGCCAAATATTCCAAATTTTCGGAGATGATAACACATACTGACAAGCAATAGTAAATAAAAAATTGATGGGCATGAAATTAGAGAGTATATTATTGATAATAGTCTTCTTTAAGAGCCTCCGTGGCTTAGGTGGCAGCACGCCGGCCTCTCACCGCTGAGTCCGTGGTTCAAATCCCGGTCACTCCATGTGAGATCTGTGCTGGACAAAACGGAGGCAGACAGGTTTTTCTCCGGGTACTCCGGTTTTCCCTGTCAAAATTTCATTCCAGCAACACTCTCCACTATCATTTCATTTATTTAATCACTGCACCAGAGGAGTGCGTCAGGCCTCGGCAGCCGGCACAGTTATATCCTCGCCGCTAGATGGGGACTTCATTCATTCCATTCCTGACCTGGTCGGAGACTGGAAGCAGGCTGTGGATTTTCATTCATAATAGTCTTCTTTAATCGTATCGGTCAACTAAGGACCACGTTATTTCAACTGGCTTCTCTGGGCTCTTTGCCCAGTGTTCCTTCATACGTTGCCGGTGTTGCTCTTTTCTTTCTTCCGTCCACATCTTTCCCGTCTTCAACTTCGGTATTATTATTATTGCCGACGCGCCTGACTCACACTCGCCCCGGGTTCAATTTCCGGCTCCGTCAGTGATTTAAGAGACTGACTTGAGGGCTGGAACGGGGTGCACTCAACCTCGTGAGAACACTTGAGTAGCTGCCTGACAGTGAGGTAGTGCTCCGGTCATGGAGATCAAGATTGACGGCCAGGAAATTACGGTACTGGCCATTACTGTTTCCATGACATTTTAGTTAGTTATTGTTGTTGTTTTATGGGGCGGAACTACGAGGTCATCTGCCCCTCTTAACACAGATTAAAGAATACAAATTTTGAATTGCATTTAAAATTTTGAGGTGGGCATCTAAATTTAAAAAGACCAAAAATTAATAAAACAAAAACAAAAAAAATAAATAAAAATTATAAAAATAAACAAAAAATTACGGAAAATCAAAACATTATCATTCAAAAACGAACAAGTCGTTGAGTCAGTGTTCACTGGAAAATTTAGATTGCTGGCCCTAACCCACTCTCACTTATAAAGCGGATAACGCGATCAGCAGCCACCGCGTCATCGGCTGATATAAGTTTGAGTGTCGTCTGCAAACCAAGGTTTCTTCGTAAGTCAGCAAGATCCACACACTCGGTGAAAATGTGGGCCACGGAGAAAACGGCTCCACAGGTACAAAGTGGGGGGTCTTCCCTTCTCATTAGGTACGAGTGGGTGGATCTTGTATGACATATCCTTAGCCTACACAAGATGACGGACTCTCTCCGGGCCAGGAAGGAACTCCGCCACACGCGAGTAGTTCCCTTGATCGCTCTCAGTTTACTGGGCAGTGGGTCAGCTAGCCACTGACTCTCCCAAAAAGCCAGAACTTGTAGGTGATTTGTTATCCAAACAATAAAATAATCGACAATGAGTGGTAGTCGTCACTTTGGATCTAAAAAAGAAAGATTCCCCACAATCAAAATAGAATAGCTCTATCTTGTAGGCGTAACTGAGAGCGAATATCTTTAGCGGGTACCTCCATTGGTCGAGGTGGTAGTGATACCGCCTCTTTTGCAGCTTGATCTGCTAACTCATTTCCCGCAATTCCCATGTGGCTTGTTACACGTTTCTGTTTTCTATGCATCTATCAAAGAACGGATAGAAAGTTGACACTGAATATTAATGCAAATATTGGTGGATTAAATTAAAACTGTAGCCAAGTTTTAAGCATTCGCTATTTCAATTAATATAAAATACAGAACTAGAGAAGTATTTAATTAAACCATAATCTTGCCACCCTTAAACATTTCATATTATGCATGTTACATAGGGATAATGATGATGATGATAATTGTTGTTTTAAGGGGCCTAACATCGAGGTTATCGGCCCCTAATGAAATGGAATGACGTGAAATGAAAGGATGTAGATAAAAACAACTCACTGCCATGGATGAAGCGAAAGTGGTGTATATAAAACAGACAGTGAGCCCCAAAAATTATGCCTTATTTGAATAAAAAGAATAAAAGGCGGATAGTAAAAAAGGATAAAACAAATAAGGCATAGTGAACAATACAATACATAACACAATAAAAACATAAAACAGATTTAACCACAATTAAAAGTCGTAACTACACATTAAAACTTAAAAAAGTAACCACTCTCCCTCATGAACCGGATGACGAGGTCAGTACATAGGGATAAGACAGTACAGCTGTCCAGCTGCTTGCTTCTCACCCTGGTGAACCAACTTTGATTCCTGGTTAATACACATTTCAAATTGTAGTTCAAATTCAAAACGTCAATAGTTGCCACTGTTAATTTAGTCTTATTTCTCTAGGAATTTAGGAAGCATATTGGCTGCAGTCCTATCAGCCCCACCTCTGGATCTGCCCCCTGTTAAAGTCAAATCAACAGCTACTTCCATGGTCGACGCACTTACAAATACGGTATCCTAAACCATGCGTGATTGTGGAATACGGTATTATTAACATACTAGGCTTAGGCCGAAGATTCCTGGGTTCGATACCCGTCCAGGCTCGGAAGATTTTAATCTCCAGTGGAATTATCTGACGTCTTAAACATTAAATTCATTCCAGACACGCAAATCGAGCATAATAAAATAAATAAATAAATAAATGAATAAAATTAGCCTATAGACATCCCGTAAGGGCAAAAGCCTCCTGTTTGCACAAGGACGAGCTTGTTATTTTTAAAGTGTTATGAGGATTTTGTTATTTTATGCAAAATAGGCGTCTGGTAATATTAAATTACTTTGTGCAATTTTATAACAATACCAATAATAATATTAACAATAATCATTATTATCAGCATTATTATTACTATTGTTATTACAGTATAACCCAGGATAATAGAATATGACTTATCAATGAGGGACAGAGAGAGAGGAAGGGGAGGGGGCGGGGGGCCCGGGCTGACTCCAGCCCCAGGGCCCGTGGCGGCTCTCCACGGCCCTGGGAAGGAGAGCTATAAAAGGCAGATAGCAAAGTGAAAGAGAAGGTCCGCCCCACAAGTAATGGATGAAAGGGGAATCCCCGAAATCACCATCCCCTGAGGGTGTAGCAATATCTAGGGTGCACCAGAATTGTTAGAGGGCTACATCCACCCTGCCTCCTTGAGATAACAGGAAAAGAAGGAGGGTATCAGAAAAGATGAGAAAAGGGCCAATTACGGCGGAAAGAGACTCCCTAAGCCTCGGGTACATTAATATCAAGAAGAGTTGACCAAGAGAGGTCGACAGGAAAGAAGACGGAGAGGAGCAATGCCAGACTCAGCTGGGGCCCCGAGGTCGCCAACCCAAGTCCCACTAGATGTGAGCCCCTGGGGAATGTAAATGAGATGTATGTGGATGCAGACCATGCAATCGAGGAGCAGCACCAGCCTGTAGTAAGGGCAGGTGCAATGAAGCGGAATGCTATCTGTGATGTCTTGCATATGCGGCAGGTATTCTGATATAAGTTATCAAGAGTGTTTTTACTCAAGAAGTTTTTCTTTTTTGAATTCTGTCTCTTGTCTATTATTGTTTGTTATTGTAAGTATTAGTTTTTTTAATGGTTTGTTTTATTAATCCCGTAATTGGTAGCCCGTAGAAAGGGAAGGATAAGTGAAGATCGACCGGTGTGTGCCAAAACGTCGTTTGTTTCCTTCCTTGGCTTTCTGCCACACTGAATCTAGTAGTCGCATATGTGACAGGATGGACAAAATCAATGGTGATTGACCGTTAAGTGCTGGTAGCCTAGGTTGTTAAGGTATTATATGCCCCCCACACATATCAGACATTACAGTAGTAAGGTCACCAAACCAGTAAATGAACACCATCCATTGAATGAACAGTGTGACTTGATGTGTTAGAAAATAAGATGATGATAATTGTTGTTTTAAGGGGCCTAACATGTAGGTTATCGGCCCCTGATGGTTTGGGTGATCGTGAAGATGAAAATGAAAAGCGAACTTAAAACTAACTAATAACTTATAGACTAGAAGAAGAAATAGAAAAACAAAAGGAGAATAAGGCAAATAAAGGACAGGAGGAAAAGAAATGCCCTCAACCCTCGAAGAAGGCGGATTGAGGGACTTGGAAGGAAGGAGAGCCATGAAAGGCAGATAGGAAAGTGAAAGAGGAGAGGGTCCGCCCCCAAGGTAAGGGACAAAGAAGGAAACCGGTCCCAGCTCAGGAATCCCTCGGGGTCGCTAACTCCCGAACTCACCAGCCGTGAGCCCCTGAGAGTGTAGCATTATCTAGGGTGCACCAAAAGTGGAGGGGCTACATACACCCGGCCTCCTTGAGGGCCTTAAGCAGAAGGCAGGAGATAACATGAAAAGAAAAAGAAGGCTGACCCCTCGCAGGAGGGAATCAGAAAAGATGAGACAAGGGCCAATTAAGGCGGGAAAGGAAGTGACTCCCTAGGCCTCGGATACCCTAATACCGTCGGGGTCGGAAGAGAACAAGAGTTGACCAAGTGAGGTCGACAGGAAAGAAGACAGAGAGGAGCCCAGCACAAGTAAGTGGAAGCAATACCGGACTCAGCTGGGGCCCCTTGGTCGCCAACCCACATCCCCCTAGATGTGAGCCCCTGGGAGGTAGAAAATAAGAGAATGTTACCATTGGCTAGTTCAAATTACTGATATATCCCTCCAATCGCTTGTTTTGAAATGCTGGGCTGTGATTGGCTGATTGTGTTCCCATCATCCTCTGCAAGGGAGATGGCTGTTGAAGCAATGCAAGCACATGTTCAACTGAAGAGCCTCCTGCTACAAGGTGAGTGAGTGACACACTACTATATTTAACAGTGTTTTGAACAATTTAGCCACCTAACTAAAGGAAATGTTGTAAAACACTCGAAAAAAAAACAATATAACCAAGTAAAGTCCTGTTTCAAGTGAAAAAATGAAAAAGTATATCAAAAAGCGATGATGATGAAGGAAGGAAGGAGAGCCATGAAAGGCAGATAGGAAAGTGAAAGAGGAGAGGGTCCGCCCCCAAGGTAAGGGACAAAGAAGGAAACCGGTCCCAGCTCAGGAATCCCTCGGGCAAGAGATAACAAGAAATTTAAAAAAAAAGGCTGACCCCTCGCAGAAGGAGGGAATCAGAAAAGATTAGACAAGGGCCAATTAAGGCGCGAAAGGAAGAGACTCCCTAGGCCTCGGATAACCTAATACCTTCGGGGTCGGAAGAGAACAAGAGTTGACCAAGTGAGGTCGACAGGAAAGAAGACAGAGAGGAGCCCGGCAGAAGTAAGTGGAAGCAATGCCGGACTCAGCTGGAGCCCCGTGATGGCCAACCCATGTCCCACTAGATGCGAGCCCCTGGGGCTGTTCATCTATGTATTGACTTGGGGTGGGCAGGCCAGTAAATGAACATAGTTTAGATGCTTATAAGCTAGGGTGAACAGTGTATAAAGGTACAGTTCAGGATTTGTCTCAATTAGAGCAGTGCTTCCAGTAAATGAACAGGATTGAAGTGGAAGTGTTCAGTTATTAGGTAGCAGGAAACATAGTTATTTTCAGGTTTTTACACATTTATAGCCTATAAACAGATCAGCAACGGAATTATTGGTCTGTAATAATTATTTAGAAAGGAAAACTGAAATAAATCAGTGATTGTTTCCTTCTTTCAGAATCGTTGGTGAATGAGAAGCACGGGCCCATGCTATGCATGAGAAAGTGCTGGTGCTCCAGTATCTGCAACGAAGAAATATGTGTGTTTCTCCTACACTGAAGAGGCAAGGGAGAAATGAGTAAAGCACATAGTGAGTAAGGTATACCAGAAAGTACACTAAGTAACAAACTCACAGGGAAAGTTCCAGTGACAAGAAAAATGGGCCCTGTGCCCACTCTAACTGAAGCAGAGGAGGAATTGTTGGTGTCATGGATTGAAGGGAAGGAGAAATTAGGGTTTTCTATGCATCCTGGCGTCGTGAAGACTGCAGTTCATGAAAGACACTGGAAACCAAATGTATTCTCGGATGACAAACCAGGAGATGAATGGATGCGGTTGTTTTTAAAGCAACATCCCACTATTGCACTGAAGAACACAGAGACAATATGCAACGCCAGAGAATCAGTGACCAAAGAATCAATTTTGTCATGGTTTGTTGACCTTCACAAATATTTGGTTGAAGAGATGATGATGGTGATTGTTGTTTTAAGGGGCCTAACATCAGGGCTATCGGCCCCTAATGGTTTTGGGTGATCGTGAAGATGAAAATGAAATGTAAACTATAACTAAAACTAACCTACATACTAGAAGAAGAAATGGAAAACAAAAGGAGAATAAGGCAAATAAAGGACAGGAGGAAGAGAAATGCCCTCAACCCTCGAAGAATACGGATTGAGGGACTTGGGAGGAAGGAGAGCCATGAAAGGCAGATAGGAAAGTGAAAGAGGAAAGGATCCGCCCCAGAGGTAATGGATAAACGAGGAAAAACAGCACCCATCTCAGGAATCCCTCGGGGTAGCCAATTCCCGAACTCACCAGCCGTGAGCCCCTGAGGGTGTAGCAATATCCAGGGTGCACCAGAAGTGGTGGGGCTACATACACCCTGCCTCCTTGAGGGCCTTGAGCAGAAGGCAGGAGATAACATGAAAAGATAAAGAAGGCCGGCCCCCTTGCACAAGGAGGGTATCAGAAAATATGAGACAAGGGCCAATTAAGGCGGGAAAGGAAGAGACTCCCTAGGCTTCGGATACCCTAATACCGTCGGGGTCGGAAGAGAATAAGAGTTGACCAAGTGAGATCGACAGGATAGAAGACGGAGAGGAGCCCGCCACAAGTAAGTGGAAGCAATGCTGGACTCAGCTGGGGCCCCGTGGTCGCCAACCCACGTCCCACTAGATGTGGGCACCTGAGGGTGGTTGAAGAGAAATGTGAGGACCTTCTCCTTGATCCTGAGAGGATATACAATGCGGACAAGACAGGTGTGCAGACATGTCCCAAAACTGGGAAAGTTTTGGGTCCAAGCTATAGGAATTTTTACGAAATTGCAGCAGATCCCGAAAAACAATGTACGAGAGTTCTCTGCAACTTTTCTGTCGGTGGTAAGTCAGTGGATCCCTTAATTGTCCTACCCTATCAGCGAATTCCTCGAGATGTTGCAGAGGGTGTTCCCAATGGCTTTGCTCTTGGACCTCGCGAGTCAGGGTGGATGGTTATCTGCTACATTTTACGAGTATGTAGCTATTGTTTTCTATCCATGGCTCGTTGCTAATAAGGTACAATTTCCGATTGTGTTTCTTACGGATGGACTCATCAATGTCGAGTTACACAGGTTTTGTGCAGAGAAACAAATTCTTTAGTATTGTCTTTTACCAAATGCAACACACATTTTACAACGATGTGATGTTTCCCATAAGCAGAAGACATCAAAACCTCTAACAAAACTAAATTTTGCAGGCCTGTTCAAAGAGGCATTTGATAGGTCTTTCAAGAAAAGCAATGTTGTAAATGGATTCCGTGCATGTGGATTGTTTCCATTTAATCCGAATGCAATAGACTTTTCAACGTGCATTTCGATTAGGAGACAAGAAATTCTGACAGAGAAAACCTGATTTCATGTGAGTGATTACCGGTATAATTCTAACCGAATGGTTGAAAAGGAAGGACTTTAAAGTTTAATTTTGTCTTATTTGTATTCTGTATTGTATCACCATACGATTAAATACCGGTATAATAAAGATTTATTGCAGCCAAGTGGCCGTACATTAATTTTAGAAAGCCGCAGTACCAGACGAAATCTATAACGAACGTCTAATAGGCTCCAGACAACCACTAGCAGACATAAGGGTAGACCTTTTCAACAAATGCATCGAGACCAATCAAAGTTCTACGAGCTGGAGAGACTATCATTAAGCTGATCTACAAAGGGAAATGAGATGTACAATGCCCAGACTTATATCTAGGAATAGCTCTTGGAAACGCCATAGCCAACTATTCACAAAAATAATCAATAATAGAATGACAGAAGAAGCAAACCAACTTATTCCAGAGGAACAGTACGGATTTCGGAAAGGTAGATCAACCCTTCCAGCCATAGCAAACCTCCACGAAGACATACAAGATGCAATAAGGCGGAAAATGGAAAACTATACACAGCTTTCATCGATTCTAGTAAGGAATTTGACTACTTACTACGAACATAAAAGAAAAACTGGAAGATATGCTTGGCAAAGACAACTACCTGACAACAACCACAGCAAATATTCTAAAATATAACATCCTCACCATGATAGACAACAACATAAGAGAGATCCAACCCAATAGTAAACACAAATGGTATCCTTCAAGGTGACCCTTTGAGCCCACTACTATTCAACATTGCCACTGCCGATGTAATAAAAATGACAGCAATTGAAAATACCAGAGTCTACCTCGATGCTGATGACATGGCTCTCGCCTCCACAAAGGCCGAAGATCTGCAGCCTTAACAACCTGGCCATCTGGGCTGAGGAGAATGAATTAAAAAGCAATAACTTACACAGAAGAGCTCTTTAATGGTGTTTAGAAAAGGGGGAAGGATTGCAGGAAAAGACAAGCTACGCCTTGGAGAAAAGGAAATAGAAATAGTAAACGAATACAAATATCTAGGAATCACCTTCCACAAACACATAAAGCAAAAGGCAATAACCGCCATCGCTGCAATGAGGGACATCAGAAAAATTCAATCACTATCATTAGAAACTGCGATGAAGATTTTCAGAGTCAAAGTGTGAGTGATTATGAGAAGGCATTGCAAGTATTGGAATCAGAAATTCCATCGGAAGTATTAAATAATTCGATGATGATGATAATTGTTGTTTTAAGGGGCCTAACTTCTAGGTTATCGGCCCCTAATGGTTTGGGTGATCGTGAAGATGATAATGAAATGATGATGAAAAGGAAACTATAACTAAGTCTAACTACCAACTTATGTACTAGAAGAAGAAATGGAAAACGAAAGGAGAGTAAGGCAAATAAAGGACACGAGGAAAAGAAATGTCCTCAACCCTCGAAGAATCGGATTGAGACACTTGGAAAAAAGGAGAGCCATGAAAGGCAGATAGGAAAGTGAAAGAGGAGAGGGTCCGCCCCACAGGTAAGGGACAAAAGGAGGAAAAAACCGGACCCAGCTCAGGAAGCCCTCTGGGTCGCCAACTCCCGAACTCACCAGCCGTGAGCCCCCGAGGGTGTAGCATTACCCAGGGTGCACCAGAAGTGGTGGGGCTACATACACCCTACCTCCTGTAGGGCCTTGGGCAGAAGGCAGGAGATATCATGAAAAGAAAGAGATGGCTGACCCCTCGCAGAAGGAGGGTATCAGAAAAGATGAAACAAGGGCCAATTAAGGCGGAAAAGGAAGAGACTCCCTAGGCCTCGGATACCCTAATACCGTCTGGGTCGGAAGAGAACAAGAGTTGACCAAGTGCGGTCGACAGGAAAGAAGACTGAGAGGAGCAGGCACAAGTAAGTGGAAGCAATGCCGGAATCAGCTCGGGCCCCGTGGTCGTCAACCCACGTCCCACTAGATGTGAGCCCCTGGGGGGATTAAATAATTTTTAAGTGTCCAAATCACCTGATGACTTGGAAGGGAAAAGTCATGGACAGTATGATGTGTGGAAGTCTATTAAATATCTTGCATGTGCTTCAGAAAACCTTGAATCTGAAAACACTGAACTACATGGGGAGTCTTCTCAGCCATCTGATTTGCAGTTATGGTACCACATAATCCTCGGGAAGAAACGGATGAGTCGTCAATGACTACAGATCTAGACCTGAACAGCGCTGAATTTATTATTGCTCCATCGGAATGCCAGCAGCTGAACAGTGATACTGTAATTACGGAAACAAATTATATTATTGAAGTTCCCAGTATGCCTGTTCCATTGGCCCCAAATGTTGCTGTTCCTGCTGCAGAAAATAAGCAGGGACACATCACAATCGGACTTGTCTTTTGACATAGGCCAAAATTTGGAGTTGGACCTCTCTGATATAGGCCTACCATTGAACATGAGTGGATATTTAGATTTAGACCCATCATTGTCTGATACATCAGAAGCAACACAGGTCTTAGGCAGCGATGAAGAAAAATTACTTCACGAAGAACCAATCGGTCAATTAACTGAAGAAGTTCAAGTGGAAAAGGAGATGCAGGCAGAAAAGAGTGTCTGGTCAAAGCATCTTCACTGGCCTGATAGAGATCAACGTTGCAAGGGACAAAACAAGAGGCGAAAGGAACAGTGCCATTTGCAGTGAATAGTTGCAAATGGAGAGACTATTATCGCGCAAAAGAACAAAAAAGGAAGATATGGAAACAATGAAAAGGGAACAGAGGATGGTTAAGGCACAGCAAAATTTCTGTTTCGACTGCTCCTAAACGAAAAAGGCTGCCGAAGGAAAGCGAAGGCACAGTGTCAGAGTGTGAACTAAGTGCAAAAGTAGTGTATAAAACTGGAACCTATGCGGTGGTAGATAATGAGGGCGAGTTTTTTCCTGGACTGGTTGTAGATGTTGAGTCAAAGGATAAAAGTGCGAACCATGGTGATGAGCGGCGAGTTCTGGAAATGGCCAGAAAAGTATGATGAAATTTGGTATGAGTTGTGTAAAATAAAATAGATTCATTCTGTGCCAGATCTTATGGGTAGCCTACTAGAGGACTGTACAATATTCCTGAAATCAAGTAGTACAGAAAGAATGTATTACTGAATTACTTGAGAAACAAATCGTAAAACATAAAATAAATAGTAAGAAAAGATAAACTGGTTATAAGTAAAAGAGATACAGCTACATAAAGACAAGCCGTAGAGCATTTTCTTTATGCAGGAATATAAAGGCCAGCCTGTAGAAATTAACACACAGAAGAAGACAGCTATTGGGCGTCCTGTACAAAGAGATGCAACGCAGTATTTCAGCAATGTGTTGTCATCTTTGTGGCCGAATGGGAAACCCATTTCGAGAGCGAAACTCACTGACATACACTCCTTGATGCCACTTATTCCAAAAGAAGCCAGAGCATTTTATCGTAAACTGTGCAGTCATCCAGGTATCGAAGACGATATCGATGGATACGACTGCCAGGAACTTGATTTCGATGTAGAAGAGGAGAATTAAAAGAGGCTCAAGAAGCTCACCATTCCAGCATCAGCTTGCGTACTCCTAACGTTCTACTTTTTATTATGATGTTATTATGCATGTAAGAAACCAATCTGTAAAGTGCAAGTGATAATCGTGTATTATGGTCTGTACAGTATGTTTAAATGTATTTTAATAGCACTATGCAACAATAGAAGTATGGTTTGTTCAACATTATTTATTTAATTTTGTTTGTAAGACTATTTGCCTAGAATAGTGCCCCTTCATAGTTACAATCCCTTATGTTAAACGTAAGTAAAAGCATCAAGTGACCAAGAGACATAACTGTCACTTGTTCTGTTGATGCGAAATAGAAAGAGAGAATTAACTCATAAAGCGTAAATTCATAAAACTGAGGCACTTACCAACTTGCTATGCTATCCCTGTCCCTCTTCTGGTGAAAGAAATCCGGCATTTCATTCAAAACTTGTACTTATATGCTAACTTACGCGTTTGCATCAATATCTCGAAATGACAATTTGGTGCTTGGTCAAGTTATGTATAACACCGTCCAATTGTAAGTTACATTGTTTATTTTTACGATTGTGTTGTTGATTTGACAGATACATACTTCCATAGCCTAAGTTCCAAAATTTCACTTGTATGGCTAGAAATATTTAAATCTAATTCTGAATACACTTTTTTGAAGTAATACATATGGAACCTCAAAAAGGTGGTAACAGTGCAGGAGACATGAACCCAGGGGAGGAAAGAAATAACTTGTGAAATTTGCAATAAATACCTTTTCTATTGATTCAAAATTGATCTGGGAATGGTGTAGTTCACTCCTCTGCTGTCTATAACCCACCACCCCAACCCAAATTACAACATGACATATAGCAAAAATTCCCGCTGTGGCATCCACTTTCAGCGTTGGAACAGTAGTGCCAACCCCACTCATTCGGTACTAATTTAGGCGGTTTTCTAAAACAGAAGAACGCCAATCTCAATTCGTAATTGTGTGTGTGTAAAGATTATGAACCTTTTCGGAGTAAATATTTTATTTTTTGTTATATAGGCTATTGTTTTTTTTTCTTTTCTGCTATATAAAATTTGTTTTAGTAAAAGTTACATTTGCCTGGACCAATAACTTTGACAATGGTTACAACCTAACACATCCAACCCAATGGCTTTTCGTCAACCGTGCCCTGCTAGCTCGCCGTGGCCTTTGGCCGCACCTACACCGCGCCTAACCTTCATTTTGTCCAATCCAATGGTTACAGCCTAGCCCGCCCAGATCAATGTTTTTTTGCAAACCTTGCCCCAGTAGCTTACCTACACCGGACCTAACCTTCGTTTTGTCCAATCCAATGGTTTTTGACAATGGTTACAGCCTAACACGTCCAGATCAATGGTTTTGACAATGGTTACAGCCTAACGCGTCTAGATCAATGATTTTGACAAAGGTTACAGCCAAACGTGTCCAGATCATTGATTTTGACAAGGGTTACAGCCTAACACGCCCAGGTCAATGGTTTTGACAATGGTTGCAGCCTAACGCATCCAGATCAATAATTTTGACAAAGGTTACATCCTAACGCGTCCAGATCATTGATTTTTACAATTCTTACAGCCTAACGCATCCAGATCATTGATTTTGACAAAGCTTACAGCCTAACGCGTCCATATTTCTTAGTAATGGTGTATTTTATATCTTACATTTTTGGCACACTGCCGTGGCATCAATGTCTCGTCATATCTCGTTATATCTCACCGAGCTGCAGTGAGCAGTATGTCCGCCGTAGTTGAAATTCAACAAGAAAGAAACGCACATATTTCCAGTATATCAGTAATAATGGACAATTTCAATAGGTACTGTCCCGTGGAACCCCTGAAAAGGTATGAAAATCAAATATCACCATGTAGGCCCAAGTGAAACTGTGAAAGTCAGGTTCCCTACTCACGCACTAGTAATGTTTACAATTACCCCCCCCCCCAACCCTATTGTGTGTCATGGTCATGTTTTTTGTTATTAAATATATGCTAATGTACGTTTAAATAGACTATCTGATCTAACAAACGTGTTCATTTTGTAATTTATTGAAGGCGTTCATTTACAGGCTGGAACGTAATGTTCATTAATTGGCACCGGTAAGTGTTGTTCAATCTCTAGCTAAGTTAATTGTGTGCTTATAATATTATGTGCAATTACTTCTTAAATAACACACAAAAAATTTAATGAAGGCACTGCAGTTGTAGAGTCCAATCAATTTTGAAGTGATGGGAAGTGTACAAATAGGCTATGCCATTGCTAGTACTTTTCGGCTTAATAATAAATAAATCCTGCGTTGTTCTTAAGTGTTCCTTTATTGGTCTGGTGATCCTACCAGGAAGAATAAACTGCAGAATTATTGGCAGTTAAGTTTGAGCATCTCGTCATTGAACAGCAACCATGAAACTTTATTTCGTTTCAACATTGTATCCTCCAAATACCCACCGTTCACGCCGTAAGTGTCCTCGTTTGAGTTTTCGTCCTACTAAACAGCTTTCATTAATTTCAACAATATGGCCTTCTTCTCCCAGCTGAATGGGATTCATGGCATATTGAATATTTGTTTCAATAGATTTTTGGAAGGATAATCTTATTATTTTGTGTTCTGGGGCTTTTTTCAGCAAACCCCTCGATGCAGAGTACATTTTATATCCACTCCACATACATAGTGTAGTGGATTGATACCTAACGTCGTAATATATTACACTTAAAATTTGCACCTTTCTCTTGGCAACTTTTCGACTAAATATTTAACTATTTTCGCACCTTACATTCCTAGCTCTAGTTATAATACACTGTTCACACGGGAGCCTCGTGGTGCCAAAATCCGATCCATATAGGCCATTGTTATATCGCATACAATAAAGGATCGGATGTTATCCTTGTGCACACCTAAATTAAAAGCACCTTCACTTAACACTGGAGTATTATTGTTCCATGACACTGGTTTAATGAACATAGAACATTATGAAATGCTAGTAGAATGATATATGCAATACTAAGAGTACATAAACAAACACGCATATCCACAGCCGTGATGCTGTGTCCATAGCAAGTCCATATGCAAAGAATATACAAGCGTCTCACGCTAACGTGATTGCGTCAGCACCTTAAGGAGAATATATTAATGTCGTCAGAGAGAGTGTACCACATCGTTACTTCAAGCAACACCTCCTACTGTCGACTAAAGTATTATGTGTACTCGAGTTTGAAGATTGTTTGTGACGTAACCAATAGACATACATAAAATCCAATAACATCATCATTTTTGTCGTTTTATTTTACGTGAGTTCATGTAGGTTTGGAATTTTTAGTTTATATTTTAATATTTTTTATCGCAGTTGGAACGCAAAAAGTGCCCGTTTTTAAGCGTGTTTCAACCATGCGACACATTTAAGAATTATTATCTCACAAACCCGTCATCAGATCAAATCCAAATTTTAACACAATATACATTGGAATGTTGTATAACTGGTTTATTAATTTCAAAATTTTGCGTGTCCAAGAAACAAAGTTGTTATCATTTATGTAAGGTAACGTTTTCTCGGCTTGGGATGGTTGGAATATGTAGTTCTTGGTCGCGTAGTAATCCTTATACATCAAAACGTTATGCTGTATGACTTTAAAATACGTTAATTAATTCACTTATTTTATATCGGTTTATATTTGAACGGGGAAATACGACCTCGCCTCGCTCGGCAGTGATGGGCTCCATCTCAGCAACGCTGTACAGCTTACCCCGGAGCAGCTGGCTGGTGAATCATGCCTTATTTCCACGAACAAATACAAACCGATATAAAATAAGTGAATTAATTTACGTATTTCACAGTCATACAGCATAATTTCTTGATGTATAAGGATTACAACGCGACCAATAGCTATATTTTCCAACCACCCCGAGCCGAGAAAAAGTTACCTTACAAAAATGATAACAACTTTGTTTCTTGGACACAGAAAAATTTGAAATTAATAAAGCAGTTATACAACATTCCAATGTATATTGTGTTAAAATTTGAATTTGATCTGATGACGGAGTTTTGAGATAATAATTCCTAAATGTGACGCATGGTTGAAACACGCTTAGAAACGGGCACATTTTGTGTTCCAACTGCGATAAAAAAAAATATTACATTATAAATTTAAAATTTCAAACCTGCATGATCTAACGTAAAATAGAACGCCGAAAATGATGATGTTATTGGATTTTATGTAGGTCTATTGGTTACTTCATAAACAACCTAAAAACTCGAGTGCACATAATACTTTGGTCGACAGTAGGTGGTGATGCTTCAAGTGTCCTCAGATTTATTCCTTGCGCTGCCCCCATTTGGATTTTCAATTTTTAAACCGTCAAGAGCGACGTGGGATGTATCAGGTTTTTGCATTGGAATTTGAAAGGAAGGTCTGACTATGATATTAATTTTTATATGCGTGAACTCAAGCGACGATGATGCCACTTATCTGGAACTTGCGGAATGGTGATGGAAATATTAACAAACAGCTGCTTAACGTGTGATTTTTGTTGAAGTGTGTGATCTTCAGTGTCGGATTAAGGTAAAATGAGGCCCAAGACCCTCAGATTTTAGGGGCCCCTTTATTTTTTTCAAATAATTTTTACTTTTTAGCACCTGTACATTTAATAAAGTATATACAAGAATTTTTTTCTCAAGATGAATAATACACTTTTTATTAAATCATATATACATACATTTCAATTGAAACGATCATCGTTATTTGAAAACATTTCAGATGATTTGATAAACAATTTAACAAATCATACTATTTTTTACTTTTTATTTTTTTGGGGGCCCCAGATAATTGGGGGGCCTGGGCTTAGTCGGGCCTAATGGGTAATACAGCACTGGTGATCTTCTCTCATTTTTTCACCTTTTGCATAATAACTGGGGCTGAAAATGAGTAATAGATATTGTTCAGTTCAACAGTGCTCTTCAAAGGCAACAAGAGGCATATCAATGCATTACTTTCCTAAAGAGAAAGGATTAAAGAAGGAATGGAGTCGAGTACTTCGCATCGCAAATCCGATTTCTAAATACATGATTGTATGCAATTTGCATTTCACAAAGGAGGATTATTTTTAACCAGGTTAGTAAATATTCCATTGTACTGCTCCCGTAAATTGAATTATTTAGGGACAAAATGAGAGTATTTTCCGTCCCCATGATAAAATTTAACCAGCAAATACAATTTCTGGATGTGTGACACAAGAGTGAAGTGTTACAAGCTCGAGACTGTGGGAGAGCCCGATCACATGATATATTGCACAATGGACGCTTCTAGAAGGCTATATTTAGCATAGCAACAGCGAGTTTGGAAATTAATATTATAAATATTTTTATAAATTATGCTATTGGATTCCAGCCCAGAGCCAATGAGAACAGGTCTTATTGAAGACGGGATCAACTTTAATTACACAATATGATGAAATTATGCATTTAGGCCCTTAGAAGAAGATTTTCTTATTTGGTAATGAAGAGAATATTAAAAGAAATTATGTCTGATACTTTAAAAACCACAGATCGGTTAATCTACGCAGTAATGAGCATTAGTAATCTACGCGCTAAAATTATGGTGGGAAATTGATATGGCCGCCAAAAATACGACTTGGAGAGGGAGATCCAAGGATCGAGGTTCTTATTCCAGCAGACTTTGAAGAGTGAGGAAGTGTTTTTACTGGGTTAACGGAGATCCCAAGGCTTAGTCCGAGTGCGACGACTGTCGACTTGTGGAGACGCGAGGATAGCTAGGCGGAACGTTCGAAGATCACCGCACTTCCATTCTACGTGAAGTTGCGAGGAACATTTTATTGATTATATCTCTTATATAATTGAGATTTGAAGTTAAATAAGCATATATATATAAAGGACAGGTCGCTTACTATATATTGTGAAAGGTCGAGAGTTTTAATATTCACCGTTTCGACAATATCAGCCTGTTATGTTAGATTTCCAAATGTGTTGGAAATAACGCTGAAGATCATTATAAATTGCAACGTGAAGTTGGCGAGCGCAGTTCAAGTGAACAGTGGCGGAGAATTTTTAATATTGGCGCAACACATAAACATTAACAGAATGACTATTATTATTCTTCAAACATTATCATCCAGCATAATTAATATTATTGATATGATGAACTAAGTCGTCAAGCGCCAGAGACATATTCGATAACAGGAGTTAAGATACAACGATGGAGCTTCGTTAGACAACGTATTCTTGAATACAGACGTAGTGTACGGTCCATTGTGCATTTTCGTCAGTCTACGAAACACTAATATAACATAAATTAGCAATGGAAATATTTCATTCAACATTTATATAAATATTTCCATAATTATATTCCAATGATGAAGCTGATCCATATTTACGACGGAGAATGAAAACTTTACAGAAGAGATTTGTCAAGATGCTAGGGTAGCCCAGCAACACAGAAAAATTTGCCAGAAGGATGTCGTTCGAGCCCAGGCGAATGTTGGTGAATTCCAGAGAGGGACGTTTTCTTATCTCTGAGGTCGCAGATCCGAGGTTCGAATGCAGATCGATCGCAGTGTCTTGTACTGAGGAAACATCTAAAGTATTGTGGCAATACTTACATAGATCTTCAAGATTTCGTCCAAATAAGGTATTAGTGTATCTCAATTGTTATATAGAGCTTGATTAGTAACATTCTGAGCAGGCGATCTTATTCCATATTTCCAGCGATCTTATTCCATATTTTCAGGCGATCTTATTCCATATTTTCGGCGATCTTATTCCATATTTCTATATTTTCATATTTCGTGTATTTCAGTGCTTTTATGTATTTTACACTTCAGATGTGTGTTGAGATTTTTATACTTCAAGATTATTTAGAAGATGATTGCATTTCGTCTATTTTCAATTTTATTCTACGGATCAGTTGTGGAACTGACATTAAAATTGTGTTCGACGAATCACATTGCCTCATAGGAGACTAGCCGTTTCGACTCTCGAATGTTAATAATTTCATTTAAACCAAGTATTCTGACATTGTGTCATAGCTTCAAATTAAATTCGTATTAAATTTAATTTGAGCACTTTAATGTAACAACATATAACTTCAAGAAAAGAAGAAACATCGAATGATATTGTTATATCATTATTGTACATAAACTATCGACGATCTACGAAATACAAGTCGTTTGATAAGACCGAAGTCTTAATCCATATGAACATTCTTTGGGTAGAGTGGAAAAACATTACGACATTGACAAACCTTTCTTATTATTTGTAAAGCTAAGAGCTTTGTTCATTTAACATGTTAGAGGAAATACCTTTTGATAGAAGATAATTCAAATCTTTGGCTAGGAATTCAAAGCTAGTTTATCTCGGTCAAGATTGAATTCTATCTGACACTATAAATAACATGTGTGTTATTTTATACTATTTGTGTAACATAACGTCATTTGTGGACATGATATTACAACGATAAACAATTTAAAGCTTGACAAGTGAGATGAATGAGGAGTATTATTTTTATTACATGTATTTGCGACAGACGAGTTAACAGTTAATTATCTTGTTGTGGAGTAAACTTTAGGAGGTTAATCACGACTGTCTAACATCGTTCATTCCAATTGGAAGTTTCGTTTGAAGAACTTACGCATGTATAATTGTAGTCTAGTAGTCATGTGCAATGATACTGAGGGTCATGCCAGTATTTGAGAGAAGTTCCTACATGTTAATAACAATTAATCCCTTTTGATTATTGTTTAACATAGTATATGATAATTGATTATGCCATATATACTGTTATATGAGGATTTGTAGAGCTATGGAGTGCTCGTGCGAGGGAATTCCGCATTCTAAGGAAGTCAAAGTATTGTTGTTCTTTGATAAAAAGGCATGTATCATGATAAGAGCCGTTGTATACAAGTAGTTCAGTTCTTGTGAATTAACGATTTAGCTGTGTTAACAGGAGGGTTTCAGTGGAAATGCAACTTGAGAAAGATTGTCTACTCAAAGGTGTCGTCAAATAAGGAATGTGTCGGAAATTCAGCTGAGTTATCGAAAAAGCAGTGGGTAACACGAGACAAAGTATCTCTAGGGTCGTTACGGGCTTAAGTTTAATAGAAAAATGCAAATATAAATGGGCGCCATCAACTGAACTCCTAGCAAACCACTTCCTTTCCGGTTAAGCCTTAATCAAGACAAGGAAAGAAAAAGGAAAATCACATCATCATCAGATCATAACTAAGATAAAAACAAATTTATTTCACTTTGATAGTCAGACAGACATTTTAAATATTCATCCTACCTGAGAGCATGGTCGAATGCCAACGTTAAATTGTCATTGTCCAAAAATCGAACCATCTCTTTTCTAATCAAAATTATTTCATCCACTTACAACAGAAAAAATCTCTAAAGTTCTCTTGGGTTCTCAGGATCACTGTAGCACTATGTCTTTCGTCACTGACATTTGTGATACCTGAGACCTAATTTCTCTTTAATTTAACATCATGGATGTGGATTTGAAAAAAATTATTAATCTGTCTAAACATACACATTATAATCACATATTTTAAACATCACGTAATTTTATGGCTTGCATGGCATAATTTAAATGTTGAACACGTTAGTAAAATGCTCCTAAACATCGAATAATTAATTTACACTATTTACATTGTCATTAATAATTGCTTGTTCGTGAATTACAGAAAATTCACTGCTCATTGGTCATACTTATCATCATCATCAAAGTTAAATATTTCTCACATTAGTTCTCATCTCAAAATTCAACATATTCCTGTCAGAATTATTAACTCATCACCATTAAATCATTTAAATGAAAATTATTATCACCACTTCATTATAATTTCTAATTATTCACACACTCTTATCTTATTATCTCTTTCAGACTAAATTATCTTAAATCATCAATACAAATTGTTTAATTCCTCAACTCAAGTTGCAATTCCTCAAATTATATCTCAATTAAATTTATTTTAATTCCATATAAATTCGTTATTCATCACCTTCTTTAATTAATTATCACCTTCTAATTCAGTTATTCATCATCTATCCAATCGTCTATTAATTTATTTAAATCAGTTTATTTATTCAATCTCTAATTCATCCATTTATTTAATTCATTGATTTATTCCAAAATTTAATTTACCAATTTATTTAAATTTTATTCTTCTGGTTATTTAGATTTTTATTATTTCATCTAGTCATTCTGATTTTTATTTCATTAGGTCAGATCATTAATATGCTTAATTTTCAGATTATTTCATTAAATATTATTCTCAGAAAATCTTGTATTATCAACTTTATTTATTTGTTTAATTTCCTAACAAATCGTTTAATATGGGTTATAGAACGTTGTCTTACAGTTTTATCACTTCCAAGTTATATCTCGTATTTAATTATCATGCCAAAAAATATTATTGCCTTCACGACATCACGTTGGATCTGACTATCCACAACGACATTATATATCCTCAATTCTTCAAATATCACATTTGAATACCACAATTATTCCACAAAACTCCATAAATATTCAGCACATACAGCATGAATCTCAACAATTACGCTAGACTGGGTTCGACAACCTCATGTCTGCCTCAAAATACATTAGTAACATTGCAACTATCAATTGGCAACTTCCACAAAACGCCTATCACAAACTTCGCTTAACCATGTTGCATGATCTAAAAAAATATATAACTGGCTTCAAATTATCAACACACACAATCTCCAAAAACTGTAATTACTCTGATCACATCTAGACAACTTCTTAAACAATTGGAAAAAATATTACCTTAGTAATTCAAGATCTGCTTTCAAATAGCATAAATTCTCTTACAATTCTCGTAATTCACATCACAGAAAAACACCAATGTGCTATAATCTCTCATATCAAAATCTGCAATATTAATCTGCCTTAAAATAAATCTGACCATTAATGATTCATCTTACAAGATTCAATTACTTTAAATCCTTCTCAAAGGTATCAAACACAATTATAAAAATCATCAAAAGCATCAGCTGTAACAGCTGTTAAACTGAAAGTACTCTCAAAAGAGTATAGCAACAAAATATTGGATTGGCAAACAAGAATTACAAAAGTAACCCTGCTGACATTTATCTTTACTTTATTTAACAAAAGTTCGACTGATATGTGACTAGTAGTTCCTTGTTTGATTCTCTTATAATCTCATGTACACTCGGATGATAAAAATGAATCCCTCAATGGCAAGTAAGATGAGTAACCACCGTACAATCGTATAAATACGAAAGACCTCGCCCCGTCGACTAACATGATAGTGCCCTGAACGATGGGTAAGATGAGTAACCACCATACAATCGTATAAATACGAAAGACCCCATCTCGAAGACTAACATGAGTGAATGTACCAGATAGGAATCAACAAGTCTCTAGTTGTCATATAAAAGCGATATTCATTCACTAAAGTGAATAACATCTTAATATCTCCAAACAATCCAATGGAAAAAATCCCTACTGATGAATAATACACACTCGCTAGTATGCAATGAACTGACGAAGTAATTTAGATAATCAATTGCAGATCACGAGTTTGAAATACTCGTCACTCAAAAAAAACTATTCATGAAAACTATCCTTACTGAAAAAATGTCTAAAAGACCAAACATCTGCTTAATAAAGCCAACCAATGGTGAGAATTTCGTATAATGATGCCTGCCATATCATATGGTCACGCCATATTCTAGCAAAAATTCGAAGCATATAAAGTCAAAGCCATGTCTAAAACAATCGTATCACTCCTATTAGAAAAATATACATGTGTGCCCAGTATTCATGAAAATAATCGTATCAGGAAGTTATAACTCTTACAGTACCTTCTCATAATCAGCTGTTATTAAATTTCAAAGATCGTCGATTTTCCCTATGTAATGAATTTCTCTTAAGATCGGCGTGAATATCATTCCACCGACGCTATGACGATTGCCTTCAAATCCCAAGTGAATCAGCTGGTAGACCTCCTCCTCGTCAGGAATCGAATCCATCGCTCCGTTGTGCCATCGCGTCTCTGTCTGCGTTTACTCCGACATGATGAATTTCTGGTTATCCATAGCGGATATTGTCCAAATCCTCACGAAAAAGTTCATAGAAACAGCGGACCCCCTTTTCCTCTTCTACGTTACGCCACTGTTCCATACAATGTTCAGTTTGAGTGTTGAAAGTTCAATCTCCAATAACTGTAAAGTCTCACTTTCAGAAAATAAAATTGTTTTATCAGAGTGTCTAAGTTTATGAAACACCCTATAGCTGTGTTCGTACTCGGTAATTCATAATACTTCATAAGAAAGAATTGCATTAATGCACGAGCTAATGTTCCTAAGTGCATTTGCTTAAAACATTTCATTTGCTTACAATCGTTAATGTTACTTGGAATGCGTTATGAAATGCATAGTCGTAATGTCATTAAGAAAAACTATGTTCATTTGAAGTTCACAGTTGCAGTATCTCGTAACTATTTGCCTGTACAATTCAAATGCTGGATAAACGTTCCAACTCAATGTTGTAATAAAGTTCAGCTTCTGTCATAATGCTTGCGTATAAAATGGGAAATAACCCGCTCGGCCATACTGCAATGCTATAATAATCTCCGCCTAAAGCTGGCCTCGCCATGTCGCTCTACTATGCTGTTCTGCGTTTCCAAAATGCAGCTTGGAATAAAGTTCTCCAACTCGTTTTACTGTACTGTTATAAACCCCGGCCTTCTCATGCCTGCCTGGCCCGCACATCTGGTTATGTAACCGGTCTTCACGCGGCCTACGGCTGGTGTCCGCCCGGCTCACTGACCTACTTTTCGTTCGCTGCTGGGTGAAGTTGAAACTGTCGCTTTCACTTTCCGTGACAAAAGCTGTGCGCTGCGCGACCTTTCCATACGCTCGGCATATGTCCTACTCTGCCCGCTCTCTGAATTCGACTGCGTTGCTTGCTGTACTGGACTCTCTTGCTAACAGAACTTTACTGCTTGGCTCTCTGAGCTAGACTGACTTCCTCTGGACTGAAATGACCCTTACCTGCCTGGCGCAGTCACGTGACTTTCTCCCCACCTCTGTGGTCTTGCGTCACAAATATAATCTCGAACCCCGATCATCTCGGCTATTAAGTTATAAAATAACTTAAGGGTTATCTGACTTCCTTCAAATAATTACCACATATAATGCATGTTATATCTCCTCTTCTGAGATGTTTAAATACCATGTTCCATATAGATCTTAATAAAGCTTCATATTTCCATCCATAATTCCATCTGCTTGACTGCGGTCAGCGCCTTCTAAATCCTAGACCTTCTACGTCATCCTGACATTCCTCTTGACTCGATCTGAGCGCTATCTCTTCATAACTCTTCCAAAAATCTCAACTACGGCTTAATGTCTGCTGGCGTAGCCGATAGCCTCAACTAGGTATCGGGTACAGTATGTCTCCTATGCATTCATATACCATTCGTCCGATTGCGATGAAACTTGGGTGAGATGTTGAGTACACTCCAAGGAAGGTTTCTAACTTAGTAAATCCATTTTACAATAGGTAGCGCACGCGTAGATTCAACAAATGAGCGACGACACGCAAAGCGTTTCAACAAAGTCCCGTATGCATTCATATACCATTCGTCCGATAGCTATGAAACTTGCGTAAAATGTTGTATACACTGCAGGGAAATTTTCTGGCTAAGTACATCCACTTTACAATAGGCAGCGCACGAGTAGATTCAACAAATGAGCTACGACGCGCGAAGCATTTCAACAAAGTCACGTTTGCGTTCATATACCATTCGTCCGATAGCGATCAAACTAGGCTGAGATTGTGTGTGCACTCCAGAGAAGGTTTCTGGCTTAGTAAATCCCTTTAAAAATAGGTAGAGCACGAGTAGAATCAACAAATGAGCGACGACGCGCGAAGCGTTTCAACAAAGTCCCATATAAGGTCATATACCATTCATCCGATAGCGATGAAACTTGGGTGTACACTCCAGGGAAGGTTTCTGGCTGAGTACATCCATATCACAATACGTAGCGCAAGAGTAGAATCAACAAATGAGCGACGACACGCGAAGAGTTTCAAACAAGTCCCGTATGCATTCATAACCCATTCGTCCGATAGCTATGCAACTTGAGTGAGATATTGTGTACACATCATGGAAGGTTTCTGCCTTAGTAAATCCACTATACAATAGGCAGCGCACAAATAGATTCAACAAATGAGGGGCGATGTGCGAAGCGTTTCAACAAAGTCCCCTATAAGGTCATATAGCATTCTGCCGTTAGCGGTGAAAATTGGGTGAAATATGGTGGACACACCAAGGAAGGTTTCTGGCTTAGTAAATACATTTCACAGTAGGTAGCACACGAGTAGATTCGACAAATGAACGCCGACACCTGGAGCGTTTCAATACAGTCCCCTATGCCTTCATATCCCATTAGTCCGATAGCGACGAAACTTGGGTGAGATGCTGTGGACACTTATGTGACGGTTTCTAACTTAGTAAATACATTTTACAGTAGGTAACGCACGAGTAGATTCAACAAATGAGTGACGGGGTGCGAATCGTTTAAACAAAATCCGGTATGCGTTCATATACTATTCATCCGATTGCGATGAAACATTGATCAGTTATTGTGTACACGCCAGTGAAGGGTCTCGACTTAGTAAATCCATTTCACAATAAGTAGCGCAAGAGTAGGTGCAACAAATGGGTGACGACGCGCGAAGCGTTTCAACAAAATCCCCTATTGCGTTCAAATAACCTTCTTCGATAGCGATGAAACCTTGCTGAGTTATTGTGTACACGCCAGGGAAGGGCTTCGACTTAGTAATACACTTCTCAATATGTAGCGCACGAGTAGATTCAACAAATGAGTGACAGCGCACGAATCGTTTTAACAAAACCCCGTATACGTGCATATACCATTCATCCGATTGCGATGAAACATTGATGAGTTATTGTGTACACGCCAGGGGAGGGTTTCGACTTAGTAAATCCATTTCACAATAGGTAGCACACGAGTATATGCAACAAATGGGTGACGACGCGCGAAGCGTTTCAACAAAATCCCCCATGCGTTCATATAACCTTCTTCGATTGTGATGAAACTTGATGAGTTATTGTGTACACGCCAGGGTAGGGTTTCGACTTAGTAAATCCATTTCTCAAGTAGGAAGCGTACGAGTAGAATCAACAAATGAGTGACAGCGCACGAATCGTTCAAACAAAATCCCGTATACGTTCATATGCCATTCATCCGATTGCGATGAAACTTTTGAAAGTTGTTGTGCACGCTCCCACGATTGATTCTAAATTAGAAAATCCATTTTACGATAGCTTAAGAGGCAGTGAACGGAAATTGAAAAACATGCTGTGTATCCAAAATCATTTCAAGAAACAGAATTTCAACGCCAACACTTTCTTTGATTGGCATTGCAACGCATGCCGGGTACAGCTTTTCTATATATATAAAAAATCAATGTAACGTGATAGTTTGTGGGTATGTATGTCTCCTATGCGTTCATATACCATTCGTTCGATTGCGATGAAACTTGGGTGAGATGTTGAGTACACTCCAAGGAAGGTTTCTGACTTAGTAAATCCATTTTACAATAGGTAGCGCACGCGTAGATTCAACAAATGAGCGACGATGCGCGAAGCATTTCAACAAAATCCCGTATGTGTTCATATACCATTCGTCCGATAGCGATGAAACTTGGGTGAGATGTTGTGTCCACTTACGTGAAGGTTTCAAAATTAGTGAATACATTTCACAGTAGATAGCGCACGAGTAGATTCAACAAATGAGCGACGACACGCAAAGCGTTTCAACAAAGTCCCGTATGCATTCATATACCATTCGTCCGATAGCTATAAAACTTGCGTAAAATGTTGTGTACACTGCAGGGAAATTTTCTGGCTTAGTACATCCACTTTACAATAGGCAGCGCACGAGTAGATTCAACAAATGAGCTACGACGCGCGAAGCATTTCAACAAAGTCACGTTTGCGTTCTTATACCATTCGTCCGATGGCGATGAAACTTGGGTGAGATGTTGTGTACACTCCAGGAAAGGTTTCTGGCTTAGTAAATACATTTTACAATAGGTAGCGCACCAGTAGGTTCAACAAATGAGCGATGACACGCGAAGCGTTTCAACAAAGTCCCGTATAAAGTCATATACCATTCGTCTGATAGTGATAAATGTTTGGTGGATTGTTGTGTACACTCCAGGAAAGGTTTCTGGCTGATTAAATCCATTTTACAATACGAAGCGCACGTTTATATTCAACAAATGAGTGACTACGCGCAAAGCGTTTTGACAACGTCCCGTATACGATCACATACCATTCATCCGATTGCGATGAAACTTGGGTGAGATGTTGTGTACACTCCAGGGAAGATTTCTGGCTGAGTACATTCATATTACAATATGTAGCGCAAGAGTAGAATCAACAAATGAGCGACGACACGCGAAGCGTTTCAACCAAGTCCCGTATGCATTCATGTACCATTCGTCCGTAGCTATGAAACTTGGGTGAGATGTTGTGTACACGTCATGGAAAATGTCGGGCTTAGTAAATCCCACTATACAATATGCAGCGCACAAGTTGATTCAACAAATGAGGGACGACGCGCGAAGCGTTTCAACAAAGTCCCGTATAAGGTCATATACCATTCTGCCGTTAGCGGTGAAACTTGGGTGAAATATGGTGGACACTCCAAGGAAGGTTTCTGGCTTAGTAAATACATTTCACAGTAGGTAGCACACGAGTAGATTCGACAAATGAACGACGACACCTGGAGCGTTTCAATACAGTCCCCTAAGTCTTCATATCCCATTAGTCCGATAGCGATGAAACTTGCGTGAGATGTTGTGGACACTTACGTGACGGTTTCTAACTTAGTAAATACATTTTACAGTAGGTAGCGCACGAGTAGATTCAACAAATGAGTGACGGAGCGCGAATCGTTTAAGCAAAATCAGGTATGCGTTCATATACTATTCATCCGATTGCGATGAAACATTGATCAGTTATTGTGCACCCGCCAGGGAAGGGGACTTAGTAAATCCATTTCACAATAAGTAGCGCAAGAGTAGATGCAACAAATGGGTGACGACGCGCGGAGCGTTTCAACAAAATCCCCTATTGCGTTCATATAACATTCTTCGATTGCGATGAAACCTTGATGAGTTATTGTGTACACGCCAGGGAAGGGCTTCGACTTAGTAATACATTTCTCAATAGGTAGCGCACGAGTAGATTCAACAAATGAGTGACAGCGCACGAATCGTTTAAACAAAACCCCGTATACGTGCATATACCATTCATCCGTTTGCGATGAATCATTGATGAGTTATTGTGTACACGCCAGGGAAGGGTTTCGATTTAATAAATCCATTTCACAATAGGTAGCGTACGAGTAGATTCAACAAATGAGTGACAGCGATGAAACTTTTGAAAGTTGTTGTGCACGCTCCCACGAATGGTTCTAAATTAGAAAATCCATTTTACGATAGCTTAGAGGCAGCTAACATGTTGTGTATCCAAAAGCACTTCAGGAAACAGAATTTCAACGCCAACACTTTATTTGATTGGCATTGCAACGCATGCCGGGTACAGCTTGTATTTTAATAAATATTGAAAATAACTTTTAGAAGAGAATATTTGGCAGAAATGGAAAGAAGACGAAAAATGAAAGCCGATGGTATAAATTATATTATAAGATTTTAGGATGAGACCGATATTTATTGATACAGAAATTTACAAGGTCGAATGCCAGAAACGCCATATTTTAATTGCTATCAGAGTAGGGACACGACTAGGAGAAGTCATTCTCTACTTGTCCTCGAAAATGTATAGACATATAATCTGAAAGCAGAAAAAGTTAACCGAGCTACATGAAGAATATTTGACGGGAAGGACAGCATTGCCACGAAGTCAAGATGAAAACGAACACTGATAAAAGTTAATCCAATGGAAAATAAAAGCTATAAGTCTACAAAAGCAACTAATACAATGGACAGAGATATGAATTAAAGTCTTTGAAATACCAAAGGGAAAATCAGTCTACAGTGTGGAGATATAATTGCCAAGCAGCAGCAACGTTTTTCGCAAACTACAAGAGTTGTTCGAAAACTAAGGAAGATTTATAAAACCTTACTCAACGAGTTAGTTCAAACTGCAATTGAAAATTAAGAAGATGATATTTGAACTGGGGTCAACGAGGATATTTGACATGAAACATTACTCGATTGTCATGGAAAGCTACTAGATCATGAAGGGGAACTAACTACTTGCAATATGAGGATTCCGGCAGTGACTTAGCCCGCATATCAAGGCTTTGTCGGGGAGGGTGAAAGCTTACCATCATGTTTCACCGAATGAACATAATTGCATCTACAACTGCAAGGTATTGCCATAACATCGAAAGAAATACCTATGAACAACAACAACAACAACAACAACCATTCAACGGAGAACTTCAAATATGCTGTTCGCTAGAAGAAATCGCCAATGACGCCCGTATAAGAAGAATGCAGCGAGATTCGAGCCCCGGAGTGGAGAGTGAAGGGAGGCACGCGATCTAGGTTGAAGGACGGACGAACGAGAGGGGAAGCGGGCAGGTGTCCACCAGACAGACCAGCACGCGACCACAACCGATCCCGTTAGGTAGGCTGGATGACCGGCTTCTGTATGAGGAGACTGCGGCGGGGGAAGGACGAGTCCAATTTTGATTCCGAAAAAAGATTCTGGCAGAAGGTTAAAGAGACCCTACGAATACTATTGTAGTTAGAATCCAGTAACGTAGATATCCTTGACCTGACCTAGTTTTTGTGTGGCTAATTTTGGAAGACTGATTTTTAAACTATTTAATTGTTTTAATTACGTGTAGAGAATCGATAGTGTCGTTTAAATGTTTCAGCAATTGTTTCGATAACGTCGTTATTAGGATTTTGACGTATTAAGGAATTGTAGTCGTCATTGTTAGTCTTTACTAGATTATTTTGATTTTATTAAGATTTGCTAGATTAATTGGAATACTTTTAAAATTGCGTTAGTTCTAACATCTAACCAAGCAGAATGTCGTTGTTGACATATTTCTGAGAAGAATTTTTCGTGGAAAATATCTATTTGAAATCTGAATAGATAAACAATTTATTGTTTGGTTCTGTTAAGAACAACAATTAATATGTATTCTTTAAAACCAGATTTAGTGAAGGAAACGTTTTATTAAATAATCTGATGTTTTGACACAGATGAAAAACGCTATATTACGGTACGGAAAAATACGGACTGTATAATGTAATACTCATGTAAAGGAATTGTCGTAAGAAATGAAAGAAATATACAAGATAAAATGTCTCAAGACAGGAATACTAGAATGGAAATGAAATGTAACGTATTTTTATTTGGTTAAGACGAGAATATACAAACCGTTCTCTAATTTTAGAAAGTTCTATGAACTTTGGTTCCATAAAATAATAGAAAGATAATGAGATCGCATAGTAAAAGGTTTCAAAATGATTTTGTGACAGAATTTGCATAAGAAAGGAACAGGAATGAAAATACAAGAGGTTTTTTAAGTAATGGTGAAAGGAATGGAATGTATAAGCGGTAGAAGACTTGTAATTTGAACTCTATAAGTAAAATACTGAATTTCGTGGATACCTAAAGCATTCAGAGAAATGGGATTAGTTATTATTATTGCGTGTACTAGAGATGAATATGAAACCGTAGGTATTGACGCTACCTTGTGTTTTGTGGTAATATATTATGGTGTTCCTAAGGAAGTATAAAATATAATGCGAATGCATAATGAAGTTCCGACTAAGTTGTCGAGGTGTAATGTGTGGAAAGATGCGATAAAGATAATAAGTCACTATTGGAGTAACGTATTGTGTTACGTAGATGTTGGGAACCGTAGAATCGTCTGATATATGTCCGTCTTATTTTATTAAACTTCTTATAATGAATTTGTCTATATCGAGCAGTTTTTTAGCTTCACTGTTTGAAACATTATGCTAAATGGAAGTGAAAGTTAACCCATGAAATGACACTGAAGTAGAAGTTTTATTATCAAAATGACAGAAAGATACTGTAACGAGAAGGATCAGTGGGATCGAACCATTATCGAGTAGCTTAACGATGTTGTAAATATATTTGTTTCAATGAATAATAAGAATGTTTTTACGGTTAGTTAAAATATATGAAGTTTAGATTTATTTAAATATCAGTGTGTAATATATCATATAGTGGATGAATGTTAGAAGTTTCCGTGAGAAAGAATGTATGTGTACAACAAGTACAGTATGAGCCACAAGTGTGACTACATTTTAAAATATTAAATGTTTTATTTTAAACGTTGGAGAAACATTTTCTCTATGATATAGTCATGAGGACTAAGAATAGTGACTACGTTTTAGTTTTATTTTAAATATACTTAATATTTTTTATTTCTGAATGTATGAATATTGTAACGAGTGAATGTAGGTGTATTAGGACTGGGGAGTGTCCTTATTTTTTAAATAAATATGCAGTCACTTGTTAGTTTGCCTGGTCGATTTTTTAAAGAACATCTCGACTTTCTGTCTAATAATCAGGAAACGATAGTGCTGCTAGTTAGGTACTGGCGCTCATTGCAAATTTTAGTAACCGCTCACCCTCGAGATTCCAAGAATCTCGTCCTACCACATTTTGATTGTAGGATGTTTTTATTATTGTAGCTAAGTAGATGTACTATCGTGTTTTGATAAATTTACCAGTATTCAGAGGTTACTAGCTATCCACCTATCAAGTATCCGTTGATCTTTCTGGCTGGGTATCAACGCCCTGTGCGATCCCTTCCATCCTTAGCATAATGGGTGGGGGCTTCGTCAACTTTGGGTGTATAAGAGTATATTTAATTGGCGTTACCCAAATCGTGGGGCATGATTTGATGTTTTCACGTGTAGGCAATATCTAATCATGGGCTCAGTTGAAGCAACGATCACTCAGAGATGAGGTGTAATATTTTATTGGAAGATTATTTATTTGCCGATCCTGATTATTGTATATATTAAAGTGAATTAATGTAACCATTATTGAGGAATACTGTGATGTTTGAGGCACATTGTTAAACCAGCTGATGACATGTTTGGTCATAGTAATTTAAAGGTGAAGTGATAGTTAAATTGTTGGTTAATTTTAAAGATTATTAGATAAGAATGTTCGGGATGTTGTTACAACGATGAGTTGATGACGTAGGAACGTAATTATAAAGGTAATATATTTTTATATAGTTAGGCTATCGCATTTTAAAATATTCAAAAAATCAAAGATGCTATAAAATTATGGTCACTCAAGGTATCCACATTGTTGTAAATAGTGATGTTTCCCTAGTTCTCCAAGAAATAAGAATGTCATCGAAGGATATGGACGCTATAAAGAAGATATATGGGCAATTGAATGAGTCCCAACCCCAAATATCAATAGATTTATAGACATTGCATAAATACACACATGATAATTCTAAGAAAGTACAGGAGGATATAAAACAATCTGCTGGCACAGTAAAAACAGATTTAAAAGCTGAACGTACACTTGTACGAACACGCACTAAAGAAAGTGTTGAGGAGGTACAGAAGGAATGTAGATTAGCCCAGGAAAAGACACAAAATGAAATTCAGAAAGCTCAGGAAGAAAATAGGAAAGTCCAGGAAGAGAGTAGGAAGGCTCAGGAAAAGGTAGAGAAAGCTCAGGAAGAAATTATGAAAGCCCAGGAAAAGGCAGAGAAAGCTCAGGAAGAAAATAGGAAAACCCAAGAAGAGATTAGGGAAGCTCAGGAAAAGGCAGAGAAAGCCCAGGAGGAAATTCAGAAAGCTTTAGAAAAGGCTCAGAATGAGGGAAGAATATCCCAGGAATTAAGTAAACTAGCACAAGAAGAAAGTCGACTAGCCCAAGAACAGAGAAGAAAGGCTTTAGAAGAAACTAAAACCAGAATAGAAGGAGCACAGAAAATAAGTAAATGTAGTGGAGAGAAAATAGATTAGGTTTCCACAGATTTAGGTACACTTAGAGAAGAGGTAACTAAAAGAGTAGTTGCTGCACAAGTAGAAAACAGTGAAAACATTTAATCTTAAAGAGAAGTTACAAAAAGGTATAGATGAAGTAAAACAGGAACACACAGTGCATTATAATAAGATTACAGAATCACATGATGCATTAAACATTATTACTGTTAGACACACGAGAGCAGAAGAGATAGATATGAAGGGATTGATAGACGGGAAGAAGAAGATAAAGAAAGCCTATATAGTTAACAACATTAGAAAATAAATTAGAGGATCAAAAACGGTTCATTGAAGTAGGCATAAACATAGATATAACTAGTAATATTGTGAAAGCTGTTGATACTATGAAGGAAGATGTTATTAGATCTAATAGAGAATATATTCAAGAAATGCATGCTAAAATTCTTAAGGATACGGGAAAATTTGAATTAGATGCAAATAGAGATAAGTCTAGTTTAAGAGAAGAGATAAATAAACGTATTGATGAAGTACAGCAATCTAGCGTTAATAGGATGTCAGAATTAACTAATAATTCTGATACTAATAGATCAGATGAACTCGATAAGATTAAAAAATAGTAGATGCGGTAACGACCGAACTTAAAAATAAGTCTAGTCAAGAATCGGAACTATCTGCATTAACTGAACACATGAAAAACGAAAGCATTAGAGAAACGGGTCATCGTGAAGATTTAAGAATGGATATACGGAAGGATTTAAGGGACGATTTAAATAGATGCTTTCAAGACCGAGAGGATAAATCACGAGAAGAACGCGTGACACACGAGAGCAAAAGAGATAGATATTGTTGTACCCCTAGGGTACGCTACCCCCATCCCCTAAGGAAAATCTATAAAATCCCAAAACTACAAACTTCTGATCTAAAATCCTTATAAAATACCACCTAAAAATTAAATAAAGAACAAGTAGCACATACAGGAAATCGGGTAGCCTCGTATCACAGGCAATGACCTGAAAGAGGTGCACGACTCGGGAGGAATGTAAGAATTCGCCGAGCGTGCACACCAAAGCTATAAGAACCCCAGAGGTCAAGTGCCGGGACCATCAATCATTCAGTCCTCACTCAGTGCACCGACGTGTTGAACCTCTGCTGTCTACAGACCGAGTAAGTGTCTTAGCGATCTACACACTAACCAATACACTACACACTCCACCCCCCTGTGCTTGGACTGTAATTTATTTCTTATTAACTATTATTTTGAACTGCTAAGCTCTATTGGTGTATCTCCAAATAGAGATACACATTAAAATCCTAAGTAATAGAAGCAACTGGTCTCACTCTTTTATTTATTCAGTTAGTAAGTTCCTACCCTAATAGATTCCACTTTAGGTAGGACTTAGAAATAGCTTTATTGCGTATTTGCTTAATCGCTGCTTGTATACAGCTGAGCGTCCTTGACCGCGCAGACCACAGCAAACTCTACACTTACTCGCGTGCTCACGGCTCCCTGCTAACCGCGTGGCGCAGTAGTCGCGCTTTGGTCTATAAATTAATAGGTCTTGCAAACTACCCCTATACCCAGAACAACCCCGCCAAACAGCACATTGGGGAGTTCTCCTGGCTGGTCGCATGAGCGATCTCCATTCCTAAAACATTCCTTACCTCTTACAGTTTTCGCCAAGCTCTACCCCCCATTCTAGTCTAATTTCATCCCCTAGATTTATTATTTGTACAGGCATCCCTCACAGATACCTTACAAATGGTGGAGGCAAGGGTACCGCGACGTTGATTTAAAGCAACGTCTAAGGGAGTTCAGACAACGAATTTCCGCGGCAAAAATCCCTAAACCTCGTGCTTGCCAAGCAAACGCCACCCAAAATTGGGAAATTTTTTTAGAGATCAGGGTCCAATTAAATTTATAATTTACAAATGGTGGAGGCAAGGGTACCGCGACGTTGATTTAAAGCAACGTCTAAGGGAGTTCAGACAACGAATTTCCGCGGCAAAGATCCCTAAACCTCGTGCTAGCCAAGCAAACGCCACCCAAAATTGGGAAATTTTTTTGAGAGCAGGGGCCACTTAAATTTATAAACCCAGCCAGACCCGCCCTAATTGAGCTACTATTAGAAACGCCACCCCTATCAAGTAATTAGTCAATTGAGACCCCACATTTGCTACGCCCACACAATAAATAACTCATAATAATAATTCGATCCCCGGTACCTTAGATAACATTATACTAATAATCTTTCATCTATTACCCCCATTTTTACATTATGGCATCCCTCAACCGCATACATACATTGCAACGCATAGACGCATTGCAAAGCTTAATTGCGTGGCACAAATCCATAGGCGACAAACAAGAATACCTGAACCGCCTGCAGAAAATACTGCGTGCCCAGTATAAGAGAATACTGGGAGCCCTTTCCCATAAGACAGGACATAAATATGTCATTAGGGGCCCCATCCCAGCCATCAGGCAACAACTTAACCGAACACAGGATAGGATTCATTTACTCCACGAGGCCCTTCACAGACAACATTTCCACCTCAAAAGAGAGCACCTTAGGGCAAATACAATCAACACGCGACTGGCGGAACAGGCCAGGGTAATTACCCTGCAATATGCCGAGATATGGCAACGCTTCCGTCAGCTCCAGGCACAATTTATTACATTCGAGTTGCTGACATACTCACCTACCCCAATGGAGGCGGCCAATACACAGAATATACCCAAAGTAATCAACACATCTATTCCCGTAATGCCCACTCCTATTAGGAAGGGGACGGCCGTGGCCATGCCACATCCCAAGCTTGATATGGGAAACGAGAAACATGTAGACACAATCACTATACCACGTCATAACATGTCAATCCCAACGCTTCCATTAGGCCCTAGGACATTAGCGCCCATATCGGCTAGCAATAGTCCTAAGGTACGCCGAAAAGCCATACTAGTTCACCGGATAGTTCCAGTCACACTCCCCAAACTAGAAGGTAGGATCCATAAACCCAAGATTACCCTTCTCCAAACGCCTCGCAAGGAGAATACATCCCTTGAGTGGATACCAGGGGCGAAAGCCGCTTTGGCAATCCGAGGGAGACGAAGCTATTATTTGAGATAGCTCAGCAATAAAAAAATCCCAAATAAAGAGCACATTAGTCCTACGGAATTAAAAGTACACTTTCCTATAATATCAGTTCCAAAGACTAAGTAATAGCCTTACGAATAGTATAACTTGTTTTTCTAGCCCATTTTTTCTTTACCACACAGCATTTAGGTGTAGGTAAAAGATAAGAGATGTCGAGGTACCTTCCACTAGCAGCAGTCCCACATAGGCTAGATATACATTTTCCCAGTCCCCACAGCCATAAGGAATAGGAGCATTTCACCACCATTAATAGAAAGTACAATAGCATATTTCCCCCAAATGATTATAACCCAGGGATACAAAAAGTATAACAAGCGCCCTACGCGCTATGACATTTAATAGCTATGATAATAACTAGCACTCACTGGCAATCGCCAATACTGCATGATAAGGAATTAATTATAAGCTGCATGTTTAGTGTAAGAGATATAATAAGACATACCAGGTTATATTACATGTGTACTATGTTTTGATAAAGTAATGAATTTTGTTAACATACACTAGCTGCAAATAGAACATGGCTAGACACATACTTAATACTACTTAGGCCCTACATTTCCCATAGGTCCCCATAGCTAAAATACGCCATACAAGCCTTGGCAATAGCGCCAAATAGAATGTGGCACCTAGTCACCACATTCAGAAACAGGAGTCACCACCAATTCCGAGTTAGTCATACAACATAACTCGCCTTCAATTCTAAAAATCCACATAGGACATACTGACATAAGATGGTGGATAATAATTATACATTTATAAAATGTAATGTGCACAATGGTTGTTACGGACAATACACTGCAGACAGAATATTATATATATTCTCTACAGCGCACAGTAAACAAGGTCAAGACTCTCTCATAGCAGGCGGAAGTAACAGGACACGGAGCGCGGCGTCAGCGAGACACGCTCATTCCATAGCAACAGTGATTTACGCAAAGTCACGTAAAATACCACACTCACACATGGCCGTGCGAAGCAAGGGGTCATTTACCCATATGTAGGCCATATGGCAAACGATAGCAAAATTCATTCATTATAGGGAAATGCCTAGACACTTCACAGAAATCTACATTAATAATGGCGCACATTTTTACAAAACTACTCGCATTTAGATTCACATACAAACATAGTCACAAAAATTAGGTGAGCGATCAAAGATCTCATTACCTATCTTAAGGAAATGTAAAATAACGGACCCTTGTCCTATAGACATATAATAACAGAACACAGTCCGAATACCCTAACATAGAACTTAATTGTTTATACATATATCCCGATAGATATAATAGATACTAGCGATTCCATATATTTCCCATAACACTATAGGAAATAACACTTCTAGGGATCATGAACACCGATAAGAAATTAACACATTTTTTTACGTGAACAATTCAGAAAGTGCACGGATTCCAACAGTTACCCCATATTAAGGAGGGATAACAGGCCGATACACTACATGGCCACAGGATAGACCAACAAAATGGTACATAGGGCCTAATATACTATATAACAGTACATTGATACGATTTCTCTAACAAACGCCCTTATTCCCGTGATAGCGAAAGTACATACAGTACAATGACACAGGTTAGCCACAATGCATACACACGATGAACACAGGTTGGCGGCATTTCTAGGATGAAACGCAATACTTCTACACTCGTGAAGGTGAACGACATATCACACACGAATTAATGTAGACACACAATAACACAGGTTAGCGAATTCCACTGCCAAGGCAGAGTAATACTTACAACAGTATATAGCAATGATTGGTATCATTACGCTCACTATTGCGACAGTACACAGGTGAATTATTACTACCACAACCAGTAGGAAGTGACACAATAACACAGGTTGTTAGAATATCACAGCAAACACCATACATAGTTCCGCTGAACACACAAGTAGGCAACACGGGGAAAGGAGTTGACAAATACTTACGCGTCATACAGATTATCCAATACACTATAATCCATAAGATGTTTTAATCATAAATATTAATTTACCTCGCACAGACTCCTTGCTAAGGCAGTCTCCACACACGCACTGAATCATGCTCTGCAGACAAGGCGGATGCGTGCGTATACAGATTAATGACACCGGAGACGGTAGTAGACCGCGACTCACGTGTTATACACAGCGCTTCCGGCACACACACATAATCTGTTCCACATCTTTTCACCCTCATAGGGGATCTGCTAGATATCTCTGCTTTTTGGATCAAAGTGGAATTGACCACCAAATACCGTCATATAAGACAGACATAATGAACAGTTTTCATACTGTTCGTAATTGTCTACTTAATGACGAAATGATAGTCATAATTTTAAAAATTAACTCAATATTTCCATAAAAGCCACAAGGCTCATAAAGGACCACAAATCCTTGCAGAGATCCCCTCTAGTATACATATACACAATAGATCAACAATTAACAGTACGATCATCAGTTGGCCCAAGTAATTTGCATACTTTCATTTTGAGGCAACGTGATACGACATGGCACACACATATATGTATGTCCACTAGTAACACAATACGTTAAATGGTCCATAGCTATTCTACGTTATCCTAAGGCGCATTTAAGACCAGAGCAGGTGTTTGCCTACCCTCCTGGGATAACGATAAAGAATAAGTATCGAGCATAAACATAATCATGCCGAATTTTATAGATAATAATTAGTAAAGGCCCGATGATTATCTTTAACATGAAAATGAAAATCCACAGCCTGCTTCCAGTCTCCGACCGGGTCAGGAATGGAATGAATGAAGCCCCCATCTAGCGGCGAGGATATGAACTGTGCCGGCTGCCGAGGCCTGACGCACTCCTCTGGGGCAATGATTAAATGAATGACAGATGAAATGAAATGATAGTGGAGAGTGTTGCTGGAATGAAATTTTGACAGGGAAAACCGGAGTACCCGGAGAAAAACCTGCCTGCCTCCGTTTTGTCCAGCACAGATCTCACATGGAGTGACCGGGATTTGAACCACGGACCCAGCGGTGAGAGGCCGGCGTGCTGCCGCCTAAGCCACGGAGGCTCCTATCTTTAACATATAACAAGTAAATATACACTTGATTTCACAAACAAGAATATACATAATAGGAATACACTATCCTTAGACAAATACATCCGGTCAGGAGAATACAATGCGTAGTTCTCACTGCCAGACAGCAAAATGACCGATGAAGATAGCCCATTATACTCCCCCACGAACAATCTACCATGCGGAATGCAATATTAACTGTGAATACACATATTGCTACACCCCGCCATATTTTTCATTTTCACGGAGTAGAAAGTGCAAACCACTGATGCACTTTCCTACACAATTTTACATAGAATTTCTACAGCTACAGGAATGCGATATATGCTTCCAAACATGTAAAACACAGTCCAGAATACTACATACATTCTCCCGGAGTAGAAAGTGAAAACCACTGACACACTTTTCTACGCAGTATTACAGAGAACTTTTATAGCCATAGGGGCGACATATGCTTACGAACATGTAAAGTACACTCCAACATACCACATGTATACTACATAAGAAACGCATTAGTTATATACATAGCGCATGCCACATTTCGGCACGATATACTGACAAAATAATCCCATTAGCATTTGGCCAAAGGAGAAGATACATAAATTCCCAGCATACAGACGAATAGCTAATGCCCTCTGCCCGAGTTATACAACATACCAGCTGTACAGTTCAAAACGCTGGTAAACAATACATTAAATACGTAACACGTGCGTATGACAGCTCCTTTACAGAACGATAACAAAGCCTTCATGGTTCCAGCCCACTCCTATCGCTCGCCTCCAATCACAGTAAAGACATGATAAACAAAACCTACTCCAGACGGACAGCCAATTAGAGGCTACAGGTCACGCCTCACACTGACGACAGGTGATATCTCACACACACACGTTATCTCCGAACACGCCTCCCACGAGACAGATAACTAGCGAGCGGCCATAATGAATTCAAGTCGCACATTGCGCGCCAGATTTAAACGGCACTAGGTGACAAACATTTAATTATAACAATACACTTCATACAATAGGGTAACCAAATGATTTTATTTTAGTTCACCCCTATCATCCCTTAACCCTTTACACCGGGATAACACATTTAACGGCCAAAAGCCAATATTCTCGGGGATATTTACGCAGCGCCGCGTCACACTAAATACACCACATTTTATATCCTGGCGGACTTTTAATACATTTTTGCCCTCAGATACACTCTTATCTAAACACGCCAGCCAATATAGAACAACATGAGTATGTATCCATAACCAAATAGGAATAAAAAATCCACTTTCCCATTAGGAGGTTTTAATTTGTTTTATTTTGGAGTACAATGATACTATTTAAAATATTATCTTTCAGAATTAGACCGGCAGAGTTGTTTCAGGTGACAGCATGTTCCTATAACCACCATACATTATACCCCTTTTGAGACCTATAATGCAAACTCCACACTTAGGGATATTTATGGCCCTGTTTAACATATAGATGGCATTTATATATACCATCAGTCCAGTTCATAAGATGGCAATAAACACTTATATACCCCCCTCATTTCCATAGGGTGGATAGTAAGTTATTTTTTTTGCAGCGATCAACCCCATCATAGGAGGGAATTACGACACATATAATGCGATGCAATTTAGCCTGGTTTAGGATACCAATACATAGTATCTAATCAAAATCTATAGACAATATAAATAGATAAAATTTATAAGCAACAGCTCTAGATAATATATCTAGACAGCAGACCTAGACACAATTTATAAATAGTATCTCTAGACAATAGACCTAGACGGAATTCATAGAAAATATTTACAAGCAATAGCTCTAGACAGTATACCTAGATAATACCTCTAGACAATACCTCTAGTTAAGGAATTATACTATAATAATAATAATAATAATAATAATAATAAGATGACCAGTTTTGAAAGATAGACTTTATAGCTTATGAGTCTAATAAATAAACATAATACGAGCATAAACAGCAGTCACATATTATTATGGCGACAGGTGCCATATATTACCAATAGTATGTCCAGGCCATAAAGCACATTTCCCTCCCATAATACACATTAAACACTATACAAATAACACATATACACTTCTTCCCCTACCAATGCGAGGCACTATGGTTATTATGCAAATACCAGGGTGTATACCATGCCTTATCGCTCATGGTTGGATGTTAATCAACACTCGGAACCTTAAAGCTAACAGCTAGTGTTCCAGGCTTAACCCACTAACACAAGTGCATGCAATGATACATTTTTTTCACCAATGTTTTCACCCTGCATGTTTATTAAAAGCATAAATGCTAACCCACATCCTTCAGTACGGTAACTAACAACCAACGCTGAACACCCAGATCCTACACAGTAAAATCCTCACCTACACAGGTCGAGAGTCCCAACCCATTAACGTCTTCATACATCCCCATAGGACCAAGATTCCTTGAACCTTTATTACCATCCCATTACCAGTAATTAACAACTTTTTAACATACCTCCAAATACCCAATAACATGGGAATACCAGTCCAAATCCCTCACTTACCTACTAACATGTGAGAAGGAACTACACGCACCTGATATTAGCTGGAAATCCGATTGACCAGGCGCAATGATAATGCACCGTGCCACCACAATTGTCCCCCCCGTTTAACTACAACACAATAAAACAACATTAAAACGCTAGACACTTATTCTTCAAGGTTTACGCACGGCGATGCACTAAGCAGGGTGTAAAAATATTTTCCAGGTGAAAATATATGTTGCAAAGTATTTTCCAGGCGAAAATATACGTTGATGTCTTAATAAATTGTACCCTTAAAATGACATGACAAGACGTCGACGTTGACGATCGACGAGAGGTCATAGTGGTGACACGTTAGGGTGGGCAAGCGCCTGTGTTTTGTGGGGAAGTACCTAGCCTGTCTCCTCTCAAGACAGGGTCCGTTATACCGTTTTTTGCCCTAACGTCGTCTAAACTATACCTACGGACGGACGAATAATGGTTCGATGAGGGAACAAGTTACCCCTACATCGGACAGAATACTTTCTCCTTCCCAAGACGACCCCTAGGACTTAACGTTAGTCAGTAAATAGAATTAAGTAGATGCTCTAGAATAGGAGCAAACGCCTGCAGCGGCAGGTATATAGGAATAAGATGAGGATTGAGAAAAGGGAATAATGAGTTAAGGGTATAAGGAGATAAGGAAAGAAGGAAATAGTAAGAGAATACGATAATGAATTAAGGGTATAAGGAAACAAGGAAATAAGGAAACAGTAACAGAATGTGATAAGGAAAGAATACAAAGTAATAAGGGAATAATAACACAAGAAATGAAATGAAATAATGAACCAATGAAATAATGAACAATTATATTCCGGGCCGAGGTATGCAGCACCGATGGTCTCTTTGCTCATACCCCCGATGAACAAAGCGCACAAGCAGAAAATATATAATGAAACTACGATTCTTTTTCCCTGGCCGAGGTAACATACATTATTGTACCCCAGGAAGGAGAATATTCAGCAAATATATAATGAAAATACGATTCTTTTTCCCTGGCCGAGGTAACATACATTATTGTACCCCAGGAAGGAGAATATTCAGCAAATATATAATGAAACTACGATTCTTTTTCCCTGGCCGAGGTAACATACATTATTGTGCCCCAGGAAGGAGAATATTCAGCAAATATATAATGAAACCACGATTCTTTTTCCCTGGCCGAGGTAACATACATTATTGTACCCCAGGAAGGAGAATATTCAGCAAATATATAATGAAACCACGATTCTTTTTCCCTGGCCGAGGTAACATACATTATTGTGCCCCAGGAAGGAGAATATTCAGCAAATATATAATGAAACCACGATTCTTTTTCCCTGGCCGAGGTAACATACATTATTGTGCCCCAGGAAGAAGGATATTGATATTGCACGAGAGGCAACATACACAACAATGAACGAAGGAAAAGGTAGAGCAATGATGTAAAACAGAAATTAATAGGAGTAAACTACAGTGAAGTTACAAGGGATAAGGAATAAGAAGGAATAAATACAGTATGAATGCATACCAAGTAAGAGATAAAGGTTGAAATAATACAAAGACTTAGGAGAAAGATGAAGGAGAATAAGTAAATACAAAGGTAAACAAAGAGGTAATAAAACATGGCCAATAGCAATTAAGAATCTAAATATTATAATAATAAACATGTATTTCCATTTCAGCGCAGGTTGAAAACCTGAGGCGCTGATACCAGACAAAGCACACATGGTGGTGCACAATTTGAAAGCATGTATCGGGAGTGGCTCCATTTTGGGGCGCTCACCGAAAATAACAAATGATAATGATTTCTATATGCTTCCACAGACAATGATAATGATAAAAGGTGATTTATTGACTAAACATAATGTTTTCTATATGCCTCCACAGGATTAACCCCACAAAGGACGAGGGAAAATGCCCTCTGAAATAATCATTTTTACATGAAATATGGATCCACAAAAATTGATGTAATTTTTTTATGCACTAACCATATACTTTTTTCTTGTGTTACACGACTGCCCCACCCCCAAAAGTGCACACTCACATGCCCCATACATAGCCCCCCCCCCAGAACATAATACCCATTTTCAGGCACATATCCGGACCACAGTGGAGATATACCTGTGGGATATCCTCCACTGAAGGTCGGATCAACGAAAAAAAAGTAGCACTTAAAATGAGAGGTGCATTACGGCAACACAACTCTCGCCTATCTCTGTAAAGGACGAGTTGTGCAGCCAAGATGACTTCGCTCGCCCACAGGGAGCAAGCCATGCAATAAAATATTCTGCACACAAATAGTATATCACCTGCAGGTAATAGATAATAGGTAATAGATAATAAGTAAGGGGTACTAGGTAATAGACAATAGATTATAATTACATATTAAGTTAAGAGTGCACTCAAAATAATGTTAAAAGGTACTGACTACAGTAATAACAGAAGGATCATAATTCATTAAGAAAATTTGGTTTGTTGACACAGAAGGTTAACACATAATTAAGAAAGGTTGATTTTACTATTAGAGAAGAACAACACAATTAAGTGAATTTGGTTTTGTTTTTATTGAAGATTGATGTAAATAAGAGAATTGAATTTTGTCTATGTATGTAATATTGATATGAGTAACAGGGTTTTTGTTTCAGGTTTTAATGGTTGTAATAATTATACATAATATGAAAACTTGATTTTTTTTTTAGAAAATGTTGTTGATATTTACCCATGAAATGAGAACATATGGCTAACTTTGTGATACACGTTGTTTTTTCCTTTCCACTCTTCTAAATTCCACATTGTAAAAATGTCGCATTTCTCCCCACACAATAAAACACTTTTCAATTTAAACCTTTAACTACACCTTGCGGCATTTATTTTTTCTGTCACTATACTCTATCCCTTTTACACACATACAGGGCACGCGAGAGCAGTTTTTCATCCCCACTGGAGGCAAGTAATTATATATGTATCTATAACCTCCCCCTTTAACCCTCGGATGTTTTTTTCCTCTCGTGTGTTCCTGCACCCCTTAATTTAAAGTGTTGCAATTGCAAATTTTTATAATATGTATTGTTTTATTTATCAAATTATTATGTTTGTATATCAAAAATACAATAAGGGATCCAGGTAATATCCCATCAAGAAAAGACATAATATGAAAGACAGTAAGCTTCACACCCCATTGTTGGATTTTAAAAAACAAAAACTGTAAAGAAATATTGTTCCCCTCACCACAGACAATTACACTTGATCGCTAGGCACACCCGGACACCCAACCACTAGAAGACACAATTATTCAGCTTTCAACTTTCGACATTTCACAATATAGCACTAAATTTATATCTACCCCCTGACTTACCCCTATCTTCCACGAGGCTACCAATCCACCCCCTACGACACCAACCATACAACGATGACCTAAATTGAAAGAAGAAAAGAAGAGAAGAACAGAAGACAGAAGATTACCAAGAAAGAAGATGATGTCTTATTTTTTCAAAAACCACCCCACGTCTTCGTCCAGTTATCGAGGACGATAACTAACCCTACAAAGGGGGTTGTTGTACCCCTAGGGTACGCTACCCCCATCCCTTAAGGAAAATCTATAAAATCTCAAAACTACAAACTTCTGATCTAAAATCCTTTGAATGTTGTATTCAACACCTTTTAACATTATGTCGAGTGCACTCTTAACTTAATATGTAATGATAACCTATTGTCTATTATCTAGTACCCCTTACGTATTATCTATTACCTATTACCTGCAGGTGATATATTCCATTTTTTGTACAAAATATTTTATTGTATGACTTGCTCCCTGTGGGCGAGCGAAGTCATCTTGGCTGCACAACTCGTCCTTTACAGAGATAGGCGAGAGTTGTGTTGCCGTAATGCACCTCTCATTTTAAGTGCTACTTTTTTTTCGTTGATCCGACCTTCAGTGGAGGATATCCCACAGGAATATCTCCACTGTGGTCCGGATATGTGCCTGAAAATGGGTATTATGTTCTGGGGGGGGCTATGTATGGGGCATGTGAGTGTTCACTTTTGGGGGTGGGGCATTAGTGTAACACAAGAAAAAAACATATGGTTAGTGCATAAAAATTTTGTATCAATTTTTGTGGATCCATAATACACGTAAAAATGATTATTTCAGAGGGCATTTTCCCTCGTCCTTTGTTGGGTTAATCCTGTGGAGGCATATAGAAAAACATTATGTTTAGTTAATAAATCACCTTTTATCATTATCATTGTCTGTGGAGGGATATAGAAAAACATTATGTTTAGTCAATAAATCACCTTTTATCATTATCATTTTTATTTTCGGTGAGCGCCCCAAAATGGAGCCACTCCCGATACATGCTTTTAAATTGTGCACCACCATGTGTGCTTTGTCTGGTATCAGCGCCTCAGGTTTTCAACCTGCGCTGAAATGGAAATACATGTTTATTATTATAATATCTAGATTCTTAATTGCTATTGGCCATATTTCACTAACTCTTTGTTTACCGTTGCATTTATTTATTCTCCTTCATCTTTCTCCTAAATCTTTGTATTACTTCAACCTTTATCTCTTACTGGGTATGTATTCGTACTCTATTTATTCCTTCTTATTCATTATCCCTTGTAACTTCACTGTACTTTACTCCTATTTATTTCTGTTTTACATCATTGCTCTACCATTATCTTTATTCATTATTGTATTCACCTTTATCTTTCTTTATTCTTTCTTACGCATTGTCTCCTATGACTTCACTACTCTGTACTCCTATTTACTTCTGTTTTATACCATTTCTCTACCATTAACTTTATTCATTATTGTGTTCACCTTTGTCTTTCTTTTTCTTTCTTACTCATTATCTCCTATGACTTCACTGTCCTGTACTCCTATTTCCTTCTATTTTATACCATTGGTCTACCATTAACTTTATTCATTATTGTGTTCACCTTTGTCTTTCTTTATTCTTTCTTATTCTGTGTGTTGTGTAACTTCAGTGTACCCTGTGTCTACCTTGCGTATGCAAGATCGGACTCAGCGCTCATATCCTTAATTACTAATCGTATGCTTGGGTTGCATAATTTAACTCACGAGATATCTTCTTTTTGTTTCTATGCCGTAAAAATGTACGGATTTGTATGATGTTATAATTGAACCAAGGGCTGTTCAATACGCAGGGTGGTGTCGGAACTAAGAGAGCCTAGAAGGACTTCTTTTACCAGTGGACCGGCTAAACACGTAACATGGTATGGGGCATTAAGGACGTATAGTAATCCAGGGACCTTCGTCCAATTTGCAATGTAGTATCGGTAAACCGAGTGACTACGAATGCAGATTGTGGTTTGCGAAAACTACGGATTCTGTTTGAAATGGCTTACCCAGTTGACCCATACGTATAGTGGTTTGGTTTACTCTTACATAGCCTGCGCTAGGAGTTACCTCCGTATCGAGTGACCTCCCACGCGCATTGCCATCCTTGGTCTATGCTACATGTGCAACTTGCATCCCTATCCTCGCTGTGTCCGGTCTCGACGCTTCTTATATTACCTCTTGTGTGATATCAATATTCTTCTTTCTGGGGCACAATAATGTCTGTTACCTCGGCCAGGGAAAAAGAATCGTAGTTTCATTATATATTTGCTGAATATTCTCCTTCCTGGGGTACAATAATGTATGTTACCTCGGCCAGGGAAAAAGAATCGTCTTCTCGTGGTGAGAAATTGTAAATTCAGTAAAATTACTGAATTTCGTGGATACCTAGAGTATTCAGAGAAATGGCATTGGTTATTATTATTGCGGGTACTGGAAGCCTCAGTGGCTTAGGCGGCAACACGCCGGCCTCTGACCGCTGGGTCCGTGGTTCAAATCCCGGTCACTCCATGTGAGATCTGTGCTGGACAAAACGGAGGCAGACAGGTTTTTCTCCGGGTACTCCGGTTTTCCCTGTCAACATTTCATTCCAGCAACACTCTCCACTATCATTTCATTTCATCTGTCATTCATTTAATCATTGCCCCAGAGGAGTGCGTCAGGCCTCGGCAGCCGGCACAGTTCATATCCTCGCCGCTAGATAGGGGCTCCATTCATTCCATTCCTGACCCGGTCGGAGACTGGAAGCAGGCTGTGGATTTTCATTTTCATTCCGTGTACTAGAGATGAATATGAAAGCGTAGGTATTGACGCTACCTTATGTTTTATGGTAATATATTATGGTGTTCCTAAGGAAGTATAAAATATAATGCGAATGTATAATGAAGTTCCGACTAAGTTGTCGAGGTGTAATGTGTGGAAAGATGCGATAAAGATAATAAGTCACTATTGGAGTAACGTATTGTGTTACGTAGATGTTGGGAACCGTAGAACCGTCTGATATATGTCCGTCTTATTTTATTAAACTTCTTTTAATGGATTTGTCTATATCGAGCAGTTTTTTAGCTTCATTGTTTGAAACATTATGCTAAATAGAAGTGAAAATTAACCCATGCAATGACACTGAAGTAGAAGTTTTATTATCAAAATGACAGAAAGATACTGTAACGAGAAGGATCAGTGGGCTCGAACCATTATCGAGTAGCTTAACGATAATGTTGTAAATATATTTGTTTAAATGAATAATAAGAATGTTTTTACGGTTAGTTAAAATATGTGAAGTTTAGGTTTATTTAAATATCAGTGTGTAATATATCATATAGTGGATGAATGTTAGAAGTTTCCGTGAGAAAGAATGTATGTGCACAACAAGTACAGTATGAGCCACAAGTGTGACTACATTTTAAAATATTAAATGTTTTATTTTATACGTTGGAGAAATATTTTCTCTATGATATAGTGTGCCCATGTGGACTGGCCCAAGTATCGAACCCATACCCTTGTATGCAAGAAAAAGGAAGAATTAAGGCAGACCTTAAAACGGATTTCTAAAGATTTCTGAAGGGTTAATAAGAAGTTGGACTTTTGTAAGGTGACGCAAGAGCTAGACACAGCGAGTCACCGAAGCATGAGATCACCGTTGACGCAGCAGTAAAGGGCTGGCGCATGATTATAAATAGAACTTGTATTTTTCCGTTCTGAAAAACAGAGAAGAAGTTTCGTATAAAGCCCTTACTCAACAGTAAATCGACAACGTCGCAATGGCGCAAGAAGAGAAATAATTAAAATTGAGCCATTTGCAGGCATTATACTAAAGAAAAGACTCCGTCACTGTTGATAATCCGGGGAAAGAGATTTTTGTGTGTGGAAAAAGTTAATAATAATTGCACTAGAAAGAAGGTTCTACGCAGCACTATGCAATTAGTTATTCCCCGAGCCCGGAGCTGGCAGAGAGGGAAAACAAAACTCCACTACCCACGCATTTCAGGAGCTCATTTATTAATTAGCATGTGATTGTATGATCGATTTTCGTAATTAAAGAAACCCTTTTTACATTTAGAATGAGAGCTTTTTGGAGATATATTTTTCAAAATTATACGACGATTATTTTAGAAGTTAGGGTTGGAGAAGTAACGAATCTGATCTTTTTGTGGCAGATTTGAATATAAACCCTGGACGCACCAGGAAGTTCATTCAGTCTTAGAAGGCCCGGGGAGGGCCTTGCACTGTTTCACCAACGTTACAATTCAGTCTACCAGAGGTGCCGGAGGGCACGGTACTGTTTCACAATTCAGTCATAGCAGGCCCGGGGAGGGTCTTGCACTGTTTCACCAACGTTAAAGGCAGTATTCATTAGACCGTGACGGGTCGTGTTACTCTGTGTCGCAGACGAGCACCCCTTATGGGAGTCGCCGTCTAAGTATCGTCAACAGTATCACCGTGAGAAGAAGCATCAGAATCCTTGTTATAGGAAACGTATCATCAAACTTCGGACTTTATAATTTTTACAAATACAGTCAAAGTTTTAGACTGTGGACTTAAGCAATTACCGGCCATATGTACTCGAACCTAAATAGTTTCAGCTAAATTATCAGCATCATAGGAGTTCGAAGTACCCGAGAACAGTGAACTATAAAATTCTATCTCTACGTTAAATAACCAGATCAGGGTAAAACCTGATAGTAACGCCTAGTGTTCCTGAACTGAGGAGGCTAGAGCGGATTGCGATAGAATTTAGGAATCGATATTCCAGGCATTGTCTATGTTAAGACAAACGAACAGTAAGACATTGGAATTATTCCAATAGTTAAAGAACCGCAGCATCAGCAAGTAAAATCCACGTGTGGATTACCAGAGAAATAAATCACTAGGCCGCCGTTATAATAGTTCGAGCGAACCGAGAAGTAAAACGTCAGTGACAGACTTATGCTAAACGAACAATTTAGCAACAAGCGAGATACGATATCGTGCATTAAGTTCATTAAGCCGATAGTCGAAATCAACGGAATAGGAGGAGCAACCGTTCCAGTGAGGGTAGTTCGATCGAGACTTTCAATCATCCCGATAGGATTAGGAAGCCGAAGCAAACAAAGTACACCCCTTGGAGACGGGAAAGGAGAATATCATCACGTGTGTTAAGGCAAATGTAATAAATGCCAGAAATGATAAATTTATATGTAATTTGATTTTAGTGAAATGTTTGAGTGTAATTTATATCTTTTTAGTGAATTTTTGTTTTAAGTGAAAATGAATCCCAGTGATCAGTGTATAATTTTATGTGATTTTAAGGGAGTGTTACCAAGTGTAATTATGATCATAAGTATGGCTAAGAATCAGTGAGTGGGTGAAATGTTTCATCGTTGGAAAACCCGGTCTCTGACTGGAAGGATCATGTGAGTACTAATTTCAGTATTATGTGTTTTGGGAAGATTTGCGTAAAATCCTCAGAAGTTGAAATAGGGATGTATGAAAACATGTGAAAATATAGGTTGCGCGATCTGAACGATTAATTTGATTGAAATATGAGTAATTTGAAGTATTATTTAATCCCTTGTGGAAAATATTCAGTGGAATATCAGTATAATGACAAATAATATAATTATTTAACGCAAGCACGATAATAATAAAATTAATTAAAGAAATTAATTATGTGATGAATTTTATATTGGGATAGGTTGTAGCTGCAGAAGCTCCTTATATGAATTGTTGATATGTTGAGGAACCAGTAATGTTCTTACGGTTAAATCTCATTATTGTTGATGGAGGCTAATGCTGATTATATTCTTTTTGAGACGAGGATCAATTTTTTTTTTTTTGAAAGGCACCTTGGCTATTTGATGTAATGAGCGCCATGTCGCGCATTTGCTGTAATTTGTCACGCTAGGAACGCGTTGAAATGCTCTGTAAGATAATTGTGAGGGACAATTATTCGCGGTAATGAAGTTAATTTGGATTGTGAGCGCGGGATGAGTGCGAATACCTTCCCTAAGTCGCGAATATGATGTGGTTGTATGCAATACTGGAAAAGGGTGCTAATTATGTTGATTTTGAGCGCTGGATGAGTGCGAATACCTTCCCTAAGTCGCAAATATGATGGACAGTTGGTCTGATACCACTGGTCTTGTAATTCTTGGTTGTACGTCCTCAAAGTTGGATGTGGTTCCCGAGGCATTTTAATAGGAACGAACTCAGACTCCTTTACGTCGAAGCCCCTTATATATTTGTTGGTTCATCGATCATCTTACCCACTAATGATGACACTTCATAATTATACTTTACCGAAGCTTGGAGAATAGGTCTGTAGAACCTAATAATGTATTGTTGTTGATTTGAATTAACATGCCTTGTCATTTAAAAGAAACGTATTGGAGCGGCCGGTAGCAGGCGCTTTGTAGTCCGTCTCAAGAGGGTGAGACTGTGGTCCCCTCCTTTCAAAGCCATAAATTAGCCGAGTGTTGTGACACACTCTTAGAAACCCTCTTGTAGAGAAAGGTCAGGAACGGGCTGTTTGTTTCATGTTACACGTATGTGTTTAAGATTCTTTTAACGACCCAGTATTTGAACTGAGGTCCTTTTACGTTAATTATTAACGCTTGCAGAGTTCAGATCGTTGCTTCCTTAAGATATAAATGTCTTTGAAGACAACATAATAAAATCCCTAACTTTATCATCAAATGTTTTAATTTGTTCACGAGTTATGATGAGAATTTTGAGATATTTGGGAGTTATCTTAAGTTGACTTTGTCAGTAGTTTTCTATAACTCGGGGATTAGCAGATTTTTCCAAGCACGGTAGTGAGTTGGTAGCTTGAGAAGAGAGATGGTAACAAACTGAACATTGTGGGAGCCCAAAATAAATAATAAGTAGCCATACTATAATAATGTAACCAAATCTAGATAGACTCATTTAAAGACTAAATGGTGGGTGTTTATTTATTAACCCGAAGTATGTAAGATTCACTGAGCCATTGGGAGCTCGTTTGTAAGAAGTTAGGATTTGTAATATATGGGAGTGAAACTCAAAAGATGTTTTTGTCTGGTTCTTGGATAACCATTAATTAATATTTGTGAATCATATTTTGAATTCCTTGTTCATCTTTGGAACAAGTGTGAAGAGTAATTTCAGTCATTTTTATGTTTATTTTTGTAGCGCCAAATTTTTGAATAATTAAATGCTTTGATAACAGGATTTTTATTTTCTTATTTTATTTTTGGAAGTGTATCCTATGATTAGTCCAGAGTGTGTAAGTCACAGAGTGGGAGAACATACCATGAACCCCGATACTCCCGATTGTGCATTGCTGGCTAACTGTGATTTGCATATTTCATTGTTGAAATGGGCACAATAGTCATGAGGACTAAAAATAGTGACAGGAAGCTCACTACGTTTTATTTTAATTTTAAATATACTTAATATTTTTATTTCTGAATGTATGAATATTGTAACGAGTGTAGGTGTATTAGGACTGGGGAGTGTCCTTATTTTTTTAAATAAATATGCAGGCACTTGTTAGTTTGCCTGATTGATTTTTTATAGAACATCTCGACATTCTGTCTTTAATAATCAGGAAACGAAAGTGCTGCTAATTAGGTACTGGCGCTCATTGCAAATTTTAGTAACCGTTCACCCTCGAGATTCCAAGAATCTCGTCCTACCACATTTTGATTGTAGGATGTTTTTATTATTGTAGCTAAGTAGATGTACTATCGTGTTTTGATAAATATACCAGTATTCAGAGGTTACTAGCTATCCACCTAGCAAGGATCCGTTGATCTTTCTAGCTGGGTATCAACGCCCTGTGCGATCCCTTCCATCCCTTAGGATAATAGGTGGGGGCTACGTCAACTTCGGGTGCAGTATCTAGTAGCCAGTTTGTGGGTGTGTTTTTTTCTAAAGCAGAATTTGAGCGCTGTATCAGCAGCGACGTAAAGCGCTACATATAAACTAGCTGTAAATAGAAACGGATAGAAGGCACGAAATGCCGGTCGTTTAAACGTGTTTCGTTCATTATTTCAAAATAAATTTAATACAACGTAATATAACAATGGATCCACTGGGAGACTAAACTCATGATGAATGCATAGTGGTGTCGCTCAATGAACTACTTTGTTAATTTCACGTTGCTTGTAATTTTTAGGTATTCCGTCCCTTAAAACCTCAATAACTAACTAATTTTTAGGTTAGGCCTAGGCCATTCGAGTTACCTTCTACGAATTAATGCCTTTGCTTTAGCCACTAAAGTTGCATGACCATTTCATGAATGTAGCAGCGTATGGATAAAAATTCCTGAAATTAAGGTTACCATATCTATAATAATCACCATAACGTTTATGTGGCAGGTTAAATTGGATCTAAAAATAGGATGACCAAGCTCTCGACTTTTTACCAATATTTCTTAATTAGCCTGCTGATATGCTGCTAGTGGAAATGTAGGCCTATAATCATGTAGTCTCATAGGCTACACCAGTAGCCAGAGCATGTCGCTAATGATCTGGGAGTAGACTGTGCATGCACGTTAACATGAATTTGCTGGTTTGTGACATTACGTCAACAAATTTAAAAAAGTATTTTAACTCTCCTGATTCCATTCTGGCCCCTGTTACTGCCACATGCATGGTTCCAATATGCTTGACTTCATTTTTAGGATTATTATATTTCACTATAGCTTACCTGCTGCACCACTCAGAAAATTAGGCAAATTCATGTATCCTTGTTGCAAATCAGGTCCATGTACGTCCAAAAATGTTTTATATGTCTTCGGTTTTTTTTCCCACTACGCTATTAGTGTCCTCCCCATTCACAAAAGGCGTTTAAGCACAGCGGACCACATACATATGACAAAATGTTGGCTGTAGTGCACCTAGTGGCCAGGCTGTGTACTCAGTACGAAACGCACTGCAGTTTCAAGGGCAGTACTCGTACGACTAAACGGTGCACTGCTCAGAAATGGGCAGGGCAGTGATTCGCCGGCACGAGTAAATTTCTCGCTAGCGCTACTTTGCACAGCCCTGCCCTCTATCCTAATTTTTTGAGGAGTCAGAATCTTCCTTCTACAGTATAGCAAAACTGTATGTCAACAGATGTAGGTGACCTTAATATTACACTCATTAAAACGTTGGTCACCGCCACCACCCTCCGTCCTAATGATGCAAAGTTTTATTAGACTGGGGCGTGGTGGCGCAGCGGTCAAACTGTTGTCCTCTCACCACGGCAGAGCGGAATCTATTCTCGGTCAATACATGCAAGATTTTAAAAGTGAAATGCCATGTCCTGTGGTTAAGATTCCACGTAAAAAGGAGTTCCCATGGCTCAATTCACGAGATTAACAGTCACTAAAATTACGAACTTCCTTCATTGTTATTAGACTTTAAATACATTTGCCATTGATAGTACAAATGCTTGTAGATATCCGTATTGATAGATGAATTAAAAGTTTAATTTAAACTTTTAACATTTTACATGATACAAAAGTAGCTACAATAAACGTGCACAACTAATGGGCCCTCATTGCTTACGGACCCATATGCATTTGCCCCCCTTGTCCCTCCCTCTTGGCGGCCCTGGGCCTAGACTGTGTCAATTGAAGAAATTAGACTAGAAGAACCAAATCACTAGTAAAATAATATACAGTAAAGGAAGGAAGCTTGTAGTTTTACGTGACCATTAATCTCGCAATCATGAGCCACGGGACCTCCTTTTTACATTGAATCCGAACCACAGGACATGGCACTTCACTTTAAAAATCTTGCATGCATTGACCAGGAATCGAACCTGGTCCACCTTGGTGAGAGGCCAACAGCTTGATCGCTGCGCCACCACGCCCCCAAATATACAGTAGATCATAATCAACAAGTTCTCTGTAACTTACATTAGCCTACTAGTTCATTTACAGTATACAATTTGCGTACCTAGTTAGAATGCACCTGAGTGAAAGAAAATAGGCTGGTACCCCTAGCCTATTATTTTTCATGAGAAACCTAATAGAATTTTCTGTCACTCTGCCAAGTACAGATATGTTACCATACTGGGGTATGTACACCAACAAAATTATAGTAATGTTTGTAGACCTGAGAAAAAATGCGGTATTTCTTTCATAACTACGTACTATATGTAAATTATTTTAACAATTTGCTTCTTCTTATGGAGAATGGGTTTTCCTCCATAGTCCATAACCAAAGAAATGTAATCATCAATTGAATACTCGTATGATTATGAACTTCAAAGCAATGCTACGCCTTTCTAGGCTTGATCCTACTTATCAAAATTGATGGCTCTCGTATAGTATCCGTTGCCCGTTTCGAAAGTGCGTTACTTTACTAGTAGCGCTCTGAAAATGGTTTGTGATTACTCCGCCACGTTATTAAAGCCATTTGTCATTGACAAACACCGCATAAACACTTCCAAAATAAGGAAATTGTCAACATTAACTTTCAAGTAATAAACTTATCAAAAGGCATGTCGCCATATTTGCTGCCAACTTACTGATTGTGCTACTAGGCAAAACCTTTGGCCTGGATAAAGAGTATTGATGCGTGACTAGCCCTCTGTGCGTGACAAAAGCCAGGGGTGTTTATATTAGCCTAACGCACAGGGTCGCGCTACCTAACCTTCATTGGCCTAGGCGAAAACCATTGGTCTGGATGAAAATATTGGTCTGGAAACAATAATGTTGGCACTCGGAATAAATGCAGTAACACTCTCTATCGATATAATATTCAACTCCTATATATAAGTATCATTGGCCCTTTCTATAGAAAATTTTTCGGATTTTATTGGCACCGGGCAACGTATACTACACGAGTTCCAAATTGATATTCAGTCGTACACTCGTATACAACAACGCCTTCAAGAAAATTCAGATGAAAACAAGAGTTTATCTTGTTATGACTGCAGCCATTTTTCAATATATCAAACGTGCAGCGAAGTGAAACCACGCTGCATGATGACTCATCTTCAGCTAAAATGTTAGGGGATGGGGGATGCTTTGTGGTATGACCTACATGATGACATTATTACATTCACATTGTACTGTGCCCGTTTAGACCGGAGTCCGCACGACCACATATGCATTTTACCAATAATCAGTCAGCACGAGAGTCAAAAAATCCCTGGGCGCCAGATGGGTTAAAGCTAATCGCAAAAACGACATCAAATGAAAAAAATGCTTTACTGATTTTTGGCTCAATGCAACAATAAGGATAGAAGGAGATTCAATTGGGCATAACACATCATGTAAAATTATCTCATTTTATTTTGAATTTAAAATTGACTGCAAAAATGCTCAAAGCAGCATCATTCACGTGTGGCGACCCACATCCTATTTACACAATGTACAGAAATTTCCCAAACACATTGGACAATTATCTTTGGAGACACAAGTCTGATTATTAGTCCTGTAGACTGTGTTCCAAAATTATATCGATTATTTTGTGATTAAATCTAGTTCAAATTTAATTGTCTTTACTGGAAATATCGTAGTTCACTGTTTGAATTTTTACATAATATTAACACTCGTAGAATAAATGTTCATAGAATTTTTAACTTTCACTTATTTTTCCAGTTTCAAAAAAATATTGTCAAAAATATTATTATTTCTGAATCAACACAAATTATGTACTCATATTAATAACATCTGAAAAGTATTTGACCTTGAGCATAGCATCGAAGAACTGTGCGAAGCACAACAAAATTAATTGTTCTTCTGACATTAAACGTTTCGAGAAGTGACTCGATTATGAACTTCAAGTTCCTAACAAAATATATGATTTCTGAATCATCAACTTGATCAATAAATTGTTGGACCATTTAACTATTTAACTTTCCACTTGGAATCATTATTATGAAAATTATTTATATTTATGGCCATTTTAGTAACTGTCACAACTTGCAATTCTTCGACAGAATGCGGAAATAAGAATTGTAGCTTCATAATAAATTCATTTAGTTCATGGCACTAGGATTGAAAACATCCTTAAAATTATTCGTGGTTATAGAATTATTTTTAATTGGCAGTGGCCCATTCTATTATTTTTATAAGAACACAATATTCCAACAACAACGGCAAAGGTCTTCCTCTGAAGAAGAATAAAATACTATCATGACAAATCCGGGTTCTAGCAAAATCAAAGTCTTAATGGAATCCGTAAACAAGGTTGAAATAAGAACTGATGGTTTTTAAGAAATAACCTTCGGGTCATTCATACGACGCAATGTGTAGTTCCAATACTCCTTCTATAAACCTGAGCCATCGAACCTGCTATTTGATTGATGCTCAATAAAAACCTCCTCATTCCTGCGACTTAAACATGCGCACCTGGGAATGGCATTTCAACTACTCCACACACATAAATTTTCTTCCCAAAATTTATACAATAAATCAAGACTCTGCTTGTTATTAACACTGGAAGATTTATAAACTGACAAGTTTATTTTATTTTACCATTCAGTTCAACCCGTGAAGTTACCATACTTATGATAATCTTTACTTCACTTTCGAATGTGTATCTACGTCATGATTTTATATAAATACAAAAATATACTATTTGATACAATTATCAATTGCTTCCCGTTTCATGCCTCTCCGTGTTATCTGAAAAATATACTTTGCTCATTGCAAATATTAACTGTTCAACCAGAACTGTAACGTTGGTTGAATGCGGGCTTGCGCTAACCACTCTCCTTCGGAAAATCACCTGTTCCAAACTAGAAATGATTAACTAATTCATAGGCTCTCTCTCAATAAATATGATTATTAGAAAATATAAGATCCAAAAATTATTTAGAAAAGTTATGAAAATCATTATTATTATTATTAGTGGATTATTATTATTATTATTAGTTATATTATTTTAAATATATTTAATTATTATTTCATTATGTGAGAATCCACATGTTCGAATCTTCGAATATGGATAAAATATCCATTCCTCAACAAAAATAATTATTAACTTTTACAGTTACATCGACGGTTTTCCGTGACTTCCCTAAAATATGAAATATTCAAATAAATCCTCGTTATGCTCGGTCATGGATCCTAAACTGTTCTGAGTGCTGAAAATACTCAGAATAATTCTAATATGTCTTGCGTAAATCATTGCAAGATTTAAATACGAAGAAAAATAAATGTGTTGGTCATCTGCAGAAAATGAGTTTGTTCCAATTAGCTAGGCATAATATAAAGTCAAAATGTGGCTTACATTTCTCGCTGGTCTTGAAGCGTAGTGAACCTGGTCTGTACCAGATTTATCCAGAAACATGCCCTGTCGGACACGCACGTCCAATCCTTGTATCGGCCGCCATTATATACCCACAATCTGTCTAACAAGACATAGTGGTAATATCTCTTGACGTTTGAAGTAACTGTTGATCCATTTTAATATCGGCTTCTGAGCTTTATCTGGGCATTGTAGCTTTGCCTGTTGTTGCTGCGTACCGGTTCCTTGGGCTCCTTTTCGATCAGAAATTGACGTGGGAACCACACTTGCGGTGTTTGAAAACTGCCTGTGCTAAGAAACTCAACATGTTGCGGTTTCTTAGCGGCACCTCATGGGGGGGGGGGGGGCGGACCGCGCGGTGCTCCTACGCTTTTATAAGGCTCTGATTTTATCTCGATTAGATTATGGCAGTGTAGCATATGGTTCGGCCCGTAAGTCAGTGCTTGTTAAATTGGACAGTGTCCACCACGGCAGGTGAGGCTGGCGCCGGGTGCCTTTCGGACAAGCCCAGTCGTCAGCTTGCTCGCCGAGGCTGGCGTACCTCCTTTACACCTGAGTCGCCAACAAGTACTGCTGACCTATGCTGCAAATATTCGACAGATGCCGCTTCATCCAAGCTATCCATGTTTGTTTTCCAATCCGAATCGCCGGCTGTACGATGCGCTAGCCCGAGCCACTCGGCCGGCGGGGATTCGCTTGGATGACTAATACCGTCAGTTCCGATTTCCTTCTGTCTCCTGTATCGTCTTGTTGATCAACTTCCAGTCCCTTTCCTACTCGTAGGTGATTTCAACTCTCATCACCCCGCATGGGGATCACCATCTTCTTGCCCCAGAAGAAGGGACGTGGAGGGCTTAATTCAAGGGTTGGATTTATCTCTATTAAATACAGGGGAAGCTACACATTTTAGCTTAGCGCAAGGCACGTACTCGCACATTGACTTGAGTGTGTGTGCCGTGCGCTGGTCCCCCTATTTGTTTGCTATGTACACGACGACCTCTTTGACAGTGACCATTTCCCGATCGTTCTTACACTTCTGAACCAGAAGCCCGTGGAGTTCCCCAGTCGTTGGGTTCTTAAGCGGGCAAATTGGCCCTCGTTTCAAGAACGAGCTGTGTTCGTTGATCTTGGTTGCCGGAGCGTCGATGACGAGGTACAACACATCACCGATGTGCTTCTTGCTGCCGCCGAAGAGTCCATTCCATCCTTTTCTGGGACTCCTCGCCGCAAACTCGTCCCTTGGTGGACAGAGGATATTGCAGCGGCAATAAGAGACCGTCGTCGAGCTCATAAGCACTACCGTCGGCGTCCAACCATGGCCAATTTGGTGGCGTTTAAGAAATTTCGTGCCAAGGCACGGTTTCTTATCCGCCAGAGTAAGAAAGTATCATGGGAACGGTATGTGTCGTCTATTACGGCACATACCCCCTCCTCTCAAGTGTGGACTAAACTACGACGCATTTCGGGAATTCAGACATCTTCTACTGTACCGGGAATTTCCATTGATAATGAATTGGTTACAGATCCTTATCGCGTTGCAAACCATCTCGCCTCGTATTTTGCGGATATATCCGGTTCCGATAACTATGACCCTGCCTTCGTGGCCCTGAGGCGCGAAGCGGAACGTTTCCATCTTAGTTTTGCTTCCCGCGCTTCGGAGGAGTACAACGTGCCCTTTGCGGAGTGGGAACTCAGTGGAGCGCTGGCGCTCTGCAGGGACACGTCTCCTGGCCCGGATAATATTCACAACCAGATGCTTCAACACCTTAACGATGAGAGCATTCGTTATTAGCTCAGGGTGTTTAATCGTATCTGGTTGGAAGGTGTGTTTCCAGCGCAATGGCAGGAAGGTATCATTATACCTATCCTGAAGCCCGATAAGGATCCCAAATTGACAGGGAGTTACAGACCTATTTGTCTCACTAACGGTCTGTGCAAGCTCTTTGAGAGGATGGTCAATCGGCGCCTAGTGTGGGTCCTGGAGAAACGGGGACTCCTGTCTGAATACCAGTGTGGTTTCAGGGCGTCTCGGTGTACCAACGACCATCTGGTACGCCTGGATACCGCCATACAGGACGCTTTTCTCCGGAGACAGCACCTAGTCGCTGTTTTCTTCGACCTCGAGAAGGCCTATGACACCACTTGGCGTTACGGCATCCTCTCTACCCTGCACCAATGGAAATTCCGAGGTAACTTGCCGGTTTTATTGCGAATTTTCTGTCCCTTCGCCTGTTCCGTGTCCGAATAGGGGGGACATATTCGCAATACCATATACAGGAAAACGGAGTCCCACAGTGATCGGTGCTTAGCCTAACATTATTTGCGATTGCCATAAACGTTATAGTCGCTGCTGCTGGTCCAGCAGTGGTACCGTCGCTATATGTAGACGATTTCGCTCTACATTATAGTGTGCAAAATATGGCGGTCGCTGAACGACAGCTACAACAAGCTACTCGGAGAGTGGAACGCTGGAAACTAGAGCATGGCTTTCGATTCTCAACCGCTAAGTCCTCGGTTGTCCATTTCTGCCGAAAGCGCACCCTCCATCCAGATCCTGAACTTTATCTGGGCAATGTAGCTTTGCCTGTTGTTGCTGCGTACCGGTTCCTTGGGCTCCTTTTCGATCAGAAATTGACGTGGGAGCCACACGTGCAGTGTTTGAAAACTGCCTGTGCTAAGAAACTCAACATGTTGCGGTTTCTTAGTGGCACATCATTGGGGGGGGGGGGGGGGGACCGCGCGGTGCTCCTACGTTTTTATAAGGCACTGATTTTATCTAGGTTAGATTATGGCGGTGTAGCATATGGTTCGGCGCGTAAGTCAGTGCTTGTTAAACTGGACAGTGTCTACCACGGCGGTGTGAGGCTGGCGACGGGTGCATTTCGGACAAGCCCAGTCGTCAGCTTGCTCGCCGAGGCTGAAGTACCTCCTTTACACCTGAGGCGCCAACAAGTACTGCTGACCTATGCTGCAACTATTCGACAGATGCCACTTCATCCAAGCTATCCATGTTTGTTTTCCAATCCGAATCGCCGGCTGTATGATGCGTTCGCCCGAGCCACTCGGCCGGCGGGGATTCGCTTGGATGACTTATACCGTCAGTTCCGATTTCCTTCTGTCTTCTGTATCGTCCGAGTACCTAGCAAGGCCCCTCCGTGGATGGTCTCTCGCCCTGATATCATCCTGGATCTGCACACTGGCCCCAAGTCGGACACGGACTCCTCCGTCCATCGGAGGCTGTTCCAGTCCGTGGTGAGCCGGTATCCGGGATCAGGGCTTCTATTCACGGAGAGTTCGAGGGTAAACGAGAAAGTAGGCTGTGCATTTGTGGTTGAGGATCGTCGGTTTCTCTTCTCACTTCCCGAGGTCTGTGGCGTGTACACTGCGGAGCTCTATGCCATCTTAGAGGCTCTGCGGTACACGTTATCAGACGATCACCAGCACTTTCATGTGTGTACTGACTCTCTGAGTGCGCTTCAGGCGATCGATGTTTGTTTCCCGAAGCACCCGTTGGTCCAGCGTGTGCACGACCAGCTCGTCAGTTCGCGTAACGCTGGAGCCGGGGTGACCTTTGTGTGGCTTCCTAGCCACATGGGTATTGCGAGAAACGAGCTTGCTGATCAGGCGGCGAGAGAGGCAGTCGCACTGCCCTCGCTACCGTGATGTGCGCTCTCAGTTGCGGCATTCGATCCTGTCGCAT